>CM060981.1:248361067-249735567 GCA_030765065.1 Deroplatys truncata
CATAGTAGTGAACGAATATGGCAGATTTACAATTTTCTCTCAGCTTCCACTGCAGTACATTGTGTTTCCCTGTCATGACTGCTGCCCAATCATATGTTTGGGCAAATAGTTTATTTGAACAAGAAAAGTCGTTTATAATACCAAGAGCATGATTCAAGCGAGAATCTGCTTTTCTGTCGGAACTTACATATGTAAAGCAAGCAAAACTCTCTTCAACATTTCCGTCAACAGTTATGCATCGAAAAACTGTAGAGTTGTTGTTTACTACTTATGCCAAGAGTTTCAAGTAACATTAATATGGGTATCAAAAAGTTCCTTCTTAATTTCACGAGTCATTTCACACTTGAAATTAAGTCACTCTGAATAACAGATGAAGTTGCACGAAAAATAGTCGAGCTATCCAAATGCTCCTTCAGAAAGGTGTCATATACTGCTAATGTATTTAAATACTACATATAGTTGCCTCTGTTTGAAAATCCTTCATTCTCATTGTGACCACGAAAACTAAGTGTTTATTTTCCTAAAAAGCATACAGTCCGTACAAAATGAGAAAGTAAAGCTCTGTTCTTTATCATTTCATCGTTATGCTGTTCAAGTGAAAGCTTATACTGACTGCTCAATGAAAATTCTATTCTGGGAGTTTTGCCGAATTTTTTAGTTGTTTTTCACATATTACATGATTATAAGAATAGTTGTGCTTTTTGGCTGCCTTATATAAATGTCATTTAAATCTTCATAACCGCTGGAATTCCAGACGCACTTTTCATTTCAAAAAATAAGACATGATCAGCAAAACAATCTATTTAAGTTTTACAACCATGACTCACTTTCATAAACTTTGAAGTTGAAATGCCTCACCATTTTTAATGTTAGTTGTAATATTGAGTGCAGACTTTGGAGGACGTGCTTTAATTACATCTTCCTTTTCAGAGAAGTTTCATGTCGGAAGCTTCTTACCTTGAGTTTGTCGATCACACAACAGTTTATTTCCATTTCCGTTGCCACAACCGCATTGAAACAATGTATGGTTTTCTATTGTAGCTCTTATCCATTGCGTCGCCTCTGGGATGTGCACTACCTGTGTGTATACCTTCCCTTAGAACCTGCGCAAATCTTAACCTACATTTCCTTTGATACTGAGTAACCAAGTGTCCAAAGCACGTTCAAATTTTCAAAATTGAAGAAACACACATACAAGAAACAAATTAACTAACGAGTTACTCGCTATTTACGACTATAAATGCAATAGTATGAGCACGATTTTTAGCACGAGAAGTACTCCAACTCAGTACATACCACAGAACACAGTACATACCATGGGTCAAGCACAACGTCAGTTTCCTCCAGCTGGTGGCAGGTGCCGTTGACCCGTTTCGATACAGCTGCGTTCAAGTTATCGCAACCTGGTGTGAATTCAAATCATAATATTTAAGAAAGCTCGATTTTAATGACATTAAAATGATTGTGTACCACAAAATTATAATGAACATCAATTTTGCCACCAGTTTCAGGAAAATTACAGGGTATGTAATACGCCTTCACACCCATTGACGCTACGCCCTTGTTTAACGCAATTATTCACTGGCATGCAAGTTTAAAAATTCTCCAAAAAATTACAGACTCGTGTATTTTCGAGACTATTGGGGATATGTACAAATTTATGAAATGAAAACTCCAGCATTTCGATACATCGAATTACTCAAAGGATAGTGCATATGCTATTTAGCATTCCAATAAGAATGTCATTGACTTATCTAGGCATCAACTGGGCTACATGATTATGAAGGAGCATGTTAGATTCCGATATAAGCTGTACAGCTATGGACTTGGAAATCAGACTACCGCAAAGGCAAACGGGATTAACAGAAGTGGTATGCAAATAATGTATTTTGATAAATATTTCGAATATCACAAACATTTTTTTTAATAACGAATAACTTTCGTTGTTCCAAAAACGAATAACTTTCAAAGCCACTAAACATAATGTATCAACCATTCAGATGAACAAGATTGATTTGAATGGAAGCGATGACAAGGGGAAAATGCTTGAAGTATTTCGTGTAACACTCGCATGGAGTCATTATTCCCTCAGACCTTTGCTTCACAGCGTGAAAATTCGCATATATTTCTATATAAATCAAACATTTTAGTCATTGCCAATATATTTCATTTTCTATTTATTGCAATAGTATATTGTATAATTTTGGTAATATGGGTGTTTGGGGAAAAGTTGTCTAACGTATACGTATATTTTAAATATATTATAAATAAAAATCTGATGTGATACATTTACATGACTTTCTCTACCCTCTACCGTTTATTAGTAGGTATACAATCTATTCTTATTAAAACTTATATTTCTATGTACTTCATTTTAATCTAAATAAACCCTTGCAGAAATAGCTAGATTACACATTTCGTTATAGAAACAAAGGAAACAACGATAGTCAAATTTTAAGAACTGGGCGCTATATACTGACCTTAAAATTCCATAGTTTCCGTGCAATTGTGAGAAACAACTGAAAATCTATGGGACTTAAAGGAATAACAACGTATTGAACAAATAGAACCATTAATATCGAATATCTCGGAAATGGCTGATGCTCCAAAAGAACTTATTTAAAATAAATTGTCTTTTAAAGAAACCTATTTTTTGCGTAGTACCTTTTGGCCTATCACTTAACACTTACCGGTTATACAAGATTATATAAAATTTCTTCCAAATGAAGTGAATTCCAATGACTATTCCCAGAAAATTCAAAATACACAGTTTATTTGTAATATGATTATCTTTAATACATGGTATTTTAATAAAAACCGTAAATTAATTTTTTTGAAAATAAAAAACTTCTAAAAAGTCTCCTATGTAAAGGGAAGTCTGGGTGAGGAACTTTCTTGAAAATCTTCGTGTCGCATCTTTGGAAGGTATTGAACCTAAATACCAATTGGTATTTATCCGACTTTTCGTTTTTGAGGTGTGTTGTTTACAGACAGATACCCACACTCTGATACACTCGGACTCTCTTCTATAAAATATTATTCGGGGGCCTCAAAATATGTATTTCCGGTGAAATATCGACATCGAACTTTTTAGTGGAAGACAATACTTCCCCTACTTACTGTACGTAGTAGAGAGAGTAAAAATACAATAATTGTATATATCTTAAATTTTTATTTATTAGAATATTTTATTTCTGTATATTTTTCTGTAATTTGAGTATTTGGGGTTGAAGAAAGTAAATTAAGACGTGTTTAATCCAGAAATTAATACATATTTATTTAATCATTTTCTTCTTCGACTAAATCATTACTATAAATCCATTGCATTTCCCAGAAACCATTCCATTTCAAAGTAATCCTGTTTCTTTGTGATACCTTTGAGACGCATAGTAATGTGTACCAGCGAAGATCTTGAAAGCCTCATTTTACAGCTTACAAGCCCTGCTTCTTCGGCTAGAAACGTTCGCAACATCACATCAGAAGTCTGCTACATAAAGTAATAGTGAGACGGAATAGCAGTACGAATGTACGCGAATTCTGAGGGTCGATAAGTGGAAAATGTACGTACCAAGATTATTGCACGCATTAACCTCTTCAGACCCACTAAACCTAAAACTGTAAAACTATGCAATTTTTCTATTTGAACTTATTAATTAGGATAAACTTATTAACATTTTACTGTTTTTGAAAATTTTGAAACTGATATTTTCAAAATTTGATGTGTCGTATAAGACACATTGGGTTCCAGGGAGTACAACTTTTCCACCAACAGAGAGTAAATTATCTTGAATATATTTTATTTATTTAGCAATACATTTTACTCTTTTTGACTAACTTGTTTGACATACTACCATGTCATTTAAATCTACATCTCATGATAGGATTTGAAGCAATTTCTATTTGCCACTAGGCACAAATGAATTTTGCACTGGGTACAAAATACCCTACCTCAAACACTTTTGCATCCTGGCATTCTACAGCGATGATTTTTACCATCACTCATCACTTCAGGCATATATGCTGTTCCAAATTTCCTCTTGTTTTGGGAAGGATGCGGCGACATAGACTTCCTTTTCCTAGATGAGCTAGAAGGTCTGTCATCTGGTTCATCTTATTCATTTGGGGCAGAAAAGAGAAGCCACTCTGAAAGTTCTGTTTTAAAATTTAGATAATCCAAAATGTGTTTGCTTTTCTTTTTGAGAACTTCACAATCTTTTCTGTATTCTTGGATCACTTTCGTCCTCTGACACAACGGATTCATTTGATGACTCTCCTTCCCTGTCACTCTGTGGAATATATGTAATATCGCCATCGTCATCACTTGAGAAACCTTCTAATTCAGACACGTCACCATCAATGGCTAAAATTCTCTGCAATTCTGCCTCCATTTCAGATTGAGATACTGAAACAAAGATAGAAAGTGTTTTGATCACCTATAGTGACAAATAAAAAAAATTCTACCAACCAGGAATCTCAGAGAACACCCACCCAAGTACTACTTTGTTCATTACAAAACCTGCAAATCCCAGTCCCTGAAATTAATCTGGGCTGCTTCGTAGAGGCGTGCTAGCCCCCCACAGGTACTACGATACACAAAAAGACCCAACGTGTCCTATGTGACACGTAAGAGTAAGCGGAGGCAAAAAAGGTGGGTGTAGTATAGAGATTGTGTTATATTTATGTATACTATATATTCATACCTTTACAAACACATATGTATCAGTACAACAGAAATAAGTACGATATTAGAAGCAAAACAATGTTACTTACATGCCTTTGCCATTCTTGCGCCTTCTTCCGTCAACACGTGCTCAGGAAATGATCCACAAATTGGCCGGGAATCACGCGGAGGACGTCCAATGGTTTCTGTGGCTTTGCTAACATCTAGCGGTTACTATGGAACTACTACAAAGTGTGTCGCTAATGACATTCGAGGCCTGAATGAACCGAAACATGATGAAATTTTTGTGTCGTATACGACATGCGGGTCCCGAAGAGGTTAAATGAGAACGAACCTGATCGAAGAATGGAGTTTTGTGAATGGTTTCAGCATATGGTAAATAAGGATGGAGAGTTTATGACGAAGATTGTGTGGTCTGATGAAACTTAATTGAAACTGAACGGAAGAATGAATGGACATAATTGTATTTAGTGAACACGGGAAATCTACCCGTTTAATTCAATACAGGCAATCTACCATGGGTGAATGTCTAGCGTGGATTGTCACCTAGGAATTGAATAGGAAGTTACTTCTTTAAGGTTACAGTTAGTTATTGGTACCAGGTATATGAAATATTAACACATCAATTTTGCCGGTTATATGTGAACTTTATGGTAACAGCGAGTTCTTGTACCAACAAGACAGGTCACACCCATACTACCACCAAGGCGTGCGGGATTTCCTAGACGAAAATCTGCAGAGACACTGGATAGGACATAGTTATCAACACATTTACCATATTAAACATCTCTGCACTTCAACCTTTTCGATGGCCTTGAAGGATGCCGTATATAGCAAGAAACCACCTACGCTGGAGGCCCTTCGTCAAGAAAATACAACAAACGCAGAAAGCCCCACGGACACTTTAACCAACGTTGTTCAAGTAATCAATTGCCGTTGTGATATTGTGTGGTCGCAAATAGCGTTTATTTAGATACCAAAACTGACTGAACAGATGTAGGAAGCTTGTATTAAATATATGAGATACAATTAAGTTCAGTACTAACACATAATAAAGAATTTGTGTTAATAAAAGTGTTGGATGACACACCCTAAAGCATAGTTTCAGCTTATGCTGACCTCCCTTAGAGAATGAACTCACAGCGAGGTATTTTTTACAAATGATTTGTAATATTATAAAAATTATAATTATATAACATAAAATAGTTTTATAATATTGAACCAAGGATTAACCCCTGAGTTATGCCATATTCTCTTGGAATAAACTTTGATTTTACTCAGTTCATTTCAATTGTCTCTATTCTTTGACCATTTTTTTAAATTCTAAGATACCTTTACGTCTTTTACATTATTAGAAAATTTGCCAATTACTAAGAATGTATTGCATAAGTTGACTTACTCGACCAATAGAACCAAATGATGATGATAGTAGGTGTTTTGTCAACTCCACCTACTAAGTTATTTTTAAAAACATTTATTATTTTGATTATTTCTTTGTTGCTTGCTGCAGTCAAACATGGAATTATTCTTATGGCGTGACTTAAGAGTGGATGTTGGCTATGTACACTGCCGTTTGTGAAAATTGCAGCACCAAGAAGGAAACGCGTGAATTCAATGAATTTAATATCCCAGGTTAGGTACATGACAAGTAACAAATGATAAACTTTTCAAATCTATATATGACCTTTGAGCCCTAATATTCAGTATTTGTGGTGGCTTCCATGCGCTGTAATTAGAGCTGTTATACGCCGTGGCATTGAATCAAAAAGGTTCTGAATAAGTTCTTGAGGTCCACGCAGTTTGTATTCAAGCCCGCAAATCCGTGACACTGGTTACTGGAGGACCGTGACGCACCAGGTGCCGACCAACCATATCCCAGACATGTTAGATGGGCGACATGTCAGGCGAACATGCAGGCAAGGGAAGCAATGGCACGCGTCGCTCTTCGAAGAAGGCTTGTACATCCCTCGCAATATGTGTCTGGGCATTGTCCTGTTGAAATGTGGCCTGTGGAGATGCCTGCAGCAGAGGGAGTACCTCAGGCTCTACAACCATCATTAGGTACCGGTTGCTGTTCAAAGTGCCCTCAATTCGTAGGAGGCGAGATCGGTTGTTGTAATCAATGGCGCCCCAAACCATCACACTGGGTGTTATCCGCTATGCCGCTCAACAATGCAGCCCTCCAGGTTGCGCTCACCACGGCACCGCCGGATACGTATGCGGTCATCACTGTTGGACACGTTGAAGCGGGATTAGTCCGAAAAGACTACATTTTGCCACTCAGCACCCCAGTGACGGTGCTCACGTGTCCATTGCAGTCGGAGGAGTTGTGGTTTCTGGACAATGGAAGCCGACGTAATGGCATGCATGCAACCAGTCAAACTTGCAGTAGACGGCGACGAACCGTTGATACAGATAAGTTCACACCTGTTGCAGTGCTCCAGCTTCGAGCCAACACCGTAGATGAAGCTGTACGGCCCGTTATAGCCATGCAGACAAGATGACGGTGATCCCGTGCTGTGATCATGTTCCGTGTTCCAGTACCCGCTCTTCGCTGCGTACGATCTTCATCTATCCACAGCTTCCACAGACGAATCGCTATCGTAGCAGCATGCCCTGTACGAGCCGAAATGTCACGGTATGACAAACCCGCTTCCCGGAGACCGATCATTCTGCCCTTCGAACTCACTCACATGCCGATATGGTTTCCTTTGACGTCGACGAGGCATACTGGCATTCTCTTTATTGTTTGCACCTTGTTTGACATCTCTGCACTGACTACACTAGGCGCAACACTGACCTTGTCGGACCGACACGAGAGGGCTCTGCTCGGCCTACGTGTCCCCATCTCTCTGTAAACCTAATCACTTATTGCTTGCACACTTTTCTACACTTTCACCAAGTTTGGAGTTATTCGGGAAATTCTTTCTTGATGTTGTAATTTTCACAAACGACAGTGTACATGAGGCTTCACTAGGGTGATACTGGCAAGGTAAATGTTGAATATTTCATCAACCTTGCATGTATTGTTAATTAACCTACAATTACTCATTATTAAAATTTTATTTTACTGTTACTATAATTATTTCCTCATTCTCTGTTTGCTGCATCCAATGTAGCTACTCCTTTATCTTTAGAATAATATATATTGTCCCCATAATAAAATAATTGATAGCTTTATTTTAATTACGTCAGAATTCTATAAGCAACATTTAATGCTTAAATCACTGGATATTTTGATTAAGACACTAAATGCTATGAATTAAAGCATTTCTTACAGGTGTGACATTTAAAGAACCTCAAACATTTAACCTCAGGATGTTGAGGAATAATCCATGAAATTAAATGTAAAACTATTCTAGATGTATTATTTTTTTCTTGAAAGTATTCATTTAACACATTTCATAAGAAAACAGACTAAAAACTCTTTCCTTTGAAACGTTATGCTTTAATGTGCATTATAGGTGTGATAATGTTTCTTATAAGTGTGACTCAGTGTGCATCCAATGAAATTATGTTCTGTACTTTTAATTTAAGATAATTATTTTAAAGTTCTGTTAAACTGAGTTTTGTGTATAGACGCTCACTAACTACTGTGGTCCTTAGCGCACCATTCTATATTGAGCGTGAAAGACCAGTAATTTTGCTCAGAGGCCTCTTTGTCAGCCTTGAGGTTCTTTTACGTACCGTAAATCTATGACACGGGACCACCGGCTTTATTTCCCTTCGAAGGAAGCCATGCTAAGGATTCTTACGCCCGAAAAAGTCCATCGCACTCCGTCGGGTTTGAACCCGCGACCTCGGGAACTAGAGGCTAACCACTACACCACGACGACTATAATTCTAACTTGCATTATAAGTACACCTACATAATTTAGTATGGAACCATGATATACCTACATCTTAAGATTCTTCAGAAATATAAATACTTTTGGGGAAATTCATAAACCATCCTATTTCCAGCAATTTCAAAATCACAAGAAATATGACACTCATCTAATTTAAATTGTTTACATTGTTTATTCAACACAATTTTAAACGCGGTACTTCAGTTTCTTACTTTTTATCTTTATTTTCTGTTTCCTCCTAGGTAAACTTATACATATACCAAACCTTTCGTTTTACTTGCTCCCCCAAACTTATCCAATACACCTTTCCAGACTTCAGACCGTCTTTTGCATCAATTACGTTGCTTCAGCCTGCAACTTGGTCATTATCAGGTCATGAATGATAAAAAACAGTACCATACTTCTAATTTTTTGTGTTGCATGTAAACACACGTTAAGGAGATTTTGAAATGAAGAAATTGCTTTACTGAATCCAAAAAATTGAGGTCTGCATGATATTTGCAAATAGAGACCTTAGGCATATCAAAAGATACAATATTGATTTGCAGATTTGAGCTAATTTTAAATATGTCTTTTTATCTGTTTCCAATTTGATTGTTTTTATGAATAGGGATCTGACCAGCAGACACCCTCTTTTTCAGAAAAATGAAACAGAATGAATTGCTGTAAATAGGAGAAAAGCAGTACTACAACATAGAATAATCGTATTTACCAGAAGTATTAGCACCTTAGAGATTCAAATGGACAATGACCTGTGTTATTTACTATTTGACTCAAAGATTTTTTTTGTGAGCAACTATTTCTCTGCAAAAATGTCCGTTATAATTTTTTGTGATTGTATGAAATATGTTTAATTTGTATGAAACTCGTATTTGTATACACCAATAAATCATTAAGGAGCTTATTGTTAGTCTTTTGAATTTAAAGTTCCTTAGATATTCACTCAGTAATATGTTTACACTCATAGCTATTTATAACGGCTCTGTGATTATTTTACTTATATTGTTAGGTCTCTAATACTGTTTGATAGAGAATGTTAAGCTGCATAATTCTAACTTAAAGTGAACAGACCAATACAAAGTAGATAATTATGTATTGTCACCATATTCGTGAACATAAGCCCAAAATTATGCAAACTTCAGACTGCTAAGCACAGTCCATGTTGAAATGTTGGAATCCTTGAGACCCTCTAGGGCCTACAAGCCCAGAGATCCCTCACCTCCATAAGAGTGTCCTGTTTCATGAAATGTTCCATTTTGAGTTGTGTTTAGAATTCTGAATACTGATTATGCTGCTTTTACCCATTCTTTTAATGTTCTTTTTATTGCCTTAAAGCAATTCTAGTGTGAGACTATGGTTTGTAATTCTGTCTGATTCAACTTTAACATTTGTTTAGTTCATTGAATACAGGCCTCAGTTTCAATATATCCAAGAACTTATTTACATTCTTGAAGAAAATATCATAGGTAATATCACAAGAGGTTTTTAAATTATTGTATAAGTTTGCTCAAATGATGTTTTATGAATAAAATCAGTGTATAAATATTTATTATTACCTATTAAAAGTATATAATAAAAGTAATTCCCCTTTCTGTTTAAAAACAAATCACTACATTCTGTGTGTAGTGCCAACTGCTGATTTATGAAAACAATGTCTAACCTCAAAAGCAAAGGTAAACTGTTGCATTAACAGAATAACAATACACACCCTCTGGAAGAATATTTATTTTTAAAACAAATGAATTACATGTGATGCTTGATCAAATGGTTTTTGTTTTGAATTTCTTGCAGTCAGAAATAAATCATATATTCATTACATAAAGATATGTTTAAACATGGAGGAGGCATAGTTATTAGAAGATTATCTCCTTCTCAAATGTCATGATTACCTTTTAATCCACAAATATTATTCATTCATACTGTGTTGTCATATTAATGAAGTAGTTGCCATAAACAACCCTATAAAGTAAATGTATAGCAACTTTTTTTGTAATAATATAATGTATACTTTCCTCATCTCTGAATAAAAATATCCTCCCTTCATGCAGTAACTGTTGATTGGTTTAAATGGTCGATTACATAGTGCATTTTACTGATGAGGGGAGGGTTTCTATAACAATTTGCTATCTTCATTTTGTGGAGCAGCACTATTATGATCCACATTCATATCTGAATCATTTTGTTACATAGACTAATTATATATTCTCTTTTTTTGCAGCACTGAACATGAGCAATGATGTGGCGGGGGCAACCTTTATGGCAGCAGCCACATCTGCGCCTGAGCTCTTTGTTAATGTTATTGGGACATTTATAACAGAAGGGGACATTGGTGTGGGTACAATAGTGGGGAGTGCTGTTTTTAATATATTAGCTGTGGCTGCATGCTGTGGGATTGGTGCTGGCATTGTGAGTATTGCTTAAATTTCTTATTAAGTTCTAGACAGACATAAGGATATTATAAGGTGTAACATGTTATCCTTATAATATCCAATATCATTGCTTTACTACATTCTCTGTGCTAAACGTGTTCGGAAATTTAGGTGCATGGAAAGATACTATATATTGTGCAGTTGATAACATTGACTACTTTGGACAACTGCTATATTACATTGAGCCATCATATAATTATGCATTTTTTCAGTAATGTAAACAAAATGTTGGTAGCGATTTTGCACACTTGTGGGTTGATAGTGACACTTTACAATTACAGAGTGAGCCAAAAGACTCCGAACCGCCTGCTCGGCGTTTTTCCTGTCCGCGTTCTCGCGCTCGTTGCCGTCTGCCGCTATCATAGAAAGGCGCGCATGAAACCATACAACATTTTTAAAACTACTTTTAAAGGCTTTACTTATCAACTTTACGAAAGGAGATGACGAAACTGGCCACCGTCGTTGTGCATACATTTTTGCCACCTCTTTAGGAGACTTGCCGTAGTTCACACTGAGAAATTTCCTGGCGGATATTTTGTTTTAATCCTTCGAGGGTGTGTGGGTTTGTCTTGTAAACTTTATGTTTTATGTTATCCTGGAGGGGTATTTTATGAACAATATTGCCGGCTGCGCGGTGTTTTTCCACTGGGCGTGTGGAAATATGATAAAAACAGGATAACGTACTGCTGCTATAAACAAAGTCACGCCTTGGTTTAGCTTTGCAGCGTGAAGTGCAGTGTTGAATTGACGGTGATGTGATGTAGTTCAGTCATTATTATAGTTATTTATTATTTTGTCCATAATATCTTTGTATATTATGGCTCAGCATTTATTTATTTTTAATTAGTATGTGTTAACTCGGTAAGCTCGCCAAGTGAAAGTAGGATTTGCAGAAAGATTTCCAGGTAAAAGTTCCAGGCTGTTCAACAATCCATGAACTTTACAGTAAATTTCAGGCCACAGGAAGTGTTCAGGCTAGGAAATCTAAAAGACGGCGTTCGGTTCTTACCGAAGAAACATTAGACGATTTCGGTCATTGTTTGGAAAATCCCCCCCCCAAAAGAAATTCCATAATGGATAGCTTCCTAAAGAGGTGGCAAAAATGTTGGACAGCGACGGTGGCCAGTTTCAGCATTTCTTTCGTATAGTTCGTAAGTAAAGCCTTTAAAAGTAGCTTTAAAAATGTTGTATGGTTTCATCCGTGCCTTTCTGTGATAGCGGCAGACGCCAACGAGCGCCCAGGACGCGGACAGGTAAAACACCGCGCAGGGCGGTTCGGAGTCTTTTGGCTCGCTCTGTATTTATTGCTATATCTATAAACAATATAGTATATCAATATTAAGAAATCTTGTATGTTTCACATGACTTTCCCTACTCTTCTACAAATTATTCTTACAAAAGCTTATTATTCTATCTACTTCTTGTCAATCCAGATAAACTTTCAATTCACATTTACACATTTCATTGTAAGATACATTTCATTGTACGTAAAGCAATAGATTTTTTAAAGAGCATGTCAGTGTGTGATGGCTTTGAAATTCCATGCTCTTTGCATGACCATCAGAAAAAATGAACAGCAACTTCCCAGTTGAGAAAAGTATAAGTAGGTACTTGAAAACTCAAACCAATAACAAGAAATATCTTGGAAAGCATCGACTTCATGGGAAAAAACAAAAAGAAAAAAATTATTTCACATAAATTGTGTGCTTTAATGAGATCCATTTATTTTGTGTAGTAAGATTTTGTATATGCCTTATGATTACCAGTTATGCAAAAGTTATTCAGAATGAACAGAACCTCACAGACTATTCCCAGAAAATTCAAATATACATTTCATTTATCATGCGAATATTTTAAACATACCATATTTTAATAAAAATCATTAGAGCCATTTTTTTTAGAAAATAGAAAATAACGAACATTTTTTCTTATAAAGGTAAAGGGTACTTTGAGGGGAGGAGATTTCATTGATAATCTTTGTGTCACATCCTTTAAAGATGTTGAACTTAAATACCACATTTGGTATTTGATCGACTTTTCATCTTTTAGTTATACTATTCGCAGACACATTCACACACTTGCACACATGAACATGAACACACACATACACACACACACACACACACACACACACACGCACGCACAAGGGCCTTTTTCTATTTTTTTTTTTATATATATATATATTTTCTTTTTTATTCAGGGAATCTCAAAACATGTATTGCCAATGGAATGTTGTATCAAACTTTTGGGTGCAATGTAATATTTCTTTTATTTACTAAGTAAGCAATAGAGAAACTAAAAACATTTGATGTGATGAGCTTATTTCCCTATCTGCTCCATGTCAATTGAGATAAACCTTTGCAGAACTAGTTTAATTACACATTTTGTTGAAGGTACAAGGAGAATAGAGAAAACTGAATCACTAGTCAGATGTTTAAAAGCTATGTTGCTATATGCTGGCCTAGATATTCCATATTCTTTCCATGACATTGCAAGAAACAACTGAACAACGCAAGTGCTATAAAAAATGACAAAAGTATTGAAAAATACAAACCAATAATAAATGGTGATTTAAAGAAATCTACATTGTTTATGTAGTAGATTTTGTCTGTCTCATGGTTTACTAGTTATGCAAAATTACACAAAGTTACTTCCAAATGAAGAGGGTGGGTTTGCAGCCTTTTCTCAGATAATTCAAGATACACATTTTATTTGATATGTAAATATCTTTAACATATGGTATTTTAATCAAAATCATTAGAACCATTTTTGAGAAACTCCAACGTTTTGAAATATCTTCCGCATAAAGGATAGTTATGAACAGTGGGAGGGATTTTCTTGAAAATCTTCATGATGTGACTCAACCTAAATACCATGTTCAGTATTTACTAGAAATTTTGTTTTTGGGTCATGCTGTTCACACACCCATATACATGCTCATACCATACAGGCCTTTTCTAAACTTGTGTTTTTGTGTATTCAGGGGGCCTCAAAACATGTTTTTGCAGTTAAATCTTGACATCAAATTTTTGGATGTTATACTTCCCCTTACAAACTAAGAAGGTGATAGAGAAAGTAAAAAGGACACACTTTGTAAGTTTTGCAACTTTCTCACCGGCATCATTGTCATGGAATTTATGAGAACATATGCATATGTTAATTCATTTGTGTACTTCAGAGTAATGCTGTCTGAATCTAAATCACATAAGCTATTTTTACAGTAAATATAGATCTTTTAACCCTAGATTAGAATCCTTATTCCATACCCTTCTATCACAAATGTTTGTAATTTTCACAATATTTAATTGTATGATAAATTTATTGAAGTATGAATGTCAATGTATATATTTTACATGCCACTGCATTTAACAGTTATATACTGAAATCACAACAGTTGTATCCAACTGCGCTTGGTGTAGAAGATAGTCAGGCAATCCTGATAATGCTCTTTCATGATAACAGGGTGAATGTTGCTACTAAGCTCAGTAGATATCATTAGAATAAGAACTCATTATTAATTAAGTAGAACTTTATAAACAGTGATGTGTTGCTAATTTACGACTAGTGAGATGGAACTTTGAAACACTAAACATCACTAAATAAGAAATGCCTTGAACATCCTCTGGGTACTGTTTATACCTATCCTTAACAAAATACTAAATAAACAGATGTCTGACTGATTCACAACAACCACGGAATGCTGGAAATTTCATCTATGATGATAAATTACCCTAGCTCCTTCTGCATCTTTCAAGAATTAGTTCCCACAATTTCCTAATTGCAGTAAAGAGATCTGTTTGTTATGTTACCAAATCAAGTTGAGTTTCTTGAAATGAGAAACTCATCACAGCTATATATCTAGCACTACATAAATTGCTGTCAAACAGCTCTACAGTTAAATAATGGTTGTTTCTCAAAGCTGCAGTCAGTATCAAGGATCCAAGTAAGACTTTCAGCTCTTCATTACAAGTTATGCATTAAACTGCCTTTGGCTGTTGACAATTCATTCTCTTCTGGTTGATTTTCTCATTTGTAGGGTCAAGAATCAACTGAAAAACATTATATATAAGATATACAGAAAAGATTCCAAAGGGTTACAGGTGGACTTTACTTTGTTAGTTGGAGATTGAATATGATAGGTACCTAATGCTTGTATTGGGAATATGTGCAGACTTCCTTTTAGGAACTAGTGAAGTCCAACAATGTCCAGTTTTACCTCTTACAGGCTTCTTCTTTGGCTGAGTAATATATTGTTTATCAGTGTTTCGTGCAGTGAATACAGTGGATGAGATAATAGAAGACTTGGTCTTTTTCTGCCTAATAATGTGATATTGCTTCTACCATCATCTGATTGAACATTTTCAATCAGATGCAAAATTGCCATTTTCACTTTCAATTAGCACAACTTCATCAACTTGAGCATGGTCTGATCCATCCTCACTGATTGAATTACCAGAATTAAAATTATCATTAGAAATGCTTTCTTGCTCCAGTCCATGAAAAATAGTGCCTTTTCTGAAAATGTTGGATAGTTTACATTGAACTTGAGAGACATCTGGTATAATAATAATAATAATAATAATAATAATAATAATAATAATAATAATAATAATAATAATAATAATAATAATAATAACCATAATGTGAAGGAGGAGGAGAAGAAGAAGAAATTTATTGTCATCTTAAAAACAAGTGCTTCTAATTGAAGCACATTTACTTATGAGGCAGCCGGAATTAGTCAGAATACTTATTTGAAAACATCTTTAAATCTATTTTTGTTACAACATACTATGAGTACTACATTCATTTCTTTGTTGCAGCCATATATCAGCATAAAATACTTTGAGATCATTAGAACTGAAAAGTACTGCATTAGTTTTTCCAACATCTCATTCCTTTCTGACACATGATTCACTTCAGGAAATTCATTGGTTTCAGCAAACACTTTTGTCCTTAGCACATTTTAGCACCTCGCATTCAATGTCCGATCCAGAATAACTAGATCCAAAAATACACTTCACTTTTCCTTTTTTAGCCTATGAATTCTTGCTGCTGAAATCTGAAATGGTACTTTGGATCTCAATGCCTGACTTGAAGCCTTCTTAAAACCCTATATTTTCCAGTCTTGACCAAGCATTTGTAAGTACCTTCACTTATCATATCACAGTAGAGTTCAGGAGAGAGAATTTTCTCTTTAAGCCTAGTCTTTCTCTAAACTTCCAAACACCCAACATGAGATAACTTCTTGAACATTTTGCTCTTCCCTAAAAAATGCATCAGTGCTGCAAGCACTGTAGAATTCTTGTACTAAGTTGCACAGTAATCAGAAAGCAGCAGAAGTGTTTGCTTCTTCAACTCCTTCTCTATAAAATCATGTTCAAGATATCCAAAAACAAAGAACACCAGAGGATGCTTCATTTGCTCCTTGACCCAACTGTGCCTCTAACCAGATACAGCTAAAGATGTCTTCCAGATTTTAAGTACTTTTATGTATCATGTAACATATTAGGTTGTAGAGCCAAAGTTGCATGCTGAAGAACACATCTGTGACATAAAGTTTCAGTATAGATTGATTTTGTTAAATATTAAAACAGACTTTTACAGTATTATTGTCCTCAGTTTTTAGTAGTTCATAGAATTCACTGGCTCTTTTTATGAAGCGGTTTCTAATCATGAATAGAGATTTTCTCTTGTTCAGTGAGCAATGGATATTTCTGCTTTATATCCAATCTTTTACAGGCAAAGCATACATTTTCAGGCCAGCTACTGAAGCCAACATTGAACTTTGACTAGAAAATTGTTAAATTGTACATTTGGTTAGAGCTATCAATCTTACATCATGAAGTTGAGCGGCCCTAAACAAAACCAAAATCTTACATCATAGGTACTGTAATACAACATAATTAATATATCACCTACCTTTCAGGTGATTATCTGTCAGTCTCCTTGCTTCACATCTTAGAGTTTTCATAGCTGAAGCAATTACTTCTTGTTCATAACCTATATCAGGTCTTACTTCTCTTCCCTTAAAAAGCTGTGGGATTCTCATCTCACACATTCTGTTTACAAATCATTACTTTTTCTCTTTCTGCCAATTGTAACCTCCTCATTCCACCACCTTCATTCATTGTGTCCATTTTACATTCATCATTAACGAGCTTTGCTTGGCACCAGTGTTAAAATGATCAGTGGAATCCTGCGGAAAAATGAGCAGATTTTTTGTGTATTGCTTGATTTTATGGTGAAAATGGGATTTTATTTGACAGAAGAATAAAATGTAAAAGTTGGAATTTTCAACGTTTTTGCCTTAATTCCTCATTTTTGGCTCACTTTTTACGACTTCACAAATTTATTTCTCCACCAGTTTAAGTCACCTGTCAATGTATGTATAAAAAAAATGCTCCATCTAATGTATGAAGATAATTTTGAAAACAACGCATACAAAAACGTTGCAATTTTGACATACTTTTCAAAATTATAAAACTAATAATTTTTTGGAAAACCGCTAAAACACATAAGCTGTATTATCATTTGCTCTTTATGTCCAAAAAATTATATTTTTTCCTCCATTAATTTGGCTGCTAGAATTTTTTAAAGTGCAGACAAATGCTTCCTTGAGGGGATATACAAAATTATCAAAGGATATGCCCTCTTTCAATGTATTTTAGGACAATTTGGGCAAGCTGCTTTTCAGGTACATTTGAAAGGATGTCCTCGCAAATTTACATATTAGTTCAAACCATAATATTTAAATCACTTCTGCAAAGAGGGACAGTATTCTCTTCCTTAACTAAGTGCTGGAAATTATAAGTTTTGAGTTACCACTGCAATGAAAGAAAGAAAAAATTTATATCTATTTTCACAATAATAGTGCAACATATTCCATATTATAATATTCATAGCCTTCCTTATCTAGTAACTCATAGCTGTTTACAGGAATCATGCCAGCAGTAGCATCTTTAACCTTACTTTTGCTGCATGTTGGATGAAATATTTCATTTATAATTGTATTTCTATCTCCTACAGCAAGGTTATTATGCAAAAGGAAAATCAAACTTTCAGGCCACATAGGCACACACTCAGGGCCAAACTATATATGAGGCAGGTCAGAAGAGATATATGTGGTAAAAGAATAACATTGTTCTGAGTGAAAGATAAAAACACACAAAGTCACACAATAAAAATTTAATATTTTGGGTTTACCCCTTCATCAGGAGATTAAAACATTAAAAACACTGACAAAATGAAAATAAACTGCACTGGCTAATAATCATCTTTATTAGCACTCCTCCACTTTTCTAGTGTCACTTCATTACCGCTTCCCTTGAGAGATGTTCCACTTCTACCAATGTTTTGTCATGCCTTGAGACGTAGCCCTTTACTTCTACCCAGATTAGCTGTATGAGGTTGAAGTGGCAGTGATATGGGAGCATTCTGATGGCATGATGACCATGTTCTTTAGTTAGTTCATCCACAACATATTTGGTTCTGGGCTTGTTTTCATTTATGAGTAACAGAATTTAAAGGTTCCCCTTTTTTGATTGTAATGTTAATGCCACATTATGATAAGTGAGTCACTCTACCATTTGTACTTCAGTGTTATTTTAAGTGTGTACTTATCTATTTGGACCATGCACTAAAGGACATTGTCCGTAACAATAACAGAGATGTTAAGGATTAAGTGATCCTTAAACCATCTGTACAAATGGTCATGATTAATGTCTTCATTGAAGATCAGCAGGTGGTCACACAAACAAAACAAAACAAAAAACTGTTCCAGCATGGGCAATATTTAAGTCCCATTAGTGACTTCATGGAGCTTTCAATTGTCATCAGTCCCAGCCCTTTGATATGGTATGGACGGCATTTAACCACATTTCAGCCAACCATGTTATTTCCCTCAAATTCTAATTTTGCATTTACCTTAAAAATAATGGCTCTTAGGGCTACAATAATGGATCTTTTGAGTACTATTTTTCTGTTATTTATTGCCTTGAACTTAAATCTGAGATCATGGAGGACCTTGTTCAAAGAGCTAAGGCTTCCCTGAAACAGCTCTACTTCCTTAAGTGCAGAAATAAGTTTGGTATGGTAGGATGTTAATTTTGGACATAGTAGTTGTAGATGTGCCTTCTAATTGCATTTTATTCAGAGTTGTTCAATGGAGCTTCTCTATGTTTAAAAGTAGTATTACTAATAAAGTAGGCTACTGAGTGAGATGGCTCCGTGTGTAAGGCTCACATTTGGGAGGTCCCAGGTTCGATTCCCATCCACCGCCCACTATGACCTTGGATTTTTCATGGTTTTCCCTCATTAGCAGGTGAATGTTGGGGTGGTTTCTCATCTATCACACTTTCTTTTCCATCATTTCCCTTTCCTTCTCATCTTTCAGGTGTGCTTCTAAGTTTCATGGCATATGGCAGTGCTGGATGGATGGCGCGGATGCTTGTTCAAAGGAAAAAGTATTCCCCATGGACACTAGATATCTGCTTGGTCAATAGGTCATTCATTGCCCTCTCTAGGCAGCTCCAGCTGTGGAATGGGTCTTCGATGGGTATTCCCTTTCCCAGCGTACCTTGCATCTCCATTTTTATTATTTGGCACAAATATCTCATTCTTAGAACTTTTAAAATAAATAAATTAAAATGTATTTCTTCCATGTGCAAACTCTCCTTTCGTTGTCACATTTCTTTAAAATAAATTATTCAAAATGTATTCCTTTCATGTGCAATTTGTGTAAACTATCCTTTCCTGCCTCATTCGTTTAAAACAAACAAATTAAAATGTATTTGATAACACAAGAGAAAAATGTGAAATAAAGAATATTGATTACATGAATATTAATATGAGAACTATCAATGAGAAATTAATTACACTATGCAAATTGCAATGGTTTCAACATTTTCTGCCTCCACCTGTGTCCCCAATACAATTTCCTCTCTGACCATATGGCTGCCCCCTCTCCTAGCTCAAGCACTTCCTATTCCCAAAGTGCCATGAAACACAGGTGGTGAGAGCACTAACTGATGGGTCCCAGAAAGTACACTATTAATAGGGTTTCTCAAAAACAAAATCCAAAATATGAATGATGGTAGAAAATATTGAAAGAGATGCAAGCTCCTTAGGCTGCAACGTTATTCCAAATTAAAACTTTATTGCAGAGTGGAAATTTACTCATAATATGTGCTTTAAGTTATGTGCAATTAAGTACTATATGAACATTCTTAATAAATACATTTCTGCTTTCAACAATTACAGTCATTAATTAGCAGCTAAAACTGTGATTAGCCACTAGTATGTTTTTAAAATAGGCTTGGTGGTGGCAAATCAAAATTCATTAACTGAGATCTCTCTTTATAATGAAGATTTTCTCCCATGTATCCAGTTCTAATACATATTACTGGTTTTAATAATATGCTGATACATTCCATTGGTTTTAATAATAGATCTTGTTGCATTCAGAAGAGCTGATTTTTTGAAATTCAGGATTTCTCGTCCAGTGGTAGGGGATTCTTTGGATTTATTGCAAAGTAACTTTTCTAAGCTATATCTATTCTGTGGGGCTAGGTTGATATTATATTTCATGAAGATCCTCTTGAATTTATAGTGTATCCCTGATTGATATGTGACTTTCTTGAACTTCATCTGATTTTTCTGCTGGACGAGCTTTGAAGTTTCTAAAATGTATTCTATTTTTTGAATTCTGCATGTTTTTTGCTCTTCGTTTGTTTTCTAAAGCCATTATTTTTTACTCTGTTGACTATAAGTTCATATTCCAGTTTATATTCTTCTTTCTTGAAGGCAAGTAATTTCATAATAATTTCAATTTATTTTCATCCATGAGAACATCTACATGTTGTGGATTCGTCAAGTACAATAATTATTTACAATTACAATATTTACAAATATAATTTATTTACAATTCCTGATTACCAGTCCCATGCTTAAATTCCTCCAGACTATGTAATGCATTTACTAGTAGGTGCCTTTTTATTTATTTCACAGTTTGATCAGCATTTTTTATCAATTTTATTTTTTCAGGTAACTTATTATAAAGTTCTTTTCCCATATTTTTTACACTACATCTGTTTAATGTGCCTTTAATTGCTGTTCTGAAATAATCATCATTGTTTCTTAGGTTATACATGTGTATACCAGCATTTTTTGGCTCATTTTCCTCCAAAAAATGTTTAATCGTCTCATAAATGTATATACAAGGAACAGTCAATATACCATATTGCTTAAACATTGATTTACATGTGTATCTATTTTTAACATTACCTATTATTCTAATTGCTTTTTTTGTAATTTAAACACCTTTTGCACCTCTGTTGTTGTAATATTTCCCCACAATATTATTCCATATTTTATGTGTGAATAAATAAAAGCATAGTATACCTGTTTAAGTGTTTCGTCATCCATGGTTTTCCTCACCTGTCTCATTACATATAAACCTGTATTTATCTTTTTTATATGAGTTATATATGGCTTCCAATTTAGCTGTTTATCTATTATACTAGTATACTAGTTTGTATATTGAGCTACGAGGGCTGATCAACAAAGACTGAGACTGATTTTCTCCTGTAGCTTCCGTGATAGTTTCGTATCTGTAACATAAATATTTGAAAAGAGCAGGTATTTATGTATAATGTTGCTAGGCAGCAGCACTCTCATATTGGTGGTTGGTAGTAATGCTCTATTTTGTAGACCCTAAGTGCATTTCGTATACCAGCTGCGTCTCTTTGCTGATGGAGGGGATGCATTTTTTAAATCGATTATCACCGGTGATGAGTCATGGCTGCGTCATTATGATCCTGAAGGAAAACAAGCCAGCACAGTGTGGAAATCACCAGGTTCTCCAACACCAAAAAAGGCAAAAGTTGTTCCATCTGCAGGGAAAGTTATGGTGATCACATTTTTTGACTGTAATGGAATAATTTACCAGCATGCAGTTCTCCCTCACACTACTGTTACAGCAGCATACTACACGTCAGTATTGGCTATACTGAAGAAGCACATTGCAAAGAAACGACCAGAGCTTTCTCGGACTGGGTTGCGACTTCATCATGACAATGCATGGCCTCTCATCGCAAATCAAGTCATGCAGTTTCTGGCTCGATTCAACATTACCTGTGTACCACATCCACATTATAGCCCCGATCTTCCACTCTATGACTTTTTTTTATTCCCATCACTAAAGGCAAAGTTTAGGGGTATTCGATTTGAGAACTCTGAAGCAGTGCTCAAGAAAAGTGAGGCGATTCTCAAGGACCTGACAAAAAATGGTCTGCAGCACGTGTTCAAGGACTGCCAGAGATGTTATAAAAAGTGCATTGAAGTAGGAGGGACTACTTTGAAAAAGATCATGTAAGCATTGAATTGGAGTAATAAACATCTGTGAAAAAAAATCAGTCTCAGTCTTTGTTGATCAGCCCTGGTATTTAGCACTGCATGTTTATGTGTAATGGAATTGAAACTCATTCTTTAGGTATGTAGTTATCCAAATGGTTAGGTTCCCTACATATGCCAAGGGTTATGTTTTTATACTCCTGGACTACTTTCAGGTCCCAAGAAGGGTAAAATCCTTCTATTTTGATCTCTGTTGTAAATTGTATTGGACAATTTTGTAGGTTTAGTAATTTTATAGAATCCTGTATAAACCTATTAGGAAGTAGAGTAAAGATGTCACCGACATGCCTATGCCATACTTTAAATGATGTGAGAAGGCACATGAATATATGTGAATTTCTAATTAATTAAAATAAATCAGCTAAGAATGGTAAAAGTAAGTTACCCGGTTGCTGTTCATCTAAGGGTTGGTGGCCAGACTTATACACTCTTTCATAAATACAAATCACATGATATGCATAGGGAACCATTCAGGCCATGACATCCATAATAACCTGTTGATTACCCTATCTTCAACTGCAAGCCTAGTAACAGTGTCTTACTGGAAACATCTAGACAACATTCATTATATTTATTAAAAAAATGCTGTGAATATGTCATTGCTGCAGCATTCTGCATTTAGGATCTGCAAAAAGAATTGGCCCTATTATCCTCTATACATTTATCATGCACCAAACACCAATTTTATTGTCATATAATGGGGGTTCCATAATAAATTGGGATTTTCTGAGCTCCAACATCAGTTAATCTGTAGTGAGACATGACCATGTAAATGATGCATGATATGTCAAGGAAGATGATTAATCTGGATCAATTACCTCATCCTTAAAGTTTCTCAAATTCCAACTGCAGAAATTTACCCAACTCTTGTTATCATATGGCAGAAATTCATGGATAAAGCGATCTTGTATGACGTTACTTTTAAGGCTTTGTTATCTCACTACTTTGAGCTCAGAAATTGCAGTTTTTTGTACAGAGATTTTTGAGGAGAATGTTTTAATTGTTCTCCAACTTTATCTAATTTCTCCAAAGTATGCATTTGTCATTTTTCCCTTTAATTATCAAGAATGAAATTCATTTTCCTAAATTTGTTTACAAGTTTTTGCACGATTTCGCTGCATGTAAGATGCAAACCTGGGAATTGCCTTCTAACTTCCCTGCAAGATGATGCAATCCCATACAAGTGATACATAAGATCTTTTGCTGTAATGTATGTTTATCTTGTGGATTGTTATAACATAAAATTACAAACACATATACATTAACATCACTTTCAAACTCAACACAAGCCTTGGTGAGACTGAGAAACGAACAAAAATAAGCCATTTATATGGCATTTAAATCTAATGTGTTAGTCCTTTAAATTCGGTGAGACATGGCAACAGGGTCACCTCCACATCTTGGCTTGTACACATTTTAAAGAGTTTCTGCGTATGCGCAACTGGTATGACTTAATTACCTTATGGGGCCAAATACTATGGGTCATGCACACATGAAGAAGTGCACTAGCGTGTGAAGCTTTTTCCACACTCTCTTTCTATACTATCACTACAATTTTGCATCAGTGCTACTAGGTGATAGCACATTACAGCAGAAGTTAAAGTCAATCACTGTAGTAGAAGTAAGCAACAAACACAAGAATGGAAATTTCTCCCAGTTTCTTCATACCATCCATAATCTCAACAACAATTTAATTTACACATTGCTTTGTTCCTTCCCTAACATGGTGTACTTAATTCTTTATACAACAATAAGCATAAAAACACCTTTCTTTTGTCAGAACACCCAAAATGTATATTCATGAGCTGCTACTGTTAACCTTCTATAATTTTGTCTAGTATTCCATCACTAGTTTATTTTACCAAAGTCAGACATATCACAAGCTTGCATAACTATAATCAACTGCTCCATTCCAAAGTTGAAAAGTAAAAATGACATATATGTTTTCTTTAAGCCTTCTATTCTTTTTGTCAGGGTTTACAAACAATAGAATGTTGAGTTAGTAATGTATTACTTCAAAGCATTTGAAGATGTACAATTGTATTGTTTTAATATGATTAGCTAGAGTTCATTCTGCATTTGACTTCGTCCAAAGCACTGCAACTATTTTATGCATATTTACTGGTACACAAGTGAAATTCCTAAATACTCGCATTCTTATAATTAATTTTGTAACCCTTGAGATATTTTTCTGACCAAAGTTGCTTATATGCTTTTTTGTTATTTTTCAGGTGGTACCTCTAGACTGGTGGCCTCTAACAAGGGACTGTTTGGCATATGGTGTGACAGTATCACTAATGATTTGCATTATCCACGATGAGCGTGTAGAGTGGTATGAAGCACTAACACTTGTCCTTCTCTACATTGTGTATACAGGAGGTATATTAGTTTCTGGCATCTGAATCCTCCTATTCCTCTCTCTCTCTACCTCTCCTTCATCATCTTCTCTCCCTCTCTTTCATCATTTTAATCAATGGCAGTAACTCAATTAGTTGTTTATAATCTCAAATTGTTTAATGCATTCTATTTTTACAATGTTAAAATAGATCTTAAAAATAGCAAGCTTTTACAGAGTATTTCTATTTTTTATGCATTAGAAGTGAGATCGTTTCCACTATTTCATCTTGTTAGAAGGTAATGAAATCCAAAATTACATATAAGATCAATCCACAATAAGGACAAGGCAGAAATATTTTTAATCCACATTAATATCTTCCACCTTCTTTTAGCATTAAGCGTAGATTAAAGTTATATGTTCAATTACCAATATTATCTGTGTGTTCATGTAGCACCCTAGTAGCAAATTCAAGCAGAATGTGTAGGTATGTCCAGAAATATGCTGTGATATAAGTATCACCCAGTTTATGGTACCTATAATCTTAACAGCATCTGACCAAATTTCTACCAAGTGGTTTACTTTTCAAAAATACTATTGTAAATTAAGCCTTAAAGATATAAATAAAGGCTGGAAAAAAACTGTGTTGATCAAGCTAAGAGTTTTCATTAGTCTGCTATAGCAAGTAAAACTAACAGCTGCTGAAAACTATTCTAACAATGTGGAAACTCAGAGGTCTTGCACAAAATCTGTAGGCAATGCATCAGTCAAAAAACTAAAAATAATGTTTCATTTTTATTAACTTATGAATTTTACCACACAATTATAACATAAAACAAATGAAATGTGCAACATTTTAATGAGTTATGCCAAACCAAGACATTGGTTATTCTTTCTCTGCTAGTAAGTAGGGGAAACATTGCATTCCACCTAAAAATTCTGTAGTGATATTTCATTAGAAATACATGTTTTGAGGTGGCCTGAATCTAAATAAAACATTTTTGGTTACATGTCCATGTGTGTCTGTCTGTTTGTGAACCGCATAACTCAAAAATGAAAAGTCGGATAAGTTCGAAACTTGGTATTTGAGTTTAGTATGTTCCAGGAATGTGACACAAAGATTTTCAAGAAAATCCTCCCATCCCAGACTACCCTTTACATGGAAATGTTTCGAAAATTTTTATTTTCTTAAAAATGGCTCTAATGATTTTGATTAAAATATCATATGTTTAAGATATTTTTATGGCAAATGAAATATACATCTTGAATTTACTGGGAATATCCCCAAAAGTCCTCTTCATTCTGAGTGACTTTCATATAACTGGTAAACTATAAGGATAGACAAAATTTTACTACACAGAAATGTAGATCTTGTAAAACATACAATTTGTGTCATATGCATTTTTTTGTCCAGTGAACCATTTCTGATATATTCCTTGTTATTTGTTTGAATTTTCCAATACTTACAGTTTTTCTCAAATTGGAATTCGTTATTCGCATTTTTATGTCCTGGTCATGCAAAGAGAATGGAATGCTTCACAAAGCAACCAGCTCTTGAAAGATTTGACTATCGCTTAAAGCCTACCATATTCCCTTTGCACCTACAAGAAAATTAGCAATAAGAATTTTTGCAAATGTTTATCTCGATTAACATGAAGTAGATGGAGAATAAGCGTTTGTACAAATAGTTTGTCATGTAAGTGCGACACATCAGATATTTTTAATATACTAATATGGAATGCTTCTTGCAACAAACTGTTAATCACATCTGTCTTAAAATTTTATTTTAAACTCTTAAAACCAATATAATGTAAATAAATTTCTGCAAAGACATTGATTAATTTTAATTGTTGCACTACAAAAAGAATTGTTTTGCTTATGAGTTAGGAAATTTTTCAACTTCGCCAACTAGAGTTAGGGAAAATATTGAATATGGAATGCTTCTTGCAACAAACTGTTAATCACATCTGTCTTAAAATTTTATTTTAAACTCTTAAAACCAATATAATGTAAATAAATTTCTGCAAAGACATTGATTAATTTTAATTGTTGCACTACAAAAAGAATTGTTTTGCTTATGTGTTAGGAAATTTTTCAACTTCGCCAACTAGAGTTAGGGAAAATATTGAATTACAAATAATTATTCAGTATCATTAGAATTTTAAATTATGATTATTATCTGAAGCTCTCCTGAAGCTTTCAAGCATTTAAATAAAAACTGTGATATGCAGAACATTTTAAATAGCGAAAATGCTGAAAAAAAGGGGCTGAGGAAAATGGACTGGAAATTCAATACTGTGCTTTACCTAAACAGCATGTGACCAATGAAATGGTCATACCAAGCTATAAGGACACTAAAATACAAAAGACCTACAAAATCTACATTTTCACAATTTTTTGCCAAATTTTACAAATGTAAAATTTAACAATTAAAACCATGTAAGTTAAAACAAGTTGCTGTGTTTTCTATTAAATGCTATATAGGATATGTTAAAATTACATTTTGTTCTTCTAATTCTTTCTAAATCTATCCATTTATGATGATATTAATATAGATCCACATACCTTTTCACTGTATATGGCAAGTAGAAACATTAGTGAATTTGACACTTGAATTAAAAGATCAATTGAGTGGGATTTTTGCAAAACTTGCTGTCTATGAAAACCAAGATTTTCAGTATGAATATGCTTTAAATTAAGTAACTTCTATAAGCCTTATGTACTTCAAACCCATTACAATAACACATATTTTTATACTTATTAGATATGTATATTTTTCCATTTAAGAAGCTTTGAATCTCACCATACACACAGCTTCTGCTAAAACACTCACATCATATTATTCATGCAATGCCTTGCTGTTGTAGTGCCTTGCAAGTCACAAAGAACATCACCATAGAAATGCTTTGTTATGAAGATGTCACAAAATACTTTAATAATTTCTTTACTTCAAATACTTCAACAATTTATTTTGTCTTGTCTATCATTTTTGTGGTTCTTACATCTTCTTCAAATTCTCAGCCTCTCTACATAAACCAAAATATTTTGTCAGGATAAAAGTTGGTTTTTATTCTTGAACTGTGTGTAATATGGATTTAGATGCTTTAAAAGGTAACCTTTGTTTTAAGAGCATTGGAAGTTTGCCTTTGAAATAAAATATTTTACATTAATGTATATAATGTACTCAGCGATTATTTAAAATGTTGTAGTACTTAAAACTCAGTACGAGAGATATGTTAGATAAGCTAGAATGGCAGGTAGCTTTGGTATGCTATTGGAAAAAGTTGAAGGAAAAAGCTTTACAAAAACATTCTAGCTTTAATCTTGAATTTCAGTAGATAATGAGTTTAGAAAAATTTGGATTATACTAATGGACATATTGCTATCATAAATGATAGGATGTATATTTAATTTAAAATTCCATTAGTTTTTCTAGCAGATTAAGAGCTTATTGTCAACATTAATATAATTCTGTGTTGTTTTCCTTTGTTATAAATGGATCACGATGCATAGATAGCGAAACTTGCTGCTATACAATAATTTACATAAACTAAATACAATCAAGATAGTATGTTAATCATAACTTTGTGTTATCTTTACAAATAGGTGGGATATTTAAAACACAAATATGAGCTAAAGTCACCCCATGTTACATTTTAAATGATGTGAATACTGCCTGCATTAATTCTTGCTCTCTTTTAAAATTCACTGCGAGGCAGATCTCCCTAAAAAAAAAAAAAAAAGACAGTCATTCAAAATAAAGGATGGTTTACATCAGGGACCAGAAAATCTAATAGGAAATTAGAAAAACACCAATTTCAGAAATAGAAGTGATATATCAAATGCATTAGACTGTTTAAGCATAGAATTTTGCTTGCTATGTTCTTATTCAACAGGTAAAAATATATCTGTTGCATACTTCTAACAAAGGTAATTTCACAAATAATGAACATAGTATTTTTACTTACACCTTCATTTTATTTTATTTATTTATTTTTTTTTTTTTTACAGTGTTTCTTTATAGTCCTTGAATATAATATGCCTGCTTCTCAGTTACTGAATCCCAACATATGGTTTGCTTTAATATTCCATCCAAGACACCACTTCTGTTCATTTGTTGAATGGCTCAGGTAAACAATGGCAGAGTGATCTTTCAGAGAAGTAAAACAACCACTTTGCATAAGTTCTTTCAACTATGGAAGTAAGTCAAAGTCTAATGGGCTCATGTCTGGGCTGTAAAGCATGAGACAACAGACAGTGGTGTATCAATTTAGAATTACAAATGGAAGTGAGGATCAAATAGGGTACCATTAGATAGAGCTCTTCAAAACAAACAACTTTTACAGGAAAACCTTTATTGATTCATATTCTTTCAAGGAGAAAACCATATGAAAAGATAATGCCATTACTTTTATTATTAATGTTGACTCCTGAAAACATTGCAAGGTTGCTGAGGGTGTCTCTTTGTGTACATATGCTTGGCAGTCTGGAAATTTTTATTACATTTGCTCAATACCAACAATGTACCAAAACCTTGAAGATGATCTCAGATTGAAAAATGCAATACCACAAACAGGATTTGAACACAAATCCCCCGCTATCCATGTGGTTGCTTAACCACTGAGCTACCATGGCAACATACTGATATGGTATTAAATCCCCAAATGTCGTCCTTCATGATCTAGTGGTTACCATGCTAGCCTCTAGTTCCCAAGGTCGCAAGTTCAAACCCAGCAGAGAGAAATGGATTTTTTTGGACATAAAGATCCTTAGCATGGCTTCCTTTGGAATGAAAGTAAAGCCACTGGTCCCGTGTCATAGATTTACAGCACATAAAAGAACCTCAAGCCTGATAAAGAAGCCTCTGAGAAAAATTTCTGGTCTTTCACACCCAATACAGAAAATGACACTAAGAACCATAGCAGTTAAAGGCATCCATAAATAAAACTCCCCCAATGGACTCAAACTTTTCCTGGTAGACTAACAAAACCTGGCTATGGCCTGAATTTTTCAGTCTGATTCTAAATTCAAAAATTCTTAGGCCAGGTTAGGCCTATCATGAAAGAACAATTAATATATACTAATTGACTTATAGTTGGTTAACTGTGTGTGCCCAGGAATTAAAGCACTTACTAATTTGTAAGCTGCCATTGAGGTATGTTATCTCTGAATTGAGACGCTTGGTTGTTTACCAGGAAAAGTTTGAGTCAATTGGGGAATTAAATTTTGTACCACCAAGTTGCCATGGTAGCTCAATGGTTAGCACAACTACACAGAAAGTGGGAGAGCCGTGTTTAAATCCTGGCTATTGAATTGAATTTTCAGTCTGATTCTACCTTCAAAAATTCTTAGGCCAAGTTAAGCCTGTGATAAAAGATCAATTAATATAAAATAATGTCAAAACATTGCTCATTTGTGAAAACCATCACTATTTGCAGCAGAAACCATTATTAATTTTTATAATTATTTCATTTGCCACAAAAATAAATAAAACAAAATGCTCAATTATCTTGTGTTGTGTAAGGCCAATTATCTGAGCTTCCTTTCCCAACATTAATTTTAACCTTCTTTTTGTAACATTTCTCAATAAGAATGGTTTGTTGTCTATAGGTACACATCTAGGGTTTGAATGTGCTGTGTTTTTGTATGTTTTTCACCTTGAAAAAGGATGAATTAATAGTAACATTTCCTATGAAAGTTGTTTGTTTTGAAGAGCTTTATCTAATGGTATGCTATTTCACCCCCACCCCAACCCCCACTTGGAATTTTAAAGTGATACACCACTGACTCATCTTCTGGTTAGGGCCAAATGAAAGTTCACATATGCTTTAACTATAAATATTTTTGCCTGGAAAATTTTAATGCAGTATTTTCCTATATAAACAACTGTTACAGGTGGTCTGGTTCACCCTGTATAATGCACTTATCTCATGCTAGAGTGGTTTAAAACATGTTATTTCTTATTAAATTTATGTTATACATTTTTTTGTAATGTAATAAATATAAAATTCTCATTTTCAGTTCCTATAGCTAGTAACTCTTTCATTTATATTTTAGCATGAGTCTCTTAAAGTTCTTAATCCTTACGTTGATATTGTAAATATTGTATTGTAATTGTAACATGTTAAAAAGTGAGTAAACTTAAGTGATGTTAGTGTAACAATTCCGACTCACCTTTAAATAAATTCTTAATCCTTCTTTGTTCTTAAATTTCTGTGAATAAGTTTAATTCCAAACAGCTACTTTAAAATAAATGGTGTAATGTTGAAGTGTGTAATTGGTTCCTCAAAATACTATTTTATTTTCTTGTCAGTTATATTTCTTTCTTTGACAAAGTCATATTTACAAGATCTGCTGTCTTGTGTGCTCCTAGATTCTGTGGATGGAGCTTCAAGATGAAGCTGACCATGATTTTGAATGAACTTTGCTTGCAAAAGCAGTCTTTCTCACTTAATTTTTCCAATCACAGAGTGCTCCTAGGATGAAAGCTTTGCTTCATCTTGTTAAGATTTTAAATGGTTCTTTTTATTCCTTCTTTTTATCAAGAATGAGTAGTGAATAGTAGAACATTCTAAAGGTTATTGAGGAGCAACTAGAATGAATTATTTGTCACTGGCTATCCCTTTAGTTACCAACAGTACCTATATTGCACACATTAAATTAACATAGGTGCCTCAAATGCTGCTTTATTGCCTCATGCCTAAAATGCCTATCAGTTCATATGCAGTGCCCTGACTTTGAGTTTAATATCTAACTAATAGTTGTAAATATAAGCAGCAGTTAGTTGAGAAAAGGTTTTCTTTGGAGTAAAATCATAATTACACAACTATCTGAACTCTACCAGAAAGTGAAATAAAAGCCATGGAATGAAAGCATGCTACATACTAACCTATAAGAGTGGCAGAATGGTAAAGGTATGTATCATAGAGGGGCCTCCGGAACTTGGGCAGAGCACCACAAATAGGCCAGTCTGCCATTTTTGCTTCCAACATGACCCCTGGGAGGGGAGGATGCGGGGAGAGACTCGAAGGGCAACCAGATCCGGATGCACAAGCATGGAAGGGGTCCCTAATGATTCCAGATAGAATGCATCCGACACCGCATGGTCCCTGCCCACAAACCACCACCTCCAGGGTCTCCCAGAGCAAAGCCCCATGCTGAGGAGAAACCTAACTGAGTGGTACCACAGCGTGCTAGGGAAGAAACCTTTCACAGAGCACAAGCCACCACCCAGTCACTACCCGTCGAACACCATCCACTGGTCCTACAACCCTGAAACATATGACAAGGAAGGTGATGGGTACAGGAAATGAGAGGAAGGAGAATCGTGGTTGAAGATGAATCACCCCAGCATTCCTTGGCGATTCGGGGAAACCATGAAAAACCCATGGACCAGAGTGCACGGTTGCTGGAAATTGATTCTGGAGCCTCCCGAATGTGAGCACAGAAGCAACCGCCGGAGTCATCCTGTTCAGTGACAGTGTAACAAGCAACAATGAAAATCTTTTCAGACTGTTTTGTGAGGTAGAATTGCATAATTGGTGCAGTATTTTCTTAATATAGTTGCAAGGATAATAGTCGTAAATAAGTAAGCATTGTTAGATAAAGATAGATTTCAGCATGTACAAACATACAGTTGTCCTCTATTGTCACCCAATGCACTTGCGCAGGTTAGCCTTTAATGGTCCTGAATGTATGCACACTTTTATCATGTTAATTGTATTATCTCCATAATTTTGCACTGTTAGGACTTAAAACCATGCTATATATATATATGGGTCTTCAGAGAGGGAATGTTAATTTGAATATACAGCAGGGCCGGCTCAAGTAGAGTTGAGCCATGCCACCACCAAGGGTGATGGATTTTAGGGGTGCAAAATCTTAAAACATGACAAGATATTTGAAAATAGGACACAATTACAAATCATGCTTAAACTCCTGCAACTTTCTGGAGATTTTTTGCTATGAAACTTGTGACAAATGAAGCACTAGGGTTGGTGGTCACTTTGGATGTGACCCTCATTGGTGAATATTGCCAAAACATTCTGTACATGGCAGGTGTTCAACAAAAAATATTACATTTATAAACAGGAGGGTTTCAACTCACTGTAGCTTTAACCCTCCCTGGGGGTGGCAGCCGCAATAGATATCTCATAGGCTATAATATGCGAGGTGTCCCTCTTCATTATATACCCTATAGTAAAGATGATCATAACCAGTGCAGTCGACTATCAAATACGTTTTCATTTTGTGTATGATTTTAATCTTTTAATCTCCTGATGAAGTGGTAAACCTGAAATATTGAACATTTTTAGTGTGACTTTGCCTTTTTCTATCTTTTGCTCAGAGAACAATCTTATTTTTTCACCACATAACATATATCTTCTTGAGTTTTATTCATTGATCACCCATGCAAATATATGATATATATACATTACGGGAGAATTAGTAGTCTTAGAGAGCTGACATTGCAGATAAATGTGTGAGGGAAGGCAGCACTTGCAATTATTACATGGTGGGCAAAACTCCTAGAGCCAGCCATGATATACAAAACTTCAATTATCCATCACACAGTTCACCATTTTACAGATGGCTTGATTATTCTGAAGTTGCTTAAGTTTTAGTTTCAAATCACAAAGTGACCATGCAATCAGACAATAGTAGTGATCATATTTACTGTTGTTGCCTAGTGATGTATCTACAGAACTGACAAAAATGTATGTAAGTAAGTGCATGCACTTCTATTGGTCTTACAGAACAAAAATCTTTTACCTCTTACTGTGCAGCCGTACTCTGGACAATAATCACCTTTATTGCCATTTTTCTAAATATACAAGAAATGTAACATAGGACTCTTGTGTTTAGTGAGTTTGTTGTATAATTTCTTAATTACTGTTTAAATTAAGAAGATGGATTATCCATCATTTTCAGTTAACTTACCCCCTCATTATAACGGTTAATTGGGGTTCTACTGTAGTAAGTTTTAACAATGGGCCAATGGAAATGGAAGCTTTAAAGCTACTTAATTTAATATTACTCTATATAAATGCAATTTTTTATTTCCATTAAATAGTAGAATCACAAAGCTACACAAAAATCAAACAATCACAGGTAAACATATAACATTGTTAATAAAAAGGTTTTTTCTGTTGGACTTCATGATGTTATTATTATTATTATTACTCGTTTTTGTGTAGGTAATTTGAGGAAATGTAAGATAAAGATCCTGAAAATGCTATTTTTAGGATTAATTTTTGGCAGCTTCCATGTGCCATTTAATTTTTCCATGGTTAAAATGACACTTTATTTTTATCATCATCATCATCATCATCATCATCAACATTATCATCATTATGGCTATCATCCCTTTATTTTAAATTTTATACCCAAGCCTTTCTGATATTACTGCTTCTCTAAATTTATGCATGCTTTATATATGAAGGATGTTACTATATGCACAGAAAATGTCTCCTTTACCCAAATTCCTTTTCAATACCTAATAGGAGGTGTAATATACTAATGTCTGATATTTTTAGTTGGTGTAATTCACAAATGTACTTACATACTTGTTGAATATTTATGGTGATTGTATTTATAGTGATCTTCCTATAATTTATTTTGTTCTAATTTAGCAATTATATTCTTTAAAGTTCCTACTCTGGGATAAGCTAAAAGCTCATTAACTGTTCATAAATAGCATGGCTTAACATCTTAACTCTTCTCCTTTCCATTTTTCTCTTCATATTCCTCCATTTTCTTCTCTAGTGAGTTTAAATGTGCAATAAAAAGCAAACCACTTTTTTTCAAAAAAGTAAAAGATCATAAAAGAGTATATAACATTTTTTCTTTCCATCATAATTGCATTTTATTCATTTCTTCTTTATTCCAAAGTCTGTCATTTTTTACAGTTATGTATTGGGACAAAGCTATTCAACGGTGTGCTAGAGGGAAAAAGCATAGAGAAAATTCGGTAGATCTTCCTACTGCTGGTAAGTCATAATATTACCTTTTTCTTTTAATCATGTCACCTATCTGAACATATTGTTACTGGAAGGGCAAAATTTCAAAAGTGAAAGTTTAATGAACTTTGAGACTTTAGCAACACTGATTTATAATCCTGCAATATCTTTTAATCACAGTAGCTCTGTAAACAGTCTATCAGTATTCATTTATTTTGTGAATAGCAGTTAGGAACAGGTGAAATAAGTTTGTTGTTTTGTCTCATATAAAATTAAATTTTGGTGCTAAAATACTTTGGCTTTCTAAGAATGCTGTTTAAAGTATGCTGCTAAAAGTAGTCTATTTCAAAAACCAGAAAGCTGAAGTTTCGAAATCAGAAAAAAATTAGAAAAATTTTCAAGGTTATTAAGGTATCTTTGTTCTGAATAATCACAACATTCACACACAGCAAAGTATAGTGCAATTGCTTCCAGAAAATAAAATCTTACAAACACAAAATATAGAGTATTCAGCAGTATTTATTTTAAGCATGATAAAGTATATGAAATTTAACACTTTTTAACATAATTCACTGTGTGGCTTGCTAAATATCTAGATCCTTTTGTCACTGTTTAAAATATACACTTTGAATAACAGTTCAGTTAATACACATATGTATGCAAGAGGTCAATGGCCTATAGTATAGATGTTGTTAAAGTACTATTTGGCAAAACAAAGGACATTGAAATTATCAAGCATTTGGTGCCCATGTCTGCATAGCAATGAAGTATTTATTTATTGTATATAGTAATTTGACACATTGTAATTCAGTTTTGTGGTTCTCACAACAGAAGAAGACATAGAATACAATTATTTCCCAGGTTTGTAGGCCATGGTCTAATGGGTTTTAAAGTTTCCAATGTTTCGCCAATGACTGTGCTTGGCATATTCATGGTGATTTGTTTACTGGTCATAGCTCGAATAAATGTCAGCAAAACATGCATGAACATGTTTCATATCGTAATACGTATCCTATAATACTGAGAGTGTGGTGCACCAAAATAAGGGTTTGAAAATTAACCAATTTTGCTGCTGACTACTTGCTCCATAGGAAATACCACTGTTCAATAGATTTATTAGGCATTTCCCCTGTTATTTTCCATAAACCCAATATAATTTTACTAATAAGAATGGTTTCTTCCTCAACCCAAGCATTATTTTGTGTATCTGTAGTAATCGCTAAATTTTAATTTGTAGCTAATTTCAAAGCAATATAATTTTAAAATGGCAGTCCCAAATATTATAACCATCATGTCTTTTTATGCACGATGAGCTAGGTGCAATAATAGTATTGGTCAGCGCTGTTTTTGTGTGGATATGTAATGCTAAAAATCTGTGGCCTGTTTTCTGTTATGTTAAGCATTATTTCTATACCTGCAATAATAGGGATGTTTACAAAATTTAAAGCTGTATTACCTTATAGTCTCAAATGTTCAACACTCTTTCTCAAAGTAGTTTTTTCCATCAACATTGCTATTGCACTTAGCTCCTTGGTTTGCTTCTTTTTAGATAACCAGAGAAACAGTGACAAGAGAAGTAATTCAATTGCGCATGTCCTTGGTTTTTTATGCCTCACGAGATGTCAGGGCTTTAACCATTCATTTTCACCTGGTGTACAGTGCTGCCAATACACAAGATTGTTCAGTATGCCTGTCAGCCTTCTCTCAAGTGATGTTATTTTATCCTATGCTCTTCCCTTGATAGACACACTAATTTTAAAAAAAAATTAATAATATAAAATCCTTTCAGACATAAATTTATGACAACAAACCCAGAAAACTACATGACAAGGGTTTTTATAATGAAACTGCACTCTAATAGTGTACCTGTCACTTGACCTGTGTGATATGATCATATTATGTACATGGCAAAGGTGTGGATATATCAAAAGGTGAGAAGTTTTCATGCTATCCTTGAAACTTTGTTCTGAGTTAAAAATTGTATCATGCGGTGCAGTGGAATGTCAAGAATCAACCATCATAATACTTTTGTACATTCAAAGTTTCTGCCCAATACTCCTCTTTACCATAAATAAGGTAGTTAATGAGCGAGAACAAATTTTAAGTAGAGCTACTTTCTGTTTCATGTCATCACAGGCCTATTTATCAGACATACAGTAACAACAAAAACCACACCATAGTTAATATGTCTCTTAATTCACATATGCTGCAGTGATTAGATTTGAGCAGTAGTAGCATCTGTGCTTCAGATTCAAGCTCTAATATCTCATGAAGCACAAAAAATCCATAATCAAATAAGTATCATCATATTTCTTAACAACCTAAAATACCTATTTGGGATGCTTCCCTTATAAACCATATAAATTCATCTGTCATCACAGAATTGTGGAGTGTCTTGCAGTGATGCATATGTTTTCAGAGGCTGGTGAGGTGCAAGTGCCATTACAACAAACTCCTAATGCTCCAGCTGATTCTGGAACACTATGTCAGCAACAGCACCAACTGTTGCAACAACAGCAGCAGCAGCAACAACAGCAACAAAATGGCAGTGTAAAAGGAGCCATGGTAGAAACAGACTCTGATGGTATGCTCTGTAACTGTTATATCTCATTTATTATAAGTTTCCTTTACATTCCAGCAGAACCAGAAAGTATACTTGCCCTTAAGGGGAGATATAGGTCCAAGTGACAGTAAATGTTAAATTTACCATAAATCCTAAAGTTGTTTAGCTAAACATTTAAAACATTGTAGGGTGGTTTAGAATTATTGCCTGTAACTTCCAGAAGTTTTTCAGAATTTTTTGCATTGCATAGTGCCTGAGTTATAAATTGTTATAACCTAAACTGACCTTGCTGAAGTTAAGGAACATTTTCACAAAAACTATTATAGTAATGGAAAACTTATATTTTGCACACAGTTTCTATACATAATATGTAGTAAACTCCTGCACGCATATTTTTAAAATATTGATTATTTATTTTTAAGAAAATAATAAAAGGTAGTACCATTCATTTTTAAATGTTATCACTCCTGTCTCCACTAGGGCAAATACTATAAATTTACATATAGAAAGAAATGTATGCAAGAAATGCTTTATTATTAAATGATAAAAATCCTCAGAAGTTTCATTATTTTTTCTGTAATAGTGTTTGAGAAAACTTTTTGGTAGAAAAATATAAACTTCAAAAAACGAGTCCCAAAGTTTGTATACACAGCCACATGCTAAAATTTGTTTCAGGTATTTATTCTTACCTCTAAAACAGCCAAAAAAGCCATGATTGCCACTTGAAACAACATTGGTATGCTTGCTCATAGCCTTTTATTACAAATAGAAACCATTCCTGCAGTTTGAACACATAAATTTGTAAAAGTAAGAAGTGAATACATACAGGACCCTCTAGATACTCTTGATTCTAAAAGATCCTGATGATAAGATAAGAAGCTTTAGTGTCACAAAATGCTTACATTTAGGTTTGAGCAAAAGCTCCGTAAACAGGTGCATCAGGTTGTAAACCAACAAGAAAATTACATTTGAACAGAAAGTTAGACTAAGGCTATAAGAAAAATTTACCCAATAAAATATTTACAGAAATTCAGTATAAGTGAATACAATATATTGGTAACCCTTTTGTACTTATGTTTTTATACACATTGCTATTTATATAATGAATATAAGTTTATACTTTATTATCACATATGTATTTGACTACTGAGTAGTAGGCCTTCAAAAGTTATCACATATAATCGCATATAATTTCATCTATCATTTGTGAAACATCATTGATCAGACTTATAAAACAGATATTGTTGAGTATTTTTCTTGAAATCCATGTTAGGAATTATTTAATTTAGAAACTTATTCTAGATATGTGATGAGCTGAGAGTGTACATTTTCAAATATAGTTGAAAAAGTTGGTAGAATACAGATTGGCCAACAATTTTTAAAGTCTGTATTTCCACCTTTATGAACCTGTTTCACAACTGCGTACTTCATCTTTCTGGAAATATGCTCATTGATAAGGGTTGGTTAATTATTTGGCTAAGTGGCATACATATTTCATGCTTTATTTCCTTGATAAGAAACAGAGCTAATTATCCCAGGCATTTGAGGTTTTCACTTTTAACTTAGTTATTTTCTTTATAATTAATTCTGGTGAAACATTAGTGAAATTGAACAAGGTTGTTAACATGATGTAGCTATATGTTAAGAGCATTGATTTTGAATCTTGCCTAGATGGAGGTATCTCCCAAATATAATTCCCTATATCAACGAAATAATTATTAAATGGTTCCACCTTTATGTTATTTACTGTATCAATCTTGTCACTACTAGTGTTACTTACTCCCAGTCCCCCTTGATTATTCTCCATGCTGCCTTGCTTTTGTTTTCTGCATTTTTAATAACATTTTCAATAGCCAGTTGTTTTGCTCTCTTAATTATGCTGTATAAATTTTACAAAATGTTTTACAATATTGAATAAACTCCAAATTAGTTGTAGCTTTATACAGTTTGTGTAAAAACCTTTTGCATATACTAGATGTTCTTATACCTTTGGTGCATCAATCTAATAAGTATTTTTTAGTTAGCTGAAGAATTTTGATTTTTGGAAAACTTTCATTATAGCAGTTTAGTAATTCTCTAAGGAAGTTATTGTAGTTTGAGTCAACAGAATCTTTTGGATCAAATAACCAAATTGTATTGTGTACTTTTTCTTTGAATTTTGAAATATTTTCAGAGTTATAGATACGCTTAGATGTTTTCATTTTAGATTTGGTTTTTATTTTGGTTTTTAATTGTGAAATTGTGAGGACTGCTTTATGATCAGTGAGTCCTGTTTCCAGTACTAGACATTCATCCTGTTCATATGTTTTATTTGTTATTATGTGATCTCTACATGTAGAGGATTTTTTGATCAGTGTTGGATACCTGTGTTTGAATTCCAAGCCATGGCTCTGCAGAATACTGACATATGAGTTGTTAATATTATTACCTTGATATTCACCTGTGGTATTAATCATTAAGTTTTCCTCTGTAATTAGATTTGTTTATATAGATCAATATTGCAATCCATGGCAATTATGTTTTTCTTTTTGTTGTTTTGTAATTTGTTCAATAAACATTCTAATTTAGTGAGGAATGTTTTTAGTGTGTAATAATAGGGTACTCTGTATATAGATATCACCAAGGTATTCAGACTACTGATCTCAATTGCTGATAATTCAAAGGTTTTGCCAGCACTTAAAGCTTTTAGATCATTCTAGTTTTAGTGTGTAGCAAAAGGTGGTCCCAAACTAATATGCAAGACCCACCTCAAGCTGATTCACTCCTAGTGGTGTGCTAAAGAAAAACCTTTTAATTTATTTAATCCTACTATTTGTTCATGTCTAAGCCAATGTTTCACTTAAGCAAATTACTTCTCGGTTTAAGTTTGCTCCTACAAATAAGTTAAGTTCATTAATTTTTGACAATATACCTTGTGTGTTTAAGAGTGACAGCCAATCAGGGGTCTGGTTACCTTGTGTTTTCTGTATGGGTACTCTAGAGTTTACATTTGTCAAAAATATTTCAGTTTTGTTTTCCAAGTCACCTCCTGCTGCCAAGGTTAGTTTCCCTGTACATTGTAGTCAAAAGGGGGTGTGCAGTGCACAGGCTGCAGCTCTTTAGACTTTAGAACCCATGTAGACTAATAAACTGACCATAACATTTTGTGGAGACCCTCCCAAGTCATTTTTGACCCTTTTTTTTAAAATTGTGAAATTTGGTTATTTTCAACCTACATCTCCCCTTAATCCAGCATTCATGAAAAGAAACTTGTGTGATATCAGGAGGGCAGCAAGAAATTTACAGGAGTTCAATAAAATGTTGTGACAGACAATATCATGTAATTAGCTTATAAAATAATCCTAGCAACATACACAGAACAAAACTGAGGCCATCAAGTATAAGAGGATAAGATGGAAAATTATTTTAGATACAACATCTGTTCATAGGTGGGTCTGGAATTCTCTCCCCATCCAATATGTTTCGATGGCCACGAGGACAAGAGCGATGGCGGCAAATAGCATGGTTTGTGGTATGGCCAATTCATCTGGTGTTTCTTGTAACCATTCCTGACTGTGAGAAGCCTCGCTTCAAAAGATGGTTCCCACTTACATTCATCATGTGCATCGTTTGGATAGGTAGTCTCTCATATGTTGTTGCCTGGATGATAACAATCATTGGTAAGTGACGAATTTACTTATCAGCTTCCATATAGGTAATACATATTTCCTAAAACAGCACAAGCTTTATTAACACTAGAAGGACTGGCATCACCCTTCTACCTAGAAGGACCATTACCAGTGTCATTTTGATTAGTTGCTTTTTTTATCAGGCTTTCATATTCTATGGTATAATATATTATTATATGTAGTTAATTATGTTAAAAATTATGTTTTCTTTATTTTAAAGGTCCATTAGTTTTATTCATGAACATACTATTCAATCTCTTTATTCTTACTCAAGGGTACATATAGACTGGTGCACAGAATGTTATACATTTAATCACTGTAATGAATGGTGTATTATCCATGTTCAAACTGTGTAAGTGAATGCTGAAGTTTATGGAAAATTCAATAATGGCCACACAGGATGACAGTTGCCATAAAATCACGCAAACACGCCAGTTTGTGAAATGGCAGAGAAAGGTGTGGAAACAAAGAGTGTGGTAGAGACACGGAGGTATTTTGCTCACTTTAGTACAAGGTGGGCTCCTTGTTGCAAACAGTTTAATGACTTCTCCAACAAATTGAAACTGGTTTATTTGTTTAAATAAAAAAGCAATGCCCTGCCAGTGTCTGTATTATTATGCCAGCCAACAGCATAATGCTGACTGTAAGCACCCTCCCCCCCTTGGGAGTGGTCATTCAATTTAACACATTCAACCCATTTGGAACCACTTACTCCAGTGGAGCAGCAGATGAAATGGCAACCATTGAGGAGCCTATAAGAATAAAGAAACTACCTCCTATCAAACCACCACCTTAAAACCCAAACATCAGCGTCCTACAACCAACCTACCATCTCTGTGGTTAAGCCATACCCAGGGCAAGTACACAGCAGCATTACTTAGGCTCACCAGAAGCCTACCAGAGTGTAGTGGGGTGGAGTCTGCATTCCTCAAAATATCAAGGCCGTTTTCAGGCCTTGCATCAATATCTTGGCCAAAGATTAATACCAAATTATCAACTCAATGGTGAGGGTAAGGTGCAGACGGGAGTAGTGCCTCTGTGCCATTACACTATCTTAATAAAATTAAGAAATACATATTTGAAATTATTTGTATACTCCACGATTACATAAAGAATACGAGCATGCTTATTATTCTTAAAGACGCAATGGAATAGCTTGTCTTACAATAGGAAACCATAGAAGCTGAAGGAAGCAACTGTAAATTGCGAGTTTGCAACCTTATTATATTATTATTCCATGGATTCGTGCCACTTCTGTCCTGGCACGAATTCATAGCACTCTGGGGGGAAAGAAATGAGATCTTTAACTACTATGGTCCTAACTATCTTGGGCGTGAAAGACCGGAAATTTTGCTCAGAGGCCTCTTTATCAGGCTTGAGGTTCCTTTACGTGCCGTAAATCTACGACACGGTACCACCGGCTTTACTTCCCTTCCGAAGGAAGCCATGCTTAAGGATTTTTACGCCCGAAAAAATCCATCGCCCTCCGCCGGGTTTAAACCCACGCCCTCGGGAACTAGAAATTAGCATGGTAACCACTACACCATGAACGACGACAGCATCTCAGTCATCACATAGTTTTGCTAGGAATATAAAACTTCCTAAACAACCTTCGAACCTTTGGTTGAACATTGACTGCTTGATTGCATTTTAAGGACACCTTAAAAAAACCTAGTTCTCAATAACAATGATTTGTCAAACAATGTAAGACTTCACTTCTTGCTCTCGTCTCTTAAAGGAGGAGCAAATATAAGCATATCAGACAGTAAATTTACAGTGGCCTACAACATTCTTGTTAGCAAATGTCATTCTTCAAAACTGATAGCAGCAGAATACATTAAACAGATACTACAAACCACTACCAAGCTAGGTCAAGAGATTCGGATTTTGATAAATACATTTAAAGATAGTGTAGACGCACTTGAAACACTTAGTAATCTTCTCTTGTGTGAAATCTTCTTATCCAGATTTGACAAGAAATTAAGACTGAAATTTTAAACCACCCATTCAGAAGTGGATTCCGTGGAATTCAAACTAGCAATTCCGGTTTTTGAAAAATACTGCCAGACTCTACAGACTCCCTCAGTTACGCTTTGAGGCTGAGGGCCCTCAATCCCCAGCTACGCCTTGAGGCTGAGTATCTTACCGGTTTTGGCGGCATTAGTTATTATATGTTGCCAGCATTGTGTTAGAGCTAGAGGATGACATAGAGTGACATCTGTAGGACATATAAGGCTTCACTTCCATCGCTGTTGAAGACCAACTAAGAGTAAAAAGTTCATTATTTTCAAAACCATATAATATTCAACACAGTAGCTTAGAATACTTGTATTGGCAGCTTTGGATGTTAAACGTACGGACTGCACATTGTCATCTAATCTCTGCATTTGAAAGCAATGGTCATTTGTTTCGCTAAAAATGTACCTTTTGGGAGGTTGATGCGCGAACGTCGATGCTGCACCGGAAGTTTGCATCCCAGTTGATATACGCTGGGCTTGGCAAATCAACGAGGAGAGCTTTTACTGAATTGGAAATCTCTCATTCGTGAATTCAAAGTCTGCACTTGGTCTCATACAAAATGACTAAATGCATAAACTTTTGGATAGGGATAAGAAGCAGAGGCTACAGTATGTATTGTGGACATGGAAAAAAAGGCAATACTTCATAACATGTGGTTCACAAATGCAGCCTATGTTAATCTGAATGGCTATGTCAATCGACAAAACATTTTATTCTGGGCGAGAGAATATGCTCACATCCCATAAAGAAGAGACTTATGAGGCCAAAGTTAATGCGTGGGCAGCAATTTTAAGCCATGGAATTATTCCATTTTCTTCAATGAAATTGTGAACAAGGTGCATAGCCTTGTTGGAAAACAGTTTTATCCTTCAACTCTTCAACAGGTCTCCCTGTGCAAATGCAGTGGTCCATGCAGGATGGAGCCCACTACAATCCAAAATGAAGTAGTGTTAATGTTGTATTAGTTTTAAGCCCCACGTTGATGCGGCAATTTGCGATGAGATTCTTACAAATGTTTGTTTACATCACGTGTGTTGAAGCCATCTTGTGACGTCATTCGTTGGTTTGGTTCGTAGCTCCATCTGGCGTTAGCAATTTGCATCAGTTTTTGAAATAATTTTTAAGTTTCGTATATTGTCCTCCGGCTAGCTATCATCTTATCTTGGTAGAACATATATCTCTTACAGGTTGTGAATCGGAAAGGAATCTTTTTATCTAGAAATTATACTTAATGAAGAAATTGGTTTTATAACTTTTATTGCCGAACACGTTCACAAACACTTTTACATATTGATCTGGATATTCGCCAAACTGAAACTGTTTGTAATAACTTCTTACTTATCACTTTTAACTCACGTACTTCAAATTTGTGTATATTTAACTGTATAATACTTTAGATTCTCGTAATTTTGCTGCGCGTAACTTATGACGAACTGAAGACAGCGTGCTAGAAATTTTGATGAACTGGGCGACCGACGTGCAAGGTATTGAGAATTTTGTTGAACTGTGGGGCGATCTACCTCGGACCTGGATTTATATACTCCCACTCCTCAACATGCCTAAAGATTATAAATGAACTGCTATTGGCTAATAAAACGCGCCAACATTAGCGTCTATTTTAATATCCAATGAAAACCACGAATACATATTGCTTTAGGAAGCATTCTAGAAATTTCTACCGAAAGCGCGCGAACATTACGTAACTTCCTTGTTCCCGGTAATGATAAACAACTCACCCCATCGCTGCATTATTGCGCAATTATTGACAGTTTCAGTAAAGCCGTATATTATTATTTACCAATAATAATTACAATTAATAAACCTCTGAAATCAATGTCACATAAAAATACATATTCATGTTACAATCATTATTTATATTTGAGTAATTTGTGATACAAATTACCGTATCATATGCCCCACTAGAAACATAATTATAAATATTTATAACTTGTTTGGAAATTTTATAATTGTGTTTTTAGTCTCCTAAATCTTGGAACACACGCTATCACTTTCACTTAACACTTCACATGCATTTAACACACGACATATGTTTTATCTCGCCACTACTTACTGGCTCTGGTTTAATTAATTTAGATATTCATCTGACATCACAAATTTTTTTATAGCAAATACTTTACCCTAAATTATTTAATCACTGCTACCAAATTGTTTACTTTAAGTTGTTGACAAAAATTTATACATTTAAGATTTTTTTGTAATTATTATACATATTTACCAAAATATTTACCCTTTACACAAATATTTACATCTCTTAAATCTAGGCAATGTTTCACATTTTCTGTTTGATACATAAATACTTTTTTTTTTTTACTAATTTTTGTTATTTTGTACTTTATCTTAACAATACTCTTGGAATAGTATTTATGTACTTTACTTTAATATAATATCATGCTTTATTTCACATGTTCAGTTACTAATAAAATGTTATTTTCCTCTCAAACATTTAGTCATGTCCAAAATTTATTTCTCCTTTCCTATGACGTACATATTTATTTAACCCTCTTACGTTCCAATACATTGCTCTGCATTTAGTCTTTAACTATCCAGCATTTACTATTTATCATCATTGTCTTTTGTTTCACCATGATCTTCATGGTTGTATGGTTTCAGCATCTCAATATGGAACTTTCCTATGCTTTTTCGAGTTGTTGGATTACATAACTCATATGTATTAGTTCCATATACTTCAACAACTTCATATGGTCCATGGTATTTGAGAAACATTCGCCAATAAAGTTTATTTGCTTTATCCGACAATTTCTTGGTTTTAACCAAAACTAAATCTCCTATTTTGATCCTCCATTCCTTTCTCTTCTTTTCTTCATCTTTAATTTTTCTTTTTATGGCCTTTTTCTTCATCCTCTCGAATGCTTTTCGGAACATCTCTTCTTCTGTTGGTGGTATCGAATGCGCATCTGGAATGGCTTCTGGAATTTTTTTACACATTGTATTGATCTTCTTTCCTAACTTAAGTTCACATGGTTTGTATCCTGTCACATTGTTTACAGTTTCATTTAGTAGATTCTGAACGAAGTTCACGTATCCATACCATTGGGTGTGTTTTCGATGACATAACACCCTTAAATAATTTGAAATTTCTTTAATTTCCCTCTCCACTGGGTTGGAGTTCGGCCTGTATCTTGACGAAAAATATTGTTTAATGCCATTTTCTTTCAGTCCATCCATAATTTTTTTTCCTGTGAAGTACGAAGCATTATCGCTCAATACAGATTGAATAGGTCCTTCTTCTATCACATATGACTTGAGTAGTCTATTCAAACATGCTAAACCTGTAGGTTTTCTCAAAGGGTAAATTTTTACATATTTGCTGAATATATCATAACATACAAATATATATTTGTTTCCAAATTGACTTGGAGGCATCGGACCATGAATATCAATACTAATTACACATCTCGGCTTATCCCTTATAACCGAATTAGTTTCAAATGCATATGCTGCATTTATTTGCTTTGCCTTTTGACACAGGTTGCAGCACGATATAAATTTCCGAACTTTCTGACGCAATTTGGATATGTATAAATTCTCTAAAATCATAGAAGTTGTTCGGTCCGTCCCTGAGTGTGCTAACCCTTCATGAAAATTCTTAATTAGTTCCTTTTCCATGCTTTTCGGAACCATTACCTTCCAACTAGGCATTTCTTTTCCATGCTTCTTGTATAATGTTCCATCTCGAATTGCTATAATTTCTTTCTTTGCCTCCTCAATTAATGGTGCATTTTCTTTAAGTTCAAATAATTTTGCGTCCTCATTTTGAATTTCCCCCATATTTTTCAATTTTCTCATCATTTCTTTGCTTAAAGGAATTTCAATTGTCAATATTTTGACTTCATTTCTAGGCCTTTCAATATTTTCGGGAATTTGTGGGTTGTAGTTCAATCTTGATAGCAAATCACTGAAGGTATTATTTTTGCCAGGAATGTGTATAATCTCAATATCGAATGCAGATATTGCATGAATATATCTAGCAAGTTTTCCACTACATAATCTACACCGTTGTATGAAAGTTAAGCTGATGTGGTCTGAATATACTTTCACCTTTTGCTGATAAATATAGGTTTTAAAACGAATTAATGAGAAATATAGTGCTCCAATTTCTAACTGAGTCACTGAAGAATTCCGCTCAATATTTGTAAGTCCTCTAGAAGCTGTACTAATGACGTGAAAGTCATTGTTGATGTCTCGCTGTCCTAAAATTCCGGCATATCCTTGCATTGATGCGTCGACATAAATCTCATATTCCAAATCTTCTCTGGGCCTCTCGAGTAATATGGACTTAGCAAAGAGTTCTTTTACTCTTTCAAAACATTTTTGATGATCCTCTGTCCATTTCCACTTATTGTTCTTTCGGAGTAGCTGCCGCAGTGGTTCTATTTCAGCCGAATATCTTGGTACGAACTTACTCTGAAAGTTCAATACCCCTAAGAGACGTCTAATTTGTTTTACATTCCTTGGTGATGGAATTTTCATTATTGCTTCAATTCTTTTCTGATCAGGTCTTATACCTCGTTCATCCACTACATAACCCAGAAAATGTATTTCCTTGACACAAAATTTTGATTTTAGTATGTTCACCGTCATACCATGTTGTTGTAGTTTATTTAACACATAATGGACATTATTCATGTGTTCTTCAAATGTTTGACTAATGATTAGGAAGTCGTCAATATACTTTATTAAAAAGTCATCTGCAGAATTTCCAAAGATACTGTGAATGGCTCTCAAAAATCCACTTCCTGAGTTTTTTAAACCAAAAGGATTTACACAAAAACGATACTGGATCCCTGAGTACTGAAATGAAGTGTAATCACGCACTTGTGGATCTAATTCCACTTGCCAATATGATGCAGTGAGGTCAATGGATGTCAGAAATCTCCCTCTTGAAAGTTTTGTAATTAGTTGTTCAATTCCCTCACTTTGAAAATGATCTGGTTTCATATACTTGTTGACATATCTACCGTCTAATGTTAATCTCAAACTACCATCTCGTTTAATACTCCAGCAGATTGAATTTATATACTGAGAATTACTTTGCTCAATAATCCCATTTTCTAACATGCTATTTATTAATTGTCTAGCTTTGTCTCGAAGACTTATAGGTAAATTGTCATACTTGTGCCTATATGGTGGTACGTCTTCTACTTGAAATGTATGCTGATATACATTACATCTGCCTGGGATATTACTAAATACTGAACTATTGTTCATCAAAACATCATGAAGGATTTGTTTTTGCATTATCGTAAGATTATAAGCTTCTTCACACTTGTGTATTATTTCCTCATTTCTCTTCTCTTTCCAGCTGTTGTCTGTCTCGCTCACATGGTCGTCTTTTGTTTGGATTATAAATTCCTCTACTTCTTCTGGCATTTCTGCTAGCTGTTGAAAATATGTCGTGGTATTCCCTTCATATTCTGTGACTACCTGCTTTATCTGACTATTTCTATCAGTTTCTGTTATTTGCACAAAAAACTCTTGGTCACAAATATTTTTCTCATCCTTTGTCATCTCGATTACAGAAACTTTCTCTTTTATAAATGGTACCCTTATTTCTCTATCGTCTTTTGTCATTCTTAACTCTTCATGTTTAAAATCTATACATGCTTCATATTCATGTAGGAAGTCACATCCTATAATTATGTCACAAATCAGATGGTTTACAATTAGAAACATAACCTCAAAATTCTCTCCGCCGATAAGTATGTTGAGTAGATCTTGTGTTTTTATGACCTGTGTCGTTCTTCCGATTGCAACACGACAAACTAAATTACTAGTGGGAAGAGCCATAATTTTGTTACCTTCATTAATCAAATTTATGTAAAATTTCTGTGAGCAAATTGAAGCTGATGAACCAGAATCTATAGTTGCAATGATCTCTTTCTTTGCAATTTCCATCCTAACATGAGGTGACTCAAAATTTTCTCCCTTATCTTTTGTTGCTGTAATCTTATTACAGGGTGTATGTGTAGGCGTATGATTTGTATTGGTAATGGATACTGAATTATTAAAGACGTCCTGAGAACCTACTGCACAGGAGTCTGTTAACAGTTTTCCTGGTTATTTCCATGTTCACGTACGGGACTGCCATTCCTAACAGGCGCTAAATCTATCTCAGTGTCGCTACCATTGTTTTGAGTTCCCCTTCCTCGAGTTCGAAATCCTCGATTTCTGACATTATGTCCCCTTGGCACGTAATTTTCTTGCCGTTCCTCAGATCTTTCCCGGTTATTATTTTCCCTCCAGTGAGTGAAATTTCCCCTTTGTCTAATGTACCTCCTTCCATAATTTTGTCCTCTTTCAGGCAATCTTTCTGTCCTGACATAATTTATTTGGTCCTGTCGACCTGGTCTCCTATCTATCCTTGATCTTTCAAATTGTGGAACGTATGATTGATACCGTTGCCTGGTATTAATTTCATGATGTCTGTCTTGTCCTCTAATTTTCTGATAACTACCTTGGTAATTTCTTCTATCTCGCACATCTAAAAATCTATGCTCCCACTCCCGAGACATATCTTCTTCCTGTTGTTCTAAAGCTGTTATTAATTCTGTCATCTCATAGATGTTCCGTGGTTTTGCAATTAATAAGTAATTTCGTATCCTTATAGGATAATGCCTTGCGAGCAAACTCACAAAATCTTCCTCATTGATTGGAGGTGACAAGTTTCTAACCTGACTTGCATGTTTTAGTAAGTAATCAGTCATTGATATTCCCTCTCGTGGATTAAATTGACCATGACTAAGCATTGCTCGAATTCTTTGCTGTACCGTAACATTCCAAAATCTGTTCATGAATAATCTCTTAAAGGATTCATATGAAATTTCACCCCCTGATACCATTTGTAACCAATCTAAAGTTTTCTGGTCCAAACATCTTTTGACAACTATGATTTTCAATGCTTCAGGTATCTTTTTAATTTGAAAATACTCTGATAATTCTGCAATGAACTGTACTGGACTGGAGTTTTCATTAAATTTTGGAAGTGGAAAATCACTTAAGATATGATTGTAATTTTGCAAATTCCCTGCTCCCATATTTAAATTCTCTAGTGTTACTTGTGCACTCTGAGTTTCAGCATTAGCTATAGATGAAGCTGCCGCATCACTCACATTGTTTGTCATACCTGAGGAACTACCTCTATCATTATGTTGTACATCTGATACATTCACATCACATATATTTGCCCTTGAATTCAATTCTAATCTATTTACAGTACCTTGCAGATTTTCTATTGTCTGTTCCAATTTTTTATTATTCTCATTTTGAACAGTTTGGTGTTTGTTAATTTCAGAAGTTAGCTTTTGATTCAAATTTTTAGACAAATCTTTAACTTCATCAGACAATTTAGTTCTCTGTGTTTCTGACTCCTTCTGAATTTCAGATATTTCCCCTCTGAAATTAACTTGCACCTGTATTAAATCTGCTTTTGTAGCCTCCATCATTTCTCTTAACTCACTTGAAATGCTACTCATTCGGCTACCTAGCTCTGTACATTTTACATTAACATGCTCTATTTTATTATTAACCTCACTTTTTTGGTTAGATATTTCCCTGCTCATGTCTAACATTTTCTTTGAAACTTCACCTATTTCATTTGCTATCATTTCTTGATTTTCATTTTTCATTCTAATCATACTACTATCTAGCTCCATGAATTTCTTTTCAATTTCTTCCCTGTTTTGTTCTAAGCTTTTACCAATATCTTCCCTCAATTCCCTATTATTCTTTTGCATATCTTCCCTTAATTGATCTGTAATACTCTTACTAATATCTTCCCTATTTTGATCTATTTTCTTTTCTAATTTCTCATTATTCTTTTGCATATCTTCCCGGTTTTGATCTATTTTCTTACTAAGATCTTCCCTCAATTCTTTCTTATTCTTTTCCATATCTTCCCTTAATTTCTCATTACTCTGAGTTAATTTTTCCATATCTTCCCTTAATTCCCTACTCATATTTCTCAGCATTTCCATCATCATAATAGTATCAAGATTAACATTTCCTGCTATTCTATTCTCACCTTCTGCACTAACATTTTCATCTTCAAATCCTAAAAAATCTGGGCTATTTTCTGCAACCTGTATTGAATTACAACTAACTGTTACATTATCTCCCTCCATAATTATTTCTTCTGTATTATTGGTAGCCATTGTTTTTTTTATCCTACCACTCCTAAGTAACATTTAAATTTGTCTAACTTTTTTTTTTTTTTTTTAGAATTAAAATCACACTTTTCTAACCTTTCTGATGCAATCTGCTGATGTTGCTTAGATGTCTAGCTGTCTGCCCCTTTCTCCTAGGTTTGTATGTCGCTTCTGCGTTGTGTTGTGATGAATCTACGTCGTCTTGTTGTTTTGTAGTTAAATTACCCTGTTGCCTTGTAATCTCGGAATTACGATGTCCAATCATCCATGTAGTCTGTCGTTCCTTTTGTTTCTGGAATCTGCTTGTAGATCATTTCACTGCTGCTTTCGTCCCTTCCTGGTTATGTTGATCCTTTCCTGGTCATCGTGTTCCTTTCCTGGTCATCGTGTTCCTTTCCTGGTTATCGTGCCCCACGTTCTGGGTGCCAATTTGAAGTAGTGTTAATGTTGTATTAGTTTTAAGCCCCACGTTTATGCGGCAATTTGCGATGAGATTCTTACAAATGTTTGTTTACATCACGTGTGTTGAAGCCATCTTGTGACGTCATTCGTTGGTTTGGTTCGTAGCTCCATCTGGCGTTAGCAATTTGCATCAGTTTTTGAAATAATTTTTAAGTTTCGTATATTGTCCTCCGGCTAGCTATCATCTTATCTTGGTAGAACATATATCTCTTACAGGTTGTGAATCGGAAAGGAATCTTTTTATCTAGAAATTATACTTAATGAAGAAATTGGTTTTATAACTTTTATTGCCGAACACGTTCACAAACACTTTTACATATTGATCTGGATACTCGCCAAACTGAAACTGTTTGTAATAACTTCTTACTTATCACTTTTAACTCACGTACTTCAAATTTGTGTATATTTAACTGTATAATACTTTAGATTCTCGTAATTTTGCTGCGCGTAACTTATGACGAACTGAAGACAGCGTGCTAGAAATTTTGATGAACTGGGCGACCGACGTGCAAGGTATTGAGAATTTTGTTGAACTGTGGGGCGATCTACCTCGGACCTGGATTTATATACTCCCACTCCTCAACATGCCTAAAGATTATAAATGAACTGCTATTGGCTAATAAAACGCGCCAACATTAGCGTCTATTTTAATATCCAATGAAAACCACGAATACATATTGCTTTAGGAAACATTCTAGAAATTTCTACCGAAAGCGCGCGAACATTACGTAACTTCCTTGTTCCCGGTAATGATAAACAACTCACCCCATCGCTGCATTATTGCGCAATTATTGACAGTTTCAGTAAAGCCGTATATTATTATTTACCAATAATAATTACAATTAATAAACCTCTGAAATCAATGTCACATAAAAATACATATTCATATTACAATCATTATTTATATTTGAGTAATTTGTGATACAAATTACCGTATCAAAAAACACCATTCTAGATTTCTTGCGTGAGACATTTGATCTTTGTGTCATGTAACATCAGTTTCCTGAAAGACATGAGAGCTACAAAATATGGCTACCTTATAGCCTGGACGTCTTTCTGTGGGTGTTCTAAAGGAGAAAGTGTTCCAAAGAAGGCCATAAAACATAACTGTAGATCAAGGCCCATACAATGGAGATGTATCATTCACTATCTGAAAGTTTGTGCTTCAAACAATTACAAGAGTTTGTGTGGAAGATTAGTCATTTTGAACATTTTTGGTGTGGAAAAATTCACATGCTCCTTTGAAATGAAAGGTTGCATTAGACCTTGATAACATGTTCTGCTACAGACATATTTGTTGGTCTTTGATGTTGTTTACCTAATAAGAGACAGAAAGCCAGAATTTCAATGCAAACTTATCGGGTTTATTGCCCATTTATTGGATAAAGCAGCAGCAAATCTTGAATTTACAAAACTGCTGAATTACGTTTTTAACTGCAGCTGGTATGGAATTGCCTACAGAGGGTGTAGCTGCTGTAAAGCCACCAGTCTTTAAAGTCTCAATTTGTGTGCATTTATCATCAAATCGTAGAAACTGTGTAGCCTCTATAAACCTGTTTCTTCCTATAATGCGAGAGAAAAAAGGTGGTACCCCCCACCTGTGGTCAAAGAAGTTTCAGGTGGAAATGTTTTCCTTCATAACGTGTATGGGCATGCAGAATGGCTATAGCAACTTCAAGATGGTAGTTGTGAGAATACAAAAGCTGTCATGAAGGTTGTCATTGGCTTTCATTTCTGAGTCGCATTTTATATTCTTGAGAATATTAGTGTCTGTTAACATTTGCCATGCACCAGAGTAATTATTATTTATTAGAAGATTTCTCACATGATCTATAAGATCTGGCCTATCTGTAAGCAAATTATGATGCCTTCATCTTCCAGGTGTATTTCAATTCTTGTCCACAATGTACCATCAGCCACAGTTATTTTCATTTTCCTCAGATTCAGACAATTCACTTATGTCAGATGTCTAGGAAAATTTTCAGAAACATCATTGTCAGCTAGCTCATCACAATCAAAAATATTTTCTGCTTTCGACTCACCTGCAGGTAAACTACTGAAATAATTCAACAGTTCATCTCAAACATAATTCTGACATGCCATGGCTATAATAAAAGGCAACGATTATGCAAAGTAATACATTAACAAACTTTCTATGAGTATGCTCACTTTCAAACTGAACTAAATATAATGCAGTATGAGAAACAACAAATACAGAATGTGACGCCAACAGTGATCTAAAAGCTTCAAGGCATTCAAGAAATACATTGTTGACAAGCTCCGTAAACACCACTTGAAATATCGTGCTGGTCAAAATGTCTGTACTCCTTTGTGGTAAGAAGTTTATAATTTTCTTAACATTTGAGACAAATGTGTGTGTTTAAGAATATTCAATTTAATTTGTTAAGAGTTGTGAAAAATCAATGCAAAAAGGTATAAATTGTGTGATTTATAACAACATGAAGAAACCTTACCAGTCAAAATCACAGAGTATCGTCCTTCTAGTGTTAAATGTACTACATTTTAATTAGTACTATTAGGATATATAAGATAAATAGATAATAAAATTTTATAATAACTTAGGTATCTTAAGCGTACTTAATGTTTTTTACTAAAGAGTACACTTCAATTAAGTTTATTCAAAAGAAATCATTTAAAGTAGAGTGCTAGTTTTCTCCCAACTTCATTATTTCTATCATTTAGAAAAGTTGCATGTGCCATAAACCATTAGTACACATGCTAGAGAAAATACAAAAAAAACTGCTTGAAACTATTTTATAAAAACTAAACATACCATATTTTCAGTTTATTTAAATCTATTGATTAACAATAGATTTCTATGCACTCAAATTTCAAGAGACACCCAGAACTGCTTTTATTGGCTATCAGAATTATTAAAAAATTCAAAAGTCTCTGTCAGTTTCTCTTTTGGTCACACTTCTATTATTTGAGAGAATATTTTAGTAGCATCCATTGCTGCAGGACTAGATTTAAACATCAGGAGTCTGGGACACATTAATTCCCAAACGGTCTAAGTAAACAGCGAGGAGAAAGCATTATCAGGCTTACACATCAAACTTATTTTGTGCTATAATTGGTTTAAGGCTGCACATAAACATAATTTTTTTTATAGTAAGTTATGAAGATAGATTCCATTCTTGTGATCAGGGAAGACATGATACACACTGGTGGGATAATAGTAGGGTATTTTAGATTTGTTCCCCTTTCCAGAACACTTATCAATCACCAGCACAATGAGTGAGTGCTGTAACTATCCAATGCCCAAGTATCACATCAGGTTTCTCACAAAGAAAAAACCAGCTGAACTTTTGGGTAGACTACTGAGAGAGTAGTGAATACAATAAAAACTGTTAGGGGAATTGATTATTCGTGACAACTTGGACCACTGAAAAATCTTATCAAAATGGTTTCCAGACATTCTCAATAGAAAATGAGAGGAATTGGCTAGACATTTTTAGAACATTCCCTTTCATTCCATACATATTCTCAGGTAACTACCACATGTTTCAGCCATTGAAATGTCATGTCACCTTTTTGAGGATATCGCTGAGAGAGTAACTCCTGCACAAGTTACATATATTTTAGCTTAGTTTCTTGCTGGTAACATCCTCGCCCAAAAAAAGAGTGTGCACACCAAACACACTAAAATTTACATGTTCAATAATTAATTAACCTATTTTACGCTAAAAGAAATTTAAACTTGAAAACTTAATGTCCAATATGTATATTCTATTTAATAAAAATGGTGTAATAATATTATATAGTTAATGGTCTCTACCTAGATTACCTTCACATTGTAGGTGTTATTTTTACAGGAGACACACTTAAAATTCCTGATTCTGTTATGGGAATCACATTTTTAGCAGCAGGAACAAGTGTTCCAGAAGCAGTATCCAGTGTCATTGTTGCTAAACAGGGTAAGTTGTACTTTTGAATTAACTCAGCTGAGAATATTATGTCAACAGGTTTTATAATGTATGACATAGAGGATGTAACAGAGTAACAAGTTCTGGAGAACTGATGAAAGGCTACATAAACAAGTGTTCATATAAGCAAATGGTTAATTTCACTTAGTTTCTGAATAGCACTCACTGTGCTTTGAGGATGTTCTGAATTTCCTCCAAGAGAGGCATTTTTATCCTATGATAACAGTGTTGTGTTTAAGACCAACATTTTCTCCCTGCTTTACCTTGCAGTATTGAAGTGAACTTGAGAGGATCTGAGTACAGAACTGTCATAACAATAACATATGCTGGTGAAAATTCCCATAGACTTTTGGAAACAGAACAGCAATACCAGCATTGATGTTTGAAATGGAACAAGGAGCAAAATGTTAACTGGCTGGCCTTTTTGTTTTATGTGAATTATTTATAGAGGAATCATATTTTTAAGAAAACCATTCATATAGTTTAATGGAAAAAGTTCCACTGAATATAATTCATTCTATGGGATCATATGCAATGTTCACAACCTTGATTTTCTCTGCTAGTATATTTTAGAACAGTAGTTCCAAACTAATAGATAGGTAATATTGGGTTAACACCCTAACCTATTTGTTCTCCCAAAATCTGTCTATTAGATTTTACAGCTGAAAGGCTAATGTATATTCAATAGTTATTCATGCAATGGAAATTCATGACCATTGAAAAAGAATATTGGAGGAAAAGACAGACATTTTGTGCAAAGAAAGCAACAAAGCAATCAATGTCGAGCAATTAGAGGCCTATATTGGAGCTTGTTTTCATACTTATATTCCTTTATTCACTGGATAAATATTACAATTTTTGGCTTTGTCAAAATTTACAGAGTTTATGCTAAATGTCATGCTACATTGCATAGAGCAACAATAATAAAATGCACTATGTAAAATAATTGATTTGATGATTATAAATAAAACATTATATTGCAATGGTAGAGTTACATATTCATTAATCCTTAAATACAAATTCTTTAAGAAAGAGTTTTCAGCAATGTTTTTAAAATCTTCATATTTTGGCTCTGGAGGTGGTTTGTTACACATAATTCCTAAATATGAGATGCTGAGTTGGCTTACGGTAAGTCTATGATAGTTTATGTGTAACTTGCTGGATGTTCTGGTGTTATAGTTATCGATTTGGAAGGATTTTTATTTTTATGTATAGAATAGAGTCCTGATTATCCGATTTATACAGTAGATTACCAATTATCAGACTTAAATGGGCCATGGCCTGGTTGGATGATGTGGAAAATAACAAATGCAGTGTTTAAAAATGACAAAATACATTTATTATTTCAAAAATTAAATATGTTAGCTGCCTTTTGCTCAGAACACCACTTTTCTATCTCCTGCGAATTCATTTTTCAGTCTCATATTGTCAGTTTTCCTACATTATAATTCTGTGCACTTTTAATAATATTTCACCTTTGTCCAATCTCATCAAATCTTTCAGTTTTTCTTCCATTGAAACAAACACTTTTTTCCTGTTTGAAGCCATCACAACACACCACAGGATATGTATACATAAATAAAAACTTTACTATACAGTAGCTACTAGTAAAAACATGTACTCTGCTATAAACCAAGCAACATTATACTGTTTCATTTTTGTAACAATCGATTTATGACCAATTGCATCTAATAATGACCCAACGGGCTGCAGTGTGCAATCATTTGTGTAGTTCTAGACACGCAAATGCTGCTTACTCATGAACGCTCAACAATTTGTGATCTTTTACGGAATTTTTTTTTCCTCCAACCAGGTTGGAATAAATGAAAGATCGGATTACCAAGGATCAGATGACCAAGACTGTGCTGTACTGTATTTATTTATTTACTTGTTTGTTTGTGCTGAGCAATGTATAAATGAATATGACCAGCATTTAGCCTTGGCTCTTTACCAGTCTATTCATGATTTACAATATCATCCTTATACCTACTAATTACTTTTTTTTAATTCTTTAATTTTAGTTTACTATTTGTCTCTTCACTGTTCAGATCCTTCTTCACTTTGTTCAAATACTGCCCTATTTTCTTACTATCTTTGTGAAACATTTCAGTTATAGCTACGAGGCACATGAGAAAGTAAGTTTCCCTATTCTTTTAAAGCAAAGAAAGCATAGTTACATGAAAACTTTATTGGCAACAGGTACAGCAATGTTTGAGCTATTTTTCGACAGTCACAAGAATTGAGACACTTGTCATGTCGTGGGATCAACTTTTGTATTCTTGTGTCGTAGAAGTTGCAGCCAGTGAATGGAACCAGCATGTGGCAGTCGTCTTCAGCTCTTTGTCATTGTCAAAACGCTGACTGGAGGACAGGAATTTCTTGTGCAAAAAAACATATAAATCGCTGGGAACAAGATCAGAACTGTATGGTGGATGATCAAACAGCTCCCAGCCAACTACTGTACAACAGTTGCTGTGCGACGAGCCATATGTGGATGAGCATTGTCATGGAGCAGCACAACACCTGCAGTAAGCATTCCACGCCTCTTGTTTATAATGGCACGTCGCAATTTCTGCAGTGTTTCACAGTAATGGTCAGCGTTCACTGTTTCACCTCTGGGCAAGAAGTCAATGAGCAGAATGCCCTTCCTGTCCCATGACACCGTGCACATCACTTTCTGCACCGACACAGTCTGTTTGAATTTTGTCTTGGCTGGAGATCCGCTGTAATGCCAATGCATTGACTGCTGCTTGGTTTCTGGGTAAAGTGCGAAATCCACGTCTCATCGCCCTGACGATCCTGTCGAGGAACTCGTCGCCGTCATCATGATGCCACTGCAGAAATATCAGTGCTGCTCCTAAGCGTTTCGTTTTGTGCTCGGGTGTCAGGTTTTTCAACACCCACCTGGCACACAATTTCCCGAGCAGCAGGTGCTTAGTGACAATTTCATGCAACAAGGATCGCGATATCTGCGGAAAATGACAGCTGAGCTCCGTAATCGTGAAGTGACGGTTCTCCACGATGCGCTGCCGCACCAGCTCAACAAGGTCATCATTGATGAGGGACGGTCGCTCACTGTGCTCTTCATCATGGACACTTTGACGACCTTCGGAAAACTGCCTACACCAGCGACGCACCATCTGTTTGCTTATGATGTTCGGCCCGCAGATCTGACGAAGCTGACGATGAATTTCGATCGGTGCTATGTTTTGTGCAGTAAGGTATTTTATCACTGACCGAACCTCGCAGGCGGTGGGAGAACGAATAAGAGCCGCCATTTCGGTTCACTGCTGCCGCGCTACTGGCACCAGGCGGAACCTGTCCGGCCGTCATAGATCTGTTACGCATGCGCAATTTTCCGGGCTAATACTTTACTTTAAAGGAAACAAAATCGGGAAACTTACTTTCTGGATGCACCTCGTATATTTCTATCTTAAACCGTTTGTTCTAATAATCCCTTTTTTCCAAATTTTGGTTCCTTTACATTTAAATATTATGTGTTCAACATCTTCATTTCCACCACATATAAGACATTCAGTTTGTGAAATACCCTTCAGCCTTTTAACCTCCATACTCCTGTTCTTGTGCATGCAATACTTTCTTGCTCCTCTTTATTTGTCATGTCTATATAGTTTTCCCTTCTTCGAATGCTTTTCATCTGTGTATAGAAATCCAAAGAGCTCTTTTCAGCTACCTCACTAAATTTTTTTTTTTTGCATTTATTTATCCTCAAATCTTTTTCTTCCAGAAGCAATTCACATTACCTTCCATTCTTCTCCATGTTTCTCCCAATCTATCACTTTCCAAGTTATTTAAAAGACTGTTTACCTATGTCCTTATAGCTTTTCTAGCTTTTCTCTTGTTGTTCTAGACACTATTTTAACAAATTTCTTTCTGCTAAGTTAAAAATTCTGAACTAATATTTCAGTGCTCTTTCCATAATCTTTCCCTTATTTCCCACTCTGCCCAGATCTAGTTAAATTACCTGCCCAAGCATTTCTCTACAGAACATTCTATGGACATCTTTTATGCTTTCCCATCCTCCTAATCCCCATACTTCTATACCATATGGCATTTTCTCCTCACCCATCATATTACATAATTTTTTCAGGCATTTAAAATTTATATCAGTTAGTCCATGTTTGCAAGCTCTGATAACTGATATAGCCCCTTTTCCTTTTGCCAGTGTAAATTTCTTATGTATTCTCCATTTACCACCTCCATCTATTTTAACTCCTAGATAATTGCATTCTCGCACTACCCTATACTCTTTACTTTCACTCTTCCATTTTCATATTTACTCAGTGTTCCCCTTTCCTTAAATACTACAATCTATGTCTTCTCTTGGTTCACCTTCAAGCTCCATTCTTTACAGTGTTTGTCTCTCTCTTGCAAGCACTATTTCAAACCATTGACTATAATAGAGCCTACCCTTAGGTCATCTGTGAAAAATAATACAGAAATCTGGATATTACTAATGACTGGCATAAAATTATTATTCCTCCCACTTTCTAATAATATATCATCTTACATAAATTGAATAAGACTTGGACTTAACTTAAATTCATGCTTGAGTCCAATTTTTTATTGGATTTCTCCAGCCTTACACACAAGGTATTCTCATTATACAATGCTCAATGGATATTTACCATTTGGTTACTCACTCCCTTACTCTATAATTTATTCCACAGCAATTGTAACTCTATCCAGTTGTATGCTTCAACAAAATCCATATAAACCTTCCTCTTTTATCCTTTAAATATTTGTTGACTAGTGTTTTTGCAATAAATAAATTGTCATCTATTCTCCCAATTTGGAATTCTGAAAGATTATTATATTGTTCAATCCAAGTTTGTAATTTACTTGCCAGACTACCTGTAAATATTTTGTCTACATTTGGCAGTAATTGCGACTCCTTGGTGACTGTTTGGTTTATCAACACTACCCTTGTCTTTGTCTACTGGGCATATAATTTCTTTCTTCCACTTTTCTGGTACATAGCCCTTTACATTAATGACTGAAATATGTCTGCTAAAACCCTAAACTTCAGTTCACCATTCCTTGAGGAATTCATGGAATGCAATCAATTTCAGATGGTTTCCTTTTCTTCATTAATTTAACCTGTTTTATTATTTCTTCATTTCTAACTTCACTGTCCATTATGTGTATATATGGCCATGAGTCAAGAACATAAACGCATGACTCAAGAATATGATGGTCATCTTCAGCACCTTCTATAAAAGTTACAAGTTCTTATAATGCAAAATGCCTATGTATTGTCACTGGATTTTTGTCATCATAGATAAGTTTGTTTATATCTTATGTAAATTACATTGACTAAAGCTCAAGAACTAAATGAGCATGGCCGTATATTTACCTGCACTTTTAATCCTGCTTTTATACCCTTTACTGCTTCTTCAGAGATTTCCATCATGTTTTTACATTATAAAATACTATATAATCAGATATTTTATTAGAGGTTTATGAATTTAAATGGTGTCTGTTGTTATTGATTTCTGTAAACATAATTATGGCATAGAAGAACTTATTTTAATTATACTGGGATACATGGTAAATTAAGCAATGTTACTAATTACATAACACAATGAAAATTTCAGCCGTCACTTGCAAATTTAAACTTACACTAAAGCTTGTAGATGCATCCATATTAGATTTTCATCATGTGGTAGTAGCAGCAGCACATGAAAGTGCTTTTTATTTATATTTGCAGTAAATCTGATATTTTGCTTACATTGATGTCAGATGTTTGTTCAATCTGGCACATCTTCTGTAAAAATTGCTAACTTTGCTTTCCTCCTCCTTCTTCTTTCTCTTTTTCAACAAAAATGGATGATGAGAGTGAGGGCTTTTAAAACATGTTCTGAATGAATGTGTAAGTGATACATAAGTGTTATAAATCGATTCAAATGTTAATTCTAGCATTGGTGACATCACTGTAACCAACACTTCCCAGAATCTAATTTTGATTTCTTGTAATTTTTTTTGTGATAGTCAATCTGACATGGTTTTACACCATTTATCACATTGTGAAGAAAAAAAAGAAAAGAAAGAAAAAAAAAGTCAAACAGACAAAAGAATCAAGCTATTGTCTTGAATTGTGAAAAGAAAAGAAAAAGGAAAAAAAACAGCCAATCAACAAGAAAATCAAGCTGTTATCCTGAATTTTGGATTGAGTTAGTAAAGCTATCTTCATTTCTAATATCTGTCCTGAAAGTATACAAATTTATGAACTGTTGATGCTTCATATATTTTCTTACATAAGGAAACAATTAAAAGTAATTTCTGCAGTCTATTTACATTTACTTTCCTTGTATAAGCAAAGAAACCTTGTTATAGGTTCTTCTGTAGCATTTCAGATGTAATAAGGACATCAATTTTTAAATGGAAAATGATCAAAAAAGAATCATTACCACTCTTATTAACATTACAGGTCATGGATCAATGGGCATCAGTAACTCTATTGGTTCCAATACGTTTGACATCCTGCTCTGTTTGGGATTGCCATGGCTTATCAAGGCATCGTTTCTGCCCACAACAGAAGGACAGCATTTTGTTGGAATAAATTCAAGAGGACTGGAATACAGTGCCATATCATTGTTGTCAACATTATTACTGCTTTATGCTACCTTCTCCTGTAATCGATTTCAGCTAGACCGTAAAGTTGGTCAAGCATGCCTAATTATGTATGGCATGTTCCTTATTCTTGCTTCCCTCATTGAGCTCAATGTCTTTTTTATGGTGAATCTGCCAACATGTGGACGGTGAAGGATCACGGGTAAGTATGATTTATTTTAAATGTTATCTATATTATTATTATTATTATTATTATTATTATTATTATTATTGTTATTTTGTTTAGTAACAATTATTTAACTGAATCTAGATCATCTAAAAACTTTTAGCTGCAATATGTTTGCACATTTCCTTAAATTGCTTCAAGAAAGACAGGGTGAACATAACACAGCATTTGAAAATTAAAACAACAATTAAATACAGGGAAGCATTTACATAGTTGAACCCCTTGAGATAATCTTAAACACTGTTCTGCTCAACATATTTAAGCAATATAGCACATGCTTAGGTAAAGGGAGCACAAGAATGAACAAAGTCACCTCAGAGGATGCAAATATCAAAGCAACTTAAATAATATTGACTTTGGAACTTTTACAGACTCAGATTATACCTTAAATTTCTGTTTGTGCCTTTTAGGTGCAATGGATCCTTCCAGTTTCTATTTGTACAAGACAAAGAAAGAAAAAAGAATAACTAGTATTTTTTAGTACAATACCCATTTATTCTGGAATAAACATGCCATTTTTCCAGTGAGCAAAAATGTGGTAAGGGGTTATAAATATCGTAAAAACATAATATGCATAAATGAGACCTGTAGACTCAAAGACAGATATCCATTATGAATGTGATTTTAGAGGAGACGCACTTTGAGGTTTCAATGTGAATTTAACTTAAGAAATGTACCAAGAAAATTTTAAAATCAAGTTTATAGACTTACAATCAGTAATTAAATGCTACACCAGCTCAATATTTTATATTGTGTGAAAATTTATACTTAAATTACAATATCCATTTTTTATTACATACCTACCTACCTACATCAGATTTTGAAAGACATTATGAACCATGTGTCCCTTTTTGATACAAACTTTATATTTCCTTGTAAGCATAATGGTGAAACTAAACTATTGCAATTTTACATTTATTGTAAATATTAACTATCAAAAATTACAACATGTTTTTTTTAAAAACAAAACTTTTAACAAAGGTTCATAATTAAAGAAAATGAAAAGCACTGACAATTAAAGAACTTGTCATGTTCTTGTTTGAAAATACCATTCTTTACATCCATACAAACAATTTTGTCATTAAACAGATCTTCAGAAACAGAAGGATCTGCTTAGCATTCACACTTATTGAAGATATTTACATTTTAATGGTTTTCATTTCCTTGTAGTACTATTTTATGTCACTCCTGTGATATAAGTTATTTCCATTTTTTGCAGTGTTTTGATATTAGGTGCAGTAAAACCTTGCTAATTTGAAGTTGTTGGAAAGCAGAAATCCAACTTTGAATTACAAGATTTTGAACAGCCACAAATTCATAATTTAGAAATGCCCTTGCTGCATCACAAACTATTCTAAGGGCACTGAGTGCATGCAGTCACTTTGATTCATAGTTTATGTCTTTCAAATGCCATGGAAAAAGCTATATTTCTGAAATGTGTCCAACAAGTTTATTTATTCAAATCTTGGATAACCCAGAAGACAATGCCTTACAAACAACCTCACATCACGGGAAAGAAGAAACATACGATTCAAATATGAGAAAGCTGTGCACAATGTAACATAAGTAATACAGTGAATAAAATACTGGTAAGAGCAGGGCTTTTGTGTGCACCTGGGCTTAGCCTCCAAAGAAGGAAAAGCCTGCTCAATAATGTTTACTGCTAGTTACTCCATTTGTTAAGTAGCTACTAGAAGCGCTTAAAGCACCCCTCATGCTGTGGTCTGCATTGATTTGTAGGGAGGATCAAGCGCACATGGTTAGAGGCTGTTCATATCAGAATACATAATGGATAATTGCACGAATTAAGTTATATGCCTCGGTACATACCATCAATAACTGCACCAGAGCATCAGTACTATTAACTGATATCTTGACAAAACTAAATTAAGTTATTTACTATTCTTGAAAACTTTCAGCTTTCCAGGCAGACTTTATACTTAAAAAGATCAGATTCTGGACAGTTCTGAAAAAGAATTACTGACATAGGTACTGTTGTATTTCATTTCATTTCATTTATTTTGATCTTTTGTAAACAATATACATTGTTATTGGACATGTCAAATAAAACATTTACAATATACGATACAGACTTACAGCTGTCGAATCAACAATTACATTATAAACAGACTGCATACAAAATATTCTTCATATATAATGTGTACAATATTCAGCAATGTTTACAACATCCAGTCATCGGCTGTTGAATTAAAACCTAAAGGACATAGTGTTGGAATTAATGTTTACAACATATTGTAGTTTTCCACAATTCTTCCAGTGTATATAAACAACCATAGCAGGAAGCTTTTCAGTTGAATCTTAAAGCTTTCAACTTCATTGTTTCTGAAGACTAATTTATTATAACTATTATTATAAGACTATAATTTATTGTAGTGTATTGTTCCATTTTATATGTTGTTAAAACTGTGTATATTATGTGATATTTTGTAAACAGGGCTCCAAAATTAAGGAACCTGAAATTGTTTTTCATGAATTTACAATCCAGCATTCCACGCGACAATTACAGATTAAATTAATAAGCAGACAAGCTATGTATAATTTTTTCATTAATCACATGCTAAACCAAAGACAGATGCATTATCTTTGAAGTAATTTGCACAATTCAGAATTGCTAAATGATTTCAATCACATGTAAACATTTGCTTTCACATATTCAAGGTGATGGAAATATTAGTACCTAAATAATAATAACAACAACAACAACAACAACAACAACAACAACAACAACAATAATAATAATAATAATAATAATAATAATAATAATAATAATAATAATAATGTTTTATTGTTATTTATACACATGTTGCTATGCAATTATTTTAACCAATCTGTAAGCTGCACTGATGATTATGTTGAGCTATAATTAAAATCAAGGCAATAATACAATATATTATTCTAAACAACAGAAACTGAGTTTTATTTACAGACACTCATTAACTGCTATGGTTCTTAGTGTCCTGTTCTACATTGGGTGTGAAAGACTGGAAATTTTGCTCTAAGGCCCCTTTATCAGACTTGAGGTTCCTTTAAATCAATGACACGGGACCACCAGCTTTACTTCCCTTCTGAAGGAAGCCATGTTAGGGACTTTTATGACCAAAAAAACCCATCGCCCATTCTAAACAACACATTAATATTTAGGCTACATTGTAAAAATAATTTTAAAGATTTCCTTTCCTCATCTTTGTCTTGCCTGTACAATATAGACTGCAGCAATAGCATTAAATGAGAAGCATAAATAATTTTTTCTGATCTCTTTCTTTACAATTTGAATCACATTAGCAGGCAAAGCTCCAGTTATAGTTATATAGGTACCTGCTTTTGGAGGAGAGTGAATAATACAATTTATAATTGACCATAAAAAGAGTTATAAATTCCAATTCAAAGCAGGAAAAGTCATACAGGTGTAGATAATTTGCTTTCCCTTGAGATGAAAATTACATAGCATGGCCAAGACATTTACAGATGATAAGCAAACTAATTTTGCGAAAATGTCTCACGCCATATTCTAAATAATTACACAAATAAATTTTGCAGGGAATATTTTCTAAAAATAGAAAATAGAAAAAATAATAGAGAAGAAGTTCTCCAGAAAAAAAACCCCATCAAAACAGTTCCTTTTAATTAGTGAACAATTAGCTCCGAGGCGATGATTACCTCTTGTGACGTAATTTTAGTAATACAATGGGTACGTTTAGTTCATTGGTATGTAATAAACTGTTTTTAACAAAGTTCCATATGTTTAGTGCTTATGCATCAGAGAGATTAATAACTGCATAGAAAATTGTGAAAAACTTGAGTTTTACTACTCTTCATCCATAAGAGCCAGCTACAAATGAGGGGTGATGCAAGTGGAAGATTGTACACTGCCTCACAAAAATATGTTAATACTGAGCAGGGTTTTCTTTCTTTGGTGACTAAGAACTGGCCAGCAATCACATAATCATCAGGCCATGATTTCATCAGTATTGTTATTTGTCTCTTTATTGATGCTGTATCTGGGGCCAGATTTTTTCACTGGATGTTCTGCCATAGTGTGAGATGAAAATCCCTCCAAAAGAGCCCCATTGGATTAACAGGTCTGCTATCTCATCCTTCCTTCAGTGTGTTCTAGATGAAGCTTACCATTCAGGAACTTTTCTCTTACAAAGAATGAAAATCCCATTGTGCTTGGATCTGCAATGATATTCTAGAGTTTTAGACAGTTCTAAGGTACTTGCATTATAATACTGTAACAATTATTCTTGATTGTCTTTTTCAATCACTTTGCACAACAGTTATTTCAACCAAATCAATTATTTTGCTCCTTCACTGGTTGTTATTATTTCAGCTTTGGTAGTAAAGTATACAACTAGCTGGTCCATGAAATAATACCATCACCATCTTTGTGGTAACTCCTGTTTGGAACCTCTTGTTTCTTTATAACCAGCAAAGTCAGCAACACTGCAGACCTTCAGTCTTTCTTCTTCTCTGTATATTATAATACCAGTCTGTGGTTCCCTTTAGATAGCACAATATACATTTCATTAAAGTGCAATCTTGATATGTTGGATATTTCATGGCTTGAGCTGCCTTGTTTACTGCAAAGCCAATATCCGGACAGGTGGCAGTAGTGAGATACATCAAACATTCTACTGCTTCACAGTAAGGAATCTTCAATGAGATAGCTTTTTCAATATCAATTTATGACCAACAGGCATTGATACTATGTTTGACTCTGTGACCTCAAATCGTTCACTATTCTTTTCATAAAGCTTTCTTGATAAACTGTTATAGACCCATCTTCAGATAGAGTTATCCTCAAGCCAAGAAAGATATTAAAGATATTTTGTCATATGAAATTGTTGGAGTTTATTTATGAAGTCATTCATCTCCTTTTTCCATTGGCAAAAGTCAAACCTTCATCTACATATATTACACTATAGAGCTGATCTTCATTCTACTTGAAGTAGAACAGACATGGATCAGCAGTGCTGTCTCAAAATTGCTTTCCTCATAAATCCCATGATTCACTTATTCCAGCAATATGGTGCTTGCATGAGATCATAAAGACTTCCTTTCAGCAAACACATTTGCTTAGCACCATCTTCAAAGCCTTTTGGCTATTCTATATACATGTCTTCAAGTACACCATTTAAGAAAGTGGTTTTTATGTCAAACCAATCTAGCTTCATATGCTCTGCTGCAACTACAGTCAACAAAGTTTGAATGGTGTCATAACATTCAACAGGATTAAATGTTTCTTTGTAATCCATTCCTTATGTACTTTTTTGCTAGCATTGAAGCTTTGTAGTAAATACTATAGTCATTTGACATTTTCAGACCCAGCAATTTTGGAGAACTTGTACATCCTTTGGACAATAGCCAGTATCCATGTACCGTTTTCCCTCCATGATTCCAGTTAGGTACTCATAGATTGTCTTCAACCACAGATCCTTATTTTCAATTGCATCACTTCTTAGAATGAGTTTGGATCCTTGCATTCAGAGCTGTTGGTATGAACTCAAATTAAATTAAACTGAGTTTTTTTTTATGGACCCTCTTTAACTACTATGGTCTTTAGCCCATTCTATATTTGGCATAAAAGATTGGTTATTTTGCTCAGAGGCTCTTTATCAGGCTTGAGGTTCTTTTACGTGCTGTAAACCTTTGACATGGGACCACTGGCTTTACTTCCCTTCCAAAGGAAGCCATGCTAAGGATCTTTACGCCAAAAAAAAAATCCATCGCACTCCGTCAGATTTGAACCCATGACCTCAGGAACTACAGGCTAGCATGGTACCCCTAGACCACAGAGGAGGACCCATGAACTCAAAATCTTTACTGTTCTTGCATGTAGGCCTTTTTGATTGACATTTGCTTCTGCTTTGTTTCTTTCTTTCTTTTATTCATAATCTAGTTTCATTGACTCCATTTTTTACTTTCTCTACTACATATAGTAAGTAGGGGAAGTATTGCATTCCACCCAAAAATTCGATACCGAGATTTCACCGGAAATACATGTTTTGAGACCCCCTGAATCCAAAAAAAAGCATTTTTGGAAACATGTCCGTATGTGTGTCTGTGAACAGCATAACTCAGAAATGAACAGTCAGATAAACACAACAGTCAGATAAACAGATATTTGGGTTCATTTCTTCCAGAAATGTGACACGAAGGTTTTCAAGAAAATCCCCCCCACCCCAGATTACCCTTTACATGGAACATTTTTCGAAAATTTGAATTTTCTCAAAAATGGCTCTAATGATTTTGATTAAAATATCATATGTTTAAGATATTTTCATTACAAATGAAATGTATATCTCAAATTTTCTGGGAATGTCTCCAAAAGTATTCTTCATTGTGAACGGCTTTTGCATAACTGGTAAACCATAAGAGATAGGCAAACTTTTACTACACAAAAAATGTAGATCACATTAAAATACACAACTTATGTCATATACATTTTTTTTTTGTTGAGCGAACCATTTTCGAGATATTGCTTGTTATTCCCTTAAATTTTCCAATACTTATACTTTTTCTCAAATTCGTTATTCAATTTTTTTTTGTCCTGGTAATGCAAAGAAAATGAAATACTCCACATAGCAACCAGCTCTTAAAATATTTGACTATAGCTTAAAGCCTATCAATTCCCCTTGCATCTACAAGAAAATTAGCAATAAAATTAACATCTCAATATCTTGATTAACATGAAGCATATGGAGAATAAGTGTTTGTAAAAATAGTTTGTACAAGAGTAGAGAAAGTCATGAGAGTGTAGATATTTTTATTTTTTCATTCTTCCTGTTGCTTGTCAGTGCAGCACCAACAATTTATTATCCGGATGTTCCTGCTTGCCACATTCTCAATACATGCACTGGATCATCTGTTGAAGCATCCTAGTGACGGATAATTGTTTACCTGCGTCACAGCAAACACTCCTAGTTTTTTACCTAATATGAAGGTTTCTTAGCAGGGCCATCTGCATCCTTAGCATGGCCATCAACATCTCTTAGATATTCTTGTAACTGCTCTTATTTCATCTTTGTGCTGTGTGCTACATCAAGGAAGGAATAAGTTAACTGTTGTGAAATGAACATACCTGGTAGGTTTGTCAATATTTGTTCTTGAGCTGTTTTATGATCTGGACGATTTCCTGAATAGTTGCCCCCAGCTTTTTCAGTCTTGATTTTAGTTGCCTGCAATATTATCTGGCAGCCAGTGATTGTCGAAGTGTTCTCAAGATATCCTTAGGCATTACAGATATCGGAACCTTTTTCAGCTGCTTGTCACTGAAGACCTGTATATCTTCCTCCTTTTGCACCACCTGAAATGCATTTAATGATGGACAGCAGTCAGGTGAAGACTTGAAATACAGATGTCTAGTCATACTTGGGTGGCCGACACATATATTTATATGGTGTTGCTTCATACCCTAGTATCTGAAGCTTTAGTCCTGCAGCCTCTTCTTGATCTCATTTTTGGCATGCATATTTTTTACTGGTTTGGATTGTAACAAATTAGGTAACTACAATAAAAAAGCCCCATTACCAAATGTTCTGATTCACAAATTAACAGTAATGCTAACTTACTTGTATATTCATTCCTGAAAATGTCAGCATCATCATTATTGTTGTTATGGTTATTATTTTTTTTTTTTTTTTTTTTTTTTGCTTGTTTACAACCATTGTATCTTAAGCAAGGGAGGGATAAATTTAGTTTCACCACAGCACAGGTTGCCAACACTATTTTATTTAACCCTTAGCAAAATAAAGAAATCTGTAAACAATAAAATCTTTAGTTATTGAATGTTTGCCCTGGACAATGGATAATAATAAAATTATTTGCTGCAAACATGGCCAGATGAAATACAAAGCTTATAATTTTATGACAGTTTAATTTTGGCATTTAATTTTGCTGTAGCAAAATCATATTCACTTGGCACTTTAGACAGGATGCCAAATCTATGACATAGCTGTGTAATATAGCTGTATTGCTATTTTGTTCCTATGTATGCTAGAATGTGTGGGAAATTTGTTTAATTGGCATTTGCAAGGGCTACTTTTCTCTGTTCAGGTAAAATGATGGTGAGCTCATTTTTGTGAGCACCCATTCACTTTTAAATTACTCAGATTGGTTGTTGATTTTCTTGTTCATAGAACGTAGTGCTACAGTTTTAAAGTCTTGTTTCATATTCTTTGTGAATTTCCTTTTTCATAGTTCTCAGCACACTTTTCAAAGAATTAGTTAATACTTTTTTTGCTATTGCTTTTATACTAAATGCTTTATTCATCTTTTAAGGTACCTACACAGATGTTCTGCCCAAGTTCCAAGGACAGAGGAAGTAGCAACTTTACCTCTTCCTCCCTCATGAAGTGATGTTGTGCACCCTTATGGAGTTACCTGGGTCAGCTTAGTATCAACACATCAATGTGTGATACATTGAGCAGTACAAAACTGTTTTAATTTAAATGCCACCAGTATTTAGTCACAAAATAGTTCCTTCTGGTAAAAAAAGAAACAAAAAAGAAGAAAAACTTATTGTTCCTCAAGACATTTCTTTCACATATTAGAGTATTTAAAGTGATTAAGTTTCACATTCCTTGCAATCATTAGCATTCCTTCTGAAGTGGCAAATAACTAAAACTTTTAAGTTCAAAGGGACAGAATATTTCTTGCCACTCATTAAAATTCAGGTTCATATTGTTTCTTTCTACATCACAGAACACTTTATGCACTCCCAGCTAGTGTTTGAAAGTACATATGTTGACTTCATATCAGAAAATATTTGTGGCTGATAGTTTTGAACAGGGACATTAACCAATGCAATCCTCTTACCGAGAAGAAAGAAAGTTTCCTATCACAGAACTGATTTCACATTATATATAGTATTATACATTGTTTTGGGTGTGCACATATTAGACTTCACATATAAATTTTGCAATTAAAATGTGGCAATTAATCATACAACAGTCTATTGTGTATTTATCAGTTCTGCTAAGCATCCTCAGTGAACAGTTAAATATGACCCACCAACATTTGAACGTTGTTAATCAGATGTGTAAATGTGTTGTCTCATGCATGTTCATTCTTGATGACCATATTTGAAAAGTGGCAATGGAAAGCTGTGTTGATATGTTCTGTTGTACATAGAGATTCTTTGTGAATAGTGTTGTGAAGTTACATAAACTTTTATACAAAATAAGTTCATAGCAGTAATTAATATTATTGTTATTATAATTATTATTACAGTGATATTAATATTGTCATAAGTTCTCTATTTATGTACAGCTGTCTCAGTGAATGTCTTGAAATGTCCATTTTAGAATTAACAAATTAATCACACAGAAATGCACTCCCTGGCAATACAATTTTGAATTTTTTATAAGACAAAAGCTGTTAAAGTATCAATCATTCCAGTTCATCATCTACTTTTTTCACTTGTGTAGATATATGTCATTTTTATGAAATTCAGAAAAGATTTTCTGTAATATTTGTTAACAGTTTACTCTTTTAATCCCACATCCTGTCCTACAAATACTCACAACCACATTCCTATTATAAAAGTATAAGAGCTAAGGCTTATTTTGAACTTTGAAATGAACAAGGGAAAATACATATATATAGAGAGAGAGTGGACCATTTAAGTTGAGACTGTACAATATCTCCAAAACTAAGCACTGTAGAAAGAAATGCCTTGAATAAAGGTTGCTTGATATTATGGGGGAAAATAAATGCCATTAGTCAAGTTTTATTTGGAGGACCTTTTGATGGTCATTTATGTTCAATTTAAATTGACCCTAATTGTAGGTTCCCATTTATAAAGATTAAGTTGACCCTTTAACATAAGAACAGTCAGTCTTCATTATTGAATCCTACTTCAGATCAGAGGTTCTCATTGAAGGAGAATGTCAATATGATATCAACCAATGTGTAATTGATATTGCAGAGAAATATCCCCAGTTTCAATAGATGTCTCAAAATAACCTGAAGAGGACAGTTAACAGGTGAGTTAGTTTATCTTTTATGTTGTGCATGTAAAAAAAAATTGCTGTTCAACATTAAGTTATAAGTTATCTGTCATGATGATGATGATGATGATGATAACTGAGTGGTCTCTTAAAGAAGTCATGTATACAGGCTCAAGAGCCCATTGTACCTCATATTTTGGCATTACTCTAGTTTGATGATCTGTATAAAACGGACCACATCCTTGATATCCGCCCTTCATATCTCCTCAAGTTCCAAAAAGAGGGACTCTAAGTATACACACCTATGCATTACGAAGCCTTCGCATTCACATAGCTCATATATGCTGTGAGTTCTCAAAGTCCCTTGCACATTTTCTATATAAAGGGTCTTGTGCAAGACCCATTATGCATAGATGTCTGCCCAGAGTGTTGTGGCCTGTAAGATAGCCCACAACCCCTCTGAGCATAATTCTAGCCAAATTCAAGAGAAACTCACTCACTCTCCGGTCAGCCCAGATACAAAATCATAGGTCTGCCTGGCAATGGTTTGCTTACTCCAGATCTCAAGATGAGCCTTTGCTGTAAGTTGGGTTATCTCATACTTGATATTACTAGCACATATTCCACAAAAGGGCTCAGGTTCAATGAAATTGAGCTGTGATCCCCTCCTTACAAGAGTGTCTGCCATCTCATTACCTCTAATACCAGTATGCCCAGGTACCCAAAGAAGTGTAACCAGGCAGCTGGTACATAGTCTATCCAGCATCCTCTGGCATTGCCACACCAGTCTGGATGTGGTTTTAACCACCGTAAGGGCTTTCAAAGCTGCCATACTATCTGCTTGTCTGCATGGCATAGTGCAAATATGTATAGCACAGGCTAAGATCACAAAGGCCTCAGCCTGGAAAACTGTGGCAAATCGCCCAAGGGAAATGACAAGCCCAGTTCTAGGGCCATATGCACCAGATCCCATCCTGCTCCTGAGGCTGGAACCATCCATAAACCACGTTCTGCCTTTGAAGAGACCCAGTTTCTGGGTGCCACTCCTCCCTGGAAGGTAATACCACAGAGTAGGATGGACTTAGGTTACAGCTAGCCCCAATCAAATCCCCGATCATCTGAATTATAGGACATCTCTCCTGTAATCCAGAAAGAATCAGTGAGTGCCCTTTGTGGGGTAGCTTGAAACAACACCCCCTACAGTCCAGAGGCAGTGAGCACTCATCCTGGCTACCTCCTTCACAAACAAGTGCAGAGGAGGAAGGTCTACCAAAATCTCTAAGACAGACTGAGGAGTCATGCGCATTGCCCCTTTATCATCATACATGCCAATCTTTGCTGTGAATGCAGCCACTACCTTCACCTGAGAGGCAGGCCACCAAACCAGTGCAGCATAAGTTGTATAGCCATTTGACCACCTTGGGTCTTAGGCCCCACCTCAGTCCTAGTGATCTGTCATACTCCTATTTATTGTAATGTCTCTGTTTCATTTACAACAGGTGCATTGTTTGTTTGCGATAAAAAGAATTTGTGTGATGGATTAAGTGTGTGAGACAGCAAAGGTAAGCGGCAAATGGTGTTTTGCAAGAGAAATGGAACCATTACCTTATGATGTGAAAATTAATCATAACATAATGTTGTAATCAATGGATTTATCAGCAACTCTCAGGCCTCCAAGATCCACAAATTTGATACTACCTGATTTTTTCTCTGGCGTTATCTGAAGGATGAGTCTTTGATAGATCACCTGGAAACCTGAACCAGCTGCTGAACTCTATATTCCAGGAGGTGATGATGAGATATCATGCCCACAATACTTAAGGCATCCATTACTTGGTCAAGAGAGTGAGGGCACCAGTGGATACATTGAATCATTTGTTTAAAGTTCTGATTTAATTAAAGTTTCATGTATGTTAATTCTTGGAAAATGTTTCAGAATTTGTGGGTATTTTTATGCTTTTTACAAAAAAGTTAATTTACTGTTCAAAACATGCATAGTGATATATTTTGTTATCTTCTCTGCCTGCCACTGTGCTATTAAAGAACATTAATGCTTCAGAAAACCCAAAAATGTTATAAACCTCAAGTTTCAAACTCTTTTCCTTCCTCCTGTTTATGTAGCAGTTGCTACCTTCTAGCATACAGATTCATTAACATTTGAAGACTAAAGGATTGCCAGGCAGACTGACATTACCTATTGTCTAATATACTGGACAATGGACTACAATAAAATGAACACTCAGTATTTGGCAACTTGAATCCATTATAGCATAAGTTTATGTTGTTACTCAGTTGATTCTACAAACATTACAAATGCTCATTATAATATTGTTTCTAATTAAATGCCAATCTTAAGGAAACAACTTCTTCATTGGTACATATTTCTTGGGTTCTACTGTCAACTATGTGCACAAAATCACATTCACAGAGTTGCTGTTGTACACCATTTCATCTAATTGCTTTATTTGCGTACTTTTCCATTGTTGTACTTTTCCCATCACTGCTACTATCTCCTAATTACTTGTAACCATATGGTAATATATTTGACTGTTTCATAATAAAAGTATTATTAACATCTTAATTTTCTTGGAACAGACATTTCCAAATGTTAACTCTACTAGGTACTTCACAGATAGGTACTAAATTATAGGTAAATATTTAACCTTTGAAAGTAAATATTACATTCTTATGGATATAAGAGCATGCAGGTGTAAACAAATAGCTTTGTCAAAATGCTGTTGCTGTAATATATATTTGCAAACTTCGATGGACTATCAAAACATCTGGGGAAGCTATAAATAATCAACCACAAACATAGCACCAAAGTTATTAATCAAGTCAAGAGCAAACATACTAGCAACTTTTACCCATTTAGTTCTGGGAATCCAAAAGCACTTTGGTATGCTCTGCTTACTATCCTGAAAAACAAAAGAAACAGAGCTTGAAACTTGGTCTAGCGAAACCAGCCAATATCAGGATACATTGGTATATACATTTCAATTTCAGATACGTAAAGCTATCATGTAAGGACATAGACATTACATCAGTCACAAACTTGAAAATAAACTGAAAGATTTAGAATTTGGAGAATTTTCAAACAAACTTATAATTCTAATAATCCTTTAACTTTCTTCATTTAATGAATAAAGAAAATACAAGCTTTCTCTTTCTATACTTGTTTAGTGAGTTTGAAGTGAACTAAATCAAACTTAAGCATACACATCAACCATCAGAGCTTTTGTCAGTTGCACTCATAGAAATAGTTTGCATATATGCAATTTGTAGCAATTAGATAATACAGGTGAAATATTAGCACAATATTAATACATTACTAAGGAATATGAATTGGGGATTGAAGGAAAATGTCATTAACAGAAAAAGAATTACAGTCAGGAATTCCCTGCACAAGCCATCTGTTTTTCTGTAGTATGACCAACGTTACACTTAAATTACTCCATTGCTTGTGAATGTTGGGGATGTATGCAGAGGGAGGCTCAAACCCCCTCCCAGACATCCAAAACTGTAATCCATAATATCAAAGCACTGCTCTGTTTTATTTTCTGTATTTCTTATACAGTGATTTTCTTCCATACTGCGGCCACCGCACGACTGCTCATGTGCCGGCCGCCGCAGCTCGGACTCCATCTCATTCTCATATTTACAGTTACAAATACAATGATAACAAGCACGCACTTTATCATAAGACATGCTGGAAAGTGTGTCCTCTATTCACATGTTTCTGGCATCTTCTCAGGAAATTTTCATTTATGACGTAGAAGCTAAAAGTGGTGCGAAAGTTGTAGATTACGAGACCGGCTAACGCAAAAATAGTAAAGCCTCCGAAACTCGAATGCACTTGGCCGTGGCGGTGTTTAAGCGGCAATTTGAAGTTATTGCTACCCACACTCGATGGACATCGGTGGAGAAGACGACCGTCTCAGCTGCCCTGCAGGGGCAAGCCGCCGAAACTCTTCGCACTTTCCTGCCTGTGGCTCGCCCAAAAACTTAATTTAACTGCTGAAAGGGCGCTATGGAGGACACTGCCTGGCCGCTGCTTACCGAGCCCAGCTGAAGGCAAGAGTGCAACAACCAGATGAGACCTTACAAGAATGCGCCATAGAGGTAGAGCAGCTGGCACACCGGGCTCTGACAGATTTACCGCCAGATTATATTTCCGGAGAAGCAGCCACGCGTTCATTAGCGATATAAGCGACCGGTAGATGAAACAGCAGCTTCTCCTGGAAGAACATTGTGACGCCTTGGCGACTGACCTCCACATTGAAGCGGCAAAGATGACGGCCGGAAGAGTCATCCTAGTGCCGACCATAGCTGCATGGCCGCGAATGACTATAACCGGCACCAACAACAGCTTAGCCGACGTAGAAGTGAAGGCTGGGAACTGGTTCATTGGAGTTGCGGAAAGCCTGGACATCTAAGGGCAAACTGCGAGAGATCAGGAGGCTGCCAAGAGCCGACTTGAAGAGGACCACATTAGCGCCCTCATCGCCTTCCCCTCGCTTCACCTCGGAGCGCCGAGCGGAAAGACACCGTTCTAGCACAGTCGCCCCTTCCCGAAAACTGCCAAGAAAACTGCAACCAATGTGTGAAGGTGGAGACGAAAGTGCTGCAGTTCTACGCCCGATCACGGTGCAACCTGCAGTCGGCTGGAACGAAGAGACTTTGAGTGGGGAGCAGATGGAGGATCAGGTATAGGATCGATCCTGAAGGGTAAAGAATCGGGCGTACGATCAGCGTTGGCGGATGTTGCTCCTAGAGACTGGACCTATAAGAGCTATTAGACGCAAGGGGCACCCTGGTGCTCAGTAACGGTGTGTTAAAGAGAGTTTGGAAGCCCTCAGAGGGTAAAACCAAGGTGGAATAGCTGGTGCTCCGAGGAGGAAGGTGAAGGAAGTCCTCGAGAAAACCCATGTTGGTACTACCGGAGGGCACCTGGGTGTAAATCATACCATGAAGAAACTATGTCGCCATTCTATTCTATTGGTTGCATCTACGAAGCGACGTGGAGAAGTGGTACGAGCAATGCAACATCTGTCCGGCAAATCGTGGGCCCCTGTCACGCAGTCAGGGCCGAGTGCAATGGTATGATGTCGGGACGCCTTCGGAGAGGCTGGGAGACACCTTGTTAAGTGACCAGATAAAGGCACGCTATGACCGTCTAACGAACAGTGGCGAATTCCAGGAGAATGAAATGGATCTATCGACCCACGAGGACAAAAGAGAAGTCGCCGGCGTTGTGACGTTCCTTGGACGGCCTGAATAAGGTAATCACTCGTATCAAAGGAATGGCATACCGCATTCGACGTCAACCCCGGGGGAAGCTGATAGTGGCTCATCTTGATCACCTTGCTCCATACCGTGGAGCTATTTGTGACAGAGTCACAATATTATAACTCTGAAGTGACTCTCCGGTTGAAGAATTATCCAAGTAGGACCATCGATCTCTACCAGATCAGCAGTCTTTGCTTCTACTTACGAGGGCTGATCAACAAAGACTGAGACTGATTTTTTTCACAGATGTTTATTACTCCAATTCAATGTTTACATGATCTTTTTCAAAGTAGTCCCCTCCTACTTCAATGCACTTTTTATACCGTCTCTGCCAGTCCTTGAACACGTGCTGCAGACCATTCTTTGTCAGGTCCTTGAGAATCGCTTCACTTTTCTTGAGCACTGCTTCAGAGTTCTCAAATCGAATACCCCTAAACTTTGCCTTTAGTGATGGAAATAAAAAAAGGTCACAGGGTGCAAGATCGGGGCTATAAGGTGGATATGGTACACAGGTAATGTTGAATCAAACCAGAAACTGCATTACTTGATTTGCGACGTGAGGCCGTGCATTGTCATGATGAAGTCGCCACCCAGTCCGAGAAAGCTCTAGTCGTTTCTTTGCAATGTGCTTCCTCAGTGTAGCCAATACTGACATGTAGTATGCTGCTGTAACAGTAGTGTGAGGGGGAACTGCATGCTGGTAAATCATTCCATTACAGTCAAAAAATGTGACCACCATCAGTTTCCCTGCAGATGGAACAACTTTTGCCTTTTTTGGTGTTGGAGAACCTGGCGATTTCCACGCTGTACTGGCTTGTTTTCCTTCAGGATCATAATGATGCAGCCATGACTCATCACCGGTGATAATCGATTTAAAAAATGTATCCCCTCCATCAGCAAAGAGACGCAGCACCTCACGGTTTGTCTCCTTTCGCACAGCCTTTTGTTCGGGAGTCAACAGACGTGGCACACAACAAGCACAAACTTGGGTCATATGGAGATGATCGTACATAATTAACACACTGCCATATGAAATTCTCAACACTTCACTGAGGTTACGTAATGTTATACACCGATCCTCTCGGACAATCACAGCAGCTGTGTTGATGTTGACTTCAGCAGTCACAGCAGAAGCCGAAACACCAGGCTCACCTTGCTTAACACTGACAAGTCGACCTTCTTTGAAGTCCTTGAACCACCTAAACACTGTTGCACGAGGTAGTGCATCTTCACTGTATGCTTGCTTCAGCTTTTCATAAGTTTCGGTGGCTGTATGGTTTAAACGAAAACAGAATTTGATTGCGATGTACTGCTCCTCTCGCGTCACCTCCTCTGGTATGCGAAATGCACATAGGGTCTACAAAATAGAGCATTACTACCAACCTAACAATACGAGAGTGCTGCCGCCTACCAACATTATACATAAAAACCCGCTCTTTTCAAATATTTATGTTACAGATACGAAACTATCACGGAAGCTACAGGAAAAAATCAGTCTCAGTCTTTGTTGATCAGCCCTCGTATAATAAAGCAGTCACTGTTGAAAATTCCCTAAGTGGGTTTAGAGCAACAGGCATTGTACCTTTGAATCCAGACATCTTCCCTGAACATCTATTGCTCCATCACAAACAGCTGATCAACAAAAAGGCCTGTTTTACATAAATGGCAACACAGAGAATCAGCCAGAAGATCATGTACCTAAACAGTGTGTCATTAATGAAAATGCACAGCAGAAAAATGGAACTGAGGAGACACAATGTGACTGGTCAAACTTCACCACAACTGAAATGTCTTCTTCACACTCTAAGTTAACACAGAATATTTTTAAAAAAAATATTCCCTGAACCAGTACAGAGGTTCATGAAGGGTTAAGCAGAAGGAGGGGGATGGAACTGCAGCTTTTACTCATAATTACCCTTGTATGGCAGAACTAAGAGAAAATCAACAGAAGAAGAGGATCAAGCTTGAAAGAAACAGGCTTAAGAGACAAGCAAATAAGCAGAAACTGAATTATAAAGAGGATGAAGGTGAATCAGATGAAAATGATCAGAGTGATAGTGAAGATGATGAAACATGTATCTATTGTGTTGACATACAGTGGATCAAAAACCTGGTGCACATTGGATGATGTGTGAAAAGTACAAAAAAATGGAACCATAATGAATGAGTTGGTATACCTGGAAATACAAAATGGTTCATCTGTATCAATAAGTATAAATACTTAAAAAGAATGGTTTGAGAAACTTCATATCATAGTAAGAATGCAGATATTTTAAAATAAATACCAAAGATAAAAGTTTCCAAACCCTTTATTAGACTTGGAACAATAAAGTTTCAAAAGTAACCACATTTGCATTAAAATAGCTAATGATATTAATTAAATTAGTTTTCTTCATTATTTTTGTTAATTGTATTGCACTTTCAATCAATAATCATCCCTAATAAAAGTTCTTACTTTGATATGGTTTGTCATCTTTACCAATACCTTGCTAGTTAAATAATGATGGTTGATTTGATATGCTATGTTTATGACAGGAAATAAGGATTATGATGCATGAGCTTCAGAAGTCTATAAAAAAAGTCACCAATAACACAGCTTTCAAAAAAGGTATTGCATTTCAACTTTCAAGTAAAATCTCTATTTTAAAAATTTACCTATACTTTTTCAGTGAATAATTTGAAATGAGCTCATAAACATGTATCTAGTGACATAAAGCTCTTATCTGCAGAACTCCTGTTGAAATATTTCTGGATAATAGGTTTAAAAAATCCACAATGAAACAGCACAATTCATAACCTCTCTCATATCTAGAGCTTCAAGTGACAGAAGTAAGAGTTTGCAGAAGGTTAAGAACCTTTTTAAAGAATCTAGTGCCAAACTTTTTGTTGAGTTGTTTCAGAACCCACATTGACTATCAAAAATATATTTTCATAAATGCTCTTTCCAGGGATGATAACTTCAAAGAAGTTATCAGTGTTTTTGTAGAATTGAAGACATGACAAGCTCAGCTGATCTACTAGTAAAACTTCCAGATAAACTTAGCTTCACCACGACACCATAATACTTTCATACACTTTCAAAAAGATGATATTGAAGATCCATAAAAATAGCAGCAACTACCTCAAAAACAGTATTAAGAATAGAACAAAACTCTCACAGATGCACATCCCCCCTCCCACTAGCATTAGCTGATCATGAATTAAGAAACATCAATAAGAAATATCTATCAGTGCATCCAGAGAAAATCTCTTACAAATATAGCAACAATTTCTGCTTCAGAATATTTAATGCACATCAATTTTAACTAGGGCTTTATTTCCGGGGAATGTTAGTACGCTGACATATGCTCTTAAATGTTTATGATTCCAAAGAGGAAAGTATGACAATGTCCTTGCTTTAAGGACAAAGTGAAAATAAATATATCCTTTGTATTCATTTTGCTATATGTTCTAATATACCTTTGCTGGGGTTTTTTATTTGAAAAGCTTCTGTTTGCTATTGTTACTAGTGTTATACAAACAGATGATTGATGACAGTCTGATCTAATAATTGTCTTATGATTTGCTTTGGGTTTTTTTAATTGAAAAGCTTCTGTTTGCTATTGTTACTAGTGTTATACAAACAGATGATTGATGACAGTCTGATCTAATAATTGTCTTATGATTTGCTTAACACTTCCTGCCTTGTAATTACAGCAAAACTTTCTTACTGTAGCTCAAACCTTTTTAATTCAAGTTATTCTTTAATTACAATGTTTCATTTGTTTCCTTGAATTTGCATGTAAACAGTGCATATACATCGTCTTTTATACAAACATAATTTTGTTTAATTCAAAGAAAAAGTATCTGGAGTGACACCGAGTTATGGAATGTGTTAGGGCAGGAGGGGACTCTACTATGACAATTGGCAAACTTTTGATTTTGAGAAGTGAGAGATAATTGACTACCTCACAGGGTGACTGTGTACTGTGCTCCATGCTGAAAATGTCTCTGAGAGGAATTTGTAGAACCAGCAACTACAGCAATAGAATAGCTGAAGTACAGCTCAGATTCCAATATATCAACAAGGCTTATCATCTCTTAGAAAACATATGCTCTTGTGCCTGCAATGCTCTATACATAACGTACTCATGACAAACATATGTCAGAATGATTCATAAGAAAATTAGGGCTAATCTTTGTATACTGTTATTACTAATGTACTGCTTTTTTATGTGACTGCATAATAAATTCTGCTAACTTCAAAATAAATATTATATAGATTGACTCTGCCATATATTTTTAATTTGAATCCTTGGATAATTTGAATATTTTCTTAAGTCCTTCTTATTCGAATTGCACAAGTTTCACTGCACTATTGTTTGTGTGGTTATCAAGCAAAGCTTAAAAGATACAGTAGACTACATAAAGGGACATTGGTTATGGAGTAGGAGTAGAGGTACATGATAAAGGGACCTCCAGAAAGCAGAAATTGGAGCACAGCACCGCATGGCACAATGGCCCTTTTTGCTTCAAACATTAACCTTGGGTGACCAGATCCAGATGACACTGTGTGCTAGCAAGGATGGAGTTCCTAAAATTCCAGATGGAGCACATCCTGGTGCCGGCTAAACACGCCTTATTCTTGTGCCCCCTGTGGGACGTGCCCAGAAAGGGGGTCCCAGCAAACTAACCAAACGCCAGGGAGAAATCTTTTCTAAAGCGCACAGTACGCTGTCCTGCTGCAACACATCGAAAGTCGTCGCCTGGTCCTTCAACTCTGAAACAGATAAAAGATAATGGTGCACAGGAAAGTCATGGTAGAAGAGGAAGCACCCCAACATTCGCCTACCGACCCATGGAAACCATGAAAAAACCCATGGTCATCGCTCGGTGTACATTGATTATATTGTAACATTTTTTTTAATTCAAAATGTATATTTTGTTCATTTACTGCATTTAATAAATTAAAACTGGAGAATGTGCAACGCAGCTTCAGGGTGCTGAGACACCCAATAGAATGCATGGACAATGAACTATAAAGCATTACTTTTCTTATTATTGAATTTATCATAAGAGCCCTTATTTTAATAATCCAATGTTGTGATTATTTCATAATATAAGTGTGTCAACAGAATCTTTCATTAATATTATTTTTTTATTTTTAATTGTTTTTACTGGTGTTCCATTTCACAGTAGTTCCCTCTCAATTCCCACTTTCCAGAGATTCCTATCATCCCATTGTCCCTCTTCTATACCTCTATTCATCACGTCACCATATATTCCCTCATACCATGTACTTCTTGTTCTTTCCCTTTCCTATACCTGGCACCTTCCAATTTAAGACTCATTTAGACCACCATTCTTCTGACATCTGCTGTACATGTCCATAGCCTTGTAGAGTTCTTTTTTATATTCTGTCTGTAACAGTTTCCTGTGCTCATACTTCTTCGAAGTCCATCCATTTCTGTCACTAAAACTCTTTTTCTGCATCCTTCCTTTTAATGTCCAACTTTCAGACCCATGTGTAAGTATACTTTCTATTATTACTTGTAAAATTTGTTGCTTGGTATTTATGGTCAAATTCCTATTCCATAATAGATTATTTAGGGATATAATTGCCTTCCTTGCACAATTTACTCTACTAGTAGTATATTTTTAATAACTGACAGATTTATCTATTATAGCTCCAGATACTTAAATTGCTCCACACATTTAATTACCACATCATTTATTTGTAAATCTTCCAAAGCTCTTCCAATTACCATATATTCTGTTTTAATGGTGTTTATTTTTAATATGCCTACTTCAAATGCATCTATTAATTTCTTGGTCATATATTCTATATCATGTTTGTCCTTTCCTATTATAACCTGGTTGTCAGCAAACAGTAAATTGTGCAGCAAACAGCCATTTATATTTAGTCCCACTCCCCTACATGACTTATTCCACTTTGTCAATACCTCTTCTATAACTATCTGAAACAATGTTGGTGATATCCTACATCCTTGTCCTAATCCTATTGTTATGGGAAATTCTGATGATACCTGATTTCCAACCTTAACATTTTAAGATTCATACATTCTTTTTATAAAATGTATAAGGTGTTCAGGTATTCCAAAATTGTCCTTTGCGCCCATAGTCAATTTATAGACACAAAGTCATATGCTTTTTTAAGATCAATGAATACCATATGCACTTCTTTCTCCTTAGCCAACTTTTTTTGTGTGTAATTTGTCTAATCACAAATATGTTATACAAGTATGAATTGCCTGCTGTAAAGCTTGCCTGTACTTCCAATATTTTGTCTTGTATTAGTTCTCCAATCTAATTTTAATAATTGTGCTTAAAGTTCTACTAATTGCTGCCATAAGACTAATCCCTGTATAGTTTGTTGGATCTCTCTTATTCCCTTTAGTTTTATATATTGCATTAATATATGATAGCTTCCACTCATCCGGAATAGGATCTCCTTCAATCACTTGATTAAAATGTCTAGTTAAATGTCTGGACCACCATATTTAATTAGCTCCATTGTTATTCCTCCAGAGGCCGTGGATTTCGCTTTTTTTATTATTCTCAAAGCATTTCATACCTAATCTTCTCTTATAGGTTCCATTAAATCACTCTTTCCATTGTCCTTTAGATTAAAATCCATAAATTCTTTTCTCGATTCTGTTAAGAGCATTTTAAAACACTCCTGAAATGTTTTCATTGGTACTAAATTTAAACTCCGTGTCCTATTATTATTTCTCATATTTTTAATTGTCGTCCATGTTTGGGCTAACTTTGTGTGCCCCATAATATGTTCAATTTCTCTACATACCCTATTCTACATTTTTTCCTGACTTCTACTTCGACTTGCCTTCTCAGTTTAGTATATATATATATTTCATTAACTTCATCGTTTTGGAACTTATACCTTTTGTATACGTTTTTCTTTTTTGTTAATATATCTAGGATTTCAGCATTCATCCCATGGTTCTTATATTGTTTACTGTTTTCTATGCCAAGTGATTCCCTTGCTGCTTCATGGACACATTTTTTCAGTTGTTCATAAATATTGACAGAATTCCAATCTTCAAGTTTAAATTTTTCAGTGAGGCGTTGAGCATATAAATTCTTAGTGCTCTCATCTTGCAGTAGATAGAGATTATTTCGAAAATTTTCCAACTCATTTCCTATTACTGCATTTTGTTCTTTCTTCACATTACACCTGTTTATAGGACATGCTATCCGAGTTGACAATGTGCAATGGTCCATTCTAGATTGTGGTCCTCTATTCACTGTAACATCTTGGACAATAATATTTCTATTTTTGCTAAGTATTGTATAATGAATTATCGATCTAAGGCCTTTAGTGCATTGTTTTCACGTATGCCTATGTATATCACAGTCTACTGTGTTAATAATGTCATTCACTTTGTAGTCTTATTTTAAGCATTCTCCATTTTCATTCTTGATATCTTCTCCATATGGATCAACAACATCCCCTGTCCCTTTTCCAACTGTACTGTTCAAATATCCCATAATTATTAGTTCCTTCTTTTGAAAGACTGTTTCTACAAATTCAGTAGATTTTTCAAAATGCTGTTCCTTTATTATTACTCGCGCAAAACTTCTGGAATCGTGACCTTGATTGCCATCCCAGCTGCCGAGCCTAGGAATGGTTTATGTTTACCTTTATCAACGAAAGCGATATAATACCTTTGCTTACTCACAGTGCGTAACACATACAGTCTGCATAGAAAGTGTCTGCATCTGGTTGTACTTTTAAAGAGAGCTGCAGTATCTAAATAGTACTTATTTTATATTTGTTATATTTATAACCATGGCTCCTATGTTTTCAAAGTTAAGTGGTAAGGTGCTACATAGTCAAAGTAGGGAAATAATTGCAAATGTCATCGACTTCATGAAGCAAGAAGCAGAGTTGAAGGAAGAAATTATATCCGAGTTCCACAAAAGCCTTATGAGAGTGAAAGAAAGAGTAGTCAAAGCAACTGGTGTTTCACCGAGTTCCGTTTCCAGAGTTCCCAAAGATAAGAGAAAAAAACATATGGATGAAAGAGTACTGCACACCTGGGAAGAAACATAAGGTCCCTAAACGTATTACAGAAATAGACGATTTCGAATGCGTCATTCGGCGCACGATTCACAATTCCTATGTGGAAGAAAAAACTGTGCTAACAATAAGCAGATTGCTCATCAAGCTGAAAGACAGCAGAAACTTTCAAGGTGGTGCTACAAATCTCAGAAAAATTATTAAAGATTTAGGGTTCAAATGGAAGAAACCGAAATCAAATAGAAGAGTTCTCACAGAAAAGCAAAATAAATAAATAAAATAAAAAATAATAAAATAAAAAAAATAGAAATAAAAAGTAAATGTTGCCATGATAGCTTAGTCGGTTAGAGCAACGGCACGGAAAGCCTAAGATCCGTGGTTCAAATCCCGGCCATGGCATTGAATTTTTCAGTCTGATTCTACCTTTCCAAATGACTATAATTTTATATGTACTTATATCAGTGTGTACTTATATCAGCATCAATTTTCAAGGTGGTGCTACAAATTTCAGAAAAATACTATAATGTATGAAGATGAGTCATACATACACAGCAGTCATACAGCATCTAAAAGTTGGAGTGACGATAGCGAATTAGGTTTGCAGGCACCTGTTGCCAAAGGGCAAATACTTATTATCGTTCGTGCTGTTGGAAAGATCGGCTTCGTTCCAAATGCCCTTCTTTTACAAGTCGCAACAAACAGCAGGAGATTTTCATCAAGAAATGAATACAGAAAATTACATGAAGTGAATCAACGCCATGTTGATACCTAATATGCCTGCTGGGTCTGTTCTGGTCATCGACAATGCTTCACAATGCGTCAACACTCAAATTCACAAACCACCTACCTCAACTTCCTTGAAAGAAGAAATGAGAACTTGGTTACTTAGACATAATAAAGCTTTAGATGAAAGCATGAGTAAAGCAAAGCTATATAACTTAATTAAAGCCGACAAACAGCTTCAGAAGTCATACATACTTGACCAGATAGTAATACAACATCGCCATAATGTACTTAGACTGCCATCGTATCGCCCAGATCTAAACCCAATCGAATTAATCTGGGCTGATGTCAAAAAATGGGTGGCATGCAGAAATATCACTTTTAAATTAAAATATGTGGAGCAGTTATAACGCCAGCAATTTGCTGAAATTGGAAGGCCAGAATGGGAAAATGTATGGCGACATGCTGAATAAATTAAGAATCATTATTCCGAAAAATACGGAATTGCAGAAAATCAAACAGAAATAATTCTCGTGCAGGATAATGGTGCAGAAAGTAGTGACAGCAGTGAATTGGAGGCAATGATTGACAGCGTTTTTTATATTAAGCGCTTTTTACAGCGTGGATTTTAATATACTGTATATAACTAAGTTTATCAGCACAACACAGTGCATAACCGTTGTGGATATTTGACGATGACTGTCCCACGCACTCCTGCAGCATGCAGTCGATCGGTCACCACCTGATGTGGTAAGCAACTCGCATCATAGCTCTCATTAAGATTTTCACGTGTTTAGAACTGTTGCGCCGATTATACTTGTGGTGCGTCATTTGTTGGAGCATATGTGCCAATTATAACTATATTTTCCCCATACATTGTTAGTTCATAACTATAACTCTTTCCAACTATTTCTTCCATATTTTTTTAAAGGTTTCCATTTCTTCTTAATCAAAATGGATGCTCCTGCTTTAGTTCTCTCAGATTTCTCCACTCCACTTCATATATTCTCCAGACATATCTTGACTCTTCCCTTTTCTTTTAGTTTCTATCAAAACTATTATATCTTCTCCCTTTTGTGTAACCTCCTTAACTATGTATTTCATTATACTTCGTATTCAGATCTTGTATGTTCCAAGTTGCAAATTCATTATCCTTTTTCGCAAGGACCTGATCAGAGTCTCATCTGCCAGTTTTCAGGATTCCTATTGGGCCTTCTCGGCTACCGTAGTGATCACGGGGACTAGTCCCCACCGTACATCACCCCAATTAGCTATTCCGTGCTTCGCGTTGCCCATCTCTTGGGATAAAGACCACTGAGGTTGGGTTTTGAGGAGCTCATTATTATTATTATTATTATTATTATTATTATTATTATTATTATTATTATTATTTGTTTTTCAGATGTATTTATTTATTTTTTGGACATTGTAATGCCATAGCAAATGGTGAATGAATGTATGAAGTGAGAATTGCCAACATTAGTCTTCTTGGGATAAAGATAAATTTTAAGGAGAAAGAACTTATCCAGCCAAGATTGTTTCCCAGGGCCTGCAGATTGTTAGGCAAATATGCTATTATCGCACTGCAATGCTAGTAAAAATGTTGTTTTAGTATTGTTCTTTAAGTGAACATATATAAACAGAGCTGAAAATCAAATATTTCTCTTCTTACACTTCACAGTTTATAACCAAAGTACAAACATGTCATTATTTCCAGATTATCACATGGATGATAGTTTCCTTGTCTTTGTATGGCTGCGTAGCTCAGTAGTTTCATTCATAGAATCTCTGAGTCTGTGATTCAATTCCAAGGTTTGGGGTCAGAGACCATGTAAAGTATTTCCCAGACCGAATATGGCTCAGAGTCCATTGGCTGTAGGTTCCCTTATTCCATCACCAGTACCACTGTCAATCACCCTTAGGAGTAATGGAGCCAATTGCAGGAGGCCTTTAGATAATAAATAGTTCCAGTAATCACTTGGTGGGTCAAAGTTCCTCTGAAGACCCAAGCTCATAGGGAATTCAGCTTGTCTGACTCCAAGAATCAAACTTCTGCACAATTCAACTTTTCAAGAGCCTGCAAAAATGTCTGTCATGCCGACAATAAATTCCTCCTTGTTAGCTTTAATTTTTCTTCGTAACCTTAGGAGTCTCAATGAACTGTGGCCATTTCATTCTCCTTTATTTTGTTAATTACAATATTTGCATAAGGTTTTTGTTGGACATTAAAAAGCTCTGAAAATATATATTACCACTTTAGACTCTTCCATTTAAATCAACAAATAAATATAATAATTATGCATTTGTGTCAAAATGGAAGAAAAGTTCTAACAAGTTACACATTAATTGTGGAAATGACACTCAGCAAAGCAGTTTTTCTGGCTTATTCACCGTTCCAATATGTAGTAAATATAACTCTTATAATTTGGTGTGTTGCCAAATGTTTTTCAAGGTTTTATTTAAGAGAATATTGCTACCTGCCCTTGAGAATTTAAGTGAATGGTATGAGAACTAAAACTGCAATTTATAAAACTAATGCAAACAAAATGTATGTTCCAAAACAAAATAATGTCACTGGGAAATACATAACTGTAGCAAATATGGACCATATTTTATTTGTTTACAAAATATCCATTATGCATTTATAATAAATTTTTATTATTATTTTGTAATTTAAAAACTTGGTATTATTGTATATCTAGGTCAGTTAAATAAAGATACGACCTGATAAATAATAAACAAACCTTTTACACATATTGTTAATACCAAAATATAGGGGTCCTAATTATTGTTAGAAAAATGCACTTGCTGAGAAAAGAAAATACAATGTAAAAATAATAAGCACACATTCAGGCAAGTCTGAAAATTGCTATAATTCTAAGCTATTTTTACCACTTAGGTTTAACATTTACATTGCTATGGCTCTCAAAATTTCTCTGGCTGTTAAAAGGAAAAGTTCAATTTTATGTCGCCAAACAAGGTGAGTCTAAACTGGGAGGACCCTAGACCTCCTTTCATAAAATCCTGTTATATTCATATGATGTTTTCTACCCACTTTTCTACAAACGTTTCTTTAAAGGGTTTATTTTTCTATCTACTTCATTTTAATCAAGACAAACATTTGCAGAACAGGTTTCATTACACATACAGGAAGTGATAGTTAAATTTTGAAAAAGTGGTTCACTATATGCTGGGTTTGAAACTACTTTGCAATACCACAAAAGAATTAATGGTGACTTTGCACTTTATAAAAGTATAAAGTATTTGAAAATTCAAACCAATAGCAAGGAATATCTCACCATTGGTTAATGCAACAGAAATTTATTTGACACAGTTATGTGTTTTAACGAGATTACAACTTATATAAAACTCAGAATGAAGAGGATTTTACAGGCTATTTACAGAAAATGTAAATGTACATTTTATTTGTCATGCAAATACTTTAACATGTGACATTTTAATTAAAACTGTTTGAGTCATTTTTGGGAATATGAAAAATAGCCAAAAATTCTCCTCTTTGGGAAGACAATTTTCTTAAGAATCTTTGTGTTGCATCCGAGGAGGATGTTGTAATTAAATACCAATTATGATATTTATCTGGCATTTCCGAATTAAAGTTGGTTCCCTATAAAGCAAAAAGAGTACAACATAGTTAAAATACATACATTATGTGATCGTTTACAATTAACAGGAAGCTTTCCCGAGTCCCGACAATAGGAAAGAAGAGTTGTCAAATTTTAACTTTCTCGTTTCCTTTTCCGGGGGACAGCACATTAAATCCATATTGTGCCTACATATTACTCTTCGCTGTAGAAATTATTCAAGGTGACTGTAACTTCGAACAGTCCCTAGAGCTCTCCTAGTCGCAAACGAGGAAAATGAAATTGAAAGAAATTCTTGCAAATATGCGTCCTGACTACCTCAGATTCATTGGGCGTTGGCTCTTCTAGCGAAAATCACATTCGCAGTGGCGGCTATTGAAGGGGGACTCAAGAACGACACCCTTACCCCATTAGTAAAACTTGAAACTCTTATTCTTTGGTCTTCATATGTCCATTGTACATATAGGAACATATATTATTTTGTACACTGTATTATTTTGTTCCGTATTTCTCCTATTTCAAATGCTTGTATTAAAGAAGACAGTCTTTCAGGCTTGAGGCTGTTTTCTGTTTATTTTCGTTTGTAAACATACAACGACAAAGTCGTATGGTCGTCCCACTTTCTAAGTTAAGACCACTCAGAAAAACCAGCCCGGGTGTCGAGGAATGCACGAAGTGGAAACTCCTGTTATTATTCTTTTTGTAGCGTTCAGGTTGGTGTTACTTATTACAAATTATTTAATTGCACCATTATCCCCATAATATTTTAATAATATGAGCAAATTTGCACAACCAAATGTTATTTAGTTTTAAGTACCTACACAATAGTGATCCGCATTTAAAATTGTCTGACTTCAAATTGGAGATACGAATGGTGAAAATGACGAACGTCATTTCAACCTCCGAGCGAGGAGGTGCGTATACCTGAAATACAGGATGGAATTTCTTTGGATGGCAATTTCCGAACTTACAGTTCTCTGGTCTGATGATATCCAGTCGCAGTCAGTGGTGTTCTTTGTTCTTTACTTTAGTGTTCTGTAGCAGTCAGTCAGTAACCAGAAGGTATTCAGTTACAGTGCTTGTCAATGTGCAATAAAATGAAAGTTTGTGAACCAAAAAAAAAGTTCTGTTTAGTCAGCTAAGGCTATCGGAAAGGTTAGAGATTGAAAACAGAGGTCGACCAAAGAGCGAGTTTAACATTGTGCAAGTACAACCCTAATGTAAAGTAGGGGTTGTTTTACCCGAAATTTGATATTTCGTTGTACGAAAAGGTTTCATGGCTATATGACTGTAAAGACAGAAAGAAAATCAGAAATAACGCGCTCTTCTGCTTCGTGTATGTTATTCGCTGGTGGTGGTCGTTGTCAGAGTTGCCAGACGTTCTGGATTTTACACGACATTCCCGGATTTGCGCTAAATGTCCCGCATATCGGACAGCTTCGGGACGGTAGGTAATTGTCCCGTATTTTCAAACTTGAAGAAAAAAAAAAGTTAATGTCCTCAGCTCTGGTGTTGGTAAATCCGACTGCTATATTTCTTTATACTGCAAAAAATAATACCCGTTAAGTTTCACTGACCCACTTACAATATTCTGGTTCATTGTCTAGAAATTTGGCATCTTTTGGTGTGCTGGACAGTCTGGCGGATATGATGCTAATAATTAACAACTGTTGAGCCGCTTTTATTCTATACTCCACGGTGCCGCTTACTTTTCTATTTTGATTGATATTATCCGTCTGCAACGGAGGATGTTCATTAGAAGCTTGTGAAGTGAACACGAGCACATGGTTGTTTTGTTTGAAAACCAGGAGTAATTTATGATTGGCATGGTAATGTATTTCAAATGCAAAGCGATCATGTTTAAAAATGATAGGATGTGTGTTTTCCGTAAGGTTTGGGAAAACAAAACTGAATTTAACAATTCTGCAGTATCAAGTCTGCTATATCAACAATTAATATTACTCGGAATATTTATCAATAGCGCTGGTTTATTGGCGCTGTATCGTGTTTACATCCAAGTAGCCTGTACTCGCTAAACACAAGAAGGATAAATGCTACTTGGTTGCAAGTAAACAGCGCCATAGATGTGTTTCCTGAGCAGTACAAAGTATTCTGTAAATATTGCCGTAAATGTTCTCCGTTGCACATGGAGGACGAAATGTGCATGTCCCATATATTGATTTCAAATATCGGGCACCTCTGGTGGTGGTGGTGACGATGCATGGACTTGAAACATCTGCAGGTTAAAATAAATATTCATGATTCTTCAAATCACAAGGCATTTGGCGAGTTTTCAACTTCTGAGCGTATAATATTAGATTGCGAAGTTCTGTCAACGATAATCGATGTAAAATTATGTGTTGCATATAATGCTTCTCTTCGCGATCATGACGAAACCGCCACATCCAGCAATAAAGGTGTGATTTTAAAAATACTGGATCTAAGTAAGCAACTCAGTCCTGCTCTTAAGTAGCTCCTGTTACCGTTTTCAAAGGTACATCTAAAACCATCTAAAATGAGTTTTTCGTTTTATGTTCCGTGTTTGTAGGGATTTTATTTCTGAATCAAATTAAGCAGTCTTCTTCCTTGTACGGTTGATAATACGACGGATATATCGACCACTATGTAGACAGTGCTTGTGTTTCAATATGAACTTCAAGGCAAAGTTTACGAGGGTTTTCGAAATTTGCAAATACAGAAGGTTTATCAAAGGGGTGTTTTGTTTTTGGTCGCCCGTGGTCTAGGGCTACCATGCTAGCTTCTGGTTCCCGAAGTAACGGGTTCAAAGCCGGCGGAGGGCGATGGATTTTTTTTCGGGCATAATAATCCTTAGCATGGCTTCCTTCGGAAGGGAAGCAAAGCCAGTGGTCCTGTGTTGTACATTTACGGCATGTAAAAGAATCTCAAGCCTGGTAAAGAGGCCTCTGAACAAAACTTCTGGTCTTTCACGCACAATATAGAATGGAACGCTAAGGACCATAGTAGTTAGTGAACGTCCATAAATAAAAATCAATTTAAATTTTAATTAAAATGTATTTTGGGACAAATGCATTCCATGGTTAGAAGTTGTATTCAAAAACTAATCGCCCGCAGATTTATGATGGAGTTTTAGGTGGCGCTATGTGAAAGTAAAATAGGTACATAACAATGTTCATTACATTTGTTGTTATGCACATAAACTGAATAAATTAACGAAATAAGCCTCCTCTCACATTTCAAGTGTCAAAACACCTTTAAGTAAAAACCCTCAACTTGTTTCGAAAATATTCAATCTGGAAAGTCTAAGAAATGTAATTCTGATACAGTGTGCTAGGCAGCCGGATTCTTAAAATACCTAACGACCACACTTTTTTCTATTGGTTGAATTTCTTCAGCAAACTTATGTCTCGTGTTGACTTTTTGTATGACCAGCTGCAAAAAGTAGAAACAGAAATGTTGCTAAATTACAGCAAGCAGTAAGTTGCTTTGAAGCTGTATTGTAGAAAATTTGGGACCACATACTGTCTTAAGGAAAAAAATAGACTTTTCTGATGAACCAGAACAAAATAAATGTATATTTTATATGTAAAATTTTAATTCTGCTGCAAAAGAAATGACATAATTCTCATCTAAACAACAAGATCGCTTTGAACTAACAGATCACCTTTGCGGTGCAAAAGTATTTCCGCAGGACAAATATGAAGACTACAGAATAATTTTACCCCTAGATAGTACTCACATTTCTGTAAAGCTTTCCCTGATGTCAATAAAGGTGCACCGAACCTAGAACTTAACGTTTTCTATTCTCGTCCAGAATTTAGTGAAGATGATATATGTGGCTGTTTAAACATGGTAAAGTTAATTTCCTTAGGTTTGGATACCACTGTCTCCATAGAAATATCGAAGGTATTTAAGTACTAATTACATTTCCCCTGACTATCTCCGACACTGAAAGACGCCCCTCAGAATTAAAACCAATAAAGATATTCTTGAGGAACCGCTAGAATGCGGACAGATTGACTGCGTTAGGCATACTATCGATAGAGAAGTGCTGGTGTCAGAAATTCCATACTTCAATGTTTGTGATTGAGAAATTCTGCGAGAAGGATCGTCATATGGAGTTCCAATTTAAATGAAAGGTAATTAACATTTGTATTCTTCCTTAGCATGCTTTGACATTCATAGCATCAAAATTCATTTTAATGTAAAATGAAATTGAGTTTTATTTATGGACGCTAACTGCTATAATTCTTAGCGTACCATTCTATATTGGACGTGAAAGACGGAAATTTTCCTCGGAGACCTGTTTATCAGAGTTGAACTTCTTTTATGTGCAGTAATCTACGACACGGGAAAACGGCTTTACTTTCCTTCTGAAGGAAGTCATGCTAAGGATTTTTATGCCCGAAAACAAAATCGCCCTCCACCAGGCTTGAATCCGGGGCCTCGGGAACTACAGGCTAGTACAACACCGCTAGACCACGGAGGAGACCTCATTTTAATGTAGACTCACTGAGATCCCCAAGCATCCAGTCTGATTCTGCAAGAAAATCCTAACAAACTAGATTGAGTTTACTACGGAATGAATTTAATGCTAAAATAATGTCATTGATTCTTGTCATCCTTGTTGAATGGAACAAGTAATGGCACTCACGTGTCACGGGAGAGAAAGCCATTAATTTTTACACAGTTGCGCTGAATATATCAGTATACAAACATTTGATGTGGGAGATAAAAACATCACTGAAGCCATGTCAAACCAAACACTGGGACAAAATCCGTGACGAACACTATCAAATGTACGTCTGAAATCCAATGGCAAAAGCAAATATTGAAAACTGAGAAGAGTAGGCAATGGAGTCACAAGGCGCAGAAAACATCGAATATGATTCGTTCCGGGATACCACTATGTTGTGAAGCAAACATGAACTTCCCCAAAAGAGTCTAATTCTATTGGTCAGTACACGAGCCAAAATTGGGTAGTTATAATGAGGCCAAAGCCATCAACAGAAGAAGCGTGAGGTTTCTTCTTAATGAGAACTATGACATCACGCTTAAGAAGCGCGGAGATGTCCACGCAGTAACATGACGTTAAAGACTGCAGTTAAATCGTCACCTAAACACCCCAAAATTTAGGGTAAAACTCCATAAACCATCACGACCAGGTGTTTTGGTCTTACCCCGAAGAATGGCAATAGACTTCAGTTTTGCGATGAGTCGGTCAATGGACTGCTGCTTGTTAGTAAGAGGTGGACATACATTGAATTTTATTTATGGACGCTGGTTAAATACCATGGTTCTTAGCATCCCATTCATTATTGGGCATGAAACACCAGAAACTTTGCTCAGAAGCCTTTTTATCAGGCTTGAGATTGCTTTACATGCCGTAAATCTACGACACGGGACCACCGGCTTTATTTCCCTTTCCAAGGAAGCCGTACTAAGTAATTTTAAGCAAAAATAAATCAATCGCCCTCCTCCGGATTTAACCCGCGACCTCGGGAACTAAAAGTCAGCATGATACCCCTAGACCACGGAGGACGACAGTAAGAGATAGAGGTTTACAAAAGTCAGAATGAGAGAGAGTGAGGCCAGGTTTGTCCTGATGGAAGTCTTTGGAAGCGAGAGCGAAACGCACAACTAATAGGCTATGTGGTGTGCAATTGCCCAGATTGACGTTTGTAAATCTGTGTAAGATGATACGAATGTTCCTCCAGCACTGAAGTATAAAGACCGAGACGACTCCTAACTTGTAAGCCTTCAACATGCTTCCTATAAATATCTAAGATTTTGGCCTTGTAGGAATTGGATCGCCTACGAAGGGTAGCACAGTCCACGGGCGCTCCTGAAAATCCCGGAAGCACCGCAAGAAAGAACTGTAATGTAATCATGAGAGGTATGCCTAAAGAAATGTAATTGAGACTTGATGTACAGGATTCACCAATAAACAATATATCTATGAGACTTCTTCAGAGACCAACGCTTCCAACAGGAGCGTCCTATAGTGAACCGGTGGTCCCGTGTCGTAGATTTACGGCACCTAAAGGAACCTCAAGCCTGATAGAGGCCCCTGATCAAAATGCCCGGTATTTCACCACCGATATAGAATGGCGCACTAAGAACCACAGCGTTAAAGAACGTCCATAAATAAAACTAAATTTCAATTTTTCCAACAATGAAAAAGGAGAGGCGTATGTCAATGTGGAGGATGACGGCTATATGGTTCGAAAATGATACTGGGACGTTAGCAATACAACTAACATTACCAGCAAGTTCCTGAAGAAGGTAGAAACGATCCAGACGAGCAGAGTTAGCAGTGACATGTGCATGTGCAGCCGCGCATCCGTCATGCAGAAACTAATAGTCAACTGTTGCAAACTCGCACTAGGTCGGTAGAAACCAGTACAATCTTCCAGATGAGATACGCAGTTGAAATATTCATCCAAGACGTAGTGACGAGGTAACGTACGAAGTAACTAAAGATAAGTCTACGCGAAAGTACTCTTTCCTTTCATTACGTTACTTCCTGAAAACGCATAGATGTTGATGAAGCCAACATGGTAGACACCATTGATAGCACGTCCAGATGAAGACGTTCAATGGACTGAAGAACAATATCAAATTCTGTGATGAGTGCCATACTCCAGCAATCTGTTTCAACGTTAAGATGTGCCGTATATTGACGGAAAGAAGAAAAATCGTTGAAACCTATTTCTTCCAAGAACAAAATGCCAATGTCCTAGAGAATCGTACGCATGTAGTTTGGTCTGAGAACTGCCAGTGAAGTTTACTGTAGCAAGGTGCGGCTCACCCAGAGCAGAAATAAACAGCTAGTAGGTAATGCCTGTAAATTGAACAATATTTTTTTATCTATGGAAGTTCTTTTAATTACCATGGATCTTAGCGTCCCATTGTATATTCTCATTTCCGTGAGACCGTAAATTTCGCTCAATGGCCTGATCAGGTTTGAGGTTCCTTTACGTGCCATAAATCTACGACACGTTACCACCGGCTTTTCTTTACTTCCCTTCCGAAGGAAGCCATGCTAAGGGTTTTTATGCTTGAAAAAAACCATGGCCTCCGCGACCTCGAGAACTATAGGCTAGCATGGTATCTCTAAACCACGGAGAACGAAGAAAATAAAATTCAACCATGTCGTCATTTAGCGCTCCTCCGATTTAAGAAAGAGGAAATCCAAACCTACTGTTTTCGACCTTTTTAGGGCGCTTATTTGTAGAACCAGCATTTGAGTTCTTGTGACTCGTCGCTTCCCGCGGTGGTACTAGTGGTCATTCAGCTGAAAAGGGCTCTACATCCATAGGGTAAATCCAATTGCCATCGCTCAAGGACGCATCAGAGAGCGAGGTGTTTGCGTCTATCCCTTCAGTCCCAAGAAGGGCAGTGTCGCTTCTCTCACGAGCCCCAGCACGTGAAATGGCACGGTCAGAATTCTGCACTGAAATGGCTTGATCATGTGATTCAGAAAACATTTTTGGAGGTTCCTTGGCATTATCGGTTACAGGGTTCGAGCGAGACATTCATCGTCGTGCTGCAGTAGTATAAAGGAGTCACTCAGCTGCCACGTTTCACTGCCTAATGCTTAGAAGCGGCACCTGTGCCGTTGGAGATCGGCAATGAAGAGACGTCTTCCCGACGCTCGGTCCCTATCGTGGTCACGGTTTCAGCGGGCAGAGCAACGGATGGTACACCTACAACAAATGAATTGTCAGGTTGTGCTACAAGACTCCGGTTCGATAGGCGAGTCATGAGCTGCGTTGCTTGAACAGGTCACTGAGTATAAGCTGCATCCTTGGCTCAACACTGTCGGGCTGCTGAAAACCTCTATTAGGGCACGCGTGTCGCAGGTGAGAACTGCCACAGGTAAAAAAAATCTGTTCTTGCCCAGGATAAGTCGCATAACTTCGTTACCAAGAACGTATATATTGGACGAAATCGGTTTTGCAAACTGCATGGTAGGTTCGGACACTAGTTTACCACTTTTTTTCGTAATGAACACATTACGTATAGTCCATTTGGAATTTCAAGCGGAACATTTACAATACGGAATGTAATCACATCTTCAGCGGTTGTCTTGTTTACAGTTGTAGTTGCCCCATTTAAAGAGTTCGGTTACAGACCCACCTCAGTGATATAAAATAGCTGTTGCAAACTGTGTCGTCCGTAAACTTTATGTAAGCTGCATTGTTTTCCTACTAGTTGAACAGCTAATGTATCATCTTTAACGTGCAACTCAACCCAGCAATGTCGCCTTGTTTTGACGCACAATTGTAGTTGGCATCTTATTCAATTATATAAATGCAGCAAGATATAAAAAACCAGAGGAAAACGGTCATAATTACTAGGCACTGCACAAGAGGCAAGCCACTTAACCCGTGGCCTACCTCTAACTGGATCTCTTCATGACAAAGTTCCCCAACTACTGCATCTGCAAGTGTTGTAGCCTTATGACGGGTTCAAATTGAAGCGACTGACCAGGAATTCAGCATGAACACGAAAAAATCTGTGCGACAATAGCTGGAGTCAACTTTTACCGTGGGACATGAGGGATATGCTCTTGTTTATAAGACAACCTCCAGTATGCATTCATTTATTTTGTTGAAAGAAATACTAAAGCATCCCGAATTGTATGAACCAAGTTCAAGTGCATAAAAATATATTACGAAAAGATGTGTGCTTTCCCCGAGACTCGCGCGGTAATGCCAAATTATGTGGCTTCATTGTGGACACTTGCTTTTGAGATGCAATGTCCTGCCGCATCACCATTGTGACTTGGGTAGTATCTTGCTTCACCAGGAAGTGCAAGAGAAACTTTGTCTTGCCCTTTGCCACTGGCCCATACACTGTTTTCAACCATTCAATGTAGGAATTTACCCAGTTTCACTGAGCAGCAAGTTGCATCATCCATGACAATTATAATAGGACTCTGCAGTTGTAAAAATTTGTTCAAAACACTGGTAATTACCGGCCCCTTTTCAACTTAAAACAATCAACTGAGCACAAATCCCTCTCAACCAGCATGTGAAACTATTAATCTAGCTCCCTTTCAGTTGACTGATCACTACTGTTCGGTGTATCTTCCAGCATTTGCTCACACCTTTTCAGGTGTTGATCCAGGTTTTGTCTAACCACATATTTTGTGCAGATTCTTTCCCATTATCTTCTGCAAGAAAATGCTTGTTACTTTCCAGGAGTACCTTACGACCATTCAACTTCTGTAGCATAAGCCAATGTGCCTTAACAGTGCTTCCACTGCGGTTTTGCCTCCAACATAAATGTCCATCTTTTAGTGATTTGAACAATTTGTCCACTGTAGGATATTCCTTCCTACTATAAAAGAGTACCTTGCGACCATTCCACTTCTGTAGCATAAGCCAATGTGCCTTAACAGTGCTTCCATTGTGGTTTGCCTCCAACATAAACATCCATCTCTTAGTGGTTTGAACGATTTGTTCACTGTAGGATATTCCTTCCTGCTATAATAGCCATAAAAATGTCTGCTAATAGCATTCCATCTAGAATCAAGATTGGTGACGAGAAGGCTTATTTTGTTTCTTCCTAGGTGTTGTTAAGAGAGGAAAAAAAAGGATGATTTATGTTGCAGAGAAGCTCTAGCAACTCTTCTTTTTCCTAAAGTTTAATTCCCCTGCTGACTATTGCTCTTGCACACAAACCCAGAGTTTTCAATATCCACTTTATAACTTTGTCAGCAGAAAGAGGAATGATCATATCTCCTTTTCCTGCTCATAAAATGCATGTTCTTCTGTTCAAATTACAATGCCTGCCCACTTAACAGCACAACTAAATATAGAGGATAAGACGAGAGCAAATATCACAGAGAATCACAAAGCCACAAAACTACTCTAAGTGTGCGACAATTCATGATCTGAAGTAAATGGTTGGAATTGGCTAAATCCAACCTACCTGGTTACACTTCCACTCTGTGAACAAAAAACAGAAATGCTGCATTTTACTGGTCCAGGAAGTGAAAAGGATAGATATGTTCATTGTTATTTTGCACATTCACCAACTTAAGTGACAGTTGTCAAATACAAACATAGCCATGGGATATATAACACAAGTACACAGGTACAATAAAGCTGAATGCTTTATATATTTTAAATTAAATTTTAAAAAAACTTGTAAATGCTTACAATCCTCAAAATGAGGTTCAATGACAAAAGAAAAAGTATATAGGAATTTTATTGGTGTATTGAAGGTCTATGGTTCAAATTCTAGCTGTAGCATCTTTCAATCTTCATGAATTTTGTTAACCAAATCCATTGCTTTGGAATGACCTTACCATAAGGTTCATGCTTTGTAGTCACAATTTATGAGCCATGTGTATCTATGTTGGTGGTTACATTTATAACATATTAAGAAGGCAGAAGGGATAAAGGGATTGTTTCTCTTCTTTTTTAAATCCATAATTGACACTACTCGAAAATAAAAATTCAATACACACTGTGACAGAAATACTGATTTAATGTAGATAAAAGTTGCATTCTTTTAAATTGTTAACCCTCATTCATACAGTTAATCCCCCATTTTTACTCAAGATGCCCACCCTCCCTCTCTCCCTGGCATTTAAAAAAAATAAAGACACTTCATGTCAAACACTACAATTATTATATCAAAAGTATTAGCCAAATTTATTCACATCTGTATAAACTTCAATATTTAGCAAGATTAGCCAAATATCACAAAACACCTTTCTGCAGAATCAACCAATGCTTACACAAAACAATATAACATGTTTGATGTGCTTTGAAGTTAATGCAACTTGAATACAAACTTACAAGCAATATACTGATTCTTTGTTGTGGAAGTGTAGGCATTAGCCTAACAATGACTTAACTGCATCAGGGTTCTGTACTATAATAATCTGACACACACACTCATGCATTCACACTTATTCACTCCCACTCACTGTCATAAACAAGCTTACAAAACTGACCTTTTGCAATTTTTTTTCTTTTTAAATATATATGGGAACGCTATAGTTACTGTTACATAATATATAAGCTTTATTGTATAAGGAAGGATTAGATACCCAAAAAAGGGCAAAACATACTTTATTTTACAAAGTAGCCTTAAAGATGTCTCACTTTGTTGTTGCTGCTGCTGCTGCTGTAACTTCCTTTATTGGCAAAACTAAATCTCTGCCAGTGTTGTAACTTCTATATTATGTTCTTTTTCACAGAATTATGTTTAAGGGCTCAACAGACAGTCTTGACATTTGCTCTGTTGTGCAGTTCATGTAAATGCAACATAAACTTTAACAATACTGTGATTATAAAGATCACAGTTTTGCCAATACAAATAAGATACAGGAGAACATTCCCTTTCCCTCCCCCTATTTACCTCCATATAAAATGGCATAATCATTAACATGTACCAGTCTTCACCCAAACAAGGAAACTTAGAGTAGCGTAGGCAAAGATTGCTAAACATAATGAGTTATGTAGCATTAATATCCTGAGAACAAATTGTTCTATATCCATCTGACAAACCCAATTTTGTGTGTCATGCAGCTATCTCATCATATTCTTACAATTATGCAACACATTGAATAGTGATTTATTTTGAGTGATACAATGGCACATTGTAATAAATATAAACATTATTAACTATTACAAACTGTTTGATAGAATTCAAACATACATAAATAATGAAACCTCGCATTATACAGCTTCTAATCCCCCCCCCAGCTAACCCACAATAGCTGCTGACACTGCCCACCCTTCAATATGTTTCCTTCATTAGCTTCGGTGTATCCTCTGAAGTAGTACATTTCAGCAATTCTTATATTCACAAGTTGGTTAGTATATGATGACGAACAAATCGTCGCAAAACCAATCCATTGTCTTCTGTTATCTGGAACAAAACGGAAGGCAATTTAGTTATATTTATTCCAAATATGGGCAGTGCATAGAATGCCAGGAATGGAACTTGAACTCTTCCCAAAGTTTTACTAACACATTGGCCTTTTGTGCAAACCTGCTAAATAAGGGTTGGGTCAGTAGAAAATACATAATCTATGCATATGAGGTGTGTTCAGAAAATTCCAGAACATTTTTAATTTTGCGGCAATGGAGTGTTGGAGCGTATTGTGATTGGCATCCCTGCACACACCTGTGTTTAATGTGTAACTGCCGGAAGTTTCATTATTCCATGTCTGTTAGTTATTGTTCAGTGCTGTATTGAGCAGAACATTATGTCGCACAGTTTGTGAATTTCGAGATGGCAGAGTTCGAGGAGCAACGTGTACTTGTATTAAATTTTGTATGAAACTCAAGAAAACCTTTACGAGACACACCAAATGATGCAGGAAGCCTATGGTGAGGAGTGCTTAAGCCGTACTCGGTATTACAAATGGTTCATGCGGTTTAAAAATGGCCAGATGGAAGTTAAAGATGACCCTCGTTCAGGATGCCCTTTGACGTCTTATCTACGTCGCTCAAGTCAGGAACGTCAACGAAATTGTCCATGCCAATCGAAGACTGACTATCGAGACATGTTGCAATGCCTGCAAGAAAATGTGAGAAGGAAATGGCCTGAAATGTAGCGAGACAATTCATGGCTCTTGCATCACGATAACACACCCACACATTCATCCCGGTTGGTGCATGACTATTGCACAAAAAACGATTATCACTGTGCTGCCTCACCTTCCGTACTCTCCAGACCTGGCTCCTGCAGACTTTTTATTTCCACAATTGAAAACCCCATTGAAAGGACGAAGATTTGCAATAATAGATGAGATAAAAGAAAATTTGCAGATGGCACTTCACGCAATCCAGAAAGAGATGTAACACGACTACTTCTGGAAGTGGAAATGGCGTTGGGAGCAGTGTAGCAATTGTGGAGGAGAGTATTTCGAAGGAGACCATGCACAATAAATAAAAGCTAAGCGTAGAAAAATGTTGCGGACAAAGTTCCAGAATTTTTTGAACAGACCTCGTATATTCTATTGTAGAGTGTACAACACACAATACTGCTTAGTATTAACGTGTAGAAAATTCAATTTATGCTACAGAATGAGTAGATAATGGGAAAAGAATACTGTTTGTAGTAATTTGTAGTAAGAAAACAGTTTGGGTACTTGTGTCTCAGTTTACTATTTATAACAAGAAAAATCAGTTATCTTATAAAAGTTTTAATGCAATTTAGTAGTAGTATTCATGTGAGAGAATACTACAACGCCATTATCTTTGCGCTGTTTGGTTGGTGTGCAAGTTCTTTGGTGTTAAGAGAGCATGTGTCAAAAATGGGGTCCTCTAACTTACAGTTCCTGAGTAATAGTCACGTGCAAGAGCTGGCCACAATTTACTACACTAATAATTCCTGAACCAAAAATACGTTTAATGATAATCTGCATATTATAAGAACCGAAAACCAATATAAAAAAAAAGAAATTGTGGCAAGTTCAAAAGTGCAATTAAGGTATGTGAATGCAACTTTATTAAAAGATGTCATAAATTTATAACAGTACAAGATATTGTGCCGTTGTCCAGTTTTCACTGCGACTTCACTTAGTTCACACTGTCACTTCACTAATGTGATATAGCAAAACTTTTCCTTGCCACTTCACTTTTCTTCGCGACGTAGCCACATAATGAAATACATGCAAAGCAGCCTCTTCTTCCACTTCACTTACTGGGAACCAAACACAAGACGGCTTTAATCTCCTATGGTAGAGCACTCGTGTACTTGTTTGCTGTCGTCACACTCACTTGTAGAACTGCACTCAACAACCAACTCGTCAACTTGCTAGATTGCTCGCTTAATAGCCATTGGAAATGTCCACAGAGTTCCTGAACATTTGAGAAGAGGAAACATTTAGAAGATTCTGGTTATCTAACGACAGTGTTTCTGGTGTTTATGATGGCAAGAGCGCTATTTATCTTTGATTATCTCTGACTGGCCAGCACCAACCTCTAAATAATCTTGGGCCATAGCCACTGCAACAGAATATAGTTTTTAACATCTTCTGTGGCAAAAGAGAGATTATTGCTATAGTTCAAAAAGCCATATGCATGAATTTAGGGATTATGCGTATGTTGCTGGCCAATAACATGCTTCTAGGCTGCCAATAGGGCAGCATGTTACTGAAGCATGCATGGACATACTGGAGTCTAGAAAGCAAATTCAATAAATTCACTTCAACAGCAGCACCACCATCTCCTTATTCACCTCTCAATATTTCTCTCGAAGATTGTGACTGCAATTATGATATATATATTTATTTATTACTAGGTGTTAATTAAAATGCTAATTAACAGAGCCAATCTAGCATGGTTATTACATTGAAACTAACAATGTAATATGTATGTAATGTTAAATTTTTGTATAACTTTAAGATGTCTTAGAAGTAAACCCATGTGAGCCATGAAGCCGAGACACGATACATTTGTTTGTCACAAACTTACAATGGTGAGGATGAGAAACCTAAGTATAAAGAAACATTCAAGGTCTTGCAGCTAACTTTAACAATAAGCCTCCCTCTCGAGAAAGCTGGGTGACTGTTCAGTCAACGGAAGAAGTTTTGAAGGTGCTGGAAGAACATTGCTTTTATTGGCTACTTAGAGGGACACATCATCCATAGAGCCAATCATTAGCTATAAGTTTAAACTCAAAGATAAAAACGATGCTGCAACTCTCTTACAAAATTCTTTCAGTTCATGGCGTGTTACTCTCAGTGGTAGATGTGTGTAAATAGTGCTGTGAAAAGTGAATACCTAAGATGCGGTACAAACATTTTACAACAATTAAAAAGGGTTCAGAATAATACATAGACTTAAGTAACAGCACATTAATTTATAAATTTTAATTTACACATGGGACTTAGCTATAGACATACACGTTAAAGCTCGCTATGGCTCACTGGCAAGCTTCATCAGACTATACACATAACTTATGCATTTTTGTGTGTAAATAACAAATGTTTTTAATATATTAGTGTTGGTATATATATCAAACATAAAGAACAGTGTTATTCAACGTAACTCCAGTGTCTTCCCATTCCCTGCTAGAGCAAAGTGCCTCCCTGAGCTACTGGAACTACTAAAACAATTCAGTACACTAAAAAACCACACTCACAATAACAATACAAGTTGCCAACAATAAGTTATATACAAACTGGAGTGAGAAGATTATTCCAGGGTTACCACTAGAGAAATGAGCAACGGGCACCAGTAGATCTTCAGAGCTTCCAACAGGTACGTGTCTCACCACTGACAAAGAGGGCCCACAGCAGATATACTGGATGTATCTATGCTTCAGCTTTTTCAAGTTTAAACACAGCCTTTTGACATTTGTTACACATTATTTTGTTAGGTAAGCTCAGCATTCTGCAATTAAGTTTACGTGCCCAACTTTTCGCATAGATAAGGATTTGTAAAAATATATCTTGCTGAGTCTGCAACAAATATATTGCATTCTGAAACTGAATATTGGTCTTATTTCAGGGTTCCCAGTAAAAATGTGGACCTAACTCCCCTGACCACAATTTTTAACAGCCTCCTCCACCCCTAAGCAATGCCTGGCAACCCATACTATCAAGTTTAAACTTCTTTCTGCACACTTTACAGTAGGCTTCAAATTGATTGCCCAGTACATCATCAGGCATTCTACAAACCCAAAACTCTGGATTAAGTAATGAATCCAGCACCAAAGTTTTATGTTGGAGTAAATCAATCCGAAATTACAGTCACAAAAAGGTGAACAACCTTATCTCTAATATGTGTGTGAAAGCATTTAATGCATCCTCTGCATTTAATTTGAAACTCATCACTTCAAGGGTTGGGAGAGGATTCTACGGAGCAACAAATCTGGTAATCCTCCTAAATATGTAGTTTTTCATCAGTATGAATTACCAGACATGTGATAACTTTGAGCCAATTTTCCTGACTTTAACTGACACACGTCAATTTTTTAAATACTCCTCTGACTTTCCCTGACCATTTTGCAATTCCCCAACTTTCCAGGTTGCTGGGAGCCCTGTATTTGAGAGATCCACAAAACTACTACATTCGCATCAGCTGTACTTTATAGCGCTTTGATGCTGGGAACAAAAAGTCCAAAACCAGAAGCTTTGACACTCACCTCACCTCCCTTTCGGCAGCAATATATGTGTATACATATATACATGAATCCTCGTACCAACTCCTCCTCCTGTGATAGATCTTAATTACAAGAGGTCTTATGTGAGAGAGTGTTTTCCTAAATCTGCTTCTGCTAGTAGTGTTCCATAAATGCACCAAATGTTTGTGCTTTCACAATGTAAGTAAACAAATCAAAGTATTTTACTTGGATTCTGTGTGTGTGTTATAGCTATTCACATGCATTCGTAACACTGAGGTATTTAAAAACATTAAAAACATGATCGTTTCATACTGAAATTATCTTTGCTATAAACAAATAAATACCTTGGTAGGTATGTCTGGGAAACAATTTGAGTCAATTGGGGAATTCAATGCCTCACCGCCATGTTGTTACAGTAGCTCAATGGTTAGAGCAACCGCACGGAGCGGGAGAACCGTGTTCAAATCCCGGCTGTGGCGTTGAACTTTTCAGTTGACTGTACATTAAAAACTTGCCTAGGCCAAGCTAAGACCTATTAAAAGTATAATTAATTTATACAACAATAAAAAAAAAGTTTGTTTCAGCGTGCTGATTTAACCTTAAGCAGATCCAGGACTTACTGGTTAGTTTTCTTGTTAAATACAAACAAATATGTGATGCTTGAAGATATCACAACTGGATACCATAAAGCATTGATTTCAAGAGTGGCTCTTTTAAATGATACATAATCAGATTTAAAATTTAAGGTTAAAAATTAATGGCTTGTTTTGTAAATAATCTGAAACAATTCCTGCCTCCAAACTCTAATATGGATAGTTACATAGTAAAGAATGGTGATGTTAAAATATACTCACTGATCCTGATTTGCTGCTAATAATCTTCATTTTACAAGAGCACACACTTTCTTCTCTTGACTGGCTCTGGAGGCTCCAGTGCAGCCAAAATAGCCTCGTCAAACACGTTCTTTAGACCTTTCTGTAACAGTTCAAAGCTCTTGTATAAAAGAATGCAATATCTAATAATACTTGATGCCAACATGTTAGGAAGTATTAAGAACAACTTTGCAGTGGCTATAAAGTCATTACAGAAAATTATATTAGTAAGTTAATTGCCAGCTTTAGTGATTCATTAAATGCTATTAGTTATTTATAGGATGAAACCTAATAGCCATTTTCTTAATCAATGGTTTTAAATGTCAAACTTGCTTGAAAATACTCTCAAGATATTTCTTATACTCCTTTGAAAGTTTGTATCTTCTGGAAATTACCATCACAGTACACTTTAGAAGTGTATTACATGTAACCTAATTAGATGCAAGATTCACTCCAATTGCTCTTTAGCGTCTTCAGTTCTACATAGTCCAATTCAGAGTAAAAGTTGTGCTACGTGGTCTAGTGGTACCACGGCCTCTAGTTCCCGAGGTCGTGGGTTCAAACATGGCGGAAGGACAATGTATTTTTTGGGCATAAAAATCCTTAGCATAGCTTCCTTTGGAAGGGAAGTAATGCAGATGGTCTCATGTCGTAGATTTACGGCACATAAAAAAACTTCAAGCCTGATAAAGAGGCCGCTGAGCAAAATTATTGTTATTTCACACCCAATATACAATGGGACGCTAAGGACCACAGGAATTAAAGAGCGTTCATAAATAAAACTCAATTTAATTTTATTTTATCAAGGTGATGATTATATTGTCTTTACCTTTTAGTCTTAAATTCAGATTATTCAAATGCTGTTGTAGATCGACTATAAAAGCTAGATCACACATCCATTGTTTATTGGACAGCTCAGTACATTAAAATAATTTATATTCTTTTAAGAAGGTGGCTACACGAGTACACAGCTGAAAGAACTGTTGAAGCATACCACATCTATTTAACCACCAAATGTGGCAGTGGTAGGATAGATACATTTAATCTGCATCAATGGCTTTAGAAATTGCCTATGCCATAGTGCATGTAATCTAATGAAGTTTATTACTGTCAAACTTCCAACATAACATCGTTTAAACTTGCAACTTTTGCACATAGGTGTTCGTGATGAATAAAGCAATACATGAATAACACTTGTAAGGTTTGTCCCATTTTCATGCAAAAATTTGTTCATTTTCCCTGCAAATCCAAGCAGATCTATCATCGATTGAGCACCATGTGTAGCAATACTAATTAGTTTTTGCTAATCAAGTCCAAACATTGAACTCGATTCAACCACAGCTTTAAATGTCAACACCTTCAGTATGGCTCATCAAAGGCACAAGATCCAGGAATTTTTCAATTACATTTAATTCATTATCCACACCCCCAATGAAGATTACTACTTGAGCAGTGTCTTCAACGTTTGTGGTAGTCACTTATTGTCGTATGAGATACGACATGTATGAGATGCCTTTACCTTGAAATAGGGAATTACATTAGGATCGATCTCTTCAGTAGCCATAACAACACAGTTTTTAACAAATTCCCCTACTGTAAATGGCTTTGACATTTCAGCTGTTTGAGTGGGAATTTTATAGCTAGAGCAAACTACAGCCTGATGATTAACATATAATCCATTTTGCGGCTACTCCTCCCTTCCTTTTTTCTGCAGCTCCAAGATTACAGTATCTGAATGATGGTGGAAGATCTGGAACCAGAGGAATTTGTTGCATCATTGTGAGCCAGCAATAGCTAACCAGAGAGTTCCGTGATTTGTCAAAGTCTAGGCGAATCCCTCGGTGGCACCTCTAGTAGCCAATGAGGGAAACTTCAACAAGAGAGCTCCCAGCAGGCCTCAAAGGAGGAGAGAGATACATAGCAATGGGAGGCGACTGTAAGCTTACCAGCAACAAGTGTGGGGTCAAAGGGTGCAACAGCTGTATGAAATCATTTTTGGACTTGCTGAAATTTTCAACTTATCCATCAAGTCCTGGTGAGTTAATTTTCAAATTTATATTTTAAGAATATAATCAGGAAGGTAATAGCGGCGAGAAATCCTTTTAGGTAAGACAAAAAACACCAGAAGAGAATGGTATTCATATCGTTGAAAAATTATTAATTCAAGAGTGTTCTTAAACCAGCAAAGGTTTCCTAAGCATTAGGGGAGGTGAAAGATTTTATATATTGTTAAGATTGTAATGCATATTATTGCTGTTGAAATCTATAAAGATTATAGATATTCAAACTATGAATCATTACATGTCGTGAGGGGTAGGGATAATTAATTCACCAAGCCTAGAATTCAATGTGCGTGCATGTGTGTGTGTTATACTCTTAATGGGGATTGCTTATTCCTCTCCTTCGTACTGCGGTTGTTTATGTGGAGTTACATATTCTTACCACTTTTTATATATGCGCATTTTCCCGACTTGGTTTCATGACTGGTGATTTTAAGGAAATTTATGCAATTTTTGTTTTGCTGTTTCCCCATTTCACAACATTAAAGAATTTTCATACATGTTTGTTCATCTGCTTGCCTTTCAAGGACAACATGTCGCTTGTTAAGATTGACCTTTTAAGGAAAAGAGATGAACTACTTTTGTATATCAAACTGCGAGGCTTGTCCCATGATAGTAATGATACTCTTCCAATGTACAACTCTTGCATAGCAATGTAGATATTAGTACTGATGTAACACGTTTTTCGAAACTTTAGATTACAAATTTGTCTCAGGAAACAGATGTTCACCTTAAAGTGTTTCAGGTATTAATTACAGAACAATTAGGGAAATTTTCATCAGCTTCATTATGCTGTTTGAAGGACATATAGCACATTATATCAGTAAGACAAAACCTTGTGTCCCCACATGCTGTTGATGTAAAGTTGCAAGCACAAACAATATTATCCCACTATCAAGATTTGACCTATTTTACCAACATTCCGATTTTCTTGGGTGAATCAAAGCAACTTGGTTGAACCCAAATTTCTGAGCTGCCTGCAATACAGACAACCCATTTGAAAGTTTCATTGTAACAACCTATGACCTCTACCTCTTTGTTTCAATCGCTTTGTATTAAACACCCTGAACAGGATTTACATAACTGTTCATGTTTTGTAGTAAATGATGCTCCTCAAGCTTTAGTGTTTTTGAAATTTTTGGTTAAATTACATGACCTTCGTTCCCATTCTGTTTATCATCCTAGAGAACTGTACATGTTACAATTATTGAGGGCAAAAGTGTGTTTGTATTACATGCTGTATTACAGCAGGAATGTGAACTTAAGAAATTTCAATCCCGAGTATTGGATTTTTTTTTCCACTTACAATTTGTATTCAATTCCTGCATGAATATTATTACACCCCGCAAAAATCTTCGAAAGGATTGCTTGAATATTCTGAATGTGATAGATTGTTTGCAGGTTTTTTTTTTTTTATTCTGGATTCAGAACAACAGATATATCAATTACCATTGACAGAATTAAATACTCAGACATGGGTACTTTGTACATTTGTTAGGCCTCCTAACTCATTTTAAGATTTAGATATGCTAGCTATATCACTACAACATGTGCTTTTGTCACCTTTTCCACCATTATCTGAGTTAACTAAACCAGCATCATTTGTAAAGCTGTTACACAATGTTACCAAGGGCATATCATCCACTGTACATACGGCAAGGATAGAATTCACACATTCTAGCTAGTAGGCTACCATTTTACACTGTATGCTTAGTGAAACATGGGGAGATCGAAATCCTAATTCTGCTGCTGCACAATTTTGTAATTTTTGGAATAAACAAGGATATATCTTTGATTATTGCTTTAAACGTCGCTAACAGTTAAATTCAGTTCAAAGCTAGCCTACTTGAATAGCAACAAATTTGTGGTGTCCCATTTCTGGCATTGCCAACTCAGAAACAAACAGTCGGATAAACACCAAACTTGGTATTTAGGTTCAGTATCTTCCAGAGTTGCGACACGAAGATTTTAAAGAAAATCCTCCCATCCCAGATTACCTTTTACATGGAACATTTTCCGAAAATTTTAATATTCTCAAAAATGGCTCTAACGATTTTGATTAAAATATCATATGTTTAAGATATTTTCATGACAAATGAAATGTATATTTCGAATGTTCTGGGGATGTCTCCAAAAGTATTCTTCATTGTGAACGACTTTTGCATAACTGTTAAACCATAAGAGATAGAGAAAATTTTACTACACAAAAAATGTAGATCGCGTTAAAATACACAATTTATGTTATATACACTTTTTTGTTGAATGAACATTTTCGAGAACTTGCTTGTTATTCCCTTAAATTTTCCAATACTTATACTTTTTCTCAAATAAATGGGAATTTGTTATTCATTTTCTTTTCTGTCCTGGTAATGCAAAGAGAATGGAATACTCCACATAGCAACCAGCTCTTAAAATATTTGACTATACCTTAAAGGCTACAATTCCCCTTGCATCTACAAGAAAATTAGCAATAAGATTAACATCTCGATATCTCAATTAACAAGAAGCATATGGAGAATAAGTGTTTGTAAAAATAGTTTGTACAAGAGTAGAGAAAGTTATGTGAGTGTAACACATAAGATTTTTTTATAATCTTTTTGGTGCATTCTGAGCTCCTAATGCATACTGATTACATGTCTTTGTTTTTTTGAGCACATTTCTCCCCTCGTCTCATTTCTAACATTTGCTTCTTTCCTAGCTATGCCCTTTTGGGGGTTTTAGCCTGCAACTTTTACCTTTATGTATTGCTCCATTCTTATCCATTCTGTGCATTTTTGCATGTCCAACCTGCTGGGAGAATAAAGAGTCACATAATGTTATTGCAGCCATCTACATTCTGTTGGGAGTAGGGGAATATTGAACCATTTTAGGGTTCCTCCTTCCTTTTTTCTGTATCTCCAGATTATAGCAACCGGATGATGGGAGATCTGGAACCTGAGGAACTCACTGCATCATTGTGAGCCAGCAACAGCTCACTAGAGTGTTCCGTGATTTGTCAAGGTTAGGCCAATCCCTTGGCGGCACCTCTAGTGGTCAATGAGGGAAATTCCAACAAGAGAGCTTCCAGCACGCCTCGAAAAAGGAGAGAGGCACATGGCAATTGGAGGCTGACTGTAAGCTTCAAAAATAAGCCTGGGGCCAAAGGATGCAACAGCTGTACGTAAATCCTTTTCGGACTTGTCAAAATGTTCAACTTCTCCATCAATGTCCTGGTAACTTAACTTTCAAAATTACATTCTAAATATATAGTGAGGAAGGCGATAGGAGTGAGAAATACTTTTGCGAGCACACAAAAGAAAAAGGCAACACGAAAAACACCAGAAGAGAATGGTATTTGTATCATTGAAAAATTATTAATTCAGGAATGTTCTTAAACCAGCAAAGGTTTCCAAGCATTAGGCAGGCAGTAAGATTTTATATATTGTTAAAATTATAATGCATTTTATTCTTGTTGAAATCTAAAGATTAAAAATATTTAAATTATGAATCGTTACGTGTTGTGAGAGGTAAAAATAATTAAATAATTCAGCAAGCCTAGAATTGATGCAGTAATTTGTATCACAAATTACTTAGATGTAAAGAATGATTGTAATATGAATATGCATTTTTATGTGACATTGATTTGAGATGTATATTGATTGTAATTATTGTTGAGAAGTAAGTTTATACGGCCTTACTGAAACTGACAATAATAGCGTGCAATAATGCAGTGAGGGGGTGAGCTGTTTATCATTATTAGAGACGAGGAAGTTATGTAATGTTGGCGCGTTTTCCTTTAGAATTTGCTGGAACATTATACCTAGAGCATATGTATTCATAATTTTCATTGGATATAAAAATAGACGCTAATGTTGGCGCGTTTTATTAGCCAATAGCAACTCAGTTATAATCTTTAGGCATATAGGGGTGTAGGAGTATAAAAAGGGCTAGGTTAGAGATAGACCCCGTCAGTTCGTCGAAAATATTTGTATGCTACACGTCGCCTTCAGTCCGTCAGTTCACCGAAAATATTTGTAAAGTACACGTCGGCTATTGATTCACAAGTTACGCGTAGCAGAGTTAGGAAAATTCTCAAGTGTTATAAAGTTAATTATACAAAAAGGTTGAAGTACGCGAATTAAAAGTGATCAGTAAGAAGTAATTATAACAGTTTCAGTTTGGCGAGTGTCAAGATCAATGTGTAAATGTGATAGTGACTGTGTTCGACAATAAAAGTGTAAAACAAATTCCTACATCAGTGTTATCTTTGGATAAAAGACTCCTTTCCGTTTACACAACCTGTATAAAGAGATGTGCTCGACCAAAAAGATTATAGCTAGCCGGAGGACAGTAAACAAATATTAAATAAAATAACAGTAGCATTCTTTCAAACGAACACTAATACTACCACAAATTGCTAACACCAGATGGAGCTACAAACCTAACAAAGAATCACATCACAAAATGGCTTCACCACGCGGAGTAAACACACATACACAAACATTATAAGTAATACCGTCGCAAATTGGCTCCCAAACGTGGGGCTCAAACAAATTAAATAATATTACAAGTATACCACTCTCAGAATTCAATGCATACACACATAAAGGCACGGCATTGGTAACTATTTACTGAAAATAAAATTTTATCAATTACATAGAATATTCCCAAAATAGGATCCGATTCACATCCTTGGGCTATCCACCAGTCAGGTGTGTATAGCAAGTGTCATAGTGTCCATTACTACCTTTCTCTTGTAATCAGTAATATTGGGGATCAACTATTACATCGAATACACAGCTGCAGTAAATTATGATTTTTAAAATAAAATGAAATATAGCATAATGTGAAATAATAATATTACGTTAACATACAGCACACACGCCCAACAGATTTATATTTGAAGTGTTTGAGGACTTTCTCTCATGCAATGACGGATAGTTTCTGTTCACATAATCTACACCATGCGTAATGGTGAAGTTCCTTCTTATATTGTAACGTGAAGTACCTCTTCACACTCTGTATTGAATGTGGGCAACTTTGTTAAACACATCTCGATAGCTATACCACTGTCTGTATTTTATACGTTCAGCACGTCAAACACTACCATCTGCCTCAAGTCAAGGTAAATCACTGAACAAGAAGCAGGAGCACATCAGCGCTCCCTGCACTGCAGTTCTGGCTTACATCAATGGTCAGATTTTCTTTGTCATGAGCTCATGTGACAAAAAAAGAAAAGTGGAGCTGCTCAGGATCAAACATTCACAAACAACCACTAATCTAGCCTCAGCTAGGAAAAGTTAAACCTAGAAAGCATATTTTGAAAATAGCTAATGTTACAAAAAGTTATTTGCACAAAATGCATTTTTAATGGGTTTGTATCTTTTCTACAGAACATTTTGATCTATCACTTATGGTTTGTTAGCTATATGAAATGATAAAAATTCAATGATCAAGAGTACGAGTTCACAGGCTATTCAAGAAAATTCAAGATATACATTTCTCAATGGCACTATCTCAAACATATAACATTTTAACTTAGTAAATTTTGAGTCAACTAGGAGGGATAGGGTAAGGAATGGGAGGATTACAGAAGAAGTAGGTCAAAGATCACTGGAGGAGATAATTGAACAAAGAGAATTGAAGTGATGGGGACATGTACTTCAAATGGCAGAGGATAGAAAAGTCAAACAAATAATAGAAGTGAGGGTATGGAAAGGGAAAGGAAGCCCCCAGATAATGTGGGAAGACAATGGAAAAGATTGGGAGACAAAGGAATTAGACAGTGGGAGAAATGAGGAGAATGATGAGGGATAGGAATGAATGGAGAAGATGGATTGACGGAGCCACCCCTTCGCTGTAAAGGCAGAGGGGAAAGAGGAAAAAGAAGAAATTTTGAGTCAAATTTTGCAACACTACACAAGTTATAATTTATGAAAGCCATGCTACAGGAACTAATTGCTCCCATCATCAGTTTCAGGTTGCCTACGAGTGTTCCTTCATGTAGTAGTTAAGTTGTTCTCTGGTTCTGGCAAGATTAACTTTCAATTCTTATTTTTCCAGACAAAGTTATGCTTTTTCATGTTATGTTTTTGAGAAGTTTTCCTTCATAAAAATGCCAAACCACTGCTGATTTTTCTTATTTTAGAATTTATTTTATGATGTGCTACTTTGCTCTCGTTTCTTTTAGTTTTCAGTCATTGCAGCTTAATTGATGAATTCCTGACCTGCCTCCTGTGGGATCTTGTCCTTCAATTTGGAATTTTGTACATTTTTTATGGAATAACTTTTAGGGAGCTAAGGTGACGATGCACTGGTGATGAAAATCATTTATGCCAGAGTGGTACATGAACATTTTCATGCTCTTGTTTACTTCTTTACTTGAAATATGTGGCTCGTGTCTTTTATTCCCTTCCTATTTTTTGCTAGGTTTAATCTTGTGTGCTTGCTCTTTCACAAATCCATTTTCTGTGGATATGTTTATTACGTTGTTTAGCTCAGGTTCATACTCATCTGCTGATGGGGTAACTTGCTAACCTTTTTGTTCACTGAACTGTTTGGTATGCATGTTGACATTGAACTGGGTTGCAACTGTTATTTAATGTATTTATTGTTGTGGGAAGGTTTTCTTAAGATGTCAAACGTTAAGACGTTTTTTACTTCCAATGATCTTCAGATCGAAAAACGGTCTGTCCATTACATTCTCTATCCATGGTGAACTTTTTTGATTTCTTTTGTAGGTTTAATAGTTTTGGTGTATATTCCAAATGTTTTTCTGGGACTATTGTGAATATATCGACATAGTGATACACATTTTGAAAAACTAAGGAAATGCTTCAGGGTTTAAATGCATTCATTAAGTTGTCTGTCAACATGATACAAGGGTCACTACGAAAGTTTTGACATACACAAACTTATAAATTATTCTGATTGTTGCATTTTCTCAAAGTACTTGCCACCACACTGCATACACTTTTGCATTTATTGAAACCACTTCTGGAAGCACTCCTCCACATTTTCTTCAATGTGTGAAAGCTAACCTACATAGACGGTAACCGCATTTTCAGGGCTTGAAAATCTCTTTCCACACATGTGAATTTTTACCATTGGGAACAGAAAAAAATCACATTGAGCCAGGTCAGGACCATATGGTGGATGAGTCATAAGTTTAACCTCCACAGACTCCAGGAACTGAACATCTGCTTTCCCAATTGTTCTCAGCTAAATTTTAATGTGTATCAGTGGTTTTTGTTAGGATGTTGGGGAAGTGAGCTATGACACCAAAGGAGACCAATATATCTGTTTCATTTATTTCTACATCTTTGACTTTTTTGTGCTAGATCCAATGAGATTCTAATGCTTTAGGTTTTGAATTTGAAAAGTATGTATATCAGATATTTGATTAGTTTGTATGTTGAGGCATCTACGTTGTTTGCAATGGGTCTCATTGGGTAACCTGGTTTGTGTATATTTGGAAGGCCATTGCTGCTAGGCAGTGTTAAATTACCTACTTTAATTTTGTATAGTTCTTTATTAATTTACATTTGCTGATGTTTTATTACAGGAATTTATGCAGTAGTTCAGAACTATTGCAGCAAAGCATATTCTGATGCTCAATACTGAGCCAGCAGTAGCATTGATCATGTTCCAAATTTCAATGATTATATTATTGATGCCCCAGTGCTGATGCATTGGTGCCACCAGTGATGAGATAGTCATTAATCCATTGATGAATCTGACTGGCCATTGGCATTGTCTGTATTCACATTTCTCTTGCAGCTGAAATTAAATTGAGTTTTATTTACGGACTCTAACTGCTATGGTTGTTAGTGTCCCATTTTATATTGGGCATGAAAGACCGGCAACTCTGCAGAGGCCTCTTTATCAAGCTTCATGTTGTTTTATGTGCCATAAATCAACACAGGACCGCCGGCTTTACTTCCCTTCCAAAGGAAGCCATGCTAAGGACTTCTATGCCCGAAAAAGTCCATCGCCCTCCGCCAGGTTTGAACTCGCAACCTCGGGAACTAGAGGCTAGCATAATACCCCTTGACCATGAGGATAACAAACACTTGCAGTTGCAGTTGAGTTACTTGAATTTGGTAATATTTATTCAGATATGCATCTTTAGAATACCTTCTGAAAATTTTTGACATGATGAAAGAGGGGAGAAGTTTTCAGTTGTTTCTTCATTGTATACACTTTCTTTTGATAACATTTAGTACTTTAAATATGCACTACACTAATTTGTTACTGCAGCACATATGACAGCATTTTCATATTCTACGTTGACATTGATCAAACCTCATCAGTTTCATTCCTTTTCTGCTGAATAATGTTATTGGTGACCAGTAGCTTAGTGAGAATAAGAATACACTGAATCAGCTTGTTAAGCTATTGGCACCAATGCATCAGCACTGAGGATCAATGACACATTCATTGAAATTTGGAAAATGAACCATGCCATTACTGGCTTGACACTGAGAATCAGAATGCATTTTATGCAGACTATTACCATGTGTTTGTTCGATATACAAAGTGCTTTTGAGTTACATCCATAGTGAAGATTGAAGACTGTATGGGTGTATGCGACAATAAAATTGTCCTCAACAGAATGTCAGCAGCAAAAACAAAAACATTTCTGCTCCGGGAAAATTAAGTATCATTTAAGAAGTTAAAAATAATTCCAAAAGAGAAATTAGTATTTTAACATATAAAAAACTTGCAGATTTCCTTATTAAGACATGAAAAAATCAATTCTGATTTTAACTGAATAATTTAAAATTAACACGTAAAAAACTAAACAGGCTGTGCCAAAATTGGTACAGTTTTCCTTGGAAACAAGCGCAAACCTCCATTTAGGGTAACTGTTTTTTAATCCCAACAAAAAAGTTGTACGGGGTTTTTTACTTTAACCATTTTCCAATGTTCATTTTTATAGAACTGAAAAATTTAATAACATATTTACTAAATGTTGTTCTGGTATACTAGAATTAATCGCCTACAAGAAAGGTTTTTTTTAAATTCATAATAAAAATTTAATTCAGGTACTTTAAACCAGCTGCACATCAAGAGTAATAAATTACAAATAAAAGAAAATATGAATATCTTAAAAACTGTTTGATAGGACTCATTAAAATGTTGTATTTTCCTTTGCTTAACTCTTTTGCTGTTAACATTAAATCTGTACTACTACTGAACCTGCCAGCCCTAAATAAGGCGAAACAGGAGGTCTTTATTTAAAGATTTTGCATTGACCTCAAATTTTAAGCTGTTGAGTTGAGATGTTTTGTAATGGCTCTTCATACATTGTTTCAATTCAACACACATTTTTAAGGATGTCACTTTAGTCCTCGTGTATTAAAAGAATTTTGAAAATGCTAATTCTAATTTTTAAGATTTTAATTTCAATTTTGAGTTAACTTTTGGCATAATAATTAATATCATCGAACTCTAATTTTGATGTTACTGTTTCATTTAGTGAATTATATTGTCTTAAATTACAAATTTTGATTTCTATGTGTTGCTGTTTACACGGCAATAAAATATAAGTGTTTTCCTATAGAATGCCAGTGAGCACTTATGATCTAAAACTTGTGGTTCATAAAATAACAGTTTTTATATAGATAGCAATACTATACACAATTGTCTGTCTCACACTATGTGTTCCTATTTGATCACCATTATTGTCATCACTACATGAAAAGTCACTTACAACTATGGCTTTCCAGCAATGTTGCTTCGTTTCCTCCTCTGTCAGTGATTTCTTGTTCCAGTTCACCATTATGTGGTGCGCAGTATGCAAAAACACTCAAGAAGTCACTGCAAATCCCACCCCAAAAGAAGAAAGTAAAAAAAAATGAGAAAAGAACAAACAAGAAGCCTGGCATAAAACAAACAGCACATGCTATTCTGTTTACCACTCACTACCTCTAGCATGCTATAATTGTTAACATGTGACCTCTCAACGAAAATGAAACAAACAGGAAATGCAGATTTTTAATAGAAAAGGTTATCAACATGAAATATTGCATATCAGCACTAACGGCACATGTTGCATAAATTATAAATTGATACATGAAAACCAACCTCCACAGATAAGACTGTATTGACTCTTGCCTATTTAGACACCAAATTGCATTGGTTCTTGGCACCCATAGAATTAATGTTCGCATAAATGCTAAGGGTCGGTTTCACCAACTGATGTTAAAAATACTCTAACATCTTGTTTGTTAATAAAGCATTCAAAGTTTAACATAAGGTTAAAACTTTTGCGTTTCATCAAGTTTTTACAGCAATTTGTTAGCTAACATTTTATTAACGTCAAAGACAACCGTGAACGCTAGCTTTCGAGAAGGCGGTGGCCAAACTACACTGCTTCTGAATGTACTCCGATGCACTTTTGTCTACGTATCGCCGCGCTCTGTGTCAGTAGCCGACAACTATTTACATTCATGGCAATGGCCACATAATTTTCCCAGTTGTTTGAGGTTAGAATCACGATGTCAACTGAAATAAATGTTTCACAGTTTGAAACACGTTAATTAACATCTGGTTAATAAGTATAGAGGTATTGTCAAGTGCAAAAAGCTGACGGTCTTACATTAAAGGATAAGATTGCAGCCTGGGACAAAATCCGCGACTAATTTAATTGGAATGAACGTGTTTCTCTTAAGCCCAGTAAGCAACTACAGCAATTTTATGCTTACATAAAGCGCAGCACCAGAAACGTTAGGTGCGAAGAGCATTTAAGATGGTTTAAAACTGATGGTGGACACTGCATTGAAACTAAAGTAGACAAAAACGTATTATCGCAGATTAATCCAGCAGATCCGAAAAAAATAGTTTGCTTCTTGAAGCAATTGCTTTGGAAACCTTCCGGATAAACCCACAAACAGTAGTTTTGGATATACCAACATACTCACAAGTAAATGAAAAATGTTAGTAGCATAAAATCTAAGTACCTAATTAACACTTACGAAAAAGAGACATGCTTCTGTTGGTGGTATTCTAACCTCTAGTATTTCCCATAAAACCATGCTCATGGCACCTTGGACAGTCTATATTGCTTTAAAAATTCCTCCTTTTGCAGGGCTTCAAATTTATTATGACGTACGACTACTCTTCTTTCAGGAATGACATTCAGAAATGCCAATTGTAGCAAACTCGCATGAACAGCTTGGTTTGTGGCAGCCATTTTCCAATTTCTAGCATTTGTTAAACGCCTTAACACAGGGATATGGGGGATGTTAACTGACTAACACATTGTTAAAGTTAACATTGTTTGATGAAACAGAATTTGTGTTAACTTCAGTGTTAAATCAGTTTAACGTTGTGTTAAAATTTAGCATCTGTTGGTGAAACCGGCCTTAAGTTAACCAAAAGAAAATTGTGCATTTTTAACTTTTCTCAGATGCACTATTTAAAGTGACAATGTTTCTTCAAATATTCAACCCATGTACGTTACATCATCAAGAAAAGCTTGTCTCTAAATACACGGTTTATTAGTTTAAGAAAAGGAGATTACCATACTCATTTACTGCAAGGAAGGCAAGAGGACAAAGAATAAATTTACCTGTGTAAGTGCTGAGCATTCCACATACTTCACAGCCTTCAGTTCCTTTGCTAGCTTTTCTCCCTGCTCAAATGTTATTGGTTTCTGTTTGTTCTTTGCTAACTTTTCAATAGTGGCAGCATCATCTCGTAAATCTATTTGCGTTCCAACAAGTAAAAATGGTGTTTTTTGACAGTGATGTGTAATTTCAGGAACCCACTGAAATAAAGCATTCAAGTATATTTTAGCGCACTAATAACACAAGAGGTTAAACAGATAAAACAGATACATCCACTATTTATAATTTTCTGAACAGCATTTTTAAGCATATGAAACATTATTAAACAATTCAAAAACCATATCACATTTACTGGAATTCTTTATTTTTCTGTTTTACAAACTAAGCTCCTGATTCTACATTTTCTGCTATGTTTAAGTTAGTGACAAAAAAAAAAAAAAAAAAAAAAAAAAAAAAAAAAAAAAAAAAACAGACAAATGATTATACTCCTTTTATTTCTCTTACTATTCCTGTTTATCTACTTTATTATTATGCAACTTACCTTTTCTTTAACATTTTCAAATGAAGATGGAGATACTACAGAAAAGCACACAAGAAAGACATCAGTTTGAGGATAGCTGAGAGGACGCAGCCGATCATAGTCTTCCTGACCTGTACAAAATATTATGCACTATGATATTTGTTATTTATCAAGTCTGAAAGCAATCTTTTAATCACTATCAAATATTTTACAAAAGCAAAACAGCCACACAACCTTCTCTACCCATTATTAATACACAGAATTCTGTATATAATTGTACATTATATGGTATTTGCAACATACTACACACATAAAAAGCTTGTTCCTCTGTTTACTAATAAGTTTCAAATTACTACTGATTTTGAAGTAAGGTTTATTTTAGGAGTAGTTGTATTGTATTTCGACTGTTGGGGAGCCGAACTTGAAGTAGTCGCAACCGCACATATGGTAAAAGGTTTCCGGTAGCCTTCGCCCCAAGTTCAAAAATATTAACTTTGTATTTCGACTGTTTCTTTAAATATTATATATTTATGTTTGCCTCGGCTGCATCAGTATTATTGTTAGAGACATGGATTTCTTTGCAGGGAGTAGTGCGGCTAAGAATGTAGGCTTACACAGATTATAATTTGTACTTCACTCCATTTATTAATTCTTTAAACGATTAAAATAACATTTCACTGCTATAGAGAGCTGTGAGATTATTTATTAATTACTTGCACTTTTTTTAAACACGTATATTATTTTCGTTTCACACTGAATATGTATTAAACTTCTCGAGGACGCGTCTCGAGTCCGATTAGTAACGCTGTCTACAAGCAACTGACTTCTGAATTTGTAAATTTTGCTCCATTTCAGTTTCTGATTGGCTAATCCTACCCCAATAGAATACTTTTATTTAACTTAAGCTTTCTTTCTGTTGTTGATTGGCTATTTATAAACTGTCTCAAAATTACATTATTGCTGTTCCAAGAATTACCAGTAGCATTATTAAACACTATAATTCATTATTGCCTCAAGGTAACCTCATTGTTAGCAACTTTTAATCTATTATTCTCACAGCTCCTACATTATTAAATTATGTAATACATTCACATAACATTATTGAACATGTACATAATAATATAAACATTAATACAATGACTGTTACATGCATTTTATATATTATATTATACACATGTTGCTTTAAGGCGGGCTGTTATTATATTTTATATTACATAATTTGACTGAAATCATTTAAGTGTTAAAAATACTGCCTCAATTTCCATATACAAATGATGTGAAGACAACATTCAAATGCATATATTACAATCACATTTTTGTTTATCATGAGTTCATGCAGGGGCAGACAGGATGGATGCATGCAAGTCCACACATACCCCTACACTTTGAAACATTAATTTATGGTGAAAATATCCAAATCAAATTTTATCAAATACAATACTTCCTCTAACTCAGATGAGTAATAGCTAAAGCAGGTAACACAGTAATAAAAAGTTGCACTTACCAGCTGTGTCAAACAGTCCTAGAGTGTATGGCTCCCCTCCAATCATGACAGTCACTGCATAGTTATCGAAAACCTTTAAAGCAGGAGAAACCACATACAAGTACATGCCTGGGATTTGAAATAGGCTTAATTTGGCACACTTGCACAAAAATAGAAGATTTTACATAGATACATGCACAGTAACTATAAATGTCCATACTATAAAGTAATTTTTAGAAACTAAGTTGACTATATATAAGAATTCAGTCAACATTCTATAAAATGTTATGCCTAAATAAGTAAACGGAACAAAGGACTTCACTAATTATAACGACATTAAACACCTAAGTACCCTCACACCCACATATATCACAAAAGTTTTCACAATCATTTTGTGATATAAGGGTGCATCACCGAGGCAGTTGGTTAATATATAAAATGGACTCCCTTGAAAGATTTGACACATATAAGCATAAAGAACTTGCTAGCATTAGTTAATAAGTTTAAAAACGATCTGTATCATTTTATGTGAATTCATTATTTACAAGTATTTCTACAGCAAAGGTACCTAACTTGATAAAACTATGGCTATCACAAAATGGAATCTCACCTTTACAATTGATGAATTTACCAAACTAAAGGATGGATGCTTAGCAGTTTTAAATTTGAAAATTATAAAAAAATAAGGTTAAATTAAGAGGTTGGCATACACAGGAAATCAATGCATGTAGACAATTACACAAAAAATAGCAAATTCAATTCTAAGTACATCAATATGACATTTTTCATAATTTGATTCCTAGACTAATCATAATTTCACTGAAATTGAAGAAAACAACAAAGAATATGAATGCATATGCAACCAATTTAAATAGCTTAATAGACAAAGTGACCAATAAAGAAGATGGAAAACAATTAGGGTTCTAAGTACTATAAAAGAGAAAAATCACTATAAAAATATAAATTCACATTTCATCCAAAAGCCTCCAACAAATTTAACAAGACTTTCAAAGTTTAAAATATAAATTGGCTCCTCAAAATAATTACAGTTTAAGAAACCTATTTAAACATCCTTGAAAACTACCCGAAACCATAAATTGTTGGGAATGTATTGTGTTAATTATGAAGATTGTTTTACCAATTCGTGGTTTTTGACAAAGAGAAACCTGGAAACAAGAATGAAGGAATATAGAAGTAGATGGACAAATCAGCCATATAGCCTATCATTTTTGGTCATGTAATTGCAATATTCATAAAGATATCAAACTTTTAAAAAAGGTTAACCTTTAGAAACTGATCACATGGGAAAACATACAACAAAGAATTCAAGTTATGTATCAAATTTCAAAATACAGGTGTGGATGGCTCACAGATAGAATAAGAGCAGACAGCACAATAAAGGGTAGGGGAAACGACAAACCTACAAATGTCAGTCAACTGATGGGGAGAATATCTCCTCAAAACATAGTACTGTTTTAAATAAGTGGAATAAAAGTGTTTTTAGTTTTTGTGTTAGATCACATTCCATAGTATGAAATGCTCCATTTCATGATTTTAAGAGTTGAAGTGCTTTGTTCTCTTGTTACTGACAATGCAGCCAATGTTTCACTTGCTGGAAAGCATGAAGATGTGAATATAATAACCTAAGGCTGTTCAACTTATCTTTTGAATCTCTTAGCTAATGACTGTCAGTATCCATATCTGAAGAAACATGTTATCGTGTTGTTAAACACTTGAATACACTCTACAATCCAGGGTTCTCTTAAATCCACAGTTTAGTGGATTTTCTGGATGCTTACATTGAAGGCTGGCCTACAGTTTTAAAAATCTGCAAGGATAATAGGAACAAAACCAACAGTAACATACAAGCAAAAGTCACCAACTTCATGCTTAAAAGGAATTTGATGATATGATTTCCATTTTGAAGCCCACAACATAAACAACCTAAAATGTGACATAATGAAAATATTAAGAAAATATCTGTGAATAGATGTAACATGGCTTTAACATCATTTTCTTGCTCACCTGCTTGATCCAAAGCTAATCAATAACAATGCACTGTTACAAATGAGTGAAGATGAGAAGAAACTGTGACTTGATTTTGCAAGATCAAATTACAAGTCCAATTTTCTACTACTACTGACAATGATGCTCCAGGCACAAGCCTCAGCATTTCAAGAACCATTTTTCAATGAATCTGTGTCTTATGAATGGTGGAAGAGACAGAGAAGTGCTGTTGAGAAAGTTTCTTATAAAGTATTCCCTATTATTGAACAATTTCTGACTATTCAAGCTTTTTCAGCTAGCATAGAATTTTTTCCCCCTTAATTTATGTACTATGTCCAAAACTTCAAAGCGGACTGGAAACAAAAGATCTCAAAATTAGTGTTTGTATACAAAATGTTTAATTTCTTTTGTGCTCTCAAAAAAAATTACTTTTTCATTTTTAAGTACTTTAAGGTAACTTAACTGTTCAGTCTTGATGTGATCTAACTGTACAATACAATATGCTGAAAACAAGAGACTATATAAGCACAGATATTAACTTATGTTATTCCTTAAGAGCAGAAGACTGTTTTAATTCATTGAAGTCATTATTAAGTGCAGAATGAAGATTACTGATGTCTGCTCCTTGCCTCCATCTATACCCCCGCCGTTGAATCTTTGCACTTGACAGTTCGTGTGGCTTCGTGTAACGTTGGCTATATTGTGGTTGCGATGTTGCCAGAGTGGTTAGTCAACAACAACAGGTGATTGTTCTCCTTTCTATCATGTCTAAGCCGCATACAAAAAGCGTACGTAAGTAGCAAACAGCATTCAATAATAACTATTTCATATTATTATTAATTGAAAATAACTCAGCATAAACATTGCAACGTATGTAGAATAAATTAGCACTTCTGACAATACAGAAAACAAAATAATGTAAATGTGCCTGCTGCAATGAGGAGAAATAAAACAAATTATAAGCTGCGATAGTTATTTTCACTCGAGCTGCATTCCAGATGGTTCAGGAATTTTGTCCTCTTTCTCTTGAAGTTTCACTCCCTTGTAAATATTACTTCTCGTGATTAGTTCAAGAGCTGCTGCAGTTCATTGTACGGCTTTATCAGCAGGAATAGTGGGGTGCCCATGAACCTTCTCATACTCCTGTTCAAAGAATTCCTGGTCCTTCTTAACAGTTCCAATGCCTGATTATTAAGTGGTACATCTCGATGCAAAGGATTTTCACTTCATAAATCATCACTCGGTGATCAGCGTCGTTTTTGAGACATTGTCACACTTCAAATCTTGTATAATACAAATGAAATATATATAAAAAAGATGTATATAAATGAACACCAAAAGTAACCACAAATATAAACAACAATGAACATATTAGCTTGCAAAGAACAATTCGACGCATGTGCCAGATTCACGAACTGAAACACGTGTTTGGAAACAGCTACATCCAGCAACAGAGCCGCTTCCAGTTCCACTTTGTTGTAGACCAACCGAAATGCTTCCTTGTGATTTGGTTTGGGAAGTCTAATGGTTAAAGCTTTTCATCTGTTTTCAACTTAATCACTAGTTGTCAAGTGCAATGTTTCAAAGGCGGGGGTATAGTAAGTAGAGGCAAAGACCATTTCACATTATCTTGGACAAAAATTGGAGAATTTCAATTTATGCATGTTTGAGGAAGAAGTAAGGAGTGAAGAGTTTAGCATCTCCAATTCTGATATGACTGATAGTATTGCATTTTGTATTACTAGTTGATCAGATTTAATATTTTCAATTTCATTCAAGCCTCTTAATGTTTAACGGTGTTGAAAAGAATATGAGAAGCAAGATGAATTTTTCTATCATATACGATGAATGTGAAAAATGGTGATTAAAAAAAAACAAGTTTTGGTTTCTTCCAACACAGGAGAAAAGCACAATTGATTGTGCTTATTCAGAGCCATTAATTTGCATGCATGAACTCACTTGCTACTAGGTTCCAAATCATTGGAAAACAAATGCATATATTTGTTCCCTCTGTTTTTGCACTCTAGTTCTTATATAAATTTACAGCACAATTTGCTTATAATCTACAATTACACAGCAAACACACTATACATACAGTATTTTTGTACAATTTAATGCACAGGTCTTTATTTTATATTTGACTCACTAACATCTTTATTAATGTATCCGTTGTTACTCATTTCATATTATATCCTTAAATCATCGAACACTCAAAATAATGTAAAGCCCATTTCAGTTCTATACTACAATTTTAAATTGCATCTTAAGATGCCAATTTGAGAGCTCAGGATTAGTAAGCAGATGGTCATAAAATATTTTAATATAGAATACTTTTATTAGAATAAAGATTATACCTCATATGCACCTAGAAGATACATAAAAGGTGGTATTTCAGGGGAGGGGGAGATACAACTGTCAAAAGTTCAACCTATACAAACCATATCCAACAAAACAAACACCGAACAAGCAATAAAGGAATAGTTCAAATTAGACAAGTAAATGCCCTCAAACAAAAATTATATTTCCTCTATCATATTGGTACACACAAAATAAGTGTTTTTCAATTTCACACAGCAAAATTACAATCACTCATCACATTTTAAGATAAAGAGAGTTGAGGGTTGTTACACTACATCACTAAAATATTCTTACTTGTATGTGTTTCGGGAGACGGCTTGTTCCCATCGTCAGCATGAGAACAAGTAAGAATATTTTAGTGATGTAGTGTAACAACCCTCAACTCTCTTTATCTTAAATTATGACACATCACTGTTACTAGCTTCTAAATCTTCAAAATTACTCATCATATTATTGTTTTGACTAGTTTTCAACTACCACTTCACTGTTTTGGTCTAGTTCAACCTTTCATTGTAACTTCACTTTCTTAACAACATAATGAAATATGCACAACGTAGCCACTTCTTTCAGATGGTACACTCGCTGGAGAGCTGAGCTTAAGACTTCTCCAATACCTCGCAGAAGCAGCAGTCACTGCATGCAGTGGTCACAAACTCGCTCAGAGAACACTTCGTCACACCAGAAATGCAGCTGCTACCTATCTTCCTGACCTGAGAACGCTTGCTTATATAGCTGCTAGAAATTTCCATTACATTCTAGCGTGTTGTGGAGGCAGAGAAAGGGAAACTTCCAGAAAATTCTGGTTACTTGTCGATAGCACTTCTGGTGTTTACACTGGGCAAGCATTACTTATCTTTGTTTATTTTCAATGCCAACCTCCGATAACCTTGAACCATAGCCATTATATTACACACATCCCTCCTCAGAGCTGTTCGTCCCAGAAAGCTCCACAATATACAGCTAGGCAATCAAAACAAACACATCAGCTTCCCTTGGGGTTAACACCAAATGTTTGAGAGAAGCCCAGGATATGTAGCGCAGATGTTGGCATTGCTGGCACCACCTCTCCATGTTGCTTCAAAGATGCAAGCAACAGAATCGGCACTGCCGCTTCTTCAAGGTCTTATCTACATCCAGTAGTACTGGCATATATTTCTTCAAGGACTTCCTTCACTGCACTCTTTGGGAGCACCAGCTGTTCCACCCTAGTTTTTTCATCTGTGAACTCCCACGCTCTCCTCAATACACAATTCCTGACCACCAGGGAGTTCCACTGGATGCAATAGCTTTTATAGATCGGGGCCCTTAGAGCGATGTCTGCCCACACAAGTCATCCGTCAGATTCTTTATCCTTCGGGATTGGCCCTATGTCTCGATCCTACAGTTGTTCCCTCACGTTCTCCTTGTCCCAAACAACTGCAGCTTACACAGTGACTGGTTGTAGGGCTGCAGCACTCTCCTTCATCTGCTGCTCATCCATTGAGGCCACTATCATCTTCTTGTTTACTTTTGTCTACCTCTCCAGCCATTTTTCTTGCGGATCTAGATGCTCTTCTGCCATATTAATTTTATTTTCCATGTCAAATTTAATTTTCTCCAAACTCTTTTGTGATGTCTTTGTTTTTCATCTTAGTGTTTACCTCTGAGTCTATGTCAAAGCCTAATTGGCATTTCATTTCTGTTTTTACACTCTTCATTTCAATTATCTCCACCATTCCAGATTTGATTTTCTCAATTTTATTCATTTCTTCCTTAACACTGTTTCTGTTCCCATCCACTCCATTCTAGATTACATTTTCTTCACTATCTTCTCCATTTCAGATTTCATTTCATGTCATTTTCTCCATTCTGAAAACTATATTCATTTCACTTTTCATCTCCTCCATTTCAGTCAATAACTTTATAAGCATTTCCTCCATTTTGGCTTTTAAATCCCACTTCTGACAAATGTGTGACTATCCAGTTTTTTACTGGATCACCTTAGTTCTCACTGTCACTGTTTTGATTTAATCCAACTTTCACTGTGACTTCACTTAGTTCACATTGTCACTTCACTAATGTACACCACTTTAGCTTTCTCAACTATATAAGTACAATTGTATTAGTCTCTCTATATTTGTAACTGCAACATCAGGGTGTGCGCTGGTCACCTGAATTTGCTTTCCCTGTATTTCTTCTGTTATTCCCTTTTCCTTGTATTAAATTCAGTGGACCTTGGTACTTCTAACTATGAATACGTTTATTGATATAAACATATTTTAAGTTAAATATAAAGTAACAGCGAGGCAAAATCCTTAATCGTTGGCACTTCTGTGTTATGCAACCATAGGCTTTTGTATACTTTGATGATAAAATTTCAATACATATGTTTTTTAAAGAAAGAAAATGCAAACAAGTTACATCTTCGTAAATTAATGGCACTCAGGAATGCCCTACATTACAGAATCTGGAAGCCAATAAAAATGCTAATAAAGCATAGAATGCGAAATGAAACTCTAGGTGCAAATTTCTAGATTGAGTTCATTGCACTTATTTGGTAGAAATGGCCTGTTGCATTTTTAAGGTACACAGTTTTAACTTTAAGTTTTCTCACGCTAAGCAATGCCTAAGCTAGAAGATAACAGCAAAGGACCGGGCTTTTCAGTACGAAAGGTTTGGATTTTACGCGTTAGATAGAAAACAGTTATGTGCAAATTCTGTAACTGTCATGTGGCATGGGAAAGGAAACATTCTATAGGAAGATTCTATCAGCAAAACATATTGCAACTGTAAATAAAAACAAAGAACCACTGAAGCTACAAAAATTGATCTTTGTTGCAATTGGGACAGTATTAACAGGAAATGTCAATTTATTAAAATTATGAGTCGAAATAATATTAAAAGCCTTCACTTACGAAAAGGTTACACTTACTTACAAAAGCCTTTTAAGGCTTTTAATATTATTTCGACTCATAATTTTAATTAATACAAACATTGATTTCAACATGTTTAAATAGTGTTGTGCATAAGAAAAAAGACCAAGAGTACCCAGGAAAACACTAGCAGAGATTTTCATGAAAGCCAATATTACAATTTACAAATTTTTCTGTAATAAGTAGGAAACTGTTTCAAGGCGGAGTTCCTAAGAACGCATTGTGTATGATGCAGCATACTCCCACAATGGGATGTTAGGAAAAAGATTCCTTTCTTGCATAAGCATTTTGCATCGATCGTTGATGAAGTTGAGCCGCTTGGTCTTACTTCTTCGAGAGCAATATTAACACAGCCATTGAGGAAACAATGCCTTCAGTTGCATTTTTGTATAAGAAAATTTCCTTTATTTGCACTGTTTTGTAATGTCGGGAGGCAAAAATCTATATTTACATTTGCAAAAGGCAAAAAATTAGCGGGAATGGTATCAAAGTTCCTTGCATTTTGTATACCAAGGCCGATTTTGAGGGCCAAACTGTTAAAGATAATGCATGGAAGGAAATAGGTCCTAAATATGGGATATACTTAGGAGTTTCCCTCATTTAACAGTTGGAGTAGAATTTTCTCGTATTTATTTTCTTTCAAGGAAATACAACAATAATTTGCGCTCGCTCATTTTGCAAGTACCCATTCACTACCAAAGATTATATTTATACACGACTGATGCTTCAAATGAATCACTATTTTGGCAGCCATAAAGTCGCACACACCATGTCAGCTGCTTCATAGAAAAGGAAATGGGATCCCCTATCTATGCAATGTTATATTATATATTGTTAAATATACTTTTTCTCAGAGACTTGAAAATTTTACTGTGTGCTGCACAGAGGGCTGCGGGTTTGAGTCTTGTCACAGGCATGGCATGTTTGCGTCTACATTTTGCACACCAGTAAAACCAGAAAATGCCAGAAGAAACAAAAACTGGAGAAACAGGCCTGTTTAAAAGAAAGAGAGAAAAAAATGAAACCAGTTTTCAGTCTTCTATGTCAAGTGAACACTGAGAAAAGGGATTTTTAATATGACAAAAATTAACGTAAAGAAAACAGGCTTCAAAGTTGGATATCACATGTTTAGGTAAGGCTTCTTCTGATAAAAACCACAAATTAAAATTGTTACATTTTTATGGCCATGTTATACACACTATTTTAAAGGGAAAAGTCAACAGAATCATAGTTAAAAATAAAATAAAAATGTATTTTCTCACACAACAGTTGATTCCATTTCCCTTAATGTGGTTTATTGCACAATGTTTATATTGCTGTAATAGTTTATGTATTGTCCTTAAAGTGAGCCTCTGGCTTTTTAGGACATTTTAAATCTAAATAAATAAGAGCAAGTATGTATTATGTCAAATAGGTTTGCATTTGTTGAATGTTACAGAATCTGGAGACATACCATGCACTAAAAAACTCGGAGAGAAGTGACTCACTAAAGCTGAGATGAAAGCCAAATTGCATGGTAAACTTCTGGCTGTATTTTGTGATGAGACAACAGACAAGCAGAGTAAATGCATATTTGCTATCCTTTTTAAAATCACTGAAGCTGGAGATGAAGTCAATATAGTTGATATTCACACTCTTGAATCTGCAGACAGCAAAACATGTTCAAGGGCAATATTGGACACGAACAAACTAAATATCCAATACAACAATGGCATGGCTCTGGTATCTGATCTGGCAAGATACATGGTGAAGTGTTTTGACGTTGGACAACATCCTAGTTGTTCAGCATTAGGTTCATGAAATCAATACAGTGTTGACTGTACTTGGAAAGCACTCACCTGAGCTGCAACCTGCAGTCTCCAAGGTAAAGCTTGCATTTCTGAATACAAGGAAAACAAAACGTCTATTCAGGAACTTTTTGGATGAAATCTAACTCAGACAGAATGTGCCCCAATTCCACATACCTGTACTAACAAAATGGTCATCTTGGTTTGAGTTAGTGGCCTACCTTCGGATCATCTAAAGGATGTTGTGACCTTGATGAAAAGTGAAGATGTTTTGGGGGTTAACAATACTGGTGTAGACTTTCTGCATACCATGGAGGAGGTTGAGATTCTTGCTGCTCAGGCAGCAGCTACTTTTACGCAGGATGCCGGTCAGGGCATTGTAGACTTAATCAAACTTTTGGAGGGCCATCATATCCAACAATATGTGTGCTAGATGGTCACTTGAGGCGCATTGAGCAGGGCCTGCAGCTACTATGGTGCAAATGGAGGCATGCTCAAATGTTGCTACCAAACAAAAAATGTCTACTATCAGCAATGCAGCTTCACATGCAGCAACTAAACTAATCTTTATGCAATCCTCTGACCCTGCAGGTGCCTATTACAAGGCAGTGAATGTGTTTGATTCTGCAGAGATTGTGTCAATGAATGTTTTGCCGGACAAGATTAAGAGAGTGAAGAAGATGCATTTCTTCTCTGATTTGCAAGAGAATTAAATTTCAAAGGGTTATAATGAACTCCAGAGTTTGGTTAAGAACAAAATCCGAGTGGAAAGCAAAGTGAATTTGGTTCCAATATTGATAGGGATGACCATAACAAATCCAGACTTTGCAACGGCTGTGTTAAAGGCAAATTGGACGCCCTGTGACAATGCAGATTGTGAACACTTTTTTTTTCAAGTTACAACAATGTGTTAATGGACAAATGCTCTCAGAAATATATTTGGACGGTTGAGATATTCAATAGTTTAGATCTTTACTAAATAATTTATGTGTATCAGTTACATTTTTATTTTAGAACTCATTATAATTGCGCATAATTGTATTCATGTTAACCAACATTTGCAACACCACTTTTTTCAAGTCACCAATTTTTAGATTTGAACATGCCAATTTTCATTTCATGTAATTTCAGCAATAATATTTATCGGTGTTAAAACTTGTCTTAGTATTAAATTGTAAAACGTTAAAGAGAGATTTCAAATAGTAAAGAAGCATGTGAAATGTAAAAGGAAAAGAAAATAAACAAGAAAAAGTATTTAGCTTATGGAAAGTTCAATACATTTCATCTTTAATAATATATCAAAGAAAATAAATCTTCCTCGTAACATGCCCTAAGCATATTAGAAATCTTATTGCTCATTACTTAACATTATTAAGTATTTTGCACGAATTCATATTAATTTCCGATGAAAACTTACAGCTATAAAATTCGTCTTCTGTTGAATCTAATAATTCTGCCACATATGGCTTCTGCAACGTGGGGCAAGTAAATTGAGAGGAAGAGTTAAACCTCCCCCCAAAAGTACTTAAATGAAACCATCAATAAAGAAGAGGACCAGGAAATCATCACGGCATCTCGACAATGTGAAAAGATGGAAGGATGACTGATGACACAAGGCAACAGAATAATGGGGCACATCAACCAGGAAAAAGGACAATGATGAGAGGAAAATGGCAGCGGTGACGACAAGACCATGGACACCGCAAAAAGAAGAGGATCGCAAATGAGAAGACGACGAATTGTAGGGAAAAGACATCTTAAAACTTCATGTTATTAAGAAATAAAAAGAATAGTATCCAAGATAAACATTCAGCATACAACAAAATCACCTAGGGAAGAGCAGGAATGTGGAGATGGTAGAGGAAAAGCCAAAATAAACAGATCAGGGAAAAGGAACAGGATTAACATTCAAGCCTTATTTAAATTCAAGAAAGAATCTGAAAATAATAGGAAAGTTGAGTTAGCAGAATTAGAGTGAAAGCTAACACAGAAAATAGAAAAAGGCAGAAAGGAAGATTAAAAGTAGGAAAATGGAAATGGTAGAATTAAAACGTGAGATAGCGAAGGGAAGAACAGAATGCAAGGATAATATGGGAATCATAAATAACTTGAGGGAACTAAGCATACCTTAGAAAATCAGATAAAAACAGTCAGTAATAAAATGAGTAGCTTAGAAATTGAGGTAAAAGAGAATAAAATGATGTTAGAAGAAGATATGACCAAAGACAAAAAGGAAATGATAGAATGTACAAAAAACATGAGGATAGAATTAGTAACAGGAAATTAAAGTAATAAAAACAAGTCAAAGTAATTTTGAGGTGAAACAAATAGAGGTAAAGAGATAGAGATAGCAAGGGAGGAAATTGTAACTAGTGAAAATTTAAAACAAATAATTCTATCTGAACTAGAAAATGTACTAAGTGCAAGGTAAAAACATAAATCATGTCAATAAAGAATTACAAAAAGGAATAAATGAACAATTGAAAACCTTGGAGGAAAGATTTAAAAAAAGAACAGGAAAGTGTAGAAAAAGTAAAGAGGATTGCAAATGCATTACAAAACAACTCTGATAATAGTGCATTGAATGAAAATGTTGATATGCATGATGTATAGGATATTTGGCTAAACAATGAAAATCAAAGAAATGTAAACCAACCCACATACACACACAACACATGCTACACAAACCATATTTTAAACAAAATTTCGCCGCCGATTTTCGACGAGAAGGGCAACAACCTGAAGCGGTTTTAAAAAGAGAAAAATGCTTCAAAATTAAGAAAACACCGTGAGCTCAAAATAATGACAGCAAGAAAAAGCCAAATCAAGCCCTGAATTGACTGGGGTTAACTTTGCCAGGACATGAACCTTATTCGTCATTTCAAAATTAAGAAAATACAAAGTGAGCTCAAAATGATGACAGTAAGAAAAAGTCTAAAAAACAGAGATCTAGATTGATTGAGGTTAACTTTGGCAGGACAAGAACCTTATTCGTCATTTAGGAATTTATTTCTTGCAAGATACTGGGTATCAGTGAAACAGAATCAGTCAAGGATAGAATAGCAACGGAAAAATATCCATCAAAAGGCATGTCTTTGATTGACTACTGAATGAAGGTAGTAAATAAGGGAAGACTATGGAACCCAGCATCTCAGAACAAGAAATTATTACTAGTGTGATTAGGCACTTTCCTGACACTGTGTTAATAGTAGCAAAACCCATTGATTTCATGGATGTCATAGAATTACCGACAGCATTTGAAGCACAAAACACCAAATGCACAAACAATGAAAATAACAAGTACACATAACCACAATAGTAGTCAGCGTAGGAGCATAACACATGCCAAGATACTGCATAAAGAAAGATTTTGAGGGGAAGAAGGCGCACAAACAAAGGTGTATGTCAAATCACAACAGCAAATTTCAAAACACAGGAGACAGATATCACTATACCATACCAAGAAATGAGCAAATGTCAAGAACATACACACATAAGCCATCACACCGAGATAATCAGGTTAACCACATCAGATTTTGGAAGAAATATTTAGCAAATCAAAGGACACCTTACAATATAAATTCAAGATGTAAGAATCACAGTTTCTGCAATGTGCATGAAGTAAAGTAGAACGAAACAGAAAATAGCAATGCAACAGAGCAAGCGCAAATGCAGGAAAATCCAAGTAACAGTAGCACAAGCAATGTTAATACAGTGCATTCGTAGATCGGCCGGACTGTTCCATGGCAGCATTGGACTGGATGAGGATTGGCACACCTTCTGCCAGAGTTGCACATAAATGACCGGCAAGTCATGGATACGGATCACTAACTAAGGTACTAACTTACATTAGGCACCTGCATCACAACAGATGTTGAAATTGATGACCTTCAATGCGAACACATTCCCTATGTCTCTAAAAACAACTCTGGTTTATTCGCAAAAGTTCATGTTGACTGATTGCCTGCATTTCCCTTGTGATGTACTTCAATTCTTGTAACGTGTGCAGATTTGATGCATACAATTTATTCTTTAACATTCCCCATAAATAAAAATCACATGGAGATAGGTCAGAGGAATGAGGTGGCCACAATCCTCAAATAATTATTCTGTCACCATACACACTTCGCAATTCATGCATAGAATTCGCAGCCGTGCGCGCTGTAGCTGAATCCTGCAAAAACCAGCCACACAATCTTTCATTTCTTGTTAGTTGCAGAAAAAATGTGTGTAAAATTGAATTTACATACACGTGTGAATCAACTGTTGTCGAAAAATATGGAATCGATAATTCTACACGCACTCACTGTGCACCAAACCCCAACTTTTGCAACGTGGTAAGGAACTTCATGAATAATATGGGGATTTTCGGTAGCCCAGTATCTACTGTTCCGAGTAGAAATGTCACATTGAAGATAAAACCACACTTCATCAGTGAAGTGGGTTCACATCATCATTATAAACCGACTGCAAAAACCACTATTTAATTAATAATTAACCCTACTCGCGGGATCTTGTGGTCGTCAAGCATGTACAGTTACCTTGTATGGCTTAAGCTTCATTGTCACAAAAGCTGACGTCTTGGAAATGTTAATCTCTTGTGGCAAACGTCTCAGTGATTTCTAGGGTGACTACTCCAGCTGGGCCCCTACTTCATCAAGCTTCTCTTCTGTCAGCACAAGGCATTGTTGAACACGTTTCTTGTTCAAAAAAAATCCTGTGCACCTGACTTTATTGACAAGGTCATGAATAGTTGACCTGCTAGGAATTCAAATACCTGCAAACCGATGTTGAAATTCTCTACACCTTCTTGCAGAAGAGTATTTCACATACACATCATGCAGAAAAATATGTTGTTTTAATGTGTACTCAGCCATTATTAATTGACAATTTATCACCAAGAGACAACACAATTTTACTCTAAACATGCGCACAGACGTCTTTCCCTCACGATAGGTCCAACTCGGCTGACACATCAGTAGTAGCTACAGCGCTACTCTCTGGCGGCAGGTGCACCACTCCTCACCCAGTCCAATGCTGCCGCGGAATGGTCGGGCTGATCTATGAACGCACAGTAGTAGTCAAGTGGGTTGACTAATGTGCATATATTGAAGAAATCATTAATAATTCTACCAACGCTACTACAAAATTTGCTCCAATAAAATTAATGCTAAATGTAAAACCAAAACATTTAACTACTGATTTTCCTACAAACATGGCAACACAAAGGGAATTAAACGAAAAAGAAAATGTCAACTTACATTCAGAAGATTACAGGAACAAGCAAATAAAAGATGAGAAAAAGTTAAGAAATTAAAAAATAAATGGTTACCTAAAGTGGGAGATAAAGTACTCCTAAGAAAACATTGTATTTCAAAAACCTCTGAAAAACGAAATCTTAAAGTGGAATTATTATATACAGGACCGTTAATAATCATAACACAATTTGGAGATCATACTTCTGAGTTAGAAAATTTTAATGGTAAAATTGTAGAAAGATATCACAAAAGTAAACTAAAACCTTTTAAAGAGGCATAAAATAGTTAAGTATATACAGTGGAATCTCGTTAGCACGTTCCCCATTAACACGTTTTTCCGTTTATTACGTTGAATTATAAAAGTTCTGGTACCAAATCACCAAATGTAATAAATAACGTTTGCTTAGTGCATTTTCCCGATCCCACTTACTACGTTTGAAGTGTGACGTCCTCATTCGCTGTTTTGGCCAATCCTTGGTCAGTCCAGTGGGAGTAGGCGCTTAACAAGTTCAAAGTTTGACATTCTCCATTTGCTACTCTGGTTAATCCTGGGTCACGGGGTGGATACCGGCAGCCAATCACATGCATGTATGTAAATATTTGTGTGACACGATTTATGTGGGTGGTATAGAGAATGCTTTACAACGATAGTTTCCACTGTTGAGTGTTGACCAAACATATATAGATTGTATTTTAACTTTTCATTTGCAATGAAAAAAAGAAAGTGTAGTAAATAACACTGAAAAACTGAAAATCCTTGAAGTATACTACAAACCAAATATGAAACATGCGGATATAATGCGTCAGTTAAACATTCCTCCGTCAACCTTAAACACGATTGTTAGCAAACCTAAATTGATTGAAACTGCTATTAAAGAAGGAAAAAATGCTAAAACAAAACTTTCCTCTTGGAAAATAGGATCAGAACGAAATTTGTTGCATGGAAACACCTACTGCATCCAAATTGTATTGAATACGCCAAAGTTACTATCATCTATTGTACTCGTAACATGATGCATGCACATAATTTTGTTTTCTTTTTTTAGCGGAAATTGTTATATGTATAATAAAACACACAGCAAAGCCACTATTGTCACTCCCATAATTCGCAATTTATATTCTCAAAAACATTCATAACCTCAAAAATCCAAGTTGACCAACATAAAACCTTGAAATATTTATTCTCAGGTTTTGTGTATCCAAATTCATTTGAACACATATTGAATTTAACATGGAAACACGGATCGTATTCAGTATAAAATTGTACTTGAAATCAATTTCAACTGCCCATGGAGACGTAGTAATTATTAGATTTTATTACATAACTATGTTCTTAAATTGCAGATTTTGTATTTTCGTTAACACGTTTTCCCGCCTATGACGTCCAAATTCTTAGGTCCCTGCAAAAACATACTAACAAGATTCTACTGTATAAATTAAAACTATAGCACATTATGAAGTTGGACACCATAGCAACTAATATAAATGTTTGAAAATTTTGCAATGCGTAATCATGGTAACCAGGTACAACAGAGTAAGAAACCTTCAACATTAAAAAAAAAATAATAATAATATTAAATAAATAAATAAATACACAAATAAAAAAAGTATATATAATATCCAAAGGAAAATATGTTAGCCTATTAATATGAAATAATAAAAATAACATATAATATGTATAAATATTTTCCGAGGTAAATATATCCAAACGTGGTGATGAACAAATACAAATACTCGAAAGCTGATTCTAGAAAAATGCAGCGATTTCACTTTACATGTTAATAAAGAAATTATTGTTATCCCGTAAAAAGGTAGCATAATAACATCACATGAGAGTAAAAAAGGAATATGAATTCATTTTTCTTAAAAGGAGAAAAGGAAATACCCTATTTGAATTATGTGAAAAAGGATATATGGATTTTTCATTGTAGTTAAGTATAGCAACAATGTGATTATAAATAAATTGAAAATGTTGTCTTTACCCATATTCTATAATAAATGTATTTCCACGTGTTTTCACTGCAAGGATTCAAAGCATAAGTGCTCCAGAAAACAAATTACGAAATTCCTGCTTCCACTTGCAGCAGTGCATTCAACAAATCCTGCAGTGCTGTGTGCAGTGAAGGTACTAAGCACTGCTACATTACCTGGCCTGTTGAATGTACCCAATAGTCAGAATGTTTTAAAGTGTGTCACTATATGCTGGCCTTGAACTTTTACACTCTTTTCATGACATGGTGAGAAACAACTGAATAGTGTCAGCACTAGTGTAGCAAAAGTATTGACCAATTCAAATAAATAATATCTCAAAATGCCTGATGCCACAAAAAGTTATTCAAAACAAACTCAATGTTTTAAAGAGATCTACATCTGTTGTATACGAGTTTTGTCTAACTCTAGTTTAACAGTTGCACAAAATTACACAAAAGTCCTTCCAAATAAAGAGGACCACATGCTACTCCCAGAAAATTCAAGCTACACATTTTATGCTATGTAAATGTCTCAAATATATATTATATTTTAATTAAAATTGCTAAAACCACTTTCTAGAAAATAAAAAATTTGAATTTTTTTGGTGGTGGTGGCGGCGGTATTTTCTTGAAAATCTTGTGTTGTATCTCTGGAAAATACTAAACTTATATACCAAGTTTGGCATTTATAAAAGTTTTTGTTTTAGTGTTATGCTGTTCTCTTTCTAAAACAATGCTCATTTTTTGGTTTGTTTGTTTGTTTTGTTCAGAAGGCCACAAAGGATGTATTTCTGGTGAAATCTCGATATCAGAATTTTTGGGTGGAATGCATACCTTCTCTGTAGACTAAGTATAAGGTAGAAAAAGTAAAAAGAGTGGGAGTAAACCAAAAGCTTTGGTTTTTACCATTACATTAGCTGAAGCACTAGCATCATCAGTGGAGTTCCAGAGCCTGATGCAAGGGGCCACCCTCAAAGTCCCCAAAGCCATCCCTATACTATTGGGCACTATTTCCTGGATAATGTTCCAGAGATAGCAAAGAAATAGCCAAAAGAATATGCAAGCTTCACTGCAATTATGGTAAAGAAAGGAAACTTCATGTTAGTGTGAATTATGTATAGTTCCTTGTTTCTATCTTTATCATACCAAAAATCTGGACTTTGAAATGCTTCAGGTGCTAAAACTGCACATAACATGTAACAAATGTCCTTTTTTTACTTTTCAAACAATTTTATACAATTATTTCATGAATAAAATGTGCTAATCAAGTGATAACCGTCATGGTGCAATAATCACTCATAGTATCAGATAGAAAACATCGAGCAGGAATTGCTCTGTCAGAAAAATACCCAGTTAATACGTTAGATACCACTACTCTTACAGGTTAGTATTATCATGTCTCAGATCCCCAAATTTTAATCAAGAAAATGGTGAAGCAATTTTCTATCCTGTTGTATGCACATTTCTCTTGGCTTTAAAAATCTTTCATAAAGAACTAACAACTGTTGTAGACATTGAATTTTACACATATTATGCAATACCTGGAGCATACCAGCTTTAGAAAGTTTAGTTACACTGTATGAAATGACTTGGACATTACTGCTTAAAACATACCATATTTGCCGGCATATAAGACATGCTTTTTTTTCTCAGAAAAATATCTAAAAACAGGGTACATCTTGTAGACCTATAGCAAGTTATTTATTACCTCCATTTCTTAAAAATTTCCATTTTTCAATTTGAAGCAATTCCTTGTTAGCTTCCTTGCAGAGGTGAAAGCGTTCCAGTTGTAAAGTTAGTGGACGTACATGAGCTGTCCTTAAAAGATTTTCATATTGTTCATTCAAACTTCAATTATGATCAGTGCAAATTTTAATTACAGTAATTTGCAAACTATGGTTGGAAAAGACATTGATATACAATTGCATTTCAGCTACAAATGATTGCATATACTAAAGAACAGGGAAACAGGGCTACAGAAAGGCATTTTGAGCCATCCCCAACTGAGAAAATGATAAGAACTTGGTGGAATCAGGAAAAAGTTTTAAAGATGGCAACTCGCAGTAAACAATCTAAGAAGTGGAACTGCTAAATTGCCAGAATTTGAAGAACTGAATACTTGGGTTTTAGACAACTGACAAATGGGAATTTCAGTTTCAATGAAAATGATAATTCTCAAACAAAAGGATCCCAACTTTACTGGATCAACATTCACGGGTTCAAGATTTACGAAGATATACTGACTCTGTATGCGGACTAAAACAAAAATATCACAGAAGATGCCAGCCAAGTATGAAGAACAAATTGTTGAATTTCAGCAATTTGTCATTAATGCAAGGAAAAGAGAAAATTTTTAACTTTTGCAAATTGTAAACATGGACGAGACTCTACTAACCTCTGATGTGCCTTCTAACAGAACTGTGGATTCCAAAGGCACAAAAAGCATTCCTGTTAGAACTTCAGGGCAAAAACAAAGACGACTCATTACACAGTTGTTTTATCATGCTGTGCCAATGGAACAAAATTGCTACTACTTTTGATTTTTAAAAGTAAGATGCTTCGTAAGGAAAAACTGCCAAAATGAGTGTTTGTCTGTGTACACGATGATGTATGGAGGAGAATGAAGTTATGGATAGGTAAAATTTCCTCTTGGCGACCCGGAGGACTACTTCAGAAGCCTGCCCTGTTAGTAGAGTTGTTTCATTTTTACAGAACAGAAGACATTAAAAATAGACTAAATGAATTCCAGACTCAGCTGTAATTCCAGGAGGTTTAACTGGCCTACTTTAACCATTAAAAGTATCAACAAGCCATTTAAAGGACTTATGGAGAAATGGAAAAGGTGGATGCAATCTTCAGATATTGAGACTACACCATCAGGAAAGAGGAAGAGATCTAACATTTCCCAAGTTTGTGATTGGGTCAAAGCTTCATGGAAGCTATAGAAACTAAAACAATGATTAAATCATTTAAGAAGTGTGGAATTAATAATGCACTGGATGGTACAAAGGATAATTTATTGTACGAGGATTCAGATTCTGACACAGAGGCTTCAAGCATTTCTTCCTTCAGCTCTGAGGATGAATTTGAAGATTGAGGATGAGGATTAAAAGGAGCACTTTTTCCTATTTAGATTAGATATCTGATGGACGTACACATATTTGTTACAATTGTTTGAATTACAGTAGATTCATATCTTTATCCTAACATGGATCTTAAATATGGAGTGTGTCTTATATGCCAACAAATACGGCATGCAGCAACAAGAGAAACTTACTGGCCATTTATGGCCTAGGCTGACAACTTTCATTGCTGCCCTTATACAATTTTCACTTCCTATTCTAATGGATCAAGTAGAGCCTATGAGCTCACGAATACTCACTGTGGGGACATATTCAGATGGAAACTTATTGGTTGTGTATGAGATGAGGAGGCAGGTTTTACCAACGGCTCCATCACCCACAACGACACACTTGATAGTCTGCATATTAAACCTGCAAAAATAATCACAATTTAATTTCTTGCAATAGAAGAATGAGAAACTATTCCACATTTCTAACTGGATAATACTCTTGATTATATACAGTATAAAGAAAACAAAAAAATGCTTTATCATTTTATTCAGTTATAATTTAACTATCTTTTTTTTAACCACTTAATTTTAAACTTGCACAGCTGGCAGTTCTAATTCTGCAGATAGCATCTATGCAACTTCATCTTGCTTCCTCACAATGTATTTTAATATTTATAATAGGTACACCTCGTATCAGTGGCCAATATAATAAAATAAAGTAGACACCTTCCTCTCAGTTTTTAAGTGTCTTTTTGCAACAGAATGCTTAAACATATGGAAAGCTTTATTTCCTTGAAATGACATTACAGATCTGAGTGCAGAGAGATGGACTGCCCGTTGCTGAGTAACTATCCAGTTTTGTATGCATAAACACAGAGTAGGCAACAGCAAATCAGTGAGAAAAACTCAACAGCCTTATCAAGATACTGAGAGGTATACCAGAATGGATATTTTAGAAGCAAATGACACATAAAATAAAAATCATATGATCTTATCCAGAATAAGCCAAATTTAAGAATTTGTCAATATGATGGAGCACAGAATGTAAAATAATCTTTATTTTAATAAACTGTTTTAATCTTCTTGCCTTTCACTGGGTCTCGCGCTATGTGGGCAGGCTCTAATCCAACTTGGGAAGCTGCATTGGCAAATTTTTTATTTAGGTTTTACTTAGTCCCTAGGATAATAGGTAGTTTTAATTCTTTAAGCTCAACTACACATTTGAGGATTTTACTCAATAATTCACTATCAGATGTGATCGGAAAAATTTACTTTGCGCTTTGGCTGGTAGTAGGCACTTAAGACCTGTACCGTTCACACAAGAGTGTCGCCAGCATCTAAACAAAAAAAATACAGTGAACCTTACATGAATGAATGATTTAGGGCTTTAAGTCACAGTGTAGCCCAGGTCATCCAAAAGCAAGGCAGTGTTTTAAATATATGGCATAGTCTGATTCATTTTCGCAATGTGGAAGTCTCTGTCAGTGATTTTAGTGACAAGTGTGTGACTGAATGACCAAAAAGCGTAGCCCCGGCTTAAGGACCCTAAGCCACAAAGCGTAGCCGAGTCATATTTTTTAAGAAGAGCAGTTGCAGCCAAAGGCCTCTGGCAATGCAGGACATAGCAGTACTATCTCTGAGGATAAACCCCAATGAAAAATTATGAAACTTTATTTGGAGGGGTAGATAGGTAACAAGTGTGTTTGGCAGAACTAAAAATATTGCTATTTTTGTGGATTTCACTAGCATTCATGGGTTCGCATTTTCTTCTGCGCATGCGCAGTAGTAATAAAATGAAATACATTGTTGACATTTAGTGATTTATTTTGAATATAAGAAAGTGTCTTAAAAAGTGGGTGGGTTACATACTTTCTAACTGTTCACATCTCTTAAAGTGTGTATTATGCGTATTTTCATTCTGTAAATCATCTTTTTTCTGCACTTAAATTGCCAGTTGTTTAAGGAACTGTTACCCAAAAGTATATTTAACAACTGCTCACACATTTCTTTGCTTCTGGGTTCATGCTAAAATTGAACACACTCTCCCCCTCTCCATTTATCTAAGAATACATTTTTATTTAGTGCCTTTCCAGTAAAATCTTGATATTAAGTCCTTTACTTACTACAGTAATAAAAAAGCAACACATTTTAAAACACATACATCATATGTGAGCCATTAGTCTCAGAAATATGATTTCTAGATCATAGCACAGTAATCATTAAGAAATCTGATCCAAAGTTTAAAGTACCTATTACTGGAATACTCCACATGCAAATAGTTGTGAAGTTATTGTTTGAATCACATTTTTTTTAAAGTTCCATTTACACCCCGCCTTTAACTACAATAGTCTTATAGGCGGCCCTTCATTTGGAACACATTGCCTATAGGCAATGGTGTTAACTCGTATTTGCTTGTCATTGTGTTTCTAGTAAACTTTGGGTTTTAATCATTATGTCACACATACATTCATACCTCCAGGCTCTGGGGAGGATAGGGAATTATCTTGGCTAGAGAAAATTCCCAACCCCCCCAGCGGGGAATCAAACCCAGGACCCGTCGCACAGCAAGCAGGTGATCTGCTGACTGAGCTATGGGGCCAGCTGAATCACATTTTGTTACATATTCATCATTTAAAAAAAAAAAAAAAAAAATCTCCTTAGCTTGAACATAATCTGCAGTGTGTCCCTCCAGCTCTGAATTTTACTTTTAAATTTATTAACAATTTTTAAGTATTATTAGATTTGTGGAAGGTTTTATAGTTGATATTTTCTCTTCTGTTGCACTCTCTCACATAACTTAGTACGAAGTACTGCTTCTGTTATCTAACATAAAAACCTCATTACTGCAATGTGAGTCTTAGGTCATGAATGGGATAAATGAAGCATGTCGTGTCTGGCATGTCATAGTATAATACGAAAACTACTGTTCTTGGAAATTTCAATGGCAAAATGTCCGAAACATTGTTATACAAAAAGATGTAGAGGAAAAATCTTCAGTTTCTTTTAAACTTTCCATGGCTTTAAACACTTTTATAAAATTTCCCATAAAAATGAAGTTTATTTTTACAATATATCTAGTGCCTGAAGAAAAAAGTTGCTGTGATATTTCATTCCATATATTATGTAGTCAGCTCTTAAGCTGTGGACCCTAGACATTCAAGAAACAAATGCTATCTATCATAGATTGTTTTAGCCTGATAGCCAAGAACTGTTTAAAGTCTGGTTCACAATAATCTGAGAACAGTAACCAAAATGAAACCTGAACAGGAAGCAATACAGATTTAAGATTTTGGTTCTAAATAGCCCAGTAATGAGAACATGAATGCATAGCGATGATCATATTGATCACAAAGTGGAAAGTCGATTTTGCGCATTGGGATTTCATTTACTTTTTAACTGACCACTGATATTTTTTACTGCTTCAAATTCAGTCAACATAATGCAGGTTAGTCAATGTCAAAATTTGAGAGTAAACATGATCTAAATTCTAAATGCAGATCGATTACATTTGCAACTTCTCTAGTCATACCAAGATTTCATTCCTTTATTTCATGGTGTACATTAAGGTTGTTTGTTGCTGTTAATTTCTAGCAGTTTTTGTTGTTCTTTATAGTTTTTCCTATTGTCTTTTAGGCAATAGCCAGTTCTGAGTTGTATATAAACAAGCTACAGATGACCCTTTCACTAAAAGAACCAATGCTCTGTAGTGCTCCGTGGTCTACTAGTTACCATTGTAGCCTCTTAGTTCCTGAGGCCATGTGTTCAAACCCGGTAGAGGGCAATGGATTTTTTTGGGCATAAAATCTTTAGCGTATTCCTTTGGAAGGGAAGTAAAGCCAATGGTCCCATGTCATAGATTTACGGCAGAAGAATCTCAAGCCTGATAGAGACCTCTGAGCAAAATTTCCAGTCTTTTACGCCCAATGTAGAATGGGATGCTAAGAGCCACCGCAGTTAAAGTGTGTCCATAAATAAATCAATTAATAAATAAAATCAATGCTCAGTGGTTCTACAGGTGTCAAAATCTGAGATTAGGTCACACATATGCTCCAATTTCAGCTTGCAATTAGAGAGCACACTAGCAGCTGTTTCATGCCATGGCTGCCTAGAATAACCTGTATAGTGAAGAGTCTAATAAGCACAATATGGATCTAACAGCCTTGCCCAGAAACAAGAAAGTTAAAACTTGGCCATAGTCTCTCCAGTTACTGGGGTCCCGGAAAGCTTCTAGTCAATTGTGAACACTTTCATTAAAATACATATATTTCAACTTTGTCATTCTCATACTGATTACTGTTCTCGGTTGTTGCGAACCAGCCTTAAGTCTTATTGCACTGCATATCAGAGCTTTGAATATTCATTATAACTTGCAAAAGTATTTGATACAATGCAGCAAGTTAATAAACCACTTAAAAACAAAGAAAAATAATAAACAAAATGTACCTATACATGGTGCAAGTACTACACTATTAGATGGAACACTCACAAAATACTTCAACTAAAGAACTATCTCCTATTTGCTCGTTAGTTTCAACGCATATAGGTAGTTTCAAACAATAAATTTATTTTCATAAAAATGCATTTTTCCTGGAAACGTGCTAGAAAACCACACATATTTACAATTACAATAAGCTTTTGAGCAAAGTTAAGTGTATGTGCAAAATAAGATCTTTTGTATGTGACTCCCCCATACCAAACTGTTCAAGATTCCTGAAAATGGAAAAAAGAGAGCACTTCTTTAGAAAGCTTCATTGGTAGATATAAAACATCAAAACTCTGCTCCTCTTTATACGGATACTACAATATTATCAAGCATGCAGGTTGTCCCTAGCCACAGTCACTATAGTAAGTGGAAAATAGCTGCTGTTTGAATGCTAACACAACTCTTATGTTAGATCAGGATTGGGCATAAAACAGCTACAATAATGTAGCTCAGATTGCTAAGATTGGGGATATTAAACTGTGCATACTTTGATGGAACCTCCATTACAAATTACAGACTAAACATTCTCAAGACATCTATATTTCCATGTATCGCCTTCTAGTACCCTTTTAATTATTAGATACAACAGCATTACTGAAATCCAGATAAGCATGATTGTTGGGGTAAAGAAAATTGGTTATTTTCATTACTATCCACATCTGCATTATGATAAAGTCCTTATCTGCTGTGCAGCAAATTTCCAACACCATTCTCCTCTTATTCCTTATCCTCTAGTTTAACAAATGAGTAGAATGCAAAAGACTTATGCTAGTTCTATTAATTCCTTGTACTTACAATTTTACAAATCTCATTAAGTACTTAAAGTAATATTAATTTGATAGATTTGTGATACCAAACAGCTCAAAGGTAAACCATATTTTCCTTGTTGCCCCAGTGAAGCCTTGCAACCATATCCAAAGACCACACACATTCAGTAATTGCTCAGTGGAGCATGATAAAGTCTGGCATCATGATTACCAATTATCTACATTGCACATTTATAAAACCTGAAAAACTTATGAACACTTAACTTTTTTTAAGCCCAAAGGTTTAACTTTGTGCATGTGCAAGCAAGCACAGCTAAATATTAACATTATTGCTTCTTCATTGTAGCCAACCTACACAAAATTTATCAAACACTTAGCTATGTGAGCAGTGAAAATTAACCTATCTGCACAACAATTTTTGGAAAAATATGGAAGCAATTAGTGGCCTGGATGTTTGTAAACTTCTGTCCATGTTTTCTCTTAGGTTTTATTACTTTACACATACAGGCTTACTGTCGAGCAGAATTTATTGTAGCATGGGAAACTGAAACTGTGTTATCTTGTATCTAGAATGTCTATAAATGGCTCATCCAATTAATAAAATCGATCTCACATTTTGCTGCAATGATATAGAGGTCTGCATTCTATTTTTTTGAGGATCTGCTGAGAACAGGCGGATGTTGTGTTTTCAGTGTGATATCTTGTACCCTGTGTAGCAATTAGATTCAGTACGGCTAGCCTAAGAATATTTATGTTAACAAGTTAGTGATTAGCTTAGTTAGTTAATATAATTTAGGGACAAGCAAGAATGTTGGCTGCATTGCTTTTAAGTGGAGCAAGAAGGATAATTTGGCTACACTGCATTCAATATGGTTATATGTACAGTAAATAAATAATTATAAACCTTATGTTAATAAATGTCCTCCAGCATTAAAAATTACACTAAAAAGTAATTATAAATGCAACACTTTTATGCTGGACTTCAAAACAAAAACTGTCAGTCATGGACTTAGAAAATTCTGGCATTACATGTTGAAAACCTGAGCCAATAAAACCATTAATCACTATAACTTCTATATTAAAGTGTCTATTCAAATTTTGCTCTAATTGAGGAAGACTTAGCTTCCTACCAGAGGGCAAGGATAAAAATGAAAATGCTGCTAGTACGTCCCTATCATAAGGATAATGCTGATATAAAATGAATATGCTGCCGGTGTCCATGCTGCTTATATTTCATTCCTCCCTTACTCATTTTTTAAATTTTCTGGCAATTACCACAGAATAAAAATCTGCATCCACTTAAACTGAATTTCAGTGGTTAGCATAGTGGCTTTTAATGCACTGTTCGAGTACCTACTTATCAAAAATCAAATGTTGCTACAGAAGTATACACTGTAAATAGTAATTCTGATGTCATACATAAATTTCAAGTGACTCAGCATTAGGGGATGATATGAATTGACAATGTATTGCATGAAAATTTCAATATTAAGCAAAACAAATTTTAGTTTTTAACCAGCGTTTCCCTATTCTTCCTTCCGCACTCAAGCTCCCATTTCTCAGTCCTAGTAGTGCAAGAGCTACTTATAACCCACTTGGTTACAGTGGAACTTCAGCTGAATGATTAATTACAATTACCTGATTTATTTTTAAAAAGAAGTGTCTTCCTAGATAGCTAATTATATTCGTCAACGCACATAAATGTTTTCAGAGCATACATCCTAAGATGGTATATCGGGGACAAACACCTGGATGCCAAAGCTGCCGTAATACTGATATTCAATTGGTGGGCGTAAGATGAATAAAAACTTGAAGTGTACCATTTTTTATTTTAAGCTTCACGGACACCCTTTACTTACTACATAATAAATTCTAAGTTACATATTACTAAAAATAACAAAAACACATGCAGTATTATACCTCTAATCTTCCAAACTTTCAGTGTGTTACGGTCCCTAACATGCATACGTCCATGTAGCCTTCTGGTTATTAAGAAAGACTTTGAGATTTTAACGCGTATAACAAAGTATTCTTTGACAATCCAAAATTAAATTTATGAAAACAAACAATGAGCATACTTCAAACATTACTAAATAGATCTCGTCAGAAAATAAGACATTAAGAATATACGAAGGAAGCCATCTTGATCTTTGCTTTATATCCGGTGTTTTGACATTTGCAAGACGATATAGCATGTTATAATATAATTACAGAGCATTTCATCTGTTCCTCCATGTTTAATAATATGAAACTGGCTTAAATTAAACCAAGCAGTTCACAATTAAAGCATATTTCATTACTTACAACAGATTCTGGGCGTCGTCAAACTGCTTCCTTTTCTTAATCGAACCTGCTGCTACCTCTCGGCACAAATTTAAACTATGTCAGAAATTGAGCGGTTATCATAGAAAGTATGTAACAGCGGAAACAGCGATAACAACTTCTAGAAAGTACACTATTTTTACATAGAAGCACAAAAAGCATGAAATCCCGTACCATGTTCACAGCAACTTAGATCTCATGGTGGGAGTGTTAGCAATTACGCTCAACGAAAGATATTCCCTGCCAGCTATCATTCACGTCTGCTCTAAGCATTCTGATATTAAGAACTTTCCCATCACCGACAGTGCAGAGCAGGCATCACCAACTCGTAAGAATTGTGCTAGGACAAGCAGTGTGCACTGCAGTGGGTAAACATGAGATAACAGTTAGACAGGGGCTTCTGACATCAATGGTGGGTCCCTCGTTCCGTGCACAGTGTGTCGGGAACAGAAAGTAATCCATCGGCTCCTACGTGTATGCCTGCCTGAGAGGAATCTTTCTTATTTATAATGCAATTGCCATTCCAGTGGCGGTATGGTAAAAGTGTTTTGTTTGCGGCAAAGTTCTGTACTCAGAAAATTCAATTTGTAGCGTCATTATTCAATCCATGCAAGTGAGTATGACAGTTACCAAGGAGAAGGACGTGCATTTTTAATAGAACAACTCAAAATACAGGCATTGGAAAAAAAAAATGATGATTCTTCTATCAGTGAATCCGCTACTCGCATCAATTTCAAAATATGCTTTCAAATGGCAAGAAAATTAAGAGCTTTTAAGGATAGTGAATTTATAAAGGGGTGTACGCAACTAGGGTTTAAAGAACTGCCCACAATTAGTTTGGGAATTCGAGGCCATCAGTTTATCACCAACTGTGGTCGTCGTGTTCATGATTTAGCAGATAAAGTTCAGTTGCAACTTGTGGAGTTATGTCAGTCATTTATATGCTATTCCATAGCTATTGATGACAGTGCGAATATTTCGATACAGCCCAACTGGCAGTTTTCATAAGGGGTGTAGATTCAGATTAAGGAAGACCTCTTAGATCCTGTTACGATGAAGGTTACTACAAGAGGATCAGATATTTTTTCGTGTGTTGAAGAGGTTATAGAAACGTTTGGTCTCCCTTGAGATAAATTGGTGTTCCTATCTGCTGACGATGCACCTTGTGTGGTACGGAGTAGAATTGTGTAGTGGCACTTTTAAAAGAAATCACCTACTTTAAATAATCCGTCAAAATCCTTGCCATCCACCTCAATGTGGATAGTTTTATTCATGTTACATTATCTTTTAAATTCTTTCTTAAATATACTTCCACGTGTCAGCATTTTAAATCCTGGAGCTATCCTGACAGAAATAAACCTATCGGTCTGGGTGGTCCAGTTGGTAGGCGCTGACTTCTGATCCCAAGGTCGCGGGTTCAAAATCGGTCCAGACTGATGCTTTCTAAGTGTGCTTAAAAGCGACAGCACCATGTCAGTAGATTTACTAGCAGGTGAAAGAACTCACGCGGCATAAATTTCCGGCACACCGGCGGTGCTGATATGATCCCGGCAATTGACAGTGTCATTAACAACCAAAGTATTATTATTAAAAATAGAACTTTTCTTTGGTTCCTTAACTTCCACCATTAATATGTTGCCCTTATTACAAAAGAAACAAAGATTAATTTCAAATAAAATATAAATTAATTTAAATTAGAACAAAAAAATAGTGTGTCACACAAAACTTCTTTATTACGGATCGCTTTCTTAACATCAACGGTTTTCCGTACGTCTCTGTGATAAATTAGGCTTCCTTCAGTACATACCTTTGGGCTTTCCACACGAGACTTAACCTCACGTTTTTCTTTATTTATGATTGGAGATTGTTTTTATTTTATTCATCATTAAGCCCAACACGAGCTACATAGCTCATTTTAAGAGGAAGTATAAGATCAGCTTTCACAATCTCCTTCTTTTACAATACATGACACTGTAATGTATAAGTATCCAGTCTCTTTTCAATTCCCAGAAGTTTTCTATTGAATAACTTCTGAAGTTCAATAAGACTTATCACCATATCAGTTACCATCTTGTATTCTCTTGGACATTTTCCCAGGCAAAAATAATCGTGGGGTCGCTGTTGCAAGCCTTACGCTAAAACTTAATAAACTCGCTCTTATTTACATTCAGTATTGGAAGTTTAGTCTTTTAAAGGTGTGCAGCCTTGATGAAAGCACAAACCACAAAAACCACCCCAAAAAATCTACTATCCTTTTGTTTAAAAAATTATTACAGAAATGACACTGATTATCTTGTTTAGTTGCCACCATGACACACCTATTCATTAAAACGTCGTGTCCTTCGGAAATCTGAAAATCGACTTTGAATTAGACTCATGCTCCTAATCATATGAGGTATAAATTTTACCCAATTATATCTCGAATGAAATTCAACGTACAACAGTTACTAAGCTGTATTGCTTAGGGCCAACTCGACAGAGTGCTAGAATACCCTTTCCTCCTTTAAAAACGACTGTGTTCTGTGCTTAGAACATTACTTGCTAGACATATCGAGGTAAAGTATTCATCTTCCTGATCGGGTTCGCTCGATCATGCCACAAAGTCATGTACAATAACATTGCTGTATATGGTGTATTTGTCAAAGTGAGTTATTAATTGCAAATCGTAGTATTATAAAACATAGGAAGAAATTATGAGTATACTTATGTTGGTAATCGTGTTCAGAAAAAATACTTCGAGAGTTCATTGTACTATGACATATAGTGGTGGTATAATTAAGTGACACATTCGGAGGCTAAAGTAGCTTTCAAACATTCTGGGATTAATAATGAATTACATTTAAGGTACGCAAGTTATTGAAAAAATCAGGAAACGTCTGAAATATTTCAGGATATTAACGTAATCCAAAATTCCGACGGTAGCTATGTATAATTGACCCAATATTGACATTTAGAATTAAAGAATTGTAATCTTTAATCGCACCTCCTAATTCTAATAAAATATACAGCAATGAGAACGTGTAGGCATTGAAATTTGGGTATTGAACTGAAGGAAAAACTGATCTATTCATTTCTCTTTGAGTGAAAGAAAAATTAAGAACCTATTGATGTTGACAAATTACTATGCGCCATTTATATTTTAGTTCCTTCGCTTTTGGAAATCAATGAAATGACAAGCCACACCCTCTCTCCTGCTTCGAGCTGCGCAAGGTACACAGAAATTAAATGTTTTATTTTATTACACTAAGATGCAAATACAGCACATTCCACTTTAGACATCTTAACATTCAGACTCGCACGCACACCCACAAACAAATATTAACTAACTGAAAGTTGTTGCATACAATGCTAAATTTGCTCATTGGAAAACTCGAGAAATAAAATTTATTTCTCATCAGTTCAGTGCATAGCAAGAGAAAAAGGATAAGTTGCTCAGTATGGATCCCCGTATGCACATTTAATATTTACGTAGCATTTTATAACAACAAAAGTGTTAACCGTTTGTTTTTATTCGAATCTACAAACAAAAAACATAATTTCAATTGCTATACCACATCACCAATATAAAATATATAAACAGTATTGAAAGAAGTGCCATAGAAGTTAGAGGAAGATAATTATTCAATAAATTACCTAGGGAAATAAGAAACATAAACCAGCCAAATGTAATGATGAAAACAATAAAGAAATACTTAGTAGAACATGAATTTTATAGTATAGATGAATTAGACATGGAAAATCAATATAAAATGAAAATTGATATTTCAGATAAACTTAATGTAAATGCAATGTTAAATCATAATTGATACTTAAGGTGAAAATGTTAATGAAAGGTAATGTAAAATTATAAGTTACACTTATTTAATTATTTTATATTGGTAATTGTACGTGTGCTTTAAATGTATTTAAAAGGATCATAATGAAAACAAAATGAAACGAAAGAAGCAGTCAAGACTACATTCTGTCGTCCTCCGTCGACTAGTTGCACCGTACTAGCGTCTAGGTTCCAAGGTCGCGGGTTCAAACCCGCGGAAGGGATGCATTGTTTTGGGCGTAAAAATCCATGGCATGGTTTCCTTCGGAAGGGAAGTAAAGCCGGTGGTCCCGTGTCGTAGATTTACGGCACGTAAAAGAACCTCAAGCCTGATAAAGAGGCCTCTGAGTCTTTCACGCCCAATATAGAATGGGACGATAAGCACAATATCAGTTATACAGGGTCCATAAATAAAACTCAATTTAATTTTAAGATTACATTGTCACAATATGTCTGCTAAACTTCAATAGAATAGTTGAACACATGTATTGCTAAAATTGACGTTGTGCAGGAACCTGTTTTATTGGCATTTCTGGATCTTACTGCCAGCTTGCAATATAATATATACATTGTTTTAAGATTTCTGCTGTCTTGCGTCCGTTTTAATTTAAACTTTTTTTTCCATAGAGCTTAAGAGACCAAAGGTTTTAACTCATTCCTTTGGGAAGTTTGAACCACAAAATGCTAGCAGGGACCAACCTGTTAATGTAAATGGCAGCTGATGAAATCCCTAACCTTTCTGAGATTGTCATGGATTTTTTTTTCTCTTGACTCAGAGTTTAAATGAGATGAAAGAAACACATACACTTAAATATGTTTATGTAATATTAGAATTGCAATTCAAAGAGATGAGCAATACTTGACGCGTATATCATTCTTAATGAATACATTGTGTTAAAATTATAAATTAAGATTTTTGGAAAATATTACATAAAGATTAAATATTTGCAAAGACTGTTTATATTAGGAAAAACCAACTCCGAATAGAACCAACCAACTCCGAATAGAACCAACCAACTCCGAATAGAGTAACATCATTTGAAGAGATACCAGTACCAAAGAATTTAAAACATTCACGACGATACCTAGGCAAATATAATATCAGAGTAAATTATTTTACAACTACGCTTTAGAAATTTAACATTTAAGAGAGTTACTTAAGAAAGATAACAAATGGACTTGGGAAGACAAGCACTAAAAAGCATTCTAAACTCAAAGGAACTTTTTAAGAATTCAGGTCTACTCGAAGGACCTATAGCAGAATTACTGTATCACATATTAACAGACGCCTCATCAACTGGATACGCTGCAGTACTACTATAACACACACACGCACAATATATATATATATATATATATATATATATATATATATATATATTGGAAGATGGAGATAAGCATGTCATATCCACAGCATCCGAAACACCTAAAATACAAAATCGAACGCATGCATCACTTAAATTGAGATAACTGCAGTATATTTTGCTTTAATTAACTTCAGACAACTTGTTTACAACCACAAGTTTATATTACCACACTGGCCACATAGGTTTGCCATTCACACAGAAGTGCAAACTCACAAGCTCTAAAATATCCAGCTATATCAATGAGATAACCACTTATGGTGTTGAAATAAGGCACATTTCAGGAAAGGATAACATTTTCAGCACAACCTTATCAAGATTAAAGTCTAACCCCAATCTTCCTGATATAATATACAACCGTCACTATGAAATAAAAATCTTAAATCAGCACTTGAAACCAAGCAAAACGTTTTGAAGAATGTCAAAAATATAAGCACGTTACAGAAGGAATACCCAGAAATATCAAAGCTACTCACATCAGCACCCGAAATAAATAGGGATTCTAACAGAAGTATAGGAAAGCAAGGAGATATTTTACACAAACTACTTGGGAGAAATGTCAGAACATGGAAAGTTATTATTCCATCAAACACAGAGAAAGGAAATAATTTCAACTTTTCACCAAGCCCTAATACATTCAGTTACAGAGAAAACACTACTTACCGTCAGCGAAAGCACAAACACACACACACACACACACACACACACACACACACACATATATATATATATGTGTGTGAAAAGGTTAGAAAATAATATCCACATGTCAATTGTATTAATGAAGCTAATCCTTGAAATGTGAAACACGACTTAGAACCATGAACTATTATCGGAAACAAAAGAAAAAGAGTTTTAGTTATGGGCGCTCCTTAACTACTGTGGTTTTTAGCACTCCATTGTATATTGGGCGTGAAAGACAGGGAATTTTACTCAGAGGCCTCTTTATCAGGCTTGAGGTACTTTTACGTGCCGTAAATCTACGACACAGGACCTCCGGCATTACATCCTTTCTGAAGGAAGCCATGCTAAAAATTTTTACGCCCCCCAAGAAATGCATCGCCCTCCGCCAGGTTCGAACCTCAGAATAAAAAAATTCTGCTGTAAAATGGCTGTACATGGGAATTACCTGCTGGAAAATATAACTTCAAATATATTTTTGTTATGTATATTGTATTCATTCAATTTGTAAAAATGTGTCCTCCAAGAAACATAAATACGAGGTCTGTAAATAAAGTAGTGGCAATATTGATAGAACACAATATTTATTGAACTCACAAGTACAATTGCATTACATTCCTTTAATGTAGTCACCCGCAAAGTCCCTGACCTTTTGCCAAATGTAGGGCAGCCATTGGGGACCGTTGGCAAGGCGATCTCTGTTGATGACTGCGACGGAGCGTCCTACTGCGCGGAATACAGATGCCACATCAGGAAATCGGCGGCCTCGGAGGGGCTCCTTCAACTTTGGAAACAGGTCGAAGTCACAAGGACTCATGTCTGGTGAGTACGGAGGACGTTTCAAAACCTCCCAATGCCACCGTTGCAATAACAGCTGGACACTGTTTGCGACATGACAACGTGCGTTGTCATGCAACACTATGGGGCGATCGTCTCGCAATAAACGTGGACGTTTGCGCCACATAGCTGGACGAAGATGTCGCTCCAGAAATCGGCAATAGTAGTCATTGTTGACGGTTTGTCCCTCGGGCACAGCTGCGTAAGAATAACCCCCTCGTAGTCGTATGCCATGATCAGCATCAGCTTCACCCGACTGGGTTCCTGTCGAACTTTCTGTGGACGTGGTGAACCTGGGTGACGCCATTCATTCGACTGACGCTTCAATTCCGGCTCATAGGTTCGTGCCCACGTCTCATCAACGGCGACAATACGCTGCAGAAATGCGCCTCCTTCGTTGCGGTATCTGTCCAGGTGGATGCCAACCAGTGCATACCGGTGCCATTTCTGTACCTCAGTGAATCGATGTGGAACCATCGGGACGCAATTTTCCTCAGGTGAAGACATTTCGTCAGGATATGCCACACAGTTTGATGACTGAGACCAACCTCTACGGATAACTACCGGACAGTCCATCGATGGCCCATGGCAACGAGACCACTCACGATGTCAATCTGATCTTGCGGAATGGAGGCCGACCTGTGCAAAACCGCAGTCTCAGTCCGACCTGCACGAAACGCCTTGACCCATCGTGCAACCGTCCTGTACAGCAATGCATTCCCGCCACAGGCTTCACGTAATCCTCGATAACATGCTGATGTATTTTTGCCACGGGCAACCTCGATTTTAATCCACGAACGCTGATCGCCTTTGGTAAACATGCTTTAGAGCGGTGCACTTGACACTGTTCACTTCAACGCTACACAGCAACAACACACTCTCAACTGGCAGCCCGACCAATGCACACCACACATCGCACTAGTCACTGATCGCTCCCATATCCTATTGGCTCATACCCGCTCTCCTGTGAATTTGGGGGCCATGTTGCCACTACTTTCTTTACAGCCCTCGTAGAACATGCCTAAAGAAAATAGTAGTAAAATTGACTTTTATTTATGGACGCTCTTTAACTGCTTTGGTTCTTTGCGTCCCATTCTATATTGGGCGTGAAAGACCGGAACTTTTGCTCACATGCCACTTTATCCGCTGGAGGTGCTTTTATGTGTCGTAATTTTACGACACGGGACCACCGCCTCTAATTCTCTTCCGAAGGAAGCAATGCTAAGGATTTTTACGCCCAGAACACTCCAAAACCCTGCTCCATTTTGGAGCCCCTCATTGTTATTCGGAACACAAAAATACACAGCGCTTGGGTAAGTATGAAGCACAGAAAAGCAAAGGTTTTTCAATAAAAGTCCATTTAAATATTATACAGCATCAACATGAAATATGTAAACCACAGTTAAAAGGAGTAGTCAAGACTACATTGTCACAATAGTTGTCTGCTAAACTTCAACCTTTAGGCTGCAAAAAAAGGATAATTCGAATTATGGCGAAAGCCCATTTCCGGAATCATGCAAACTATTCTTTAAAAATTAAAAGCAATGAATTTAGCATCCATGTAGATTTTGAAACTAATTAACTATATAAACAAAAGCTTCATCTTTCACTAACAAAATACAACACCAATACAACAGCGGAAATAAAAACAATATTCAGTTTACAATTTAAATTTAAATTTCAGTTTACAAAGCACAAGCTAACATTACTAGAAGGAACTCTTCAGTATATGGGTATAAAGCTATACATCAAGCTACCGCAATCGGTAAGAGAAATTAAAGGTTTAAACATATTTAGCAAAAATAAAACATCAATTGTAAATTAATGTTATTCTTCAGTGAAAGAATATTTGGAGGATAAGTTAGGTGATGCAGTATAAATGAATGGGCTAGTCATAAGCAGCACAGTAAACATGTTAAATATACGTGAACACTAGAATATGATAAATTAATAGGAATGTATTAAAATAGGCGAAACTAAACATTTTACATGAATACTTTTGTGATGAGTTTATTATGAAGATTATTATTACCATTATTGTTATTATTATTGTTGTAGTTGTTGATAAACCTCTCTATATACAAAGTACAGCAACTAATTTATCTTGCAAATAGCACATACGGCTAACTGATTGGCGGAGAGCTGATCATGTGGTATCCCGCGCCATCTTGGGCTGGTTGCCTCGGTATAAACATAAGGAAACAGCTGGATCGAAGCTCATTTATGAGTGAAAATTCCAGATTGCTGTGCTTTCGGGTACACTACGAGGGCAAAAAAGCATATTAAATTACTTACTTTTCCGCCGAAACTCAGAAACGTGAACAGAAGAAGGATTTGGTTGGCCAAAATCAGTAGAAAACACTGGACTCCTGGAGAAAACGCAAGACATTGTGAAGTAAGTAGCTATTCCGTGTTTATTTAACATTTATTTAATACTGGATTTTACGAGTGATTATCTTTATAATACGCACTTTTAATAGCTTAATGGTTCTGGAATGGAACATTCCAAGTTTCTGTGTATTAAAGTAGCAATGTACTTATAACGTAATTTTTTCTGATTCTAATACCAATCTTTTTGTTTTATATCAGTTTTGTTCAAGTATTTTACTGAAAATGCAACCAGTTGTATAGCTTGTTTATTTGTTTCGTGATTATTAGTATAAGCAATAGTAGCACAGATTTCCTTATACAGTTTATCAGAACACTGAATATGTTCTCATATTTACTGTAGTCTTAACTTGAAAAGTATGAATACATTAATTTCTATACAAATTGTGCTAAAATCATACTTTCTACTCCACTTATCAAATGTATTTTTATATTTATAGCTACAAATTGCATGAAGTTAAATATGTCCAACTAGAAGAGTTTATTAACGCTTTCGGCTTGCTTTTAGATCCTAACATATTAAACTGTGTCTATTTGGAATATTATAGTAAATATTTTGAAAAGTTATTTTATAATTAATATAATGTTTCTGAACTGTGATCAACAAGCATCTAATTTGTAGAAATCTATCCATGCACGTAATGTTTCAATACCAGGCTAAAAATATTTAAAAATATGTGTGTTATATGTTCCAAAGGTAAAAGGGCTCAGAAAGCGGGTTATGGAACAATTAAAAAGTAAAACAAAATGTTGAATATCACAGTATCGTAAAGTGTAAAGAGCATCTATAAATAAAATTCAGTTTAATATAATTTTTCTAAGTCAACTGATTGTGTTTTAAGAAAAAAACAGTGTTTTAATCTTATGCTTATTTTAAATACCAATTTTGTTTTGTTCTTGCGAGAAATCCATATAAATTTTTCTTAGAATTATTAATTATCTATTATTTTGGTAATTCTACAAAATTGTGTAATATTGTGCAACATTTTCTCCTGATAATGCATGGGAATTTCTAAAAAGGATATATAGTAATAAGCAAACATCTTACATAAAAATGTGCAAGTTTCGTAACTAATTTCACCACCATCAGAGCAGAAAGTCGCCAATTTACATCTGGAGGGTGAGATAATTTCATTTTGTGTAGGTGCAGTTATCCGTAGAAAAAAAGTTCCTTTAATATTATTTCTTAACCTATTTTAATACATTATAAATTCGGCTAAACTGAAGGATAACACATCGGTTGATTTCCTTACGAATACCAAAACTGACATACAGTCTTTTCTTCGTACCACTTCTGTACTAGATAAAGGTTTGTTAATAGTTATCATAATGCCACAAAGCATTTCTAAATTGTTATTTTATCCTACGATTGAAACTGTGGGCAGGATAATGTCTGAGTGTCGTTACAAGTCGCATACATGCAACGTAGGATACGTTTATTTTACAACATTAATTTGCAAAAACAGGTTAACACGTGCGAAATTAAAGTAATATATTTAATGCCGGAAATATGTGTGTTGTGCACAAGCGTACTGGTGTCCTTATATGTATAATTTTTGTGTTTTGTTTTTGTTTTTCTAAGATAGTGCAACCAGTCCGAATTACTTATATGTGGGAAGAGAGGCGAACTTTAGCCCAACATGCCTGCCGCGTTGACGTTTGCTGTACTTTGAATATAGACTTTAGTTCTTGGAATATTTGAGCGCCTCTACTGGCATAAATTGGTGTTGTGCAGGAACCTGGTTTATTGCTATTTCTGACTTCAATGCTACATCTTGTAATATCTAGTAATCAATCGATTTTAATCATCGATTTGAATATTACAAGCAGGAGTATTCTCATTCCTGATCGGGTCCCTGGACGCATTCTCACTTACTGCAACTACGATCGCTTGGTCACATCAAAGTTGGGAAAACTGCTATTAATTTATATTACAGAATTGTCAAAGCGAGTGATTAATAATGAATTGTAGCTACGTTGTGAAACTTAAAGAATTCGAGAGCAAAGTTGTGTTTTTCTAACATTCCTAATGGTGTTAAGACAAAACACCTTTCTAAGTTTTCTGTACTGTGATGTATAAAGAGCCCAGGATTAAGTGGCATATTTTGAGGTTAAAGCAGCTTGTAAACATTGCTAATGAATTGTATTTAGAACATGAAGGTTATGAAAAAATCAGGTTATATCGGTTTTAAGGTTATTAACCTATCCGAAAAATTTGGAGTTAGTGATGCGTAATGTTACCTTATGAAATTTAGCTGTTGAATCCTGTAAACCTTGCCTACAACTCCTAATTTAAACACCATATACAGCAATAAAATATGCATATATTGAAAATCCTATTAGTACTCACTGAAGAAATTATTCCTTGTTTGGAACAAAATTTAAAACCTACTGTCTTTTATTCACAAAATATTCCAAGAAGACTAACTCAACTGCAAGAGTATAATGGTCAATTTAATACAATTTAACTTTCCACTGCATACCTAAGTCTAATTTGACTTCAGAACTTTTCTATTTAGCGGCTTTTGGTTAAGGTTTTTCACTGTTTCGCTTTGGTATGGCATGTTTTGTAAGTTGATAAGCAGAAGTCTTAACCTTGAACCATTGATGTCACAGATTTAGGAAGTAGATACTTTTTAGATGTGCTGATACTGTAATCAGTCTGTTTGAAATGCCTACTACAGACTGGTGTCTAAAGAGAGCCCAGCTTGTGTCTTCGGCCAGAAATTAATGTGTATTTTTTATTATTTCATTATATTTTGGGAATACATGGAATGACGAGCCACGTTCTTTTTCTTGCCTTGACTTACAGGAAGGTACACGGGAATACAAATTTTATTAAATTATCGACTAAATGCAAATATTACATATTTCAGTTTAGAGAGCTTAACACACAAACATGCATAGTGCACAAAATGTTACTTAACTGAAATGTGTTGAATGTAATGAAACGTATGCTTATTGGGAAACTCAAAACAATGCATTTATTTCCCTCCGGTTCAGGGATAGGCGATGTAGTTAAATCGGTATAGTAGAGAGAAAGCGAAAATTGCTTGGGGTGGATCTCCATATGTATGTTTGCGTCATGTTTTATAACAACAGAAGTGTTAAGCATTTATTATTGTTTAATTCGAATCTACAACCAATACGGTCCATCTAAGTACTACATGGCAACATAAGATTTCCGTAATCTTACGTCGTTTATAATTTAAACTTTGTATTATTATTATTATTATTATTATTATTATTATTATTATTATTATTATTACTTTCCATAAGACTTAAGAGCCCAGGGCCGGATTCCGTGTCCCATGTAATGATAAGGAGAGAAGTGTTAGCATATTTTACTCTGTTATACACTCAATGTTTGTTTGGTTTTACATCAGTCGTTAATTTTCATAGATTTAATACGAAAGCCACATAAATATCCCATTTGTCTCGTATGACGCGACTGGCAGCCAACAGCAATGCTACATTGTACCGCCGCGTCTACCCTAAATAATGTACTAACCTTCAGAAACAATTTATGTTGCAATACCTTGATTTATAACATGTTTTGAAATGAACTCCTTTGAAAACGATAAAGCCTGATATTTCTTGAGCACATTAAACACCTACTGAATTTCTGCAATCGCTGTTGTGTAGACGGAGTCGTATTGCAGTGCCGTGGGAGAACCTGCTCCAGTCGCGTAAATAAAAATACAGAGTTTCTTGTAATATCATTTATCGGTAATCACATAATTACATTAAAGAGCATACTTTATAACAAACAGTCTTCAGTAATGCTTATAACAGAAAATATTACACTGAAATGAATTATACAAGTTTTTTCAAATACTTAATTTGCGAGATTCTTTTTACTTTCTCTACTACGTATACTAAGAAGGGGAAGTATTGTATTCCACCCAAAAATTCGATGCCGAGATTTCACCGGAAATACATGTTTTGAGACCCCACGAATCAAAAAAAAGCATTTCTGGAAACATGTCCGTGTGTGTCTGTGTGTGTGTGTGTGTCTGTCTGTCTGTGAACAGCATAACTCAGAAACGAACAGTCGGATAAACACCAAACTTGGTATTTAGGTTCAGTATCTTCCAAGGATGCGACACGAAGGTTTTCAAGAAAATCCCCCCACCCCAGATTACCCTTTACATGAAAGACTTTTCGAAAATTTTAATTTTCTCAAAAATGGCTCTAACGATTTTGATTAAAATATCATATGTTTAAGATATTTTTATGACAAATAAAATGTTTATCTCGAATTTCCTGGGAATGTCTCCAAAAGTATTCTTCATTGTGAACGACTTTTGCATAACTGGTAAACCATAAGAGATAGACAAACTTTTACTACACAAAAAATGTAGATCGCGTTAAAATACACAATTTATGTCCTATACATTTTTTTGTTGAGTGAACCATTTTCGAGATATTGCTTGTTATTCCCTTAAATTTTTCAATGCTTATTTTCTCGAATGAGAATTCGTTATTCATTTTTACTTTCTCTACTACGTATAGTAAGTAGGGGAAGTATTGCATTCCACCCAAAAATTCGATACCGAGATTTCACCGGAAATACACGTTTTGAAACCTCCTGAATCCAAAAAAAGCATTTTTGGAAACATGTCCGTGTGTGTGTCTGTGTGTGTGTGTGTGTGTATGTGTGTGTCTGTGTCTGTGTGTCTGTGAACAGCATAACTCAAAAACGAACAGTCGGATAAACACCAAACTTGGTATTTAGGTTCAGCATCTTCCAGAGATGCGACACGAAGGTTTTCAAGAAAATCCCCCCACCCCAGACTACCCTTTACATAGAACATTTTTCGAAAATTTTAATTTTCTCAAAAATGGCTCTAACGATTTTGATTAAAATATCATATGTTTAAGACATTTTCATGACAAATGAAATGTATATCTCGAATTTTCTGGGAATGTCTCCAAAAGTGTTCTTCATTGTGAACGACTTTTGCATAACTGGTAAACCATAAGAGAGAGACAAAATTTTACTACACAAAAAATGTAGATCGCGTTAAAATATACAATTTATGTCATATACATTTTTTTTGTTGAGTGAACGGTTTTCGAGATATTGCTTGTTATTCCCTTAAATTTTCCAATACTTATACTTTTTCTCATGTTCGTTATTCATTTTTTTTATGTCCTGGACGTGCAAAGAGAATGGAATGCGCCACATAGCAACCAGCACTTAAAATATTTGACTATCGCTTAAAAGCTACCATATTCCCCTTGCATCTACAAGAAAATTAGCAATAAGATTGACATCTCGATATCTCGATTAACATGAAGCATATGGAGAATAAGCGTTTGTAAAAATAGTTTGTACAAGAGTAGAGAAAGTCATGTGAGTGTAACACATCAGATTTTTTGTCTTGGATATGCAAAGAGTATTAATCTGTGGGAAAGGGAATGGTGCTGCACCTAGCAACCAGCTATTAAGAGATATGTATGTGCTTAAAGGCTACTGTATTTCCAAATTGCCCTTGTAAATATATATATATATATATATATATATATATATATATTCCCCTTACATCTACAAGAAAATTAGCAATAAGATAGACTCTGCAAATGTTTATTTCGATTAACATGAAGTAGATGGAGAATAAGCGTTTATATAAATAGTTCGTACGAGAATAGAGAAAGTCATGTGAGTGTAACACGTCAGATTTTTTTTAAACAGTGTGAATACTGCAGAGTACCGACGGATCTTCATGGAGTTAGCTGAGCAGCTAGACGATGTAGAACTGAGTCAAGGATATTTTCAGCAGGACGGGGTACATGTCATACATCAAATGAATCCATGACACCAATTGCAAGTTTCTTTGACGACCGGATAATGTGGAACTAATAGGGAACTCTGCGCGTTTCTGTCGACTTGTGCCGGATTCATCTGCAGCCCACATATCTCCTGCGGTCCCGGTGCTAGTTGTCCCCTCCAACACTAGTCCTATTCCATTCCTATCTTCTAAAGATGCGTAACGTAAATTTTTAAGGAAATCCCTACAGCTGAAGCTATCCTTAACATTGAAAAATGTTCTATATTTTCTCAAACATTTTTCTAGCGATTTGTTTAAAATGCCACATACTTAAAATATTACTTACATGGCAAACAAATGTGTGTCTTCAAGTTTCTGGGATTAGCCTTCGAAGTCCTCTTCATTCTGAATTTGTATAAATGGTAAATCATAAGAAATAATCTTACTACACATAACATCTACATCTCGTTAAATCGCAGCAGTTCATGTCATCTTTTTACTTTCTCTACTACGTATAGTAAGGTATTGTATTCCAACCAAAAATTCCATACCGAGATTTCACTCTAAATACATGTTTTGAGACCCCCTGAATCCACAAAAAAGCATTTCTAGAAACATGTCCATCTGTGTGTCTGTGTGTGTGTCTGTCTGTGAACAGCATAACTCAGAAACAAACAGTCGGATAAACACCAAACTTGGTATTTAGGTTCAGTATCTTCCAGAGATGCGACACGAAGGTTTTCAAGAAAATCCCCCCACCCCAGGATACCCTTTCCATGGAACATTATTCGAAAATTTTAATATTCTCAAAAATGACACTAACGATTTTGAAAAAAAAATATCATATGTTTAAGATATTTTCATGACAAATAAAATGTATCTCTTGAATTTTCTAGGAATGTCTCTAAAAGTATTCTTCATAGTGAACGACTTTTGCATAACTGGTAAACTATAAGAGATAGACACAATTTTACTACACAAAAGAATTAGATCGCGTTAAAATACACAATTTATGTCATATACATTTTTTTTGTTGAGTGAACCATTTTCGAAATATTGCTTGTTATTCCCTTAAATTTTTCAATAATTTTCTCAAATGGGAATTCGTTATTCATTTTTTTGTCTTGGATATGCAAAGAGTATTAATCTGTGTCAAAGGGAATGGTGCTGCACCTAGCAACCAACTATTCAGATATATGTATGTGCTTAAAGGCTACTGTATTTCTATATTGCTCTTGTAAATATATATTCCCTTTACATCTACAAGAAAATTAGCAATAAGATAGAGTCTGCAAATGTTTATCTCGTTTAACATGAAGTAGATGGAGAATAAAGGTTTGTAAAAATAGTTTGTACAAGAGTAGAGAAAGTCATATGAGTGTAACACATCAGATTTTTCTTTTGCAGCAAAACGTTTGAACACGTCATCATTGCAAATAACGATGCTCTCTTGTGTTCAATTGAAACAATACTCAAATTTGAAATACGATCTTGTACCATACTGTTTCTTAAACATTTTTAATCATTTTCAATTTACAAAAACTTCTTTCGCATGAAGTAACAGTTACAGGAAGAGTTAAAATTTTTCTTACGGCTGTGGTCAAGTTTGGATATACTTTTTCAAGTTTGAATTTGCAAATGAGGCTCAAGAGTGTTACTGCAGGTGCAGTTTTCATGGAGTCATTAAGTGCTAAAGCATAGTGCTTGAAGCTTTCCACTTCTACATGCAACTCGTCTTTGTTTAAGGCATGTTTGTATATCTCTGCTAACATATGGTTTTCATTCCTCAAATATTTCACATCTTGTATATTACATTACGGTTTAAAAAGTTAAATGACCCGCTAATTTTTGCTAGAGCCTGGAATTTAGTTTTAGCTCATTCACTCTACTGTCAATGATGTCTAACAAAGCATATTATAAGAAGATTGTCGCATTTCTCATGGCTCGTGTTATCTTATTTGTTGAGCGCCTCTTGTTTTATTATTTTAAATTTGGGGTTCTTTGTTCTCCGGGTAGCTATTATAACTCAGTCGAGCAAATATCTCTAAGCAGGGCGTGTAAACGGAAAGGAGTTTCTGCTGAAAGTTAACACTGATGAAAAAAATTGTTTCTACACTTTTATTGCCGTCACACATAATTAATAATTCACATATTTAATCTTTATACACGCCTGATTGAAACTGTAATATTTCTGAATGTAACTACAGTCGTATTCGTTGCCGCGCACAAATTACTTCGCGTACTTTACATTTTTGTAACTTACTCTGCGACATGTAGCTCGTGAGAGATTCTTCAGAACTGTGCGACGTGTACCTCGTGAGAGGCTTTTCCGAACTGTGTGACGTGCATCTCGTGAGAGATTCTTCAAGACTGAGTTACGTGCATCTCGTGAGAGATTCTTCCGGACTGCGTGATACTTGCTTATGGCTCGAGAATATATACTCCTTCACCCCGAATTGCCTAAACATTATAATAGAGCTGCTATTTGCTACCAAATCGCGTCCTCTTTAGCGTCTGTTTTGGTCAGCCAATCACTACTCTAACATATATACTCTAGGGAAGATATTCCCTCCATTTCCAAAAAAAACGGCACGCTACACTGACGTCATTTGTTTGTCTCTTCTTAGTGATAAACAAGTCACCCCCTCGGTTTATTGTTACCCATTTCTATTGTCAGTTTCCGTGAAGCCGCGTAAACTTATTTCCTAACAATACTTATGGCTAACAAACATCTAAAATCCTGTACGTACAATAATATTAATTTACACTACAATCGCTCTGGCATTCACAATGTTGTGATCTAAAATATTGCCTCATATGCCCCACTAGAAACATAATTATAAATATTTACCACCTTTTTTGGAAACTTTATGATTAGGTTTTTAGTCTCCTGAATATTGTAACACACGATATCTATCACTTGCACGAAACACTGCACACGCATTTAACTGTACTTTGCCTTTTATCGCCACTATTCACTGGCTCGAGTCTAATGTGTTCATATACCTGCATCTGTCCTTATAAGTTTTCTTTCATTCAGCAAATACTGTACCCTGAACTATTTAGGTCCCTTTTGCAAAATGGTTATGCTTTCTTAGGTTATTGACATAAAAAGTTATACACTCAAGGCTTTTCGCCCTGATTCATTTTGCAATTATTGAACATATTTATCAAAATATTCATCCTCTACACAATCATATTTACATCTCTTAATTCTAAGACATAATACATTGACATCACAAATATTGACCCTTGAACTCAATTCTAACCTATTTACAGTACCTTGCAGATTTTCTATTGTCTGTTCCAATTTTCTACTGTTTTCATTTTGAACAGCTTGGTGCTTGTTAATTTCAGAAGTTAGTTTTTGATTCAAATTTGTAGACAAAATTTTGACTTCCTCAGACAACGTATTTCTTTGTGTTTCCGACTCCTTCTGAATTTCAAATATTTCCCCTCTGAAATTAACTTGCACCTGAATTAAATCTGCACTCGTAGCCCCCATCATCTCTCTTAGCTCACTTGAAATGATATTCGTTCGGCTTCCTAACTCTGTACATCTTACATCAACATGCTCAAACTTAGTATTAACCTCACGTTTTTGGTTAGATATTTCCCTGCTCATGTCTGACATTTTCTTTGAAAATTTTCCTATCTCACTTGCTATTATTTCCTGATATTCATTTCTCATTCTTATCATAGCTCCATAAATTTCTTTTCAATTTCTTCCATGTTTTGATATAATTTTTTCTCTAATTTCTCATTACTCTTGCCAATATCTTCCCTTAATTCCCTATTGCTCTTGCCAATATCTTCCATATTCCTTTCTAATTGATCTGCAATACTCTTACCAACATCTTCCATATTCCTTTCTGATTGGTCTGTAAAACTCTTATTTAATGTTTCACCAAAGTTTCTCAGCATTTCCATCATCAATTCCATCATCATACCAGCATCAAAATTAACATTTTCTACTGCATTTACATCCCTTTGTGAACCTTCATTTCCACCACCCGTTACAGTTACTTAACCCCTGTTTGGTACAATACTCTGACCCACAGGTCTAATATATCTATCTCTGTCGTCGGCTACCTGCCCTGAAATGTTTACAACAATCCCAGATGTTTGAGTTGACTGACCTGCTATTCTATTCTGGCTTTCTTCACTGATATATCCTCCCTCAAAACCTGCATTGTTTGAGCTATTTTCCGTGATCTGCATTGAATCACGCCAACTGTTACATTATCCCCTTCCATAATTATTTCTTCAATATTATTAGTGGACATTGTTTTCTTAATCCTTCCGCTTCTCAACAATATTTAATTTCTCATATTTTTTGTTTTTTTATTTTGGATACACATAAAATTTACAGCTTTCTAACCTTTTATGATGGTATCTGATGACCTTATTTTGATGTCCAGCTTCCTGCCCCTCTCTCCGAGATGTATATGTTGCATCTGCATTGTTGGATCATGGATCTACGTCATCTCGCTGTCTTGATGTGGAATTCCCCTGTTGTCTTCTGTTCTCGTAGTTGCTGATGTCCTCTCATCCGCATCGTCGGTCGTCCTGGTGGTTGTTTCTGGGATCTGCGTCGTCCTAACGTTTTGTAGTTAATTGCACCGCTCAATTCCTAGTTATCTTGCCCCTTCTTAGTTATCTCTCCCCACGTCCTGGGAGCCATTTGTCGCAGTTCTCATGGCTCGCATTATCTTAAGTAGTATTAGTCCCGGATGACCGATTTTACACTCACTAGGAGCTAGAAAATCCAATTTCTTGACTTTTTAAAAACTCAGTATTCTTGGTATATATAGGCTTATTATGACGTGAAACAACCATTTATATGATTTTTAAGCAGTTTGAAAGAAGTGAAGTAAACGCAATTTTACACTCACTAGGAGCTAGAAAATCGAATTTCTTGACTTTTTAAAAACTCAGTATTCTTGGTATATATAGGCTTATTATGACGTGAAACCACCATTTATCTGATTGTTTCGAAGTTTGAAAGAAGTGAAGTAAACGCGATTTTACACTCACTAGGGGCTAGAAAATCGATTTTCTTGACTTTTTAAAAACTCAGTATTTTTGCTATATATATAGGCTTATTATGACGTGAAACAACCATTTATATCATTTTTAAGCAGTTTGAAAAGAAGTGAAGTAAACGCGATTTTACACTCACTAGGGGCTAGAAAATCGATTTTCTTGACTTGTTAAAAACTCAATATTCTTGGTATATAGAGGCTTATTATGAGGTGAAACAACCATTTTTATGTTTTTTTCCAAGTTTGTAAGAAGTGAAGTAAACGCGATTTTAAACTCACTAGGGGCTAGAAAATCGATTTTCTTGACTTGAAAACTCAATTTTCTTGTTATATATAGGCTTATTATGAGGTGATATATCCATTTATATGATTTTTAAGCAGTTTGAAAGAAGTGAAGTATACGCAATTTTACACTCACTAGGGGCTAGAAAATCGAATTTCTTGACTTTTTAAAAACTCAGTATTCTTGGTATATAGGCTTATTATGACGTGAAACAACCATTTTTATGATTTTTTCGAAGTTTGAAAGAAGTGATGTAAACGCGATTTTACACTCAATAGAGGCTAGAAAATCGAATTTCTTGACTTTTTAAAAACTCAGTATTCTTGGTATATGACGTGAAACAACCATTTATATGGTTTTTTCGAAGTTTGAAAGAAGTGAAGTAAACGCGATTTTACACTCACTAGGGCTAGAAAATCCATTTTCTTGATTTGAAAACTCAATTTTCTTGTTATATATAGGCTTATTATGAGGTGATACATCCATTTATATGATTTTTAAGCAGTTTGAAAGAAGTGAAGTATACGCAATTTTACACTCACTAGGGGCTAGAAAATCGAATTTCTTGACATTTTAAAAACTCAGTATTCTTGGTATATATATATATATATATATATATATATATATATATATCTAGGCTTATTATGACGTGAAACAACCATTTATATGATTTTTTCGAAGTTTGAAACAAGTGAAGTAAACGCGATTTTACACTCACTAGGTGCTAGAAAATCCATTTTCTTGACTTTTTAAAAACTCAGTATTTTTGGTATATATAGGCTTATTATGACGTGAAACAACCATTTATATGATTTTTTCGAAGTTTGAAAGTAGTGAAGTAAGCGCGATTTTACACTCACTAGGGGCTAGAAAATCGATTTTCTTGACTTTTTAAAAACTCAGTATTCTTGGTATATATAGGCTTATTATGACGTGAAACAACCATTTATATGATTTTTAAGCAGTTTGAAAGAAGTGAAGTAAACGCAATTTTACACTCACTAGGGGCTACAAAATCGTTTGCACTGCACACTTTTGTGTTAAAATATATATACATTTTCAATTTTGTCATTGTGTAGATTTTGTTTGTTAAATTTTTTATACGCTACTATTATTGTGTGTGTGTGTGTGCGAGTATGTGCCTAGTATCCGTGCGCCGACAAGCAAAATCTTCATCATTTGCCTACCGGGCAGGGACAACCACGAAAAACCTGAAAAACCTCGAAAATTAGAAAGGGCTTCGTCAACCACTACAGCAAACGCCTACCAACCAGGGAAAACCTATGACAAAGCAGAAAGAGCTTGCATTCGTCTACCAACCAGAGAAAACCCCGAAAAACTAGCTACTTTTTTTTAAAAAAAACGAAAAAAAGAAAAGAAAAGAAAAAAAGAAAAAGACGGATAATATAAGTATGGCAACTGTAACGGGTGTGTGTGTGTGCGAGTATGTGCCTAGTATCCGTGCGCCAACAAGGGAAAACTTCATCATTTGCCTACCGGGCAGGGACAACCACGAAAATTAGAAAGGGCTTAGTCAACCACTACAGCAAACGCCTACCAACCAGGGAACACCTATGAAAAAGCAGAAAGAGCTTGCATTCGTCTACCAACCAGAGAAAACCCCGAAAAACTAGTTATTTTTAAAAAAAATAAAAAAAAATAAATAAAATAAAATAAAATAAAATAAAATAAAAAAATTAAATAAAATAAAAAAATAAAACAATAAAAAAATTAAATAAAAACAAATAAATAAAATAAAGTAAAATAAAAAAAAATTAAAAAAACCCATAATATAAGTATGGCAACTGTAACGGTTTACGGCAAACGCGCGCGCCGCGCAATACGTCACGCGGGCAATATTTTTCAAGTTATCGCGCAGTTTGCAGCTCTTTCATCGCAGCGGGCCTATCGCTACGCACATCTACTGCTGATTACCACTCTTGCGTCTGCCATATTGACCACTAACCTCAAATCCCCTCGTTCTTCACTTCTTGTCTCCGCCATTTTGTTTAGTTCCCATTTTCGCCACCGCGTCTCATATCGCCCCATCTCTCTATCCACTCAAGAAAACTACCATCCAACGTTCAAAAATTGCTGATGAGTTCTGGAGAGGCTTTTGCATATCTTGTTGGTAGCAAAACTTACCTTTCCCATCACCTCCAACATACCCCACTCCCACAGCTTTATCTTTCCACCAATCATAATCTCTCTTATTCTTACCAATCAACAACGTTCAGTTGTTCCTTTCCACCAATAACATCACTTCTTATCCCCACCAATCACAACTTCACACGTCACTTTCTGTTATACTTTTTATCCCTCGTTCGCCATCTTTTCCCTCTTTCAGTCCCGACCTCGGCACAGACAACACCTCGCCGCTCCTCACATCTCCGAACCAGATTGCCGGCAAGAACAGATCTCGTTCATTCACACCTCCACGGTTCACTCGACAGTAGCTACTGTCAACACCTACGTCGTACACTTTTTGACCGCTTTCGACCGGCTATGAGAACCCTGCTCCTACGTACGCTAGCGACCATTACGATGGTCCAGTACCAGGTTTTTGGTATAGTTAAATTACGTCTGTGCAAAGGGCGTCTGTACCGCTTTAAAAAACCTAGGTATATCAGTGCGTAGTGATGTTGGTTGATCTCAAAGCTGGTTAAGCATTTTCAAAAACAGTGTGCTTTTATTTTTTTCGCGTCGCGTGAAGCTGCTGCGCTTTTGGTGACGCATCAACACCAGTAACAGGTAAGTACCACACGCATAATTATTTTTCGGGCCTGCTTGGCGTAGCAATATATCCTTTGGTTTTTGGTACTGTAACCTCAAATCTCCTTACCCTCCTCTTGCGTCCGCCATCTTGTTTAGTTCTCACCGCATCTCCTTGTCGCCGACCCTCCGCCATTTTTAGTTCCCACTATTTTAACCTCAAAATCTGCTCTTCTAAGCTCTTGCTACCGCCATCTTCTTTTAGTTCCCATTCTCACCACCGCGTCTCCTTGCCCCCACCTCTTGCGACCGCCATCTTCACCACTAACCTCGAAAATTCCTCGTCCTTAAACCTCTTGTCTCAACCATCTTGTTTAGTTCCCATTTTCGCCACCGCATCTCATATCGCCCCATCTCTCTATCCACTCAACAAAACCACCATCCAAAGTTCAAAAATTGCTGATGAGTTCTCGACAGGCTTTTGCAAATCTTGTTGCTAGCAAAACTTACCTTTCCCATCACCTCCAACATACACCACTCCCACACCTTTTTCTTTCCACCAATCATAATCTCTCTTATTCTTACCAATCAACAACTTTCATTTGTTCCTTTCCACCAATAACATCACTTCTTATCCCCACCAATCACAACTTCACACGTCACTTTCTGTTATACTTTTTATCCCTCGTTCGCCATCTTTTCCCTCTTTCAGTCCCGACCTCCGCACAGACAACACCTCGCCGCTCCTCACATCTCCGAACCAGATTACCGGCAAGAACAGATCTCGTTCATTCATACCTCCACGGTTCACTCGACAGTAGCTACTGTCAACACCTACGTCGTACACTTTTTGACCGCTTTCGACCGGCTATGAGAACCCTGCTCCTACGTACGCTAGCGCCCATTACGATGGTCCAGTACCAGGTTTTTGGTATAGTTAAATTACGTCTGTGCAAAGGGCGTCTGTACCGCTTTAAAAAAACATAGGTATTGTCGTATGCCTCACATTTATTTATTATTTAACTTCAGAGGAGAGCTACTCGCTTATGAGAGGGATCGTTAATCAAACAAAGAACGTTAATTTAAGAGGCAACGACGAGGGACGCAGCTAAAGTTAGATTCACAACATAATTACACTAACATAATTCCTGGCTGAAGGGAGAGGAAAGGATTCTATTCTACCATAATTAAAACGGCAAGGAAATGGATAGCTGGTAGATTTATTATAAAATGTTCTCTTACCCCATGTGTCTGCCGCGCGAGGACGCCATGTCGCAGTTATCCGTCTAACGGCCTGTATTACGATCTCCGGTTAAAAGTCATGATTTGTAACCTATCAGTTATCGCTACCTGAAGGTTAGGTGCATTGCCGCGTGTTACAAACGCATATCAACCGATGGTTAGTAACCCTAAGGTTTATGATGCTGGGCGAGAAGTTGGCAACACCAAAGAGATATGTATTTCTCCTTGGCAATAGTTTTCTGAGTGATTTCACTGTTTATACAACGCTATCTCGTGGTAATCTGCAACATTATAGCGTCATTATTGGTCATTAGTAACAAGGCGAGCGGAGAGACTATTATAGATTGTGAACGGTTTTGGAGATTTTTTTAGAGAATTTTGACATGAACATAACCTAAAATGTAATTTATATACATGTCATTGAGCATACAAGATGCGGTTCTAGTACGTTATTGGATTACTGAGCTACAATAGGATACCGTAAACAATAGTTATAATTACCTTTTTATTAGCTTTTCCGTTCGCGAAAGCTATTATATTTATAGAAAAGCAACATCGATGGTTCTAATGTTGATTCGGATTTACACATGTTGCCTGACATTTAAGTTCAACACAATATTCTTAAGTTTGTTGCATCTTTCTAATACCGTTCCTTGGTTATTCTATTTGGAAAACTATGCCACACTTCAAAGTTTCGTTAAAAATAGTGTTAAGAGTTTTGACGTAAAAGTTTACGAATATCACTTTAATAACCGAAAACCATAGTCTTTTGACGCAAACATTTCATGAATATCACTTAAAACTAACGTGGAAAGCCATTCGACAATTTTAAAAACCAACCTAAATATAAACTAACACGCAAAATACGTTTACCTTTGCCCACACTGCTTGTCATTTAACCTAAAATGTTTGGCCTTCCAAAAACAATCCAAGCACAATGGTTAGTTCCTTACGCCCTGACAGTAATATTTAAGACTGGGTGTTGGAGTGAACTATTCTAATGTATAGATAACATTTCCAAAAACTTGAAAATATATTCTGAATCACTCTCAATAATCAATCTCTGCCGGTGGTACGCCATGTTTCATTCGGAAATACGAGTTAACTCCAAGGTATCATCTTTATCCACCACTTGAGGTGTGGTTAGTTTACCTCCAAAAATAACTCCCGGGTAGCCCTTAACCAAAGATTGTAATACACTCGCAGTACGTAACTCTCAGGTAAATCTTACCCCAAACCTTAACCGGAGATCGTAATACAGGCCGTAACTCACGCGAACACTAGTCACAGAATGCTAAGAAAAACCCACGCTAAGCTTGGCGTCACTAACGCCATATCCCTAACAATGACAGTTTCCCCTCCTTCGCCCCTACTCTCAGATAAACTGCCACCTTTCGACTCGGTAACCAGAGGGCGTATTACCATTAATATAATCTGTGCACATGCCACAGTATATCAGTGCGTAGTGATGTTGGTTGATCTTAAAGCTGGTTAAGCATTTTCAAAAACAGTTTGCTTTTATTTTTTCGCGTCGTGTGAAGCTGCTGCGCTTTTGGTGACGCATCAACAACAGTAAGAGGTAAGTACCACACGCATAATTATTTTTCGGGCCTGCTTGGCGTAGCAATATATCCTTTGGTGTTTTGGTACTGTAACCTCAAATCTCCTTACCCTCCTCTTGCGTCCGCCTTCTTGTTTAGTTCTCACCGCATCTCCTTGTCGCCGACCCTCCGCCATTTTTAGTTCCCACTATTTTAACCTCAAAATCTGCTCTTCTAAGCTCTTGCTTCCGCCATCTTCTTTTAGTTCCCATTCTCACCACCGCGTCTCCTTGCCCCCACCTCTTGCGACCGCCATGTTCACCACTAACCTCGAAATTTCCTCGTCCTTAAACCTCTTGTCTCAACAATCTTGTTTAGTTCCCATTTTCGCTACCGCATCTCATATCGCCCCATCTCTCTATCCACTCAACAAAACCACTATCCAACGTTCAAAAATTGCTGATGAGTTCTCGACAGGCTTTTGCAAATCTTGTTGCTAGCAAAACTTACCTTTCCCATCACCTCCATTATACCCCACTCCCACACCTTTTTCTTTCCACCAATCATAATCTCTCTTATTCTTACCAATCAACAACTTTCATTTGCTCCTTTCCACCAATAACATCACTTCTTATCCCCACCAATCACAACTTCACACGTCACTTTCTGTTATACTTTTTATCCCTCGTTCGCCATCTTTTCCCTCTTTCAGTCCCGACCTCGGCACAGACAACACCTCGCCGCTCCTCACATCTCCGAACCAGATTGCCGGCAAGAACAGATCTCGTTCATTCACGCCTCCACGGTTCACTCGACAGTAGCTACTGTCAACACCTACGTCGTACACTTTTTTGACCGCTTTCGACCGGCTATGAGAACCCTGCTCCTACGTACGCTAGCGACCATTAGGATGGTCCAGTACCAGGTTTTTGGTATAGTTAAATTACGTCTGTGCAAAGGGCGTCTGTACCGCTTTAAAAAACCTAGGTATATCAGTGCGTAGTGATGTTGGTTGATCTTAAAGCTGGTTAAGCATTTTCAAAAACAGTTTGCTTTTATTTTTTCGCGTCGCGTGAAGCTGCTGCGCTTTTGGTGACGCATCCACACCAGTAACATGTAAGTACCACGCGCATAATTATTTTTCGGGCCTGCTTGGCGTAGGAATATATCCTTTGGTTTTTGGTACTGTAACCTCAAATCTCCTTACCCTCCTCTTGCGTCCGCCATCTTGTTTAGTTCTCACCGCATCTCCTTGTCGCCCACCCTCCGCCATTTTTAGTTCCCACTATTTTAACCTCAAAATCTGCTCTTCTAAGCTCTTGCTACCGCCATCTTCTTTTAGTTCCCATTCTCACCACCGCGTCTCCTTGCCCCCACCTCTTGCGACCGCCATCTTCACCACTAACCTCGAAAATTCCTCGTCCTTAAACCTCTTGTCTCAACCATCTTGTTTAGTTCCCATTTTCGCCACCGCATCTCATATCGCCCCATCTCTCTATCCACTCAACAAAACCACCATCCAAAGTTCAAAAATTGCTGATGAGTTCTCGACAGGCTTTTGCAAATCTTGTTGCTAGCAAAACTTACCCTTCCCATCACCTCCAACATACACCACTCCCACACCTTTTTCTTTCCACCAATCATAATCTCTCTTATTCTTACCAATCAACAACTTTCATTTGTTCCTTTCCACCAATAACATCACTTCTTATCCCCACCAATCACAACTTCACACGTCACTTTCTGTTATACTTTTTATCCCTCGTTCGCCATCTTTTCCCTCTTTCAGTCCCGACCTCCGCACAGACAACACCTCGCCGCTCCTCACATCTCCGAACCAGATTACCGGCAAGAACAGATCTCGTTCATTCATACCTCCACGGTTCACTCGACAGTAGCTACTGTCAACACCTACGTCGTACACTTTTTGACCGCTTTCGACCGGCTATGAGAACCCTGCTCCTACGTACGCTAGCGCCCATTACGATGGTCCAGTACCAGGTTTTTGGTATAGTTAAATTACGTCTGTGCAAAGGGCGTCTGTACCGCTTTAAAAAAACATAGGTATTGTCGTATGCCTCACATTTATTTATTATTTAACTTCAGAGGAGAGCTACTCGCTTATGAGAGGGATCGTTAATCAAACAAAGAACGTTAATTTAAGAGGCAACGACGAGGGACGCAGCTAAAGTTAGATTCACAAGATAATTACACTAACATGATTCCTGGCTGAAGGGAGAGGAAAGGATTCTATTCTACCATAATTAAAACGGCAAGGAAATGGATAGCTGGTAGATTTATTATAAAATGTTCTCTTACCCCATGTGTCTGCCGCGCGAGGACGCCATGTCGCAGTTATCCGTCTAACGGCCTGTATTACGATCTCCGGTTAAAAGTCATGATTTGTAACCTATCAGTTATCGCTACCTGAAGGTTAGGTGCATTGCCGCGTGTTACAAACGCATATCAACCGATGGTTAGTAACCCTAAGGTTTATGATGCTGGGCGAGAAGTTGGCAACACCAAAGAGATATGTATTTCTCCTTGGCAATAGTTTTCTGAGTGATTTCACTGTTTATACAACGCTATCTCGTGGTAATCTGCAACATTATAGCGTCATTATTGGTCATTAGTAACAAGGCGAGCGGAGAGACTATTATAGATTGTGAACGGTTTTGGAGATTTTTTTAGAGAATTTTGACATGAACATAACCTAAAATGTAATTTATATACATGTCATTGAGCATACAAGATGCGGTTCTAGTACGTTATTGGATTACTGAGCTACAATAGGATACCGTAAACAATAGTTATAATTACCTTTTTATTAGCTTTTCCGTTCGCGAAAGCTATTATATTTATAGAAAAGCAACATCGATGGTTCTAATGTTGATTCGGATTTACACATGTTGCCTGACATTTAAGTTCAACACAATATTCTTAAGTTTGTTGCATCTTTCTAATACCGTTCCTTGGTTATTCTATTTGGAAAACTATGCCACACTTCAAAGTTTCGTTAAAAATAGTGTTAAGAGTTTTGACGTAAAAGTTTACGAATATCACTTTAATAACCGAAAACCATAGTCTTTTGACGCAAACATTTCATGAATATCACTTAAAACTAACGTGGAAAGCCATTCGACAATTTTAAAAACCAACCTAAATATAAACTAACACGCAAAATACGTTTACCTTTGCCCACACTGCTTGTCATTTAACCTAAAATGTTTGGCCTTCCAAAAACAATCCAAGCACAATGGTTAGTTCCTTACGCCCTGACAGTAATATTTAAGACTGGGTGTTGGAGTGAACTATTCTAATGTATAGATAACATTTCCAAAAACTTGAAAATATATTCTGAATCACTCTCAATAATCAATCTCTGCCGGTGGTACGCCATGTTTCATTCGGAAATACGAGTTAACTCCAAGGTATCATCTTTATCCACCACTTGAGGTGTGGTTAGTTTACCTCCAAAAATAACTCCCGGGTAGCCCTTAACCAAAGATTGTAATACACTCGCAGTACGTAACTCTCAGGTAAATCTTACCCCAAACCTTAACCGGAGATCGTAATACAGGCCGTAACTCACGCGAACACTAGTCACAGAATGCTAAGAAAAACCCACGCTAAGCTTGGCGTCACTAACGCCATATCCCTAACAATGACAGTTTCCCCTCCTTCGCCCCTACTCTCAGATAAACTGCCACCTTTCGACTCGGTAACCAGAGGGCGTATTACCATTAATATAATCTGTGCACATGCCACAGTATATCAGTGCGTAGTGATGTTGGTTGATCTTAAAGCTGGTTAAGCATTTTCAAAAACAGTTTGCTTTTATTTTTTCGCGTCGTGTGAAGCTGCTGCGCTTTTGGTGACGCATCAACAACAGTAAGAGGTAAGTACCACACGCATAATTATTTTTCGGGCCTGCTTGGCGTAGCAATATATCCTTTGGTGTTTTGGTACTGTAACCTCAAATCTCCTTACCCTCCTCTTGCGTCCGCCTTCTTGTTTAGTTCTCACCGCATCTCCTTGTCGCCGACCCTCCGCCATTTTTAGTTCCCACTATTTTAACCTCAAAATCTGCTCTTCTAAGCTCTTGCTTCCGCCATCTTCTTTTAGTTCCCATTCTCACCACCGCGTCTCCTTGCCCCCACCTCTTGCGACCGCCATGTTCACCACTAACCTCGAAATTTCCTCGTCCTTAAACCTCTTGTCTCAACAATCTTGTTTAGTTCCCATTTTCGCTACCGCATCTCATATCGCCCCATCTCTCTATCCACTCAACAAAACCACTATCCAACGTTCAAAAATTGCTGATGAGTTCTCGACAGGCTTTTGCAAATCTTGTTGCTAGCAAAACTTACCTTTCCCATCACCTCCATTATACCCCACTCCCACACCTTTTTCTTTCCACCAATCATAATCTCTCTTATTCTTACCAATCAACAACTTTCATTTGCTCCTTTCCACCAATAACATCACTTCTTATCCCCACCAATCACAACTTCACACGTCACTTTCTGTTATACTTTTTATCCCTCGTTCGCCATCTTTTCCCTCTTTCAGTCCCGACCTCGGCACAGACAACACCTCGCCGCTCCTCACATCTCCGAACCAGATTGCCGGCAAGAACAGATCTCGTTCATTCACGCCTCCACGGTTCACTCGACAGTAGCTACTGTCAACACCTACGTCGTACACTTTTTGACCGCTTTCGACCGGCTATGAGAACCCTGCTCCTACGTACGCTAGCGACCATTAGGATGGTCCAGTACCAGGTTTTTGGTATAGTTAAATTACGTCTGTGCAAAGGGCGTCTGTACCGCTTTAAAAAACCTAGGTATATCAGTGCGTAGTGATGTTGGTTGATCTTAAAGCTGGTTAAGCATTTTCAAAAACAGTTTGCTTTTATTTTTTCGCGTCGCGTGAAGCTGCTGCGCTTTTGGTGACGCATCCACACCAGTAACAGGTAAGTACCACGCGCATAATTATTTTTCGGGCCTGCTTGGCGTAGGAATATATCCTTCGGTGTTTTGGTACTGTAACCTCAAATCTCCTTACCCTCCTCTTGCGTCCGCCATCTTGTTTAGTTCTCACCGCATCTCCTTGTCGCCCACCCTCCGCCATTTTAATTCCCACTATTTTAACCTCAAAATCTGCTCTTCTAAGCTCTTGCTACCGCCATATTCTTTTAGTTCCCATTCTCACCACCGCGTCTCCTTGCCCCCACCTCTTGCGACCGCCATCTTCACCACTAACCTCGAAATTTCCTCGTCCTTAAACCTCTTGTCTCAACCATCTTGTTTAGTTCCCATTTTCGCCACCGCATCTCATATCGCCCCATCTCTCTATCCACTCAACAAAACCACCATCCAACGTTCAAAAATTGCTGATGAGTTCTCGACAGGCTTTTGCAAATCTTGTTGCTAGCAAAACTTACCTTTCCCATCACCTCCAACATACCCCACTCCCACACCTTTTTCTTTCCACCAATCATAATCGCTGTTATTGTTACCGATCAACAACTTTCATTTGTTCCTTTCCACCAATAACATCACTTCTTATTCCCACCAATCACAACTTCACACGTCACTTTCTGTTATACTTTTTATCCCTCGCTCGCCATCTTTTCCCTCTTTCAGGACCGACCTCCGCACACACAACACCTCGCCACCCCGCTCCTCTTTATCACGTGTCCTCCATACTCTTTCATCTTCCTTCCTTCATCTTCCACCCGAATTAACGAAACAATCACATTTAGTCTTATTTTTACCAATCAAAACACTCCACGTCACTTCCTGTTTTTCCTTCATCTTACCCTAATCCTCAATTCTTTTAACTCGTCCCGGATGAACCAATTGCAATAACGATAATCCTTCCGCTCATGGCGCTTTTCAAACTTGCCGCCGCCGTCGCACGCAGCGACACTAACGACACTAGCGCCCCTAGCGGCAGGATTATCGTTAATCCAATTGGCTCATCCGGGACTTATACTACTATCTTATTTGTTGAGCGCCTCTTGTTTTATTATTCTAAATTTGGGGTTCTTTGTCCTCCGGCTAGTTATAATAACTCAGTCGAGCAAATATCTCTAAGCAGGGCATGTAAACGGAAAGGAGTTGTTGCTAAAGGATAACACTGATGAAAAATATTGTTTCTACAGTTTTATTGCCGTCACACATAATTAATAATTCACATATTTAATCTTTATGCGCGCCTGACTGTAACTCTGATATTTCCGAATGTAACTACAGTCGTATTCGTTGCCGCGCACAAATTAATTCGCGTAGTTTACATTTTACAACTAATTCTGTGACATGCATCTCGTGAGAGGTTCTTCAGAACTGTGCGGCGTGTACGTTGTGAGAGACTCTTCCGAAATGTGTGACGTGCATCTCGTGAGAGATTCTTCAAGACTGAGTGACGTGCATCTAGTGAGAGATTCTTCCGAACTGCGTGATACTTGATTATGGCTCGAGAATATATACTCCTTCACCCCGAATTGCCTAAACATTATAATAGAGCTGCTATTGGTTACCACATCGCGCCCACTTTAGCGTCTGTTTTGGTCAGCCAATCACTACTACTAACATATATACTCTAGGGAAGATATTCCCTCCATTTCTAAAAAAGACACGCTACCCAGACGTCATTTGTTTATCTCTTCCTAGTGATAAACAACTCACCCCATCGGTTTATTGTTACCCACTTCTATTGTCAATTTCAGTGAGGCCGTGTAAACCTATTTCCTAACAATACTTAAGGCTAACAAACATCTAAAATCCTGTACATACAATAATATATTTACTCTACAATCACTCTGGCATTCACAGTGTTCTGATATAAAATATTGCCTCAAGATCCATTTCTGATAAGTTGTGAATTTCATGTTCGCGGTCTTCATCAAACATTTTTCTTCTTCCTCTTCCGTTTCTCTTGCAAAGCAGAAGATAAATCGTCCATTCCAGCAATAGTTTTGGCTTCCGCAAAAGCATCGGATGGAACACAATTCCTAGCAAATTTAAAAGACTTAAAAGACCATTAATGCTTCTGACTGACTCATCTACAGTTACATTAGAGTTTTGCAAAAACTGGTTTACACGGTCAATGTTTGTTAGAATTATGTACCAGAAACAGGTAAATGCAATAATCAATTTTTAAATATTTCTTTATAAAGAAATAGCCCCAGTTTTTGTCTCCGTAGTAGAGAGAGAACTGATTGGCATTTCCTCCAGAGTCCTGTTTATCATGTCGAAATGTTTATACACAACCTCAACAGCTTCTGCTCTTGCCTACCACCTGCTTTTATTTTGGTACTTCAAGGAAAGTAGGGCGCGTCTTTTTAAATTTCTCCACCTTGATGTAGAGAATAAAAGAAACGCATACTAGTGTGCCAAATATGTTTCAGTTTCAGGTGCTGATCCAGCGGCATGTACTCTGACCAAATTCAGAAAATGGGCCGCACACGCCCCAATTGGGCAAGTTTGTGTTCCTTGAGTATTCTCGATTGTACATCTTAAGGTACCAGACTTAACGGTTACATTATCATGCTGCTGCCTTTTACAATTCTTCATGTTAAAAACGGTGTTTTCTGCCTTTTTCAATATCTCTTCAGTGAGGCATAAATCAGTTTCGTCACTGACACTAAAGAATCAATGAAACTTTCCGAAATTTCTGGTTTATTCTCTGTTATTTTCACATAACGAATTATTTCTGTAATTACGGCTGATATCAGCTGCAGCATAACAAATTAATGCGAAATGCTTGGCCTCTGCTACAGCACTTAGTATATCTTGTCTTGCTTTCTGTGCTATAATATCTAGGAATTCGTCTTATACCTTCCATGAGATGTAGCTCAGTTGTCCTCTTTGATTCAATATGTTCGCGTAAATGAACATTGCAGTGGGATATTCAGCTCAATTGGAATAAAAAATTTCCCACCGCTGGGATCACCAAAGTTATGCTGTTCTTACATCCTCTTAACGGGCTACCTTGTTTGGCTAGAAACAGTATGGCGTCCATAATACAATGTAGGCATCTTTTATAGCGACTTTCTTCTGTTACCACCTGGTCTTGAGGCTCTTTGTCTATTCTTCCCTTTCCCAGTTAAGATTCGATGAACCGAGCAAAAACAATGTTTGTGGATTTGTGAATTCTCATGATCGTTCACTGAGGTTTTTTCCAATGTGTGAATCCTTCTTTTTTAGCCAAAAATGTTAAAGTTATCCTTGACCCTCTGGGGAGGTGTGAAAGTAACCTACATGGAACACAGAATAATGCGTCTTTTTTATCTCGCTATAAACTAGTCATGACCTCTTTATGGTAGGTGCATTTAGTAGTCTTTAAAAGAAACATTCTTTTGTTCGATTTTGACAATTTCTCTGACTTCTACTTAAATCGCGATTATGTTGATCCTCTGCTCTCAATTTTGTAATAAAACATCTCTGATATTGTGAAACGTTACTTGGCTACGTCCCAGGTTCTGGAAATTCAAAATGAAGTTCACTGCCCCGTATCTCCTGAGCTCCTGGTGGAGTTCCGGGATTAAGGTTCTGGACCTGGATAATGTTTGATGCTAATGACTTTTCAAACACTTTAGAAACCGTGTGAGCTTTTGTATGTTCGTCCTCATTCTCATCCATATAGGTTTCCCCTAAAACAGAAAGAAATAAACCTCGGTCACAGTTTTATAGGAGAAGATATCAAGGTTTAATGTTCACAATGGGAAACAAAAGTTTTATGTCAAAAGTAAACCCAACCAAATGAAAAATCGGATGTGGTACACTGGCATGACGTTTGCTACTACTTACAAATTCGCAGGTACCATTCATATAAAACACGAATTTTCAATTGCCCTATTGTCCCCATGCACTAGGAGTAATTTGCTACACTCTAGTTCCCGAGGTCGCGGGTTCATACCCGGTGGAGGGCTATAGCTTATTTGGGCGTAAAAATCTTTCCTTTTGCTTCCTAGCTTATTTTTGAAGAGAGGTAAAGCCGGTGGTCCCGTGATATATATTTACGGAATATAAAAGAACCTTAATTTTGATAGGGAAGCCTCTGAGCAAATTTAGCATTATCTTACAAGCATATTAGAATGGGACGCTAATAACCATATTATAAGATGTTAAACACCGTAAATAAATACAGCCTTGACTTTCTTCTATTACGACAAAATTCTTTACTAGCAATGATTTCAAGTATAGTAAAACTAGTTATTCGCATATTTTCATATACCATGCAGTCAGCTATTACAGTACTTGTTTGTCGTGATAATGAAGTTTAAAAAATATAAACGCGAATTTTAAGAAAATTTCAGCCATATTTATTTGCTTTTGGAAAAATGTAAAAACACAAAATGAGATATTTCGAAAGTGGTTGACGAACGCAAAAAATTATACTGGGAAAGTTGTATGTTTAAGTATCTGTGTGAGTTTTCTGAAATAAGATTTGTACATGATGCTGAATTTGAATTTATGGTATTATATATATATATATATATATATATATATAAGAGTCAGCTGCACCTATTTATTTTTTAATTTATGCAACGTGCTAAGTGACATATGTGACTTACGCCTCTTTTGAATGCATTCTAATGGCTGATTTGCACTACACTTTATAGAGGAGGGATAGATAACTCCGTGCATGAGTGCTTTAAGATACAGAAATCAATTGCCATGTATATCGATGCCGAGAACTTCCCACCCTGACTCTGGGAGCTGCAGTAGCACTTTTAGCTGATTTTACAAACGTTTGTTCGTTAGGGTGCATTCATACACATCTTTGAAAGGCCTCCGAAGGAACAACATACATCAACTGACAAAACTATTTGAAAACAAAATGACAGATCTACGCAGTTTGACCAATTGGTTTTAAGTCGTTAGCCAACAAAGTTTCTTTGTACGGCCTTGTCAAACATGCTAAGTATAATGTAGGCATTTTCGCTTCTGTCACAGTCTATGGCATATTTTATTTCATACAGTAATTGAATTGGCTGATGTAGTTGGTTTACTTGAGTTAAAACTATCAAAACGAGCTCCAAACACTGTATGAGGCTGCAAAAAGCCTGTAAAGATTCGAGGTGGGGTCTGAGTTCTGCAATTTACTCGTATAGGAACCTCAGCTCGCAAAGGAGTATTGGCCGACTGGTATTATCATGTTGGGTTTACCATTGTGTCACTTCAGTTCGGGTTCAAATCCTTCGTGTTAAGTTCAAACTTTTTATTACCGATTGTTTTATCTCTTTGGGAATATAATTTGATATTAATGCAAAGAACATTTTGATAACATTGTAAGTGTGTACAAAATATAATAATCGTCATGTTTTCCATTGGCAGGTGAATAATTTATACTTCGTAGTAGATATTTTATTGTGTTCGGAATTATGTTTGTCCCAATCAACTAAGTTTAAAACACTTCATATATGTAAAGTGGCTTTAGCTATTTGCGCCAGCGTGAATGCTTGCCGTGAATAAACTCTCCATTATCTGCTGAGTATTTTAAACATTTTTACGAGATACGGCTGCTTCATAATGTATACAAACGACGAGTATGTTGACATGCTGTTAATCTATGTAGAAACAAGGTGTAATGAACTGTCAGCAAAGCCTATATGAAGAACGGTTTCCAGGAAGGACCTACTGCAGACACTTTTCGAACGGTTGAAAGACGTCTTCGTGAAACAGGATGATTGGGAAGAGCACCACCTGCTCGCGATGCTCCAGTAACCTCCGGAGGCAGTGTAGAAGCTGTGCGAAACGCAATAGAAAACAGTCCACATACCAGTTCAAGGGCCATAGCACAGTACATAAGTCTAAGTCGGTCCTAAGTGATGCGCATATTACACTGTAATAAATTCCATTCGTACCATCCGCAACTACACCAGGTTTCCACGGACGCGACTTTCAAGCGCGAGTGATATATGCACAGTGGCTATAACAGCGAACGCAAAGGGATACAAACTTTTAAGAAATGTTCTCTTTAGTGATGAAGCCACATTCCACAATAACGGAACTGTTAACAGCCATAATATGCACTACTAGAGTACAGGCAATCCTCATTGGATGTTAGAGTGGAACCTCAATGTCTGGTGCGGAAATTAGGCGACCAGCTAATTGGACCACACTTTTTTTAAGGCAACCTCACAGGACCACTATACCTTGCATTTCTACAAGAGCTGCCATTGCTTCTAGAAGATGTGCTACTAGTGAAAAGGACAGGGATGTGGATCCAGCAAGAATGGAGCTCCACCACACTGGTCATTGATTGTAAGGAACCACTTACAGAGCATATCCACAAAAATGGATTGGTCGAGGGGTCCCAATCGCATGCCCCCTAGATCACCTGATCACACCCCACTGGATTTCTTTCTATAAGGTAATTTAAAGGAACGGGTCTACGCTCAAGAACCGCAAAGCTCAAATCATCTACGGGCACTCATACATGAAGAACTCAGGCAGATTTCACCGCGCATGTTACATCATGCAAGAAGATCTCTCCGGCAATGTACGCTAATGCGCATGGATGAAAGGGGTCGTTACTTTGAACATTTACTTCGTTGATGAACCCCACACTCTTTAACAATTTATTATTCTGTTTACCCGTGAACTTAACACCTTCACAACTCCTTTGTCAGTAGAAGAAGTAAAACATAAGGTTTAAACATGAAACAAAAACTCTTAGATTTAATAGTGTGGACATGCGCCCAAAAGAATGAAAGCTAACTACGTAACACGATTTACACCACATGCAAGATTATTAGTGTAAACATGATCCACAATTATTATCTGATTTTAATTCTTTATCTTTGGCTCACAGCAAAGCCAATAACAAAAATAAATAAATTAGTATACTAAGATATAGAAAATAAACACAAGGGGAAGGGAAAAAAGGAAGCAAAACAATTTGATGTAAGTATTATATTCGAATCTCCGAAACTATCTTTTGCTTTACCACTTTCCGTCATCTAACTCACTCGGCCAGAACCAAAGCATTCTGTTCCGCTTTACCACTTTCCGTTATCTAACCCCCACTCGGCCAGAACCCAAGTATTCTGTTCCGCTCTTCGGGAGAGCATTCCTCTATCTCATTGATAGCATTATATCCAGTGGCGACAGATAAAAGGGGGCTGCAGGACTGCAGCCCCGAGGGCAAATTTAGTATTGTTGCCTTAATTGCCTAAATTGAATAGATTACATCCGTACACATATTGTAATTCATTACAACTTGTTTATAACAGGCGGCGCGGTAAGTTCATAAATGAAGCCGCTTCTCCCTGAGAGGACTGCCAGTACAACTCGCTAACGTGCGAATTGCTTCTATTTCCCTCTCTGCTAGCCCCACTATACGTTTTGGCTTACCCCGCAGCCCATCCTTTAGTGAACTCATTGGACTGCAATGTTTGCAGTCCCAAAAGCAGTGTTAACTGCAATTTCGTGTGGATTTTCGTGAAATCAGACTTTTTGTCAATATTTTCACGGCGATTCAAATATATTTTTGTTTCCTGTCAATAAAGTACAATCAAATGTGATTTTATATACTGGTGTCAATGGTGTGCTTGTAACAATGAGTAATTCAGTCGAGTATTTAAAGTCGCTTCGTTTTGGCGCTTTAACACTGCAAGAGAAATGTGACATTAAAGTGTATGGAAGACCGACTGCTGTGTCAAATATTATTCAAACTGCAACAAGCCGCCAAAAACAATATCGTAGGTGTTTCAGTCCCGAAATTTACCGGAAATATAAATGGATATGTGGCTATGAAGTCAGCAATTTCCTTTTCTGTTTTCTTTGTCTTTTATTTGTAATTAAAGACGACGCCAGCATTGCATAGGTTCAAAAGGGGATTTCAGAATTGAAGAGACTATAGAAAAATGCCATAAACATGAAATGTCAAAAAACCATGTTAATAACATGCTTAATTTTGCTGCACTTGAGTCAGTAAATGTACAGGATGTTTAAGCCAAGCCTATAAGGAATCAATAGATCGTCACAACAATCAAGTCCAAAAAATAGGGACACTCTTATAAAGAGTGAAATTTTGTGGTTATCACGAGCTACCTCTGAGAACATGAAGAGCATGAAGGATCGCAAAATCAAGGGGTGTTCAGGAGATTGATTAAATGCATAGCAGAAATTGAATCCCTATTTAAGTGCCATCTTAAGCTTAACCATTCATTTTTAAAGGAATTTCTAAGACAATACAAAATGAGCTACTTCAGTGCATTCTTGAGGTTTGTAAAGAAAACATATTAGAAGAAATTGAAGCAGCAGACCATGTGCCTATTATGACCGACGAAACTACAGATATTGTTGACATGTTCCTTCTTGTAATAGACTTAAGCTATTGTAATGCCTTAGGTAGTCCTTTTGAGCGATTCTGGGGATTTTTTTATTCTGAATGGGCAAAATTCTGATACAATTGCAGAAATTGTAATTTCTGAGCTTGGCAATATATTAAAAGATAAGAAGAAGAAGAAGCTCATAGGGCCAAAGTTTTGATGGTGCAGCGGTAATGAGCAGGAGAGATGTGTACCCTAATGCGTACTTTGTACATTACTTAGCACATCAATTAAATCTGATAATGAAGAGAGCTGCCAGGCAAAACACAAAATCTAGGATTTTCTTTTCAAATCTTTCTGCTATACCTGCCTTCTTTCCCCGCTCTCCACACATACAGATCATCAGTGTTTGATTCGTGTGTTAAGAAGAGAATACCCAGTGGTGGATCAACGAGGTGGAACTATAAATCCAGGACTGTAAATGCTGTTTACGAAAAGAAGGAGGCATTGAAAGAATGTTTTCAAATTTTGTCAGAATCAGAGACTTCAAGCAGTGCGACAATAAATGAGGCATCTGCTATATTGGAGTATCTTGAAAATAATGTCTTCTGTTTCTGACTTAATTTGTTCCATTTAATTATGTCTCATGTTGAAATACTGTACAATCAACTACAGAATCGCCACATGTATCCTGCCAAAACTCTAGTGTATATATGTATCAACTTTCACTGCGGAAATTATAAAAGCAAAAAACACAATGGAGTCCTGTGGTTTGGCAGCAGAAAAACCCACACAAAAGTAAATTGTTTCAAACACACAGACCTGGGCAGCCACAGCTAAGGAAGTATGTGATATTATACTGTCTCAATTGAATCTCCGCTTCCAGTTTAGAGAACATCTTTCTGTGTCTTCCCTGCTACAAGAATCACCGTTTGAGCAATTTAATTCAATATTTTCAGAAAATGCGTTCAGTGAATGCGTAAAACTGTTTCCAGTGTTTGATAAGGCCAAACTACATACAGAACATTCAGTCATCTATTCAAAAGAAGAATTCAGGAATATTGATGGTGCTGTAAATTTGTTTCAGTACCTTATAGCTAATAATCTTTCTTCTACTTTTTCTGAAGTGTTAAAGCTTTTGAAAATATCCATTACTCTGCTTTTAACAAGTGAAACTGAACGCTGTTTCTCTACACTGAAAAGAATTAAAACGTTCCTTTGGAACACTATTGGAGAAAATAAACTAACTACACTTGCTATGTTGTCCTTAGAAAAGAAAATGATAGAAAGCATCCCGAAGTTCAACGAGAGAGTGGTTAATAGGTTTGTTACAAAGAAAGATCGCCGTATGCAGTTCATCTTCGAATAATGAAGGTAAACTGAAATTACAATAATCAGTGCAGCCCCCAAGGTATAGGCAACATGCGCCGCCACTGATTATATCCATGAAGAGCCGTCTTTTTTAAGCCTTTCGCAGCTCCTCTGTTCTCATTCAGGCCCTTAATCATTAATTGTGGTTGCGTATAGCACCGAATAGAAGGACAGGGCTACAGTTACACTTTGTTTATTAAAAAGGTCAATTTTTCACATTAGGCTTTAAACTTCGGGTTGCATAGATACGAATACCTAGGGGCAGCTGACTCACCTGGTATATATATATATATATATATATATATATATATATATATATATATATATATATATATAATGTACACGGATTTTTCTGGAAGGTTTTTTTTCATATGATTTCAAAACATGTATTTCTGGTGAAAACTTCGTATCAGATTTTTGTGTACAGTACAATACTTCCCATACTTAGCATAGCTTGTAGAGAAAGTAATAAACCGTCCATAATCAGTCATTTTTGGCAGATCCACATCGCATTTACTCAGCGCTATCCTAATAAACACTTACGGAGAATTTCGGTTTAAAACAATAACCCAAGTAGACTGCTCAAATAGCAAAACAACACTGCCCACGTCCACAAAACTCCAAATGCAGCATTATACTAGCATCAATTAATTTATTACGGTATCCAAGTTTATTGTCAGAAGCTTTGTAATAAAATGTACGCTTTGTAGTTAGTAAAAAATTAAACGGGCATTTTCGCCCTTGCAGTTATTTTTTAACTTTGTATTTCTTTCTGGATTTTTAACAATTCAGCTTCTCTGGGACATTTAGAATCCTGGTCCACCGAATACAGGGTGTGCGGGGCCCTCAGATACGCCAATGTTTATGATACAATGCGTCCTCTATATAGCATTTATATAATACATATTTTTAATTCATGAATGGCTTTAATTAATGGGAATAAAAGCTTTAACATGCATTGATTTAGTATGGAATATGACTGTGTTATTATAATTCAGCTAAATCGAGTTTTGATCACATGGTAGGTAGAAGATGACCGATTGCTGCTTTAATTCTTTCCTTAGCTTTTCCCCTGTATTGTGCTCCTTAGGCAATGTACCCAGATGCCCCGTATTAGCCGGGACCATGGTAGAATATTGTGGTTTATAAATGAGCAGAACACCCAACATCAAATAATTTATGACTTAAATTTCCTTTCAGGCTTGTGAAGACATTGTTGAGCGCTTTCTAGATAATCTCCAAAATTGCATTTCGTATTATCTGCACAAACAGCGATTGTTTTTTCTCTTAAATTATTATTTTTCAAACACTCACTCAAAAATTTAGCAATGACTTCTAAAGCTTCTCCAGGCAAACATTTCGGATCCAATGTTTTAAGTTGAATCCCCTAAGTAGGATTAAAGCACTTAGCAAGCAGTGGAAATATTTTACGGCCTGATGATTTGATGCATCCTATAAGCGTTCTATAAATCAGATTCTAGTTTAGTTATGGCAAATGCTGTTAAAACTTTTAATATATTTGCCTCGGTTTTGCTACGGCCACAATAAAATTGATGCAATAGCACATTCGATAAGTTAGAGTACAGTCCACTGATCTGAAAGATTGGTTGTGGTGCAGAGTATGTTAAGCGAACACTCCTTCAATAGCTGCTGGTTTCATATCTTTATCACCAAAACTTTCAGTTTAAAAAAATGCAGTCAGTAGGGTGCCTGAAGAAGCACCATTCCATTATGTTTTTCCTGTTCATGAGTTAATATTTATATCTATTCTGTCCTTGAGGTACAATAAACGTTGTTTTTTTTTGACACGACAGTATAAATATTTACGATAATTTTACACACATGTGCATCAATAATAGTTAAAACACAAATATAATAAATAATAATCAATTATACTTAGTATGTTAAGTTATTAAGTGTTAGAGTTCATTTTATATTCAAATACACACCAACAAATAATAACTCATTAACTATCATTTGTACATTTTTACAACACTCTACATACTTATTTATAGAATAAAATGCATGCAATAGTAGGAAAGACTTTAGATGTTTTTGACGAATCTTAGGAATTTTATTAATATTCTGCGACAATATGTTAAATAACTTAATATCCATGCTTTTTATATTATTTTAACTATGTTGGTTCTACAGAACTGAATATGCAAAGCATTTTTTTGCCATGTGTTATATTGATGGAGGTTTAATTTTTTTTCAAGTTCATTATATTTATTATTGTGGGTTAATGGCTCCAATATGAATACACCAGCAAAGGGAAATATTTGTAACTCTTTGAGTGATGAGAGTTCTGCAGGAAAGCCCACTGTTCTTATTACTTATTACTCTAATTGCCCTTCTCTGCAGTTTAAATATTTGCTTACTTTCATAAGATGTTCCCCAAACGATTATGCTATAGCGCATAAGGCTGTATATATTTGCATAATAAACATTTCTTTAGATATCTAAGTTTACTTCAATTTTAATGGATCTTAGTAAGTGACATGCTGAACTCAATTTAGAGGCTGACATTTCAATATGATTCTTCCATTTTAAATTCTCGTTTATAATAATTCTCAAAAATGTTGTGTCTTTCTCATATTCAATGCTGAGGTTGTCATAATGAATGTGCTGTACAAGATGTGTTTTATTTTGATAGGTATGAAGAATATAGCAGCAGTTTTACTTTCATTTATCATTAGCTTGTTAGCTTGAAACTAAGAATATAATTCAGAATTACCTGATTTACCGTTGTTTGTAAACTCTGTTGTTTGTTATCCCTTATCAGCACATTCGTATCATCTGCAAAAGCAATCACATCCGCTAGTTTAACAGGTAATAACGTATCGTTTATATAAACTAAAAATAATAAGGGTCCAAGTATTGAGCTTCGTGGCACTTCTATATTAATTTGGCTGTCTTTTGACCTGCACCTGCTTAGTTTATTACCTTTGAGGAAATACAATTCTACAATTTGTTTTCTCTTTGTTAGATATGATTTTATCTGATCATTGATTATTCCATGAAATCCGCATTTTTCTAGTTTGGATAACAATATATTGTTGTCCAAAAACATCATAAGCTTTAGATAAATCCAAACAGATACCGATACATGAACGTTTTCTTTCGACCAACGCTTCTACTAGGTCTAATAAATGATATGATGCTGATTCTGTTGACCTATTGTGTCTAAAATAAACTGTGCATCTGAAAGTATATTATGTTTAGACCACAGATCTGGTGTAGACAGAAAAGAGATCATACGCCTTCGTGTTTAGCTCTCAAAAATCTTAGAGAAAATTGATAATAATGAAATAGGTCTATAATTTTCCATGTCTAACTTATCACCTTTCTTAAACAAAGGTCTAACTTTTAGCAATTCTAACTTTTGAGCACATTTTCCTGGTTCATTGGATAAATTATAGATAGTTGCTAATGGATTCTTTAAATATTCGATGCATTGTTTAATAATCCAGTCAGGAATGTCATCCATTCCCGATGACCTTATTTTTCATTTCTCTCACTACTTTTATTATTTATATTTCTCTGATCAGATCTTAAAACATAGTACTATTTACTAGTTGTAATATATTCGATTGCCCCCATGGCTTACACTGAAAGTAGATACAAGTTTATTGCGTCGAAAATCTTAGTCAGACTTTTTTATATGTATGGATATTCCTTTTGTAGGTATCTATTAAAAACGCATTTTCTTTTTGGTGGTGGCATATTACTAATTTCAAGTATTTTAGCACTCGCAGTTTAAAAGTTCACTGTAGTTTATTACTTCATAAAGGCAGAACACGGACTGTCTTCTATCAGAGTCACAACTGTGATGAATTTCTTTTGACTCAAGCGTATGCGTTTACAGTTTTCGTTATTTTTTGCGGCATTCACATTAAACACGAGTGATTACGATTTTTTTATTGATAGCGCAGACAGGTACAATTGAATTGTTGTCAGCAATTCGCTACCTTACGATCAGATTGACGTAATTACACTTTTTGCTGTTTTTGAGTTACGATTACTTCCGTAATCAGAACATTTCGCTATATCTTTGGATCAAACAATCGTATCTCTAGCTATAATAGTGTCCAAGTTAAGCGTCGACGTATCTACAATGTCATACTTTTTGTAAGAGCCAAAGGAACGTAAAAGCCTTTACATTTGACCGACCCAAACGCTATCTGCAAAATAATAATTTTGGTAAGGATCAGAGGATGGTAAAAGCTGATACGTTTGTCTGAATCTAAGACTTCGTTTTATTATTGACACCTGATAAGCTCTTACGTTTGTTTCATCCTTCCTGCCTACGTGACCGACCACTGTAATTTTCCTGTTATTTTTTAATTATTGCCTTTACATACACAATTCCACATTTGAAGGAGTTCACATCACTAAATCGCGCATGAAAGCGCATGTATTTAAAGGCAATTTATTATTTAGTGCAATATTGTTTAGCAGTGTGTTTTTAGCTCACGAGCATTATATTAAAATTACTGAAACTCTTTTATGGAATCCAGAGGGAGAAAAATAGTTCAGTTAGTAAGTGGACAGAAGAATAATGATAAATGTAAGTATAAAATACATTGGAACAAAATATAAATAAATATATGATTGTTAGTTATTAAACTTGTATACGATATTGAAATAATAATTGAATTATATACGAGCTGTCATTTAAACGTTGTAACTTAGTTAAAGCATTCAGTACTTTGTCATTTTATGGTTTATGATAGTGGGACATCACAAGATGAGGAAGAAGAAGCATTGTTTAGAGAATTTATAGCAGCAGCTGACTCAGGTACTGATCCTGATTATGAGCCAAAAAGTGATCTAAGTGAGAATGGTGAGTAATAATTGTGATGTTTATGGTTTTGGACTAGTTACTATTACTCCTACACCTTGTTATTGCTATTATTGTGTTTTGGAGGTCTACACTATAGACCATTATTCATTTATTACAGATTCTAATGATGAACAAGCATAGATGGGCGTTGTCAATCCTAATGTGAAAGCCAGAGTTCTGGTGGCACAATCTATGGAAATTAATAGTCCTGAGTCAGTTAATGATCTCAGTAACGATTCTAATTATCTGGATAAGAAGGGTGATGATCTTATAACCTTCTGAGAGTTCTTCTGATTAACATAGGTGCTACATTTTGGAATATAATGTATTACAGGTTCTAATGAGGAGATGCAGAGAGGCATTATTACTGTAAACATGGTTCAGGTTGTAGAATCTATGGAAATGGATGATACTAATTAAGGCAAAGAGCCTGTGCTAGATGATCTGTGTGAAAGGGTGAGTCTTTATAGAACCTAGGGAACTATGTCTTTATTAAACCATATTTATTCCTATATTTACGAATAGGGCAGTTTATAGCTACCATTTATTATTCATTATCTTCACACGAAGATAAGGAGGAGGAAATCAGAAACCATATCCGGAAATTTTCAGTTCTCCCATCTCATTATTCCAGGAAGAAGTTTGACAAGGAATACTTACCTGCATATTTAAATATTCGGATCATGTATAACAATGAATGTTTCAAATATTCTAATCCTACACAGATCGAGAAGGAAGATGAAAATACGAAGAAAAGCAATGATGATCGCATCAAGAAGAAAGAATTGGCACGAGAAATGAAGAATAAGAAAAAGGATGAAGCAAAAAAAAAAAAAGGTGAATGTGTTATGGCAGAATATGAGTTGTAGGCAGTACTGTACTGTGCTAAGACAAATTCCAAGTCTTTGTTTTATAAAAGACAAGTTTTTGTCTATAACTTGACAATTTTGAATTTATCAAACAACCAAGCCAACATGTGAGATGAGTCAACAGCGAAAAAGGGTTCAACAGAAGGGCATCGTGTGTTTTGAACTTTCTGAGAGATGTTGCAAATGGAAAGGAAATGACACTATTTTCAGATACACGTGGTGGACAAAACCGAAATATTAACATGTGTGCCATGTTGTTATATGCGTCCAGAATATGAATATTCCAGTAATCAGTCAGCGGTTTTTCGAACCAGGACACTCACAGATGGAAGTGGACTCTATACATGCCTGCATAGAAAATTAGAGCAAGCACGTAGATGTGTTCGATCCCATAGTATGGTTCACTGTAGTACGCATGGCATCAAAGAGACACAGTCATAGAGATGGATTCTAAGAAATTCGTAAACTTTACTGAACTTCAGAAACAGAAAATTAGGAATAGAAAGACGGATGAAAAAGGAGAAGCAGTGAGTTTGTTGAAAATTGTATGGATGTAATACGTAAAGGTGAACCATACAAAATATATTTCAAGTATTGTTACGATGTGGCAGAATTTCATGTGTTGCAGACCATAAGAGCTGAGCACAGTAGAAGAAATCAAACATAGGAATTAGCATTACAACCTGTCCCTGCCAGTCACCAAGGAGAAACTATCCGATCTGAAAGATTTGTGCCAGAAAGGGATAATTCCACAGTAGTTCCATCAGTTTTATTCCTCACTTCACTCCCATTACAACAGTGTAATATTAATGTAATTCTGTTTATAATTTATTTTATGCTTTAATAAAAATGTCTTACAACAAAGCGTGTGCAGTTACATTATAAGATTGCAATACCCATAGAGTTGCAGCAGGAAATCGTAATTTATTTAGGATCAAAGAGAAGTAACTACAGGGCATTTTATTAAAATATTAAATATCTATTTAATAATTTATTATTATAAACTAAACATCAATGCCAATCATTGGGCAAATGAACTAGGTTATCGAATTTCAAAACAAAATTTGTGTTCAGCAACGCTAATATACATATAGCATCATCACAAACTTAAAAACTTAAATATCTCAAAACATGCATTCATGTAGTTACGTCAGTCTGATCCTAAGGTAGCGAATTGTACTTTTCCAAGTGGTCTCCACACGGTTTCAGGTGTCGATATATTTATTGTAAATCCATAATAGCTTTGTCAGTTGTTAGTACTTTTAAATTTTTCAACAAACTCTTGCCAAAATAGACAATCTCGAATTTTTAAAAGCTATAGTTAACGGTGTTTAATGCCGATAAGTCTTTGTCACAAAAAGGGGACATTTTGACGTCCCGTTTCTACTTTAAAGTCGGGACAGTGCACCTGGTGCCCTGAACAGTTTCACAGAGCCAACTCACCCAAATGCACTGCAAGACTGTAGGAGGAGATTATTGTTTAGCGGATACCGTTATTGTTGGTCACAATAGCATTTTACATGGCAAAAGCCATAAGTATTTAATGCCGTTGCTGAATATTTTCGACACATTACGTTAAAAATTACATTTTTACATACAATAATGCTATGCATACATATTGAATTATTTATTACTAGCTGTATCAGGAAACACAAAGTATAGAATATTATCTACAGTTTTTATTTTGGCTCCCCCAATCGCAACGCCCGGGGCACGTGTCATTTTTGCACCCCCCCCCCCTGTTTACTGTAAGAACACAATGAGTTTAAAGTAATTTCTTTGGGATGTTCAAAACATAATAGAACTTTCTTCAGACGGATGTTGGCACAATCGCTTTCCACAATGGCGCTAGCAGGGAGCAACGTGTAAATGTAAATGACAGCTGATGAAATCCCTAACCTTTTTGAGATTTTGTCATAGATTTCTTCAAGGAAATACAGTATTGAATTTTGGAAGCCCTTCATTGTTGCTCGGTACACAAAAATACAGCAGCACTTGGGGAAGTAAAAAGAAACATAGAAAAGTAAAAGTTTATTTCGATCTTAAAAGCATGGCAGACACAAAAATTGAAGAAATACTCGCTCCTTTTAGAGCTGCTGTGAAGGAACAGGTGAGTTGGCAATCGCATACACAGCATGCCTTTTATTGCCACAGCATATTTTGTCACTTTTGTTCCATATTACTGACACAGAAGTCGCATCGCATCCATCTGACCCGTGGCATCTTCTTATTTAAAGACGTCCTGAAGTCACTGTATCCGTAATTTTAATGGGCCCAGAAAAACCTAATTTGCACAATTCTAATAATTTATTATTTTGTTGTTCATTTAAAGAACATCCAAACAAAATGTGTTCTATATTACCAAGATTGCCACATGAGCATTTGTTATTAACAGTTTTACTTAATTTATATTAAAATCTGGTGTATCAGCTACTTGTAATCTTATTTTGGCAATAAGGTCTTCTTTCTTGATGTTGATATTACAGAACCAAGGTTCATTAATATAAAATTTCCTAGAAGAATCCAAGTTATGAGAATAATTATCACACCATTGATTAAAGATAAGGATTTTTGCATCTTTTACAGGAAGTGGTTCTGATGAACAATCTTCTTCATTTCTTGCTGTTTTTGCCAGAGAGTCTGCTTTTTCATTACCAACAATATTTTTATGGCCTGGGATGCATATCAATTTGGTTATTATTTTATCAAGTTGAGCTTGGTAAATAAAAAATTTAATTTCCATTTCTAAGAGACTAATATTTTACTTTATAGAGAAATTTTGGAGTTCCAGCAGAGATGATTTACTATCTGTGAATATAATATTGAATTTATATATATGTTTTCTGATGATTTGAACTGCTTTCTTAATGGCATTTCAGCAGAATAAATAGACCATTTATCATTTAATGTAATCAGAATTGATTGAATTAAATTATGACATACAGCTGCTCCCACTCTTTCTGATACTTTTTTGGAACCATCAGTGAAGAATAAATTCCATATCTTAGGAAATTTTGGAAGTAATTGTAAAAAATATTGATTGTGATATGACTCTATATTGGAAAAAGTACTGGTATCAATATCCAAATTATTGAAGAGAATCTTCCAATCAACATAGTATCGAGGATGGCGAGGAGTAATTGGTATGTTTGATAATGAATTGTATTCTATCGACATCCAATTGTGATACAAATCTGTGATTTTCTAATTTCTCCACATGAATTGAGTTACTAATTTGAGACAACAGAAGGAAAAGTTTATCTTCAGAACAATTGAATAATTTGGAGTTTAAACCCAATTTCTTTTAATGTGAGTTGTGTAGATGAATCGCCTCATACATAAAATAATTTTAGCAACATCATAAACTGCTGAGTTAAGTTTTCGAAGAGAACGTTTTAATGGATTTTTAATTATTAAACAACCATATTCTATTACTGATTTGATGAGGTTACTGAACAAAATTATCATAGCTTAAGAATGAGCTCCCCAAGAGGAGCCAGAAATATACTGGAAAATATGAGGTATACTTTTTATTTTCTTAACTATATAATTAAAATTATTTTTCCAATTCAAGTTATAATCCAAGATAATTCCTAAAAATGTTACACATTGATTTGGATAGAGTATTTCATTTACTACTTTCAGATACAAATTGGGTACAATTCTTCCTTTTTTAAATATTATCCATTTACTCTTTTCAGGATTGATGTTAAGTTCCATTTCTTCTAACTGAAGGATACAATTGTTAACCAAATTCTCAAACTCTTCATTATTATTTTTAAGTTTTTTTAAAATCAATATGTTGATATATAAAAATATCATCTGCATAGAATAATAAATTTTTTGATACTGATTTTATAAGAGATAATTGATGTATTAATTACATAAAATTGAACTGAGAAGAGATCCTTGTCAGAGTCCTTCTGATGTGAAGAGTTGTAAAGTATTATGAAATCTAGGATGAAGTTGAAGCTTTCTATCCTTTAATAAGCTATATGTAAGAGTTATGATCTTTTAAGTAAGTTTAATATCTGCAAATTTAGAATTAAAAGTTTTAAATTTGCTGTATCATAAGCATGTGAAACATCCAAACTAAGCCCTTGTAATGCCTTTTTCTTAGATAAAGATTGAAGAATTTCAAAATTTAGTATACTCAGTCTGTGAGTTGTTCCATATCCTAGACAAAAACCATATTGATTTCTTGGCCAATCTCCATATCTTTCCAAGAAAAATTGAATCCTTTGCGCCAGCAGTGTTTTTAAAATTTTACAAAAAACGCAAGTTAATGCTATAGGTCTATAAATTTCTTCACTATTTTTATTCTTCCCTGGTTTTTCAATTGGAATAATGTAAAATTGCTGCCATATCTTAGGAGTAATACCATTATGAAGAACAAAATTATATCCATGAAGTAATAACTAGAGATATTCTGTAGGAAAGTTTGGATCATTTTATATTTGTCCTTTAATAACTCCTTGAAGTTCATTGAAAATAAAATTATTAGTTAGCTCTCTCTATAATTTTTCCAATGGTAAATTAGATGGTTCATAATCTGAAATAATCTGAGGAATATTACAAGAAACCAAAGTAGGTGAAAGTAGATTAAGAAATTTATTTTGTAAACAATGATTATGTGATATTGGAGAAAATTGCTGAAATATTTTTATGAGTGAAGCTTCGTACCATATTCCAAATTTGTGAAACTGTTTTCTTCTCTAACATAATAGAATTACAGTATTCTTTCCATTAAATTTTGGTTGTTTAATAATATTTTTTGTTTTAGCATATTGTTGTCTCATTAAGAGAAAATTCTCCATTGTTTTATGTTTCATAAAATTATAACATTTAAGCTTTCTCTTTTCAATATGTTTCTGACAATTAGAATTTCACCATATAGGTTTATTTCTCTTTTTGGATTTAAAATTTGTTAATAGTATGAAATTTGTTAATATATTCATCTATTATTTCATAAATGAAAGAAAAACCAAATTTACTTGGGATGCGGCAAGAATGATAATATTTCTCCAACATAAATATCTTAAAATGTTCCCAATTTATATTAATATTTCTTGAAAGCCAGTTACTTTTCAAAATGTTAATGATGTGGTTCCCTGCATAATTGAGATCATAAAATGATCACTTCTAATGTTTCATTAATTATTTTCCATTGAATCATTTTTATAAGAGAAGCTGATGCAAAAGTTAAATCAGGAGAGGTATCCTGTTGACCCATTCTACCCATTCTTGTAGGTGTTCCATCATTCAATAAAAATATATTATCAGAAGCTAAATAATCAACAAATGGCAGATTGAATATTCAATTAATCCTATCCATCTGAGGAATATAGAAATTGAAGTTGCCAAATAGCAAAAGATCCTTATGAGATTGAGGCTGAAGAAGACAGTTCCAGTAGGAAATTGAAAAATTTGTATTTGGTTTTTTTATATATGAAAATAATTTTAATATTACCTAATACCATTGATATTCCTTGAATCGAATAATCTTCATTGTCTAAAATTTCATAAGAATTTACAATAATTGATTTTTTAATTCCTGCTATTATTCTTCCACCAATTGTAGGCCTGTCTGAATGTATGATTTTATAATTGGCAATATGAATATTATGGCATTCTTTGAACTATGTTTCTGAAGTAAAAAAGAGGTCCAGATCTTGATTTATTATATACACTAAAAATTCATCTTTTTTATTTTTAAGACTTTGAGCATTCCAATATATGATGTTTAATTTATTGATATTAATCGACTTAGATTTGTTCAAGAAGTCCATATTCTTCCATTAATGAAATATCACTCTTCTTTTTAGTTTTTCCTTTAGTTGATGAAGTCTTATTGGAATGACAATAGGAGCAGCATGGATCTAAAGGATTTATCTTCTGAATAATATTTTCATTCGTATTAGCAGAACTTAAATTTTCAGATTTTTTTAAAGACTGTCTTCTGAGAATTTGAGTTATTGACAGCAGTAACTAAAGCACATGTCACAGTGGAGGAAGGAGATCTACCATTTGGACAAATTAAGAGGTGACTGCAAATTAATTTTTTGAGTTTGTTTATTTGTCTAGGGATTTCCTCTTTGGAGTTTCTTTTGACAATCTAGGAATTTTAGGAGGAAACTGAGAAGTACTGTTAGCTGATATTTCTTGTGAAGGAGAAGAAAGACGTTGAATGGCAACTGAGCTAGGCAAAGTAAGGTTATTATCTTGAGTACTTGTCCTTTTGGTGACATCTGGATAGGAAGATTTATTTTTGATGGTATTGATAGCTTCATATCTAGACACCCTGTCACCCGTGGCATCATGGGAACATTAGTTGTGTTGTCTTTCTGCTGCCAAATCCCAACATAGCTGAAAACACAATTTAGGGCCCTCAGCCTCAAGGCGAAGCCAAGGGATGTTTTTTAGAGGAGAGGAGTGTAGCAATTGCAGCCTTGCGAAGCGACAACAGGGTGTAGCCAAGAGATCTGTGCATCCAAAATTCGAATGATTCACGTTGGCAGCGATTCCTTCCAAAAGTCGCTAAAACCTGCCAAAAACGAACTATATAGGAGCGTCTTCATAAAAGGGAAGGTGGGGGGCAATAGATTACTCCTGGAGCAACATCTACTACACCAAAACGTTCCTCATTAACCAAGAATTACTGCGAATAGCAAAAAACCGCAATTTCATAATTTAAGAGCTTCTATTTTCACCATAATCCAATATCAAAGTAACTCCAAAGTATTTAATAAAACAAAGTTCAGGTGCAATAATAATAATAATAATAATAATAATAATAATAATAATAATAATAATAATAATAATAATAATAATAATAATTGTAATAGCTGTGATGTCGCAAAGCATTTATAAGAGAGCTTAAGCTCGTAAACTGTGAGATGTCTAAAATAATACATTCTAATCAAGCATCCTGTAAATATACTAAATTTACAAGAATTATTCAATATTAATCATATAATGAAAATAGATCACAAAAGTTTAAGATTCTTGTAACAGCTTTTAGGTATGTTTATTTTGACAAACTTTCATAACTCTGGTGGCTCTTATTTTTTTAAGTGAATATTCTAGAATTTTATTTATAGAAATATTAATATGTATTATTTTTCTTAGTTCTAATTTAAAGTTAATTTTTATTTATTTATTTTATTTATGAGTAAGAAACTTTTAGTGGATAGTTCTTTCTAGTAATGCTAGCCTATGCATTGGAAGTTGAGCATTAGTTTTCTTTTGGGTGTTATATTGATGTTTTATTTCGTTATCTGAAAATTAATATAATTTTGGTGTAACAATTAATGAATTTCAAAATATACATGGTAAAGGCAGTATTTTTTAATAACCATTTGTTAACCTTGACGTGTATGCATAAAAAAAACCAACAAAAAAATTATCAACACCTGACTTATTAATGAAATAAAAACTTTTAAAATACATTATCAGCATTTAGTCCAAAAGTCCAATATCAGAAAATGACTTCCTGGTTCTTGTAGGATTGCATTCTATTTGAGGAATGTCTTTGTCACTAATGTTGCCTTTCTCTGACCAAACAAACTCATTCTCTTCTTGAGGAACTCCACAAGAATATTTTTTTCCAACAACTTTGCTACAAATTTATCTGCTTCTCCATACTGAGATGTAAATTTAAGCAACACCCACTGTCCAAAATGCACAGATTTAATTTTATCATATGGCACTTAATTTGATGAAGAAAATATAAGTTCATTTTCAGCAGGTTTTAAATGGAAGAGGCTATCTTTTCTAGATTGCATTGCTATTCTAACAGCACTTAACAGTGTAAACACAGTGCAATAAGTGTAATGGAATTCCAGCATTGTTACAGTCTTTCAGTATGTTTTGTCACTTCTTCTGCAGAAATATGCATAATATTTTATAAAATTAAAAGTGAAAAAGAAGTATTTAAAACAGTGGAGCATGGTAATCAAAAAGTAACATTTTGTCAACATTTAAAATTTGAATACTGGTGTCAGATGACATTATATGACTCACCAATGGGAATGTCAGTCCAAACAACAGGGTAAGGAGGAAGCAATATCTGACGAGAACCAATCGACCAATTAACTGAGGATCAGGACGTCTCCTTGAAACATGTTCTGTTAGGTGACAAATAAGTGGAGCAAAAGTGTTTTTAAAGGTTAATGAAAGTTTTCAAGATATTTATTTTGTTTGTAACTGATTGGTCACATGAATAAATTATGCAAATTGCCAGTTGTTATATGCTCTCCTTGATTTTATCCATTGACATATATGTTGCTTTAACATACCACCTATACCATCAACTGCCCTTTTTTATCATGAGAGGTGCAGAGGAAATGCCAGTTGCCATGGAGATTGCAATCCTGATACCAAAAACTTATGTTGGCCTAAGTAAATCGCCGCTTAAAGTGCTAATGAGCTCCATCTGAGATGATTTCTACCTTTAAAACAATCCTTAGGTCATGTTAGGCCTTTAAGTAATAATAATAATAATAATAATAATAATAATAATAATAATAATATACTGATTTCCACCTGTTTTACTTTTGGAAGCTTGCTTTTCAGATCCTGCAGTGATTTTTGATGTAATGCATGAACAGCTAATCAGATGTTACTGTATTGGTTATTGCCCCTGACACAGCAATGGCTGTCTAAATAATGGTATAATATAAGTTCCAGCATGTACTTTGCACTTCATCTTGGTAAGTGCACAGTACATGGCAAGTAAGTTATGGCAAAACTTTCACCAAAATCAGCTTGAACAGCAGACACTGAATTGGAAATTAATTCACTCTTGAACTTCTCAAAGAAATTAATCTGCTTATTTTCACAAAAAGTAATTAAGAAGCTATGGCAATTTTTCTCCTAACACTTCAAGAGCATCTTCAACAGAACCTTCAGTAGCTGCACCTCCAATATCTAGATTACTTCATTGGCACCATGAATGTTCCCTCTGAACTGTTTGACACTTGTGTTACAAAGTCATCATACTTCTTTAGACCTACACAGTTTGGGTATAAAAACAGTTTACAGGACTTCTCTGTTGGATCAAACACTGTTGCTTCCATAAGCTACCTGTTTTTCCTAAGGCTTTACAAAGTATAGAAAGTAACAGATCTATGTTGGCTTTATAACTTCAAACACAAACACTGACTGAAATTTGTGATAGTAAAACATGTTGAGGTCATAAAGCAGCAAAACTGAAAATCTTAATATCTGAATACTTCAGTTGATTGGTTCATAGACTTTGACAGCATCATATAAAGGTACTTCTTTGGATATGTCTTGTGCACAACAGTTCTGGTGAGTTGACTGGCCACTCACTTCACCTTAGCCGAAGCTTTACCCAGTGATAGTGGAGATTTACATATCTTCTGCAGAGATTATATCAAAGTTCTGTTACAAGATTAGTCTATTTTCTTTTAAGCATATGTTGCTTCTTGACTCTTTCTGCTGAGTTTTTGGAAGCTGTTTTACATTCTTTAATAGGCATCTTGGCACATACTTCTTTGTTCTTTAATTTTTTTCTGTGGCAGCTATCCTGTCTTCTCTTCCTGTTTGATTATTGCAGAGTAGCTTACACCCTTTTTAGGTGCCATATTAGTTATTATAGATTGGTGTGTAGTGAAACATAAACAAAAGCTGGTAAACTAGTCTTGGGTAATTGAATAAATCATCTGAAGCTCAAAGTGTATCGATATTACTTGAATGGCAGTAATTGTCATATCTACATTTGTTATGAAATCATTAGAATAACTTATGTTCTTTCTATACATCACAATTGCAGGTATGTTATCTGTAAAGTATGTACTTCAGTGCTGCCAGCATCTTTTTTCAAACATTCTCCATGTCTATTCACATTTCTCTTATAAAGGTTAAAAAGTATCACTGTTTATCTTTAAAATTTAAGGCAGTAATGTTACATATAACCGCTTGCTTATAATTAATTTCTTTGAAAGCTATGTAATGGTAGAAACATGTTTAAAACATAAAATTAAAAGAGCAGCAGAATTTATATAAATAAATTATTCAAAATATTAAGTGTGTATTAAACTTTAATTAAAAAATCATTTTTGACATATGCATTGGGTATTGTCATATATGTGCATAGTCCTTCAGAATGAATGGGAATTTTATGTGACTGCTGTCGTAAATAAATGTGGAAGTTTCATTTTATAAATTAATGGAAGTTTTGCAACTTTTAACTAAATTATTTCCTAAAATATACTGAATCAAACAAGATGACATTTTTGGTGTCAAATTTTGACAGTTTGTGATGAAATCTGTTTTGGCCTTTTGGAAAATTCAGTGAACTAAATTATGTAAAACCAATCTGAAATGCATACATTATGATATTTCAAGTGATATTTAATACAAATTATTATATTGAACCTGAAAGAAAATCATTTTGGTTTTTCTTTTCATAGAATTGCCCAATTCATTACCAAGAGGTACTCTGCATGATTTAGTACTATTTATATCTATACACAGGAAGTATACAGGAACAAATTTTGAATTTCACTTTTTCCATTAATATGTTTTATTGATAGAAAAGCCTCTTAGATACAGGTTATTGCCAGTTTAACTATTATTAACTGAAAGAAAATAACCTTAAGGTAAATTTTGGGAGCAACATTAGCCAAGTTTTAAACAAATTGGCAAGACAACATTTTAAGGATGTTATAAAATAAACTCATTTTAATAAAGCATCTTAGTTGTTTGCTAAAGCATAGTATGCTAGTCTTTCTGTGTATTAAATCAAGACAATTGTTTAAAGAAATCAATATCATGGTCACTTTTAATTAAATGGTGATAGATTATTTCTTATTCCAAGAATGGCCCACTGTGTTTGAGCTATTATTGAGCTATTATATATACTTCTGCTCTTACTAAATAACTGAAGAGCCATTTTATGTGCTTCCCCCCTTCCTTTCTTAATTATGTTTAATCAGTTTCCTGGCAATACTGTATTCTACCCAAAAGTTTTAATGTTGATTTCACTACAAATATATGTTTTGAGGTTCCCTGAATCCTCTCCCACAAGAGAGAGAGCAGGTTAGAAAGAGGGAGAGAAATGGAGGGTCTTATTTTAATTATTACCTATTCTGTAATAGCAAGCAAGAATGAAAAGTGTAATAATGGTTCATTTTATCTTTAGTTTGTCTTTTGCAAGACAAAATTCCATTTTAGAATGAGTTATACATTAATTTATGATTTGTCTATGTCCAGGGGGATTTGGTGCGTAATATGAAAACAAATGGGGCACCAGAGCTAGATGTGAAAAAGGCAGTGGCAGAACTGAAGCTGCGGAAGAAGATTTTGGAGGAAAAAGAACTTGCCCTTGCTCCTAATGAGTCTACATTTGATCGAGCCAAAATGGAAGATTTATTGAGAAGGCGGTTCTTCTTTGACCAATCATTTGCCATCTATGGAGGTTGAATTTCCTTTAAGCTAAATTTGAGGCATTCCCTGAGTTACAAACATCTGACTTGCATACAACCTGTGATTACAAATTTATGCCTGTAAAGTTTACAATATTTAAACTTAATTGCATAGAGCTCACAAAATAATAATGGGTATTGGTTTGCAATATATGTTGCATGTTTATAGCTTTTCAATGGTTTATTAAATTAAAGATTTGCTCCTTATAACAGTTTTAACTATTCTAGCTTACATAGGATTTGAATTAAGATAGTTCATAACTTGGGGATAGCCTATAGATGAATTTAATATATATATGCTTCAAGCTGGTTTTAAATCTATGGTGAATATGATTTGCATTAATTAGAATAGCATTATGTGGACTGCATGTTTGTTTATGCCTACATGAAAAAAATACTTTACTAAAATGACATTCTTAAAACCATGAATATGGTGAACTGTTCCAAAATCAGAAAGGATATTTCTACATCAACTTGCAAGTGATCTCCGATGCAAAATGAAGATTGCAAACATTCTTTCCAGAATTTTAAGCTACTCTTCAGTATGTTTCCCATCGCTCGAAGCATTAAACTCATTCGTCACGATTTTCCAGCATCTGTATAACACGCTTTTTACACTCATATTGTTTAAATGGATTTTCTTTATATCTACCAACAAACATTTATCTCTCTTACTGATGATTCCTCCCTTTTCCTATTGCACATAACCTTATCCATGATCACATCAAGTAAATCACGCAAACAAAACAGTACCTCCAGAAGTAATGAGCTCTTACTTCCGTAGTTGTAATGAAACAGTAAATTTTAATTGAGCTCTTCAATGTTGCTCCCAGAGTAACCTACTTTCATAGTATGTAACCTACTTCCTACTTCTGTAGTTCTTTGGTAAATGTTACTTCCGAAGCAATTTACTCCAACATGGTGCACGCCCTTAGCATCTATATATTGTGTGAGTGTAGAGCAATGTAGACGTTTTTTAGTGGAACATTGGCAGAAGACAATAATTTATTTTTTAATCTTGATAACTTGAATACTAAATAGAGATATCAAATGAAATTAAAATTGTTTGATGTTTGCATAAGACAAATTTTAAATTAAACCGTCAGGTAAATTGACTGAAAACTTCAGAAAGAAGGATTTTCATTGTGGTGCATTCACTTAAAAGAAAATTAGAAGTATATAATTCCTATAATTTGACCTTATAGTATAGTAGTAGTGTGTGAGCAAAACAGAATACCTACTTACAGTAGAAACCCGCTTATCCGAGGCTCCGTGTTAACTGAGGCACTCATTTCATCAGCATAATTAATTAAGTTGACAAAATTCATAACAATCTCAAACAATAAACAATAGAGGATTTTCTTGCAATAAAAGTGTAACTTGATTTTAAAAAAAGAGATACTGTAAATATTACTGTATTTCAATTTTTATAATACATAAGTTGAATTAATTAAATACGTATTTCCATTAAGGCAACACATTTGCCAATTATAACCTTAAACCTTAATTTTTTTACACATTCTGTTTTAACCAAGCTTTCCGCTATCTGAGCTACCCTTGGTCCCAATTACCTCAGGTTTCTACTGCATATGAGTTTTTAAGTTTTTGTTGGTATTTAAACTTTGAAAAAAATCACTGCTGGGACTGGTAATAAATTAACGAATACTAAGCAAAGTTGTTAAATCTTTAGAAAATATATGTTTCTTAACAGCACTATAATAGGACTTGGAAGAAAATGTGTTGGATTCACATGACTTTCTCTACTTACAAAATCTAATTCTTCTATCTACTTCTGGTTAATTGAGATAAACTTTTAGTACACATGTACACATTGTTGTAGATATAAGAAGGATACAGAAGAATAAAGCAGTAGTCAAATTTTTAAAATGCAGATCACTATGTGATGGTTTTGAAGTTCGACCTCTTTGCATGACTAGAGAAAAAGCCAATAATGACTTACCACTTGAAAAAAGTATAAGTATTTGAAAATTCAAACAGATAACAAACAATATCTCAGAAATGGTGCATGGTCCCAACCCCCAAAAAAATTATACTTGGCATAAGTTGTATGCTTTAACTAGACCTACTTTATTTGTATAGTAAGATTTTGTCTATCTCTTATGGTTTACCAATTTTACAAAACAGGAATGAAGAGGACTTCACAGACTATCCCAGAAAATTCAAGATATACATTTTATTTGCATGCAAATATTTTTAAAATTCTTTCTTCAATCTCTTCCATAAAAATTGCCCACAGTAAGTTTAAAGGTTTACAATCTACACATATTTATCTCCATGAAAACTACATTTGTTCTTAAGACTATAATATGGATAATATTATAGTTTGTTTAGGATATAAATGCATGGTTATTATAACAAGTAGGTATTGTTATACATAGCTTGAGTATTTTAAAGGATGGAAAATAGGATGTACCATGTTGTATCCCATAGACTAACTAGCTCTTTTACAGTAAGGGACATGATCATTAGTGCCGTATACCTGACCTGGACTGCATCTGTTCATTGTATACAGCCTTTAAAATATGTGGCACCACAGTGACATTCTTCTATTTCTTACATGCACCAAGTGTCAAAGCTCAGCTTTGGCCAGCTGGAATTTAATAATAGCAGTAACATTTCTTCATGACCCAACACCAGTTAGCAGTCTTTACATAACTCCTACTGTTCATCAGAATATTAGAGAACTTAAAAGTAAATCTAAATAATTACACATTTTTCTAGATAATATCAACCCGTGTGTTGTGTGCATACTAGAACATTACATGAAACAGCAGGGATCATTGAATGGGTATTTAGAAGCAGAATATTTACGAAAAAACCTAGAAGATAAAGTATGCAAATACATAAAAAGGTTGTATTATTAAAGCATTGTTCTTTCAAAATTTTGTTCTTAACAGGATATCAAAGTATGTGCAAATCCAATTAGAAATGCAGCAAGTTAATAGAACTATAATAGCATTATACCAGTCTCCAGTCATAAAAGTCATATTACTCGGCTTATTTGGATATTAGCCTCATGTATTCCCTTTGTACCTATAACAAAATGTGTAATGAAGCTATTTTGAAAATGTTTATCTTGGTTTAACGTTAAGTAAATAGACAAGTAAGCTTTTGCGAGAATATTTTATATGTAGAAATTTAATAAAAATAAACATTAGTAGATAGCTAGAGTGGATGTAATACATCAGACTTTATCTATTTCCTCTACTGCTTACCTATGGTGCTTGTACTACAAGTTAGAGGAAAATTGTATTCCACCCAAAATTATGTTGAAATTTCAGCACAAATGCATGTTTTTTGAACCTCCAAAACCTCCAAAAATAATTGTTAGAGAACCATCCATATATGGACAACATATAAGAACTTCATACTTAAAAAAGTGTTATTTTTTATATTCTCAAAATGGCTCTAGCAATTTTTATTAAAATATATGTTTGAGATATTAACATAAAGAATAAAATGTATATCTTGAGCTTTATGTAAACAACTTATAAAATTCTGTTCATTCTAATAGAAATTTTCGTAATTTTGTATAACTGATAAATCATAAGAGATAGATAAAAGCTTAGTACAGATAAAATGAGATGTTATTAAAATACACAGCCTTCATGAAGTGAAAAATGGTTTAGCACAAGATATTCGCTTATGTTTTTTTTTTGATTCTCCTGCATTTCAAGTCATTGTTTTAGGCGCTAAGCCATCATTCTTTTGTTTCTTGTGAGACCATGTAAAGAATATGTAATATCAATGCTACATATAACCAGCTTTTTAAAGATTTGACCATCACTTCAGTATCCCGTATGCTGTGTACCTGTAATGAACTGTGCAATGAAACCATTTCTGCAAACTTTTATCTTGATTTAATTTAAAGGATTGAGTCGGAATTGTTACACTAACATCACTTAAGTTTACTCACTTAACATGTTTCGGGAAACAGTTGTTCCCATCCTCAGAAGTTACTTCGACATGTTTTATCTTGATATTTGTTGATGTGAATGAAACATGAATATGATATTTATTTAAAGGTGAGTCGGAATTGTTACACTAACATCACTTAAGTTTACTCACTTAACATGTTTCGGGAAACCGTTGTTCCCATCCTTAGAAGGTTAATTCGACTGAATTAACCTTCAGTCGAATTAACCTTCTGAGGATGGGAACAACGGTTTCCCGAAACATGTTAAGTGAGTAAACTTAAGTGATGTTAGTGTAACAATTCCGACTCACCTTTAAATAAATTCAATACACATCACTGTTTCTAGCTTCTTTTCATTACAATATCAATGAATATGATAGTTTGTGGAGAAAGTTGTGTGCTTGTAACACATCATATTTTTATTTTTGTTTTTATGTTTTACACACCTCAGCTCCTATCTTCATAGCACATACCTTTCAAGTGACATGGTAAATTTGTGCACTAATTCATTTATTTGATTCTTTTGGAGGTGTATAAAATGTACCCAGGACTTGATACTGTTGTATTATTTTTAATGTGCTGTTGGGTACTGGCTAATGAGGCATGATTTAAAATTTATGTTGGGAGGAAAAGGCACTAACATAGGGGATATTATAATCAGCAATCATGAATATAATGCTACCAAGGTATAGCAGTAGATATCTGGAAATATCAAATGAAGATGCAAGAGAATAAGACAAGAATCAATTGTGAGACACAGTGTAGGAGGTCAAAGATCACTAACAGAAGGAGGAGGAAGAGGTTATTTTAATGAAAAACCTAAGGCTTTTTATGATGAAAGATAAACCATATTTGATTTTAATGCAATTGAGCTTTGTGGAAGAACGGCTTAATTCCAAAAACATGAAGTTTTCGCATGTGATTTTACGAGATTGCCTGCTATGTGGCATGTGCACGTATTTTGTTAATTTTTTTTAGGAAAACCTTTTCTTAATAGATTTAATGGAAACTAATCCATAATGTGCCCATTCTCTTGAAGGGTATTGCTGCCTGCAGAATAAGTGACCTGGTTTCAATCCTGGTGCTGGTGGGATTTTTCTTATGCTTGGAGTTTGGGGAGTACTCCGCCTTGTGAATCTTTGAGGATCAACTGGGTATTTGGTCTTGAAAACTGCATTTGCTGTTGGGGGCATTCAGCATGTCGGCAGCTTGCCATCCCCACTATTATCTCATGATGTGTGGATGGAGGCAAAAGATGCACCAGTCAATCAGTGGACCTTGACCTGTGGTGGGCTGTTTCACCTGGAATAATCTAAAAATAATCCCTCGTATTAATAATACAAAAAAATATATATATACATATACACAGTAAAACCTCGTTAATCCGGACCAATTGGGGCTCGATGTTGTCCAGATTATCAAAAGTCTGGATTAAGTGAAATAAATGCCACAGAGAAAAATTGTGAATGAAATTACAGTACTGTATAATTTTATTAGAATGTAAGATACAATAGGCCCACCTGATTTTAATTAAACATTCTTTATTTGTTTGGTTTGAAGAAACTATCAATTTTCTTTTGTGGTCTATCACACATCTCTTTCACAATGAGATCACGAAGACTCCTCATATGATGGTAGTATGCGGAAATCTATCTATTGTCAGATTTCTTGACAAAGTCTATTACACAATTCGGATGCTGTTTAACCTCACTTAATTTCACTTTCGACTTTCCGAAATCCACATCCTCAGCCTCAGATTCGCTACTAGTGTCCCTAGCATTGCTTACACTTCCCACAATTTCTTTGTCAGTCATGATGTGATAGCCTGGATCATCTTCATCTCCGTCAAGCCAGTCTTCAATCTCGTCTACTGTGACAGCTTTCTTGCTAGCCGCAACCAGTGTTTGGTGAAAATCATTTAATTCAATTGCATTGGTGTCTAATTCAACACTGTCATCATACAAAAGTTTCTTCCATGCATTAGTCAGTGTAGAGTTTGAAATGCTGTTTACTGCACTTGCAAATTGAAAATCATGGATCTGAAATCATATGATTTTATATTCTGAAGTGTTTTTTCCTAGCCTGTTTATCTTCACCGTCCAGAGGCTCCTCAACTTCGAAAACTTCAGACAGGAATTTCTTTCTGTACAACTGCTTTGCAGTGTAGATAACGCCTTGGTCCATTGGCAGTATCAGGCAAGTCATGTTAGGTGGTAAGAACACACATTTGATCTTACCATCATCACTACACAGTTTCTTTGCATCTGGATGCACAGGTGCATTATTTAATAGGATTATGGCTTTCACATCATTCTGATGTTTATTTTCTTGGTGCGTTCTTATTGCAGGTACAGCATGGTTGTGAAACCAATCATTGGTGATGTCTGCCATAAACCATGCATGCTTTGAATTGTAGTAATGCAGAAGCACTGTGGACATTACATTCTTAATAGCCCTTGGTTGTTTACTTTTACCTACGACAACTGGCTTTAAAATATGGCTTCCATCTGCATTAGCACATAATAATGCAGAAACGCGTTCTTTGCAAATTTTTCGTCCAGGTGTATTTTTTAAGGATTTGGAGGCTTGCGTATTCTCGGACAAGGCACGCCAAAATAGGTCTCATCGGCATTATACACTTGAGACAAATCTAATTTTTCTTCTTGAATGATAGATTTTATTTTTTTCTAAATGTGTCAACAGCTGACTATCAGCACTTAACTCTCTCCACACATTTTTTTTGTTCACTATGTTATGACGCTTGCAGAATCTGTATAACCAGCCCAAACTAGCTGAAAATCCATTGATACCAAGTTGTTTCGCTAGATATTCAGCAGCAGCTTGAATTTTAACACCTCTTCACTCCAATTCCGCTTGCACGAAATTGTTTGTACCACTTGTATGTCGCATCTTCTAACTTTTGTTCAGCTGGCTGCCGCATTCGTTTGACCTGACAATTTTCCTCATTTACATCACATTTAATAAAAAATTATAAGAGTTGACCCTTTTTCTTTTTTATGTCCGAAACTGTTTGTTTTGTGATTCCATATTCTGCACATACACACGCAACAGTGGCACCATTTTCAAGCCTTTCGATAATTTTCAGTTTCTTGCGCATTGTAAGTGATTTATGCTTAACTTTCCCTGATGATATTGTAGATTTACTAAACGACATTATGCACTCGATTTGTTTCTTTAGCTTAATGACTGAGAAAGGCAAGTGTTAAGCTAACCCTTCTGACAAGAGTTGCAAACCCTATCGCAGGTACAGCAAGGGTGTGGGAAGGAGGGCAGCCTAATGTACCATTGTCACTAATGCATTCCTGGTATTCCCAAGAAATGCCTATTGTACAGTCTGTGCAAAAATAAAATGGACAATTTCCTTAGAGTATTGTCTTAGTGTAGTACTATAATTTAAGTTAGAAATTCGCAGGTTTTTTTTTTTTTTTTTTAGGATGCTTGTCCAGATTAAGTGTAATCCAGTTTAAAGGGGTCCGCATTAATGAAGTTTTACTGTATATAGTATATCGCAAGTGTTTCATATGTTAAATTTTTTTCATTATTTTCATTTAAGCTGCTTTTCTACATTGTTGCACTCTTTATTTGAAGTACATTACAGTTTACTTTGAAATAAACAAAAACAAACTCAATATGTTTCACTTACAATACGTATATTGCACAATACGATACATATATTACAGGAGCATGCTTATGTAGGTTGTAACCTACATCTTCAGCTATTGGTGATTTCATTGTAAAAAGTCCCCTTATTTAAACAATATCATGTTTATGTACTTCATGTAAAAAAATTATTAAATGAATTTGTTTGATCTGAGACCTGAAAAAAGAGAATAGAAACTTAACTGTAGCATAGTGGCATAGCACAGCATTAGCAAAATATTCATAAATTAAACCTCTTTAGCAATCTCCTTATCACTCAAATACATAGGATTCCCCTTTGTGCCATTGTTTCATTCATCAATAGACATTACCATGGAACACATTTTTCATTAATGTATTTCATTAGGCAAATACTTTGAAGCATGCTCATAATGCCCATTATAAATATGATATTATTAGAGCCCGGATTTTTAGGTTTTAACCTTTAGTTTTCCTCACTATTTAACTAACACATTTCAAGATATATATTCGTTTCACACTTCCTGGAGCAGAATATGTGAATTTCATTAAACCTAAAAAAACCTAAATGAGAGGTTGACATCTAAATTAATCTAAATAGCTGTTTTCCCTTTTTTGAGATGAATGTTATTTTCGGATTGAAACTCATTGTAAAATTATTTCCACCACTTATAGGCAGCATATAGTTCAAGTTACTACAGTTAAATGCAGCACATGTGACATGGCGACACCTGGATCCAGCTGATAGAAGAACAGGAGGAGCGTAACCTGCGTAACGGGATCACCTCCAATCGTTCACCGAGAGTACAACAGAGTACACCAAGAGTACTTTTCTAATGTAATTGTTCTATAGTGAAACAATGCCTAAATCACATTTATTGAAAGAGTGGATTGCTGCAGATCCACACTTCACTTTTGTTAGTGACAGACAGTGCTGCCTACATGCTGAAGGCTGGAGGGGGGGGTTCTACAGTCCTTCCACCCGACCATGCTACGTGTTACATGCTTGGCCCACGACTGCACCACCTTGCAAAGGAGATTAGAAGACACTTCGATGGCGTGAACAGCCTGATATCTTTGGTCAAGGTTTTCTTAAAAGCCCCACCTCGTATACAATTGTTCAAAGAGAAAGTACTGGCAACCCGTCTTCCACCTGAGCCGATACTTACCCGCTGGGGATCTTGGCTGTCTGCTGCCTTTTACTATTGAGCACTTAAAAGACATTAAAAATGTTGTCAATGAATTGGATGAAACAGAAGCTTCCTCATTGCCAAGGCTAAGAAATCACTCAAGTGCCCCACTCTTGCTGCTTCCCTTGTGTACATTAAGACACATTTTTGTTTAATACCAGAAGCTACTCTCCGGTTGGAAAGTACAACTTTGCCACTGAAAGATGCTCTAGATATCATTGGCAATTTTCCGCTAAAAAAGTACCTGGACCAGTGGGAGTTGCATGTTCTTCGAAGTTGCAGAAGATTCTTCAACAAAATCCTGTTTTTTAAGATATGAAAATCATCAATTCAGTAATGCAGGGAGAAAAGTACACAGGAAAACTACCCCTAGAACCTGCTGCACTGGCATCGATATTCTACACTCCAGTGACGTCATGTTCCGTTGAAAGAACCTTTTCTACATACAAGAATGTGTTACATGATAATAGGAAGTCTTTTACGCCAGAAAATTTGAGAATGATGTAACTATCTACAGTAGGCCAAAAAATAAGTCTTACAACTAAGTACCAGAAAAGCAAAATTATTGATACCTGTATTGATCCACAAAGCAAAACATAAAAAAAAATGTATTTTAATCAAGAAAAACCTAAAAAAACCTACTTAAAACATACAAGAAACCTAAAATGAAGGTTTATTCCACCTAAAAACCCGGGCCCTAGATATTACTCAAGAATATTTACAGTTCAACAGAATTTGTTAAGCAATTACTTGGAGTCATAATTATGTTTATTACTAACATAACATTAAAGAATCATTATTAAACAGAATCAGTAACATTGCACAGATATTTGGATAGTACTCAGCACTTCTAGCAATTAGCCCATTTTCACTAGATGTTATGCTGGAGTATGTTTTTCATCGCATATTTAAGCAGAGATTTCATGTGCTACAACATTTAGTTTGCGATCTAGGATTAATGTTTCAAATGTAAATAATGCAGCAAAAGGCGGGCTGTGGAAGATCACACACTTTTAAATACCAAAACACTTCCCTATTGCCTTAGATTTAAAGAAGGGCTTTGAGGCAGAAGACGAGTTCTGTATCAGAAGTTCGTCCTTCAAACGACTTGCAATTTTTCAAACTTGAAGCGCTTGAGTAAACATAATAATAGAATATAAGCATGGGCTGAACAAATTAATATTACATTGAATTGGCATTTGGCATCAGACCATTACATCATAAGCAGTTCAGTAGAACAGTGTCTTCTCTGCAGCTGCTTGTCCTCTGCAACTTCCTATAAACAGTGTCATATCTTTAAACTCTTGTAACTTTTTAAACTTGTGTAACTCAGAACTCCAATGAAGTACCTAAGGCAAATAAAAAGCAGTTTAACTTGAACTAGATAACTCTTCCACCCAACTCCTCATTGAAGATTTGTTACATAAACATTACTCTGTATTAATCCTTAAAATGTCTTGGAAACAAAGAAAAACCTAAACTATTGCTCTGGTAATTATGTATGAAACACAAGGGAGAAATTGCAATTTTTTCTGTTGTCTGAAATCATTTATAGTAGAATATTTTTGATGCATCCTTGTGAAACCGGACATTTTTGAGAGAAAGATTTATGCAATGTTTCCCATGTTTTTTCTATTTTATGTTATGAGGTGAATTATAAAACATGAGACATGTATTTTTTAAAATGAAATAATACTTGTATTTAAACCACCTATCTCTATACAAAGTTATATAAAAAATGTGTGCACACTTTTACATATGTTTGTATAATTGAAAATGTACTAAACCTGTAAGCTTAAATGTTGCACTCATTCTGTGGTATGTTACATTTTCTTCTTATGTGTGATATATAAGCACTAATAAAGCAGCATTTTATTGTTTTATAGTCAATTAAGCATACTATATGAGTTTATTAATGTAGTAGATATTTTTAAAAAAAATTGATAAAAACTGCACGAATTCTTTCTCTGTGTTTTACATTCTCTACCACGTATATAGTAGGTAAAGAAGGCATTGCATTCCATCCAAAAATTTGATATTGAGATTTAATGGGAAATACAGGTTTTGAGACCCCTGAATAAAAAAAAAACTTTTTAGAAAAGATGCATGTATGTGCATTATGCAACAGCATAACTTAAAAAAATCTGATGTGTTCACTCACATGACTTTCTCTGCTCTTATACAAACTATTTTTACAAACGCGTATTCTCCATCTACTTCATGTTAATCGAGATAAACATTTGCAGACTCTATCTTGTTGCTAATTTTCTTGTAGATGTAAGAGGAATGTATATTTACAAGGGCAATATACAAATACAGTAGCCTTTAAGCACATACATATCTCTTATTAGCTGGTTGCTAGGTGCAGCAGCATTTGCTTTGCCACAGATTAATATTCTTTGCATATCGAAGACAAAACAATGAATAACGAATTCCCATTTGAGAAAATAAGTATTGAAAAATTTAAGAGAATAACAAGTAATATCTCGAAAATGGTTCACTCCACAAAAAAAATGTATATGACATAAATTGTGTATTTTAACGCGATCTACATTTTTTGTATAGTAAAATTTTGTCTATCTCTTATGGTTTACCAGTTATGCAAAAGTTGTTCTCAATAAAGAATACTTTTGGAGACATTCCCAGGAAATTCAAGATATACATTTTATTTGTCATAAAGATATCTTAAACATATGATATTTTAATCAAAATCGTTAGGGCCATTTTTGAGAAAATTAAAATTTTCGAAAAATCTTCCATGTAAAGGGTACTCTGGGGTGGGGGGATTTTCTTGAAAACCTTCGTGTCGCATCCTTGGAAGATACTGAACCTAAATACCAAGTTTGGTGTTTATCCGACTGTTCGTTTCTGAGTTATGCTGTTCACAGACAGACACACACACGGACATGTTTCCAAAAATGCTTTTTTTTGGATTCAGGGGGTCTCAAAACATGTATCTCGGTATCGAATTTTTGGGTGGAATACAATACTTCCCCTACTTACTATACGTAGTAGAGAAAGTAAAAAAAAGTTGAATAAATTCTAAAATTAGTTTAAAATAGAGAGTTGAGGGTTGTTACACTACATCACTATGATATTCTTACTTGAACGCATTTCGGGAGATGGCTTGTTCCCATCGTCAGCATTTTCTCTCAACTTAGCCGTCTCCCGAAACGCGTTCAAGTAAGAATATCATAGTGATGTAGTGTAACAACCCTCAACTCTCTATTTTAAATTATGACACATCACTGTTACTAGCTTCTATATCTTCAAAATTAGTCACTAAAATTAGTATTTAAATTCAGTATTTTCCAAGAATGCGACAAAGATTTTCAAGAAAATCCCCCACTCCAACTACCCTTTACATGGAACATTTTTTGAAATTTTTTATTTTCTCAAAAATGGCTCTAACGACTTTGATTAAAATATCATGTATTAAAGATATTTACTTGAGAAATAAAACGTATATCCTTAATTTTTTGGAAATAGCCTGTGAAGTCCTCATTCGGAAGGAATTTTTGTATAATCTTGTATAACTGGTAAATGTTAAGCGATAGACAAAAATGTTTTCACAAAAAATTGTAGATCTCTTTAAAAAACACAATTTATTTCAAATAACTTTTTTGTGGCATCAACTGTTTCCAAGATATCCTGTATTAATGGTTTGAATTGTTCAATACTCTTTGTCATTCTTTAAAATCCTGTCGAAATCCATTTGATTCTCGCGATTGCATTGTAGCAGTATGGAATTTTGAGGCCAGCATATAGTGTGCAGTTTTTAAACACTTGACTGTTACTGTTCTTTTTGTACTCTTTAACGAAATGTGTAATATAACTATAGCTTGTCTCAGCCTTAAAAGACAGTATGAGGTAATTGGGATATCTCTGCCTCTAACACATAGATGTTGCCATTAGGTTTGTTCTTTTCTATTCTTGTGCTGTCACCAAACTGCTAATAAGTAATAACACAATGTAAATATTCTTTCATTTGTTACAAATTTCAGTTTTGAACACATCCTATACAGAATATTTTTCTATATCAGATGCTATCATTTTTAGAGCCTTTATAGATTTCTAAAGAAAACAAGTTTTTCAATAAAAGTTCAATATTTTCTGTTTCTATGCTTATCATGCAGTAACTAATGAAGTAAAGGATAGAACGCAACAATATTTTTTCTTAGCCAGAGTAAACCATTGTGCTAATACCTGCCTAGTCTGAATTCTCTATCTTAATAAGATGAGTGTTTTAATTTTTTAAATTAAACCTTTTTAGAAAATTCTAAACCTATGTGGTAGAAAAGTCAGCTAACTAGAAACTTTTTTTTTTATTGGGTTTACATTGGGGACCAAGCAAGAGAAAATGTTGATTAGGGTTGGAGACAGTTTTTAAAAGAAGTTGGAATCCTGTAACTTTTTGTATTCATTGTATATGACAAACAAAAGTCAACCATCTATTCAGCTAACACACAAGGCGTGATGTAAAAGTCAGTAAAGGTTGACTCAGTTGCAAGGAAGAGGGTAACTTTATAGTGAGAAGTGTTGTGTAGGAAGAGACGAAATGTTGGTAAACTAAGAAGAGTAATAATGATGTATTAAATTATTTTTCAAATAAAATGAGCATTAGTAAGGCATTAAAAACACAGCTAGGCCTAACCGGGTGTTCAGCAAAATTAGTTTATAGTATAAAAAGGGAACAAATTAAAGGACCTCTAAGTACTCGTCAAAAAGAATGCAAAAAAGGATGGGGGAAACAAAAACACAATAGGTTAATGCAATATAATGGAATAGCGCAAAATGGAGAATGGCGCATCACTCATTCTTTGCTGTTTGAAAACATTCCACTCAAGCTGAATGTGATTTTGTCAAGGGTAAACAGTGAGGATACCCTACCAAATGATAGCTTTTATCACTTTATATCTCAATATTTATTTGAGAATATGTATTTTTATGCCTGTAAAATTGTATTTCAAAGTACTAAAAATACAAAGAGGAGATATAAAGTGCAGGTAAAAATTGAATGCAGTGCAGATATTTCACTATTTGGTGATGTATCATTCACAAAATGACATTAAATTGGTAGACCAATAGCAACTGCACACCAAATTGCAAACGTGCATAGAGTACATGTCACCCCATTTAACCTGTATTGTCTCTTAAGCATATGACACAATATATTTCTGCAAAGATTTATCTCGATTAATATAAAGTAGATACACAAATAAGCTTATAATAATAATAATAATAATAATAATAATAATAATAATAATAATAATAATAGTAATAATAATTTGTATACCCACTAATAAACAGTAAGGGGGTAGAGAAAGTCATGTGAATGTAAAACAGATTTTCTTTTGGTGTACCTATTAGTTTTTGAGGAGCAGAAAGATTAATATCACCTGTGTGCATCTGTCGCATTTGTAGTGCATGAGGGATGGAGTAGCAGAGCTTACTGGGAAGGCAGTGATGCTGGCAGTTGCATAGTCACAGGAGATAAATTTGGTTCTCATGCCTGCACTCTTCAGATGAAAATTAATACTATTTAAGTGTCACATCAGTTTTGGAATCTGGAATTTGTGTACCACAAATTATTCTCGAGTTTTCAAAATGAACTTTTAAGTTTTTCATATCCTTGATTCTTTCCTACTTTTGTACAAAATTAAAAAAACATGCTTTTGATATTTTTAGCCCACTTGAAAAATTCATATGGAGTTGTGTTGAGTTCTTAATTTATTTGAAGACAGCTCTGGTAGCAAGGCACTTGTCCATCCCCTAACTCCATCACAAGGTCATTTTCCATGAGAGGTGGCAAAAAATGCCACTCTATACTTGTGCAAAAGCTTTTCCTGTTTTTATATTGGGAACTAGGTCCATCAGAAGAGTAAATAATGTTTGGATAGCTCACTTCTGATCTAATGACATTTATAAAATGCTTTAGAAAAAGGAGAATGGGACAGTAACATGTTTGTTACATTCTGATATTGCCACAAAAGTCCTTATTTTGATAGCACTGTTTAAGTTGTAATGTTCTACAAAAGGATATAGAGAATACCCTGGTTGTTATTCCAGTTAACCCTTACACTGGATCTTGTATAACAAACAAATAGTTTTCCAAAAACCTACAACTAAACACTTCCCTGATTGCAAATCCCTTTTTCTTTTCACTAAAAAGGCAGGTTTTGTCTGCCAACAAACTTATGATTAATTAATGCTTCCAATTTACCGAAAATTGTTCTAAGAAGTCATTGATGGGTTCTTCAATTGTTTGTAATTTTGTTCTGTGGACCAGTTTCTGTCTGTGCATAATAAATTCAGTCAATTTTTTGTCATAACCCTCTTGAAAATGGGATATGAGAATTTCTTTTCTAGGACGGTTTGCACACTTTCTTAAATGATAGTCAACTGTTAGTGATTGGTAGAGTTTGGCAGTCTTTATAATCTTTTAGTTAATGAGAGATGTGTTAACAAGTAAACCAAATATACCCCATCAATCAATGTTAAGTTTTCATGTATGGCAAAACAGACCAAATGCATCGAGATGTTCTGGGAAGAATGCAATGCTTAGACCTTAATTTGGCAAATTTTGAAAACCCAATTTTTTCAGTAGAATAACTTTCTTTGAAACCATGATAAATTCTCTTTAATTTACACAGTGATAACCATTTTTGTTTGCTTACCCTCTTTCCATTTTCTTTAACAGAAGCATAATTTTTTGCATCTGCCAGAATACGATGTACATTGCCAGAATTTTGATACAATTCTACCTTTTCTAGAATATTGTTGTCTACTATCCTACCAGTTTTTAAATTAGGGGTTGCAATAATTCCATTTTCAGCCGACAGTTTTGTCCACTGTTACCATATGCTTTGATGCATTGAAATGTTATTTAATTGATTGAAAGACCAATCTGAAAAAAAAAAATTAATATTTGAGTTTTCAGTGGAATGATATATTTCTTTTAGCTTCTCCATAACGATATTTTATCTGCCATTTAATTTGTCTTCCTCCATTAGTCTTCCTACTAATATTGAATATTTTTTCACCAATCATGTCTTGTTATGTACTCAGTAATTTTTTTTCCCCCAGGATATATCTGTTGTTTTAATTTTACTATTTTGATGGGAAATTCCCTTAAAGTAAACTGATTTAACATTTGAGATTTCAAAAGGTTTTTTGCTTGTGGACGATTCCAAATCAATACCAACTGTCTGTATCAGCTGTCACTGCTGAACTTGTACCAGATTTATCAGTGTCACTATTACCACCATTTTGTTTTTATTCCAATTTCGCTCACACTATTAGGGCAAAACATTACTTTTTAAAAAAAACTTTTATGATACCCATGACAAATGCTTAACTTTGTTAATACTGTGGAGTCAGTATTCACTGTACGACTCAGTGCTTGTGAATCACGTCTCAAATGTTCTAATACATTTTCTTTTGTGATTCTGAATGCTGAAAAGATTGAATCAGCAATCATATTGAACTGTAATTATTTTCAAACTTTGCACATGGAATGTTACTGACATTTTTACATGATCATGCAATAAAATAAACACAGACACTTCATACTATCTTGCATTAGATTGCTTGTCACAGTGGAACTCTGTTGAATGAATGCACTTATGTACATGAATAATTCATAACTTTATCATGACCTTAAGGTTATTCAAATGCTATACTGTGGGAACTAGTGAAGCGAGCATCTCTCCTTGACCAGTAAGCAAAGCAAATAAAAGAAACAACTTGTTTAAGTTTTAATTACAGAACCAATTTGAGCACTAGAACAAAACTTAAAAAGGAATTAATTAAAGATTAACTACAAATTTTAATAAAAAATGTAAGTTTGTTATCAGATTGAAATATTCTATTAAAATACAAAATTATTTGCAAGCATCTCATATGAGTGCTCTATTTAAGAATAGAAATATCATTTTAAACTTGATTTTCCAAGCTTTAAAATAAGTGCAAGTTCATATTTAGATGCATAAGCCTATGAAAAAATAATATTAACTGTTAAAGATGAAGTGCAGGAAAAATTACAAATATTCAAGTTAAAAAGAGCAATGTAAAATATAATTAATTTCAAAACAAAAATATACTGGTCATTTCCTTTCCTGTAAACAATACAAATATAAATTTGTTTGATTTTTCAATGTTACAATTTATGTTTGATTTTGCATGAAATGTCTCTTTTGTAAAATTCTCTGCAATTGTTTTAAATGGTTTGTTTTAGGTATAACAGGGCAGTTTGACTTTGGCCCAATGGGATGTGCTTTAAAAGCAAATTTATTAAGGGCTTGGAGGAGCTTTTTTGTTTTGGAAGAGCAAATGTTGGAAGTAGATTGTTCTATACTTACACCAGAATCTGTACTTAGGTAAGTTAACCATTATTAGCACTATTTGAATTCTTCTACCATACTATATATTCTTATGCTGTGAATGGCTTATAAGCTCCAGTGTTTGTTTGCAGGGCATCTGGACATGTAGATAGATTTGCAGATCTGATGGTCAAGGATGTCAAATCTGGAGAATGCTTCCGCTTAGACCATTTGATTAAAGCGCATTTAGAAAAACTATGTGCTGATAAAAAAACATCTCAAAGTATCAAAGAAGAATGCCAGGATATTATAGTGAAGGTACTAAAATCCACTTTGTTAAAGAATTAAAAGTCCAACAGCTGAATCATGTCATCCATTTTTATTTTTCTATAATCATGTGTCTTAAATAGATTGCATTAAACAGTGCAAGAAAGAATTTTGTCAGTCAGGTTCTTTGTTGGTTTCTGTCAGAAAAAGAAATTGTAAGGTTGACGCTTTGCATGCCAAATTGTAGAATATTATGCAGAGTGGAAGGTACTGCTTTGACCATATATTACATGGGGATTCTACTTAATGAGTATAAATAATTAAATTCATTTGTACTAAACTAATACAACTTATGAATCTGACCAGGCATTCAGTCCAGGCTCTTAGCCAATCATATTCAATATATGCAGTTCAGTTTCTATATACACTTTATAATTACTTCTTAAAAATTTCAAAATATTTAAAATTAACGTGAAGTAACGTTTAAGCTACTTCTCTTTTCACAGACCAATTCCACTTATTTTTAACTCAAAAAAAAATTAACCTTCCAATATATATTTTTTGACATTTAAGACCCATTCAGCTGTTAGCGGGGCAGGATGTGTCAAATATTTGTCATGGTGTAGATGTAGACCACTACACTCTCTTTCATTGTAACTCTTAAATGTTTTATTTATTTAATGTTAAGTAATTATTACAAATTGTATGGCTTGCTTCCTCCCCAGGCTCTTTCTTAGCCACACACAACTTTATCACAAAACAAGACAATTACTGAAAAAATACTAACACATTTAATTAAAGTTAACAGAGACATGCTTTCTACTGATGCACCAAAATCTGGAGGTTGACATTCTTCCATCACAAGCGAGAACTGTGTGCAAAGACTTCATCTCAGTGTCATTGTGTGGTATCAGCTGAAGTGCAAAACATGTGTTCAGCATGGCTGGTGTGAAACATTGTTACAGGTGTTCACAGTGAGAAAAAGACTCCACATCATTGAAGAGGCAAAACAAAAAGGCAATCATACTGCTGGAAAAAAATATGACATTGGTGAGAGCTGTATTCATGACTGTCGAGAAACTAAAGCTAGTCTTGAGCCGGCATTTTGTGGACAAAAAGAAAATTTTCCAGAAGTGGAAAACATGTGACTGAAAGGAGGCAGTTTGGATATCTGTTACAAACGCAATGTGCGAATTGAAAGCTATGGCAATAGCAAGAGAACTAAGCATAACTTGTACTGATTCTAAAGCTAATTGTGTTTAGTTTGGCTCAAAGGTTTTGTTTTAACATAATGGCTTCAGTTTTCATAAGAAAACAAACATTGCTCAACATTTCCCTGCCAATTACAAAGAGAAGAAGTGAAATTCCACAGATTCATCAGATTGCACCAAAGCAATTGATATTTACTGATGCAGATTGGTAATGCAGACCAAATGCCTGTGTACTTTGAAATGTCGCAAGCCTACACAATAAAGAAAAGGGGTGAATCCAGCATGGTAATTAGAACTGGCAGTAGTGAAAAACAAAGATACAATGGTATGCTGTGTATAACTGCAGATGGAAGGAACCTACACTATATATACGAGGTGTGATTAAAAAAGTAATGGGAATTTTTGTTTTTCTTAAAGAATTTTTATTTAATCATCATCAACTTTGTCCCCTTCAAAGTAAGCTGCTCCAGTGATTCTGTTTTTATCTCATCAGTGGTGGCAAAACGTCATTCTTTCATGGTTCTCTTCAGCCTCGGGAATAGAAAGAAGTCGCAGGGGGCCACGTCCGGCAAATATGGTGGCTGAGGCAGCATAACGGTTTTGTTTATTTCGCCAAAGAGTCATGAACAAGCATTGAGGTATGAGTGGGTTTATTATCGTGATGCAATTTCCACAAGTGGTTTTGCCACAATTCTGGTCATTTTCTTTGGATTGCATCACGCAAACGGCGCATAACTTCCAGGTAGTGTTCCTTATTGACTGTACGACTATAAGGCAGGAACCCCTAATGCACTATCCCATTGTAATCAAAGAAAACATTGAGAAGAACCTTCACATGTGACCGAACTTGTCGAACTTTTTTTGGTCTTGGCTCTTCAGGCAATTTCCATTGGGATGATTGGGCCTTAGTTTCAATGTCATACCCATATACCCATGTTTCGTCACCTGTTATAACTTTCTTTAAAAGTTCTAAATCATTTTCAACTTTATTCAGGAATTCCTGAGCTATGTCTATGCGATGTCGTTTTTGGTCAAAATTTAACAATTTCGGAACAAGCTTTGCTGCTACACGTTTCATGCCCAAAACATCCAAAAAAATTGCATGGCATGAGCCAAAGGATATACCAACATCATCAGCAACCTCTCTGATGGTGATTTGGCAATTTTCCAGAACCATTTTCTTTACTTCTTCCATATTGTCATCAGTAATTGATGTGCTAGGGCAGTCATCGTCTTCATCTTCTCAACCCTCTTTGAAACGTTTATACCACTCATAAATTCTTGTCTTACTCATAGTAGTTTCGCCAAAAGCCACAGTCAACATTTCGAATGTGGTTCTGCGCTTTACTCCGTTTTTCAAGCAAAATTTAATGCAAATTCTTTGATCCATCTTTTTCAAGAGTAAAATTTCGCCGAACACTTGAAAACACATATAACTAACTGTTTTGACTATCAACAATAAACTAAACGTTCAAACAGCTGAAAATGCAAACATACGTCAGGAACATGTGTACGAACAAGATAAAGCAAAAGTTTTGAACATTTAATGTATAAAGCTCGCGAAATTAAAAAATTCCCATTTTTTTTTATCACACCTCTTATCTTCATATGAAAAACTATTCCTAATGTGAATGTTAAAGGTGTCATTATACAAGCTATCCTACAGGATGGATGGCTAATGAGCTTGTAGTCAACTCGGTGATGAGTTTGACAATGTTGCCCAGGAGCACTAGGCAACTCAAAGAACATGCTTGATAGCTACCATGGTCATTTTACAGCCAATGTACATAAAGTTTTAAATGAGGGAAGAACTGACATGGCTGTCATTCCTGCAGGACTTAGGTTGATTCATCAACCATTGGATGTCTGTGGCAATTGACCATTTAAAGCCACATTAAAAAATGTTATACAAGATGGATGGCCAGGAAGAGCACCAACTAACTCTGTACAGTAAAATCTAGCATCCAGAAGTAGCACAGATCTGTGAATGGGTGAAAAGTACATGGGACTCAATTTCTGTGCCATTGATAGAAAGAAATTTCAAGAAGTGTGAAATTTCGAATTCCCGATAGAACGGATGGCTGTATGCTATGGGAGGATAGAATTTGTGACAACGATGACTCCTTGTAGTGTTGACAAAAGCAATGATTATTAGAGGTAATGTAGTCTTTAATGTTTTCAGTATAAATATTTAATACAGATGTACAATCCTCCCCAATCTCTGTTTCTAAAATCCGACTGCAGAGAGTAGTTGGGGTCAGGGATTCTTCGTGTAATTACAATATTTTTAATGTTGGGCAGTGCTGAAAATCCGTGTTTACATAGATACGTTTTTCCTTTTCTTTCTTTTTTTTAATGCAAGTAATATAGATATAGTATGGTCTAATAACATTGGTAACTCTCTTTTTACTAAAATCCAGAATTGAAGTGTTGTTTCTTCCCTAAATTTGAGCTTCAAAGTTTATCTCTGAAGTTCAGTCAACTTTTCTGCCTCATGTAATGATAGATGTTTTGTGTTCTCAGTAGAACTAAGAGATTGCAAATACAGTTGCATTCAATTCATGTTGAGGGAAGGAAAATATTGTTGCAGTTTATTCCTCCAGACAGAAAGATGAGAGTCATCCAGAAAGCAATGCACCACATTGGTAACGTAGATGCAGCAATGTTTCAAAATGGCATCTGTAAGTGATGTATGTTACAAGCAGCGTGTCATCATTGAATTTCTCACTGCAGAGAAAGAAACTGTTGGGAACATTTACAAATGTTTGTGTGCAGTTTTTGGAGCATCTGCAGCCAACAGAAGTATGGCTAGTCACTGGGCACAGAAAGTAAGACCATTAGAAGACAGTTTAACAAAGCTCCAAGATTTGCAGTGTTCTGGGAGGCCATCCACGGCTGTTACACCTGACAAGATGCAACTTGCTGATGTGCTCATTTGCAAGGACCAACACATAATAACTCGACAGTTGGTGCTGAAGCTGTCAATCAGTAAAGGAAGTGTGGATGCAATCATCCATGCTCTTGATTACTCAAAAGTGTGTGCACAATGGGTTCCGTGCTGTCTTATGGTGAAAGGCAAATCTCAGAAAAAAACATTTCTCCTGAGTTGCGTAATGTTTTGAAGCTGAGGGGAAAGCCTTCTTGTCCCAGATTGTGATAATGATGAAACCTGGGTTCATCATTTTGAGTCCGATACAAAACGACAATCGATGGAATGGCGTCATCCTCGCTCTCTGCAGGAGAAAAAATTCAAAGCAACTGCTTCCACCAGTAAGGTCATGATCACTGTGTTTTGGGACTGTGAAGGTGTCATGCTCACTGATGTGATGCCAAGAGGCAGCACTATTAATTCTGAAGTATATGTGAACACATTAACGAAACTCAAGAATACTTCCAGCAACTTCAGTGCCAGAACAACCCATGTGATTGTTTGATTTAACATGATAACGCTCAACCTCATACAAGTTTGAGGACTTCGGAACATGTCACTAAACAGAGTTGGACAGTGTTACCCCATCCACCCTACAGCCCTGACGTAGCTCCCTCAGATTTCCACTTGTTTGTGCCATTAAAGGATGCCATTCATAAAAGACATTTTGAGGATGACGAAGGGGTGATTTGCACTGTGAAGAAATGTCTTTGTGACCAGAACAATGAGTGGTGCCAACAGGGCATACAGACCCTTGTGTCTCACTGGGGGAACGCCATAGAATGGGAAGGAGATTATTTGGAAAAATACGGAGTGTAGAAAAAACATCATTCTTTCTTGTGTGTGAGTTTCATTGTGTTCAATAAATAATTGTTGAAGAAAAAAATGCGGTGACCCTGGGTGACCCTTGTATTTTAAAATCAGACTGAAACAAATGCCAGCATCAGCTGTGACAGGAAGCATTTCAGGTTCAGCCTTTTCAACCTTTTGACTTCTACAGTCTTAAGAACCCATTCAGTACACCTCTTCTTTGTCTGTGGCTGCAGGAATATACTACAAACATCATGCATTTTATCCTTAATTTGTAAAGAGAAGATATTCTTAGTGGAACATGTTGTCAGCAAATAGCTAATAGCTGGATGTAATAAGAAGATAGTTTAGATTAGAAGAACCAGTTCAGTTTGTCACTTGATGTAAGAATATTCTGTTTGTTTCCATACATACTAGCATTAAGAATATTCAAATTTCCAAATACATTAGCTAAGTATTCAGCTATGGAACACCATATTTTGTCGTTAATGAGGACAGCTAACTCAGGTTTTTTGTTTTAAATATTTGTAACAGTTCAGTTTTAAGCTCCTAAAATCTGGAGTACTTTCTTCTTGACAGCCAGCAAATTTTGTTGTGAAGGATCAGAGTTTCATAAACAGCTCCTGCTTCCTGAGAAGTCCGGGTTTTTAGCCCTACTTTTAATGTAATTAACCATTTCAACAATTGAGCTCATTGTGTTCCTTAGGGCTGATTTATTGGTATGTTGATATATTTTACTTTGTATTACATTATTACAGAAAGGTCTCAATGAGCCAGCACTTGAAATAGAGTCACAAATATGTATAATTAGGTATATTGTGTGCAGCAGTAGTAGTACATTTTTGGAGTCACAAGCACAATATTGAAAATGGCATGCACCTATTGAAACAAGTCCAGCGAAGAAAGGTACTCAACATATGGGAGAAGATTTTCATATTGGCTGGCCCCATAGCTCAGTTGGTAGAGCACTGTCTACTGTGTAAGGGGTCCCGGGTTGGGAATTTTTATCTAGCCAAGATTATTCCCTATCCTCCTCAGAGTCTGGAAGTATGAATGAGTTTGTGAATGTGTGAGTTATCTAATGATTAAAACCCAAAGTGCAAGAAACCCAACGACAAGTGAATATGAGTTAACACCATTGCCTTAGGCAATAAGTTCCAAAGGAAAGACCGCCGATAAGACCAATATAGTTAAAGGCAGGGTATAAATGGAGCTAAAAAAGAAAAAAGATTTTCATAAACAAATTTGAAACAACCTTGATAAATTTTGAAATTTTCACTCAAGATAACCCTCTGTACAAGTGTGTAAGAAGCCTAGCAGAAGCCCTTCTAGATTCAAGCTTGGGACACTAACAGTGCTTCTGAACAGCCAAAATCAACTGAGGATGCAGACAACATGTCCTGTAGTAAACAAGATTAGTAAAGCAAATTAACTGTTAAAATAGACTAAAATATTACTTAAAATGATTACAATAGGCTTTATCTTTATTTTCTAAATAACTGTTTTGTTTTCAAGTGTCTCTTTAGTTTGCTTGGGACCATACATTCATTGCTTAATTTTTTATGCATAAACACACTGAGGAAGTTCACAATTTCCAATTTCAGTACATATATATATATATAAATCTGAAGTTTAAAAAAGAATATTGATACTTGTGCACAGCAAGGAATTACTATGTGAAAGTAGCATGTCTTTGATGCTTGATCTGGATTAATCACTTATCTATTTTCACTAGGACTTCATTTCTACTTAATGTTGGTATTTAACTAAAATCTTCTCCATATTATACAAGAACTATACATTTACTTCAACATTATAACAACACCCAATATTGTGACTATCAAGAGTCAACCACAGAATTTTGTACTGCATGTAAACCTATCTGTTTCTGATTAGTGATTTGCAGAAGACTGTTGATTGGTTTATATATGCTCCACTAGGGTTAAGAATGATCAATATGTTTCTTGGTGTTTGTGCACCCTTTTCTGGGTCTTGATCATTTGGGACTGCTCCCTAGTGTTTGAAACCGAAACTTCCACAAAGCAGACGTGCTTGCATTTGCATTAGGGATGTGACACTAACTTCTTCACAGCAAAACGGTGTGCTGTGAGCCGTTACAACAACAAATAATCATTTGCTCTTCTTATTTAGGGGAAATTATGAGCTGTCATTTGTGATAAGGAGTCCATTAATTTTATTTTATTACTGAGTCTACAATAACACTTTATTTTGAAAAAGTTGTAGCCCTATATTTGTTTGTTTAAAGGGGTAAGTATCCTTTTAACTTGATAATAGAAAAGAATGTTTCATTCTTTACATTGCTTTGTTTAGGAAAGACAGTAACTTTATTTATTTATTTATTTATTAATGTATTCATTTAAAGGCATAAAGGCTGCTTTAGAATAACCAAGAATGGTAATCAGATCGACAACAACAAAGTTAAAATTTATGTATTATAATGTGAGCATTCACAATTAATGGGAAGCTTTCCGGTTTCTGGGAATGGGAAAGAAGACTTGGCAGAGTTTTAACTTTCTCATTCTTATTCCTGGCAATGGCATAATAGATCCATATTGTGCATGTACATAGTAGACTCTTCCCTGATGAGAATATTCAAGACAGCTGTGTCGTGAAACCTCCTATAGCTCTAGTCACAATCTGGGAAAATGAAACTAGAAGAAATCTACTATGTGTGTCCTAACCTCAGGTCCTGACACCTGAAGAATCTGTGGAGCGTTAGTTCTTCTAGCAAAAGTGTTATCCATAGTTTGTTTATATACAACTTAGAATTGACTATTATCTCAAAAACTACAAAGAACAGCAAACACTGGTAGAAATTAACAAAGAACATCAAACAACTTTAATTTATGCCATTAATAAAGAAATGAAAACCTGGTTCAACTTGAGGAATCAGAAACAATAATGAATGTGCATTTAGAAAATGTTTACTCTATGGAATTTTGACATTTTCTAACTTGCATCATGTTGGCGGAATTGGAAGCAGGTGAAAAAATATCATTGGTCAATTAGAAACAAATAAAATCTTCTGCACTAAATTTGACTTCCCACTTTATTATCGATATGGTCATTCATATGCATTTCCATTCTCATTGCCAGGCTATTGTAAACCAAAATCTTGTGTGCTGTTTTGCTTCGCATTCTCGTTTCCATTTTGATTTCTGTTGTAGGTTTATTGTGAATCAGCTTTAAGTATTCTTTTAATCCTGAAATACACATATAAAAATTATTTCATTTCTCATATTCTAATTACAAAAACTGGACTTATTGTTTGAACAAGGTCATCAACGTTCATGTTTGTCATACATACAAATGTTTTACTTAGGCACAGTCAAATGGTAGGTGAATATTAGGCAATATTAATTAATGTTTAGAAGGAATTTAGTAATAGCCAAATTATATGTTTATATTTGTGGAGTCTGTATACAAAACATAACAAAAGTCTTGCACACAAGAAGACAAATAAAGAAAACAAAAAGAAGGCCATCAAAGAAATAACCACCCTTGCTACGGAAAAGGATAACAACAGCACATTAGGAGGTTCATTTATCACCCAGAAATATTTACAAATTTCAAAAATATCTTCAGAGAAAAAGATATCATCTTGGCTCTCACAAATAGATACTCCATAAGAAACATGTTAAATTCAAAAACAAAAGATGAGGTTCCTCCACACAATAGATCTAGATTATTTCAAATTAACTGAGTGTGTGGAGTGTGAAAAATTTTACCTAGGAAAAACCAAAAGAAGTCTAAAAACCAGAACCAAACACTGTACAGTTCAGAATGCTAAGTTAAAGCAACGAGACAAGTCAACAGTAGCATCTCACATTTGGAATGAACACCATAACCTGGATCCAAATCTGAAATTACTCAAAAGCATAACAGGCCACAGTGAACTCTCAACATGGGAAAACATTTTAATACTGAAATTCAAGGACCATCTTATGTATTTCAAAATACTGCTGTTTGATATCTGGCGAAGTTTGTTCTGCCACCAGAAAGAAGGCATAGACTGTAGCTAGCCATGGCATTCAGACTTGCAAGGTTGAAAATGGAAGCAAGGGTTCCCAAAAATACTCCCTCATAATTAAAGTATACGTTACATAGTGTTACAACCAGCTCAACAAATATTGCAGTAAAATTAGGCAATGTTTGCATCTTTGGAAAGCAGTTGTCATTGAAGCACAGGCAAGCCATACCAACATGGGCTGCTGGGCATGGTTAAGAGATAATATGATTTGTAGCTGCATTGCTGAAAAAAACAACCTAGTAAAGTAAACAGTGAAACCTACAGAAACATTTTTACATCCCTTGCCCTAACATATATTGGTCATTTTATTCTGGCTGAATTGCTACTTTCCACCTGTATTGTTATGTCTTGATTCTGTATTACTAGATAAAATAAGTAGCTGAAGCTATTTTACACAGTAATTAATAAATTTATATAATATGGAATTTTAAATCTCTGTTATCTTTTGAAACCAGTTTGCACTGAAAGTCATTATTTTAGTGTTATAAAGGATTTGTTTATAAGTAATTATTGCAACTATATAAATATTTTTCACTTATGTCCTATCCCTCAATGTTCTAAGGCAGGGTTTACCCAATTACAGCCCAGGGACTGACACCGGCCCAAGAACTGCTTTTGTTTGGCTTGCCTACAAACTTAAAAAGTATAAATAAAAACAAGCTGTGCACCTGTATTAGATTAATTTATTCACAAATTTCAAATGATTGAATAAAATTGAGGGCTCAGATTTTTAATTGCTATACAGTGCAATGTGCTAGTGAAAAACAAAAACAAGGAAGTTAATTTGGTTGATTTTTACAGCTCTGCATAATAATACATTTCCTTATTTGCAAGAACTTTGCAGAAGTTGAATTTGGAATGAGTCACATGTCTTTACACAACTTCACTTGCTAAGTTTTTAAAACTGGAATGTTTTTGAGGGCATTTGTTCTCATCAGCAGTTAGGTGATTGAAACATGTTCCTACGTTTTCCTCTTCTTCCTCTCCTGGCTGGATTGGATCCTGCTGCCATCTAACAAACTACTCGGCGAGATTTCATAATTCATGATATCTGCATTTTTGACAATGAATATTTTCTCCCAAGTTTTCAGTTCTAGTGATAGGAAAACTAATTTTAACAATTTTATGGCTTGACTAATGTTGTGGTTCTCAGACCAAAAGTGGTGTGAGACAGCATATTTGTTGTTTGTTTCTGTTTTATATTTCTCTTGGTTTTTCCAATATTTCACAATCTTTGCAGTTGATCTGGTAGATTCCTGATTTTAGTATTTTAGTGCATCTGGGCCTGAGGTTTTCAGTGGTTTGTTCAGCAGTTTGTTCAGGCTGTATGTTTTGAGGAGCTAATCGGATGCCAAATCTATTGAAGATTTTCTCAATTTTCCTAAATACCCATGTGAATTTTTTATACTTCCAATTTGTGCCATTGATTGTATCAAGAGTAGTTTCTTGGGCTATTTTTTAAATTTACCACTGTTTCAACATCTTAAATATTAATCCTGGGTTAAAGCCATTTACATCTGCTATGTCCAGTATACGTTGGCGTTCTTTTGAATATTCTTCTCTGCTTAGAGGGACGTTATTTAACCTATGAATCAGTATTAAAAAACTGCAAGCAACTGCAGTTCCAATTTTAAAGACATGGTAAGTGAAGGTTTGTGAAAAGATATGTGTCTCATTCCAAATTCAACATTAAGAAAACTTCATTGTTTGTAGTGCTTCTGTTTTTAATAGCTAACTAATATCAGTGTATATCTATGAAAAGATATATTTCATTTTCATAAATGAATATGTCAAATCAAAGATAGGTCTGCTATGACTGATGAACATTTAGAGTCTGTTTTGATGATTATAGTCAGCACAAAATTAGAACTACAAATGTCTACAATTACAGACAGGAAATTCAGTTTCATTCTTCTTGTTGAGTATGAACACCTATTAATGTAAAAATACTTCATATAACGGGTGCGTGCGTGCATGCATGTTTTTTGTTTTCCTTCCTTCCTTCCTTCCTTCCTTCCTTCCTTCCTTCCTTCCTTCCTTCTTTCTCATGAGTGTATGGATGAAAGACTGAGCATTTGTTAAGTGTTTAATTAGATCAGTTATTAATATGTAAGTGTAAATTTTAGTGTTAAAATACTGCATTTGATAACTAATGTGATCTGTGGTGTGCCTAATGCCTGTGGGTTTATTCATCCCATCTTAAAACTTATGTGGCTTTGCCCGTGATTCATTCTCTGACAGTTAATGTCAATGTTCCCATTATGAAAAGTTTGGCAGCCTCTGCTCTAAGGCAATGAATAGGTTCTAAAGTTTACAGCAAACTCACTTCTAAACTTACTATATATTTCTTTCTTTTATAACATTGCAAAACCTGCGTACTGTCTTTCAGTTCAAACCTCTTCAATTACTAATAGTTGAACCAAAGAAAATGGCACAGGAAAACATTGGGAAACTGGAACTTTAGGGGGCCACCCGCTAGTTTAGTGATTGCTTATACTATTGAAAACCCAGTAAAATAAATTTTTGTACTAAAAACATTCTCATATCTGATAAATCATAATTTATTGATCTGCATCACTGAGTAAAATATAATATTGGTACCCTATTATTTTAAAGAGTACTCAACCAGATTTTTTTCTGTCTCACCTTTGTCCTGTTTAGTCAGCTTCTGCCATGTTCATTTTTATAATTACTGTAAATTACTCTTGTACATTATAAGAAGCTGTATTCAAATAGTTTATAGTTGGAATTTAAAAGTAAGGAAATACTGTGACAGTAAGCCAATAAAATTCCCAAATGCATTTTTACTTTGTGTTTCCTAAAAGCATGTTGCAAAGATAGGTGTTCCTGATCATTAAGGAAACAATTTAGAGGAATCTGTTAATTTTCCATTTACAAAGTCATTGATGATCTCAGTTAAGTACTTTACAAAAAAAATCTGATGTGTTACACTCACATGACTTTTTCTACTCTTATACAAACTGTTTTTACAAACACTTATTCTCCATCTACTTCATGTTAATCGAGATAAACATTTGCAGACTCTATCTTATTGCTAATTTTCTTGTAGATGTAAGACGAATATATATTTACAAGGGCAATATAGAAATACAGTAGCCTTTAAGCACATACATATCTCTTATTAACTGGTTGCTAGGTGCAGCACCATTCGCTTTGCCACAGATTAATATTCTTTGCATATCCAAGACAAAAAAATGAATAACGAATTCCCATTTGAGAAAATAAGTATTGGAAAATTTAAGGGAATAACAAGTAATATCTTGAAAATGGTTCACTCAACAAACAAAATGTATATGACATAAATTGTGTATTTTAACGCGATCTAAATTTTTTGTGTAATAAAATTTTGTCTATCTCTTATGGTTTACCAGTTATGCAAAAGTCGTTCACAATAAAGAATACTTTTGGAGACATTCCCAGGAAATTCAAGATATACATTTTATTTGTCATAAAAATATTTTAAACATATGATATTTTAATCAAAATCGTTAGAGCCATTTTTGAGAAAATTAAAATTTTCGAAAAATCTTCCATGTAAAGGGTACTCTGGGGTGGGGGGATTTTCTTGAAAACCTTCGTGTCGCATCCTTGGAAGATACTGAACCTAAATACCAAGTTTGGTGTTTATCCGACTGTTCGTTTCTGAGTTATGCTGTTCACAGACAGACACACACACGGGCATGTTTCCAAAAATGCTTTTTTTGGATTCAGGGGGTCTCAAAACATGTATTTCCGGTGAAATCTTGGTATCAAATTTTTGGGTGGAATACAATACTTCCCCTACTTACTATACGTAGTAGAGAAAGTAATAATTATTATAATCAGTGCAGTGTAGCATTGCACTAGTTTTCACACATTCATACTTTATTTCCCTTTACATATGCAATGTCTCTTTATTAGTACTGATGATATGAACTTCAATACAAACTTGAAAAGGCAACTGGGATTGTTCATTATTTCCCAGGAGGCAGAGGGTTGTTGTGGGTGGTCCTGGAAGGGATCTTAGAGAAAAATGTATATGGGTTGATGAGTAGGAGAGGTACATAATACTCTAAGTGCGAATTGCATTTGCAACATACACTATAATTTGTAAATATTTTATCTTTTACAATCTAAACTCAAAATTAAAACATTGCATATATTGTTTACATAAACTCTTGTTTTACTTTATTTATTTTTTAATTTCTTTCAGTTGGATGGCATGAAGAAAGATGAAATGAGTTCAGTCTTGAAGAAATTCAATATTCGGTCTCCTCTCACTGGAAATGAACTTACAGAACCAATAGAATTCAATCTGATGTTCAGTACACAGATTGGTCCTTCAGGCCTTGTTAAAGGGTAATTGCTGAACATTGTTACTTTTTGTATATTTGGTTTTAAAGCAGTAATAATGGTAGGAAAAAGAAGGTTAATGAATGAGTAAGAAAACATATGTAATTATTTATTTAAAGGTGAGTCGGAATTGTTACACTAACATCACTTAAGTTTACTCACTTAACATGTTTCGGGAAACCGTTGTTCCCATCCTCAGAAGGTTAATTCGACTTAAGTGATGTTAGTGTAACAATTCCGACTCACCTTTAAATAAATTCAATACACATCACTGTTTCTAGCTTCTTTTCATTACAATATCAACGTAATATGTAATTATGTTTAAATATATTGCAGAATATTCCAACAGACTTGCTGACACTAAATGAAAATTTTATTGAATTTTGATAGAAGACAATGAAAGGTATTTGTTGGTATCTAGACAAACCTTCAATTAAATTTTCTGTTAAACAGAAGTTAAAACTTTTTTTTTTTCCTTCTTTGTTTTCTTTCTTGAAGTTCCAAAATAAAACTTGTCTTTTTAAATTCAAAATGCAATGTATTCATTAGCCTCTTAAGGCAGCATTTATTAAATGTCCCTCAATGCATAAATGTTCAGTATGTTGTATTTCTTTTTGCATTTAATGCCTCAAAATATTCTTTTGCTATTGTTTTTAATTTCTACAGGCTACTTATAAAACATTCTTGTTGTTTGTTTCTGAAATCGCTGACACTTTGGTGTCCTTCAACATTAAGTTTCATTTTTCCTCAGCATTCTTTCTTCAAAACCTTCAGTTCTTAAGAAGTAGCTAATGTTATTGAGTTTACATGAAATAGAAATATGTAACCTATTTAGTAAAATTCACCAAATTGTGCACTGAAATCAATTAATTTAGTTTCAATAGTAATTATTTGTAACAAAAATTTATTAAAGTGTTGGAACAACCCTCTATCACAATTTCTGGCAGATATGTAGAGCCAGATTGAATTACACATAACAAAGGATCTTTATTTTTTGCATTTGCAATAACATTCATTTTTGCACAAATTATTATGTGCCATTTTCGCAGTCTTTTTTAAATCTCTTTTAGTCTAAAAGAACCACTTTACATTGTATTTAATGAATTTCAAATAGAAGTGCCATTCTGTCAATTGTTATTATCTCCATAGATGGTTCAGACATTGCTGATGTCAGATTTCTGAGTATGTGCATTAAGACCTCTAATTGACAGTGTGTTTTAATAAAACTAACTACATTCACATCGCCTAATTAGACATTCCAGCACACTTCTAGTCCAATCTGAATTTGTTAGTTTTAGTACATAGCAAATGGTAGTGCCATATGGACATGTATTTAGCTGTAGACTTGCCTGGATGTGAATGTCTAGTAAGTTTACATTATGGTAGCCGCTAGCAATGAGAACTAAATGCATGTAAGGTTAAATACTCTTCTGATTTTGAATGTGCTAAAATGTATTTGGTTAAGATAATTATTAAAAACCTGCAGAACTGAATACAGGAAGAATGAAATGGCATACAAGAGGTACAAGCACCATGTCTGCTTTCAGTTCCCATAGCTGCGTGACAAAAACATACTAGGCTAATCGTGTTGTGCCATACAGTTTTTACTTGTGATCACTCAAACTGTGTTTTTGGAACAAACTTAATCAACAGGCACAGCAGCGAAATACACTCTGCTCTTTGGAAATCAGAATATCCAGCTAATGATCTGGATGGAATTATATGATACTGTACATTTGGCTGTGCTGTATGACCTGGTCCAAACATTTGAGAACAGGTAAAATGAACCTTTGAGAATAATACGCATATTTTCATAAAACCCACAGTGTATTAAAGGAGGTACCATTTTGTTGTTTGTGATATTGTATTCCACTTCAGTTCAGCATGTTATGCAATGTGAAAATGCCTTCTTTTTTCTTTTTTTGTGGGGGGTGCTTACGTGCATGTGAGTGGCAAAGCACTTTGTGTGACATGGAGGCCTTACTGACAGAATGAGCTGCGAACTGCCATTGGTTTCATTGTCCAATGAGAGAAGAGGAGTTGGGCCCAGGTTGCATATAAATACAGGCAGGGAAAAATTACCAGTCAGTAGCCAATAGAAGAAGCTTGATACCAGTGAAGCAGCGTCTGCAAGTCACCAAACATACTTGTTGGGGGTAAATAAATACATTCATTCATCCAGTGAATGTTCTGCACCACTTTTGAGGAAAAATAATACCACCACCACCAAAAAAAAAAAAAGAAACAAAATCGTTTTTAAAGATCCTTGTAAATAACAAAAGTTTTTCTTCAGCAATTTAAGATTTGATATGGTTATGCTGATATATTCATGCTTAAATTATATTGAGATGATTGAGGAAAATAGCGGTGGTAAGGAAATTTGATCAATTTGTATAATATTGAGTTCTAAAAAAACTGGAAGAAAAGGAAAAAATAACAGCAAAAGGAAATGCAGCTAGGAGTGTCATACAACCTTACCTAAACAATACCAGTAATAAGAGTTAATTGACTAAAAAGAATTTATACAGCCACAATAGATTAGAGATTAGAAATATGGGGTATGGATGATGCATGGAAAGATGTTGATAAAACAATAGAATTTTCTGTGAACATGTTTTAGGTTTACCAACAGCATCACCAAATAATGCAGGATAATAAAATTAGTTTGAGGGATATATTTCACCAAAGTAGGATTTATTGAAAGAATTATGAAATATATATATACAGAAGTAGTATATTGAATTTAAATGGAGGAAGGAACAGAGGGTAGAATTTAAACTAATATTAGATTCTAAGCTTGGTCAAATATATCAACAGGGAATGAGTTTTATGATAAGGAACCAGGAAATAGAGAATGCAAACAATATTTTTAATATGTTAATGCAAAGAGCAGGGAATGGGATGAGAAGGGGGAGGGGCAGGGTAATAAAGGAAATAGGGTGGTATGATGAGGATGCAAAATAACAAAAAAGGTGGTGAAACAGGCATTAGTAAGATGGAAAAAGAGAGGGGGTGAGGAAGATAAGGAATACCTAAAGAGTAGGAATTTATATAATGCACTAGTAGAAGAAAAGTAACAAGAATGGAGAAATAAAGAATAGAGTAATCTGATTAAAGTTTTAAGGGAGAACAATGCCAGCAAGGTGTGGAGAGCGTTAAAATCCTTGTATAATAAATGGTTAGTTAAACCAAATATCACTTCAGTAGATTGGATGGAGTATTTTAAAATGTTATTTGAGGAAGAGGGTTTTATTAAGATGAAACCAGTGGTGGATTTTGGAGTGGGATACATAGATATATTAGGTAGTGAAGTAAGAGATGAGGTAGTGAAACAAGTGAAGGCAATGAAAAATAATAAAGCAACGGGTATTGATGGAATTTCTCCTGAGTTTATCAAAGAATGGTGTAGTGATGAGACTAGAGTAAAGATGTTTACAGATTTGTTTAATGTAATAAAAACTAAGGGGTATGTACTGGAGCATTGGAGGAAAGCAATAATTCATCCTATATACAAAGGCAAGGAGAGCATTGATAAGCCTAATAATTACAGGGGAATAGCATTACTTTCGAATGTTGGAAAGATTTTCACATGGATTTTAGCAAATAGGATAAAAAACTGGGTAGAGGAATATAATATCCTCTTGGAGTTTCAAATGGGTTTTCATAAGAGGAGAAGAACGGTAGATAACTTATTCATAATTAAAACTCTGGTGGTTAAGCATTTAAAAGAAAAAAAGGGAAAATTGTACATGGCATTTGTTGATTTGGAGAAGGCGTATGACCGCATTGATTTAAATTTGTTGTGGAACAAACTCTTGAGAAAGGGAGTAAGTCAACAGATGGTGAATTTATTTAAAGCTCTATACAAGGAGAACACATTTTGTGTGAAAGTAGGAGTAGGATTGGTGACAAAAGAAGTAAACCAAAGGAAGGGGTTACGACAAGGATGTAAGCTAAGTCCAGTGTTATTTAATCTGTATATTGATGATATCCTCACTGAGATGGGAAGAAATAATAATTGGATGCCTGTGATAAATAAGGTATCAATTCCTGGGTTATTATTCACTGATGATTCAGTGATAGGATCTATTTCAACGATTGGTCTAAAGCAGTCCCTACAGCAAATGAAGAAACATTGTGATGAATGGAATCTGAAAGTAAACCAAGAGAAGACTCAAATTATAGTGTTTAAGAAAGGTGCCAACCTGGGCAAGTATGAAAAGTGGAAGAATGGAGAGAAGGAATATAAAGTGGTCAGAGATTGTTTATGTTTAGGGGTTAAACTGGATGGGGTGGAAAATGGGAGAAACAGAAGAAACTGGTATTGGCGAAGGGGAAAGGGGCGATGTCAGCGATTAGAGGGTGCAAATATAGAATATCAGATATAAATGTTAAATGGCTAGAGAAAATATATAACACAGTAGTTGAAGCAAAAATGTTATATGGAAGTGAAATATGGGGAGTAGAAGGAGGCTGGGAAGAGATAGATATGGTAGATAGGAGTTTTTGTAGAGAAGTTTTAGGCCTGCCAAAGCCACAGTTAAGGAATTTGCTCTAATTGAAATGCAGAGAGTGGGGAGAAAAGGAGTAATAATGGAGAGAGCTCTTAAATATTGGTACAGACTATTACATTTAGAAGAGAAGAACTTGTTGAGGCAGTGTTTGGAAGGAGCTTAAAGAAAAATGGGTGGAGTTATAGTATACAAACTAATTTGGAAAATAGTGTTCTGGGAGAAATTTGGAGGAGGAGGGAAAATAATGTTAAGGGTTTTTGGAAAGAAGCTAGACAGAGGTTTGAAGATTTAGAGATACAAAATACATATAGTAGCATCGGGAAGAAAAGTTTCTTGGAACCATATATTAATAAAAAATGTATAGGCTAGAGAACAGTATGTGAATAACTCAAATAAGGAACAAAGAGAAAGTATAGCCTGGGTACGAGCAGGTGTATGGAGACTAATAGGAATGAGAAATGGGTTCCAACAGAACCAGTGTCCAATATGTGGGGAAAGAGAAGATTTAGAACATATTGTTTTTTATTGTAAAGGTACACACCATTGGAGAAAGCAAGCTATAAATGGGAAATGGTTAAAACTGGACAGGAAAGTAGCCTTAAGCAAGATTTTTAACAAGGATAGGAAAAAGGTAGGAGAGTACCTGTCCAAAGTAGAAAAGAAATGGTTGTGGACAATAAAAAGAGATGTGAATTAGTTTCATCATGAGATGTTAAGTTATGTAAGTATATTATCATTATTATAATATTAGTATTATTAGATTATTATTTTGGTATTACCACTATTATTATTATTATTATTATTATTATTATTATTATTATTATTATCATCATCATCATCATCATTTTCATTTTTATGTTATAATTAAAGAAAGTAATATGGGTAGAATATGGTAAGATAACAGCTTGGGCTGATGTATAGCCATATTCTAAGGAAAATTGCTAGCACAAATAAATATACAGAATTACCACTTTGGAAGAGAACTATATCAGTAGAGAGTGTTTGTAACCAAGAGGATCATTGTTTCCCTAAGTGGCAGGAAATTTTGTGACAGATTTGGGAGATACATGAGTTAACAGAGATGTTAGGTTTAAGGCTGGAAGATATGGTTAATCTGGGAGAACAGAGTTTTCTAAGGCTTTGCTGTGAAATGACAATTTGGAGTAGGGAAAAAATACATAGGACTTTATGATAAAACAAGTTGAGAAGGGTATGTCTGGGCTAGAAGTTAGGAATTTAAAAATTAATGGGATGACAAAAACTTAGAATGGTGTTCAATGTGTGGATGAAGATACACAAATGTTCATAAATGATACTGTAATTAAATATATAGAGAGACCAGGTATGTAAACAAAAATGGAGCAACTTATATGGAGGAATATAAACTAGAAAGATTTTGAAATTTAAAAGAGAAGAAATATAAACTCTGTGGGAGGCTGTTTGGCAAAGTTAGAAAGAAGTGGTTAAGAAAGCTTAGAAGGAATTTAGAAAGGAAAGCAATTAATTTGTTGGATAATTAATTGTAGAATAAAGACAAGATCATACTTGAAAATATAATGGTCACCAATATACTAATCGCCTGGAGGTATGTGCATTGGACTTGATATGCAATTTTTGTAGAAAAACAATATTAATGATTTCAGAAAACAATAAAAACAAAAGTATTTGAAACAATCAAAACATTGCAAAAAAAAGTATTAAAGAGACTTAGAAAACCACTAACATATTGAACAATTGGCTTTCTGCTTTGGTCTCGTAATAAATTCGAAGAGGGAGCTTTTGGCATAATTTTAACTGCATACATTAATTCTTTCTCAAAGATTTATTAATTCCAGAAAACCAAAAACACTTCTAACCACAGAAACATAATGAATTTACAAATCAAATTACTTTGTTTGAAAGAAGGCATACATTAATAAAACTAAATGTGTATGAAAATCTCAGGTGTATAACTATTATGTGACTTTCTCAAGGCATTAAAGTACATATAATTAATTCCCTTATAATATACTGTCCATTTAAAAAGTGGTTCTTTCATTCATATTAGTTATTCACAATGTCATAGAATCACCTTCTGAGCAGATTCCAGTGAGAATATTAGAGTTCAGTGCTAGAATTATGATTCTCTATAAGCACATGTAAAACCTTCAGTGGTGTGTACCAATTATGTTGTAAACATGTTAAGCTATCCTGTGATTTATTGGCTTAGTTTTGACAACACCTAATATAATTTTGATTCTTAGAAAAAAGAAACCAAATTTGGTAAAACATGCTTTCAGTGTTTAACATCTTAAGGCTAATTGAAGTATTTGTGCCTTATTCACCATGAAATTCTTTCTACAGTTTCCTTCGCCCAGAAACTGCACAGGGTATTTTTGTGAACTTCAAGCGATTGTTGGAATTCAATCAAGGAAAGCTACCATTTGCAGCAGCTCAAATTGGCAATGCTTTTCGAAATGAAATATCACCAAGATCTGGACTCATTAGAGTCAGGTAAGCACATTTGTATAATAAAATATGTATTATTGTCTTAAGTCCTCTTTTTCAGTAAATTATATGTTGAAGATACGTTGGACACTGACCTATTGGGGAGCATTAGAAGTAGAGTCATACCTACTCAGCTCTGTTATCATCCATTCTCGCCTTCACTTCTTGGTTTTGAGGACAGCATTAGCTGTTGTGAAGGTCAAACAATGTAGTGTTTGAGAACTGGCTGTCAAGATAATGAAGGTTCCTCACATTCTCACTGTTACCATAGTCATTTTAATGATACTGGCTGTTTTAAGCGGGGTTACTTGGGTGCATCTTTATATAAAAAAATAACGTTTACCCAAATAATCACAAAAGTAATCCAGAGATATGCGGCTTTGTGGGTAGTAATTTATAATAAAAAAATTATAAAACACTCAGTTTATGGTGCATTTTTAGATTTGATAGTTTATTAAATTGGCTACATTCCTTGGGATATATACATTAGTAATTTGTTATTTTAGAATTCTTCGATTTATGGAGTTGCACTGCCACTAATTATATGTAACCCCAGGTTATCTATATAATGGGATTATTCAGGCTGATCCACTATTATATCCCTATTTTCATTTCACTATTATTCTGTCATTAACAATGTTACATGGTTGCTTTCAATTCTATTATATACTATGGTGCTTGCCATTTCAGATTTCTACATAGACACCAGCATGAGTAGCACACTGTTGCAGTCAGGGCCCAACAGTCCCCACAGACCGTTGCAACATGTCATTTGGTACCTGCACACACTCTTCCCTAATGACTGCTTCCAAAGTTCCAAGTTACACAGTTTTCTGGCATACACTTTCTCTTTCAAATACCCCCAGAGAAAAAAATCCAATGGGATCAAGTCTGGACTTCCCAGTGGCCACTCAACATTTCCGCGACATTCAATAATGCTGCCTGGAAAAGCATTGTCAAGCCATTCTCGCGAAATCAACATAAAATGGGGAGGTGTCTCATTTTGCATAAAGCGCAAATTGTCCACTTGATCCCAGGTTGAAACAATGGGATAAACAAAAGTGTGTAGCATGTGCACGTACCTTGCCGCATTCATTGTTTCACAAACAATGCAAGGAGTGATAAGAGAGTCATCACAAATACCACACCACATAGTCAGTGAAGGACGTGACTGCAATTTTTCAATTGTAGCTCCAGGATTGTTGTTACTAGGGGCCACTAATGGCAGTTATGGCAATTTATGAACCCACTTACATGGAACACGGCTACGTCTGACCACAGAATGTTACTCAGGATATCTGGTTCTTCCATCCATTGTAATGTGGATTCAGCAAACTCCATCCTAACATCAGAGTCTTCCGGTGACAATGCTTGGACAAAATGTGGCCTCCAGTCAATCTCCTTCATCATCCGTTGGACTGAACCAAACGATAAACCAGATTCCCTATGATATTGTCTCAAGGGCTTCTTGAGACTTTGTGCAAACGCCACAGCAGTGTTGGCTTTAGCCTCTTCAGTGACAACTCTCTTTGGGGGCCTAGCACCCTTTTGGTGAGTAACTGAAGCTGCACACAACAAATTCGCATGCCGTCTCTTTATTGTTTTTACGTCCAGAGTCACGTGTCTCCCCCTCTCCCGTCTCCACCATCTTTGCACCATTAAAGGCGACTGCCATACTATCATTCTAGCTGCAGTCCGAGCACGGTCAGCAATGTTCGTCTTTGCTTCATCTTCACTTCGTGGTTAAAACTGCAACAAACAACAATTACATAATTGCACGTAATGGCATAGAATAGAGCATAATGTAACAGTAGAGTTATTGACATTACATTGTTTGTGATACAATAGCAGTAAAATAAAAATAGGGACATAATAGTGGATCATCCTGTATATAATATGTCAACCAGAAAGTTAAAATTTTCTTGTATACCTCAATCAAGGTTATCTCTATTATCCTTTCCCTTAATATTACCTACCTTTCATAGCCATTTTTGTCTCATTTTACATATGTACTTTCCCAGATTTTTATGTTTTTCTCTGATCTTAAATTTAAAATTCTTTTGCTTTTTATTTCATGTGGTAAGTTTTCCCACTTTTGTAAAAGGAACTCATCCCTCTACATTTTAGTTTGTTTACATTCCAGAATACAATGCCATATGCTATCTGTTTCTTCACACATTGGGCATTTTCCCTTGATATATCCATTGCTTATCGTACTTAAGTACATTATCCCTGTTCTGAACCATGCCAACCCTTCCATTCCTGCTTTGTCATAAATTTCAATATATTTTTCTCTTCCCCAATCAATTTTCAATGATCTGTATAGTTTCAAAGATCTTTTGTTAATAAGATTAGCCCATAATTCCTGTTTTTCAATACCCTCTATTCTGGTTTTTACCTCCTTCCAAAATCCTTTTTCCATTCTTTCCCTACCAAACCACATTGCTCCCAAGCCAGCTTCCTCTAGAATATTTTGGATTTTATATGCCCATGTTTCTTCCCCCTTAATTCTCGCTTGTGTTGCCATACACTGTTTAATAATGTTCTCCTCTTCGAACTTTCATATTCTATACCAATACTTCAGTACCTTTTCACTACCTTACTTTTATAGTCTGGGAAGCCAGAGGGAAAATGATGCAGATCAATTAATCCCCAGTGCCATTGGTGAACAACAACAACAACTTTTATAGTCTAATTTTCCTAATTGCATTAGAGCAACCTCATTTGTCGAAGATCTAGGTATTTCTAGTGCAAGTCTATAAAATAGTCTATTTATCACATTTATTGTTTTCCAGCCCTCATATTGTCCCAAATTTCTACTCCATACATCATTCTGCTCTCTACTACTGAGTGTATACTCTTTCCAACCATTTTATGTGCATGTTTGCTATTTTGTTTACACAAGATCTAATCGCATTCATAGTCATTTTTCCTTCTGCTAGTGCTTTCCTGTTTTGATCGCTCCATTTTCCATTACTTGACAGTCTAACCCCCAGGTAATCAATTTTCCTGACAATCTCAATTTCTGAGCCTTTCCACCACCACTTCTCTTGTGGCCTTTCTTCACTACCATGATTATGCATTAGTATTATGTAGTGAATAGTGTAAGAATACATCAAATTAGGCCTTACAGGCTTTGAATATGCAGCAAATGCACAATTGCTTTCCAAAGTTTTTTCAGGATTGGCAAACAATTTAGATTTTTATGTAAGGGGTTGAGAAATAGTAGAGATAGTTTTTAAAAGTTGTTTTTTAGCGTATAACTTTTATTCATTCTTACAGATTAAGTATACAGACTGTACAGAATCATGAAATAGATTTGTATTTAACCATTGGTGGACAGAATTTGGCATAATTTAATAATTAAATGCCATATTGGGTTGCATTTAATATATTAAGTGGAAAGGCTTAAACTGGTGGTTGTAGTTTTTAGTTTCTTTGAAAGATGTTACTAACAGTCATATTTGTCATATTTTTTAACTATTAGCAGGAAATGACTGTTTATGCATTTGGTTTGCGGTGTTATTGTGAGTTGTATTCAGTGGCATCACACAGCTACTTCTTAGTAATTTTTCAACATTTTTGCTGTTTTCATGAAAATGGCAAGAAAACAAGGGTTGACCAATGAAGAGAGATGTAATTGTTCCAGGAATTTGAAAAAGGTTTCAGTAATGTGTACTTATTCAACAGTGAGGAAGAAGAAAGCAGTATAACTGCATCTGAATGCAAAAATGACTCAAGTGAAGATGGTGACCACTCTGTTCTGACAACTGAAATTACAACCCTTAGTCATGTAACATATCGGTTGTTAACATTAAGCAAATAATGTGTTAGTTATAAAAAGTAAATTCCATATACAAAAAGTTTGTGATAAAACAGTGCAGTGAAGCCAGATCTGCCTTCCATTAGAATCGGCCCTAATGACACTTATGCCAGTCTTACATGCATGATCAACCAGTTTCTTCAGCTATAGGTGTCTGTGAGAAACTAAACCACTGCAGCAAAGGGTAAAATATGATTTTGCATTTAAAGTGCTTAGATGCAAATCCCGATATTTCCACTTTTCGCAAAAAATGAGGTTATGACATGTACATTCTACGTGTATAAAACTGTCGATAATTTGCTAAGTAAGATGCATATATTGGCATTTCCTGCTGTTACAACAGTATGAAAAATGCACTGAGATTCAAATCCCAACATTTCCTTGTGACTGTGAGATCCATTCCCGACTTTAGCTTGCGGCCAGTCTACAACCATAGACAGGATGGTGCAATTAGCATGAGCAAGTAGTTAAACTCATCAAAGACAATGCTTGAATGTGAGTAGTTTATTGTACATATGCTGCTACAGTATGTTCTACATTAGGAAAAGTAGTAATGTGATGGAAACTGTTATTATTCCCAGCTACACCAGGACAAGGATGGAAGAAGGGAGATACCCAGAAAATTGGAAACCTGTGATGTACAGCCTCATACCCAATTTACAAAGCAAACAATTTATTCTTTCATAAAGTTTCTTAGTAGCTCTCATAGTTGCTGAAACAAATGCATATAAATGTAAAGTGTGTAAAAATCTGATTTCAAAAAACAAATTAAGAAGTAGGATTCAGAAGTGGTCAAATTTAACATAGAATAAAATTTATGGGCTACTTGACATGAATACTCTCATGGTCATTATTCGAAAACCTATATTACGCATGTACTGGCCTACAAATGACATACTATCAACTAATTTTTTGGAAAATGCATGTCAAACAATAAGTTTTCATCCATACTGCAGATTTTTGCTATCCATGTCTTGTAGCAATACATTCATATCGCTCTGGTCATCTTCAAGAAAATTGCCACCCCCCCCCACCCCAAACTATCCTTTACATGGAAAATGGATTTTCTCAAAAACGGTTCTAATGATTTTGATTAAAATACCATATGTTTAAGATATTTTAATGACAAATGAAATGTATATCTTGAATTTTCTGAGAATAGCCTCTGGAGTCCTCTTCATTCTGAATGACTTTTATATTACTGGTAAACCTAAGAGACAGACACAAAGTCGTACTACACAAAAAAATGTAAATCTTTTTAAAGCACACAATTTATGTCATCCTTTTTTTTTTCTTTCTTTTCTTTTGTGGAGATAAACGTTTCCAAAATATTCTTTGTTATTGGTTTATACTTTTCTGAAATGGGAAGTCATTATTAGTGTTTTTCTCTTGTTCATGCAAAGAGAATGGAATTTCAAAGCCACACATAGCGACCAACTCTTAAAAGATTTGACTATTTCTTAAGCCTACTGTATTCCTCTATTCCCGTTGTAATAAAAACCATTTCTACAAATGTTTATCTTGATTAACATGAAATGAGTAGAAGAATAAGCTTTTGTAAGGATAGTTTAATAGCTCTCAGGTTGTCTTCAGAAACTGCTCCTGTGAAGTGGCTCTCCTAAGCATGTTGCTATCTTGAAGCTATCCTGAAGCAGAGTCCCTATTGTGGGTATTTAAGTGGTTTTGTTATTGTGGTGCACTTAAAAAATTTCACAGCATTTTCCTTTATGTATGTTGTTCAATTATATTTTCAGAGAGTTTACAATGGCAGAAATAGAGCACTTTTGTGATCCTGCAGACAAGAGTCATCCCAAATTTAATTCTGTACAAAATACTGAAGTGCTTCTGTATTCAGCTTGTAATCAGATGGATGGAAAATCTGCAGAAACTTATACAGTAGGGGAGGCTGTAGAAAAGGTAATATATGTTATTTAACCATTATTCCAGTAGTAGTCATTGCTTTGCAAGTATTTCTTATCACATTCAGGAAGACTTATGCAGATTTGCAATTTATAGTTTCAAACACAAAGGACATAGGAATGTGCACATTAGCACATTATTTCCAGTCACTGTACGTTCCTATTATTGTAACAAGTGTAATGTTGTATTAAACAGGCCCAAAGTGTTTATTAACAAGCTATAGAGAAGATGTGATATGTATTTGCCTCATGGTAAGTAATAGTAATGGACTGTTTCTTTGCAGCCATATGCTTAATTAATTGTTCAGTTCTTTCAGCATGATGTAGTCATGTGATGCTAATGGAGGAAAGTGTGTGCCACTGAAGTAGTAGTTTTGGCAAAATTTTATTTATGTATACTTGCATGTGTGTGTTGGAGAGAGGTCTGTGATGAAACATGACAATTACTATTTATGCTAAGTTAATACATGTGAATCAGTATTAAACCAAAACTAGGCATCTTTGTAATCAAAGTTCCAATGAAAATGGCTATAAGAAATGAGGGTCTGAGAATAAATCACACAAGCGAAAGAAGATATAAGCCTAATGTAGAATCTCTGGGGTAACAAATTCTCGTGACTAAAACAAGTATCAGAACCCGTAGAATTTTTTCAAAAATAGTTCCTTTGAGATGCATGGAATAGATAAATAACACAGGGTTGTTTGAATTTTTGTTGACCTCCCCCATGTCAGCTAAAAGGCTTATTGTGTAACTCCATTGGGAAGGATGCCTTCATTGTTTCACAAAATCTTGGTTCCAATATCAGCATCTTTACCTATATCTTCCCTGGTTGTAGACAGAGTAAGTCTCTTTCTTGCCAGGAATGGGCAGTCAAAGAGGATATGCAAGGCAGTTTCCTTATCCTCTTTGCATATTTTATAAATGGGTTCATCCTTATAGAGTGCTACTTTACATAAATGTTTCCTGAAGAGACCACATTCAGAAATGAATGCAACTACGTATCTTATTCCTGTTCTATCCTTTTTCAGGAGAGATGAAGAGAATGTGCTGCATGAACCTAAGACCAGTTTCCTAGCTTGTCTTTGTCCAGGATAGGTTTGCCTCCTGAGTTGGTGTTTTTCGCTAATCCATGCTTTTACCGAGGTTTTGGCAGTACGTTTGCCGATTCCAATCACGGGTTCAGGGCCAGCATGGGGTATCTCATTACCCCTTTTAGTCAGCTGGTCAGCTTTTTCATTTCCGTAAAAGCCCTGGCACCCACCACATTGTTCTACATGGTCTAGGGGTACCATGCTAGCCTCTGGTTCCCGAGGTCACAAGATAAATCCCAGCAGATGGTAATGGACTTTTTTGGGGGCATAAAAATCCTTAGCATGACTTTCTTTGGAAGGGGAATAAAGCTGGTGGTCCTATGTCATAGGTTTATGGCACACAAAAGAACCTCAGGCCTGATAAAGAGGCCTCTGAGCAAAATTTCATCTTTCACGCCCAATATAGAATGGGACGCTAAGAACTATAGTAGTTAAAGAGCGTTCGTTCATAAATAAAACCAAGTTTGTTTATTTACCCACTCCATTTCAAGCCTGTTGCGAGATGATAAGGCAATCAGGGCATTTAGGCATTCCCATACCAATTTTGATTTTACCTAGTCTTGAGGAGAGTGCTTATGAAGTACTTGACTCTCTGTGAGGATGAGAATTCATTTACCATGGTGGTAATCTTTCTCAAGACCTCTTAGAGCTCAGCTCAGGATAGGAAATGCTTCTGCTTGAAAAACTGTGCAACATTTCCCAAGGCTTATACTAATATTTGTTCTTGGAGATAGGCCATATATGCCTGAGCCCAAAAGTGTGTCTATACAGGATCCATTTGTGAACCACACAAGTTAATCACATTCTTTATCAGGTGTAATTCCTTCCATCCAGTCTTCTTGAGATCCAAGAGACAATATTGAGTATTCATTAGGTCAGACCACTCAATACAGTAGAATCTCATTATAAAGTAATTTAGAAAATCATAAGATTTATACTTTTTCAGTATAACATACTTTTCAGGATAAAGGGATTTAGCAAACACAAAAATTAATTAAAATCTGATGACTTATAATTGACAGATTTATGAAATGCAAGAAAAATCAGAACATTATAATGCATAGTTACATACCTTTAATTCTATCATTGCAGCCCTATAGAAGTTCTTGTATGTACAAATAAATACACACACATACACTTACATGCACATGCACACACCTATCAATGATCCATATGTTTACACAAAATACATCACCAAATCAGATGACATTTTCCACTTTACACACAGGTCTTGAAGAAGTCATTGATTTTGGTTTGTTTTGAATTTTTCAACAAGTTCTCTTCCACAAACTGCTCAAGCTCTGAAGTGACTTCACAATGTTTTCTGACACCTTGTCAGTTTTCTCCACATATCACCTTACTGCTGTATATGCCTCATTGCATCAATGGAAGACACACTTTCAGCTGCAGTTTCAACTTCTTCCTCTTTATGGTCATCACTGTCGTCTTCAGGGGCTGCTACAGTCAAAGTCTCCACTATTTCCTTCTCTGTAAGGTGATGTGTCTCTGCCTTAGCATCCATAGAGACATATTCTTCAAAGGTTAATGAGGATGGCAAATTCAGTTCCTTTGCAACTTCTTTCCATAATTTGCAAGAGACTTCAGTGTCATCTAGTGCTGTAACTGGCTGAAAATTCAGAATGCGAGCCTTTCCCCAACCATTCACAATGGTAGTTGCTTTTACATTCCACCAGGTCTGCTATCATCTGAATACCCTGCAGAATATTGGCGTTGATAAGTGTTTTATGTTGATACGAATATGTTATACCAGATGTTTGCAAAGGCGCATTTTGACATTCTGGATGATTCCTTGGTCTAGTGGCTGTAACATTGATGTGCAATTAGCAGGTAGTAATTCAAGCCTGATATTTTTTAACCTGCAGTCCACTTTATACGTAGAGCAGTTGTCTATCATGAGAATTTTCTTCTTATCTCTGCCCATCTGTGAACAGACTTTCTGTCATCCATGCTTTGCTGTTGGCCATATATTTCACAGGTGGAGAAGCAATACCTTTAAAACATTTTGGCTTAGCAACAGAATAATGCTGTCAACCTATGTTTTGATTGCTTACCACCAGCACAGGTCTCACCCTTGGGAGCCATTTTTTTATTTGGCAGCATTTTATTAAAAAAAAGAATCAGTTTCATCTGTGTTGAAAATGTCTTCTGGCTTGTAATTTATGATGACGTCCTTCAAATACATTTCCTACCATTCCCAAGCAGCTTCTGCATCAACATCTCTTGCTTCTCCACTAACAGTTTTCCAGGAAATGCTGTATCTCTCCCAAAAACAAAAAAGCCAACCAGCACTTGCTTGGAAGTCTTTGATGTCCAATAATGTTGCAAACTCGTTTGCTTTTGCTTGGAGCATTGTTCCAGAAACTGTTATACCTTTGGCCCTAACTTCTTTGTATCATGTGTATACTGCTGCTTCCACTCCATGGAAATCAACACAAATATTCTTTCTGTTGGGGCAAATCATTGACCTTTTGTACGCCTGAAGTATTTTCTTTTTGTCATGAATTGTCAAAAGAGTGATGTTATGCACACATGCTACTTTGATCTGCTTCATTCCATTTTCTACCTTTATCAGTTTAACTTTCTGTTCTATTGAAAACTACTTCTTTTTCTTCACCTCCATTAAATTGCCAAAGTTAACAAACAGCTCTTTCGTCAATGATCAACAAAAATGCAAGATGCAAGCTTTAACCAACAAAAATGTAAAACGCAAACTTTAATAACTATCTTCCTCAACAAAAATGCAAGATACAAACTTTAACAAACAACTCTCTAACAACCAACAAAAATGCAAGATGCAGACTTCAACAAACAACTCTTTAAAAACCAACAAAAAAGCAGGATGCAGAGTTTAAGAACTTTAACTATCTTCCTGTTTAACAAAGAAATCCACTGAAAATCGAACCTTCAATTCAAACGAAATCTGAAGCGGAAGTGCATTTGGATTTAAGCAATACCAATCACTGCACGAAAATATCAGATTGTGCACAAAAATATCAAGTTGCCAGCCTCAAAGTTCTACAAATTTGTTGGTACTCTTGATAGATTTTCTCGGAGAACAAAGAACTTAATGTCGCAAATACTGCACAGTTCATTTCTGGACAAAAGCTTGAAATTGAACCAAAAAGTACTAATACACAATGTCATTTTTGTTCAAGAATAGATGAAATAACTATCAAAGAAAACGTGTTTAATAAAAATTGCATACTTAATTTTGAAATGTTTTTTTGCATTATATTGTATAGGATTTAAGCAGGGGATTTAAAATCTATACTTAAAAGTGAAATATACACTATATTGAGGTACGTTATTTTGAGATTTCGCTGTACTGTAATATCCAGGAAATTTAGGTTAGAGGTGTGTCTAGTTGTCGAACTGATACCTCTCCAGTTCGCTGTTTGTACTAATTGGTAGGCAATAACTCTAGCCTCTGCTTGTAAACAAAAGTCCATGGGAGGGAGTTCCAGAAAAGTCTCCAGTGCAGTGGTTGGAGTGCTTCTGGATGCAAAGACATGCTAGTCTCTGCAGCTTGGTAAATTTACTTGGTACAGTAGTTTATAGTGGTTTTCACCCCAAACAATAGTACCATAACATAAGCCTAACCATTGCAACATATAGCCAATGGCTGATGTGTGGCTTCATGTCCTAGTTTATTCTCTATGATGAATAGTGTTGAGACAGATATTAAGGCGTCAAATATTTTTAAAGAAAGAAAGATATTTTTATAAATTAAGAAAAAAAGGGAATAAATTTCTGGCTGGAGTCATTGTTATGAAACAATTAAAACATTTGTTACTTTATGTTAAACAATAACTCATAAAAATTGTAAGATTTATTTCTTTATTTAAAGTAATGTTTTTATATTATACGGATAGTTAAAAACATCTGAAATGTTAAGGAAAAAGAAAAACATTAAGTATTTTAGTAGGTTCCATAGTCAACCATAATTAAAAATTTTGTATTAATTCAATTACTATCTAAAGGGATCGGTCAACAATACTTATTGACTTGGTTATATGGCAACATCAGAAAAAGCATATAAGGTTTGTTCAGAGGAGAGAGGATTCTTTCATAGCGTCACCTCCTTTGTTACACATCTCTGTGTAGTTACGAACGAGATCACAGCTAGAAATTATAATTATCAATATTCCAGATGTGCATTGGTGTGCTAATACTCATGAAATAGAAAACTATCATCAGTTGTAATTCAGTTGTTATATTTGTGAGTTTTTGTGATATTTTCAGAATAAATTAAGAATTTCTGAGAATATGCAACTTTATTAAAAATTTCTTCCTGTACTATGACCCAAGATTAGTAAATAGAGTTCTCATGGCTCAGGCATTACAGAAATAACAATACAGCTCAAGAATCTATGTAAAAATAACAGGAATCCATTGAGAGATAAGTCAACACATCAAGATCTTCGATCTGGTGAGTAATGTAGTTTTGAAGTATACCCCAGAATCAGCCGCTGAGCGAAGTAAAATAAAAATCCAGCATCGACGAATCCCAGAGCTGCCTGAACTTTTGAACCCTAATAAAACCATTTCATATGGAGCCCAACTGAAGGGCATGAATAAAGGGAAGGTAGCTCAAATAAAGCGAAGGAATGCATGGAGAAAAGATAAAAGTTCGTGGAAAAAAATTAAAATATCTTCAAGATAGCTCTGAGAAGAAGACAGCTACATGGCAACAGACTGAAGAAAATTCTGAGAAGCAGATGGCAACACAGCATCAGAATTACTGAGCACTACATCTAGAGGAGGACGCATATACATAATGTTGGGACGCCAGATTCTAGCGCTATCCTAGTGAGGAAAGAAGATGACGAGAGGACTGGTAACGAATGAAGAAAGATGATGTCAAGAGGACTGGTAATGAAAGAAGACAGCGAACAGTAGAAAATTCAAATTTAATTATTTTTTATGTTATTTAGGAATGGAAAGAAAGTAGAATTTAAAATGAGTTGAGACAAAGTAGATATAGAAATGAGAGAGGTAGAAGAAAAGGAGTTGAAAGAGAAAGTGTAGCAGAAGAACAAGTAGGTGAGGTAGCTAGAGGAGAATTATCTTTGGTAGACCTATACAAAATTCATAGCTGAGATGAAACAAGATTTAGAACAGCAAATACATCAGGCAAGAAAGGAAGATGTAGATAATAGAAAAAGAGAAATAGCAGAATCAAGATTTAGAGCTAGGAAAAGCATAGTTATGTCAGCAAATAGAGCAGAAAATAGAAGTATAGAGAAAAATGTATGAGGAAAATGGAGGCAATAAATAACAACTTAAAAATAACCAAAAGTATGCTAGGAAACAGAAAGAGAACCTAGGGAATAAAATGAGGTTTGAAATTAGAAATGCAAGAGAATAAAAAAGTGCTAGAAGATAATATAGGGAAATGTAGAAATGAAATGAGAGAATGTAAGAGCAACATAGAAAATCAAGTTAGCAATATAAGAGTAAAATTAGCTGAGAAAGTAGAAAATTTAAAAATGCATCAGCAAAGCTCAGAAACACATCAGAGGGAGGAAGTAAAGGAAATTTTAGAGCAGGAGTTGGAAACAGTGAGGAAAGAATGTGTAGATGAATAAAGTGTGAAGAAATTGTTGCTTCTGAGTGGAAAGAAAATATCAGTGACATAAACAAAGCTTTAATTACATTACAAGCACAGAAAGATGTTATTTCAGAGTTGAATAATCATGATTTTGATGATGATAAGGTGAATTTTGAAAATGCTATGTATAAGAATGTGAACCCACATATACACACACCATTCAAAGCATAACACATGTTACACAAACACACCAGATCACACCACCGATTTTTGATGAAGAGAAGGCAGACGATCCAAAGTTATTCATGTAAGAAATTGAGGAATACTTTAAAATAAAGAGAATACCTAACAAATTAAAAATGATGATAGGAAAAAATAGTCTGAAAAACAAAACTTTGGAATGATTAAGATTGACACTGGCAGGACACGAATCATACACTTCATCCAGGAACTTATCCTTATCTAGGTACTGGGGGCCAGCAAAGCAAAATCAGCTCGGAGTAGAACTCGCTATTGAAAGTACGAATCCTTCAAAAGGACTATCTTTAGTCGATTACTTCATGAGGATAGCAAATAAAGGTAAATTGTTAGAACTTAGCATGTCTGAGACAGAATTAATAACTAGCATAATAAGACATTTCCCAGACATAGTGAAGACAGGATTGATAGTTACAAAGCCCATAGATTCCTCAGCGGTCATTGAACTCTTAACTACATTTGAGGTACAGAATGGAAAACACAATGACACAAAGCAAAAAAGTGACACCTATAACCTCATACAGCACTGTGATAGAAATCAAGATACACAGAGCCACACACACTTAGAAATTCTGAAAGAAATATTACAAAAGGAGAGAGGCACAGAATCTGGTGTATTCTAATACCCAGAAGAAGAAGAAGAAGAAGAAGAAGAAGAAGAAGAAGAAGAAGAAGAAGAAGAAGAAGAATAGTGAAAGAACTAGGAATGTAAGGGACAGGTATAACCAGACTATTCCTAGGAATGAACAAAGCTTGGGAGTAGAAATCTGAGAAATTACACTAGCAGACAACCGAACAGAAGTAATCAAATCAACCATGTGAATTTTTGTAGGGAATACATGAGAAACCAAAGAACTGGGAACACGAGAGGCATAGGACAAAGAAGTAGGGGCTATTGGGAAACTCAGCAGCCCAGGTTTGTAAATAACAATAACAGAGAGCAATCAGAGTCAAACTCAATACCTGAAAGCACTAACAATACCTCAACAAGCAATATCAGCAAGGCAGAAAACTAAATTCAGACCAATTTTACGTCTCGGAGGTTGATCTTTGTGACACTAGAGATGCTTACAAAAATCCACAAATTGCAACAGTAATGAAACAAGATGACAATAAGGTACCAGAAATGACAAATCCACCGTTAATAAAAGTGAAAGTTTGAGGCAATGAGATTTTTACTATGGTAGATACAGGAGTTAGTACATTATGCAATAACTACATTTTCGAGAAAATCATTTTAGAAAACAAAGCAGAATTATTACCTATATGTGACACATACAGCAGTACGGCGATCAGTAAGAAAAATGAGCATGTGAAATTTCAAGTGAGGTTAGAAACAGATTGCAGATTGGAAATTTGATATCATTGCACTCATCCCAAAACTAACCACATGCTTAATCTTAGAAAGTGATATCTTGAATCACTGGAAAGCCAAAATTTATTAAAAAACACACAAACTTAAAGTTAATGATTGGGCATCCTCGCATAATCAAATTCATAAAGGAAGTGAACAAAGGATGCAAGGAATATGAAGACAAGAAATCAGCCAATGCGAAAGGTTCTTCATAGAAAATCAAATTAAATGAAAACCTATTAGTGCAAGTAAACACAAACCAGGATGTAAAAGCTTTAGAAAAAGTGAAAGGACAGAGTTTTGTTCCACATGTAATGGCAGTTAGAAATTCAACTGCTACCAACTTAACTCGCATATCATAAATTACGATGAACAGCTAAGCAGCTAATAATTAACATGAAAGCAGACAAAAAATATAATTTAAATGAGGCTCAGAGAGCAAAATTAAAAGAAATCCTAGCAAATCACAAAAAAGTTTTTAATAAAAAGCCAGGAGCTTGTAAAAAGTATACACACATTTGAAGTTTGAAACCTGGCACCATTCACACACAAGGCAAGGCCAATACCGACTTCTATATGTAAAGAAGCAGATGAGGTTATAAAAGAAATGTTAAGAGACAAAAGTATACTACCGCTGTTACTAATCAAATCTGTTGGGTTCACAAAAAGGGAGGAAAATTGAGAATGACCACATATGCCAGAAAGACAAGTGCAAACACATTACCAGACCATTTTAGACCAGAAGGTTTGGATCAACTGATATCAAAATTAAAAGGGGAAAAACATTTCTCAAGCCTAGACTTAACCCTAGGATGCATGGTATTGAAAACACACATGAATGCATATGCAGGGCCTGCGAGGCCCTGTCCTTATGTTAAATTTTTCTCTTTTCATTACTCATTTTTTGGAGTTGAATTTATTTGTTTCAAATTTATTACGTATACTAAAAGAATCTGGCGGGCCTGAGTAATATTTTATTATTTTTTTAAAGAACTCAACACTTTATTTTTATGAGTTACCATCACTTATATACAGCATACGCAAATAATTATATTAATGTACATATAAGTTGCAGTTTTACATAGAGTTATTAAGTTCAGTTCCTTGAATTACAATATCCTTATTGTTCACAGTAATAAGAATAATAAGCTGTATTTTGACAAACAATTATTATACATTTGTCATAAAATTTGCATTTCTTTTAGTTTACAACATTTGACAAACAAGAAGCACAAAGAATTGCACTATGTTCTTTACGGGTGTTGTTTTTACATTTCATACATATCATGTTGTTTTTCTATATTTGTTATATGGAAAATATTTGCACCTTTTTTTCTTTCCTGATAAGGTAATCGTTCATCGATGAGACATCTTTTTGCACACCACATCTGTGCATGGCATCAGTTGCTTTCCTTGTGAGATTAACGATCTGAATTCGAAGCTCCATTAGTGGTCTTACCATTTCCTCTACCAAATCTCTTAGGAACAAATGCTTTCAATCGGTTCATCCACTATGGTATGTCAGATGTTAGGCAGCAAATAAAATTTCACTGCTCATTGCTGCGACGTCCATCATATTCATCCATAATGCAAATGTCCATCTCCTCTTTTGTCTTTGGCAGGTATAATATCAAACCTTCTGATCCATTTGATCTACTCCACCTCTTGTGGAGTTATAGAACTTTAATATATCTGGTTTCTTTTTTGTAAGAGTTTGGTCGATGTCTTTGTCGTTATGCATTGTGCTAATGAGAACTACTGATTTTTCTTTTTGGGAACATGATTCACCATTGTGATACCACCTCTAAAAGCAAATAACGAGAAATGTACCGCTCTGCAGGCAGACGGTTTCATCTCATTGGGGATTTCCGGTTTATTTTGATTGTACCCACCACTGTAATTTGCTTCTGAAGCATCTCTTCTGCCAACTGAATACTAGTGAAGAAGTTATCAACAGTAATATTTCTTAATGATCCTTCTGTGTTTTTAGCAAGAACTTTCTCCAAATTCAATCCCAGATTTTTCGGAGTAAGTTCATGCAGCTTCCTTCCCATGAACACAATTCCGTCTAAAGCATATGCAGATGTAGCATCGCATAACCAAAATATTTTTATGCCATACTTGGCGGGTTTAGAGGGCATATACTGGATAAAGCTGCATCTTCCACGGAATGGGAGTAACTGTTTGTCAACTGTGAGCGAACCATTAGGAATCATTCTGTTTCTACACTTGTCAAGAAATAGTTCCCATACATAGCAAACAGCTGCAAGTCTGTCGTCTACAGATCGAGCTTCATGGGTGTGCCTGTCATCGAATCTTATTATCTCCTTATATCCTCAAATCTATTTACTGACATTGTAACTTTATATGTAGGATTTGACTTTTCATCCAGAGGTTACAGAGGAGGATATAAAGCAAGTCAGGTCCCTTCTGCAGCAGTGCAGGAAAGATACTGTCTCCACTTGGCAATTTAAATGGGTTAAATATATCAATTGCCCATTTAACATTATGAATTGTAAGTACTGGACGTGCAAGTTCCCAGTCCTTCTACGATGCTCTTGGTTTAGAGCTTTTGCAGTGGCCTGTTAGCTCGCAGGTCGCGTCATATTTGCACTCAGGGAATTGAACCTTAAAGTGAACTTTGAGGGTTTCTTTAGCCAAGCATGTAAAACCACCTGTAGTCTTGCATATTGTTCCTACAGGATTTATTGGACCGTGGGCCAATGCTCTTTATAGCCCAGCTGCCTCCAACAGGCTAGATATTTCCTAAGAATCATTTGGCTTTATGTATACTTTTATTATAGTCTGTAAGGGCTGTATGTTACTTCCAGTTTCCAGTTTGTTTTGCCTTGTTAAAGAGATGTCTTAATCTACCTCTCCTATATTCAAGGTCTTAAGTCCACCAATGTTATTTCTTGGATTTTATCCAAGTTTGCATGGGGCAGTTATTATGACAGTTGTCAAGTATAGCCTCTTGAATAGGCAACCTTTTCAATATTTTCCAAAATATATCACCTATCAATCTACCCAACCCTACCTGAGAGATCCTGTGTATAGGGATCCCACCCGGTTCTCCTGGGATTCCTGTAGAGATTAACTCTTTTAATTACATTAATATTAAAAGAAATGTAGTGATGATCTGAAAGGGTAGTTCATCCAGAACCTTCCAATTGGTGATCTGAGTTGAAATATACTCAGTATAAAAAGTAATGTCAATAATTTCCTGCTTTATTTGATTAGCAGAGGTAGGCTTGTGTCAGAAATTTAAAATATATAAATTACTAGAGAGCAGAAAGTCTAAGGTATTGACATTGGTATTTTATTGATGTTTCTTTTGCTCCAGATTTCATGATGAGAGTTGGCGCCACACCCAAAGGTAGCTTGTTTCCCTCTCTGGCTGCAGTGTGCAACCAACTGCTCTAGTTCACTAGTGGGTGGGTTGCTGTCATTGTAGGAGAGGTAGATAGAGTTCACCGTTAAACCTTCATTCCTTCCTGCATTGCAGTTGATTTTCATCGTGGTGATATCTTCTTCGTCTTCTTTATCATACCAATATTGTGATGTTAGGGGACTGCCTCAGATCCATCTTTTTAATTCTGCCCTGTCTTCTGCCATTCTGCTTGCTTGGTTCAAGGTCTTTCCTCTACTAGCTGCAATGTGCCTGATCCCCTCTTCCCATGTGATCCTAGGTCTCCCTACTGGTTTCCTTCCTAGGTCTTGTTTCCATAAACTGGTGTACCTTCCAGTTTGCATCCATCCCCTTTATTTTCCAAGCCATAGCAGTTGCTTATCTTTATCCTCTCGCTTATGGATGGAAGTTGCAGCTCTTCTTGTATTCTTTCATTTCTCACTCTTATCTCTACAAGTCTTCCTTTCTATCCTTCTTAGGCACTTCTTTTGCACTGCTGTCCATCACTTTCAATCATAATCTGTCATATATGATCACTGTGGTGATATCACTAAAACTGGTAAGCATTGAATTCCATTATGAACAAGGATACAACTCCTATTACAAGTGCCCTTGGTGCAATGTATTAGCTTACCTAGTCCCAAAATTTAGTCCTTATTTATCCAGGTTTCGTGAACCAGGGCTAGTTCTATTCCTTCTTCATTGAAGATTTCGCTTGAACATTAACATAAGGATGTTTACAGAAAGTGACATAAAATTTGAAGACTTGTTTAAAAAAAAAAAAAAAAAAAAAGCAAACTATAAAACTGCTCTTGTAAGCGGAATTGAAATTATTAAAATATTATTAAATATAATTTTTGGCAATTTTTTCTAAATGCTCATGATAATATGCATTTTCAGTATAGTTCAGTTTGGTTCAAAATGCACTAAGTCCCAAACATTTATCATTATAAATGTGGTGTCAAAATAAAAATTATTTTGGTGATAACAGTATTTAGGAAAGTGGCATTTTCACTACACTTAGGCATGTAGAGCTTTAAAAAGTGCTGGTAAGTTTAGGAGATATCAATTTTTCCTCTCTCCTGAAAACTTATTTATTGTGCACTTAGTGCATTTTGATTTGTTTCACGTCATATGTTTTATCCTTGCTACTTGAGTTTAGAGCCTGCATTCATACTGGAAATCAGATAATTGCCATAATGAAATTCATCATATGCCTACAGTCCAGAATTACTTATGAGGAAGCAGAAGAGTGACTTGCATAAATGTGTACTATGTTTCCATATTCACTGAATGTCAGACCTACTGAAGATGATGTTCTGAAACCTCTAGTGTATCTTTTTACTGTTGTAAACTTTGATTGGATGTTAATGAATTGCCTTGCCCGTTATGTTTTTATGTTACAGAGCTGGAGTACTTGTGCTTAGTAGTATTAAGTATCGTAAGAAATGTTCACTGGAATTTTAATTCTTTTGGCAGGGCTTGATAGCAAATAAGACCTTAGGATATTTCATTGCTAGAATACAACAGTTCCTGCTTCGTGTTGGTGTGGACCCAAGAAAGCTGAGGTTTCGTCAGCACATGAGCAATGAAATGGCACATTATGCTTGTGATTGTTGGGATGCAGAGCTTTTAACTTCCTATGTATGTATTGACTTTTGCCTTACTGTTAATTATCCATGTAGCTAATACAACCAAATTCATTACTCATTAACATTTATGTAAGTGCAAAGCAAAATTTTTGGTTACTTTAACAACCATTACAGTGGGATTTTGTGTGGAATGGCAGATATTCTGTTTTCTTTTTGTCCTTTTTTTTTTTTTTTTTTTTTTTTTTTTTTTTTAAGTTTATTTAAATATTCTTGAACAGCCTTAAAACATAAAGATTCACATGCTGATGCATTTCATCATATTGTCTCTGGTTATGTTGCCTAAGAATAAAAAATTATCAAAAGCTAATATAGAATTATAAATTGTACATCGTAAACTATTGAAAACTTTATAGCAAAATTTGCTTGAGGTAACCTAGAAAATAAATCTTTTTGATAACATCAAACCACATGTTAGTAGGTTGAATTACAAAAGTGGAAGCTGAACAGACTGTCTTCAAGAAACAGAAAAATCAAGCATAGGAATCAGAATTTTACTTATGTAGTCGAATTGTTTTGGCAAGTTTTCTGTCAAGAAGAGTTGAACTTGCTGAATAAAGGATGAAAGACTTATCAACCTCTCAGGACAGTATATAATAAATACAGAACGAGATATTGCAGGTTTGCAGCCAGAATGGCAAAACCTTTGTCAGAAACTGTTGAAAAATATTGCTAGAAGATAGTAGCAAAATGAAATGCCATCATACTGAATAAAAAAACATTTTAAGATTCCTAAACCAAAATGTTATATATACCAAATTAGGGAAGGGCCAAAGTAAAACGTCGACCTCCATGGACTAGTGGTACCATGGTAGCCGCTAGTTCCCAAGGTCGCAGGTTCAAACCCAGCAGAGGGCGATGGATTTTTTCAAGTGTAAAAACCCTTAGCATGGCTTCCTTCAGAAGGGAAGTAAAGCCGGTGGTTCTGTGTCGTAGATTTACGGCACATAAAAGAACCTCAAGCCTGATAAAGAGTCCTCTGAGCAAAATTACCGGTCTTTCACGCTCGATATGGAATGGTACGCTAAGAACCATAGTAGTTAAAGAGCATCCATAAATAAAACTCAATTTAATTTAATTTTTCCAAAGCAAAACAACTGGTGTATAGGCATGCTTTGATGCTGATTTGACTAGCTGCTCCAATTTTGCACTGTGTTTAATATATGTATAAACACTATAGTAAAAAAAAAAGGAAGAAGAAGAAAACTTTTTTGTTTTTTTCAATTGCAAACTCCAAATTGCAAGTGAATGTGTTACACATTTTAAATATGTATTACAATGCAACAAAAAAGCATAAAACTAGTTTTTTTACTGTGAAACAAGTGTTGAAAGATGAAAATGATAACTTTTTATTCCTCTTTGTACATACAAGGGTGGTCTGAAAAGTTTCTGACCTCAACATGAAGATGGCAGCACTCGTAAATAAAAGCTAGTGAATTTCGTTGTTCATCTGTTGGCAGTTACTCACCAAAGTTTCAGCCATTTTAGATGCTCAGTTGTTATGTAACAGTCTTTTGAGTGAGGTGATGTGAGTGTTTTTATGAAAATGGACAAAATCAAGTATCGAGCTGTCATTAAATATTTGTTTTTGAAAGGCAATATGCCTACGCAAATCAAAGATGAGTTGGATTCTGTGTATGGGGACTCTGCACCATCATTTACCACAGTGAAAGTTTGGGCAGCTGAATTTAAACGTGGCCATAAGAGCTTGGGAGACGAACATTCGGGATGTCCAAAAACTGCAACTACTGACGATAACCTCGCCAAAGTTCACCAAATGGTGCTAGACGACCGCCGAATTAAAGTGAGAGAGATAGCAGAGGCTATGAACATGTCAAAAGAATGTGTTTGTCACATATTAAATCAACATTTAGACATAAGAAAGCTGTCCGCGCGTTAGGTGCCACGTTTGCTCACGTTTGATCAAAAACTTGTTCGAATGAACCTTTCCAATGCTCTATTGGCACAGTTTAGGCGCAATAAATCGAGTTTTGCTGCCGATTAATTACTGTAGATGAAACTTAGATACACCATTATACGCCCAAAACAAAAATACAGTCCAAACAGTGGACTGCAAAGGAACAACCGGCTCCAAAAAAAAAAAGCAAAAACTGTTTTTTCGGCTGGCAAAGTGCTGCCGATGTTTTTTTGGGATAGTCATGGAGTTATTTTAATCGATTATCTTCAAAAAGGAAAAACCATTACAGGAGCATACTACGCATCATTACTTGACAAGCTGAAGGCAGAACTTGCGGAAAAACGGCCACATTTGCAGAAAAAGAAAATCTCACAGCTCAGCGGTTGCAATGGCGAAAATCCATGAATTATGGTTTGAACTGCTTGACCATCCACCTTACTCACCAGATCTAGCCCCAAACGACTTCTTTTTGTTCCCTCATCTGAAAATTGCGCTCGGAGGACAGAGATTTTCGTCAAATGAAGAGGCAATCACCTTCGTGAACAATTACTTTGCAGAGAAAAATGCCGAGTACTATTTGGACGGGTTACAGAGATGGGAGTATCGCTGGGAGAAGTGTGTAGAGTTACAAGGAGACTATGTTGAAAAAAAAAAAAAAATTCTGAAAAAATGTCATATCTTTATTAGGTCTGAAACTTTTCAGACCACCCTCGTAGAATCACCTCTTATGGGGATTTTATGTATGTGTATAAACAGAAGAGAAAACTATGATCTTAACATATACCAAGTTAGGTTATATAAAATATGCAATCTGTGATAAATAGAAAGTGAAGTATTAAAGGTATAATAATATCTTTATTAGCTTATAGACTTATGAGTACAAGTTTCAAGCCTTGTCAATATATTCACATGTGATATTTAAATTTGAATTTAATTCATCTATTCTATACAAACATCTTTTAATTAGGTACTGTTTTAATTTATTCTAAAATGTCTTATCACTTAAAACTTTTAGTTCAGTTGATAACTTATTGTATGAAATGATACCCATTATGAAGGGATCCTTTTCAGTAGCTTGTTTATTTACACTTTCTCTATAATAATTGTTTTCAGTTCTTGTAAAATAATTATGGCTATCTTTTATCTTCACAGGATTCTTATTTACAACAAACATGATTACTTTGTATACATACAATGAAACAGCTATTAATATTTTTTCCATTATAAATATGCCTCTATGTGATACACGATTACTTAGATTAAAAATACACCTGATACATTTTTTTCGAATAACCAATTGATGCAGTAATTTGTATCACAAATTATTTAAATGTAAAGAGTGATTATAGTATGAATATGCATTATTATGTGACATTGATTTGAGATGTTTGTAGATTGTAATTATTGTTGGGAAGTAAGTTTATACTGCCTTACTGAAACTGACAATAATAGCGTGCAATAATGCAGCGAGGGGGTGAGCTGTTTATCATTATTGGAAACGAGGAAGTTACGTAATGTTGGCGCGTTTTCCTTTAGAATCTTCTGGAACATTTCCCTAGAGCATATGTATTTATAATTTTCATTGGATATAAAAATAGACGCTAATGTTGGCGCGTTTTATTAGCCAATTGCAGCTCAGTTATAATCTTTAGGCATATCGGGGTGTAGGAGTATAAATAAAGGTAGGTTACAGGTAAAGTTCTTCGGTCCGTCAGTTCATAAAAAATCTTTGTACACTACACGTCGTCTTCCCGTCAGTTCGTCGAAAATATTTTGTATGATACACGTCGCCTTCAGTCCAGCAGAAATATTAACCGTCGGCTATCGATTCGCAAGTTACGCGTAGCAGAGTTAGGAAAATTCTCAAGTGTTGTAAAGTTAATTATACAAAAGGTTGAAGTACGTGAATTAAAAGTGATCAGTAAGAAGTTATTATAACAGTTTCAGTTTGGCAAGTGTCAAGATCAATGTGTAAATTGTGATAGTGAATGTGTTCGACAATAAAAAGTGTAAAACAAATTCTTTCATCAGTGTTATCTTTGGATAAAAGATTCCTTTCTGTTTACACAACCTGTATAAAGAGAAGTGCTTGACCAAAAGATCATAGCTAACCGGAGGACAGTGAACAAAAATTAAATAAAATAAAAGTAGCATTCTTTCAAACAAAAACTAATACTGCCGCAAATTGCTAACACCAGATGGAGCTACAAACCTAACAAAGAATCACGTCACAAAATGGCTTCACCATGTTGAGTAAACACATACACAAATAACATTATAAAAGTAACACATCACAAATTGGCTCCCAAACGTGGGGCTCAATAAATAAATATAACATAAATACCGCCGCAAATTGGCACCACAACGTGGGGCTACAATAATGTTAAATAAATAACATTAATAATAACACTTCAAATTGGCTCCCAAATGTGGGGCTAACAAATACAAACATATACAAATAATGTTACTTCACAATAATCTGGTAACATTTGTTAAGCCAGAACTATCCCACTTCTATTCCATATTACATGTGTGGGTAAATTAGACTATAGTACATCATTTTTAAATAATTTGTATTTAAATACTTTACTATATTTCTCAATAAGTATAAGTAAATGCTGAGTTTTTTAATAAATGTTCTATGTGCAATTTAAATGTCAAGCTCTCATCAATTGTTACACCCAAAAATTTCATATTTACCAATTGCTCAGTATTGTCATTGTTTATTTTCACAGTTAAGGGTTCATTTTTGACCTATTCTTTTGGTGTTGGAACATAATCACTTTTGTCTTTTGAACATTTTCTTTCAAATTTGTAGTGGGAAACTGTTGTTGGGCGACATTTGTAGTGGGAAATCATTGATCAGTAGCATCTGGAAAGCGTCGTTCTTCTGGTTGATCTGTCTGCTGCAGTGTTCTTGTCCTCGGCTACGGATGCTCGTCGGCTGCTGCGTTTTCCATTCCTAATCTTTCCCTATATAGCTAATTCTTGGTTCTCAGGGTTATCGTGGGTGAGGCAAATTAAACATATACTGCGTTTCCCTTAATAAATGTGGTTTATTATCAATTTAAATATTTATGGGCAGCTAGCTTTTCCTATTATATCAATCCCACTATTTGAATAAATCAGGAGCCTAAACTAACCAAACACGTCTTCCCACCCATATGCGCACACGTTCATTTGTCGTCAAGAGCGTAGCACTTTCTGTCCACGAAATTCTAGAAGAGAGTGAAAATCTGGGGCTTTCTTTCCCTTTATATACCTGAGTCTAGTGAAGCTTACCTCTGTGCCTCAAAATGTAACGACATTTCTAATTGGTCCTCAGACCGTGTTACCTTAACATGTATGAGAATATTCTACTCCAAAGTTTTGCGCTTACGCGTCATCATGACGCATTGGGAAGTGGATTCAATATCTCTGTCTCTTTCTATTTCTCCTTAGCACTACCGGCCTCCTGTTCATTAGTTTGGTGAAATTACTTAGAATTATCTTTTACCTGGAATTTTGCTAGCTCACCCATTTCTTACAATCTGCTTTGTACAATTCTTGGTTGTTGAATATTTTAACATGTTTCTTGGTGGATTATATTATTACTATGTACAATTCTTATATATGTATGGTATATCCCCTTTCAAATTATTATAATTTAAATATTTACAGATATCCTGCATTTCAATGGTTATTAACTCTCTTAATCTATTTATGTTGTGTATGCAAATATAACTGAAGTATCATTTGATATGAAATTATTTTGTAATTTGCAGATTTGGGGTTATCATTTGTATATAGTAAAAACAGTAGTGGACCAAGTACCGATCCCTGCGGCACTCCAGTTTTAGTTATTACATAATTTGAACTTTACATATTTTATATTGCAGCCTTGTTGGTAAGATATTTCAGTGCGTTGTTTACAATTTGTAAGGAAATATTTTAAGATTTCTGGGAACTTGCCTCTGATGTCATATTTTTGTATTTTGTGTAATAGTATCCTATGTGATAGGCTATCAAAAGCTTTTGATAGATCCAGGAATATCCCTGCTGTTTTTTTCCCCTTATCAGGCTCATGTAATGAATTATAGTACTCTGCAATAGCAGTGGTTGTAGAGAAGTTTCTCCTGAAGCCATGTTGCAATGGATTAAGTAAACTGAATTTATTTAAAAAACATATCAATCTATTATGTAGTATATTTTCGAAAACCTTAACAAAACAAAAACTCAATCTTATTGATATTTCCAATATCAATGGAAGTTCAAGATATTTTACTGTGAAGTAAGCATACCAAAGAACATATAAAACAAGGAACTAAATGTGAAATAGTAAACAGTTCAAACTTCTACATAACCCAGCATGGGGGGGGGGGGGGGTCCATGCCGGTTTTATGACCAGTTGTACATGGAGATAATTTGGTGATCATTGGTTGTGTGAGGTGTCACTGTCCTGATTTTGCCATCTCACCCTCACAATTCTTTGATGACTCTCTGTCGCATAATGCAGCTACTCTCTATCATCCTTTAGAAGAACCAGATCTCCTACCCTTAGTTGTGGTACTCTTTCAGTGGTGCACTGAACATAGTATAATTTATCAACTGTAATGACATTACTTCATCCATTGTTTTGAGAAGTCCTCTCACCTGTTCCTGAGACCGACATTTTTTCTTTAAATTTTTGTGTGTAGTTGATTGAAGTCCTGTGGTAATCTTAATCACTGTTGTTCAGTGTGTAGGAAATGGGTGAGAGTTTAGGCATCAAAGCTGTCATTTGAGTAAAAGGGGTGAATTTATCACAGCTTCTTACTAATAATAACAATAATAATAATAATGATAAATTGTATTGTCATTAAGCTTATACAGCAATCGACGTCAAAGATATATACAATTGTTTACAAGTAATGCAGGATATGTACAAATTTGATTGCAGTATTACCCATAGTTATACGGGTTAAGTATTTCTAGCTTACACAGTACAGATATCACAAGGCCCTACTGTATGCTTATTACTGTTGGTACTATTTACTTTTTAATGTACAAAAAACTCTTGTAAAGAGTAAAAAGGTGTCACAACGAGCCAGTCAAATAATTTATGCTTGAAAGCTGTTAAAGGGCATTGTTTTAAGTCTGAAGGTAGTTTATTGTACATTTTGGAACCAAGTATTTCAAAACTCTTGAGTTGCAGTCAATCTACAATATGGGACATCGATGTGTTGGCATGATCTAATAATATGTGAATGACCATCTTGTCTATTTTGTAATTCAGATATATGACTTTTGATATACAATAAAATGGCGTAAATATGTAAATTTATTAATGTCAGCATTCTTAGTTTAATAAATAGTGGTTTACAATGAGCTAGTCTTGGTTCATTACACATAATGCGAATGACCTTTTTCTGTAGTAGAAGTATTTTGGAAACATGAGAGCTCTTACCCCAAAGCAAGATACCATACGCTATAATGCTTTGAAAAAATGCAAAATGTGCTGATCGAATGTAAGCTGCAGGTACATGCAATTTCAAATATCTAATCAAATGTATAATTCTGGAGAGTTTACATGTAATGAGATCAATGTGTGGTGTCCAGGATAATTTATTGTCTAATAAAACACCTAGAAATTTCACATTAATCTGAGTTATTAGCAAAAGTAGTATCCCTGCAATTAAAAATCATGTGTTGTGTTTTGCTTTCATTGAGTAGGAACCCATTGGCCCTAAATTATGTATCTGCTTGGGTCAATACATTGTCTACTGTAGTTTTTAGTGACAGGTAATCATTAGTCAGGCTTCTTGTTCCATTTGCCTCTGCCCTAATACCATGATTACACATCTGTTATTGTTCCAGTCATTCCCACCATCCTATACACTAGCACATGGGAAGATAAATTTCCTCTGCATATTGTAGTTGCAAAATATTGCAACAATTATTGGTCTTATGAGATAGGACAGAGTGCTGCTAGTTCATTAGCTGCATGGAATGTAATGGCATTGTCTAAATACAATATGAGTAGGTCCTTTGCATTTAATAAATCTTTGAAAGGTCTGAGAAATTTGTCTATATTCAGTGTCAAAATAACTTTGAGTTGTACTGCTGGAGTAGTGGCACAAGTTTGTAAGAATATGTACAGTATTTGGTTAGTGTATGCTTTTCTGCCATATAATGGACCAGTAAAATCTAAATATTGAAGCTAATCAGTATCTTAGTTATACTTCAGTTGCCTTTCCAAAAGAGTATTTTGCAAATCATGCTCATATGGTCCACAATAATTGTCCTCAAAGTTCACAAAGCACAGATGACAATTCCAAGTAATGCAGATTCACATGAGTGGAATGGACAGCCAGGTGAAATGATGAACACCAGGAAGTTGGATGATTTGCATTGAAGGGGGAAATCACTGAGCTGTAATCAGCCTCCAAAATGAATGAATGATATTGTAAGAATGGCTGAAAGCATGTTATTTTTAATTTAGGAAGGAAGTAACACAGTCAAGATTCTTACAAGAGATCAAGAAACTGCAAGAAAAACTAGAAGTACCATCATAAAGAGAAAATCTAATCACTTGCAGTAACTCTACTGAGACTAGCAATAGAACATATCTGAATCACTGACACAGGTGGCCAAAGTCATTAAGACACGGACTCATGAATGGGAGGCCCACAGTTCAAATCCTGCCAGGACTGTCCTCCCTGACAGAGGTTTATTTCAGGCTTTCCTCGGTTATGACTTGCAAATGCCAGGGAGAAACACTAAACTTGGCTGAAACATTTCCCCAAATTCCCCAAATATCATTTCATTGCATATATCATCACCAGTGGTGTCATATGTACAAAAAAAATTGAAATCTAAATCACAAATTCATTAAACAAAACAAAAAAATAAAAAATAACAAAAAACAAACTGGGAAAAAAAAGGGATGACAGGTATAGCTTAAGCCCTTACACTGGAAACCTTAAATCTGAAATATCTAACACAAGAATGGACACACTATACACAGTTGGTTTCCTTTTGATAATGATGATAGGGCTGGAACTGGAGGTGTATACCAGTTAATTTCCTTTTATAAGTGTTGGAGATAACACCACAAACTTTGATGGAGACGTGACATGACAAAGTGAGAAACAACTGAATAGCAACAGCACTTTAAATAAAATGGAGTATTGAAGAATTCAAACTAATAATACAATAATCTCAGAAATGGCCGATGCCGAAAGAAAGGTATTTGAAATAAATTGTGTATTTTAAAGAGTACTATATTTATTGTATAGGAAGTTTTTGTCTTTCTTGGTCTACCAGTTATAAAAATTATACAAAATTCCTTCTGATTGAAGAGGGCTTCATAGGCTGTTCTCAGAATATTCAAAATAAACATTTTAATTATTATATAAATATATGGTATTTTAACAAAAATTGTTAGCCGTTTTTTAAAAAATAAATTCAAAACATTTTCCATATAAAGGGTAGTTTGGGATGGAGGGATTTTCTTGAAACTCTTTGTGTTGCATCTTTGGAACATACTGAATTTAGATACCAATTGTTTGGTATTTATCCAACTTTTTCAGTTATTCTATTCACAGACACATGGAAGCAGACATTTTCTAAAAATTTTTGTCTTATATTCAGGGGGCCTCAAAACATATATTCTTGTTTAAAATAAAGAGAGTTGAGGGTTGTTACACTACATCACTATAATATTCTTACTTGAATGCATTTCGGGAGACGGCTTGTTCAAAGTTAGTCATATATTCTTGGTAAATCTCTGTATCAAATTTTTTGTTACCATGCAATAATTCCTGTAACTATTAGGTGCATGGTACAGAAAGTAATAGAAACACATTTTTTTTTTTAATGAAACACTTGATCTTCACCTATATTTTGTAGTGTATGTTAATTAAAATGCAGCTTCTTTATGTTTGGGGTGGTACAAAATAGGTGTTAGAAAGTTTGTTTGCTACAACATAATAAGGGGTTATAGAGTCATGTTCTCACACATATACTATAGCAGACAAACTGAAATTTAATACCGAAGGTTTTCAAAGTGACTTTCTTACGGGTTGAGATCAGGATTATTAGGGGGCCATTGTACCTCATGTCCAGTGTAATGTAAGGTGTCCAGGGCAATGATTCAATCTCTGAATGTCACCTAAAGGAAACCAAAGACTTCCACAGCACAGTGTGGATATGCTCCATCCTGCATGGACCAATAGTTTTGGAGTATTTGGCGGCGGCGTGCAGCCAGTAGAAAGTCCTGCTCCAGTATCTGTCTGTATTTGGCTGCTGTGACTTCCGTCAATGAAAATGGACCCAATAATGTATTGTGCACTGATTGCACACCAAACAATGACTTTTTGTGGATGTAGTGGAGCCGCAACATGAACATGCAGATTCACAGTACCCCAGTGATGCCAGTTCTGTATGTTTGGAGATGGAAGTGTGCCTCATCACTAAACCAGATCTGATCCTTATCGACTGTTCCATTTTCCAAGCCCTAAATCATTTCATTTGCAAATGCATAACGCTGCTCCACATCTCTGTCCTGTAAAGGTTGCCATAGTTGAATTTTGTATTGAGAAAGGTGAAATTACTTTTTCATTATTCTCTGGAGAGACTGTTGTGACATCTGGAATTGCTGTATGATATGTCTTGTTGATGTAGTGGGTTCCTCATTGAATAGGGTTTGCACTTGTTCCACATTCTCCGGGGATTACAACTGAAGCTGGTCGCTCTGAGTGACTCTTCCTGGAATCCTGTACAGATCCGGTCTTTGCAAAATGTTTCATCAACCTGCAAACAAACAGGAAAACCATTACAAATAATTCATATCAAAGGTTGCTTCAAGTGTGTCATGACACTTTGACGTCCATTCTGTACTGTAATCTCACCAAGAAATGGTCATTTCAGACGGTGCTATTCTTGGACTAAATGTTCTGTTGAATACGCGTCTCACCACAACATTTCTTAACACTACCACAAGGAGCATCCAGTACGGCATACAATTAAACCATGGTAGACAAACACCTATTTTGCGCCACCCTGTACATTCTAATAGAATTAAGGTAAAGAAAGCATAGTGTGGATGGAAAGCCACCCTGGTCTACAGTTAATAATTACTGACTGATTTTGTTTCAAGGGATGGGTGGAGTGTGTAGGATGTGCAGATCGTTCTGCCTTTGACTTGACTCAACATACCAGGGCAACAGGAGTGCGACTGGCTGCAGAAAAGAAGCTTGCAACTCCTAAAGTGGTGAATGTTACAGGTAAAGCATACTTTTTTAATAGTATTAGTAAAATACTGTGATTTGCACCTTTCTAAATTGCTTGTTCCTGAGCATGTATTTTAAGGCATAGATTTTTAAAAAGATATTTTTATAATCATTTGAAAGAATTTACAATATGTAGAGCAAGACTAACCAATTTTCTCATCCGACCACTTTGAAAACCATAACATCATCCACAGTATTGGTAGCTAATTTTTAAATGTGTTAAAAAATACACATTAAAAAAAATCCTTGAATAAGTAGTGTGCAATAAAAATAATTAATTTCAATATACTAATGAAATATTTTTGTTTAATCTTAGGGATCCTACAGGTCAACATTCAAATAAACCTGACAGCAGTGTTTCCTCTTCATTCCTCAGAACTCATATTACTTCTTGCCCTACTTGTCTGTATCCTCGAAAAGCAAGATCATTTGCTGCCAAAGTTAGGTTACGCTAATAATACACTCCAGGATTTGTTTCTACAAATTGGTGTCTCTGCTAAGCTGAGATACCATTGGTCATATCTATTGTGTGTACTTTTCTCCAAGAATTATGCACAACAATAAACTGTTAAATGGGCATTATTAGTTTCATGGCACACTGTTTTCTGGAGAGCTCTTTCCAGTTACATGTGTCTTGCTTTTATGCTAACTTGGCATTCATCTGCAAGTAACCAACACAAATTCACAGAATCATGTTTTGTGGAATAACACATTGCCACTTCCTCCTGATTTTCTGATCAGTTTTAGTGATTTGTGGTGAAAAAAAATTCTACTGAGGGCAATCTATTCTTCTGTCTTGAATCTTTTGGAAAGGACCATTTTCTGATGGGCCCTGTCTAACTGCCAGCATTTTAGTAAAATGTCTGTGTCTGCGGAGAAAATGAGCATGATTATTTTCTTCAGATATACTATTAATAACACCTATTTTTAAATTTGCTCTATATCTAGACGTGGGGTGAAGAGGATTAGAAACACAAATCTTTTCATCGGTATTGCTTAAATCACTCCAGTCAAAGAACCGCCCAGAACTACATTTAGACTGAAGAGGTTTGAAAACATCATCCTTTTCAATACCAGCATCGAGACTTACATTATTTGTTTCATTATCAAAATCACCAATTTCTTTAGTACTCTACATCTAATACTTACTATTGCAGTACTGGAGATAAGGAATAGACAATAACACATATATGCAAAGTAGGTATATATACAAGAATAATTGTGTGGGTTAATGGAAAGTTGTATTTAACCAGGCAAATAATAAATATCTGTATTTTAAATGAAGCTATTGAAAATCTAATATTTTGTGTGATATAATAATTCATTCTCGCAGCCAACCCTGAAGATAAAGAACTTATCACCAAATTGCTAAGCATGCATATTTAATTAATAAGACACAATAACCTTAAAACTAACTTTAAATGATGCACAGTGTGTAGGTTTTATATAAGTAATTTCCACAAAGAATCTACTTCACATCGAATAGCGACCAACTTTGGGGCTCGTTGAATCCTCCTATTTACTTCTTAGTTTAGTATATAACTGAGTCAGTAAAGTGGGGCTTTTTAGAACACCACACTGTCATGAGTAATACTTCTTTGTGTGAAAGGTAAGAGCATACACAATACACAGAAATAGTGTTTGCTGCTGACCATGATAACTGCAGGCTGGGTGATATAATTACTCCTCTGAAAAGTTTTTATCTTAGGTAAGATATTTTAAATTCCATTACTTTAGCTGAGATTTAGCAGGCTCCCAAATGACACAGTGCAATGTGGATCTTGCGAGCTTATAAGTTATGCTGCTTATGCTTATATCTCAAACATATGTTGTTTTTTTAATCAAAACCATTACAGCCATTTTTTTTCCAGTGAATGGTTGTTTGGAGTGCAGTAGGTTCATGGAAATGTTCACCCAGTATCCTTAAAAGAGTCTGACTTTGAATTCAGGGGATCTAAAAACATGTATTTCCAGGGAAGTCTCCACATCAAACATTTTAGTTGAATTTTTCTAAATATTTTTGGGAAACCACAGTGAAATTTGTTTAACACTTGTATGCACAAATTGAGATTTTTATTATTCTACCTTCACTTTCACACCAGAACTTACTTGGACATGTTTCGGAAACTGCTGTCTCCATCATCAGCCTAGGTTAACTGCTACACTTCCTCTTGTGTCTTCTAGATGGTGTTTTCTAGCCAGACTACCGTACAGTGAGATCCTTTTCATGTGGGACCTCAAAGTTTAATATATTGTGTTATTCTTATGTATGAATAATTTTCCCAAATGGAGAGCTCTGCAGATTTTCTAAGGACCTTTAAGAGCTTTGGTTTCTCTTCCAGCTGTGGAAGTGTGGACCAAAACTGCAACTGTTGATTTGTCTGTTTGTTTATATTTCACATTTCTCATGTGTTCTTTAAATCTTGTATGTATATTCCTCTTTGTCTTCCCTATGTAGACATTTTTGCTATCTTGGCATCCAATTTCATAAATATCTGAAGTTTTTCTCACTGGAATCTTGTCCTTTTTATTGGTCCTGAATATGTTTTTTAAGGAATGTATGTTAACTGGAGCTAGGGTTATACCATATTCTTTAAATATTTTTGTGAATTTGTGCAAGGCCCATAGGTGTAAAGTGAATTTTTTGAACTTTTTAGTTTCTTTAATGTTGCTTAGTGTGGTGATTTCTTTATTTGTTTCTTCTTTTTGAATTTATCTATCTTCCTGTCTATTATCTCTTTGGTGAAACCATTTTTACATATAATTTCCAGGATCTTGTTGTATTCTTTTTTGTACTCTTGTGCATTCATCGGTACGTTTACGCAGCTGACTGTAAGGCTGTTTATTATAGCATATTTGAGGTTGTAGCTGTCATTTTTAATGTAGTTATCTGTGTGTATGTCTTTTCTATGTAAGCCAAAACTTACTTTATTCTGATTCCTCATGATTTTTATGTCAAGAAGGGGAGCATGTTATTGGATTCTGTTTCTGTTGTAAATTTTACTGATGTATTTTGTAAGTTCAGTAGAGATGTTGCATTCTTCAACTTTTTATCTACCATGGTACATATCTCTACCAGATTTTATATATGGTGAAAATGTTTATTTAAAGAACATATGAGAGATGTGAAATATAAACCAACAGACAAATCAGCAGTTGCAGAGCATTTTTCGTCCACAGATCATCAACTGGAAGAGAAACCAAAACTCTTAAAGGTCCATAGAAAACCAGCATTTCTTTTTTCAGTAAAAATCATTCATACTTAAGAATACACACAATATATTAAACTTTGATGTCTCATTTGAAAAGGATCCAATTGTACAATACGTCCAGCCAGAAAATGCTATCTACAAGTCACAAGAGGAAGAAGCTCTTGGTTGCTGATGGAGACAACAGTCTCCAAAACATATCTGAGTAATTCCGATGTGAAAATGAAGCTAGAATAATAAAAATCTCAATTTGTGTATATAAATTTTAGTTGAATTTTAGCTGCCTTAGATAAAAAAAGGAAGTTACATTTGAAATTTTGTTTCAGTGCATATGCAAATACAAATTTCTCAACATCTCAGTTGTTTTTTTGTAAGATATTTGGAGCAGTGCTTTTTTGTGTTAGATACCGAATGCTCAGGAAAGTGAACTGAAAACAATTTTTTAGTTTTCTTGGTTTTGCATGTCGAATATTACCACAGATGTTACCATAATTAATTTTTCTCCTCAGAGCCAAATATGAATAAGGGGACAATTGGTAAAGCATTCAAAAAGGAAGCCAAACTGGTCGTTGATCACTTATCATCACTTGATGAAAGTGCAGTGATAGATATGGAGAAATGTTTAACAGAATCTGGGTAAGTTATAACTTATACAGTGAACAGTAATGTTGGCTGCATTAGTAGCAGTTAGACTTTAACTTTATATGAGAATTTAAAAAAATCAGTTTTATTCATTTTAGTTTTCTAAACTGAACTGAAATGATTTAAAAATGAAAAATAAAGACCTTTTTGTAATAATCGTTTTATATGAGATAGTGGATTTAATATTAGCAGCATCATTTCTGACAAATGAAGGAATGTAGCAGAAATAGTTGGAATCAGGACTGATGTTTATCAAAATCATGAAGTTTGCGTGTTAAATAAACATTCTGAAGGGTTGTTATTATTATTAATTTTTTCTTTTGTTTTTTTCTTCCTCATCATCATTATTATTATATAGTTTATTCACCCACAGACAAATATGTATATGTTTCGGCTTTTTCACATTCCATTTCAGATTTACAAGTAAAACATTTGGTTTTACAATTTAAATTCCTTTCCTACATTGAAAGAACATAATTATTAGCTACAATTAAAATTTATGGCAGTATGACAATTTTAAATTATTTTTCTTTTAGTGGATACATGATAAACACCTACTATTGCTATGATATATATATATATATATATATATATATATATATATATATATGTACACTCACTTCCATTTATGCCATCAATGGGAGGCATTTTACCAACCTCAGTGGGCAGATACATAGCAGAAATGGGTGTGTCTGGACCGTTCTGCCTTTTTTGTTCAACCAAGCAGTGGTGTGGTTAACTGTAGCTCATATGATGTATGCAAATATTTTGGAGGAGCACCGGGGAAGAGTTGTGGGTATGTGGGAAACCAATTTGCCATTTTAAGACATTGCTTGCAGCATTCACACACTTCAAAGATGGATAAATGCCTGGCAAGCAGAAGGGGGCTGAGGGTCTTAAGGATCACAGAAAAGAAACTCACAGCCAAATGAAACCATGTCCAAAGAAGATGGCACCCTTGTAGCAGCAGTAAGAGACCAGGCTTTTCAGACCATGAAAGATACTGTGGGTTAATTAGGGCTGCAAATTAGTATTCAAACAGCATCCTGGAGGCTCCACTTGGTACACATCCATTCACGGATTGCTGCATGGAAAGAGTTCCTCACCATCTGCCATCAAGAGCTGCGTGCAGGATTCGCTTTGCAGGAGCTTAAAACAATTTGAGAAGCATGGGACCACCATCTGGATAGACGAAAAAGTTTTTTGTTCTGAACCTAATCACCAAGTGAAATGTTGGAGGCCTGATGGTTCTTGAATGCTTCCTGAATTTTGACAGGTGACTAGAAAATCCGGACGCATCAATATTCACTCTTGGAGTGGATTAGCACTAATGATCCTGAGGAGCTCGAGGAGACGACGGCCAACATGAACGCTCAGGAGCATGGGACTATCCTTAGGGATGTTACCTTAACGTGTGGGCAGTCTATCCTGCAGAAGTACCTGTTATTTGTATAATGCAGGATAATAGTTCAGTATACAACTAAGTCACCAGATCTCAACATCATGGAGAATGTGTTTGCCAGGATGGTTCAAGTTTGGCAACCTCTACAAAGAAGAACAGAGTTGCCCTCTGGAACACTGTCATGAAATGTGGGAACATTTGTGTTTAGAACCAGAGTTCTTCCAGCACCTAAGCGATTTAGTGCCTACTGTCCATTCCAAACCAGAGTGCCTTTCACTGAAAACAAACTCTTTGTATTATCCGCACAAAAGTAGTTCGCAATCCCCGCCCATAATGGCTGCTTGTTCCCCTCCCACGTGCTTGTTTAATACTGTAATCTATAAAAAGGCGCCCTGCGTGAGAATCATAGTTCAAAATGCAACCTGAGGTAACAATAGATTTTATAAGTATGCAGCAATGAGCATTTTATTTATGTTAATCACAATCCTTGGGCAAAAGTGCAACACCCAAATCCGAATCCTCCGAAGATGACTCAGCTGCCATATCAGAATCAGAACTACTCTCCAAAATAATGACAAGCTTATCCACAATTCCACAGCACTGTAGCACTTAAAACAAGTTCCCATGTTTGATCCTCTTCTATGTTGTATTATGTCTGTTTATATTCCCTGCTCGCTTTCATTACACTTCTCACTGAAATGCCTGTAAAATCCGATATTAGTTTCCTAATATGCAATAATGCAAGTGTCAGGTATTTTTGTAATAGTGAGTTGAATATATGAAGTATTGTTTGTTTTTAGCCACTTTTTAACTGTTTCCCGCTTCTGTGTTTGAACAGTTTATTCGCAGTACACACACCTTCCTCTGCCATGTAAACTCAAATACCAACTGACTAAATCATAAGATTTGACCTGAACTGAGCATATGTGTGTTAGTGTATTATGAATGACTGTTCGCTTATCATATATCATGTGTTACGCAAAGTGTTTATTCGGTACTCAGATAGCACCTCTGGGAATTCGTTGCTGCATTTCTTGTGTATGTAAGACAGTGGCAGTCGTGCATTTGGTTGGTATTAACAAGCAAGATGATCTCGGCATCAGCGCAATAGCAGGCAAAAATCATATTTTGTAATTTCTTAACAGCTAGTATATATCCATTACCTTTAATGATGAGTTCTTATTATAACCGCAATAAAATGTGCAGTTCTATACCTTTCTTGCTCTAATATTTCATAATACAATACATGTATTAAGGAACTATTTATGCTGGCGTAAGAGTATATTCTTGGGTTCGTGACAAGCTGAAGCACATGTTTCTGTTTACATCAGAGGGAACTCTGGTTTGGAATGGAAGTAGATAGCTAATTCAGGTATTGGACAAGAATAGAGATTGGACAGATTATTAAAATAATATCTAATAAATTTGTCCTCTTTGAGAGAAAAGTACAATTTACTTCAGTTTTACATATACTGACATTAAAAATACTTTTTCATGGAGAAATTGTGCAAAAACGTCTTTTATTTAGTTGTTATTTAGACTAGTCAGATGATTCCAATAATGTCTAGTAAATGTGTCCTCTTTGAGAGTAAAAATTATAATGTATTTCAATTTTACATTATGGTGCAATTAAAAATATTTTTTCGTGGAGATATTGTGCAAAATAGGGTTTGATTTAGTTATATATTTAAACATCATTATAATAAGTGATGACGAGTAAAGCTATTGCTCAAAGTTATGTATTCATATGTGAATAATCTAGAACTATGCGCGTAAAATAGGATGTCACTGCATGTGCAAAACAGTAAACAGATATACACACCTTCTCCTTGCTATACATACTCCACATGTGAAGGCCAGTAAAATGTCTCCCCAAGCTGTAGTGGCAGATATATGGAAGTGAGTGTACAATTACAAGTTTTATAGCCATTAATATAATCCCACAAATACTATTTGCAGATTTACATTTCATGTTTTACAAGATGCTACAATTTTCAATTTTATATAGACTGTTGTTTAGTAGGTTTTTTTTTTCCAGCAGTATTTTAAAGGAAATGCCTTGTGCAAATTTTATACAAGTTATTAGGGTTATGAGTGCATAGACTTTAGTAACTTAAACTGTGTGATCAGGAATGTGAAAATTGTTATTTATAGTAGTGAGTTTAGTTTTATCTATATTTGTTAGTATATGGTTTCTTGCTGCAGCTTTAAGATTGAAATTATGTAATATATGCAATGGATTGTTCATAGCTTTTTTCTGCCTTTCTCAAGATGTGCCTGGTTTCTTATGCATTCGATACCTAGAGGTTTTCCTCTTTTAGCATTTTGTTTTTATTTTTGACTTCTTTCAAATATTTTCCAGGATTTCTATGACTATGAAGTGAAAAGATGCTTTCATATCGCCACACACTTCACTATTTTTTAATACACTGTGTAAACATTCATTAATATCACTCCCTTTTCTATATTTTTCAGATCTTTTGTATTTTTGATTGCACTTCACATGTTTTATTCTCTGATGCTTCTGGAATTAATTTAAACTCATTTTTGTTGCGCATCATTTTTATCTCCCCCCCCCCCATTTTTTTGTGAGCATTACTAAGCAGCTATATGTTGCCACCCATCATTTAATGCCACATATTTCATGTTTTGGAATATAACTATTTTTTGTATTTTAAAGATTTTAATTATCAAATTTATTTCAGCATTACCAATAGCTATTGAATGGCAAAGCTGAGGAATCTTGATACTCTCGTCACAGATTGCAATACAGTGGAATCTCGTTAGCAGGTTCCTCATTAACAGATGTTGAATTAAGAAGTTCCAGCCCTAAATGTAATAAATAGGTTTTTTTAGTGTGTTTTCTCACTCCTGCTTACTATGTTCAAAGTTTGACATCCTCATTCACTATTTTGGCCAATCCTTGGTCAGTCCAGTGGGGGTAGGTGCTTGGTGCTTACTACGTTCGAAGTTTGACGTCCTTATTTGCTACTTTGGTCAATCCTTGGTCAGTCCAGTTGGGGTGGAAACTGGCAGCCAATAACATGGATGTAGTGCATATCTGTGCGATGCGATTTGTGTGGGCAAGATAGAGAATGCTTAGCTTGGCAAGGTAAATGCCGATGATAGTTTCTACTGTTGAGTGTTGACCAAACATACATAGATGTATTTTAACTTTTTGTTTCCAGTGGAGAAAAAGAAAGTGCGGCAAATAACCAACAGTGAAAAACTGAAAATCCTTGAAGAAGTAGATCGCAATCCAAATATGAAACGTGGAATATAGCGTGATCTTTAAACATTTCTCCATAACCTTAAACGCAATTATTAGCAAACATAAACGGTTGAGCTTTTGAAGAAGGGAAAAATGCTAAGAGAAAACGTAATCACTCTGGCCAGTTTCCAGAATTAGAAGATGTTCTACTAAAGTGGTTTACACAAGCAAGAGCTTCAAATGTGCCAGTAGATGGTACTGTGGTTCGAGCACAGGTGACACATTTAGCATAGAAGATGGGGCTGGATGATAAGATTCAAGAATTGACATGGCTTAGTTTACAGATGTGTGCAAGGCGACATCTGCCCTAGATAATGATGCTACACTGTGTGAAAATATAGGAATGCAGAAAAATACAATGCTCCTGTCAATTTTGAAAGACTGTAGCCCTGACGATGTTTATAATTCAGATGAAATGGGATTATTTTTCCATCTTTTGCTAGATACAACCCTGGATTTTAAGGTCAATAAGTGTCACAGTGGAAAACCTAACAAGGAGAGGATTACAGTTTTGTTATGCTGTAATGAAAAACGGAATGGAGAAACTGGTATCGCTGGTTATTGGAAAAGCATGCAATCTACAATGCTTCAAGAATGTGTGATCTTTTCCATGTAAGAACACCTCCAACACAAAACAGTTCTGCAATATTTGAGAAATTTCTTACGAGCATTGGGCGCAAGACTGAGCATAAGAAGCAGGAAAATTGCACTCTTCATTGATCAGTGTGCTTCTCAGGCACCAACTGTTTCAAATTTAAGAAACATAAAGATCATTTTCCTCCCAGCAAACTGCATGAGTAAGCTACAACCTTTAGATCAAGGCATAATTTGGTGCATGAAGCAAATATATCAGAAGAGGCTGGTACAGATAAGGTTGGCTGCAGAGAAATCGACAAGAAAAATCACCATCTTAGATGCCATGCATTTCATTAGAACTTCCTGGGATTCTGTGTCGCAAGATACATTAGGAACTGCTTTAATAAAGCTGACTTTTGCCGGGTTCTTGGTGATGACATCACACCGGAAGATCATTTTTCCGAGAGTGAAGAATGGCGCCAAATAGCAGACTGCCGGCCTGTCTTTTGATAAATGTAAACATTGACAATGAAATTCCAGTGTGTGAAACAGCAACAATAGATGAAATACTTGAACATATGAAAGAAGCGTTAGTGGGAGATGAAAGTTATGATGAACCAGATCCTGAGCTAATTCTTAGTGTCAAAAACAATGGAGGCAATGGACATAGTGAAGCAATATATGTGTAGTTTTGAAGTTGTTGTGTTGAAGATGCTGATGATGTAATGACTTTACTAAACAAGATAGGCAGTGAAATTTTGGCATTAAAAACCAACAAAGCAATCAACCATAGATATGTATTTCAAACCAGTGTAAATAGTGTCCATATTTCACATCCGTATGGGAGGTAAGATGTATTATTAGAGTTTATACATACATTACGTGATCAAAAGTATCCAGACACCTGGCTGAAAATGATGTACAAGTTTGTGGCGCCCTCCATCGGTAATGCTGGAAGTCAATATGGTGTTGGCCCACCCTTAGTCTTGATGACAGCATTCACTCTCGCAGGCATACTTTCAATCAGGTGCTGGAAGGTTTATTGAGGAATGGCAGCCCATTCTTCACGGAGTGCTGAACTGAGGAGAGGTATAGATGTAGGTCGGTGAGGCCTGGCACGAAGTCGGCATTCCAAAACATCACAGAGGTGTTTTATAGGATTCAAGTCAGGACTCTGTGCAGGCCAGTCCGTTACAGAGATGTTATTGTCGTGTAACCACTCTACCACAGCCCCTGCAGTATGAACAGGTGCTAGATGGTGTTGAAAGATGCAATCGCCATCCCCGAATTGCTCTTCAACAGTGAGAAGCAACCACACCATAACACCAACACCTCCGAATTTCACTATTGCCACTACACATGCTGGCAGATGACATTCACCAGGCACTCACCATACCCACACCCTGCCATCGGATCACCACATTGTGTACCGTGATTTGTCACTCCACACAACGTTTTGCCACTGTTCAGTCGTGTAATGTTGACACTCCTTGAGCGAGACATCGTTTGGCATTTTCCTGCATGATGTGTGGCTTCTGAGCAGCCACTCGACCATGGAATCCAAGGTTTCTCACCTCACGCCTGTCATAGTACTTGGAGTGAATCCTGATGCAGTTTGGAATTCCTGTGTGATGGTCTGGATAGATGTCTGCCTATTACTCTTTACGACCCTCTTCAAATGTCGGCAGTCTGCCAGTCAACAGACGAGGTTGGCCTGTACACCTTTGTGGTGTACATGTCCCTTCACATTTCCACTTCACTATCACATCAGAAACAGTGGACCTAGGGATTTTAGGAGTGTGGAAATCTCGTGTACAGACTTCTGATACAAGTGACACCCAATCACCTGACCACGTTCGAAGTCCGTAAGTTCCACATTCTGCTGTTTAACGATGTCTAATGACTACTGAGGTTGCATATAATGAGTACCAGGCAGTAGGTGGCAGCACAATGCACCTAAGATGAAAAACGTATGTTTGTGGGGTGTCCGGATACTTTTGATCACATAGTGTAATTATGTTCTTAAATTGCAGATGTATTTTCATTAACATTTTTCCCGTTTGACATCCATAACCTTGGGTCCCTGCAAAACTTACTAATGAGATTCTACTGTAATTGATTGTAGATATCTCAGTTATGCAGAACTGGCTGCTCTAGTTGATGCTCCAAGCCATACTTTAGGTACCAATCTTAGAGAAATGATTATTGTAATACTTCTGCTAAAGTGGATTAACTATAATCGGTTATGAAATTAAAAGCTTCAAATATCTGTATTTATCATAGCTATTTTATATTGATGTTATTACATCTCCATAGTTTATTATATTGTATCTATTATTCTGTGTTATTTGGCAAACTCAAATGGAGCCAGATTAATAAATAAAAAAAGTAAATAAAAAATATATAAGTGTAGTCTTTCTGATCAGTTATGTTATTTACTAAATTTCAATATGATGAATATTTAAGGAGTTATGCAAAAATCTTTTTACTACAAGACATACAAACCAGTTGATAAATTCTGTTATTTCCTGGTTACATACCACGTTCCCATGTAGAACAATATAGTTCCAGATACCTAAAAAGCATGAAATTATTGCCTCTTATGCTGCAGGCCCAGAGAGATAGGAGATGAAAGGAGAAGGTGCGAGAGATAAAGAAAAATATGTGCAGTTAATTCAAGCAAAGCTGCAGTTTCTGCTGATAAATTAATTAAAAGAAGCTATTTACCTGAAGATATTGTGGCAGTTATGCTTCTAGATTTTCTGCTTAACATTATTTTAGTGAAACAGCAAGCCAAAATAAGCATTGGATGTTCTTTGTGCAGGTGCTATGAGGCAAATGTAGGGGATACTGTTTTTAAGATAACTCCTGATATGGTCACAGTGAAACACTACCAGAAGACAGTTCATGTTGAAGAGATAATTCCCAGTGTCGTAGAACCTTCCTTTGGCATTGGCCGTATAATGTATGCACTCTTTGAGCACAATTTCCAGATGAGAGAAGGAGATGAACAAAGAACGGTAAGAAATTAGTTCTAGTAGAGATATTTGTATATTAAAAAAGATTCAGAAGTTCCCAAAGTTCTCAGCTTGAGTAATAAAAAGCCATCAAACAAATAAATGTACATCGTTTTGCAAGGTAATTCAGCTATATAGGTAAAAATGAAAGTGAGATTGCTAATATATAAGGTATAATAAATCTGTATCCACAATCAGTGTTCTGTGATCTATCTTGTTGACATAATAATTTTCTTTATACCAAAAGGAAAGAGAAAAAACAAAAAAGCATATAAACTGTGTACTATATCCAGGTTATGTACAATAAAACTCTCTTTCATTATTTTTAAAGGGGTTTCTATTTTACACATAAAAATGAGAGTGCTAATAATTGCTAATGCATTCAGCTTTTTCGTTTCAGATGTGAAATAGACAGAGGTTTTGCTTCTTAATGCATAAATTCTTAATTCATTTAGGAATGAGCAGAAATTAAATGATCCTTTTAGAATAATGTAATGAATGATGGTATAGATAGTCGCTTTACAAAGTTTCAAAAGAAACCATGCATCTCATTGCCCGAGGTGTGATAGCTTATAGGGAAAGTAGTAGCATTTATACTATAGGATATTTACTATAATGATAATGTGAATTATTGCATATGTTTGTAACTAACTACCGATTAGTCAAATTTGGAACAAATTTGGAACAAATACAGTGCTTTTCTTTCACACAGCCAGCTGCTGCAGCTGACTCCCATTAAAACTGTTACAATATCCCTGCAATGCCCCTCACATTGTCATAATAAGCACATACCTTATCATAAGAGACGTTGGAAATATCCTCTATACATACATTTCTGGCACCTTCTCAGGAAATTTTCATTTATAGCAGTATCCGAAAGTGAATGAATTTATCGTCTGACATTTTCTTTTAGCTCTTCCAGTGTTGCATACACTTTATTTTACAAGTTCATCCATACATAAAAATTGTGACAGTTAAATCAGGGAATCATAAGGGTCATAATCATTTGAATTAAATTTAACGACTCATTAGCTGTATGGCCAGTAGCAGAGTGTTGTTGAAAATATCCAGACTGACCAATTTTGGTCAGCAAAAAATGTTGGAAGTCATTCCTGTATCTCTCTGCATTTATTGTGTTCAAAAATAGAGGTGCTATTATTCTGTATACTGTATTCATATACTGCACACCACACACCAATTTTTGCATCATGCAAGGAAATCTTGTATGTAAAATTGGATTTCTCTGTGCTCCAATATCTGTTATTTTGCGATGAAACATGGTCATGTAAATGGAACCGTGCTTCATCAGAGAAGAATATTAAGCGGGGTTAAATACTCTATCATTGACATTTTGCAATATCCAATTAAAAAAATTTATCCGACTCTTAGGATCACGTGGCAGCAATTCCTGGACCAGTGTGATCCTATAAGTTTTCAATTTCAATAGTTAACTTCTGTTTCATATGCAAGCTGTGTAGAGATTTTCAAGGAGAGTATTCTAAATGTTCTTCAAGTTTGTCCAACATCTCTCAGTAAGAGCTTGCTTGTTTACTCATTTTTTGCTATTGAGAATAGGCCCCATTCCCTTAAATTTTTTCTCAAGTCTTAGCATGGAATGGGTAAACCAGGAAATTGTGTTTCAAATTGCCTTCTAACTTCCATACAAGAATTTATCACATAATTTAAACAAAATAAAATAAAAATGAAATATGCTGACAAAAAGGAGAAATTGCACAAATGTATGTAGATGTAGTTTTAACTCCTAAAATAAAGATTTTTGGTAACCCTAGGTAATTAGTACCTACATTCCTGAACCATAGGCTGAGAGAACACTAATATAGTAAACAACGTCCAGATTCCAATAGCTAAACTTAAGTTTTGCTTAAGCAAAAAAGTCAACAGTTTAAAAACTATACATGTAAAACTTCAGAAATGTGTAGTTGCTTCTGCCAAGTTAAAGAAGCTGGTACCCAAACAATGTACTTCATCTTAGTGAGCAACATTATGTTTATGTAACAGTATAAAGTTTGTGCAAGAAATCTGAAGTGAGTACATATAATAAAGTAGGCTAGCATAGAACAGTGTATGACTTGATTATTATTTATGGAGTTTTCAGAGAAAGGAGCAATTGTGAATGTCATGACCTTTATCCATATGCTAGCAAATTTGGACTGATTATTATTAGTCAGTACATCCTGGACTTCTCTCTGAGTGTGCCACTTTTAACTTTAGAACAATATACATACTATATGCTCTGCTATGTTACTGTAAAGAAAGTTGGTCTGTCAGTGATATAAAGAGGGACACTGCTTCCCTCTCCCTATTGCAAAATAGCTGATCCTCTCATGCATATGTTTAAACAAGTTTTCTTTCATACCCTACTTACGGTTTTAGAAAAGAGGCATGGTGTCCCAAGAGGCTAAGTCCAAGGAGGGGGAAGTGGCGTACAGTAAACCCTGCCTCTAACTTTCTTTTCAATGTGGAACCTATAAAACTGCACATTATACACTGCAGAAGTTTAAGTACTTATATATTGACATCTAGCCTCGTAAGCGAATTATTCACATTAGATGATGCCATGCAGGATATGTTCCCAACATTCATTCCCTCCGTAAAACAAGACTTACTAAACAGAGAAACCTAGCATATGGTTTCACAGCTGGACATGTTTGTCAATAGGTGCAACCATCATGCTAATTGATGGTTGCACCTATTGACACCATTAATTAATTTTGAAGATTGAGAAGCTAGTACACCATGAAGCTGTTACGCCATGTTTGGTTTTGCAATGACTAAGCACATTCATTGTTGCTTTATTGCCTTTTAAAAGTAAAAATTCCCTTATAAATACTGTTGATATAAAAATACCATGTCAGTATAAAATTGCTGACCCAAGTGTAGGTAAACACAGTAATGCTCCAAGCATTAATTTTGCTCAGAGACTGCATTTTCAGACAGGGGCCATGGAGAAATTCCATCTGTGTAATTGAAGTGTTTTTCAGAAGTTAGAGACAGAAGTAAAACAATAATTTAATTGAGTCTTGAGCAAGCAGTGCTTTCAAAACGTGTTTAATTAATTTCAAGTAAATAAAGTTTTAGTGTATCCACTGACTTAAGATTCAATTAAATTATTCCAGCTGTGTGCTATTTTAAATTTCTTTCCCATTAACTTGCATTAATTTCTGTCTTTTATGTGTTACAGTTTCTCTCTCTGCCACCAATTGTTGCACCTTTAAAATGTTCAGTGCTGCCTCTGAGCAACAATGCAGAATTTCAACCTTTCATTAAGCAGCTATGTAAGTCAGTAGTTTTACAATGACTTCTTAAAAATACGCATAAGTTTAGTGTTCCAGAAAGTAATGATCATACATACTTACCAACTTTTATGGTTTGCGCATAGAAAGCATGGGAGCAGCGGCCTTATAATGACTTTATGGCATTTTTATGGCTTTGTGGGCAGATTTAAAACATTACAGATTTTCATCACATACATGACAAAACATTAAATTCCATTGCGTAATACTGTAACTTAAGATTACAGCCCAATAGTAACATGCTAGTTGGTACACAGTGCTATGATAGGTTACAGCTTATCTGTGCATCTATTCTTCATCACAATCATGAGCTGCAACAAAGTGGTAGGAGCAGACTTTGTGTGCTAACCAGCAGTAATGGGCACAAACATTCCGTAATGGACATTATGAATTGTAAAGTCAACTTCCTCGTGTAAATTATTTATGTTATTTACATTCTATATCTGTAGAATATGTTTCCCATTTTTTATGACAGTTTTTGTACATTCATGTTATGAAGTGTAAAATATGGACTAGAAATCTGTGTATAGCCAAGCAAGTGGTATTCTTTATTATTTAGTACATGTTTATCTGTGGTATCAGGAAGAATTTCAGCATATGTGACAATAAGAAGTAGTACTACCAGGTTTTCAAGGATTCTTATAAAATCCAATTTCTACTTATTTTGAAATTCGATGAGGTAAAATTTGCATTCTGATTACTTCATTGGGAGTAGGGGAAGATGGTAGGATTAAGAAGCACAAAGCTCTGGAAGGAAGGGATAAGGTGAGAGAATACAAAGGTTGATGCAACGGGGTGCTTATCATTTCCAGGTAAGAGCATATCCAATTCGCCTTTAATGCTCTCCCCTGTACCTGGAAGAATGGTTGGACAGGTTCAGGCAGTGTTGTGTATCAGGGAAGCAACTTTCTCTCCTTAAAACAATTCTATTGCATGTTTCATACCATCGACCATTGTGTCAGGTCCTATAATAACTGAAAGGAAATGAAATGAAATTAGGAACAGGAAAATGTGCAGTAGTATAAAATCTACCACAGCATTTGCCAAACCTGGAAAAACCATAAAAAAGCTCAATCAGGGTGGCCAATCCAATGGGAAACAAACCCAGGATCCCCAATTGTGAGCCTCAGATGCTAGCACGTGAGCCATCCAGTTCAATGGCCTAAGATTCATTTGTAATCTTGGGTCAGACAGAATGTTTAAATATAAAATAGCATCAATTATGTTGGTAATTTTAATTATTCCTCAAAGTGATAGTGCTTTCAGTATTATGAGAATGTATGGAATCAACTTAATGCCACTGATGTCTAATAAGACATTGGAATCAATTTTTCATTGAAATGCAGCAGCTTTACTGTATGTTACATACAGAGTGTAAAAGACAAGAGCTAACAAGCTAAAGCAGAAAGTTTAAAAGGTCTGCATCTACTGCCACAGCCTTAAACATAACTCAGTGTGCCATAAAGTAGGATGTTATTGGCAAACAACACCTCCAGATTAATAGTTCAGTTAATTTTGTGAATAGGCTCTCTTAATGAACTTTATGTCCACAGTCTGCACCATTTTTATGTACTATATTTCTCTTCTGCTTGAAAAAGTTTGGTAATATATTTTATTCTTATTTCAGTGTTGTGGTTTATAGGACATGTAATTTTGGTAAATTTACTGCTCTGAACATTTTAGGCGTTCTAAATTTCATGCCATCACAAAAGTATTACAATTTGCTGGAGGAGGAAAAGTTTTAGGTTTCATTTCAGGAATTTGGCAAGTATGGTCATATTTTCTGAATAAAAGAAGAGAGAATACCAGTACCTGTTTGTTTGAAAACAAATAAGCTATGAAAGATCATGTCATTAGGCATTATAAACAAGTAGTAATTTGTACTAAAATCCGAATATATTTACATAACAAATTAATTCACATGTTATATGTCATATACTAGTTTTCAGCACTGTGATGCATTTTAGTATAAAGTCACACTTAATCCTAAGGACAGTTCAAAAGAAATGAATCTATTTTTCCTCTGCAATCTTTTTGTACAACCAACTAACGTTTTGCACATTGAAGTTTCCTCTGAATTATAATTTTCATGATATATCTAGATAGGTACTTGTCATATGCATAAGACCCCTAATTCCATCACACTGCTTGTGTTTAGCGTTCTTCACATACAAGAATCATTCAGTATGTAATGCCCCATATTTTTTTAACAAGCCATTAATACATAGAGACAAACATCCTTGTAAGTGCTTCACATTTGATGTTTCTACTGCCTATGAGTTTAGAACTCTTCCTGCAGATGGCAGAACTGTAGAACAGCGTCAAAATGACATCTACATATGACTCCCGCTACAAGCAACATGCTGTTATTGAATTCTTGTGTGTGGAAAAAGAAACCGTGGTGAACATCCATAAACATTTGTGTGCAGTATATGGGAATGATGCAGTTGATAGGAGTACAGTTGGGAGATGGGTAAAGAAACTTAAAAGCATCAGGAAATGTAGAAACAGAGCTCCATGATCAGATATACTCAGGACGTCCTGTCACAGCCACTGTTCCAGACATGCTGAATCGTACGGATGCCACTATTCATGCAGACTGGCGCATCACAACTCGACAACTGGCTCTACAGTTATTGGTCAGCATTGGAAGTGCATGTGCAATGATCAAGACTCTCAGATATTCAAAGACGTGCTCACAATAGGTTCCATGAATGCTCACAGCAGACCACAAGATTCAAAGAAGGCTATTTCATCTGAATTGTTGCAGCATTTTGAGACTGACGGAGAGGCCTTTCTGTCACGGATCATTATGGGGGACGAAAGCTGAGTGCACCACTTTGCACCAGAAACAAAAGGCAGCCCCTGAATTGGCATCATCCTCATTCACCACAAAAGAAGTAATTCAAGCCAACTCCCTCTGCTGGAAAAGTCATGATCACAGTCTTCTGGGATTGTGATGGCGTCATACTCGTGGATGTGATGCCAAGAGGGTCAACCATTAATTCAGAGACATGCGTGAAGACCCTGAATAAACTCAAGAATTGTTTCCAACGTATTCAGTCTGAATCCAGAGAAATCTTGCTCCAACATGATAATGGATGCCCACACACAAGTCTGAGAACCTGGGAACACATCGCCAAATTGGGTTGGACATTATTACCTCACCCATCCTGTAGTCCAGATCTGGCACCCTCTTTGGGCCACTTAAAGATTCTCTACAGGGATTACACGTTGAAGATGACGAGAGTGTAATTCATGCAGTGAAAACATGGCAACGCGTACAGGACAAGAGCTTTTACCGGCAGGGTCTCACACAACATTGACATAAGGCCGTAGAATGTGATGGAGACTACGTAGAATAATAGGACATGGACAAGAAATGTTTATTTATGTTGTCACCAAATTCTGTCTCTCAAGAATAAACATGTTCTGAGAAAAATTACTTATTGAACGGCCCTCGTAATAGTGCTGCACTTTGCATTAAGATGAAATTAGTTAATGCTTGGTATTAAAATGTCAGGTTTGAAACCTTTCCTATATAGGTAATACTTAATAAATTATCTTAGAAAATTGGGATGCAGCTAGAATTAATATAAATTTGTTTAGCAGAAGGTACTCCAGGTAACCTCTTTGTATACTGCACAGAAGCAGAAAATGGAACTTCTTTATTGAGTTCATTTACAGACATATAAATGTAATGCAAACAAATTCACTTAACATTACACCATATCCCATTGAGAATTCAGAACAACAGATAGGCTTTCAAAATCAAGAATTTGTTCACAATATTCTGTGCAGATGAAGCATGATGTGCAACATGTGGTATTTTCATTTTCACAACAATCCTATTTGTGCAGATGAAAATATGTACATGCCTAAAGATAGAATGAATCACCACCAACAATGTCTGTTTCATTTCATTTCCCTGTGTAATTGATATCAATATCTGATGTGAACATTTATTTTGCTTTACATCATGTGTTGAGGTAGACATTTTTTGAGTCATTCTTGAATAAATATCATTGTAGATGCATTTAAAACATAATCGCTTCATATATACTACCCTTTGCTCCAAGTGAGAGTGGTTTTGTTTACTACATTCATGTAACAGCTGGCCTGTCAAAACAGGCATTGTGTCAATGCTCCAACTGCTTCCATATATCTCATTGCATTATTCGTTTTTGCAAAATGCTTGAAGATAGGCCAAAAGCTATGAAGATTTTTTTTGCTTGTCTCGATTATTCAATGACTGCATATAGTTTAAAGATGGAAATAAACAGTCCTGCTCCTCTGTACATTATTAGTGGCTCAGCATTGCATTAACCCTATTTTATGTTCAAGTGATAATTCGTGCTCATTTAAGTGAAAAAAGTATGGGGTATTTGGGACTACAGACAGAATGATGATGATGGTATTGTTTTTTTGTTGTTATTGACAATATATTATGCTCAAATCCATAGCCATCTTAGTATTACACCCAAAAAGAATAGAATTAATAAAACGCATGTATTGCATATAATACTCCGAAACATCATAAAAAAAGCAAAATACTCAAAAGTCATGAAAATGGTATACAAACACCTCTAAGAAGCCAGAAATTCTCTAGGGTAACCATACTTCAGCGTTTAAGTTGTTTTATTGCAAAAGAAAGCAGTGAGAATTTTATGTGGTGAGCCATCTAGGTCTCATACTTGACCACTTTCTATTAAGTTTGGTATATTAATACTGCCATCAACATTTGTCTTGAGTTTCTACATAATTATAAACATTGTTCTTCAATACAAAATTATTCTACTAGAAAAAGTTGAATATTTACCTTAATAAAAATAAGTATAGTATTACCAAAATAGTTTTGAATACTTATCAATGAAAATATTTAATTGTATTTCATGTCATCTTAGAACTCTTCCTTTAAAAACATTTAGATTGACAACCAAGGCAACTTTGATGTTTAACCCTCTTTACAAGGTTTTCATAATTCAAATTTGTAAATAGTTTTTCTTGACATTATGTATTCCAAGTTGGCAGCAATAAATTATCTATCTGTCTATTATTATTTACTGAAGTTCAATTTTTAATCCTTCACATAAGCTTCACCATAAAATGGTATACAATTTTTAATAGGTATCAAGCCTAATCTGGAGTATAGCCAAGTATGTATCGCTTAAAGAATTTACCACACACTAAACAAATGACATGTCAGTGCATTTTTTTATGTTGATTATGAACCCGTTAAGAGTTTCATTTATGCGTAGTGCGTAGAATAACTGGCAATTATTAATTTATATAAAAAAAATCCCTTGTTTGTATCTTATCCTGAAGTCACTTAAGCTAATGGATTCCCATAAAATTTGGCAATTGCCAATGTGATTTACGTTTCCACTGTTATATGCCAAAGGTGCTACAGTTTTATCCAGTATCATGTTTTGTCTATTGGGTCTACTATTAAGCTTATTTGGAAATCACTAATTCATATAGTACTGAGAAATGCTTGATAATTGTTTTTTCATACTTTTCATACTGGCTGAGTGTAGACTAAGATTGGAAAACTGAATCAGGTTTGAAAAATGTTGTGCTATGGCTGGGACTAACATTATAGATCTTAGTTTTTCCATCCATTGCTGTTCTGACAAGACCCAAAACATGTTTTAAACTTCTCACATTTGACATACGTCCCAATAAATTACAAGGCAATCTCAATTACTCTGAAATGCTATATTTTAAATGTGATATTCAATACTGCAAGTGCTTTCTTTTTTAATAACAAATAAATTAAGCATAGAAATGAGAAAGAAATTCAAAAGAATTTAACTAAATAATGCAATTTGTAAGGAATTATCTAACCCAAATAGCATGTTAACTAGAAGCCCAGAAATTAACAACGCATTTACAACATTACGGCTTGCCTAGGTATGATAGTTTGGAGTCATTAAGATTGCATTTCAGGTTCACTGGGATGTTATAAATTTAATGATCATTTGAGTGTCGTTATCAGTCGAATTAACTTCTGAGGATGGGAACAACCGTTTCCCGAAACATGTTAAGTGAGTAAACTTAAGTGATGTTAGTGTAACAATTCCGACTCACCTTTAAATAAATTCAATACACATCACTGTTTCTAGCTTCTTTTCATTAGAATATTTTTCTCATCATTGACCTCCTAGGCTTGGGTAGGACTCATTTCAAATCGTATTGTTGGATCTAATATGCAATCAATATGTGAGCCAGGTTTAAAGGCAATTATATCAATAAGCCATGTACTCCCTTGTGTAGCAATTCCGGAGATCTCCTCATGAGTCACATATCCAACCTTCTGCAGAGAATTAGCCAACCTATGCCAAATAGTGTGATGATGAATATTCCTGAGTGCTTGGCCATAGGGACAAAAGCTGAGGATGTGTGAAAGAGTTTAAAACTCACTGTGGTAATGCCAGCAACAGCTCTCATCCTGACTTTGACTCGGTACAGTTCAGACCACAGCAATGTTACTTGTCATCTTTAAGGCTTCCTTCATTCAGTGCGGGATAGTCCGTTGTGGTATAAAATCCAGTTGTTAGCAGAAGTATATTCCTTATACAGAATGACACCCTTGCCTTTGTAAGGTAGCTCACACCATTGTTTATATTCCTGATCTTACAGGAGTCAATGTAGCGATCTTTGGGATTAATGTATTTGGTTAAAGGTGTTAGTTGTAATTGGTGCAGACATTCATCGATCTTCTTTTGAATATTATAAGATTTTAAGCTGTATGGATCCATGCTTTTGGCTAAACTACATAAGCCATTGGATTACGGCTTCCCACTAAGCTTTGAATAACCAGAGGCATGTTAACATCACTGTATTCTAAGAATAGTGATTTAAAAGACTATTTTTACTTGAAATATACTCCTTTTTTTCCTTAGAAAATTAGGACTTCTTAAAGCCATCATACGTAATAAAAAGTAAAAAATACCCTAGAATCATACTCATGGAAATGGAAGGAAACTATCTGTGGATATTGTATTGCTTGTCTCCTTGCCCATTTATACCCTAACAATCTTCCAAATTTTGAAGGTGTTGTATAACCTAAAAGCATTTCTAGTAACAAGTAAGTTTTAGATATAATAAATGAAACTTTGAAATGCTGTACCATCTGTTTGATACCATTAGCTATAAAGTGAAAGCTCCACAGCTATCAGGTTATGGGAGAAAAGAACTTTTGGCATAAAACTTTTCAACGAAAAATGGACAAAATTGGCAAGTATGAAAAATCCCTACTCCATAATACACCAATTTGAAAATTGTGGACATGTGACTAATGAGAATAAATAATATTTCATAACAGTAAAATAAACCTTTTCCAAGTAAAAGAGAAAGTCGCAATAAGACAGCCTTCATCATAAATGTATTTTTAAAAGGAAATTACAGTGGGGGCTCTAAGGAATTACAGTACTGAAGAATAAAATGGGACTATTCAAAGGAAAAACAGTATTTTAGATCATTGTACTTAGATTCCTAATTAAAGAGAAATTAATAAAAATATTATTCTATAATTAAAAATTCATACTTGCTAGGGTAGGCAGTAATGTGACAAATAAATAAAACCAAATTAAACTGTTGAGCTCTTTATTTATTTGTGTAGCAGCAAATCAACAAAACTTCTAACTAGTTGTTTTGATGCTCACCTTTATTCACTTCACTTCAACGCAATGTATCTTCTGCTGTTGCCAGAATTGTGTTACATATGTTGGTTTACTTTCTCAGTGTAGCAACAACAATGTTCAGCACTTTTTAAAAAGCTCTTATTTTTCAAAAATGTAAAATTATGTTGGATGTTACATTAAAAATAAAAGAGTAAGGCCTCATTCGTAATAAAAATTAACTGTAAAAATAATGTAAACTTAAAAGCTAGATGCTATATATTGTAATGGAGCCATTCACAATGAATCATGTAAGCACAAAAATAAACATTGAATTAGATGTAAACTTAGAAGCTTGCAAGGTCCAAACTTAAAAGTTTGTCTACATCAAACATAAGAAACTAGCCAATCACATAGCAATTCTCATCACATGATCATTCTGGCATCTCCTATCAGATTTTCCATCGCCATGCATTGACTCACTAACACACTTTCTGTGGAAGATTACAGACTAGGAATCATTGGGGTATCAATAAAAATTGCAGCAAAACAAATTGTCATTGTAGGTGATGCTTTTTTGTGAGTTTAGCATCCATAACTGGGAGGCTAGCTCTTGTTCATTCTGATACATGTATATAACCTCTTTTGTTCAATGGTTGCCTTGTAGGTTGCCATATTCGCTCAGCTGTTTAATGCTCTCTTGTAATTGGCTGCTGCTTAAGTTTACAGTTGTCGATGTGAATGACAACATATTGCATTAAGTTTATGTCTAAGTTTTATGTCGTTATATAAATGCTTATTTTAGTGTGAATGGCCCCTGCAGCTAACTGAAAGCAGAAAAAAGTTGAAGTAACATTTTTGGCCACGAATATATAATTATCCCCACAAACTAAGTTTCATATCAGTAAACCACGTGGTTCTGAAGTTACCATTGCGAGACTTGTAATTTGCCATGTATAATACCTAAATGTTGCATAATGTGATCAAGTTCACCTGTAGATTTTATTGTGTTTATATGTACAGTTTTCACTGTTCACACAGTCAGAGGTTTTAAGAGATTAAAAAAAAAGTGCCTTACATTCACATGACTTTCTCTACCCATTCATAAACTATTCTTACAAAAGCTTATTCTTCTATGTACTTTGTGTTAATTGAAATAAACATTTGTAGAAATAGTTTTATTACATATTTCCTTGTAGGTACAGTGAGAATAGGAGAATACAGCAGATTTAAGTGATAGGCAAGTCTTTTGAGAGCTGGCTACTATGTGATGGCTTTGAAATTCATTTTCTTTGCTGACCAGGAGAAAATATGAATAATGGCTTTCCATTTGAGTTAAGTGTTTGTAAATTCAAACCAATAACAAGGAATATCTTGGAAATGGTTAACTCTGCAAAAATAAAAGTGTGGTAAGATTTTGTCTATCATTTATGCAAAAGTCATTCAGAATGAAGAGGACTTCAAAGGCTATTCGCAGAAAATTCAAGATTTACATTTCATTTGTCATGAAAATGTCTTAAGCATAAGATATTTTAGTCAAAATCATTACAGCCATTTTTGGGAAGATCAACATTTTTGAAAAATGTTATAGTTTGGGGTGGAAGGATTTTCTTGAAAATCTTCATGTTGCATCCTTGGAAGATGCTGAACTTAAATACAAGTTTGGTATTTAACTAACCTTTCGTTTTTTAATTATGCTGTTCACAGAATACACACACAAATAGACCATTTTTAAAAAATGCTTGTTATGGATTCAAGGAGTCTTAAAACATGTATTTCTGGTGAAATCTCGATAGTGAATTTTTGGATGGAATACAATACTTCATCTACTTCTGTAAGTAAGTAGTAGAGGTGAGCGTTGGGTTTCTTATGAGCTCCGTGAAGAAGGGAGAAAAGTGAAATAAGGTATGATGGGAGGGAGTTTATAGAGCTACAGCGCTAAAATAGGACTATCCAATAGAATGAAGATGAAAAAAAGGACAAGCAGAAGCAGTGCTAACAATGTTTTTCATAATATATGTGATTGGAATGCTGCTAAATATCAGTGGAGTGAGGTGAACCCATTACCTATGGGAGATCAAGGACTAGGATGAGAACTCTTGACTGGAATGGAGAAAATGGAAGAAGTGGGAGAAAGTGTTAAAAAAGAAATTAAAACTGACATGAGAAGTGTACAAACAGAAATTCTAAGCATTAAAAGAAGAATAGAAACGTTGGAAGAAAGGCAACGTAAATTTAATTTGGTAACATCAGGAGTGGAGGAAAGAAAAGACTTGTGTCCCATCCAGGAAATGTGAGAGATTCTGGAAGGAAGATTAGAAATAGAGCTTAAGGAATGGGAAATTGCAGACATCTATCATGTAGGAAAAAAAAGACACGTCATCGTAGTGAGATTTACGACATTACAAATTATCCACGAATTATTTAAAAGAACTAAGAAACTGCAAGGAACAAGAATATACATCATTAAAGATCTGTCAGTGGAACAGAGAATACTTAAGAAAAAATTAGTGGAACAAATGAAGAAAGCAAGATTGGAGGGACATCGAGCTATCATGCGAAACCTGAAGCTGTGGATAGATGGGACACCGGTTGACAATATTGAAAGTGACTTAAGGTACATTAATAGAAAATGCAGGGAAATGAGTCAGCTAAATACAACACGGAAAATAGGAAACATGACAGCACGACTAACTACAACTTTTCAAAAATCAAGGAGGGGAAACATTTCCATGTGCGGAGGGAGCAGAGGGGAATGGCCCAAGAGGGGAGGGCAGCCAGCAACATGTAACGCCAGCCAGGACAGGTGATGACATACTGGACCAGCTGATGATGACATATGAAACCAAAGGATTGACATCTCAAAGTGGACTTACAACATCAAAAGAAGCGGGAAAATGAGGGCAACAAAGTCAGCCAAAGAGAAGGGGAACCAGCTGTATGAAGTAGGGGAAGTGTACACAGTGCGGGAAGCCAACATATTACTTCCCCCCAGGGAAGTATATTAGTGTTAGATGGAAACAAACCCTCAGCATCTAAAAGTAACACAAGGGATCATACTCACTTAGGTGAGGTTTCAGAGAAATGAGAAGTGATTCCATGTATAAACATTTGAAAGAGTTGAACAGGGTGAGAAGCAGCTCATATTACGGAAGTAAATGGTGTAAATGTCGTGACAGCAGTAGGGATAGCAAAGAGAGAATGATTATAAGTTCTTAAAGGGGCGAGGACGAGCAAAAAGGAAATTTATAAGTAAATTGGCAAAACTTGGGACTGAAGTATTGGGATGTAGCAAAGCGGAGATAGCCTAGTGAGAATGTTAATATAAAGGAATTGAAGAGTTTAGATACAGAATCTGAATCATATTTAATGAATATATTCAACAATACTCTATGTAGCAACATGATAAGGCAGACAATGATGAAGTCTGTTAGCGAAAAGCAAACCCAACTGTAAGGATTATTAAATACTATAAGCTTGAGTATATCAGCAAAAGAGTTAGGGCTCGAGGCCGATCATGCCCAAATCAGTTGTAAAATCTCAACATTCATTACAAAATTACTGAAAGTAATAGAGAAAATAAAAATAACCAGTATGTAGTGCCAAGAAAATAGATGGAACATTTTAAAAAGTTATTGGCAATGAAAATGGGAAATGAAAAGTTTTGCCTTCACTAGTAGAAGAGTTTAGTATTTGCAGATGAAGCAGTAATATTATTATTATTAATAATAATAATAATAATAATAATAATAATAATAATAATAATAATAATAATAATAATAATAATAGCAGCACTAATAATAATACAAGGGTGAATCAGAAAGTAACATTTTTTTTTCATTCATTGGAATTGCGGCTGGGATGTTGAAATTTTACCAAGATTGGTTTGAAGCTTTCACTAAGGACACTAGTTTGTTCTCATTTGTAGCTCTAGCAAGAGAAACATGAACTATGCAACAAAGATGGCATCCATGTTAATGTCGTTCACTTGTGAAGAGCAGCGAAGTGTAGTGCAATTTTTGCGGGCTAAAGGGCATAAACCAAGTGAAATTCAGACAGACATGTGTGGCATGCATGGGGACAGCTGTATGGACCTTAGCAATGTCTCCAGTTAAGTGCTCTCTCTCTCCCTCTCTCTCCCCCTCTCCCCCTCTCCCTCTCTCTCCCTCTCCCTCCCTCTCTCTCCCTCTCTCCCTCTCTCTCTCTCTCTCTCAAAAATGTTTGCATTCGAGGGGACTCAGAACATGTATTTCTGGTGAAATCTAGGTATCAAATTTATGAATGGAATACAGTACTTCTCTACTTACTATTAAGACATAGTAGAGAAAGTAGTAGGCTTTTAGGGTTTTAGAATAACTTATCACATTTACATTTTTATACAATTCTATTCAATCATTTGTTTAGTAGTTTGTTAATATATTAATAGAGCATCTCTATGAAAACACTGATTTATAATGTGTTCAAGACATTTAATAATTCATATTTAAAATATTTCACAATTTTATTTGAATATACATAACCTACAGATAGTTTGTGTACTTTACTATTCATGTTATTCAGAGTTTCGGTTTAATTCCAATGAAAACCTTAGAATTACATTCTGAACTCCTACTGTGTTTTGAGTTGGTACTTTCTTAAACATATGAGTTTAATGAATCGCAGATTTTGTATGGGATTTAGTATTATGTAATGTTTTTAAGTGCCCAAATCTTCTACCAATGGTATAGCCATAGTCTTGTGTAAAGGTTTGTTAATGTATCATGTTACTGTAATGTTGGTTTCCATATTTTAAATTAATACAAAATGCTTCTGCATACATACTTTTACAAAGACTAAAATAACGTCTTAAATAAAACAATGAGAGCACCACATGAAAGGATGTTAATAAACCTTTTTACCCTTACTGTCTTTATTATTTTCCATTTTGAAATCTTGAGAATTGGATAAGTTTTAAATCTTAGGTTCATGCATTACTGGTTGAATTCATTAGTTGTTTCGCAAATTGTCTGAAATGGAGTAGATATAACATCTGAACTTTGTCATAATGATGACACTCAAAGAAGCAGATATGCGCATGAATTACACACAGGTATTGGAAAATAGTATGATTGGGAATATAACAAACTCTGCAGCATATAGTCCTATTTATAGCATTGTTTCTATAGCATTCTTAGAGCAAGATTTTATAGCATTCTTCTTAGTTACATGAGAAAAATCATGTAGCCTTCAGTAATAAAAGAGGCAGTTTTATTGAATTCTTTAGTAAGTCTGTTGCTGCTTTTTTTTTTTTTTTTAAAGCCATCTCTTCTAAAATAGTATTTCATTATATTCATATTCTAAGTGCCATCAACAAGTGGATAATTATTTTATTTGGATTTTTTATAGCTCAGGAACTGACAAGATTGGATGTATCACACAAAGTAGATGATTCTAGTGGTTCAATTGGACGCCGTTATGCACGTACTGATGAAATTGCAATTCCATTTGGAATCACTATTGACTTTGACTCCCTCAAAGAACCTCATTCTGCAACTTTACGTGAGAGGGACACCATGGCTCAAGTTAGAATACCCGTAAGTACAAATGCTTATATTGTAAGCTCAGTTTATTTTAGAATGAGAAGGAAACAAAACATTAATCTCATTTTCTGTTTTATGTTCGGAGTGATATCATGGTTTGAAGACCAGAAATTGTGTGTTACTGCTGATTTATCTGGCTGCTTTTGGTAAATGCATCTCATATGCTCTTTAAGTCTTATTTCAATATTTCTTTTGGTTCTTCTTATGTATACCAGGTTACATTCATTAAAATCAATTTGATATATACCAGCTGATTTATCGTTGGGGATAGGATCTTTTGTTCTGTTGCATAGTAGTTTCTGTATATTGTGGTTATTCTGGAGACAGGGTGATGTTATATTTCTTGAAAATCCTTTGAAATTTATGATGTGTCCAAGGGTGATAAGTGAATTTCCTATTATGATTGTGGTTTTTGTTGTCTGAGTAAAGTAGTCATTTGTTGGATGTATTTCTGTCTTTCAAACTTTTTTATCTTCTTATCTATTTTTTTCTGGTATCCATTCATAGTGACTATGTTGATAATGTGTTGGTATTCTTTCTGGTATTCCTCTTTCTCCATTGGTATATGTACTAACCTGTTTGTAATACTATTTAAAATTGCATGTTTGTGGCTTGCAGGATTGTAGCTATTGTTTTTAATATAATTTTCTGTATGAGTTGCACAAACAGAAGATTACTTAAAACTAACAAAATTATGTCTGGACCAGAATTTCTTTTCATTCCATCACAAAATCTTTAAATAAACCACAGGCCTAACTATGGAAACCCCCTTTCACCATTTTTAGCAGAACTATATATGAGCCATTTTAATGCCATATTACTAAATCTTTCCCACATCTATTCAAAACCTGGTATAGGTATGTAGATGATATTTTTGCTATTGTTCCAAAAAAACCTTTCAGAAGATGCTTTGAAATTATTGAATTCACAAAAAAGATCTATTAAATTCACAATAGAAAAAGAAGAAAATGGCCAATTACCTTACCTAGACATCAGGATCATCAGAAATAATGCCCACAACAAACTAACATTCGGCATTTACAGAAAACCAAATAGTACCAACACTTTGGAAAAAACTTTAAATCGAATTGGGCAAATTCTTTTTCTATTGTTATCCCCTATTCTTATCCTTGCCCACAGCTATTTTCATTTGAAGTTATCTTCTATTGATTCACACAAATTTCTAAGTATTATAAACCAGGTTGATAAAGCAAGAGAAACTAAGTTTTAGTTCCTTGTATTCTGGAGCTTTGCTTTACAAGAAGGCCTTTTTATTTCTGTATCTCTCTTTTTCTTTGTTGGAAGAATATGCTTTTATCATGTTAAGCACACTGAATGCACGAATTATTATAGTTCATTTTTGTTCCCATATACTGATCATTTTAATAGTTTTTATTTCAGTCATGTAGGGATGCAAACTTACACTCAGCAGAAAAGAAGTACTCATTATTCTAACAAAGGCTCACAGTTTGGCTTTTGGTTCAACATGAAGTTTGTCCATATAAGCTGGTCTTAAATGACTGGCATAGCTTTGTTACTATATTGGAAGTATTTTAAGCTTGGTTAGTGTAGATTTATGGACTAATATCTACACATAAATACCGAATTCACTTCCTGTGAAATAAATATGATGTACAATACTCACACCACTTTCTCTGTCCATTACAAATTCACATTTATCATGTACAGCATATATATCATTTGTATCAAAAATTATTATTATAAATCTTCTAAATTCCTGCCCAATTAACATTCAGAATTTGAATTCTTTCTTTTGGGAAAACAGTGTATCTTTTTTTGATGTATTACATATTCAAAATTAATTTTTAATACTCTAGCTTTGCTTCTGTATCAAAACTTACTGGAATATGTTTCAGAGACTTGTCTCTATCATCAGAGTTCTAAAACACTATAAGGAATTGCCCTTCCATAAAAGTAAAAAGTCTTGTTGTTTTCTTAAGGCCTGTTTCCCTCCTTTTGAAATATTTAAGCATCACACGACATAGCACTGGACTTCTCATTCTCTCAATTGCAGTATTGCCATATCACCACGCACGCACGCACGCACGCACGCACCCACCAAGACGACATGCTCCAACATGTGTGATGTGTGTGAAAGCTCAGCTATTATGTTCCTCCTCATAAAGATTGTATAGCTTGCAAATTTATCTCATAGATTTATATTTATAAAATAATCCAAATAATTTTTTTGTTTCAGCTGGACACCCTGCCCGAGGTTGTTAGAGATTTAGCCAATTGCAAGGTTACATGGAAGGAGATTGAAAGCAAGTACCCTAAATTTGAACAACAAGAAACCACAGCGAAAGCATTGTGAGCATATTCAGATTCAACTTATTGTTAAATGCAGAATAGTTTTACATGTCTTACTTACTATAAGACAAAATCTTTTCCTCTCCTAAATCTCAATGCATTTCATATCAAATCTTTTTTGAGCAAAAGATTTGTTCCTGCCTAATTTATTGCTTTGCCTTATAAAGATATTAAAAAAAAAAAAAAAAAAGTACATGGAGAAAGGGGGGAAAAAGAAGAAACAAATAAAACATTTTTAAATAAATTTCTTCTCTATTGGTTATTGTGTTTCTGTGATCAACCAGCCCTCCCTAATCCTGAGGACCACATCATTTTCTTGTCATCAAATTTTTATCACTAGTTAACTGAGCAGACATTGGCTGTTGTCAATGTGCCTTTAAAACATTTTCACAGTGCACATTTTTAAGATTACGTATTTTAAATCCATAGTATATCCTAAAATGAAAATACGGATGAGCAATATACAGTGCTGAATTTTAATGTACCAAATTTGAAAATGACGGAATCAGCAACAGGCTGTTTACAAACTATTCATTACATGTTACTTGCATGATATTGTTTGGCAATGCTTCGTTTCAATTTTTTGACTGCAATAATAGGAAAATGACCATGGACAATATTTTATACTATCTTTGTGATCCTAGAAAATTTTATGAAAAATGTGCAGGTAAACAAACATTGAAATCATAAAAGTAAATATTAAAACATTTATGCATAATATAAGCAGAATGTTTTAGCCACACAATTATTGCTAAAAATTGTTATTACAGTGCACTATATTAGTTGATATTTTAAAGTATGTCAACTAGTGACCCTTGAAGGCCATTGTTATTTTTCCCAAAAGCAGTATCATTTTTCATATTGTCAGAAAGTAGCTGGAATTAAACCTGCATTGTTCAGGAAGTCAAAAAGGGCCTTGCCTCATGAAAATATATTAAACACTTTAAAGTTTTCAACAATGGGAAAGGAATTGGTGTGATAATAAGAGCAAACAGAACCAATAATGTTCAAAATGTGTCATATACCCCTTTATTTTTTACTTTATATAGACTGTATCAGGCTGAAAAATATTAGCTTGCAAGTGAAATTGCCACTGGTTAAATTTTATGATTAATTTATTTTTCTTATCAAAAGTACCCTCAAAAAATCTATGTATGTAGCTTGAAAAACTTCTGGAACAAATTATCCTGATTTTGTGTAAAATTTAATACTATTGTAAAAATCACCAGAGTTTGGTATATTTTGTACTGCAACAGAAACCAATGAAGGAGAAAACAAAATGTGTTGTTGAGTTAGGTGAAATGAGCAGTAATTATAACATATTTAGATTGTATTGTGAACTTTAACACTAACTCACACCAGTAAGTTGGAATGGAGGACAAGGGCACATTCTTTTTAGGCGTCCATCAATCAGAAACTTATAAATATATGTGCTATGAAGGCTACACAAGATATCATATAAATAGCACCACAGTAAAACAAAAAATTTGTTGTTTTCGTATTGGATTGAAAAATAATATGAAATAACATACTGTGGGTTTTATTAAAATATGCATATTATTCTCAAAGGTTCATTTTATCTGCTTCGGGCTGGTTGGGCCAGGTCTTACATCGTAGTCAAACATATGTTATTGCATATTTCCATTTGGATCACACAGGTAATTCCGATTTCCCAACTTTGCTCACTTTTCATTAGCTTTGCTTCAACAACAGTCCTGATAGTTTGAGCGAGCGCATTAAAGATATCTGAATGGTGGTATATTCTGATTCTGCCAGAATCAGTACATAGCAAATATAAAATACCAATTCTGATGGTGACTGTGCCAAACCAAAGCATGCACATTGGACAGTCATAGAGCATAATAGACTTGTCTGCTGGAACGAACATAATAAGTTTCTTCCAACACATAGTTTATACCATCCCTGCGACAGACATTTAGCTGTAGATTTGACTACTATTATCAGATTGGGAGAAACTTGTCAACATATATAATCATTTTCCTAAATTGTATTACAGTGATTCGAATTCCAAATCTCACTTCAGGATATCAAGAAGCTCAGTAGAGGTCATTTTAATGATTTTATGGTTTACCTTAATGAAATAATTTTAGCATATGTTAGATGTCCAGCTCTCTCTGTTCTGGTGAAGTTTTACCAATAAATTTTATATTGTTACATAAGTATGTTGCATTAAAATTTTAGTTTGCTGGGGCATCATGTAAGTAATTTGGGTTGAGTGCACATATATTGGGTTACACATGCTGAAACCCAAGGAATAAGTATATTTTGATTTTTAGCTGTAAAGTAAGAAATGAGATGAAGGTGCTTCTTGTATCTCTGCAATACAACATAATTTGTAGCATGCTCTGTCACACTATTGTCCATTCCAAACCAGAGTGCCTTTCACTGAAAACAAACTCTTTGTATTATTTGCACGAAAGTAGTTCGCAATCCACGCCCCTAATGACAGCTTGTTCCCCTCTCATGTGCTTGTTGAACACTGTTTAAGTCTATAAAAATGCGCCCTGTGTGAGAATCATAGTTCAAAATGCAACCCAAGGTAATAATTGATTTTATAAGTATGCAGCAATTAACATTTTACTTGCATTAATCACAATCCTTGGGCAAAAGTGCAACACCCAAATCCGAATCCTCCAAAGGTGACTCAGCTGCCATATTGGAATCAGAACTACTCTCCAAAATAATGACACGCTTAATCAAATTCCACAGCACTGTCGCACAAAACAAGTTCCCACATATTATCCTCTTCTATGTTCTATTACGTCTGTTTATATTCACTTCTCACTGAAACTCCTGTAAAATCCGTTATTAGTTTCGTAATATGCACTAATGCAAGTGTCGGGTATTTTTCTAATAGTGAGTTGAATATATGAAGTATTGTTTGTTTTTCGCCACATTTAACTGTTTCCCTCTTTTGTGTTTGAACAGTTTATGCGCACTACACGGACATTCCTCTGCCATGTGAGCTCAAATACCAACTGACTAAATCACAAGATTTGACCTGAGCTGAGCATATGTGTACTAGCGTATTATGAATGACCGTTCACTTATCATATTTTCTATGTTATGCAAAGTGTTTATTCGGTACTCAGATAGCACCTCTGGGAATTCATTGCCGCATTTCTCGTATATGTAACAGAGTAGCAGTCATGCATACAGTTGGTATTAACAAGCAAGATGCTCTCGGCATTAGCGCAATAGCAGACGAAAATAATATTTTGTAATCTCTTAACAACTAGTATATATCCATTACCTTTAACGATGAGTTCTTATGATAACCATAATAAAATGTGCAGTTCTATACCTTTCCTGCTCCAATATTCCATAATACATGTATTAAGGAACTATTTACGTTGGCGTAAGAGTGTGTTCTTGGGTTCGTGACAAGCAGAAGCACGTGCTTCTGTTTACATCAGAGGGAGAGTTTTGGAATGGACAGTAGACTTGTGCCTATAATAGAGGAGTACATACTTTGTGCTGTTTTTCGTTACAAATTGTTATTCAAGATATTGGTAGCTTTATTGTAAAACCAGGACAGACACACATTCCTGTGAAAGAGTCCATTTTATTAACTATATGGACAATAGCAAAACAAGAATCTTTTCATTCCATTGTAGCAGATTTGGATTAAGAAAAGAAAATGTCTAGTATTTTTATGAATATTTGTAAACGAGTATCCCAAAGGATTGAGAAATATTGTTCTTGTCAGAACACAGATATAAATGTGAAGGATTTTAATTCATTGAAAGGAATAACAAGTTTTCCTGGTGTTTTTGGCTGTCCATGCATTCCAGTATGCATGGACCAGTGAATGACAGACAGTTCATTTTACTATAAGAAGGGTTTATATCCAATATTATAACAGGCCATTTGCAGCTCTAAACAAGAATTCATTGATGGATGGCTTAGTGGCAGAACTCTCCAATTTTTCAAAAATTGGATGCAGTAGAATTACTTCTTCCACCAAACACTTACCTCCTGGATGACACTTCATATCCCCTTAAGAGATTTAATTATGGTGACATTTAGGGATAATGGGCATTTGAACCTGAAGCAAAAGAAATTCAATAGGAGGCTTTTCAACAGTTGTGTTATTATTCAGTAGGCATTTGAAAGGTTTGCATAGGAGGTTATTCACATTATTAGTACTTTATTAGTACTTTAATAGTACTTAAATGCTTTTAAGTTACAGTATACAAAATATGTAATTATAATTTGTTGCATATTACACAATGTATTTCTTAAGATAGAATTGATGTGAAGAAGTTGATAAATGTTTTGACAGTGGATTAGAAAATGCTCCTGAGAATTACAGTGAAATAGTACAAGTATGGAGCTAAGAAATACAATCACTATTCTAATTCTTTATTCAAATAATGTGAAAAAACACTCTACATACATTTAACATTCCTTTTTTCCTACAATTGCTTTGGTTAGTTGCAGAATAGTCTATTTTTCCTTCATCCTTCTCACTCCTTTTTTCTCTTCCACATACTAGGTTTAGTTCTTTCATATTGGTAATTATTTACATGCAATTTTCTTGTGCGGCTAGGTGGTCTTGCTGCTGATGTTGGAGCTGTTGAAGGTAGTGGTGATGAAGTTGCACATCTATCTAACCAGCATTACCCATGCAACTCTGTTTGAGGCGAGCTGAAAGCCTTGGGCCCTAAAGCTTCATCCATTACACTGAAATGCTCCCAATTTGGGGAAGCTACTGTTATATTTTGTCTTGATTTTATTTGCCCTCAGTGTGTACAGTAAATTATGATACAATCATACAGCCCCCCACTTATGAATACCCCTGTTGATATTCTTATATATGTAATTCTTTCCAAAACCTCTTTTTGGAAGGGGGGAGGGGTAAGTCAGGTGTTTAAAGACATGTTTAATCTAACCTCCTAATCAAGCAATTTGGTAAGATTGTGCATCTGCTTCACTGACTGCATTTCAAAAGAGGCGTCAACAACCCTTTCCACACTGATATTCAGGTCCCTCAGGGGGCCTGTTTCAAATATGCTTTTGAATACGCTTCTTGGAAAAGTCATAATCTGAAACAAAACATTGCCATATGAAAATTAAAATAACCTAAGATTTTCATTCAAGTGTTATTCAGAAGTTTGCTTGCTTTCATCTTCAGCTTTTTTCTAACTGAGCATGCCAGAAATTGGGGTCCATAGATGTAGGTGGTGACGAGGTGGTGTCATTTGGTGTGTTCATGATGAAGGTGCTTGAATTGTTGAGTGGCAGGATTTCAAAGTTTATTACCATTTTCATGTGCATTTTATTATGTTTATGTTTTCCCAAACTTTCCCATTCATTTCAGTATGAATGAATGATTTATTGTCTGCTTTTAAACCTTACATACAATGTATACAATGGAGTTGCTTATTATTTCTCTTCCCCTAATATTTAACATTCTGCTGTATATATAATGGGGAAGTATAATTTTCCATTATTTACTTTTTTGCCTTGTTACTCTTTTTCCGTGTTCTCTCCAATTTGCTTCACGTTTCTTTTAGCCGTTTTAACCTTATTTTTCCTAAATATTTTCCTACTTCCCTAACGTTTAGCTCTATTAGTAAATTTTTCCATTTCTCTAGTATTAAATTTTCTCTTCCTTTATCCATATCCTCGCATTCCAGAATATAATGCCAATTGTCATGTAATCCATTACATTTAGTACATCTCTCACCCTTCTTCTTCCTGTTAGACACTTAAATTCGTTACACCTGTCCTCGCCCATGCATACCCCCTTCTGGCCTCTTTGCTGCATACTTCAATGTATCTTTCTTTTCCCCATTCATTTTTAAAATATTTATAATCTATTAATAAGCTTTTTTCCTTGATTATAATTTCTTGCATTTCAATACCCTCCACTCTTGTTCTAATCTCTCTGCAGAAACTCTTACCTTTTTTGTTTCTTTCTGCCCATGCTTCCCCCATTTCTATTTCTTCCAATGTTGTCTGTTTCTTGTGCTTCCAAGTTTCTTATTCCCCCATTTTCTCCTGTACAACCATGCATTGCTTTAGCATATCAGTTTCCTCTAGTAGCTTTATTCTGAACAGTATTGATTGTCCTTTCTACCATTTTGCCTTTTGCTCCCACCCTCCCTAGTTCTGCTTGTGCTACTCCATTCGGTGAATTCTTGGTAATCCCAGACTTATTTTGCAAAAATTCCTATATATAGCATCTATTTTTAACAATCTTTTGTAGCCCCCATATCTCTGCTGCATATAACATCCTTCCTTCCACCACATGCCATATATCCTTTCTAGCCATGTAATTTGTATTTCTGGTATTTTGTTCACACATGCTCTGATTACCTGTATTGCTTGTTTCCCCTTTGCTAGTACCTTTTTCCTTCTGTTCTCCCCAATCCCCTGCACTATTGAGCCTTACTCCTAGATAGTCAATTTTCCTCATTACTGCCAACTCCATTCCTTCCCAATACCAATTTCTTAGTTTATATCCTTTCTTAAAAATAATGATTTTAGATTTCTTTTTGTTTATTCTCAGCCCTCAATCTTTATAGTATTTTCCAACAGCTTTACTTAGCCCCAAAACTGAAATGGGCCCTGCCACTAGATCATCTGCAAACAATTCCGACTCACCTTTAAATAAATTCAATACACATCACTGTTTCTAGCTTCTTTTCATTACAATATCAACTTAATAATCCTGTATTTCCTTATTATTAATAACTGGTGAATACTTATTATTTTTTTTCTCTCTTCTATAATATCATCTATAAACAGGTTAAATAGCACTGGACTAAGTTTGCACCCTTGTCTAAGCCCTGAATTATTCGTATTCTCTTTAGTAATTCTTCCCTTGGCTATTTTCACATAGCACTCATTATTTGCATTCATAAATGCTTTATATTCTTTATAAATGATTCGCTCACTCCTTTCTTAATTAGCTGTAACCATAGTGAATCCCTGTTGATGGTGTTCAATGCTTTTTCTAAATAAATAAAAATCATATATACCCTGCCCTTTTTTATACTTAACTATTTATCCACCATTGTCTTTATAATTAATGTTATCTGTTGTTCCTTTCCTTTTCTAAATTGTCCTTGGAATTCTGATAGCTTCCTCGTTTTCTCCACCCATCTCTGCATTCTGTCAGCTAGTATTCCTGAATATACTTTACCTATCACTGCTAGGAGAGTAATACCTCTGTAATTTGTAGCATCCTCTATATCTGCTTCACCTTTATATATTGCTACTACAATTCCCTTTTACCAGTTCTCTGGGACTACCCCTTTCACATATTGAGTTAAAGAATTTCACTATTAATCTCAGCCTTTCATCATTTTTACATCATGTTTTCCAGAATTCACCTGGTAACCCATCGATTCCACAGGCCTTGTTATTTTTTAACTTTAATATTTGTGTTGTTACTTCATTCATCTTAATTTCTTTATCTAAATCCTCAATATACTGTATTCGTTCTTTTAAACTCTCTTGAACTTTGACTAATGTTTGCACCCTGTATAAACCTTTAAAGTAATTGCACCATATTTCTGCCTGTATGTTATTCCCCTTACTTTTGTTTTTATATATCTGTTTAACCATCTTCCATATTGCCTTCATATCCTGATTTTTTGCTGCTTCATTCATTTTATGACTTAATTCCCCCCATTCTTTTTCGCATCATTAGACATTTATACCCCTATCTTTGTATTAAAAAGTTTTCATACTCGCTCAAGACTCTCCATACGGATGTGACTGGTAGCCATAGAATGGGTCACAGCTCAAGTGCTAGTTGGTGGATTACTTTCAGACCTCTGTAACACCTCATCTTCAAAGTTTAACGTCCTCACATTTTGATTCTTTCTTGAATCTACTTTCTTTACCTGGAACTGGTCACTATCTCGAAGAAGTTGATCAAGTCTTGAAAATTATGTATGGCAAGAAATATGACGCCAAGGATGTGCTCCTCATAGATTTTCTTTGCCAAATTAGCATTCCTGTAAGCTGCTCCCTATGCCCTTTGTATGTCTGCAAATTCAATATTTGAATACTGATGCATTTTAATGCTTAAAATTAAATAAACATATCTCACAGAAGATATTTTGTGACATACAACACCAAAAACCTAAAACCTAACTTCAGTTGTTTATTACTTTCATGTTAACAAGAACAGCTGAAACATGAATGCGGCCACAATGTGAATAATGACCTCTACCTTCATCAGGCAAAGCATTTCTGGACAATACTTTATTAAGAAAAATTGTTTTATTTTATGCCCTCCATCACAATTTTCACAGTCAAAATAAGGCCTTTTTAACTTTTCACAATAGTATTGATGTAGCAGTCGTACACTCACTCCTGCGCTCACCATCACTAATACATTAGATGACACAAGGAACACAGGAAAACTGAGTTTGATTGTTGACCAGTCAATTTAGGTAACAATGAAGGAAATAATCCTAACCACTACTTCCATCCTTTTGTTCCGTGTGGTATAGGTCTTGCCAGGGATATTGGAGTATGTTCTTGAGGGCCTGTCCAGCCAGCTAACTCTCGGATGTATTTCCTTCCCAGAGGTTACGTTTAATCAGCACCACATTATGTGACCAACGTTACAATGTTTCTACAGTGCAATCCGAGCAATCTGGTGCTGCATCCTGTATAAAACTGTTGTATGCACAAGAGTGCCTGGCTTTATTATTGCATTCAATTACAATACTACCTAATATTATGCCTTTCATTAGTTGGAAATTGAAACGGGAAAACTTGCAGTCAGAACTGCAAAATAGCTCGATCGTTTATGAGTTTATGAAACAAGCGAGCAGTAAAGAAGTAGTCAGGTTATGAACATCCAAAAGTTATAATATTTTACATGTACTGTGATGTATATAGGCACATCTCGCATCTCAACTTGCACAATTCTTCAAGCTGCAGAGGTAATTAAGTGACCCACAACATAGCTCTCCATTGAAATTTTCACATGCCAAAATTCCTGGCACTGCATATACCATTATTTTTTCCAGTACAGGGTTAGACCATTCCCAATGTTTTCATATATCTCAGTACTTCCAAAATTCCAAGAAAGCTATTTTTCCTTGTATTACAATCTTAATACAGGGTGCTGCATGCGTGGCTGAAACATGTGGTACCTCGAGCCTTTGGGCCCCCCCCTATTGTGGGGGCAGTTGCTATGCCACTGTTTACTGTACTATAATTACATTTTAGGCACACACTTTATTACAGTATTTTGCTGTTTTATTTTCTGCTTAAAACTGGAATTTTTCTTCACTTTTAGCTTTTTTCAATAATGCTGAATCCCTCTTAATCAAATCCTGAAATTTCTTACAACTGTTATTAAAGCTAAGTGGACTTGAACTTTTAACTTTATCACAGTTGCTGAATATCTATTCTTTTCATCATTCCATTTGTTTTTAAAATTGAAAAAGCTCTTTCAACATAGGTATTCGAACTAAGTATACATAAACATTAAGATACCGGCACAAATATAACAGGAACAGCACCTAAATAAACTTTAGAGAAATAAAATCACTCATTTTGCATTCACATTGTAACTCTGATCAGCATCAGTACGGGTAAATCTAGCTCCAGCATCATGTAATTCAATCTTATGGGAAGAAAATTTCTCATAAAAGCTATCAAAATTTCAGTAAATTTTAAAGAATTAATCATTTCTTCAAAACCATAAAATGTAACATATTTCAAACTTAAAGAAAGCCTTTAGTTTCTTAAAAATATTAATATCTCTGAAGTCATAAACATTTTCCAGATAATTTATTGCAGCATTGTAAAAGCTCTTTAGATTTGATTTTGCTTTATTCTGAAGGTTTGAAAGGAGTTGATCTATTTATGTCTTAACTACCCCACCAAAAAGTTATGATCTCTCCTACAAATTAACTTAAACCTCAATTTTGACATTCTATCATAAGTTTCAATAGTGGTAAGTTTTTTCTTCAAGCTCAATATTGCCTCATTAAAAACTTTACAGATATTACTAAAAAAAAAAAAAAAAGGCAGATAAGGCTCTGAAAGCATTGCTGTAGAAATTTGGGGACATATGAATCTGATATTTGAAATAACTAGTTATTCTATTCCAATTTTGTAAAAGCCTGTTGCAGCTTTACCTAAAGACATCCACCGTGTAGGAACATGCCTAAGAACTCCAGAAAATTCACAGGCTACAAATACATAGATATCAACTGTGCCCTTCTCTTTGCCGAAGAAAAATAATGGATTTTAAAATTACTGTTTCAATGTCCATATCTAACACATCACTTGTATATTTATATGCATTATGCATAAGTTAAGCCCTGCAATTAATTTACTTTCACTAGAGCACTATTTTAATTCTGAAACTTTCTATAAACACTATTGTTGACACCAAAATTTACATTTGCATTATCTGGTGAACAAGCCACTATACAGAAATATTAAATTCCTAATACATTGTTTCATGTTTTCTAAAATTGCAGATGCAGTTTCATTGTGTCTTCTGTAATATGCAGCACCTTAAAAAGATACAAAAAAGTAAATAAAAATATAACGGATGTAAAATTAGAACATTTAATAATAATAATAATAATAATAATTGCAGTTGCTCCTTGTTCCCTTGAAAACTTTGGCAACAGTTCTATATATACCTTCCGATGATTAAAAGAAGTAACATGCATATACATGGTTGGGCAGATAAAACCAGCCCATCTCATTTTATATGGTTTGGAAAGAAATTATTTTGGCTATCCTTTCTTCAGCATGTTTAGTTTCATTGTTGTTGTAGCTTCTTCTTATAAATGACCAACAATGATGTATAAACTGTTGTTTACCGTTTTAAAGAGATGTTTTGTGCAGTAAATAAGCATGATTTATTCAATACCAGAGTGAATATTTCTTATAGAAGTATAAATACAGACCAGCTCTATCAAGGATCACAACAATTATTCAAAGCCAAATATCCACTTCGCCCAGTACCAGGAAAAGCAGCATTCAAGATTTGCTGCAAAAATGATGTACGACTGGATGCATTACAAATGCAACAAGGAACAGAATGCCTTCTGTCCAGACACCTCAGTTTATGGTGCGAATTAATGAAATAACTATAAGTCCTCGAAAGTATACCATGAGATTGGCTGAATCATGCGATTAGGAGAACTTGCGGATAATGTTAAAGTCTTTGAAATTAAAATCGTACCGAATGACAGCTGTACAACAATTAAAGGAACCCGATAGGGATAAACATGTAAGTTTCCGCCACTGGCTGTTGAACATGGTTACAGATGTCATATGGACCCGCTGATGTTTATCATGAGTGATGAGGCTTGGTCTCATCTATCAGGATATGTTAACTCCCACAACAGTAGGTGTTGGGTGACACAAAATCCTAACCTATTGTTCGAGCAACCTCTACGACCAAAATATTGTGTGTGGTGAGCTATGACTGCAAAACGCATGTCCAATATTCTTCGATACCACAGTCCACACAGATGTCTACTTGACCTTTTTAGATAAATTTATCCCCAAATAACAGAAGAGGAGCATAATTACTGCTTCTTTCAATAAAATGGAGTAACATGTCACACATCCAAGATGTCACTTAACCGTATTCATCAGATTTTCACTAAAGAGAGTACTGCGAGCAAAGGCTTATGGCCACAGAGGTCACCACATTTGTCGACATGTGACTTATTTATGGCGGTACTTGAAGGGGAAAGTATACAAGCAGAATCACCATTTCATTGATGAACTGAAGGATAGCATCTGGAATTCCATTTGCACTATCACCCATGTGGAATTGACACATGTTTTATGAACCTGTTAAAACATGCACAGAGTGTCTAGATGCAGGTGGAGGGCAATTCCAACATGTATTTTTAAGGTAAACACAGGATACATTCATTTATTCATTTTATTCCATTTGAAGTTTGTTTAAAATCAATGTGATAACAGGGATCTGCCCAAAGCTGTTTACACACATTAAACAGAGTTGTGAATAATTGAAAAGCCTAGAATCCGCCCATCCTCCTTTTTTTAACAAGGATAAAGGTTTTCAGGCAGTAACTACGGGAAGTTGGTTAAAGGAGTAAAGGATTCGGGGCGTTCATGGACAGTTTCACAATTATGCACCTGTGGATTCTGGGTGAGGATTGTGCTAGCCAGGGAGAGAATGAAGTGCCGGGAGACAAGTTGATATAGCCCAGCTTGCTACCGTGAGATTCGGAGTGGAGAAGCAGTTCTATTGTGGTAAACTATTGATAATTCTTGGTGCCGCAAAGTCCTTGGTTATCACGGTTGAATTCTGGTGTTGCCAATGTATGTGTTTGTGTGTGTTATCCTGCATTTGCTCTGGTCGTTGGTTAGAAGTTGTCGTGTAGTTGTTGAATGCATAATCTAAGGCTGTGAACTTTTCATTTAGGTGTATAAATTCAGCCTAGATGTCCTCCAACTTCTGGAGTATCTCCGGTAGAGCTGGTGTGCAGTTGTGTTTGTTCGGCGATGCCGGTTGTTCGCTGGTTAACATGTCCAACTGCGGTGATGGCTTTCGTCGTCTCGGATAGCATGACACTTCAGCTAATGTCCGAAGCCATCACAGGTGGCGCACTATCGGCGGTGATTCTGTAGATTGTGCTGGAAACAGTCGGCGGTTAGGCTAGGAGCGCCACAGTAGAGTCACCTTGTATCGTCGGAGCAGGAATCTGTGCCGTACTGGCAACAGCGGCTACAGGGTACAGGGCGGATATTTGGTTTGTCCAAACATGGGGCAGCCGAGTATTCCTCCCTTCCGTAAATTCCAATCTCACCAGCGGTGTTGGTGCCCGTTAATTGTGAAATCTGGATGCTGAGGGCCAGAATTCCTGGGCGGCGCGGAGAAGCACTGATGTAGAGTTGCTTATAAACTCCCCTTACCTCGGCGGAGATGCGGGGAGGCAAGCGTAGATGTGTAGAATTTTAAGCGGCGCTGATGTTTCCAGCTGCGTTGTCAGCTTCGGTGGCTGGCAGCAGTGAATGGTCGGCAGGCTACGCTGGGTTCATTTTCTTCCTCACCGGTAGAAGCTTGTGGACTACTACTTTCTTGGTTTCTTCCTGCCCATGTTTTCTGGATGAGGGCTTGAGACAAAGTGCACCCTCTCTTTCTAAGATCGTTTCTTATATGCGAAACAAATCACTAAATGTCAACAAAATGCTCCATTTTGTTACTGCTGCGCTTGGGCAGAAGGAAGTACTAACGCATGAGTACTAGCGAAATCCGCAAAAATACAGAAGGCCACAAAGGCTTCTCTCCTCCACTTATAAAAACATCCCTGGGTATGATTTGCTGCTTAGTCCTAAATCAATCATTCGTTAGTCATTAGTTGGAAGCGTTGCATTTGTGAACCGCATAAACAGCGAGAGGTAGGGAGCCTCGTGTTTTTCGTTCAGATATTGGCGGGCTCTTCTGTATTAATAGCACAGCCACAAAGTGCCTGCTACCGCCCAAAATGTGAACTTATTTTGAAAGGTGGAATAAAGCCCAAAACCTTTACCCATCACCCTCTTCTACCAGCCCTGCTATAAAAAGATTTGGGGGTTTGTCTTACCTTTCTGCTGGACACCATCATGGGGATGGAAGTAACACAGGCAGTCTGGAAACCTTTTCCTGTTCCTCTTGTTGTCAGCGTCGGTTGCAACGAGTAGATATATTTCGTTTCCGCAAAAGAGGATAAAATCTTCATAAGGTCATAAAAAATTGAGTTTTATTTATGGACGCTCTAACTGCTGTGGCCCTTAGCGTCCCATTCTATATCGGGCGTAAAAGACCGGTAATATTGCTCAGAATCCTCTTTATCATGTTTGAGGTTCTTTCACGTGCCGTAAATCTATGACATGGACCACCGGCTTAATTTCCTTTCCGAAGGAAGCCATACTAAGGATTTTTAAGCCCGAAAAATCTATCGCCCTCCGCCAAGTTCGAACCCGCGACCTCGGGAACTAGAGGCTAGCATGGCAACCACTAGGCCACAGAGGACGGTCTTCATAAGGTCATTCACGCATTTTGGTGCTAATATATTCACCAAAGCTTCCACTTTCGTTCGTCCGCAACTTAATTTTGACGCAGTTCGCGAGTCATTCCTGATTGGTTTCTTTTCTTTGGTTGTTCCGTTTATACTCCACCTTTAACTGCAATGGTCATTTCGACGGCATTTTACCTTCGGAATATATTGCCTATCGGAAATGGGGTTAACTCGTGTACCGTTGTAATTGGATTTTTGTTTTGCTTTTATATATTAGATCACCTCTCATTTATATTTCCAGACTCTGGGAAGGATAGAGAATAATATTGGCGGTAGAAAATGCGCACCCCCAGCTGGAAATGGAACCCGGACCCCTCGAACAGCAGGTAAAGGGCTTTAGCGACTGAGCTACGGGGCTAGCTAGCCCTAGTTAGTTTGGTGCCGCAATCAAAACCATTACAGCTTAGATTATGTTGAATATTGTGGTTCCAGAATACTAATTCTGTATCAATGACACCTTTGCATTATTTCCTTTTGAAGCATACATTTTGTTATTAAATACATTTTAGAGGACGTGTTTATGTACATCGCGAAACATTTATGTAGTACGATCGGAATATGCTGCTTTAAGTCACTTTCACCCCCATGTCCGATTGAGACAAAAAAATTATTACAAGTAACACACTGCCTTGAGATAATTTTGTCAACCGGCACAATCCAGTTATACTGATCTTCCCATTTTATTTTTAAATGAAATCTTTACTTTTTTGCTTTTGGAGATTCTCACATTATAACAAATGAACTCTCTTACTCTCACCACAGCACAATACAAATTGTCATCTTTAACAATTTCGCTAAAAGCATTTGAAAATGAAAGAATGCAGGGTTTCCTTAATTTGTTACATTGGCATAAACCAGATGCTCCCGCGCTTGGGCTCGGCGCCGGCGGTTCGCTCGCCTACTACACTTTTCGATCACAGTGCAGGATCGCTAGATGAAGAATAATGAACTGACTACAAGATCGTTAAATGCTATTGTAAATAGATAATGTTAACCATGGAAGAAGTGAGTTATTTAAATGCGGATAAAAGTCGTCCCGTGTGCAGTTAAAACGGGACAGTACTTCAGACCTTTCCCATATAATAAAGGACACCTGGTAAACCCAGTGCAATGGTTCATCGCCCATCGGTTGGATGAATTAAAACACTTCCCGCCTTTCAGGTGTTTTGGCACGATACTCAAGTCAGCATCATTCCCAGCAGCTACTTCTAAGTCCATTCTGCATGTATCCTTCACCATCTGTCTCTTTGGTGTCACTCACTCGTATGTTTAATTACGTCAGATGACCATCGCTTGTCTCTCCTCTTGCCCTTGTGCCATCACCTCTTTCAGCATACGACACCTATTCTCTCCTTAACCGTAGATGTGCCGCAAACTTTACATCTTGCTCCTTTAGCGCCTGCCCTACATTCCGTTGGCGATATCCAGTTTCCTGCGTCAATCCACAAATATGGTTTTATTCTTTCTACTCCTCCATTTGTTATTTCTTTTATATTCATGCCTTTAAATTTCTCCCTTCTTTCCCGCAGTTATTCTAATTAAACATTTTGTACTCTTTGAGGCAGTATTTTAATACCTGAATAATTTCAATTGTAATTTAAAATAGGTAAATTCAATAACAGCCCGCCTTGAACCAATATGTATGTAATAATAATTTAAATTGTATGTAACAGTCATTTCAAATGCTTATTTTTATTGTAAACATATTTTAATAATGTTATGTGAATACATTACGTACTCTAATAATGCAAGAGCTGTGAGAATAATAAATTTTAGGTTGCTAACAATAAGTAATAATGAGGTAAACTTGTAGCAATAATGTGTTTAGAGTTTGAAATGTACTGGTCATGATTAGAGCGACGATGACGTAAATTCTGTAACAGTTTTAAATTAGCCAATCAACAGTAAATAAAAGTTTTAAGTTAAATGCAGATATTCTATTGGACTAGAATTATCCAATCAGAGACTTGCAATACCGAAGCTTACAGGTTTTGACCGTCGAGGGTTACTCAGTTGCTGGCGAAACTTGGTAGAGTATAGATGGAAAAATGTGCTCTCTACTGATTAGTAAAAACAGATATACGCGCTAAGTGAATGTATAAAAGTTTCTCACAGTTCTTTAAAAAGTGTAGTGCTGTATAAATATGTGTAAGAATTTAAATAAAAGAAGTTAATTTAAACTTTTAATTCTGTGATGTCTACATTGTCATACCGCGCCCTGCCCAAGATACATGACTAAAGTAAGACTGACGTAGCCGAGGCAAATTCATACATAAGTAATATTACGTAAGCATCAAATTCTAAACCGACGCCCAAAGCGTGTTCCAGAAACTCCTTAAATACAAACTACATAAAGTAACTATTATTACATACAACAATTCTTCAAGTTTACGTAAATATATATTACGCAACAAAAGCAGCAAAAATCATCTTCAAGTTGGCTTCCAAGCGTGTAGCTGACAACAACAACAGTAAAACTTCAACAGTAGAAGAAAACAGCTTCTACAACTTGGCTCCCAATTGCGGGGCAGATTAAATAAATTACGTGTTTATTACGTCACTAACACAACTTCATCTTTTAATTCTTTTTGTTTAAGATAGTATTATTCATATTAGATAGTGGCACTGTTAGTGTCCTGGGATTAGATCAAATTCTGCCAACTTTAACGATCTACAATTTCCCAGCCAGTCAGGTGCAGACTTAATAATTACATCCAGGATAAATCATTTATCCAGAATAATTTCAACTTGTTTCCATACCAGTTTATCTCCTGTTTCCAGGATTCCAAAAACAACCACATTCATTTTTCACGCTTTCCCCAATTTTTTCCAAATGCAACAACATCGTTTGCACTATGTCAATGCATTCGGATGCCGCAACTAAGGAAATCCTGCAGTATTATCGTGTCCAAAACCTCCTAACGTTTGTGGCGTGTCCACTAATAGGGCACTAGCGAATAGCAGCTGTGCCACGTTGCCTCCTAAGGAGGATTCCCACATGCAAAACTCGGAGCACAATATCTAGTGCATTATAGAAAAGCAACAGGTAAGTATGACGAAAGGTTACTTTCTTCTTAACAAGTTATACTTTGCACCCAACTGTTCGAATGTTATGCTTTATTTATTTATAGTTTTCTTTAAGATGTTTAAACATAGACTTTTAGTTACATTAACGTTTATAGTATAAATAAATACGTTGCTGGCATAAATTAAGTTACAGGTTTTTTAATGAAACAAAGGGTATTTTATTTTCAACAAAATAATACCTGCTCCGGGAAATGTTGCAAATTACTGAAACAAGTATTCAAAACTCCCAGTTCAAGAAACAATGGATTCGAAAGTCGTGCACTATTTGAAGCATTCCTTTTACGGGTAAAATACGATATATAGAATGCGAAATAGATAGAGGTCTATAACAGTAACTTCCTCCAGGTTACAGCAATTCAGGTTTGGCGGACAAAAACCAAAACAGAAATGAGTAATGAAGGGTTGTACGCACCTCAGTTGCGAGTTAAACTTCGGTATAATACTACTATTCAGGCTGTGTTCTTATGTTTATAAAGTTGCGATGGCATTCACAACAAATGTAGAACATTCTGTCGAAATGGAGTGAAATTTGATGACGACGCGGTTGCGCCGTATTGGTTCCATGGAGATAAAGTATTTACTGGTGAGAGTACTACGAATGAAGTCGTGCCGCCATCTGCACAAAAGAAGCCATATTGGACGTGTTAATTCCGCTGTGGACTATATGATTGTAGTGTACTTTAATGAAATTTGAGCTCAAATCATAGTAATAGACTGTGTTCTGTATGGTAATAACACCCAAAGATCTAAGGAGAAGTTTTCGCAGGTACATAAATATTGTAGATTTTGCATCTTCTAAACTATTACCATACCTACACTTTACATGTGTCAATGTAACTTATAAATTATCCGTTTAACATACGAAACAGGATACGTACTTAGTGTTTGTATGACATTTTAATATTTAAACAGGATTCCGCATTCAAGGTCTGATGTCTTAGACAAGTGGGTTAAAGTTGTTCGAAGGGAAAATTGGAAACCTTCAAGATACAGCTGCTTTTGTATGTGTAATTTTGCACACGACTGATACAGCTAAGGCCTGGGGAAGAAAAAATGAAGTGCTTAAACGAAAGTGGAGTCCCTTCTATATTCAACTTTCCTTCCCACTTGTTAAAACAGACAAACGAAGAATACTAAATGGGTCACCAGCTGTGATTTGTACCAGTATTGTATTTATGTAGAACGAAATAAATACGGTAGTAATTGTTGAATAAGTATCCCATTAATAGCACACATTAATCCTGTGCTAATCTCAAGCCGCATTTACTCACATTTCTATTTAGTTATACCTATAATGCAAGGTTGATAAACCTAACTTTCAAACATGAGGTTAAAGACAATTTTCTGACTCAGATCACCAACTATGAAGCGTAATTATTTTATTTTAATCATAATCGTCAGGATATGGCTTTTTACAGGACTTTAGAAAAAAAATTATGCACAATCAAAACTAAAGCTTATTACTTTACTAGTGATGCAGTTTTGATGAGAAAGAAACAGGTAATTTTTTTTTACTAAAACTACACCAAACAATGTCCCCTCAAGGTCTAAGGCACATGATTATTCGCTTCTGAAGACGGGTCTAATAAGTCAGTATTAATGCCTTACATGTAACCTGAATTTACAAATTATGTGTCAACAGCTTGCGATTTTATCAGTAACATGTTAAGGGTATAATTCAGTTCTTGCCTGTAATATGTTGAGGGTATAATTCATTTCTGTTGTAAGATTTTGCTGCCCACTTGCACTAGTATTGAAAGCAAATCGGAGCAGTGCTTGCAAATTGTAAAATATACGCCTGTAATCTCGTTATGTTGAGAGGTTACTGTTTAAATGCAAGAAAACAGAAGTGGACTAGGTTTAATATTTCTTCAGTCGTAATTGTGCTGATGTTAACCGTGTATATTTATCAAAGCATTACGAGAAACACTGCTTTATAATATTTTAAAGCATATGTAACCATACGATTCATTACCACATTCTCTGATGTATACTCCAATATCGCGGCGGAGCTTGCAGACGACGGCGACTCGCATTCTCAGTACATGGTAAGTGACCCAGCTGTTGTACAAATCCATTGCTTAGTTCGCGCGAAATGTCAGGAGGTTTGGACCGCATAATAGTGTTATCCTTTCTTCTTTCTTTGCATTTTGTTAACAGTTCTGTTCTCACACATTGTTTTGTAATGACACAAACGTAAGCATAGAATTTGAGCACAATATGCGTTGAAGGTTTGTTTCCACGTTTAGAATGCAATTTTGCACCTTGATCCAAACCTTTTAAGGTTTTACTCTAAGACTAATGGAGTTTCTAAGAAGAATATAACATAATAAATTTGTTCAGGTCAATAACACCTGAAAAAATAAAAACACAATTTTCCAAGTCAACAAAGCCCGAAAACTTAAAAAGGTATTTTTTTATTCGCAGCTTTTGTAGAACCTAATATTTTCATTATTACTGCATCGCAGCTTCGTATGGCTTTAATTGTTTTACAGTAAGAACTTTCGGGTATGATTACAACGTTCATAAACCAAGCGTGACGCATGGTTGCAATATAAAAATAGCATTAAATAGCATCATATACTAAAAAACTTTTTGACTCAAATATAAATAGGTATACAGTGTTGACGCTGTGCACCTAAGAGACTTGAAAGGAGTGCAGGAACTACCTATTGTCTGCTTGTGCCAAGACATGCACAGCCGGGTGTGGGTGCTTCTGTAGTCTTGTTACATACGAGGCGCACTAGTTGGGAGTTCGAATTATATCGAAGTGAGCAAATGTAATTTATGTGTGAGGAAAACAAACTACCTACGAATGAATAGGACGTAAATGTCATGGAACGAACTCCATGGAAACGACTCCGACTCCTGCTACCCATCACCTTGGATGTATATGGTAATTTTATTTCAATGTCACTTCAGTTTTCTAGTGTGACCTTGTTCAGTCCTCACAGTCACTTCACTTTGTTTTGCGTGTGTCGGTGAAATGATTCACACGCAAAGCAGCAGGTTCATCCTTCCACTTCACTCACAAGACCTCTCTAATGGCTCGCAATAGCAGCTATCACTACGTACAACTGTCGTCACAAACTCAATCGGAGAACATAATGAGTAACCAACACTATGTTGCACTATCTATATGTGGGAGAATTCAAGAATGTTCGCGGGAGGCGGGGGAGAGAAGCTTCCTGGAAAATCTCGTTATCTCTCGATAGCACTTCTGAAATTTATGTGGTGATAGCTTCTCCCTCTTTACATCCCCAACCAAACAGCCGGCAGGTGCTGAAGGATATCGCCATCCACCAGATAGGCTCAGATAGCTGCGTCACATAAGTTTCCTCAGAGCTGCTCCGAGCAGTAAGCCGATCAAGATGAGTCATCATTAGCTTCCCTCGGAGTACAAAAGGGTATACCACATGGTTTATACGGCTGATTGGCTTATATAGGCCGTCCCAGGAATGTTGCGTTCGGCGACTTCTCTTTAGTACTCGTGAAACGATAGAGGCATACGTCGTCACACTCCTAAAATCTGGCTCTGCTTGCCAGACGGTTATAGCGTGACTTCACCAGTCACCGGCCAGCTTCAGGTACTCCCTGGCGAGATAGTGCATGTCTTCCTGCCTGTCCGTTTGCGCGCCGACATAATCGGTTGCCGGCTCGGCAGCATCAGGAGGAGCCGAAAAACAGATCACATGGTAGCCATAGCTCCCATCCGAATACCACATTGGACGGTGCCATGCCAGTGGATTGGTGTGCTGATACTCAGTAGCCTAGCAGGAATAATGCCACGTGCATGTCCAAATCTCGCTGATGGCTGGATACTAACTTACGAAGGTCGTCTTGATATAGCGCTCCACTGTTCCACCGATATTCACCGACTGTGAATGAAGGGGAGTGGTAAGTTCTTGTCTATTAGTCCCCTGGTCTCCTAGGAGATTCCGAACCGGTAAAATAAGTTTTCACTAAAGCATTCGCCACAAAAGAAGCCTGATTGGGAATCGCCTAAACCTCCGGCCACTTGGTGAAATAGTCAATAGACAGTAACATGTAGCGCTTCTCTGTCCTTGGAAAAGTACTGTTCTATTCGACTCCGGCTGCGTGTCTGAGGTCCATGACCCCCCAGCGGCCTACTACGGTAGGTACGGGATTGGCGCTCCCGAGCCGCACTCTCGATTGGGTTCCTCTAAGAGGTGAGAGGGCTTATGCCAAACGCCCAATCAACGGTGGTCCACAAACGTGTTTGACCAATTTCTAGTTACCTCCCTGAACATAGTCTGGCGGATACCGCTGCGCGGGACGGTGGAGGGGATTCGCAAGGGGTGACTGGGTAATGCGTAACTCCCAGCCCCTGAGTATCATGTAGGACTGTGTTCGTATCCGCTGATAAAGGTCAGTCCCGGGGAGGGGCCATTAATGAACTGTTACACTCCTGAATGCGATTGGGTCCCTCTATCTATGCATTGGAGAACGAAAGGTGAGTAAGGACCAGGCCAGGACTCTCACCTAAGCTGGGGTGGCGTCCAGGATGTGAGCATGCCATCGGAGACATTTGTAATGGTGGAGGAATTTATCGCTATGGATATAAAAAAATTAAAAAAAACACCAAAGTACTTGTGAAAGAAGTAGTCGAGTGTTGTGGTCCTCGCTACTTAGTTATCAGCAGAACTGAGGAAGGAAGGAATTTCAGTACGGTTAGTCCATTCGATATCCAAAAGGGTCTGGATAAAATTGCTGGTGAGTAAAATCCTGTATTAGAACTCGCAATGGCACGCTCCTAGTTGAACCAAATTCAGCATCCCAGGCAGCGAAGATCTTGAAAGCAAACTTATTAGGAAGTTATCCAGTTAGAGTGGAGGTGCACAAGATCTTGAACTCCTCGCGCGGGTAGTATGTTCAATGGGGAGATTCAAGAGAATCTTGAAGATCAAGGTGTGACATCTGTATATCGGATTCAGCGGAGACAAGGAGGTGAATCTATGCCTACTCGTACCCTATTTCTTACCTTTGATCGGGTAGAACTACCTCAAAGGATTAAGGCAGGGTATGAAGACATTGAAGTTAGGCCATATATCCCCAACCCGCTCAGATGCTATAAGTGCCAGCGCTTTGGTCATACAAGTGATTTCTTTTTCGGGGAAGCTACCTGCGTTAACTGTGGAGAATTATCACACGAGGGAGCATGTACATCACCTCCAACATGCGTTAATTGCAGTGGTGAACATCCATCTAGTTCCCGAGAATGCCCCCGTTTTACAGAGGAAAGGGCGATCCAGGAGATCCGGGTTAGGGAGAAGGTTTCCTTCTCGGAAGCCCGGAAACTCCTGCGTGTCCGCCAACCCTCTGTTCCGAGGTTCGGCACCTATAGCTCAGTTGTAGCTAAACCAGTACCGTGTCGGGAAATCACAACTCAAACGAGCGATATTAGCGGAGCCACAATTTCAGAAAAGATTCTCGTAGCCAAATCACTTTCAAAGCTCACGAAATCCACATCTACATCTGCTAAAACACCTGCGAAGATCCCTTTAGTAAATTAAGCATCAAGACCATCTACTTCTAGCAATAAGACTGGCAAGCCTGTAACCTATAATGCACCACAAATAAAGTTTAAGACCAGCTATAGCCGAACTGACTCCCTGAAAGAAAATTCAAAGTCTGTACCCGGAACATCCAAGGGAAGGAAAAGTCCACAAACATCTCCTCGGGGATCCTCTTCTGAGGAATCTTCTGGGAACGACTTGGGTCGGCGATCATCATCTTCGCCAATCTACACTTCTAATTTTCTATTGGAAAGGGGTCCTCCCCCGTGGAGGAAATGGAACAGGAGGCTTCTGCCCACACTATCAGAACGACAGTGAAAAAGAGGCAGGATAAATCCTCCGTTAACGGTGTTAGCCTGAAATCAAAGAAAAAGGGAAAATTAATTCGACCACCGCTTTTCACAACGTAGTAAGCTTCTACGATTAAGAACTTATCCCGTTATAATTCTAATGACTATCCTTACAATTGAACATCCGTGCAATTAGAACACATCGACCAGAGCTTGAATTTTTGCTCAACAAGTATGAGCCTTTGGTTGTGTGTTTACAAGAGACTAAACTCCGTCCGCAAGACAGCTTTCAGCTTAGACGATATACCCTAGGGCGATGTGGTCTCACACCGGAAGAGGGTGATGCTCATCAGAGATGACATATTTGTGGAATCTGTATCCATACAGTTTGACATCCAGTCAGTGGCTGTAAGGTTTAAACTGTCATCCATCCGATTTACCATCTGTAACGTTTACCTGCCTCAATTCGATGGCCTCTCGCTCATTGATTTGGAAGATCTAGTCTCTCAGTTACCTATTCTGTAGGTGGGAGACGTTAATGCCCATCATCCTCTTTAGGGCTCACCTCGGGCTTGTGCGAGAGGTAAATGAATTGATGATTTTTTGGACAATAATAACCCAGCTCTTCTGAACACCGGAGAACCTACATTCCTCTCAGTCTCCTACAACATTTTTTCACACCTTGATATTGCAGTCTGTTCATCACAGTTAGCAGTTTCCTTGCAATGGAATGTCATCTCTGATTTACACTCTAATAACCACTTTCCTTGTCTTATTAATCTCTTAACACAGGATATATGTTCCACACGCTTACCTAGATAGCACTTAGATTCAGCCAATTGGAATCTTTACTGGCAGTTGGCTGGTTTAATTACAATGAGCACGACTGTGTGAATGTTTTGGACCAACATCTCACAGAGAACATTCTTTCTGCTGCTGAGCAACCTAATTGCTGATTTTTTGGACAATAATAACCTAGCTCTTCTGAACACCGGAGAGCCTACATTCCTCTCAGACTCCTACAACATTTTTTCACACCTTGATATTGCAGTCTGTTCATAACAGTTAGCAGTTTCCTTGCAATGGAATGTCATCTCTGATTTACACTCTAGTAACCACTTTCCTTGTCTTATTAGTGTCTTAACACAGGATATATGTTCCACACGCCTACCTAAATGGCGCTTAGATTCAGCCAATTGGAATCTTTACTGCCAGTTGGCTGCTTTAATTATAATGAGCACGACTGTGTGAATGTTTTGGTCCAACATCTCACAGAGAAAATTCTTTCTGCTGCTGAGCAAGCTATTCCACGGTCGACTGCCAACCCTCGTCGATTTCCAGTCCCTTGGGGGACGGAAGAGTGCCGAAATGCTATTCGTGCTCGCAGGCGTGCTCTTAGGGATTTCCAGCGTCGCCCCATATCAGATAACCTAATTGAAGACAAGAAAATGCGTGCCAAGTCCAGATATATTATAAAGGATAGCAAGAAGACATCATGGAGCAAGTTTGTAGCTTCATTTAATCGACATACACCTTCCTCTGTCATTTGGGATAAGTTAAGGCGTGTGGCCGAAAATCGACCCACATGCCAATCGCCAGTCTTAAAATAGCTGCAGGAGCTGTTGATGCATTTGACGTGGCTAACACATTTGGCTGTGCTTTCGCTCAAGTGTCTAGCTCAGATAACTATTCGCCCGAGTTCCTTCCTGTTAAGACTCAGGTTGAATCTCAAGGTTTCCTTTTTCGTTCAGGAAATCTTGAAGATTTCAACCGCCTCTTCACCATGGCGGAGTTAGAACACGCTCTTTCATCTTCGCGACTATCAGCACCAGGACCTGATCGTATCCACGTACAAATGCTCCGACAGGTAAAGTTTTCCTACTTGAGGTCTATAATCGTGTTTGTATCATACCCATTTTGAAAGCTGAAAGGATCGTCATTTCCCGTCCAGCTACCGTCCTATTTCCCTCACCAGTTGCGTTTGCAAGGTGATGGAACGCATGATCAATGGACGGTTCGTATGGTGGTTGGAAACTCACAACTTGCTGACCAACATCCAGTGCGGTTTTCGGAGGCGCCGTTCAGCAATTGACCACCTTGTGTCATTGTCGACACAGATCATGAACGGATTAGTGAAAAATTGTCAAACCGTCGCGATATTTTTTGACCTCGAGAAGGCTTATGATACGTGTTGGCGAGCAGGGATACTTCGTTCCCTACACGCCTGGAATGTACGTGGAGCTTACCACTGTTCATTCAGGAGTTTATGAAGGACAGCTTTTTCTGAGTAAGGTCGGATCGGTTTTTTCGAAGCTTTTTGTTCAGGAGAACGGAGTACCTCAGGTATCGGTACTAAGCGTTACACTGTTTGCTATAGCAATTAATTTTATCTCGAAATGTGTTCCTCCAGGTTTATCGTCATGCCTATTCGTAGACGACTTTGCCGTTTATTGTACTTCTCTGCGTATGCCGTTTTTGGAACGCCGTATGCAGCAATGCTTATATAATCTCCAAGATTGGAGTTCTAAAACCGGCTTTCGTTTCGCAACTGAGAAGTCAATCTGCGTGAACTTCTGGCACCGTAGGAGACGATTACCACCTTCACTCCGATTCGGTCCTGATTTATTACCATTCGCAGATTTGGCGAGATTCCTGGGGTTGACGTTTGATAGGAAACTTAGCTGGTCATCACATATAGCACAGTTGAAAGCGCGATGTGACCGTTCTGTGAATATCTTGCGGATATTAAGTGGCAAATCTTGGGGAGCGGATCGGAGTATTTTGCTGCGACTGTATCGCGCACAAATGTATCCGATCAAAAATGGACTATAGCTGTATCATTTATCATCTGTGCTGAGGAGATTAGACGCAGTCCATAACCCGGGCATTCGTGTGCCTTTCCCACTAGCCCAGTTATGGGTCTTTACGCCGAATCAGCAGAACCTCCTCTGCGTTATCGGCATGATATCCTCTTGGGAAATAATGGCTGTGCGCTTAAATGTATGCCTCAACATCCAACATTCGCTTCGTTTTCTCACACTGCGTTGGACGAACGTTATAGAAATAGCTCCATTAATCCAAGGCCTGCAGGCTTTCGTTTCCGGGGGCTTCTAAGAATGCACGACATTGAAATACGTAGCATGTATGCTAAGGGGTAGAGGGTGTTCCCCCCTTGGTTACGTGTGACATCTCACGTAGATCTTGGGATGACGGTATACCGGAAGACTACGATGTCTACTTTTAGTATACACATCTGTTTTTTTTTTTTTTTTTTTTTTTTTTAGAATTTCTGTCCGGTTACAGTGACCGAATTTTGTTCTACACCGATAGATCTAAGAGCACCAACGGTGTTGGATGTGCTTATGTCCATGGAAACCGAACCCTATACATTCGGTTTTCATGATAGCACATCCATTTATAGTGCAGAACTGTATGCCATTTTGCATGTGCGCCGTCTAAAATTGGGAGACTGTCTCATTTTGAGTGATTCCCTAAGTGCACTTCAGAGCCTTCGTGAGTTGTACAACTACCACCCCATTGTTCAGCGAATCCAGGATGCCCTCCATGTTTTACACGCTTCTGGCGTTAATGTGGAGTGTGCTTGGATATCTGGTCACGTTGGCTTGCCGGGGAATGAAGTTGCGGATTTGGTAGCTAAGGCGGCAACCACCGAACCCAGTGTTACAATACCTCGGGTAACATCGGAAGACTTTAGTCTTGTTGTGCGGAAAGCGGTACTGTCGTGAGGAGTGGTTAGCTCTCCGCGGAAACAAGCTTAGGGTAATTAAGGACATTCCGATAAACTGGGCAACTATCTCTCGCGTATCTTGTCGTGAGGTGGTGATTTTGGCTCGGTTGCGTATTGGTCACTACAATTTTACGCAGTTATCTTGTTAAGGGTGACCCTGCTCCTATTTGTCCGCTTTGTGGCGAAGGTCCGTCACGTGTTGCTAGAGTGTATTTATTGCTCTAGCACATCTTAAAATACCCATTCCCATCGGCCCCCGCTAGATGGCACTGCTTAACTGACGGTCCAGCAAGCGGCCGCCAAGTTAAGCAGCATCGAGCTCTTTTTTTTTTTTTTTTTTTTATTGGTGTGGCCCCTCCGCCGCCACACCAGGTGACGATCATCCGAAAGGGATCTACATCGCCTCCCCTACCATGCACTAACTACAGCTAATGGATGGGAGAGGGAGTGGTGCTAGTGGTGCCAGGTACCGCTTGCGCAACCTGGGGTTAGTGGGTAACTCTACGAAAGACGCCGGCCTACCAGGGGGTAGACAGGCAGAGGTGGATCCAGGGCCATCACTTGGCTCGTGGCCCAGTGCTGGTGCCTGGTGTATGTTAGTGAGGTATTCATGCTCATGCAGGTGGAATTTTGTGTTAGGTGTCGTGCTTAGTGATAGAGTAGAAGTGACCATGCTTACTTACGTGTCGGGTCTCTGTTGGTGTGGGTTCGTCCTGAAAGGAAACATAGAATGTGAGTTTCAGTTACCTATTCGTGTTCCATATTAGCGCGGTGGTCGTCATAGGGGCGTTCAGTCCTCATGGCGGGATAAGATGCATTAGGTACTGTGTGACAGGGTCGGGGCCAGTTTGCTTGGTGTTGGGAAGAGATCTGTCAAAAAGAGACAGGGGTCGTTTGTGCTTGTCTGCTTCTGTAGTGTACTGGCCTAGGCCTTGTATCAGAGGGTTATGGTGGGTTTTGGATCGTCTGTATAGATCGTAGGCGAGTTTCTTAATAAATTCCTCTATTGTGTGTAATTTGAGTTCGTCGTGCAGTATGTCTGCGGGTGTGCTCTTTGGTACTCTTGAGGCCATTCTGATAATTTTGTTTTGTATCGTCTGCAGCGTGCGTATGTGCGAGGGGGCACAGTGTCCCCAGACCGGTGCCGCGTATGTCATTATCGGTCTGATTAGGCTCTTGTACAGTGTGATGCTAAGGGCCGTGCTTAGTTCCGTCTTTCGGTTAATTAATGGGTAAATGCGCGTCAGTTGTGCGTATGCTAGTCTCTTAACTTGTTTGACGTGTGGTCCAAAGGTTAGTCCGGTGTCCAGTGTCACGCCTAGATATTTCACCTTGTTGGTCCAGTGGATATCGCTTTGTTGAAGTTTCAGCGGAGTTAAGGGTTTCTTGTGGGAGGTTCTTTTTGTGAAGAGCATTAGTTGTGATTTTGTGGGATTGACTTTAATGCGCCATTGCCGGAGCCAGGGTTCCAGGTCTTGAAGTGCCGTTTGTAGCCTGGAGTGGATTAGCCTCGGTTGAACGGATCGTGCTGATATGGCAGTGTCGTCGGCATACATGTGTAGTGTTGTGTTGGGTGTTTTTGGGATGTCATTTACGTATATCGTGAATAGAACCGGCGAGAGTATACTTCCTTGTGGGACCCCAGCATGGAGTTGCCTGGGCTCCGACGTTGCTGTTGACGTTTTGACCGCAAAGGTGCGGCCGCTGAGGTAGTGCGCAGCTAGTTTAACAAAGGTGTCCGTGAGATTCAATTGCTTTAGTTTGTATAGTAAGCTCGGGTGGTGGACGGAGTCAAATGCGCGCTGTATGTCCAGAAAGAGTATTCCTGTACTTTGTTTTTGATTGAATCCTTGAGTTATGCTCTCTGTGCAGCGAAGTAATTGGTGAGTGGTGGAGTGTTTTGCTCTAAAGCCGAATTGCTCCGGTATTATCGTGGAGTGTCGTATGAGATAGGCGTTCAGTCTCTTTAATATTATTTTTTCTGCTAGTTTGCTCATCGTGTTTAAAAGGCTAATCGGCCTGTAGTTATTTGGGTCGTGCCTGTCTTTTCCGGGTTTGGGGAACATTAATACTAGTGCATGTTTCCACTGTTTTGGAAAGTATCCATGCTGCAGGCAGTAATTGCATATTTCCGTAAAGTGGTGTATTGCTGCGGGTGTCCAGTGTTTGAGTACCAAGTTTGGTATCTGGTCTGGTCCTGGGGCTTTGTGGTCTCTCAGATGGGCTATTAGCCATTTAACTTCGGACGGGTGTGTTTTTCTGAGTTTGTTGTGCGTGGGCGTGGTTGTTAAATTTCTAGTGCAATCGTCGATCATGGTGGAGAAGCCACCGGGGGGTGGCGGCTCGTTTGGTGAGCAGGCTCTTTCAAAGGTGACCGCTAGGGTGTTCGCCTGTCCCTCCGGCGTTTCTGCCATCTGTCCTGGGTTGTCGGTGTTACGGAGGGGTGGTATATTGATTGTTTCTCTTATGAGGCGTTTAGTGAGTTGCCATATCTGTGAGTTGCCGGGTTGCATGTCTGCTAGGGTCTGGTCCCACTGCTGTTGGATCTGTTGGTTTATGCGTGTTTTGATGTCGCTGTTTAGGACTTCCATATTAACTTTGTGCACGATGTTTCTCGTTCGTTGCCATTTTCTCCGCTCATGGTCTCTTTCATTCATAAGGTATAGGACCTCTGGTGGTAGATTTATTTCTCGTTTAGGGGGTGGTTTAAACGGCGTGGCTGCTGCGATGGCTAGTTTTGTTGCGGTTTCTAGCGCTGTTACGGCTGTTTCTGTGTCTTCTGGGTTCGTCAGTTCCGTCGCTGTTGGGAGGTTGGCATCCAGTATCTGGGTAAATAGCGGCCAGTTTGTTTTGTTGAAGTTGCGACGGGGTGCTTCTGGGTGTAAGGTGGGGGAGTGGGTGATGGTGAGCTTGATTGCATAGTGGTCGGAGGCTAGTGTTTCGACTCGGTTGAGCTTGTATTGAAAGAGGGTATTTTTCAGGATGACTAGGTCTAGGATATGTGGCACGTGTTCGGGCCTGTGGGGCAGGAAGGTGGGTTCATCTGTGTGGGCTATGATGTAGTTGTTTTCCAGCATGTGGTTGTGTAGAAGGTTCCCCTCGTGGTTGTTCGGTCACCGTCTGGTCGCTTGTCCGCCCAGGCGGTATCACCGACCCGAGCCAATAGCAACACAAGGGGCCAGCAACCGCCATCATCATGTAAGACATCGACAAAAACGCTTGCTATTTGACCAATCTTTATCACCGCACGGGTAAATCCGTAACTAAACGGATAAGTACCGTGGCGATTAACCTTCCGCCCGAGTAAACTCGGGCGACCTGTTCTTGCTCCTGGCTGGGACTCTCTGCAACTGCCGGACAGTCTAGCAGAGGTCTTATCGGATGATAAGCAAGCGGTTGATAGGATTTTTAATATTGTTTCGAAAGTAAATTTCCAAATGCGGATTTAGTCATCTTAATAGAAGGTGTTTTATACTGATCGGTTTAGTTTTATATATTTATTTATTTTTTGTATGACTTGTGCTATATTTCTACATTGATATTTATCTCTTGCTTTTGCTATGATTTTTATATTGATATGTATCTCTGGCTTCTTGCTTTGATTTTATTTACTTAATTTTTTTTATTCAGCTTTATCTCTAGCTTTTGTCATGAAATTTTCTACTGAACGGTATCTCTGGCCTTTGCCATGATCTGTTTAACGAATCCCCCCCCCCCTCAAAAAATGAGGTCCATGACTTGCCGCGCAGATGTCGCATTTTTGGCACCACCTTTCCACGTCGCTTCGAAAATGCGAGCAATAAAATCAGCGACGTAGCTTCTCCAATGTCTTTTACAGGTGCCCTCCACAATTACAGGCATGAGATGGCTCATCACTCTCATGAACGAAAAATGGACTGTCAGAACCGTCCTAATAATGTAGGCTGATATCATCACTATTGCTGTGATGATATGGATTTTCTATTGTATTTAATGGATTTTTATGTTGATGTCTTTCAGTATGTATCTCTAGTGCATTTCTATTGCTTAACCTGCATGTCTCAATTCCAGGTCCTCTGCCGAGATACTTTTCCCTGGTGGTACAGAGAGCTCCAAATGTTTTCCGTTCCACTTGTAGGAGGGGTGTCTTATCAAGAGGTTATCCAGATGCCTTAACTCATACCTGCTCTACGAAGTTAAGAGTGCTAAAGAAAATATCATTCGAACACATTTCCCTTAGACTTGGCTGTAAGAAAGTAATAAATGTGAAAATAAAGCAGCAATAACTTACAGCACAGCGACATAAGCAATATACAAACTAATTTTTAGGAATTAGAGGCATCATATTATTATATAGTAAGCAAGTGTTAAAACAAAATGGTTTGGTTTTCAATATTCACTACTTTCTCTACCCATTATCAAATAACCTAAGTTCTTTATTTTCATAATGCCCTTATAAAGTATGGTTTTTCCGTGCACTTTACCTTAATCTGACAACTTAGGTCAATAATTATTTCAAGTTACAGTTTAAGTTGCACTTTTCCCTATTTGGTTGCATGCAAGATGCCGTAACGACAAACAGCCGTTTATCTATACCTACCACAACTCTTCTTTTTACTGTCTCTACTATTTACCTATAATAAGTAGGATAAGTAATGTATTTCACCTAAAAATTGAATAACGAGATTCACTGGAAATACACGTTTTGAGACTTCCTGAATCCAAAGAAAGCATTTTTACTTTCTCTACTATGTAGTTACACGAGGTAGAGAAAGTATTGTACTCCACCCAAAAATTCAATGATATTCACGGAAATACTCGTTTTGAGACTCCCTGAACCCAAAGAGGGCATTTTTACTTTCTCTACTACGTAGTTACAGCAAGTATTGTATTACACCCAAAATTTGAATAACGAGATTAATACTCGAAACGGAAATACTCGTTTTCAGGCTCCCTGAAACCAAACAAAGCGTTTTTACTTTCTCTACTACGTAGTTACAGTAATAGAGCGAGTATGCGTTCCACCCAAAAATTTAATAAAGAAATTCGCCGGATATACACTTTTGAGACCCCCTGAATCCAAACAAAGCATTTTTACTTTCTCTACTACGTAGCTATAGGAAATAGAGAAAGTATTGTGTTCCACTCAAAAATTCAATAAAGAGATTCACCGGAAATACACGTTTTGAGACTCCCTGAAACCAGAGTAAGTGTTTTTACTTTCTTTACTACGTAGCTGCAAGAGGTAGAGAAAGTATTGCATTCCATCACTAAATTCAATAAAGAAATTCACCGGAAATAGACTCCCGGAATCGAAAGAAAGCATTTTTGCTTTCTCTACTAAGTAGTTATAGTAAGTAGAGCAATTATCGTGTTTCATATAAATAATGAATAACGAGATTCACCGGAAATACGCCTTTTGAGACTCCCTGAATCCAAAGAAAGCATTTTTACTTTCTCTACTACATAGTTATAGTAAATAGAGAAAGTATTGTGTTCCACCTAAAAATTCAATGTCGTAATTTTACCAGAAATCACGTTTGTGCCTTCCTGAATCCAAAGTATTTATTTTTAGTAAAAGGTTCAAGTGTGTGTGTCCACGAACAGCATAACTCAAAAGCAAAAAGTTGGTTAAAAACCGAACTTGGTGTTTAAATTCAACTTCTTCCAAGAATGCGAAACTGAGATTTTAAAGAAAATCTCCCACTTCAAACTACACTTTACTCGGACATTTTTTCGAAATTTTTTATTTTCAAAAATGGCTCTAAGGATTTCGATTAACATAGATATGTTTAAGCTATTTTCATGATAAATATAATGTATATATTTTATTTTCTAGGAATAGTCTGTAAATTAGTCTTTATTGTGAATGACTTGATTATTAGTAAATTGTATGAGAGACAAAAAATCTTACTGCACAATAACTGCAGATCTTGTTAAAGCACTAAATTTATATCAAATAACATTTTTATTTTATGTCAAATAACTTTATATTTTACCTATTCTGAAATATTTTGTTATTAGTTTGAATTTTCAGTTACTTTATACTTCTCTCAAGTGCAAATGGCTATTGTTTTTCTTTCTTTCTAGTGTTTATACAAATAGAAAAGAATTTCAAAGTTATCACGTCTGTGGCTTGCATTCGGCAAGTGATGGGTTCGATTCCTCTGGCCGACCTTCCTAACCCACGGGGTATGTTTTCTCTATGGACTGTTTAAAAGCATAAGTTCTTTTAGATGATGATGAGAAAAATGCAGCTAACCCATGTAGTGTTTTAAAAATATGAGATAGTCCTTAATTGCACAAGAAGATTGCTTTAATACTAAATTTAAAATGTGGCTGTAACAATGGGTAAATGCAGCTGAAGGATATATCTCCCATAACAGAGTTTCTAGGCCAGTTATTTGTCCTGCCATGACTGCAGCTCCCTAATAGATCTGTGCAACAAATTTTGATTCAAAATCAAAGTTCTTGGCAATTCTGACATGTTTACATACACTTCAGTAGTTCGAAATACAGTTTATTAGATCATTTTGAACTGTAGGTGATCACCCATGAGAAACTGTACTTTCCTTTAGATGTTTTTCAAGCATAACATCATGCCCACTAAGAAGGTTTAACAATTCTATGTAATTTCCCCTATTTAAGGACTCAGCAGAATCATCATGGCTTCTAAATGAGAGCTCTTGTATAGCCAAAAAGCATATGCAATCTATCAATGTATTTTAAAGATTTTTTTTGTCACAGCCTGATTATGAAGTTGAGCAGATATTTTTGTTTGCTAATTTAATTGCAGATCAATTCTTATTCATCCAGACGTTGAAAGTTGTAGACTGGCTCTGATATGGACAAGAGATTTCTTTCATGCCTTGCAATAGAAATTGATAACACTTTCATATTACTAAAACCATGTTTTGTCCATATGTTTATTCTGCTCACACCGAATAATAGACAGGGGCAACAAAACAGCTTCTGTTCATTTCTGCAACCTGCTAACCAGCTGCTTTTATCATATTGTGAAGTCTGAAAATGCTTTACATGCTCGTGCTTCTTATCCTTGTGTTTCCAGGATAAACTAGTCAAAGAAGGGCAAGGTCGACCATTTCCTGTTTTCCTGAGAATGTTTGAAAACTGAATGGTTTCTTAATCTGGTGTCCAATAATGCTTTCCTTGTAAGTTTTTGTCATATTTGTATGTAGGCTTAATGTTTTATATTATCAATGACACTTTATTCAATGGCAAATAAAAAATCAACAAGACAAAACATAAACCAAACAATAAAACTTAAAATGTGTAAAGTGGTATGATGCACAATACTGAATGAAACAACACAGTAAAATGTTTTAAAAAAGCTGCAAAATTTTTTTAAGAAAATCCTTAAGGGCTCTGGTCTGAATGTGATTGGAGGAGCATTGTCATCAATACAGGCAAGTGATCTGATGTGGTTCCTGTAGGACTTCTAAATCTATGTTGAATGTTATATTATTTAGGAGCGCAATGTCTAGTATGTCTGGCGGGTGGTTCGACATTTGGTACAAACTTGCGGGCCTGTTATTAAGTAATTGGGGTTGTTACAGTAATTTATTACTTAGTGCCCTCCTGATTGGGGTTCATGCACTTCCACAGAAAATGTTTGCAATTGAAATCTCCTGACATTATTACAATTTCCACGTTATGAGTTTTCAATTTTATTGCCATGGCTTCAGCAAGGGTTAGGTTTAGAGAATTGATTTGATTATGATCTTATTCGATTGTATAGCTATCACAGTTCCTTCTCCTCTAATCATTTATGTAAACGATCTATTGGGTAGTTTGGGGTCGGAGGATTTAAGAGAACTGTCAACAACCACTTTCCGCAACTCAAGTACCTATAAGTCTGAGTCTATTTCATGGGTCAACTGAGCAGAGGGGGGAATGACAGTTTGCCTGTGTCAATGCAAGTGTTCTACTCACAGTACTCAATGAATGAATTGAGATCACAGCAGCAAGCAGGACACAATTTGTGTCACCAAGATCCATTTGTCATACATCATTACTATTATAATCAAAGACCTTTGTTTTGAATTCTTGGAGAACACTGAACTTAATATGAAACTTGGTATTTAACTTTTCGTTTTTGAGTTATGCTGTTCACAGACAAGTGTTCTACACACTGTTCTGGAGTATTGAGAAGATTCCAGTGTTGTACAATGTGCAGCTGCAGTAATTGCAAATGAAAGCTCAATGCTGGAATGAATGTTTTAGACACATCAAATGAAACCAGCGTCTTTCCTCTCTTTCAGTTTCTTCATAATACAACTTTGAAATATTTGTAGCGTTCATTTTGATATGAGAGTAAACACCTAGCACTTGCAATCCCAATTATTAAAAGAGAAAGACCCTTGCAGTTCCAATAGCTAGCTGCTACCATTAAACTCACTGGCCAATCCCATTCTCTGGTCATTAATGTTTATCACAAATTGTGTGCTGTAAGAAACTTATTAGGTTAAAACAATTATACACGTTGAGTCAACTAAGACACACTATACTTCACATATCTTAAATTTATTCTCAACGCATTTTGCCTTCACTTGAAGGCTTATCAAGAAGTTGTCAAAATTCATTAACTGTGTTTCAAACTTCATGTAAATCTTTTCCCAGATATTTAATTCATAGTTCATGTGGGCCACTTTTAGTAGTTAGGTTCTTTTCCCTATGTTGTGGTGAATCATTCCAGAAATGTTCTGCTACTGTGTATTTGTCTGTTTCTTTTTGTTTAATGTTCTAAAAGTGCTCTTTTAATCCGATTTCAATATTACATTTTGTCTTTCCAATGTACACCTTCCTGCAGTTGGAACAGTTAATTTTGTAAATCCTGGACTTATTTTCCAGGATAATTTTGTTGGTTTGTGGAATTCTGATGAGGTTTCTGATACTGAATTTATTTACTGGTGCTAGGGTGATGTTAAACTCATGAAGATTTTTTGAAATTTTTGGGTTGCCCAGGGGTGATATGTGAACTTCCTGTATACTTTTTGTTCCTAATAGCTGACAGTGTGATGACTTCTTTTAGATGGTTCTGTCTCCTGAACCTTTTTATTTTCCTGTGTTTATTTTTTATTTTGTAAAATATTAGATTTTGATGATGCTTGAAACTACTCATGTATGTCCATAGGCAAATAAAATATATATTATTATTATGAAGTTGTTCATTGTCGCTGTTTCTATTATTGTGAAGTACTCAGTCTGGTATACCTGTTCTTCCATCAGTACGTTTACCTGTGAGCTAGGCTATTGATGATTGCATTTTGTGAGGTCTAGAGATGAAACTATTTGCTTTGAAGTAATTGTCTGCATGTGTGTCTTTCCTACATATTCCAAATTTTAACTTGCCATTACTTACCATTGGAAGGATGGGAATACAAGACTGAATACTCCACAATAATAGAAACAATGAAAAAGAATGGCTTCAACAATTGGTAAATTAAGAAAATAAAAAGGTTTAGGAGACAGAAACATCTCAAAGAAGTCACCACACTTTCAGCTATTAGGAACAAAAAAGTATACAGGAAGTTCCTTATCAACCTTGGGCAAACCAAAAATTTAAAAAAAAATCTTCAGCGAGTTTAACATCACCCTGGCACCAGTAAATAAATTCAGTTCAGAAATCCCATCAAAAATCCACAAACCGACAAAATACTCCCAAAAAAGAAGTGTGGGATTTACAAAATTAACTGTTCCAACTGCAGGAAGGCGCACATTGGAAAGACAAAATGTAATATCAAAACCAGATTAAAAGAGCACTTTTGGAACATAAAATAAAAAGAAACAGACAAATCCACAGTAGTAGCACATTTCTGAGATGATCACCACAACATGGAGAAAAGAACCAAATTACTAAAACCGGTCCACATGAACTATGAATTAAATACTTTGGAAAAGATTTACATGCATTTTGAAACACAGCCAATGAATTTTGACACTCCCTCGGAAGAAAATCCACTACTCAGCCTCATTGAATCTCTGCCAGATGTCTACTCCCCAGAGAAACATCATCCACATGACCACCATAGTTCCAGCCAGTCGGCAACTTCTTGATAATGCCTTCAAGTGAAGGCAAAACACGTTGAGAATAAATTCAAGATATGTGAAGTATAGTGTGTTTTATTCGACTCAATGTGTATAATTTTTTTTAATTGTTACATTACTTCACAGTGTTAATTCCAATTAGTTTTTCAAATTACTTATTAGGTTCATTCCAACAGACAAGTCTGTGATTGTCTAATCTGCACGCATTGGTTTGGCATCAGCCACCAGTTAGAATCAGTACTGCTTGGGATGTATTTCTTTAGCGTTACTTGTGGCAAACGTAGCAACTATCTCTGTTGTGTATAGTGAGTATAAGCTACTTGCAAGTAAAAACCATAAAAAGAACAATAATCCAGCGCTACTGCTAAATGTCCCAGTGTTCAGTGCACTGCAACATTCATGTTGAGAAGTTTGTTGGAATGCCTGAATGCAGTATGCTAAGTGCTAACGCAGTTTGTTGGAATGTACTGGCAGTAGGTGTCCTTATGAACATGCTCAAACTATCAAGAACTGTTGCCAGAACAAACCCAATGAAACAGCGAGAAGGGTGGCTAAATACTTTGCTGCAATAGAATTGCCAGCTGTGTGATCTGAATGCAAATATTTGATAATGTATGTTTGACTATGATGTATAACCTGGCCAAACAAGTCAAGAACAGATAAAATGCCCCTTTTAGAATAATGTGCATATTTTGATAAAATTCACAGTATATTTAATATTGTTTTCCACTAAGTGTGCAATATGAAAATGAGAATTTTTTTTTTTTACTGTGGTGCTACTATATGATATCTCATGTAACCTTCATGGCACACTATTTGTAGGTTTCCGATTGACATGTAAAGGCTGATGGATGCGGAATCAGATAGACATGTATGTGCTCCCTGCACTCCATTCCATCTTACCAGCACAAGTTAATGTAATGTTTACAATATATATGTGTTACATCTAAATACTTTATAATTACTGCTCACTTAACTCACCTAAGCGTATGGTTCTTTCTCTCCTTCATTGGTTTCTGTTTGTGGTACAAAACATAGCAACTGTGGTAATTTTTCATTGGTATTAAATTCTACACAAAATTATTTTCTGGATTGATAGGATAATATAACAATTTATTCATGAAAGTCCTTCAGACTCACCCTCACAAAATCAAAAGGGCTTTGATTCCTTTCAGCAAGACAACATACAATTCAAACATAACACTGTGGACTTTTCTATCCCATGTCCAGGATACTCCAAAAATTTTTAAAGCTTACATACATAACTTTTTTGGATAGTACTTTTAGCTTTCTCAATATGCACTTATTATTATTATCACCATCATCATCATCATCATCATCAGAATTTAACCATAATGACACTTCAGTTTTTCAGTCTAATACAAAATAAATATAGGGGTATATGATGCATTTTTAGTGATATTTGTTCTGTTTGTTATTATCGCATCCCATCCATCTCTCAATACATTGCTGAATAATTTTAAGTGTATATATAGCGTTTACTATTTTCCATGCTCCAAGGATTTTTTGAATTCCTGAAAAATGCAGCTTAAATACCAGTTACATCCTGACAGTATGAAAAAATGAAATTGCCTTTGGAGAAATAACAGTTTTTTTCACAAAAAAAAAGAAAATATGCAGACTTTCGTAGCTAGTCATCTATAACGCAGAACCTGGTCTGGCAATGTTGACTTACTTGGACTATTACACTCAAACATTTTCAACATTTAATATTCACTACAGCACTTTTTAACATGTACCATAAATTATCAAAAAAATAAACATATCTAGTTCTCATTCAAAATTTTAGTACATACAAAACAACATTTTTACCAATTCAGTGCACTGCAACATTCATTCTTAACATAAAAACAGAAATATATTTCAATTACACTTTCATCGGGAGGATAATTAAAAAAAAAATCCTAAGAATTCTTCACTCACATTTCTTTGTTTCTTACAGGTAATGCTGCATATATAAAATACGAATTCTAAGACCTTTTCATATAGAGATGTCTGCACACCTGTGATATATGAATGTCAGAAACTGGTGGAATACCTCCAGGTGCCACAGTCCTACCCTCCAGACGAAGGGAATGAGGATCTCTTATTGTGCGCATATCATTTAGAGGAGGTGTCATAGTTAGATTGATTGCAGGGTATATCACAGAGGCAAAGAGAGCTATAGCTACTCCCATGTGTACTGGAATAGCAACAGCCCAATACTTCTGCGGCCAGTATGTAATGCCTGCTAAATGAAGCCATGAAGTTGGTACAAAGGCCCATATTAAGTACAGTGCAAATGCAGTTTGACATCCAAGATATAGCACAAAACCATATACGGCCCTACTTGGAGTTGGTGCTGGTGTATGTTCCGGCATTAGTAGTAGTTGTAACATTCGCTGGCAGGTGGCCCAAACTGATCCATTGTTTCCATTATTAATAGTAAACTGCTAAGCACACCATTTGCTGCTACTCGTAACTGGCGCGCTTCAGGAGCAGACAGCTTGCTGAAATAAAAATTCAGAATGAATGTAATAATTCAAAGTCACTTATGAGTATATATAACTGACTGAAATAAAATGGGTGGTTTTTAAAGCTGCACTTATTAGTGTTTAGTAGTAATCCAAAATGTAAATTGAGTTTTATTTATGGATGCTGTGGTCCATAGTGCTCCATTCCATATTGGGCATGAAAGACTGGTAATTTTGCTCAAAGGCCTCTTTATCAGGCTTGAGGTTCTTTTACATGCCATAAATCTATGACACGGGACCACCAGCTTTACTTCCCTTCTGAAGGAAGTCATGCTAAGGATTTTTACATCCTACCTCTGGGAGAAATGCTTATTTTCACAAATGGGGATGAGGATACATTCTTTCCTCCTATACGTGCATTCAAATTTGATTCTGACAATTCATTGCAGTAGCTTCAAATCAATATTATGGGTTTCACTGTCCAGATTGTTCATTACTTCAGTTCATCCTATCTATTGAAATTCAGGCAGAGAAAATGAATACAGGGAAGGCATCCTCTCCAATTTTTGTAAAAATTATCTGTGAATGAAATAATCTGAGAGAAATATATTTTGCTTTCCTTAAAAATAATTTTTACCTCAGATATAGCTGTTTAGAGTCTATTTTCGAATGTCACATTTTCTAAACTGTAATAATTTCTCAAAATTAGTGATACATGGGTGAATTTTCTTTTTAATATTTTGTTGCTATACAGTGTAAACAAATAATAGATTCCAAATCCAGCTGTTGAAAATCTAAAAAATCAATTTAAAAATTCTAAAAATATTAAAGCAGTAGTATATCTGAAGGTGAGTCCACACTGTTCAACACATCCACAGTTAACATTCAACAATTAATAAAAACATTTCATTCATGTTAAATGACCTCAACATATTGTAACTGTGAAGTTTTAACATTCCATTCACTCCGGTAGACCTGTTGGGATAACAAAATCTCTCAACTAAAAGCAAAATGGACTCCAATGATGAGGATTAGGCTGTTGCTATTTGTGTTTGTGTTTGTGCTTGGTGTAATAAAACAGAAAAGAAGAATGTGGTTAGGGCTTAAATGGTTAATTGATACAGGAATGAAAATATTTTGAATGCACTTAAAATTAAGGACAGGTTTGGCTTCAACTTTGTTTTAAAGACTGCAGAACCTATAATTCATACAAAGGACATACATTTGAGAGCACCATTCCATCTAGCTGCCAGACTTGAGCTATTTTTTCCCCCCCATTCATTTTTGCAGTTCTCTACTGTATTGAGAGCGGAGTGAGGCTATCTTTTTTTTTTTTCTTTTTTAATATTGCCTCTGAAACAACAATAAATTGCACATAGTTTGGTATAATTGTCCGTCCTTTTTATGTTGTCCCTGTACTCTTTGCAAGAAATGTTCCACAATGATAGCCTTAATGTTAAATTGATTATGAAAATATATTTTCTTTTGTACATTCCATAGTCATGTGGAGCAAATAAAATCAAGGATACAAGCACAGAACAATATTAGTGAACAACGGAACTACCGAGCACATGAATAGTGTGAAGAAATTGGATGGACGCAATAGCCATGGTTACAGTCTGGAAGCTTCTTCATACAATCACATACAAAGAGGGAATTGACTTATCAAGTTTTTCATCGAAAGTGAAAACACCCAGCATGTAAAAAGCATGAAATGCAACACTTTCGATTAACACGTTAAGTCAATCCTGCAAATAAAATTTGGCCAAAATGCAAAATGTTAACATGTTGCACTTGAAAAGTTCTGTTAAATGTTAATCAGTGAAGACAAAACTTTATAGTAATATGTATTCTGAAAAGGGGAAAATTCTATTTTGCTTCTAGAAATTTTAATAACTTTTTAAACAATGTTTCATGAGTGGACCAACAGACTCAATATTATGGAAAGAAAATTGCTGAAACAGATTTAGAATCATGGAAATGCTTTTATTCGTCTGGATTTTCTTGGTTTAGAACCTTTCAAATTATTACGGCCTTCTAGAAAAATTCAGAAACCTTCCTGATAATTCCAGAATGCAACAGAAACTCCTACAATCTACCAGACTATTGCAGAATGTATCAGAACCTTCCAGATAATCATAAAGAGCAGTTTGCCTAGAATATAAAAGGGAGGACACATGAATTGACAGCTTAGTTGTCAACAGACAAAGCAGTTCATCAAATTTGTGTTAAAGCATTCGTGCAAGGATGCACTCAACATAGGTGATTACCTAAGATTCCAATTCAAAAGCTTTTGTAATTGGTCCCCCAAAAGAAAAAATGGCTTTGCACTGGAGACAAAACTGTATTAAACGTGCAGATTATGGCCATATGCACAAGAATGTGTTACAATACAAGCAAAAGACCAGACTTTATTATGGTTAGTGATGCTTTCTGAGAGGTTTCCTACTGAGAAAGCAAGTGTAAACCACTTCTTGTACTCCAAATGCTACATAGATTACATACTGATGAAAATGAGCCACCTACTCATTTCCTGAACATCCTTTGACCCTGAAAATAACAAGCTGTTGCAGGTTAAATATCAAAGCAGTAGCATTCTTTGGAATTTGACCTGTTAAAAGGTTTGGTTACCTGAAAGACAATCTACAATCATATGTAGCATGGAAATGAAAATAGTTTACAACAACAGTAGATGATTTAGCTGGAATCAGGCTGAGCAAATTTTTCAAGTTGAATCGACTTCCTCTTTAACATGATGTTATGAACTGTGGTTAAAAATACAAATAAAGCTTTCGAGTCATGCACATCTTACAACCAAAATGTTTAAGTTATGTCCCAAATACTACCAAATGTATGACTGATAGATAATGAAGAATGGTGGTAGAAAAAGGAAGTTTTGGCATATAAGAAGATAGTATCCCTAATGTGGTCATCCCATTATGGAAAAGGACATAAATTCTTCATCTCTCTCCTGGGAGCAGGAATCGTGCTTATTCAAAATATGTCCAAATTTTGTACTCTTCTGCTTTGAAAAAAACAGCAAGCTTTTGACAATTTACATAGTCTAAATGAACTTTCAATCGATCTAGCTTCACTTCTAAATCAAAACTCTACTGAAACATGTTTCGGGAACATCTCCTTATCAGCCTAGACTCACCTGTGCTTCCTCTTAGTACTTCCTGGTTGGATGTACTGCATGAGATTGTTATTATTTACCCACATTTAGTATATGGAATAGAAATCTGGTGGGGTACAAGTAAATCCAATATGCACAGGATATTAAATATACAAAAAAAAAAAAAATGCATATGATATCGACATTCCTGCAGAGATACATCTATAGAACAAAAAATATTCACCGTTGTATCTCTATATGTATATAAAAGTATCTTACTCGTCAAATTTAATGTGCTGAATAAAGACAGTCATAACCATGATACTAGGAGGGTAAATGATTTTCATAGGGTGAGCACAAATAAAAATCAAACTTATTAAACACCCTTATAAAATAGGGGCCATATTTTATAACAAACTACCAGTGCAAGTAAACAATAATGTAAATATAAAATTCAGAAGTGTTTTAAAATCCTAACTAATTAAGAGTGTCTATATAGTATGACAGAATTATGTTTGTACATATCTATAATTATATTTTGTATATATTTGTAATAATTACCACCTGATTATAACTTCACTTTTGATATTAATACTCTGACAATATCAGATGTTCTTGTAAAGAGTCTATTGATAGCAATAAAGATTATTACTATTGTTGGTGTTGCTTTTAAATGGATCACCACAATTTAAGAAATCATGTTTATTTTTATGTGAGAGTCTCACTGGTAAATATGTATGCCTGAGCAGAGAAGAGTACAAGAAAGAATAGAGTAAGATACTATAAAGTGATCATAAAAATTGTGTTATAAAACAAACTGTGCACAGAAAGACAAAGACAGAAATTAAATAAAAAAAAGGGGGGGGAATCACTACACTGAGCAACATGAAAGAAACCAAAAAGTTTCAACAAGCATTGCTAAAAAACATACTCGGAACCAAAACAAAGGACAGAATTTCAGCTTGAAAATCTTCAAACATTTAAGAAATCTGACATAATAATTGTGGGGAAATAAACCTAGGGGAACATAAACAGAAGGTTTAAAGAACACATAGAAATACCTAAGCTTTTGAAAAGCCCTTCAATAACCAGTTTAACTCTCCGATTGGAGAGAACTATTTAGAAACAAAAATATTTCATGACTCGAAGAAACAACAAAAATGACAAAGTAATTTATGCAACGGGAATGCAATACCTAAAAACGACAGTTTGAAGCAATTATTTTATTGAAAACTTTTCTCAATGGACCATGAAGCCTAACCCATGTTTACATGTAGAATGTATAAAAAAAAAACACATTTCTTGAACTGGAGGGATGCTAGCTACCAGGGAAGGTAGAGGGCTACTTCTGGCAGAATGACCAGATATATGTAAATGTTTACAGCAATGACTTATTTCAACAATGAGACAAGTTTTGCAATTGGTAGAGATGACACATCATGATTATTTTCATGTGTTATTAGCACAAAGATGATCATAAAAAACCTTATGTTAAACCAGTCAGAACTAACATAATCTTAGATGCAACTGCTGTCATTTTAAAAATGATTTAACTCTCTGAACTTTCAAAATCACCAACTCCCTCAGAATGGAATTTTAGTGGGGGCAGAAAAATCATCATATGATGCAGTTGGAATTCCCATGAAGCATCATGTCACTAAACACAATCTAAGCAAGTAACTCAACGTGCAATAGGCTTTGTTTGAACAGTTACATGGACAATGCTGTAATCAGGTTGATACCTTTACACAAGGAAGTGGAAGATTTTCAAGCTAAAAAACTGTTAGACTTTTAGTAGTGTTTAATACCCGTTCTTACTACATATGCCACCACAGGTTGACATTGATGATACATGCAATGAAATGATACTTGGGAAAGGAATTTTGGGAAGAAAATATTCCAGGCCTAAGTTTGCAGTACCTCCCTGGCATTTGCCACGAGGACAGGAAAACCTCAAAAAAAAACTCAGTGAGGCAATCCTGTGGATTTGAACCATGAACTTCTCATTAATTAGTCTGAACAACTTCGGCCACTCTTTTCAGTAAGCTGGAGGACAGAAAAACAATTGGATGTGAAAGGAATCTTGAAGTTTCATGTGTTTCATTTGGCAACAGTGATATGAGGACCATCTAAGAGGTTCTCAGCCTAAAAAGAAATGGCAGCACTAATACAATAATGTTTTTTTCATTATGTTCGAACTTAATGTAAGCATTTTTTAAAAATGTCATCCCTTTATTATGTTGTTCGTTGTATACAGCTACCTGAAGCAAGATTTGTTCCTATTTGTTGATATAGATAAAACTGAGTAACATGCAGTTACGAAATTCTTCATAAAAGAAGTTCTGATGCTGAATGAAATTCAAGTAAAGTCCATTAAAGCGTAGGTCACAACTTCACCTTTATTTTTGACAGTGGAAAAGTGGGCTACAGAGTTTAAACATGGATGCATCTTTGGGAATATCTAAAGAGTGCTTATATCTTGCATGAAGATTTGGGGATGAGAAAGCTGTACACAAATTAGATGCCATGTTTGCAAGATCAAAAACAAATGTGAGTGAGAAGCTCTCATCAGTGTTTAGAGAGACTGAACATGAACAAAACTGACTTATTCATTGATTCATTACAATGGATGAAACTGGAATAATCATACATCAGAATCCAAACAGCAATCAAAACTGAGGATAAAAACTGGATGTTCAGCACCAAAGAAGGTGAAGTCTGTTCCAACAGCAGGAACGGTCAGCATAGGTGTTTTGGGATGCTAAGAGCATTTTGCTGATTCATTATCTGAAAAGGGTAAAACAATAACTGGAGAGTATTACTCCGATATTTTAACCAGATTAGATTACAGCATTCAAGAGAAAAGGCCTGGTATGCAGAGGAAAAAATGTTATCTTTCACCAGGAAAATGCATCTGCTCATAAAAGTATTCTGGCAATGACAAAACTAAAGGATATGCACTATGAATTGTTGGAGCATCTGCCTCCCTCTGACTTCCATCCTTTCTCAAAGCTCAAGATTTCCTCATGGGACAACATTTTACTTTGAATCAGGAGGCGATTGCAACTGTAGATACCTACTTTATAGAACTTCCAGAAAATCTCTACAGGAATGGAACAATTATGCTAGAGCATCACTGAAATAAGTGCATTGCTCTTTGATAAATAAAAATACCCTGGAACAATACTTTGCTTTTTGATTGTTAGGCTGATAGTTTTTCAAACAGCCCTCTTATAACAGCTGTTAAACTGAGAATGTCCAAAGCTTAAAGCCTAAAAAGGTTGTGGCATGAAAAGTGAATGGTGTGTGTCAGAAATCAAAAGGTCAACAGTGTGATACAAATTAATAACTCAATGTTGCCTCATCGCCTACACAGTGGCTATCACTTTTCTAATAAACAGCAAGCTTATCACATAGGTCTATTCAGACGCATAATACTCTAAGAGCAACTGATCCTCCTGTGTTTATCTATTGGTGCAAGAGTTCAGTTCATACTATACCACTTTCACTATAAGCTGAAAGGAGAAGTAAACAATACTTAAAAAGTTGTACCTGGACAGTTTGGCATCTGTAATTAAAGGTACTGGATTAAACTGTTCTTAACTTCAGGCTTTAGAAATCATTCATTTAATGATTAATTTCAGTATATCACTTTTGCTTTAATCTTTTATGAGTCAACAAGTTAAAAAAATCTGATGTGTTACACTCACATGATTTTCTCTACTCTTGTACAAACTATTTTTACAAACGCTTATTCTCCATATGTTTCATGTTAATCGAGATATCGAGATGTTAATCTTATTGCTAATTTTCTTGTAGATGCAAAGGGAATTGCTAGGCTTTAAGCGATAGTCAAATATTTTAAGAGCTGGTTGCTATGTGGAGTATTCCATTCTCTTTGCATTACCAGGACAAAAAAAAATGAATAACGAATTTGAGAAAAGTATAAGTATTGGAAAATTTAAGGGAATAACAAGCAATATCTTGAAAATGGTTCACTCAACAAAAACAATGTGTATGACATAAATTGTGTATTTTAACGCGATCTACGTTTTTTGTGTAGTAAAATTTTGTCTATCTTTTATGGTTTACCAGTTATGCAAAAGTCGTTCACAATGAAGAATACTTTTGGAGACATTCCCAGAAAATTCGAGATATACATTTCATTTGTCATGAAAATATCTTAAACATATGATATTTTAATCAAAATTGTTAGAGCTTTTTTTGAGAAAATTAAAATTTTCAAAAAATGTTCCATGTAAAGGGTAATCTGGGGTGGGGGGATTTTCTTAAAAATCTTTGTGTCGCATCTCTGGAAGATACTGAACCTAAATACCAAGTTTGGTGTTTATCCGACTACTGTTCGTTTCTGAGTTATGCTGTTCACAGACACAAACACACACACATACATGGACATGTTTCCAAAAATGCTTGTTTTGGATTCAGGGGGTCTCAAAACATGTATTTCCGGTGAAATCTTGGTATCAAATTTTTGGGTGGAATACAATACTTCCCCTACTTACTATACGTAGTAGAAAAAGTAAAAAAAAATGAATAATGAATTCCCATTTGAGAAAAAGTATATTGGAAAATTTAAGGGAATAACAAGCAATATCTCGAAAATGGTTCACTCAGCAAAAAGAATGTATATGACATAAATTGTGTATTTTAATGCAATCTACATTTTTTGTGTAGTAAACTTTTGTCTATCTCATGGTTTACCAGTTATGCAAAAGACGTTCACAATGAAGAATACTTTTGGAGACATTCCCAGAAAATTCAAGATATACATTTTATTTGTCATGAAAGTATCTTAAATATATGATACTTTAATCAAAATCGTTAGAGCCATTTTTGAGAAAATTAAAATTTTCAAAAAATGTTCCATGTAAAGGGTAATCTGGGATAGGGGGATTTTCTTGAAAACCTTTGTGTCACATCTCTGGAAGATACTGAACCTAAATACCAAGTTTGGTGTCTATCCGACTATTCGTTTCTGAGTTATGCTGTTCACAGACACACGCATGGACATGTTTCCAAAAATGCTTTTTTTGGATTCAGGGGGTCTCAAAACATGTATTTCCGGTGAAATCTTGGTATCTAATTTTTGGGTGGAATGCAATACTTCCCCTACTTACTATACGTAGTAGAGAAAGTAAAAACAATTAGGTTAAAATGCAACAAAAAACAACTGCGACCCAAGCTATCCGAGCTAACGCATCACTAACAAAGGAGTTCAATTATTGCTAAACAATGGCCAACCATATTCATTGACGATTAAAAGTGAGTACTTTTCACAAAATTTGTTAAAAGCATTTAACACAATTGTCTTCTTTCCATTTCCCGTGTTTATATTTTCCACAGTGGCAGAGGATTCTTAGCCGGAAACCAGAAACGAACTGTAGCACCTGCGCATAACCTCTTAAACCCTCTGCTATAACAGTTCATTTAGTTATAGGTGAATCTGAAGAAACACATTTGGTTTCAAAAATTGAACTGTTACAACAATGAGTTTTTTAAATTTCTCTGCACAGGAATAACCACAAAATGTTACGATCTGAACCAAACTGTTTTTTGTAGAGGAAGAGATGATATGCTAAGCGGGAAAAGTTGTAGTTTGCCCACCAGCCAATGATATGCTGTCTTGTCACGTGGTTTTGTTTATTTCTCCTTTCAGCTTATAGTGAAAAAGGTGTAGATGCTTAACTCTTAATATGTATATTGAGCAATTATTCAGTGCGTATAGTGAACTAGGTTAAAGAAGTAACTCTCCTTGTTACATCAGAACTGTTTTTAACTACTTCAGTATTCAGTAAACATTGGATAGCATGGATGCACAATATGCATTAAATAAAGCATTTTATAATCATGCAAATTGCATTGCACCATGAAACAAAAAGGCTTTGTAAGTGAATGTTTATGTTAAAACTCAACAAAATGTTTCCAAAGAAATGTATTTAGCTATAAGTTAAAGAATTTCAAAACTTTATTACTATGCTGACTATAGTCACCATTCAGAATGGTCCTCAGTCAGGACCATCCTACCTCACAGCAGTTATTTCCTCAGTCCTCATAACTGGCAAATGCCAGGGAAAAAACCTGTGAGTACCCTAAACTTAGGCCAGGAAACTTTCCTTCCCAAGTATTTCATTGCATGTATCACAGTGTCCACCGCCTGTGGTGCCATATGTAATAAAAACGGGCGTTAAAAACTACAAAAAGATGTTAGAAATTAATGTTGCAATTATGAATGATTATTTTGAAGGTATTGACAGTGCTTTTAATAATATAACAATAAGTTTGCATATTGAGAAATAAAGGATCTAAAACAACATGTATCCGGCAAAATTATGTCACTTTCAATGGAAAAATGTAGCAGCAGTTGTCAGGTCTAGAAATGGGAAACCATGTTTCTCCCCTGCTGGCAGATTTATATATAGGATTTTTTGAAAAACATATAACTATAGCATTTCGATGCCTGAAAACATGGACAGATATGTAGATGCATATTTGCTATAGTACCTAAGAAATACAAATCAGATGTCAGAGAATTCCATTACAAACTGAAAAAAGTTGGATGGCTCCTATTCCTAACTTGAAAATCACATGAAAAGGCAACAAAATTAACTTTAGAATACCTAGGAAACTCACATCTACAGACAACTACTTAAGGAAGAACATTTACAACCCCAATCCTCATCAATACAGCTTTCAGCAACTTAGCATACAGACTACTTATCATTCCTTCACCAATAAAGAATGCAAAATAGAATTCAAACATAGGATTTTGTACTTCAGCATAATAAGAAAATAAACAGATCCAAAAGACAAAAGGCAATAAGTTGACACTTCTACACTCAAATCAAAACCAAAAACAGATTCAGCAGATTTGCAGATCACTCACAACTACAGCACAAATTTGAAGAAATATTCAAGATATTCTACATCAAACCTGCATCTGAGAACAAATTTAACATTAGAAATCTTCTTGACTCATCATTGACTGGTTTAGACTGTAACCATTGAAAAAACAAAAATAAATATAGATGTATGCAAACAATAACATTTTATTAGAAGATAAACAAAATAAATCTGGAAACCATATTGCTAAAGCAGCTCATAATTCAATGGAACTGACCAAGTAGGAAGAAACAGAACTGCCATGAATTTTGGCATTCCAGCATTGGACAACCTTAGCAAGTTCATAACATACTCTACAGAAGGCACTACAGGTGGCTGGAAGGTATATTTATTGCATTCAAATAGTAGGCTAACATCTGCAAATGGGAACAATGGTTCTTGAAATATGTTCAGTTATTTAAAAACTAAGTGTCTGAATTAGTTCAAACCTACCTCGATAAGTAATTAGTAATGCAACACCCAAAGTACTCCTTGTGCTTATGTGTGTCTGCCTTAAACCTATAGTGAAATAATAATTTATTACTGGAAAGCTAAAAAGAATATCTTCTTAGCTATTCTTATAGAGATAATAAGCTTAAAAGCTCTCTTAAAAATATATTTATACAGGGTCATCAGATTAAGTAACAATGCTGCTAGCGGTACCTGGGTCGCGGGAGTGTGCCACTCGCATGCCAACACTTGATCCCCACGCGAACTGTCATATGCATTGCAACAAATAGGATGAACAGACAAGGCCAACTAGTACCATTGTTATTTTGCAAATTACAATTTTGAATGTGCCTTACATTGCTTAATTTTTCAAATATGTTAGAAACGTTCTCCTTTTGCTCAAAGACAGGCACTGCAGCATCTTAACAGATTATGATTCACATAATGCAGCACTTCTTGGAAAATGTTAGTTATTTCTTCCCGTATATTATTTTGCAGTTCTTGTAATGTTTGGGCATTTTGGTTATATATTTTGTTTTTTAAATTGCCCCACAAGTAAAAAATCGCAAGTCATGAGGTCAAGGGACCGACACCCCTACATCAATCACTCCATCAGCAAAGACATCAGCAACTGTAACCAAAGAAGTTCGAGCTGTAGCCCCATCTTGTTGAAATGCGCCGTGCATTTGCTCATCTGCAAATTGAGGGAAAAACTGCTACAATGCTCCAAAATTGGGGCTTGGTACCGTGCAGCATTAATTGTTTCATGAAAGAAAATGGGACCAATTATTCTAGCCACACTCACAGCACACCAAACACTGACCTTAGGATCATGTAGTGGACTTTGATGTATGAATATGAGGGAAGCAGTGCAATAGCAAGGACTGGAGTCTTGGGAGGGAAGTAGCAAGCAACCACAACACAGTGTCACTTTATCTGATGGCATCGTATCACTCCAGTATGAGTAATAATAGTTGTGTGATATTTAGTTTATATGCGTTTTGACAGAGTTAAAGGGGTAAGGTTTTTGAGAGCCACATGCAGATAAGAAAGATCCGATTATATTTTAAACCTTTTCTTGAAACTCTCCTTCACAGGAAAACATTAGGTAAGTCTAGTAGTACTCAGGAATCAATATCACTTCAGTACAATACATTTACAATATACGTTATGAATTGTGCTGGTGTGCAAACCATACAAAAACATTTTTAGTTACTCAGAGAAGAACTATGCTGAAATATACTTCTTAGCTTACAAGCAATAAATTGCTTTTATTGTGTCTTTAAGCTGGATACATGGCATATACAAATAAGGTTTAATTCCATTACATGCAGTATTAAGAGAGTACACTTACATGGAAAGTGTGTTAGTGTTCAAACTAATTTCTTTTCTGACTAAACTTCTTTTTGGCTCTGTATCCACACGGAGAACATCATATACAATCTCTGCTTCTCTTCTTCCAAAGAATGGAACTGAAATATTACTGAAGAGCAGTTAAGCAAAATACATTTATTTCTTTGCTTACACATATCTTGATTTCAGACAGCTTGTGAATGGTCAATAACTCAAAAGACACAGAGATAGTGACACTATTTATTTTACACAAAACTCTATTACATTAAACTGAGACACTATATGAATCATACTTTCAGCAAAGTCATTCCATTCTAACCCCTTTGCTCTGTTTTACCAGTTTTATGGCATATGACATCAAATCTCTGTTAGAAATACTACAGATTTGTTCTTAAATTAATTTCACAACCTTTATTGGTAGGAACAGTTACCATCCTCCTTTTTCTTTATAGCATAGTATACCACATTCGTTACAAAGTTTTTTTGTTTTTTTTTTATAAAGGTTTTAGTTTTTTAAATGGGCTTTTTTTCTAATTTCATATTATACTAACCTTAAGCAATAAAATTAAGCTGTTTATAGCCTTTTCATATTGTAAAAATATTAAATTTGTTCAATAAAGCTACACTTTTTTAATATAAACAAGCAAAATCTATGCCACTTCAGTCAAATGTAACCCCATCAGCATCCAAGCATGCTATTACACCAGTTATTTTACTTGGGCCCTCACCGTCCTTTACCACAGGCACATTTGACTGCAGTCACTGAGACTCAAACTCGTGACATTAGGTTCTGAATGGTCGGCCAGTCCATTTCATATTGTCCCAATAATCACGGCTATTCCAATCACTTCGGTTGTAGTGCCAGTGAAAGGGATATAAAAGCCAGTTTAGGAATTAGAGGAAGAGTGGCATATGTAGCAAAATAATTCCAGCAGTACAGGGTTGAAAGCATGTTCTCCCTTAGGGAGTACAAAAACCAAGTCCTTAATGCAGCAAATGAGGATTAGGGCTGTGTAATTGAGCAACACAAACACTATTATGATTGAGTTCTCAGACTCTTGGGATTAGTTTAATTATAGAAGCAGATGCTTATTTGAGTTTTGTTTGTTTCCAGTTTTCAATTAGCTGCTCTATTTACTAGATATTCCAGACATACTAACATGGCCTGACAATGTTAACTTGTTGCTCTGGTTGAAAATGGCTTTTCAGCCTTTGAGGCAGGCCATAGGATAAGTTTACCAACCACCATGGCAAAGAAGTGGGCTCATTGCTTTTGAGGTCTCCTAGACACAAAAGCACATCTTTAGAAAATGCTCTGCAAGCATATGTATCTATGAACAGCATAACCAATCACACTCTAAAGCAAATACTGGAAAGCCAGCACTTAGAGGTGAATAGGTTGAACACTATCTAATGGCAGGTAAGGCAGTGTGCTGATACATGCATATAGCAAAAGAACTTTTTGCAAAGGTTACCAGCATTGTAGCACAGATATTTTGTGCTGTGTATTTCTGCCCCCCCAAAAATAATAATAATAATAATAATAATAATAATAATAATAATAATAATAATAATAATAATAATAATAATAATAATAATAATAATAATAATAAAATGCTTGGTAAAAGGATGCAAGATCCTGCTTTAGATTTTCAAAGGACTGGGTGAGGTAAATTCTGTGAATAGTAGTTTGCAATGCAGATATACCACAAAATAACATATTTTATCATCAGTAAGTGGCCAAAACAATTTATGCTGTTTATTCAGTGAATGCTTGCTCTTTGATTTTGCTATTTGTTTACCCATATACATCATATGGGTAAAGAAATGTAAACAGAGGAATTAGAACAAATCTTTAAAACTCATGGTACAGAATACCTATATTCCATACCACGACTTTATTCTATACAGAATAAAACAGAATATATAACATTTTCAGTTATCTAACTTCAACAACCTAATTTGAAAAGTTAGTGGTTGGTTAAAAATAGGACATTTATTGCATATTCTCATTTTGAAAAGTGCCAAAGGTGCAAATTGAATAGCAATGCTCAACATTTTATGTTTTGAAACAGCTGAAGAGAACAGCAATGCTTTCCTTGATTTTAATGGATCCTTCTTCCAAAATTTTGGAGAAAATGCAATGAAAATTCAGGAAAACTATAAAATAACCATCAGACTTTGCACTGAAAGGTGGCATATTGTTCATAGAAATGGATTTAATACGGTGAAAAGGAGGTATCTTAATATGGTCATATTAATTTGGTATTAAATTGATCATGTCCATTGAAAATGCATGGTAAAGTGTTTGCATAATTCAGAAGGATCATGCTTCAGTCATTCTGAGAATGAGCAAATCCAGTTTTCACTTTCTTTCTTTTTGTTTGCATTCTTCTTTTTGCATTTGATATTTTTACTTTCTCTATTGCACTTCACCCAAACATTTGATACCAAGATTTCACTGGAAATACACATTTTGAAGTTCCTTGGATAATTTTTTTTTTTAAAAGCTAGTGCTGTGTATGTGTTGAAAATGAGTTTTATTTATGGACGCCCTTTAACTGCTGTGGTTCTTAGCGTCCCATTCTACATTGGGCGTGAAAGATTGGTAATTTTGCTCAGAGGCCTCTTTATCACGCTTGAGGTTCTTTTACGTGCCGTAAATCTATGACACAGGATCACTGGCTTTACTTCCCTTCCAAAGGAAGCCATGCTGAGGATTTTTACGCCCGAAAAAACCCATCGCCCTCCGCCGGGTTTGAACCCATGACCTCGAGAACTAGAAGCTAGCATGGTAACCACTACACCACATATATATATTTTTTTTTTATTTTCTCAAAATTGGCTCTAATGATCTTAATTAAAATGCCATATATTTAAGCTATTTTAATGAAAAAGTATTTGTGTATATGCGTATACACATTTAATTGTATATATGTTGAATTTTCTGGAAATAGCCTCTGAAGCCCTCTTCATTCTGAATGACTTCACAATTATTATTCACGTATGACACAATACATATAAAATTCCCACATGGGTAGGTATGCTCGCAAATTGTAAAATACACATAAGTACACCAAAAACTTTCATACTTGATTGCACTGGCAGATGATCCAAGTTTGAATTTCCGTTGGCCGCTTTCATGGTTGGTGAATGCATGCTTCTGTATAAGGATATGTAGCTGAATGATAACCAGTTTGAATATGTTTACAGGATGTAAATTATTCAAACTTAATGTAATTAGTTTTAATTAGAAAGGCCAATGACAATAACATTAGCTGCAGAAAAAATGACTTCTTTACGTACTGTAGCAATGATGTCTTCCATGGCGATAAATACCTGCTGAAAAAACAAATTAGAAAGCAATTCCTAATGACCAGGTTTAGGCTTTTAGGTGCACACTTTTTTTCTTTTGGGTAGCTATGAGAAAGATGTTTTGTTGTATTGTTATTTGCAACACGCTTTGGGCATCAATTTAAAGTAGTTTGTATTGAAGGAGTTGTATTATATTTCAACTGTTGGGGAGCCGAACTTGTAGTAGTTGCAACCATTGTAGTAGTTGCAACCGCATGTATAGTAAACAGTTTCCGGTGGCCTTTGCCCCAAGTTTAAAAAAATATTAACTTTGTAATTTGACTGTTTCTTTAAATATTATATATTTACATTTGCCTCGGCTGCGTCAGTATTTATTTTAGAGACACGTTGCTCTTAGCAGGGCTGTGGTGCAACAAGAATGTAGGCTTACAAAGATTATAATTTTTACTTTACTCCTTTTATTAATGCTTGATACGATTTAAATAACACTTCACTGATAAGAGCTCTGAGATTCTTTTATTAATTAATTACACTTTTTAACACGTAAACTTATTTTTCGTCTCACACGAATACATATTAAATTTCTCGAGGACACTTTTTGCATCTGGTTAGTAATGCTGTCTGCAGGCAACTGTACTCTAAATTTGTAAAATTTTCTCCTTTTCAGTTTCTGATTGGCTAATCCTACTCCAACAGAATACCTTCATTTAACTAAAGATTTTTCTGGTTGTTGATTGGCTATTTTATAAACTGCCACTAAAATTACATTATTGCTTCCAAGACTCAGAAGTAGTATTGTTAAACTCTCAAACTCATTATTGCCTCAAGGTTACCTCATTGTTAGCAACTTTTAACTTCTTATTCTCACAGCTCCTACATTATTAAATTACGTAATATATTCATAAAACATTATTGAACATGTTTACAATAATATAAACATACACAATGACTGTAATATACACTTTTTTATATATTGTTACTACACATATTGCTTTAAGGTGGGCTATTATTGAATTTATATTATATAATTAGACTGAAAATCATTTAAGTGTTAAAAACACTGCCTCAGCTAAAGCTTTTTGAAAAGGTACCACAGTATACAACTGTCTCTAGTTCAGAAAGGAGGCATTTTTTCAAGTCCTTTTTCTCTTTTTTGGGACCTTTATTCCTTCCCCCCAAACTGTGCTCATTAACCCCCCTTTTTTCTTTCTTTCTTTTTTACTGTAGACTTTCAATAATGTTCTAGAGCACATTTTATCATTTATAAGAGATATGACTTGAGAGTTTCTTCCATTTGTATATGGTTTTGAATCAATATAAAATATTTAAGTAACTTTAAATTAACATCTCCTCAGTTTGCAGTTAATATGTGAAAAAGTAAGCCTATCCACTTACAGTAAACACACCTGCAACAATGGAAATAATTGTGTATGGCAAATTTTCTCTCTCTTTCCTACACATTATCAAAAAAATATGTGTATTTCATTCCATCTTTTTAATTTCACCAGAATCAGTAGTCTACTGTTCGTGGATATAAGTTTGTTACTAAACAAATGTATTACCAGATTTTACCCCCAAAGATGTCTATTGCCCGATTTTTTGTTCTGGCTCAGGAATTCAAACAATATTCCATACAAACTGATGGAACCGTTATATGAAGTACTTCAGGAATTTGTTAGATGAAAAACACTGCAAGACCACATTAAACATGATATTTCCAGTTCCAAGCAGCAAAAGAACAAGACTCTTCAAACAAATACATTCCAACAACCTCTATTATGAAACACATTTGAACAGCATTCCTCAAAAATCCCAAGTTTGAAGGAACTCAACACTGATTTGTGTAAAACTCTTACACAAGTGGGAGTTCCACTCAATAAAGTAAACCAACAGGTCTTCAAAGGATTTCTTTAAAAGTACATAAAGGTGTCAGTATACGATGAGATTACTTTAAAACAAACTACATGGAGCCTACCAGTTGCAATCAGCTGACGATGAGGAAGTGATTCCTTGAAACTAGTTCTGAGGTATTGAACCTATTTTAGTGAAATTGTATATTTGCAACCATTTCTATATATTATACATGGAGCCTGTTTACCAAGAAACCATACAAAACATTAAGGAGAAAGTGTCGACTGCTATGTGGGAAACATGCTGGATAAAACCACAGACTCAATAGAACAATAGGTTTTGAACATTTTAGTTTTCCCCTAGCAGGGGAGAAAATTAAGCCCATGTTGTAGAGAGCCAATGCCAGTACAGTAAGGCAATCAATCATGGACTTCTGTCAAAAGCTGTGGCTAGTGGTATTGAGTTTGAAAAAGTTCTTCTGATGGGTACGGTCCAGCCTCCATACCTGGTTTTAGCAATTAACCAATTGAAACCTTTGTCCCTATGTTAAGGCATGACATGCTTGGTCCGCTGCAGCTATAAAATGATTGGAAGAACAAGGTTCTCAAAAAGAAAAACCAATGGGATATCTTTACTTCCGTGAGGGAACAGTTAGATGGCTATTGCCAAAGATAAATTTAAGTCTAGCCACCAGAAGAATCCAATGTTGATGAATATGCCACATCTGTAGAGTTGGCATTCTGAGTGAATATGAAGTTTGCCCCACTGGTTTCTGTGGATGTTGAAAGAAGCTTTAGCACCTACAAAGGCATTCTATCTTTTAATAGAGACGGAGATACCGATAATATCCTCTTACAATGTGCCCCACGGCGATGAATATGATGTGTTATATTGTCCAACAGATGTCACACTATGCCATGCACTAGCTCAACACATGTCACGTATGTCATATGTTTATGCTGCCAACATATGACAAATTAATGCCGCCAAAGCGCCGCGAATGCGGAAACGACCACAGAGTGTAGCCCAGGGATCTTAGACAACCTGTGCTTTATGAATTAACAGAAGGTTACGCTTACGTTAGATCTTTTTTATGTAAGCTTTCACGGAAGGTTATATATCCTTGTTTTAATTTGTTACCAGTGTTAACATGTTACCAGTGTTGCGTTCCTAAGCTTACGTTTCTGATTCACGGGAGGTTAAGTTTAGTTATTTTTTATATAAGCTTGCGTTTATGGATTCACGGAAGGTTAGGTTTAGGTTAGTATTTTTTATATAAGCTTACGTTTCTGAATTCACGAAAGGTTAGGTTTAGGTTAGTTATATATATAAGCATAGGTTTCTGAACTACCTTTATATATAATATATATATTTCTTCTTGTTTTAATTTGTTACCATTGGTTACATCAAAGCACGCGAGCGCAGCGAGCGTGCGTTCCTAAGCTTACGTTTATGATTCACGGGAGGTTAGGTTATGTTTAGTTATTTTTTATATAAGCTTACGTTTCTGAATTCACGAAAGGTTAGGTTTAGGTTAGTTTTTTTATATAAGCTTTGGTTAACTATCTAACACTTTTACGGTAAAGGAACTTCTTTTTTACATTTTTAATGCAAATAACACTTTACAAAAACTATACTTTCACACAAAACACATAACTTCTATTACTCAATGGTGTACATTTTTAATGCAAATAGCATTTTAAGACATTATACTTTCACAAAAACCATAAAAAAAATTACAACTGTGGAGGATAGTCTTTTGCTGCTTCTATTAGTAGATGGTGCAGCCTCTCTTCTTTTTTGTAGGTACGTTTGAATACGTATTCAGGTAGATAGCCTGCAAAATGTTCCTTTTTTCGTCCGAATACAGGAATTGAATATTTGCAGTCTTTCCACTTGGACTCTATAGTATTGGTATGGATTGAGATCCCCTACTCTGCTAGCCTTCGTGTATTAACTGCATGGACTTCTCCGCTGGCTGCAAACCATTTTGCTTTATATTAAGTACGCACTGTTAATTTACATGCGTTGCGTTTCAACAACAATCGAAGAACAACAAACAGCGGTAACAACGGCGCACCGCATATTTAGCTGATTTTACATTCATTTACGTTGGCAGTACCCACTTTGCATGTAATTTTTCGCAAAATGGCTACGTTTGTTTATTTCCTGACGCGATTTGCCTATATAACTAAAACACCTAAAACGGGCGGTCAGGTGGGCACCAGCTATAGACGAGACCACATTGTGTTCTAAGCTGAGTCTTAAGGTAATTTATTCGCTTTCCTTTTGATTTTATAAGCATTTTCTACGGGCATACTATAAGACAACATTAGCCGGAGATACTTATTTTTAAAACTGTAGAGGTGCTTAATGTCTTGAAGTACAACAACTTCATGTTTTTTCCTTCTTCTGAGTGATGATTTGATGTGCTTGTTTGTAACTCAATAAACTAGAACAGGAAAAAGAGGATTTGTTGAATTGATTGAGTAATGCAAGCATCTCTTTTTGTCCCTTTTTTCACCTTATTTTAGTAGGCTTTCCCTTCCTTTTTTCATATGAAATTTTCATCTAAAAATATTAACTCTGAAGATAACATTTTCACAAGTATAATAACAATGGTATTATTTATTCATTGTCAGATTAGCCTTGAAACATTTACTGGGATATCTGAGTAGGTATCTATTCTATATTAAAAATTCATTAACAGATAGTGATAATTAGCAATCTGAGTTTCCTGATGTTATGTGTGCCCTTTATGTACATAGTAACAGTTGTTTTGGTTTCCTTGGTAAGCAGACTTCTTGAAAATTTGCTTTGTTAGTGATAATGAAGTGCATGTGTTACTCCAATACCCCAAATATACATTCAGCTTTCTTTTGTTGCCATCTACATGTTGAATGCAATTTTAGTTTATTACTTTCTCTACTACGTACAGTAAGTAGGGGAAGTATTGCATTCCACCCAAAAATTCGATACCGAGATTTCACCGGAAATACATGTTTTGAGACCTCCTGAATCCAAAAAAAGCATTTTTGGAAACATGTCCGTGTGTGTGTCTGTGTGTGTGTGTGTCTGTGTGTGTGTGTGTGTGTGTGTGAACAGCATAACTCAAAAACGAACAGTCGGATAAACACCAAACTTGGTATTTAGGTTCAGTATCTGCCAGAGATGCGACACGAAGGTTTTCAAGAAAATCCCCCCACCCCAGACTACCCTTTACATGGAACATTTTTCGAAAATTTTAATTTTCTCAAAAATGGCTCTAACGATTTTGATGAAAATATCATATGTTTAAGATAATATCATGAGAAATGAAATGTATATCTCGAATTTTCTGGGAATGTCTCCAAAAGTATTCTTCATTCTGAACGACTTTTGCATAACTGGTAAACTATAAGAGATAGACAAAATTTTACTACACAAAAAATATAGATCGCGTTAAAATACACAACTTATGTCATATACATTTCTTTTGTTGAGTGAACCGTTTTCGAGATATTGCTTGTTATTTCCTTAAATTTTGCAATACTTATACTTTTTCTCAAATTCGTTATTCATTTTTTTATGTCCTGGACATGCAAAGAGAATGGAATGCGCCACATAGCAACCAGCGTTAAAATATTTGACTATCGCTTAAAAGCTACCATATTCCCCTTGCATCTACAAGAAAATTACCAATAAGATTGACATTTCGATATCTCGATTAACATGAAGCATATGGAGAATAGGCGTTTGTAAAATTAGATTGTACAAGAGTAGAGAAAGTCATGTGAGTGTAACACATCAGATTTTTTTTATAATTCTTTTTTGGGAAACCATAGTGAAGTTTATTTAACTTTTATATGCACAAATTGAGATTTTTTTTTTCCCCTCCAGCTTCACTTTCTGCTGTAAATTCTGGTGCAGTAAGTAAAGGTAGAGTAATAAAAATCTCAATTTGTGCATATAAATGTTAGTTTATTTTATTTCATCATAGAAAAATGGAGAGGAAATGATCCTTGACTTTCAGTGAAATTACTGCAAGTATATTCCAGAACAATTAAGATGATAATCATATTCTAGAAGCAATAACTGGTAAAAGTACAGTGTAGAAGTAGTCTGTTATTCAGGATGTAATGACTGGGTACAAGCTAGTCAAAACCACATCAAGGAACAGTTTCGTGTCTGCTAGAAAATATGGCAGCTAAACAAGTTTTTACTCAACTGAAGCTTGGAGACTTCTGTTTACTGATACAATGTTTGAAATTCTTGTACTTCATATAAATTAAGAATTTCACGCCAGAGAAGCAAATACTGTGACAATATTCACTATGTAAGTGAAACTGATAAAATAAACTAATAGCCTTATTTGGAAGTCTATGATTGCCAGGCCTTTAAAAGTATTAAATTTGAACACTGGCTTTTGCAGTTTCACAGCTTTTATTTACAGAACTCCATGAAGGAATCATTGGCACTTTACAGCTACCTGAAATTGTAGCACCACCACAAGTGCCCAAAGATACTCCTGTCAGATCTATTGTCCAAGAATCACAACCAGAAAATACACATCAAATAGTGTTAGAAACCTTGTTGTCCTGAAAAAAAGGATTTGCCCCAAACATTTATAAAATATTTTGTTTTTCAGGCTGCTTGTCTATATTTTTTAAATCAATTGACCAGTTTGTTTTTTTAATTTATATTGCTCGTGTTAAAATGCAATTCTTCTGCTATTTTATAAAATACTATTGCTGCTCATTTGTTAGCTTGTTACCGACAAGTTTGGTGTTAATAAACATAATAAAACATTGAAAACATAAATCCTTATGTATAGGCTGTAATATTAGATGGAGAACTTAAATACTCCAAGTAAGAGCTGTTAATATGTGCAAAAGATGGATCTATGCTCCAATAATTAATGAACATTATATCAAAGTCCACCTGCTTTTTATATATATATATGTGTGTGTGTGTGCTTTATAAATACTAATCTCTAGTATTTATTCCCAGAAAAATCAAACCAACAATGGCATTCACATTGAGGACATCCCTATAGAATGCACTGGATCAGATGGGTTGAAACCAATGACCTGAACATAAATGCTGACAAAACAGTAGTAATGACTTTCAAGGGATCAGGCAAATGTGCCACAGCAGATATCTTCTACCTAAAAGCGAAACTGCTAACCTAGAATAATGCTCCAGTCGCATGGAACAGCATTCCCAGCCCACATCAAGGATACAGTGTTAGCAGCAATAATAAATATTTATCTAGAATCAGGCTGAGAACAGCAATGAAGCTTTAAGAGCCAAAATACCTCCAGCAATTATGGTCTTCATAACATCTGGTTAAAGCTAATCTGACAGACACTGGAAAAACAAAGACAACCTTTTTCAAGCGAGCTTTGTGTTTGTCAAAATTTATGCCTTCATACATAGTTTATGTACTATGCAGAGCCAAACTTTGTTCCTAGAAAATCTACATTTACTTCTATTATTATTATCATTATTATTACCAATCACACCGGCATACAACAGAGTACATAGAATACAAGAAGAGGAAATCAACAATGTAGAAAAGTGCACAACGTGCAAAGTTAAGAGTTAACTCTCTGTACAACAAAACCTTTGATTTAAGGGAGACCAGGTAAGGTATCAGTATATCTTCCACACAGTGAACATATACATTCCAACCCTGACTCATGGTAAAGCTTATTAAAAATCTTGTGGAAATCGTACATTGCGTCAACTCCCTTTTACATCGCTGCATCTGTGGTCTAGAAATTATTCCATATTTCTGATTTCGGCACTAGTACGGTATGCGACTAAGAACATAATGTAGCGCAAATATTTATGAAAATGAGAAACTGAAATTGAGTGTTTTCTTATTTATCGACGCTCTTTAACTACTTGGGTCCTTAGGGTCCCATTCTATATTTGACATTGAAAATGAGATGCTTTAATACTTCTACTCCTACCCTCATACTGGTTAATATCCTAAATCTCAAACCACATGTGCATCAATTCTTATCTGACACAATTAATCTAATTCAAACACTGTTCGGTCACTTTTATGTACTTCCAAGATACCTTCATGTTCGGTTTTTCAGGTTAGAAATGCTGGTTCTTGTAATTACTATGTTTATGGTAAGGATACAGCGAAAGCTTTTCTATCTGGTCCATATTAACGTTTGTAACAAGTGTAAACGTTTCATAATCTATTCATACAGTAATTTATGCCCGAGTTCTGACGTGTGTATGTAACCGTATATTGTATTCCGCAGAACCACACTATTATATTTACGTTCCTTTGGTTTAGCGTTCTGTGGTAACAATGCGTGTGTTTCTACTTCTGTGTGTTGGATTTATTTTTCTAAATACTACTGCCATAAGTCCATTAATTGGATTCATGTCACCAATATCCAAAAATGACCCTGCTTTAGCGAAGATTATGCTACGTTTACTAAATCAAAGTTTTCTGTTATTCCTCCTTTGTGTGTATGTGTTTGAGGTTTTCTTTTATTATTTATTGACGCTTTTTAACTGGTGTGGAACTTGGCTTCCCATTCTGTATTGGGCGTGAAAGACAGGAAATTTTGCTCAGAGGTCTATCAGCCTTGATGTTCTTTTACGTGTCGCAAATCTACGTCACGGGACTACCGACTTTACTTCTGTTCCAGAGGAAGCCACGCCAAGGATTTTTACGCCCGAAAAAAAAAAATGCATCGCCCTCCGCCAGATTTGAACCCGCGACCTTGGGAACTAGGCGGGCAAGGTTATTGTGAAAGACGTGCATTATTTTTGTACCCAGAAAATATAACGCTTATGAGTTTTAGAATGTTTATTGTAATGTTTTACTACGAACTAATGCGCACAAAATATTTATACTATATAATACTACTGCGTTATTTATTAATACCTATAACATAGTAAATGCATTTAAATATAAAATACTGTCGGTCTGGGTGGCTAAAGGCTGGTTCACAACACCAAAACGGTAACCAGAACGAGAAAGTTGAAATACATGTATTAAAATGGGAGCGTTCACAATCGACGAAAAGCCTTCCCGGCAGAGAACACCAAAGTTCCCAGGCCCCGAAAGAAGAGTTGCCCAAATTAACTTTCTCGTTCTCGAGCACGGCATATTATAGTTCCATGTTGTGCATATTAGACTCTTTGCTCTAGAGATTGTTCTAGGCGGCCGTGACGTGAAAGATTCTGTGATTTGGATAAAAGTTTTTGGTCATATTCATTTTTGAACCTTTTTTGCCAACTAAGGAAACTTCACATGCAAGAATCCCTAAACTTTTACTTCACTGTATGGATATGAAAACTTCATTATATGCAGCAGCAACTATGACAAGCTTACAATATGTGTTAAACCATACAATTGTTCTCACTAGAATATTATGTAGAATGACTAGGAAATGTGGTTCAGGCATCTACTCAGAGTTCATGTCTTTCAGAGATCTGAAGCCAGATCCACAGAATGACAGACATGCATTTTACCACCTATGCCACAACACCACTTCCACAATTCATAAAATTTGATAGATGTATTATTCCTTTATGTGGATTATTTCGACTCTTCAATTTTTTGTGAAATCACTTGTAGATCATTATTTAAACTTGACATAAGATTTACCCTACAATCATCTATTTTCAACATCACTTGTCATTGCCTTATTTCATGTAATCCAAATGTAGAATTTTTGGAAATAAACCATGTGCTATGTTGTTTTCTACAAAAACACATCATTGCATAATTTAGCTTCATGATATTCATCTTGAGAGTAGGCATATGTGTAGTAAACACAAAGTATGACTTGATGCGTCCTTTATAAAGGTATACATGCAGTAATGAAGGTTGAAGTGAGCTTTATTATGCCAAACTGAAGTCAAATGAGAAGTTTTTTTCATTGAGAATGCAGTTGGCACTATATGTAAAGAAGTAAATAATACTAATAATAAATGCTCAGAACTTGGGACCTGTTGGCCCTGCAGTCAACTGGGGTCTACAGGCATAATGTAAACAACTCTTAACACAGCATGTAATACCTGTCTGGCGAAAGAGTGCAGTTTTTAGGCAGGGTTGTAGTGTGCCATTGCTAGATTTAGACGCGAGAGATAATACCCAAATTAGAGTACAGTACATGTTACACACCACAAATGGTGACGTAATACAGCTTGTCTCTTGTTTCTGTGCAGGCTTCCTCTTCCTCCCATCTGCAGTTATTCCTCAGACAGGTAGTACTCAGTGACAGTGATGGGAGGAGGTGTTTGTTGACATTGAATGTCTCTTAGGCACACAAGATCCCAAATTCAAAATAACAATAATAATAATTTTATTTAATAATGCTAACAAGTGTAAGAATTATATTACTGTTGCTGGTATCCTAGAAACCTGTCCTAGTTTTTATATGCCAGTAAATTTAGGGCACGAGGGTTCCATATTTAAGCACACTTAGCATTATCCTGGGCACATAACTGTCAGTTGCACATTGGTGACTGACATTTCAGAGGGCAGACAGTGATTGTATATACAGCATTGTATTTACATGTTCTAGGTATACATGCAAGAAATGTTATAATGTAAACAATGTAGTGCCACAAAAGCATTTCAGGAGAAGTATTAAACAAATACTTGAATGCTTATTCTCCTGGCAGCAATAAAAGATGACAGAAATAAACATGAAGTTATTTGGAAAGGTAGACTCGATGCCACAGCTGGGATTTGAACCACAGATCTTTGATTTATGTAGCATATCAAGGAAAAGAGACACCTGCAAATACTTACGCTTTAATGTAATAGGAAAATGCCATCAAACTGCATACAATGAAGTATTTACTCATGAAACTTAATAATTATGTCCTCCCTTGAATTCCAGTTTGTTACCACGTAGCCAGTAAATATCTCCCACAAAGGTTGCTTTATTAATTAATAAGAAATTTATATTTTAATAAAGGTAAGATGGCATCCTCAAAAATGACATTTTCATATCTACAAGGTAAACGCAGGCCTGTGATACCATTATTTTCCAAAAAAAAACTTCACCTCTCCTTTATGTATTTTTGAGTGCCACAATAAAAAAATAACACCACAAAAGGGCATATTATACATCAACTTTCCCCAAAGCTATATTTTTATACCATTTATTTACTGGTGATATTACAACATCCAGCTAATTCTTGGAATTTGATATCAACATTAAGTTGGCTGTGGCTGAGGAAAACAGGCTAGCAAGATTCAAAGCTTTGAAACATCCGAGTTTAAAGCTTCATTTGTGAATCTTAACTGAGAACATTTTTTTCTAGAAAAACCTTGTTAGATTGAGCTAGGAACAAGAAGAATCCTTTTACAAGATATTCAGGATATAAAAAGACATCAAGAGGCCAGTGATGTGCCAATATAATGAGAACCTAATCACTGGGTGCTACACCCTATTATAAAAACCTTATATGAGAGAAAGCAATAATGTGCAGTTTCACCATCAAGAGAAAAATCAAGTACTAATATTGCAGTTATTATTATTATTATTATTATTATTATTATTATTATTATTATTGTAATAGTTATAAAACATGCGTTTAATGTTTGCTACAGGAAGTGTTTCATTTCAATATTTTTATACTTTTTCTACTACTTACCTGTAGCAAGTAGAGGAAGTATTGCATTTCACCCAAGCATTTGGACCAAGATTTAGTCATAAATACATGTTTTGAGGTTCCCTGAATCCCCCCCCCCCTAAAAAGAGCATTTTTACAAAAAAAAATCTATCTCCATGTGTCTGTGAACAGCATAACTCAAAAACGAAATATCGGTTAAATATGAAACTGGTATTTAAGTTCACCATCTTCCAAGGATGCAACATGAAGATTTTCAGAAAATCCTCTCACTCCAAAAATTACCTTATACATTAACAATTTTCTACAATTTTTTAATTTTTCAAAACACCTTTAACGATTTTGATTAAAATACTGCATGTTTAAGATATTTTCATGAAAAATAAAATGTATATCTTGAATTTTCTGGAATAGCCTGTGAAGTCCTCTTCATTATGAATAACTTCTAGCTAACTGAAAAACCTTAAGAGATAGACAAAATTTTATACACAAAAAATGTAATCATATTAAAGCACAATTTATGTCAAATGTTTTGTGGCATTAATGATTTCTGAGATGTTTTTTATTGGTTTGAATTATTAAATACTTATAATTTTTTCAGGTTGTCACTATTCATTTTTTCTCGTCATGTAAGGAATATGCACTCTTGTCAACTTCATAAAATCAAAATGAATATAGCTTTTCCTCATTCAGCAAAGCGTAACAACTTTGTGATGAGATTAAATTAATAAATGTGTTATAAATGTACAAAAACTGCATGTAATACAAGCCACAACACTAAAAAAAAGAATAAAACATGTTCACTAACCTTTTTCAAGCAAACAACAATATATAGTATATGCACATGCTGCAGATTGTGGACATAAACGTTTGTAAAGACTTTGGTTCATAGAAGTAATTAAACAATTAATCTGGAGGTGGTGTTTGCAGATATCATCCTACATCATGGCACATAGTTAAGTTTCAGATTGCACAGTAGATGAAATTGCTAATATAATTGATGCTATTATATGTATTTTAACATTCCATCTGACCCATCAGTACAAGCTGATCGTGTCCATTTATCTTCCACACCTAATGTGTTGGCCCAGACATCTGAAGTTTGTATTCGGCAGTCCCATTGGATCAGCCACCCTGTCTTTGGAGTTTTGTATATCTTTTCCAGGTTGCTAGGTGGATGTTATAATACCCTGTATTTTTCTGTCCCTCATTTCCTTTCAGGGCCTGGCATAATGATCAGTGTTATGTGCTTTATGGAAATAACTGTTTCTTTGCCAGTATGGAACTTCTGCCCAAACCTCTTCCAGAGGGAGGGGTGGCATCTAAGAGTCATCTGAGGATGTTCCCTAACTAAAACCACAGGGACCTTGCTGTGCAATCTTTCATACTCTCTTGCCTATCCTTTGCACCCAGAGGTTTCCAGTTCTTAACTCTAACTCTTACCTACTTCCAACGAAGTGGTCAGAATGCAAATGTTACCACCTTATCTGATCTTAAAATAGATGGGACTTCTGTTTATAAGGATCCTTGAAGACCTGGTAGTAGTGCTTCTGTTACACATGTTGAAATTCTTCCTAGTACCACAGATAATCGTTATTATATAGTCAAGATCACCACTTTCTAGGCTATACACAGATTTCTAGTCCATATTTTACTCTTCATAACATGAACTATAAACAAAAACTCACTCCTGCATCCATTAAAGGTGAATAAGATAAATAAATTACATGTAGTTGACTTTACAGTTTGTATCATCCATTACTGAATGTTTGCGCCCATTTATTACTCATTGGTTAGTACTGGTTGCATTGAAGGTCACTAGAAATGCAATTAAACTTTAAATCCCACAAAACGAAGTCCACATGCTGTTATGAATTTTGTTGCAGCCCAGTAAAGAGACCCATGATTATGATGAAATATACCGATACAGATAAGATCTGACTTATCATAGCATTGTAATTAGCACAGCACATTCAGGCTTAATCTTGAGAAACCTTACATTATCATCAACAAATTACGTATAATGCAATAGAATTTATTGCTTTGTCATATATATGGTGAAAATCTATAAATCCGTCCCAAATACTATAACAGCTGAAATTGTTAATGAATACTATAGAAAATTGATAAGTGACAAGAGATAATTCAGCTCAACTTTGAAATCAGCCCTTCAAGAAACTACTGTGGAATAAATTTTGAGGAAAGTCTTTATGATCCTTAATTTTGCAAACCTGTGTAGCCAGAGGTTAAAATATTTATAATACACTGTTTTATTTGCTAATTATATGATACTAAAAACCACTGTTGCTAAACTCTATTACCAAGATTAGCGTAGTGTAACGAAAAATTGAGGTTATAAATTATTACTAAAGCTTTGCATACTTAGGAGTACTCATTCTTTTTTTTCTTTTTTTTTTAAACTCCAACTTGTGTTTCTGTAACTAACAATATGAAAGTTATACATTTCTTTGGCCTCAGTATATAAAAGCTTTACTGTAATTCTGAGAATAATACAGATTCATAACCACACAATACTATGTTACAGCACTACACCAGGAGTAGGAGTGTATGACTATGGCATGTCACAGCAAAACAAATTTGTATAAAATGTAAATGACCATGTACATATTTTCTCCGAACTATTTAACTTTGACAATGCTATGAATTACAATGCAATATTTTACAGTTGATAATAAATTAAATGGAAGAATGAATTTTAACACGTGTTCACAATTCCCAGATAAACCATGCGACAGAATAAGTTAAAATGGTTATGCTTACAACTTCTCAATCTCAGCCTTTCGAATAGAAGGAAGTACTAGGAGGGTTAACCGACTAACCATATTGCAAAAGCAGTCATTGGCGGGCTCATTCATTCATGAAGGAGAGGCAGCTTTTTCGAGATTATTACACATTCATTTCCTGAATGATTACATCATATTCTGAATTTCATTATGCCCTGCATATAACACCTTCATAGTTTAATTTTTGTAATTGCAATCTTTAGCCACACCATAGTGTTGTGTGATTGTCAACCCCACATAATAATTTAAAAGCATACATCTCACTGTTTCTTTGATATAGAATGAATGAAAACATTTCTGCCAAGATTTATTATGGCTAATAAGCTAATAAGTTTACATTTAGCTGTCATCAATCTTAGAGAATTGAGGCAGCCATTAAAGTAAAGAATTGCAAGAAAAAACCTTTATAACAGCTTTTACAGTATACTTTAAACATTGAAATTAAAAAATTAAGTAATGCTTAACATAAAGAAAGAAAAAAAGAAAGATTTTAATTCATTCTAAGCATTACAATATATAAAAATCATAGTTCCTATGCACAAACACTGCTCATTAAAATAACAAATAAGCTGTGATGCACAAGTACGATATGAGGAGCAGGCAGCAGCCTGATTACTGATGGCATGGTCTGAGCAAGGTTAGGGCAGCCAATAATGGTCACATTTGATATAAAAGCAAATTACAGCCCAAGAAAAACTTATAAAAAAGTTTCATTAGGGTTGATGCAATCAACACACTTCCAGCCCTATGGAAGTATAAACTTAAAACCATGTTCCAGTATGGCATACATTTTATCAGTGATCAACACTTTATATACGCATGCACACTTGATACACTCATTCACATAGGGGGACTTCTGAAGTTTTCTTCTATCCCCACTGAGTCACATAACACTCCAATAGTTCTTTATGTCACTTCTTCTTTAGTTGGCTACAGATCCATTCTAAACCTTGATACAACCTACAACAATGGAAAACAAAGGAGGTTATATACATACAGATTCCACATTTTAAACTTGCATTTTGGATTAGTGGCTTTATAACATTGATAAAAGCAGTTCTGACTTATTTCAAAGCTGACTTCAAATATATATCTATATTTCTCATGCAATTAAAGAGACAGATTGTTTTCAAAATCATTAACAGTCCCTTACATAATATGACTGAGTTTCAAACCAGCATGCACAGCATTGATTGATATCTCACAAAACTTGGAACACTAAGAAAAAATTACAACAATAAATTATGTTTAACAATTGAATACCTCAAGTAACACAAGAAAATAACTCTATTAGTGCTACATTAATGACTTCAAAGTAAAAATTGGTCAGTAACAATTTCTTATTACCTCCCCACTACGTTCTGCAATCATATATATGTAGATCTGAACATTATTCTGATTATATTGCAAAAACATTGTTCATTGGTTAACAAAAAAGTTTATTTCCCCCCATTGTAATACATTACCCTTGTTCTGCTTTAGTATGGGTACCAAATTGTAATTACCCCAAACAGCCAATCACTTCTCTACCATGTGTCTAGTAGCTACAGAAGTTACTGCATTTCACCCAAAAATTTGATACCAAGATTTCACTGGAAATACATGTTTTGAGGCTCCCTGAATAAATAAATAATAAAAACAAAAAGCATTTTTAGAAAAAGGTCCATGTGTGTATCTGTTTGTGTGAGCACAATCCCATCTTGTGAAAAGCAGCACACCTCTCTACCTTTAAATTAGAATATCTCACAGGTGATAAGTGATAAAATTATGTTATAAAGTGCAATGCAAAGCTTTATATGTAATCTTTTACTTAATATTTATTATAATTGATATAATTATTTACATCAATTTTTAAAACCAAACATTTAAAAACTATAAATACCTATTAACCTGCATGTTTAAATTTCTATAAAAATTATAAATAAATTCCTTGTAGGTTTTTGTATATATTTGCATAAAACAAAGCTGGGATCCTGTATAGTAAAATTTAAATAAAATAACTTAGAAAGTGGTGCATAGCAGATTCCAGCATGGTGTGGCTGGAGAATAGTAGCAGCAGCAGCAGCGGCAATCTGTCATTGAATGCCTTGTCAATTTGTTCACAGCACGTTAGTTGCACTAGTTTTTCAAAATGCAACTGTTAAATTTGGCTTACAGTTGAGAAACATTTGAACTTTCAATCTTTTCCTATGAAGGCAACTTAACCACAATTTAAATGTGAACTTTTTTCCCCTTCAGGCCCAAATGAATACCATCTGGTTATTGTTGCATTATTGGTTGATGGAATAAATGAATTTAACTCAAGTTACCAGCGATCCCTTTCACAATTCTGTGTCTTGCCTTAAAATGGTCACTACGTTCAAAACCACTTCTGGATTATTCACGGCATTGGTACTTTGTAGCACACAATCACTGTTATCAGTGAGTGGTATTTTGGGAATTTTTTTTCTCTACAGGCATCATATAGTTTTAGGTCTGGTGACAAAGTTAAGTTCTCCATTTTTAATTTTGTAAGCATAATGTGGTTAACTAAGCTTAATGATTTCTGCCTTATGTTATTCTTAGAAATGTTAAATGGATTGAAGCAATAGTCATAGCTACATTTCTTCAGTTCACTCATTATGCACTTTCAGAAACCACATAGCTACAAGGGCTGATCAACAAAGACTGAGACTGATTTTTTCCTGTAGCTTCCATGATAGTTTCGTATCTGTAACATAAATATTTGAAAAGAGTGGATTTTTATGTATAATGTTGGTAGGCAGCAGCACTCTCGTATTGGTAGGTTGGTAGTAATGCTCTATGTTGTAGACCCTTCGTGCATTTCGCATACCAGACAATGGAGGTGATGCGAGATGAGCAGTACAGCGCAATCAAATTCTGTTTTCGTTTAAATCATACAGCCACCGAAAGTTATGAAAAGCTGAAGCAAGCGTACAGTGAAGGTGCACTACCTTGTGCAACAGTGTTTAGGTGGTTCAAGAACTTCAAAGAAGGCCGACTTGTCAGTGTTAAGCAAGGTGGGCCTGGTGTTTCGGCTTCTGCTGTGACTGAAGTCAACATCAACACAGCTGCTGTGATTGTACGAGAGGATCGGCGTATAACATTACGTAACCTCAGTGAAGTGTTGAGAATTTGATATGGCAGTGTGTTTACAATTATGCACGACCATCTCCATATGACCCGAGTTTGTGCTCTTTGGGTGCCACGTCTGTTGACTCCCGAACAAAAGGCTGTGCGAATTGAAACAAGCCGTGAGGTGCTGCATCTCTTTGCTGATGGAGGGGATGCATGTTTTAAATTGATTATCACCGGTGATGAGTCATGGTTGCATCATTATGATCCTGAAGGAAACAAGCCAGCACAGTGTGGAAATCGCCAGGTTCTCCAACACCAAAAAAGACAAAAGTTGTTTCATCTGCAGGGAAAGTGATGGTGATCACATTTTTTGACTGCAATGGAATGATTTACCAGCATGCAGTTCCCCCTCACACTACTGTTACAGCAGCATACTACACGTCAGTATTGGCTACACTGAGGAAGCACATTGCAAAGAAACGACCAGAGCTTTCTCGGACTGGGTGGCGACTTCATCATGACAATCACGGCCTCACGTTGCAAATCAAGTCATGCAGTTTCTGGCTCGATTCAACATTACCTGTGTACCACATCCACCTTATAGCCCCGATCTTGCACCCTGTGACATTTTTTATTCCCATCACTAAAGGCAAAGCTTAGGGGTATTCGATTTGAGAACTCTGAAGCAGTGCTCAAGAAAAGGGAGGCGATTCTCAAGGACCTGACAAAGAATGGTCTGCAGCACGTGTTCAAGGACTGGCAGAGACGCTATAAAAAGTGCATTGAAGTAGGAGGGGACTACTTTGAAAAAGATCATGTAAACATTGAATTGGAGTAATAAACATCTGTGAAAAAGAAATCAGTCTCAGTCTTTGTTGATCAACCCTCGTAAATAACACAAAAAGCTAGCTGAACACAAAGAAACATTTAAAATGGAACAGTGGAGAGAGGCTTCCTATCAGATTCCAGTTTGCTAAGTTACATCAAACACCAGAAGTGATAGCCTACCACTTTCATACTGTGTAACACATCAGCAGTGTAAAGCTCTCAGTCAGTAGTCTCCAACACAAACTGCTTAAAAGCATACTTCTAAGGAAGATCCCATCCTAATATTAACAGATTTAAAACATAATATATCACAATTCCTCCTGTATTTTTTCAAGATTTTAATATTATGGGGTTAAATATGGTACTGTGGTTTAAAATATTCATACTTAAAAAAGTGTTTGTTTTTTTATTCCAAATAAATAGTATTTTGTATAAGGAAAACCACAACGTTTTTATCTACAAAACTATGTATTGTTCTTATCCCTGACCATTCTGTATTCCGAGAATAAATTGCTTTTATATAATGTTGTGCACGTATAAGAAAAATGTTAACTATGCTGTAAATCCCCTAAAATACATAACTTTATTTTCCGCAAAATATAAAATACATGTCCATTTATTTTTTGTGTGGAACATGTAAATTAAATTCAGAGAAAGTAATGTTTTATGTATATTCAGTTTGATGTGGAATGACTCATAACTGATAAACGTTAAGCATAAATGAAAACGTATTACACAAAAACTGTAGATCTAGTTAAAACACACAATTTATTTCAAACTTTTTTTGTGGCATCAGCCATTTCCAAGATACCCCATTATTAATGCTTTGAATTGTTCAACACTAAGCCATTTTTTTTAAAGTCCTGTCAATTTTCAATTGTTTCTCATGATGTCACGGAAAGAGTATAGAATTTTAAAGCCAACATTTAGCATCCAGTTCTAAAACATTTATTATTGTATTCCCTTTGTATCTATAACTAAATGTACAATGGAGCTATTTCTGGAAAGGTTTATTTCAATTAAAATGCAGTAGATATGAAAATAAACTTTCATAAGAATAATTTGTATATACACTAATGATAGGGGTAGAGAAAGTCATGTGAATGTAACACTGCAGATTTTTCATTTTAAATTTGTTAGTCTGATGTAGATTCCCTGTTTTGAATCATATCACCCCTAATATTGCAGCCTGAAAATTGTTCTGCTTATGCCATTAGGGTGGTATTATTAAATTCAGTATGATGTTTATTAATACAAAGCTCTGTCAAGGCAGACTTTTCAGCTTGGTTATATCATAGCAAATGGGTAGTAATATTTCCATCATATTAGTTGCAAATATGTGATCTCTTTTTATCTTCTATGGAATAGTTTATTATGTTAGAATGGAAGTTCAATAAGTATGTGTTAAGGCAGCCATAAATGATTAACTCATCTATCATTTTATTTGCAGTCATAGTTAGACAGAACACATGTGTTGCTAAGATGACAATTTTGCTTGGTTTGATATTTTACTGTATGTACACATGAGTCAGTAGACAAAACTGGAGTATAACTAACAAGACAAACTCTGGCAAAAGAAACTTTTCAGCTTCATTTTGATAATCTTGTATAAGCTAAATCACAGCACAAGGAGAGTGTGGATAGACATAGTTTCATCATATGAATGCTTGTGATTTTCTATGGCATTGTTCACTACATGAGAATAGAATTTCATAAGTATGTTAAGTCAGTTACAGATTTGCAGAACCGGCATGGGTAGCGAAGGTCATTAAGGCATGGACTAATGAACAGGAGATCTGTGGCTCTAAATCCGCTAGGATGGTCATCTCTCTGACAGGTTTTTTTCCATCTTTTCCTCAGCAATAACTGGCAGAAAGAGAGATTACATCCCTCATTAACCCATTTTGCATCATATGATGAGCTGTACTCCCATAAGTTAGTAATGGTATTTAAATTACATAACGAGTACAGCTTGCAAGTATGTGTTGGCCAATAAAACTACATACCATTTTTAATGGACAGGTGGATCTCTATATCTCTTTAGAAGATTAATGAACAGAAAAACTAATGCTGTTAGCACCATGGGAAGGATATTTGTCTGATATATCTCATAATAAAATGAAACTGGCAAGTATGAATTGTGCTGTGCAATGTATCTGATGCATGTGAAATGATGGAAGGGTTATAAAGATGTTTATTTGCAATTGATGAAACACGAAGCTGACATTACAGCAACAAGCATGCTGAGAAGAAGGAAAGGTCAGATACCCACAGAGGAAGTAATGAAACCAAAGTGTGCTCGTAACTACCAGAAGGGGGTGGAAGGTGTCAATTTGTACGATTAGCTTTGGTTTGTATGATGCAACGCACAGCTAGACATGTGCATATTCAATTGTTTCATTGTGTTACACAAAATGACTGCTAGGAAATGGATTAACTATATGGACTTCCAAACAATGTTGTTCATAGTGTAACACTACCGAAGTTCAATGCTAGAGGTGACTTTCAGCTGGAGATGCCCCATTGAGGCTGCAAGTTAAAACATTCGCCCCTTTTACAATACACATTCCACCCATAGACAAGAAAACAAAATGGAACAAAAAATGTTGTATGCTACAGTAGTAGAAAAAATAGCCAATGTGTTTGGCAACAAAAAGTATTAGGTTGTCCTTCATTTGAAGAACTGTTTTGAGGTCTGTATTAGGCCATCAAAATTGGTGAGTCAATGCTACCAGGATCATGCACACAAAATTTCAGTTAAGAAATTAAGACAAAACCTGTCTAAAGAGGTCACCAGTTGTTCTTCCCAAAAATGGCCATTGGTACAGCTGATCACTAAATTAAAGCTATGAAATTTTCAAAATCAGGGATGTATTGTTTATCACATTCAGGACCTATAGTATATTAAAAGTAACAAACATATGTATGATATGTGATTAATACCTTAGTTAATTTATGTACTGTACAATAAACGAAGTCCACATAATATGTACTTTACATACATTTTGTCTGTAGAAACAAAATCTTGCACATTTAATTCTTTTGCTGTTTGTCGAGCTTTTCTTGTGTCATTGACCCACTACTGATCGGTAGTTTCTTAGCACTTAAACCATTTGTAAACAAATTGTCACTTCTCCATACTTTGACTCCCTTCTTTTCATTCCATTTCCTTTCTTCCCATTCTTTTAAAATGTCTTCTTTACTTTTAGAATGCTGCTGACTTACAACCTGCTGCATTTGAAAATGTGGCAAGTTCCCTTGCAGAAATTCCTTTCTCACTTTCAAGGATCACATTTCTCCTTTTTACTTTCTCTACTATGTATAGTAAGTAGGGGAAGTATTGTATTCCACCCAAAAATTTAATACCGAGATTTCACCGGAAATATATGTTTTGAGACCCCCTGAATTAAAAAAAGCATTTTTGGAAACATGTCCGTGTGAGTGTGTGTGTCTGTGAACAGCATAACTCAGAAACGAACAGTCGGATAAACACCAAACTTGGTATTTAGGTTCAGCATTTTCCAGAGATGCGACACGAAGGTTTTCAAGAAAATCCCCCCTCCCCAGATTACTCTTTAGATGGAACATTTTTCGAAAATTTTAATTTTTTCAAAAATGGCTCTAACAATTTTGATTAAAATATCATATGATTAAGATATTTTCATGACAAATAAAATGTACATCTTGAATTTTCTGGGAATGTCTCCAAAAGTATTCTTCATTCTGAACGATTTTTGCATAACTGGTAAACCATAAAAGATAGACAAAATTTTACTACACAAAAAATGTAGATCGCGTTAAAATACACAATTTATGTCATATACATTTTTTTTTGTTGAGTGAACCATTTTCGAGATATTGCTTGTTATTCCCTTAAATTTCTCAATACTTATTTTCTCAAATGGGAATTTGTTATTCATTTTTTTGTCTTGGATATGCAAAGAGTATTAATCTGTGGCAAAGAGAATGGTGCTGCACATAGCAACCAGCTATTAAGAGATGTCTATGCTTAAAGGCTACTGTATTTCTATATTGCCCTTGCAAATACAAAACAAGGGGAACATAGTAGGCCTTAAGCGATAGTCAAATATTTTTAGAACTGGTCGCTATGTGTAAAATGTAATTCTCTTTGCATGTCAAAAGATCATTTCTGCAAACGTTTATCTCGATTAATATGAAATAGATGGAGAATATGAGTTTGTAAAAATAGTTTGTACAAGAGTAGAGAAAGTCATGTGAGTGTAACACATCAGATTTTTTCCAACATTACAACAACCCATGACTTATCACACATTATGAACTTCCTTACACATTCACTGACAATGAATTAATAAACACAAGTACAATTGTTTCACAAAGAAAAAGTATCTCACCCACAACTAATGACTGTCACAAATCAGTCTTCCAAAATAGGAAAATTGTGATTCCTTGTCTTTGAAGATCAGTAGCAACCCTGATTGTATGAATGTGACAACCACATGTTGACCTCACATGGAGAAAAAGGACAGAGGAAGGTCACTCCTGCATTGTAAAACAATCTTTAAGAATCAAAGATAAGTCTGTGTGAGCATTGCAGCATGAAAAACAATTCACAGTGGTTATGACTGGCCTTAATTCAGATCAATTTGCATTGCCACTGTTCACTGTGTGAGGTGGCCATTTAAGGGAGAAGATATTAACATACGCTTTATGGGAAAATTAATCGGTTCCACAGTAAAATGGCCATTTATTGAGGTGGCTGCTAATTGAAGGTGGCCATTTAGGCAGGTTTGGCTGCATATTGGTTGACTTATTTGAATTTTTACTTTACCTACCATGTACATAGTAGAAGTTATTCCATTCCACCAAAAATTTGATACCAAGATTTCACTGGAAATACATGTTTTGAGGCCCCCTGAATACAAAACACATTTTAGAAAACAGTGTGTGTGTGAACAGCATAACTCAAAAATGAAAAGTTGGATAAACACCAAAGTTGGTACTTAGGTTCAGTAACTTCCAAGGATGCAACACAAAGATTTTCAAGAATCCTCCACCCCAAACTGTGACAATGACAAATAAAATGAATATCTTTAATTATCTGGGAATAGCCTGTGAAGTCCTCTTCATCTGGGAGAAATTTTGTATAATCTTGTATAACTTGTAAATGTTAAGCAATAGATGAAAACTTACTACACAAAAAATGTACATCTCTTTAAAACAATTTATTTCAAATAACTTTTTTGTGGCATCAGCCACTTCCGAGATATTTGTTATCAATGGTTCAAATTATTCCATATTTGATCATTCTTTTAAAGTCCTGTCAACATTCAGTTGTTTCTCACGATACCATGGAAAGAGTATGGAATTTTAAGGCCATGATATAGCAACAGTTCTTAAACATTTGACTATCATTACTGCCTTTGTATACATAATGGATTGTGTAATGTAGCTATTTCTGTAAAGGTTTACTTGGATTAAAATGAAGTAAATAAGAAACAAGCTTGTGTAAGAATAATTTGTATACGCACTATAGAGGGTAGAGAAAGTCATGTAAATCCAACACATCAGAGTTTTAAACTTTACAATGCACCTGTGCAGCTGTACAGGGATTTAAATGAAATTTCTAGGTAGCCATGAAGATGTTTAAATAAGATCCAATGGGTTAATGAATTTTAATAAACAAAATGCTCTAATATTCCCAAGAAAGTGAACAGAAACAAACCCTGATCATCTAAAACCGAAGTCTCTTCTAATAGTTCTTGATAGTACTGATCTCCACATAGATATTACAGTTGTACTGTGCCATTCCTTTGCACGGATAATACTGCACCATGTATCTTTGTATAATGTGTCTAGAAAGCTGACCACAACTCTATAGCAGCATTAAATACGCAGCCTGCAAAAATTAATGTAGGCTTATAAACAACGAACAGTTCTAAATGAATATAAGAAAAAAATACATATTTGGTTCACTGGTTTTGAAAGAAAAGAGATGGCTGTTTTTAATCTTTTTAGGTCTTTAAGTCTCAGTTATTAATTTTTAGATTTAACAAAATCAGGACATTATCTTCTAGGCATGAAACACAAAGTAAAAAATGAAAACTTGAGACAGAAAAGTTGAGGCATAATTTCTGGTATGGGTAACTGTTTATGTGCACAGAGATAAAATGTTTCCTAATGGAGGAAGAAGAGCAGCAGCAGCAGAGGAGGAGGAGGAATCCCAGCTAATGATCTCAGCGTTTGTTCTTGCTTGAGAGTTACAAAATTATTTAACAACACTAGCTGTTTATCCTTTGCTGACTTATGTAATTATGGCAGCCACTGCTAGGTGACATCATTTACCATATTAGAGCTATCTACTGGAAATAAATGGCCAGTATTCTGGAATTCACAATAAAGCATGTTTTTATGATAAAATGTTTTTCTCCCAAATCATTTAATAATTTAGTATCTGATTTATTTAATGAGCACACCTAAAATGATACACTACAACTAATTTATCAATTCCTTATATCTAATTTTCTGAAAATGCTCTTTAATTATGGTTTCCAGGTTACATTTACTGTTCTGTTCCAATATAAATTTACCATAATTCAAAGAATTTCTTTCATAGTTGCAAGATATTTAACTTTCTGAAATTTCATCCTTTTACCAATTTGCAATAACATAAAACATTCTTGTAACATTTTTAAAACAGGTTTAATGTTCCTTAAAACATCTTATATCTACAAAGATAAACAAAATTATGATTGTGAATCAGTGCTGAGTTAATCCAACATTTGTTTTTAAAAATATGACAAAATCCTGAAACGTTCAAACCTTGGTTACAGACAGATACCTGGATAAGGTTTTTACAGAGCTTTTCCTTATGCTGAGAAGAAGAATGTTGGGTAACTCTAAGCTTTACGGACCCCAGACCCATTTGAGCATCATTTCAACCATTTCGTTCATTCATATCCAATATGACTTACCTGGTTAAAGGACACTAATTAATCATACATATAAAAAAATCCTTAAAGAAATCTCATCCAGGCAAGTCATCCCAACTGAAATTCTCACACCTTTCAAATTACAAGACAGACTATTTTACATTACAGCACCAGACTGGTAGCAAATATGCTTCTCACAGTTAAGGTTCTAGACAGTATGGCAGCATGCAGTAGGAGAGTTGTGAAGAAACTAGATAAATGTAACACATGCAGATTTGCATAAGCAGTTCAATGGGAGATTTGAGCCAGCAAAGTTAGCTACACAGTGTTAACTTAAACCAATAAAAACGTCTGAGGCATGCAATTTTAAAAGCAATGCGACTCATTTGATCCATGTGATACACATGCTGGGGATTATGCAAGCTCATCTTAATGGGGTTGTAAACAAGCATGCAAACTTGCAACTAATCATAGCATATTGATTGCCTTTTACATTACATATGCTGATGTGTGAAATATTTGCATCTAAGTGAAATAAACCACTTAGAGCCTGTACTACGATCACCAGATAAAAGCAATGTTTAAGATTACTTAAAAGTTACCAAATGTATCTGAAAGTTAAGTAGAAAACATGTACTATGACTCCTGCATATTTACAATCTGGAAGGGTATCTCCTAGATTAGCTAATTAAAAGATCAAACAGTGCATAACAAGCAATCTGACAGAGATCAGACAACAAAGATGGCCATATGTCGTATTGGCTTAATGAATGATTTTGATTTGGAATCAGATATGAATGATGAGATTTTGGTCCAACTGTTTGTTGGTGCCCAAAGAGCGAGGTGCATTATTCTATGCCCAAACACTTTTGAAGAGTGAGATGACGAATTTTTAACTCTTCTTCAAGTATCTAAACAAACGTTACTTTTATTTGAGTTCTTTATACCGCTGTCTGTAGTGTGATAGCTGTATGTATTGTGTTTAAAGCAAGCCTTTGGCAATTCAGAGCCTCAGATCTAAATAATAAACCTATTTTGCAACAAAACTGAGGAGAGTGATCATATAAAATGCCAGTAACCTCTTTATATAACATTTTCAGCAACCTGTGCTGTAGGTGAAGTGACATTACAAATTCTAAGCTTTAGTGCAACTTAAATTGTTACCATATACTAGTTTCTATAAGTTATTTTGTAGCTAAAGTGAAGTTATAGGTACATATATTACGTTTCAGTAAACTGTGTGCACGCATGTGTGTGTTTGTGTTTATATATATATATATATATATATATATATATATATATATATATATTTATTTATTTCTGTAAACTGTTCTATAGCTAAAGTGAAGTTACAGATACATATGTTACAAAATTTCAGTAAACTGTTCAACAGCTGTTGCAAGGTTATATTGTGACGTTTGTAAGCATTATTGCGTATGTGACCTGGTTGCCCAGATTGGATATTGCGCAAGAGTGGAGGGGATGGATAAGGAAGCCAGTTCTAACGTAGCGTACCCACGCCAAGGTTAGCGTGGTTCAGTCACAGTCGAGCCGAGCTATTGCTAAGGGCAAGGTTGTAGCGTGTGCGCTGTCCATGCGTGCAAGCATGGCGTCCCCCACCAACAGGCAAGGAAGCAAGGAGGTATTGTAATTTCTCTTTATCCTAGAATATATTTGTCATCCGGATCATGCTGTTGTGAATTTCTATAGTAGATAGACCCTTACCTCATCCACATCATGATTTACCAACATTACTAGGGACATTTTAATATATTTTTCATAATTTCATTTAGCTACGTCTCCCGTCGAACCTCGCATAATGTGTGCTAGCATAATCGATCTTTTCACGGTACCCACTCTAACCCCCATTGAGCTAGAATAACATAGAGGTTACGACAATATTAATATAAATTTTTCTGCAGCAGAGGTTACAAATTCTAAAATTTTGTGCAGCTTAAGTTGTTATATGGTTTCTGTAATTTCTGTAAACTGTTTTACAGCTGAAGTGAAGTTATAAGTACCTACATATATTATAAAATTTCAGTAATCTGTTCAACAGCTGTTGCAAGCTTATGTTAACCCCAGAACACCGAGTTGTGATTTTTACAAAGACAAATGGCAAAAGTGGTCGCAGAATTATCTCCCGCGCTTTCTTAACCATACAACTTTTCTTAGCTTCATTGTTGGACATGATTAATCAAGTGGTGTACTCGTTCCTGTCATTTTTTTGTTGATATAGCAACACAACCAAGCATCTGCAAGTCAACCGTGAGTTTTACAAGGCGTTAGTGATAGTGTGCAATATTTTCTTGAAGGTGAGGCTTATACAGTTCTCGTTTTTTCATTTTATTTTGTATAATTTGCTACATTAGAATATAATTTTAATTTAGGATGGTCTCAACTAATGATTCGGACTTCGAATACAAACTACTGAAATTTTTTGCAGAGATAGAAAGGAAAGAAGAATCCCATGGCAAAAATTTAAAAATTCTCAGAATGAGGACAGTGAAACATGAGGGAGGGTCGAAGAAGAATCTATTTTCTAATGGCACTGTTAGTAAAAAGATTGTGACTCTGGAAAAGAACAACAGAATGGAAAACCAATGAGTGAAAATGCAATATCACATGATTTTATAGGAGTCCAGCTAAGCCAGCATTATGAGGGAAAAACGGACTTAGAAGTCATCAGATCCACCAACTCAAGCAGCTACTCGCACTCCAAAACGAAATATAGTTCATTTCATTCAGGGCCAAAAGAGCAGTGTACAGCATTGTGTTACACCCTTGGACTGCTTCAACTTATACTTTGACAGTGACCTGTTGGATACAATTAAATGTCTTCAATTATTAAAGCTATTTTTGCTAATGGTAGATTCGAATACGATACACTTTAAAAAAGCCCACCTGTTTTGTTCATTATCAAACAAAGATTACTGCTAAACCTATAATAAAACGAAAGTAAAAAATTTAATGCGCATTAGTGATAATGTATCTGTAGCAACACATTAGTATATATGGGTTAATATCAAAATTTTTTGCAAACAGTTCTGCAACAAAATTGAGATTAAGGTTATTATAACATGGACAAGGTGTTCCGCAGCAGTATATGTCCTCTAACAAAATACTAGTAATCTGTCTTGATATAAAAGTTTCAGTAACCTGTTCTGCAAGTGAAGTGAGGTTATAAATTCTAATCTGTAATAAAATTTAAGTCTTATGTAAAGTTTTGAGTTAACTGTTCTGCAGCGGAACTTAGATAAAATTGTTATATCATTTGTAAGTTGCGTTGCAGAAGTGTAGTTATAATTTGCTTTTCGTAATCCACAACATGGTCAGTTAATGTTAAATTCATTATTAAGTGCTTACTGCCATGTATTTACTAATATATTCATTGTGTGTCAGCGCTACTTTATGTGAGGCACATCCAGAAAGTAAAGAATGATTTGGCATAACTACATAACGAAACATATCAACGCAAAACTTTATTTTCAAAGATACAGAACCTTACTCTATTTCTCAATGTAATCACCATAGCTGTCAAGGCATTTATTGTAACGTGGTACCAGTTTTTCAATGCCAATGTTATACTCTTCTACCGCCAAAGACTGTCACTGCCTCTTTGAGGTCTTCATTGGTTGGAAACTCTACTCCCTCAAAAATTCCTTTAGTTTCAGAAACAAGTGAATATCCTGATTTCTTTCATCAACATTTGCTTTCAACTCATCCTCAATCAGTGATTTGCCTATAAATTTGTATTGGCCGAACATTTTATGCATTCGAAAACTGAATCGCATTATGTACTTCACATTTGGCATGATTTTCAATTGGCGCCACCATTTGGATATGTTATAAAACAGACAGGCATGACCTCACAACAATGAAACTTGACTCATACTGAGATGGAGTAAGGAGCTAACTAGTATGCATGCAATTGCGGTGGTGGGGGACCGGCGCCGAGCGTGATGTGCAATTGTTCTTTACTTTCTGGACGACCCTCGTATTACTAAAATAATGTCCCGTTATTTTTAGTTACCACTCATTAGGATTGTTTTTCTTACTAATTATTTGTGTGTGTTTCAAGTGTATAAGCACAGACCTCCTACATTGTTTTTCCTCCAAAAATCATGCAGCTATTTAAACAACCCTTTACCATTTAGATAAAGCATAAAATTGAACTTTTAGTCTATTTTTCTGAATTTCTTCTTTTCAGTATTTTTCACTATTAAAAATGCTTCTTAGACAACAGTTTATAACTTATTTGCTTAAAATTTTCACATAGCCTTCAAGAATTACAGGTTTAAGAATTGTTGTGCACTGGTTAAAAACAATTTCAGTGAAATTAACTATTTTCCATAACTTACATCGAAAAAGTTTAAATGTTCAATAACATGTATAGCATTTGTCTCTTAAACTAATTAAAATTAAGAAATGCCTGCTCAAATTAAAAATTTAGGAGTGATATGATAAGCTGTAGGGTGCAAGGAGCATTTCATATTACCATATTAAAAAAAGATTAATTATGAATAAAAAAATTAATATTTTAACAACTTTACATAGATTGTTAAAATTCTGTATGAAGTAATATGTTTTATGTTCTGAGTATTTGGTAAGAAAAGTGAAAGCAACCAGAAAACTGGATTTTTAGATTTTCACAGATGCATTGCCTTAAAAACCGATTACAAATTCCTGTAAAATCGAAATACTTATAGTCAGAAGTCATAGTACTCATAAAATAATGGGCTACAATATTCTAATCATATTCTTGGTAATTGTAAATACAGAAATATTAATAAACATACACATAGAAAAGCTCTGATAACCTTTCCTTACCTTCTCTATCCACATGATAGCATCAGTCTTCTTTTTTTTCAACAATATGTTGGTACGTTGATATTGTAATGAAAAGAAGCTAGAAACAGTGATGTGTATTGAATTTATTTAAAGGTGAGTCGGAATTGTTACACTAACATCACTTAAGTTTACTCACTTAACATGTTTCGGGAAACGGTTGTTCCCATCCTCAGAAGTTAATTCAGTCGAATTAACTTCTGAGGATGGGAACAACCGTTTCCCAAAACATGTTAAGTGAGTAAACTTAAGTGATGTTAGTGTAACAATTCCGACTCACCTTTAAATAAACATGTTGGTATTTTATCATGCATTCCATTAACTTTAACGATTTCTCTGGAATAGTTTTCGGTTTGCTTTCTTTTCATTTGCTCCATTTTTTAATGGCCAAAAACTGCGCATTTTGTGGATGAACAAACAGGAACAGAACAAAAGCTAGATTGCACAACTCTAACACAATTATAAATGCCCCAGGTTCCTTCCTGGGAACTAAGGCATGTTTCCTTACAGCTGAGCGCCGCTGTGCCTACGTTGGAAACTCAAAGTTGCTATGTTTGGTGTAAATCATTGCCAACATAACACAAATGTTACTAGATCTTGTGGATACCGATTCCATAGTTGAAATTCGTTGGTAGTACAGGAGAAAACTTTTATCTTTCAGGTTGGTAAATTGCAGCACAAATATCTAACGCTTTATCTGGCAATCATAGTACAGGCCCTTAAACATTTATGGAAGCAGAATCTTAGGTTTTGTTACTTTTCCTCATTTCAAAGGAAAAAAGCTTACACTACTTCAGAAAATGACTGTTTTATTTCTCAAGCTATCTTTTTATATAATCTGAGAACTTACCCTTCACCAGTCAGAGCACAGCATGACTGTATTTGCCACTGATGCTTTTTAATGGAAGTGAGATCAAGCTGTTTGGAAATCTCTGCTGCTGACATTGAACCTTTAAGGTCCTGCTTGTTGGCATAAATAAGAACTGCCGCTTTTGACAGTTCTTCATGCGCTAACATCCTATATAATTCCTCTCTTGTTACTGCCAATCGTTCCCGATCTGTTGAATCTATTACTACAATCACAAACTGAAACATACAATTAATGCATTATTTTCATAGCTTACTCAGTGCATTTCATTCACAATGAATTATTTTTCATATGCAGAACAAGTTTTTGAACTTTAGTGTACTTCATTCTTATTAGCTTCATAAAATTGCTGTAAAATTAATTTGTACCTATTGAAAGGAGCATAGATGTCCTCCGCTTAGGACACAGCTCTGTGTGTAGTAATAAGTGAAAAATTATACTATTTTATCCTTTGATTTACTAAAAATTTTATGGAGCACCCACACTGACATGTTTTAGTTAACATTTAGTAACACAGGTAGTATACAATGTTCAACATTTTCATGTGTTTCTCAACAAAACCTAGTGGTGATTAACATTTTGGTTATGCTAAGTATATTTTGTTAACACTTTTGCGAATAGAACTTTTCATGAACCCTTAGTGTGCTTATTAACATTCAACAATGCTCATGTTCAGAAGGCACCAATGCACATTTTTCAATTATTTATCCAGTTGACTTGCAACATGCTGTGATGCTTGACTTGAAATTAGAATCTATCTTAAAATTAAGCATGGAATGATTGGTAGAGATAGCTTTATAGGTATTTGAAATTAGACAGTAACCTGTACACATAAATTAGAAAAACTGTGATGTATTTGAATTAGATTTGTTTTGTGAGCTGGAATTGTAACACTGTTCATATGCATACCAAAGATGGGTATTTAAGTAAGATAGGTTATCATGAATTAGCCACAACCAGCAGTTCACAAGATTCCCTCATTCAGAGGAGGTGCCATTATTGTTTCTCTTTTACATAACTGGGAACATGCATGAAAATGTAACTATGCTCACATATGAGGCCTTTTGATTGAAAATTTCTTAGGATCTGAAAATAAATAAAAATATTAATCTAAGTATCATTAAATTACAATTTAATATGCAGAGAGGTCACATGAGGCAACGATGCCTCCTTATAATATTGGTCTGACGTCACCATCTATGTTGGTATGACCAGCAGAAAGAATAAACCATCCATATTTTATTATGTGAAACGGAGACATGCTGTGTTTTGTTTCCCTTTTATTTTAGTATAGTATATGTAGCAGAACATTCATTTTTGTTTCGGCATCAACATGAATTTTAACCAGATGCTCAAGCAGAAAGGATACAAATTATGTATAGTTCCTCTGTACATCAATACATCACATACATTCACCAAACTGTTTATTTATGTGCCAAAAACCTGAAATCAGGAATAAAAGGATTTTGCCATGGTGAAAAAATGTCAATGATATCTCGGACAAATCGAATAATATATTGTTGTAAGGATCATTTTAATGTGAGTTAAACATTGCAACATTTTTCTGTTTTTATGCTAATTTTTTTTTTAAATTTCAAGTCATTGAAACCATTCATTTGCCACTTTTAACATCTTTAAGAACTGCATTTAGCATTTCAGTAGACTTTTATATGCACAATAAAAGGTAGTGATGAATATAATATTACCCAATCAGTATATTTTCTCATGCCAAATTAATAAATCATAGGGTAAAAATTAAAACACCTGATCACATTCTATGCTAAGCAATTAACTTTTCTCCTTATCACTATCATCAGCATCTTCATGTAATAAATAAAACGTTACTGATTTATTTGCTCTTTTTTTCATGTTATTCTTATTCTATAATTGAAGGCACCTGGGAGCTTTTAAAGCATTACATTTGTTTTTCATAAAGTCAACAACTTGCAGCTATTTTCATTATCCCTGTGATTTCTATACATTTTACACAATACAAATTAATAGGCAACAAATCTGCTAGTCCCATGAAAAACAGTTTTAAGCCAGATGTTTGATTTAATACTTTGTTGCCAATGAGAAATACATTACCATGCTTCACTATTTACTTCTGAAAACCAATCAGTAACACATCTTAGGTTTTTGACATAGGCATTAGATGTTAAAACTTAGCAAACTTGCATAATCAGACATATAGTAGGTGGGTATGCTAATCAACAGTATGCTTTTAATCCACAAATTTCTGCAGCCACAAGACAGTCTTATTTCTGAAAAACAATGCTACCCTTAATGCATCTACACATGGTAGATTAACTGAGTGTGCCTTTTTAAAACCTTCCTGCATCATTTTAAAACTTGCAAAAATAAAGCTGTAACCAACAATATATATCTGCCATCAACATAAGCATACAGCTTGACTTCAGGTTGTCAGAACATTGTTGGAGGCATTTTTGAGAGCCTTGTGAAATGGGACTGTAACATACTTTTTCCTTGCTTTCTAAAGAACATAAAATCACAATGCAAATAATTTCCTTTTAATTTGAGAATTAGCTTTTCATTAATAATATTTTTAGTATTTGGGCATGTTCCCAATCTTCTAGTATTATACTCAATACTGTAGTTGGGCAGGAATGCACCAGAATGCATTTTCCAACATAAAATAATTTTAAGCTCCAAAATTCGGTAAAAATAAACTTCAACATGTTTTTAAAAAATCACTATTCAATGGTTTAGCGTCTATAGTGTCTTTGATATTGATCACTAAAGATTATTTCAATCAAAGATTACCAAAACTATGGAGCAATGCAGAAATGGAAAGTCAGCTAAGTTTACTAGCAAAAGCTCCACTGGTGGACTCGGTCATTTTTATGCAACTAGCTGCATGTCTCATCTGTGGCAGTGCCTAGTGGACCATACAAAGTTTAGCTTTTTTACTTGCATTCAGTGATGAAGTTTTTAAAATTTAAACTTAAAACATGAGTTTAAGTGATTAAAGAAAAGAACCTGAACCTAGTTAAGAACTAGTTCACACCACATGCTACTTTGTTCAGTTTCTTCAGTGCTAACCGCCATCCTAACCTACACCTGGTCAGACCAACCACATGCTTTTTTATAGTTCATTGGAACTTAATTTAATTCATGTTTGGTTTATTAGTAAAATCATGAAGTCTAATAGGAAAATAATAAAAATAATGTAAAACAATGTATTTAAACATTAGGAGTCGAATTTGGGACGTGTTAGTTTCACTTACTCCGTAATTTATACAGAACATGTTTCAGAAGCTTTCATTATATTGGTAGATGTAGGTTGACCTACAGCTGATGATGGAATAAAAGCTTCTGAAACATGTCCTGTATAAATAACAGAGTAAGTGAAGCAAGTGTGTCCAAAATTTGACTCCTAATGCTTAAATACTGAATTTTGCCTTCACTGTTACAAAGCTTCTAAAAAATTAATTAATGTAAAACAAGTCTAAGCAGCAAAGGAAATGTAGAATCTTAAAGAAAAGTAGACCAGTGGAATCTCATCAGTATGTTTTTGCAGGGACCCAAGGATTTGGAAGTCATAGACGGGAAAATGTATTAACAAACAGACAAAATATGCAATTTAGGAGCTTTATAATTCTGTAATAAGAATCTAATAATACATATCTATGGTTGATTGCTTTGTTTGGCAGAAGTTTTCTATCCATCTTGTTTAATAAAGTCATTGCTTTGTCATCAACTAAGAAACTATATGTATATCACTTCACTATGTTTATTGTCCCCACCACTTCCGATATTGTAGAAACTGACTCAGCATCTACCTTACTGTCACTTTCATCCTGCAATGAAGCTTCTTCTGTCATGTGTTCAAGTATCACAGTTTCAAACACTGGAATTTCACTGTCAATGTTTATGCACGTTTCAAAACAGATTCATCTGCTATTTGGCACCATTCTTCACTCATACTTCTGGCGTGAAATCATCAAGACCTCTATAAAAGCCAACTTTATTGAAGCATTTCTGAATTGTATCTTACATCACAAAATCCCAGGTAGCCTTAATGAAGTGCATAGCATCTAACATGGTGGTTTTTCTTGTCGATTCCAGTGCAGCCAATCTTCTCTGATACGTTTGTTTCATGCACCACATTATACCTCAATCTAAAGGTTGTAGCTTACTTGTGAGGTGTAAAATGATCTTTATGTTTCTTAAATTTGTAACAATTGGTGGATGAGCAGCACAATGATCAATGAAGAGTGCAATTTTTGTTTCCTATACCCAGTCTTGCATCCCATGCACATAACAAATGTTCAAATACAGCAGAGGTTATCCAGGCTTTTGTGTTGTAAGTGCATTAACATGGAAAAAGTCACACATTCTTGAAGCATCCTGGACTGAGCAGTTTTCCAATAACCAGTGGTAACAACTTCTCTGTTCCACTTTCATTAAAGCAGAACAGAACTGTAAGCCTCTCCTGTTAAGTTTCCCATTGTGACACTTAGTGCCTTAAAATACAGAGTTTTATCTGGCAGAAGATGAACTAATAATCCTGTTTCATCTGCATAATAAACATCATCAGGACTATGGTTTTTCCAAATTGACAGGAGCATAGTATTTTTCCACATATCCATATTTTCGTAGTGTAGCTTCACTATCTAGCGTAGCAGTCTCAACTCACACACATCTGTACACTAAGTCATGCCAATTCTTGAATCTTTCAATCCAGCATTTGGATGCTTTAAAATCGTCTAGTCACATTTTCTGTACTAAACGTGTCACCTGAGTTCAAACCACAGCAACTTCTACTGGCATGTTTGAAGCTTGTGCTTGTATAAACCACTTTAGTAGAATGTCTTCTAACTCTGGAAACTGACCCTTTCGATTATGTTTTCTTTTAGCATTTTTTCCTTCTTCAAAAACAGTTTCAATCGGTAGACATTTGCTAACTATCATATTTGAGGTTGGCAGAGGAATGTGTAACTTCTGCGCTAAACGCACATGTTTCATATTTGGATTACAATCTACTTCTTGAAGGATTTTTAAGTTTTTTCACTGTTTGTTATTTGCTGTACTTTCTTTTTCTCCATTGCAAACGTACATAGTAAAAAGTTAAAATACGATGTACATATGTTTAGTCAACACTGGCAACTATCATCAGCATTTGCCATGCCAAGCTAAAAGCACCTAACCAACCCACACAAATTGCATCACACAGATGCATGTATGTCATTGGCTACTGGTCCCCATACCAACTGGATTGACCAACATAGCGAGTGAGCATGTCAAACTTCAAACATAGTTAACAGGAGCTTAGGTGTAGAGGATTGGCTATAGGAAGCCTCCTATCCCCTTTCCTGGCAAATTTATTCATGAATCAACTTGAAACACACATCACCAAAGCCTTTCCCTATATGTTCAAAGCATGGTACAGATAAGTTGATGATATATTTGTGATAGTAAAACACAAACACATAGAGGATGCTCTCAAACTTTTAAATTTACAGGACCCGTTCATTCAGTTCACAGTAGAAACAGCAACCAACAACTCATAGCTTTCCTGGACCTCAAATTAACAAAGATTGCAAACAAGATAGAATTTGGTATACACAGAAAACCCATGCACACAGATAATTACATCAAAGCACACAGTTACAACCCTCAGGCACACAAAGAGGCAGCATTCAACAGCATCACTTATAGACTAAGCAACATCCCCCTCAACAAAACCTCATGTAACAAAGAATATAAACACATCATCAAATCTGCAGAGCGCAATGGATTCAGTCAGAAAATGGTAGATAGGAAAATATTGAAATTCAAAACACAAAAACACATCAAGCAGGTCACAACACTATCAAACACGGTAGAAAAGACCAACTTCAGAAAATTTACAAACTGCCCAGATCTATTTCATAAATTTTAGAACATTTTCAAGAACCACATCATCACCCTTGCACTTACAACAAATGCAGAACCAAGAATCTCATTTAATGAAGAAAATCTGATCGCACGTCCCAGGAGAAAAAGTCAGGAATCTACCAGATCCAATGCAAAAATTGTGTGAAGGTTTATATCGGGAAAACTAAAAGGAATATAGGCACCCATTTCAAGAAACACGCACTGCATCAAATTTAAATAGACCAAAAAATCTGTAGTTGCATCACACTTCTGGACTCAAAACAAGAAATAGAAACCATCAAGTTGCTGAAGTCAGCCCAGAAACCCAAAGAGTTGAAATATGGGAGAAGATAATATAAAGAAATTTGAAAACTGGATCACAAACTCTGATGTGCCAGAAGCAGACACCCCTTATTTATCCACAGGCCACTAAAAGAAACCTCAGAGTTGATCTGGCAGTCAACAGGCAGCTGAGGATGTGACATGCTCTGCATAATAAATAGGTAAGTGAAGCTATTAAGATTGTTCAAGTTGACTCCACCTTTCCATTAAGTATCTTTTAGTGTTAATAGATTATGACTATGAATTGAAGGCATAATAATATAATAACTGTCTAATAATATACCTTTACTATTCATTTATAACAGTAAATTGTTTTAGTAAGACAAACAAGAACCCTTCCATGGGTGCTAATGACCTCAGCAGTTGTATGCCCTAAAGCTCCACTACTAGTACTATCCTTTCATGTCTATTATTTTATTTACAGTATAACAGCCACTGCAGCAACATGGCTATGTTGAGAAATCTGGCTAACCCATGTAAATTTTTTTGCGCATGTACCATGTAACAAGATAATATATGTGACTATTACATATTTTAATTTTCATATACATTACATTTGATCATGAATAATTTTGATTTTTTTATCATTCTTCATAAGTATATGTTAACTGATACTATTGTTATTAGCTGATTACACTGAGAATTGTTGGCAGCATCTTAATTATGAAATTACATTTGGTTTAAATCATATTAAAATTCAATATTTTTTCAAATGCATTTCTATACATACAAATTAGCTACCATGAAAAATATACACACCATCAAGAAAGTATTTTTGTGAAGTCGCGTAAAACGTGAGCCAAAAACACTGAAAATTCCCAACATTTACGCACACGCGCACACACACACAAAAACTGCTTTACTCAATTCATGTAGAATTTTTGAAAATACCACATACAAAAGAGAAGCAATTTTGGTATATTTTTAAAAAATTTATAAAAATGATAAAATGAACGATCTGAAAAACTACCAAAACATGTAAACTGTATTACCATTTTATCTTTATGTCCAGAAAAAAAAAATCAAGATTTTTCCCTGCATTAATGTTTTAAAGTACAGATAAATACTTTCTTGAGGGGGTGTATGTGATTTGTTTTATATCTATGCAAAATAAACAATCTGTTGGTTTGGTCACTTTATGTCATGGCAACAAACAAGAAACTAGGAAGAGAGAAAATTTTATACACTTTGCTTAAGTCTTCAAATGAGCAGAGACGTGTTAACACAACTTCTTGTAACATGACAAAAGCCTAAAGGCAACCGATAAACTAGGATAGAGTGAATAAATATGAATATTTGTTTTTATTATCAAAATATAGATTTATATATAAAAAGAAAAATAATAAAATTGAGGTTGGAATTTACTTAAATTATTTTGCTCGCTTGACACCATGACTTGAGATAAGACTCATTGCTAAACAGTTATGCCAGAGCACAATTATAATATACTCAATTAACACTTCGTCACAATTTCATAATTATATTTCAAATGTCACTTCTTTGTATGGTCATTAATACCACCTCAATAATTAAACTTATTATACAAAATATTCATTTTACAAGATACAAAAAACACGTGCCTCTGTGTTACTGTAATATGTACTCCATGCAGCTCTCAGACTTTGCTGCCCTCCAAGGTCCCACATGATAAAGTGTATATTCTTCCATACCACTTCTTCCACATTTGAACCAATAGTTGGAGACGTATGTACAACCTCATTCATCAGGTACTGGTATAGGATTGTGGTTTTCCCAGCATTATCCAAACCAACCATCACAATTTTGTGTTCTGTTTATTAAAAATAAAAATATTAGTTTAAAGCATAAAATATGCAAGATCCACAATGTTAAAAATAAATTGATGATATTTTCTAGCCACTTCTATTACTATCCATTAAGAGATTAAAGTGTAGGCACAATTTTGTAATAAGTTACAATATCCACTTTTACATCAATAAAGTAAAATAAACTGAAAATTGAGTAAGAGAGCTGATGAAATAAAAATATATAACATGTGGATAGCTATGCTTAAGTGTTTCCAGTTTTATTTGCAGAAATGTTTAATTTTTTTCACAAAAAACATTGTAGGGAGATAAAACACTGTAAAAAACTGATTTTTATACACTGAAAGCTAGTAACCAATTCTTATAATTGAAACAAGTCAAACATACCACCAAGATGAAAACAAAACCATTAGTTTCAGAGAAGTACTTATATGCACACAGTTAAACAATGTCACCTTACGTTTCTTTTAACTTCTCAGCAATACTCTTTATGTGAACAAACACTTGTACTGCAAACATCACACTTAAGGTAACAATAATACATTACCATAGAAATTAGAGGCATACATTGTTTTGAAATAGCATCATGCTCAGCATCTTACGCTGACTAGAAAATACCATTAGCATTCTTAAACACAGTATTTATGATATATCTGAAGCACAAACAGTACTGTACTCTCTTGCTGGTATTATGTTATAATATATTACACACAAAAGTCCTTAGTATATCATTCATAAGCTAACGCACAACCTAAAAATGCTTTCTGAATGAAATAAGTAAAATGCTAATCAACATCTGAAATTCACTGAGAGGAGACTGTTTCAATTTTTCCCGAAGCAGGACTAATGTGTAATTTATATAAAATTAAATGTATTTATAAATTAATTAGCTGTCTTAAGTAACATGCATAGGCACACATTTTGTTTAAAATGTATATATAAGGAGTTGTAAAAGTACATATGCCTACCAAAATACTGACAGAAGAAATTTCAAGACATGGAGCATTGTGAAGTTAAAGAGTTAATATATATGATGAAACAATCAAAATGTGTTTTCAGGTTTGACATTTTATTACATGTTACGCTCATTGTGGCATTAGTAATAATTACTGGATCAAAACATAACATTAGGCTTCAAATACACAACAGAAACATGTTCCTCTCCTTCTTATAATTCTTGTTGGGACCTAAAGCACAAGTTTTCAAAATTGTTCTGAATCAGTAAACAATTTAGATTTGTATGTTGAAACCATTGAAGTGGGGGGGGGGGGGATTAACTTTTTTTTTTAAAACTGCAAGATAGCTCATAATGGTCAGGTCTTATACAAAGTTGTGTCCAGATGGGTAAAACAGACTTTACAGTAAGGAAGTGAAAATTAACATTTTAAGAATACTTAGAAAGCTGTACATAGCCATGTCCTACAATATAAAGTTTTGTCCAAATTGGCGAAACAATTTATATTTGTATAGAAGTGGTAAAATGAAGATGTGGGATAATTTTCTAGTTTTCTAAAACATGTTTCCAAAGCTTTGTTCAGATTGTTCAAGCCTTATTAATTTGTATGCAAGAGGTTGAAAATATGGGAGAGTTGGTTTTTTAAACCATTTTATTGTCTACTATTCTTGCTTGGTCCTAAAAGTATGTGTTCAAACGTTTGTCAAAATTGATTAAATAATGCAAGTTTGTACCAAAGCAGTTGAAAAGATGTATAGAGGATATTTTTGGAAATTGTAAAGTAGCCTGTGAATGTTGCCAGGTCATACAGCCTAAGTGCATTACACTTAGTTTCCCCTTACTTTACTCTGCATGTAAACAAAATCATGTGCACCTTGTCTTCTCTTATTAGTTGCTGGACGCATAACCACCATTGCAATATAATTATTTCTGTGTTTAAAACAGCAATTTATCTTCATATATTCTAAGAATCATAAGCTAAGTATATTTATTACAAGCACATGCATGAAATAAGTGGAGGCATTGGGTATTAATGCTGCAGTAGTGTGCCATGTGTGGACATTAACTCTTGTGCTTAAACTTGACTTGTGTAGCAGAAGGCATGTGTACTTTCATTAGATTACTGCAGGCTGTTTACTGCTTGATTGCAAATTAATACTTCAGTTGAGGTTAAAGCTGAAGTGTATTAACACTGTTACTGACAACTGAAAGTGTGAGAACTTTCCATATACTGTATGTAAATGCTGTATAATGGCAGAATCTGCAGATATCTTTGAGCTCAAAGATTATAAACAGTGGCAAGAAAAAAATCATGTTACATGCTTTAATGTCCTTTTGGAAAGACATCCAAGACTACCAATACAACAAATTGAGGAACCTGTATCCGAATTTATGAGCATAAGTGTTAGCAGTGTAAGGTAATCCTGAAAGGAAATTAAAACTGGAAAGTTCTACTTTTAATAGAGAACCGGGCATCATGAAATCAGACCCTAACAGGGAAGGAATTGCTACTAGCAAGCATTCCATAACTAAGTTAAATATTATTTAATAATTCTTTACAACTTCATGCTTCTGACACTTTGTCTGTATGAGTGCATATTGTTACAATTCAAATTGTAGCTGTGCTGTCTGCTGGGGCAGGATCCCAAGATCCTGTGTTAGGAAATTTGCACTTTATACTTTATAGCATGAACAGCTTTAGCCAATCAAGCTAAAGCAAACAGAGGGTAATATACAGTTTGATGTGTTAATATGTGCAATAAGCTTAAAAGAAATAGGGTTTTATGTTCCATCCTTAATTGTTAAACTGAAAATCTGTAAGCAAGAGGATCAAAATAACATAGTAAAAGTTTTTGAGAGTTACGGTAACCTTCAATTTTCATCAGAATCTAAAGCATATGAGTACAAAGTTTTCTGCACATTGGTTAAATGGTACAGAGTTGTATGCAAGGGGTTGAATTTCAGACCACTAAAAGTGAATTATCTGCTTGAAGATGTAAATTTCCAGGAATGTACATAAAATGGTTGGAGAGAGTACACACAACAGTCAAAACTAAAATGCTGTATGAGATGGAAGTACGGGGTCAAAAAGGGCTGGAGAAAATAGATTTAATTCACAGGAAAACTCCAGGACTGCCTAAAACCTCAAAGGGATTGCACAGACAGAATTAGGAAGAGTAGGGAGTGAAGGAAAAAATAATGGTGAGAATTTTTAAATATTTGTTTAAGTTAAAGAGTTTAGACGAACAAAGTATTTTGAAATAATGGCCGATTTCCCAGGATAATAATACAAATTCCAATAGGTACTGCAGGAATATTCTTGCACCATTTTATCCATGTTGTCTGATGAGACAGAAAATGATATTTTTAACAGGATTCTGTAACAGTTCATACTGCCCAAAACTCCTTGGAAGACATAAAGGCAGTATTAGATAACAGGATAATCTCCAAAAGGTTATGGCCCCTCCCATGTTCCCTGGATCTTACTGTGTGTAACTTCTAATTGTGGGAACCATAAAAAATAAAGCTTACAAGAACAATCCACATACCACAGATGAACTTATGAATAAATAATGCGGGAGTTATATAATGGAACAACCCTCCCATTGCAGTAAACAGCATACAGAGCACGCAAATGTGCAATCCACGACCGGGCTATACGACTGCTCTGTATACTATAATATTTATTTCACAAGTGATTCTTCTATCCATAGTGCCTGATTTTGGCACTTAGATGCAAGTTCAGCATTATATAGGATAATCTTATGGTGAATATATTATCCTTAAAGTCTGTTAAAAATCTTTAAACACTGATAACAGCAAGATGATGTAGCAAATGGGAGAGGGGGTGTAGTTTAAAAAAAATCTGATGTGTTACACTCACATGACTTTCTCTACTCTTGTGCAATCTAATTTTACAAACGCCTATTCTCCTATGCTTCATGTTAATCGAGATATCGAGATGTCAATCTTATTGGTAATTTTCTTGTAGATGCAAGGGAAATATGGTAGCTTTTAAGCGATAGTCAAATATTTTAACGCTGGTTGCTATGTGGCGCATTCCATTCTCTTTGCATGTCCAGGACATAAAAAAAAAATGAATAACGCATTTGAGAAAAAGTATAAGTATTGGAAAATTTAAAGAAATAACAAGCAATATATCGAAAACGGTTCACTCAACAAAAGAAATGTATATGACATAAGTTGTGTATTTTAACACGATCTACATTTTTTGTGTAGTAAAATTTTGTCTATCTCTTATGGTTTACCAGTTATGCAAAAGTCGTTCACAATGAAGAATACTTTTGGAGACATTCCCAGAAAATTCGAGATATACATTTCATTTCTCATGACATTATCTTAAACATATGATATTTTCATCAAAATCGTTAGAGCCATTTTTGAGAAAATTAAAATTTTCGAAAAATCTTCCATGTAAAGGGTAGTCTGGGGTGGGGGGATTTTCTTGAAAACCTTCGTGTCGCATCTCTGGAAGATACTGAACCTAAATACCAAGTTTGGTGCTTATCCGACTGTTCGTTTTTGAGTTATGCTGTTCACAGACACACACACACACACACACAGACACACACACACAGACACACACACACACACACACACACACAGACACACACACGGACATGTTTCCAAAAATGCTTTTTTTGGATTCAGGAGGTCTCAAAACATGTATTTCCGGTGAAATCTCGGTATCGAATTTTTGGGTGGAATGCAATACTTCCCCTACTTACTATACGTAGTAGAGAAAGTAAAAATATATGGACAATAAAGCACCAAATTTTAAGAAATAGGTAAGCTTCCATTTAATTATCCCATTTTTACTGCATTTGTAGAAAGAGTGTATTTAATAGATGGAGGCAAGTTACTGTCTTCCCATAATTGTTCTGTGTTTACTAAGGAGTTTATCACTTGTTAAACTACAAAGATTTTTTTAATGAAAGATATTCTAGCAGTGATAAATGTAAACAGTAATTCTTATTTATGAAACCAGGAGAATCATTTTACAGGTCAGTTACATTTTCATATTTCAAGCAGGAAACAATATTCAGAGATACATTTATCTTTAGGAAAACTAGTCAAAGGAAGCGCAATGCACGCTTAGAGAATTAATAGTTTGTTGCTATAATATTGTATTGCATATGATGGTTGTGCAGCAAAAGGCAGATTTAAGTATATTCTGTGCTCCCACTCCTGCTGACCTTCTCTATCCATCACATGCATTTTTGCACAACAATGCATAGCACAGTGTCTGTAAATTACATTTATCACCATCGCCTCTGTTGAAATCACCATAGTGTCATATTGATAAGTAGAAAAGATTTAGTGAAACAATCACAACTGTTAAATTCCAAAATTCAGTTCTGGAAAATAGGTGATCTTGCATTTAAGCTCATCTTGTATTCAGATAAATAGAGTATATTTATATTTCATGTTAGGCATCAAAAATTAAAACTGGTGGATGTAGCTTTGTTATAACTCTGCAATATATAATGGCTGAAATACATAGTTTTGTACAGACAATTTGTTATAAACATGATGCAAAATCCAACTTGATGTATCTGTTTTGGTTTATGAACTTTAAATTTTGAAATTCTTATGTTGAAACCGATAAAAGCTTTGCAATTATTTAGATATTACAAATTGATTATGAATGTTTAGGGCATTTATTGAAAATTCAAATGAATGCCTTCTATTTTATTAAATTTTTTTGAATGATATGTCTTTATTTAACTATAATTTGGAGTTTTTATATTTCAATGGCTGTTTGCTAGTACCCCACTTATTCGAACCTGAGAAACCTGACAACCCTGATCAGGAGTATGATCTTAGTCCACATAATGTGATAAGACAATTCTAAAAAAAAATATATATATAACGGTTTGCTGAAAGCTATAGAGAAATGCAGAGACATACCTTCATTGCCAAAGAGGCTCCAAATTTTGGTAAATAACAGCCCCATGTTTGCTGATGCTCTGGTCAGCCAAACTCTGCAACAAAAAAGTTTAAATACAATTTAAAATCTCTTAGAATTCATTTACAACAAACTAGCTGTTTTACCTGATACTGCACAGAAGCTTTCTCTAAATATGGGTTTGAAAATGAGTATGGGGTAATTTCTGATAGTTGAGAGTAGCCTATTGTCTTTGCTGAGACCTAAAAAATAAGTGTCCAAAGGTTTATCCAGATTAGACATATGATGGAGATTTGTACGTAAGGAGTTGAAAATATTAATAGAGTTGGCATATTTAAGGTATAATGTTTCACTGAATGCTACAGTGTAGCTGCTCAAATGTGTGTCCAAATTGGCCAAGCAGTATGCTTTTTTATATATATAAAAGCTTGAAAATAATGGTTGGAGTAGTTTTTGGAAGTTATTAGGTAGCTTATTTTTTCCTAAATAGTAAAATATGGTATACCAAATTTAGACAAAATCATACCAAAAATACTTCATGGTAACAACATTCAATTAAAGTCAAGGAAAATTTGGCAATAGGATCATGATATGTAACTCTCTTTGGACTGGAAGTCATTAAAAATCAACCATGTTTTCGTAACCAAGCGCGCGCCAAAAAAATCCTCTGATACTCATACTCAACTAAAGAGTATCGAAATTGGATATTACCCCCCTCCCATAATTTTAACACTTCTGTAATTATTATACAGCCTATATGCTGTAACAACCAGTTTTTTAACTGACACTTCAATAGTCTGGATCTAGTTCACTTTCACTGATAGTTCAGTTAGTTCTGTCACTTCATTTTCTTCACGATGTGATGGCTTAATGAAATACGCACATCTTAGCCTCTTCTTCCGGATGGTTCAAACGCTGCGGAGTCAAACACAAGACTCTAATCTCTTGCAGTAACAGCATTCATTACAAACTCGCTCGGAGAAAGCACCTTTTGACACACCAGAAAACGCACTAACACAATTACTAACTCACTTACTGCCTCACTCGCGAGAACATTCGCTACAACCGCTGGAAATTTCCACAGAACGTTCTAAAACCCTCTAGATGCGGGGGTAAGGGAAACTTCTAGAAGATTCTGGTTATCTGGCGATAGCGCTACCATGCTCACTCATCTCTGTTTATCTCTCCAACTGTCCGGTTGGCGCTAAACTCTCGATAAGCTTGGGCCATAGACGGTGCTTAACACAGCTCCCTTCTCAGAGCTCTCTGCGATATGGAGCAAGCCGATCAAGATGAACCCCCTCAGCTTCCACCAGAGTTGGCGCCGAATGTGGTATAACATGTCATTCATATAGAAACGTTGCAACCCTAAGACCTGCCACGCAGCTGTCGCATTGCTGGCACTACCTCTCCACGTCCCTTCGCAGATGCAACCAATAAAATCGGCGACTTAGCTTCTTCTAGGTCTTCTTCACATCCAGGTGCCGTCCGGCAATACCAGCATGGGTTTCCTCAAGGACTTCCTTCGCCTTACCCTTAGGGAGCACCCGTTGTTCCAACATGATTTTCCTGTCTGGGGACTCCCAAACTCTCTTTAGTACACCGTTCTGACCATCAGAGAGTTCCCATAGCTCTTATAGGTCGGGCAACACTCCGCCCTGGACAAAGTACCGTCGAATTTCGGTTTTTCCATTAGGCGATCTCGTAATCGTGGGACCCTCTTCACATTCCGCAAGAATCTTGGCTTCCAGGCCGTGGCGCAGCTCCTCCAATGTGGCATCCATCATCTTGTTTTCTTTCGTCTGCCCCTATAGCCATTTTTCTTGCTTATCTAGACGCTCTTCCACCGCATTAATGTAATCTTCCATGTCAGATTTAATGTCTTATAACTCCTTTGCAATGTCGTCTTTCAGGATTTTCATCATTGAATCTTGTCTCATTCTCATAGTTTACAGATTCGATGACAAAGCCGAGTTTGGATTTCATTTTCTCCATTGTTTTTAATTTCTTCGTTAACACATTTCTGTTCCCATCTTCTCCATTCCAGATTCCATTTTCATCTGCATTTTCTTCATTCTGCAAATTACACTAATTTCGCTCTCCGTTACAACCAATAAATTTTTTAAGCATTTCCTCCATCTTGTCTTTTAGATTTCAACCTCTGACACTAGTGTGACTTTATCCAGTTTTTTTGAGTGTCACTTCAATATGTTTTCATCTAGCTCCACTTTCACTGTGATTACACTTAGTTCTAACTGTCACTTCACTTAGTTCTCATTGTCACTTCACTTTGTTCGCAACGTGACGGCATAATGAAATACGCATGACGTAGCCTCTTCTTTAGGACGGTTCACGAGCTGGAGAGTCGAATGCAGGACTCTAATATCATCTTGCATGTCACAGCTGTTGCCAAGAACTCGCTCGGAGAACAACACCTTTTGTCGCACCAGTAACGCACTCACTTACTGCCCGACTCACGAGAACGCTCACTTATATAGCCGGTGGAAATTTCCACAGACTTTCTAGAAGTCCTGGATGCAGAGGAAGAGAAACTTAGAAGTTTCTGGTTATCTGTCGACATCACTTCTTCATTCATTTGTACTTTATTCCTGCTCATCCCAACTCAAGCAATGCTATTGCTCTTGCAGAAGCTCTAAGAGCAATAAAACTCAAGACATTTTGTAAAAACTTGATCAATAACCTTTACCCTCTTCCAACCAAAAGACTATCCCCCCTCCCCCCCAAAAAAAACACATTACTTTAGCTTCCATCAATTCAAATGTGTTTAACATATATTCTCCCCTCATAAATTACTGGTATTCTTCAGCCCTCTGGATAATTTGCCCCTTGCCAATGTATTACTTTCTCTACCACATACATAGTAGGTAAAGAAGGTATTGCATTCCTCACAAAAATTTTATATCAAGATTTCACCAGATATATTTTTGACGCCCCTGAATTAAATCTCCCAATTCCAAATTACCCTTTATATGGAACATGTTTTGAAATGTTGACTTTCTCAAAAATGGCTGTAACAATTTTGATTAAAATATCATATATTAAAGGTATTTACATGACAAATAAAATGTATATCTTGAATTTTCTGGGAATAACTTGTTAAGTCCTCTTTGGGAAGGAAGTTTAAATAATCTTGCATAACTGGTAAATTTTAGATAATAGATGAAAACATACTACACAAAAAATGTAGATCTCTTTTAAACACACAATTTATTTCAACAGCTTTTTTGTGGCAAGAGCCACTTCAGAGATATCCATTGTTAATGGTTCAAATTGCTCAATATTTAGTCATTCTTTTAAAGTCTTGCTGACATTCAGTTGTTTCTTGTAACTATGGAGAGAGCGTGGAATTATAAGGCCAGCATGTAGTGCCCCATTCTTAAACATTTGACTATCACTATTCCCCTTTTATTTATAATGAAATAAGTAATGTAGCTTTTTCTGGAAAGATTCACCTCAATTACAATTAAGTAGATAGGAAAATAAACTTTCATAAGAGTAATCTGTACACGCACTAATAACCAATACAGGGTGGAGAAAAATCATGTGAATGTAATACATCAATTTTTTTTATTTTATCTCTTTTTTTTGGGGGGGGGTATTTCAATTCTTAAAGGTATAAATTTGGATTTGCTCCCATTAATCTTTACACCCCATTCTTACAATATCTGCTTATTGCTTTAATTGAAATTGCTTCTCTGCGAAAACTGAGGTCTACAGTACTACTGTTATTTGATATAAGGCAGTAAAGAAAAATCTTTTATGAGTAGTGCGACATTCAAAGTTAAGTTTAATATTTTATATGTCTAGAATGCCACCTGTTGCTTTCCCTCAACAGTCAGTAAATTCTCCTGAATTAAATTACAAATTAATTTTAAACTGCAAAATGCTTTATTTAATTAAAAAATGTCATCTCTAAATATATTGAAATGATGTTGCTGCAGCTTTAATCTGCAAATTGCAGAAATCATATGTAAAAAGCATTATACTTTCAGAATAAGAGGCATTTTGGTTTAACGTATAATCTATGAAAATACAGGTGGAAGGTGACCTATGATAATCCTCAATAGGATGACTCTTTGTAAGGAATAGAACAAAAAATATGAATGCAGTTTTGCTGTTTTTAAAGTACTTTTTGAGTAAAAAGCAAAAATAAATATTAACTCTATTTTAAATGAAGATTTTATGGAACTTAAATACTTTTTCAAATATTTCTTATGAGGAAATTGAAAGATAAATATTTTTGCATGTTTACATACATTTTGAATTAAAACAATTTGCACATTTACTATTATAAGCAAGTCCTGGATTCCTAGGTTCTGACCTATTTTATTCCTGACCTCCAACACTCCAAACTTTGGTTTATTTTAATGTTTTAGTTACCAACGAGTAACATACTTCAATTTTATAGAGCCTAAATTGACCTAATAAAACCAATTTTTCGTGATAGGACCTAAAAGTGCCTAATTTGGTTATTTAAGCAAATAAGAGTAGATTATGAATATAAAAGTATTTTTAAAACGAAGGGAGACCGTTCGAATAAGGAAATTATTAAATAATTAGATTATGAAATCTTGTGCAATACCTTACAATAATAAACTTTAATTAAACCATCCGCCACAATAATAAACTAATTAAAACGTTCACCGCCTTCAGTTATCATTTTATAGCTATTGTCGAAAGAGGTGGTCAGTGGCACGCAGCATTTCTGAAACGTGTGATGTTTACATGCCGCAACAATAGGTGAAAACTAGAGGCAAACATTTTAATAGCGTTGTTGAGTAGTATGCATTATTGCTTCTTCCGTTATAGGGAGTTTCTAACACGACATTTTTAAAATTCAGTGGACACTCTTCTCTATGGTTTAGTTATATTTAGTACACATTATTCCACTGCGAATATATTTAATTCCACTGTAAAAAGAAAATTATGTACATACATAATAGTAGCAACCAATAGTTAACTACCATAATAGTAGTAATAGCTGTTTAAGTGGCGCAAAATTGTGGTCATCAGGTCGAATACATAAGCAATACATACAAAGCAATTACAGAATTAAGCAACCGAGATTACAAAAGTAAAACAAATAAACAAAAAATATATAACTTATACACTAACAAAATTCATAATTTGATATATACCAGAACTCTCAGCAAGCAGAAGCACTTAAGTCAGTCTGACACAGTTTGAAAGTCACTAATACACCAGAAACTACATGATTAAATTTTTGTAAAAGAAATCCCAATTTAATATAGCAAAAAACATACAATTGCATGGGTTTCAAAATATACCAGCTAAAAGACTTCTAGACTTTATTAAGGAGACAAGAATCTTAAAAGACTAAATGAGGGGAAGCACAATAGATCAGCAATAGTTGCAGTGCTTAAGGGCATTATTGCCCTCCCCATCCCTAAACATTGCGATAAAGCTTGGCGATAAAGGCAAAGTCATCCCTTAAAACCATAATTAAATTAGGGGAGAGTCCAAGTCATTCACAAAGAGCAGAATAGTAATGACACTGGGTGAGGAAATGCTTCACTGTTAAGGGCACATTGCAGTGGAGACAGCGAGGTGGGGTTCACCCCTAAGGAGGTAGCAATGACTAAAATAACAGTGGCCAATATGAAGCTAGCAAGCATGGTCTCCTTGTGGTGCGATAAGACAAAAAGAACAATCCCAAGGAAATGTTGACCTCTCATAGTTTGGCTGTGTATGTAAACCACTCCTCATGCAATTGAGAGAGTATCTTTCTGTGCAAAATACCCTTTAAATCCATACATAGGCAGTGGAGAACCTGTTCATCAGGGTGTAGAATTGCAGCCTTCAATGCCTGATCTGCCTGTTTGTTTCCTACAATGCCACAATGTCCAAGAAACCAGACCAAGACCACCCAAAAGTCAGCAAGATCAAGTGCAACTGATCATGGATTTTCTGAACAAGTGGGTGTTGACTATAGAGATCCCGTAAACTAAGTAAAACACTGAGAAAATATGAACAAATGACACTGGAGTGCAGGGAAAAGTAGTGGATGAAAAATGTGGCTTTAAATATAACACAGTTTGGCAATAATTAAACGGAAGTGCTAAGGGGGAAACAAGTCTTATGAATGACATGTGAATAATAACCACAGCACAGCCTTCCCCTTGATCCATTCGAGAACCATCAGTATATAGAAAATGGTATCCAGGAAAGTAATATTTCACAACCATGAAAGGGCTGTATATAGTGACAGTAATGTCCTTGAGCAATTGAGCCAGATCAAGATGACACAGAGGGGTTTGGCGTATCCATGGAGGAAAACTATGAAATCCCCCATGGAAGTGCATGAGAAGTACTGTATCCAACTTTGACAGTAAATTCTGAAATTTACACCCAGCAGGAAATAGTATAGTTGTGATAATGATAATACAAAGTGGCACCAAAGAATCAGAATAGGTGGGATGAAAAGGCATGGCACGCAAAGCAGAGGTATAATTAAAAGAAGAATATCCCAACAGGTCCAAAGGGATGTGGCTCACCAGATTCCATGTACAAACTACAGGTGGGACTACTACGAAAAGCTCCCAGGGCTAATCTAAGGCCTTGATGATGGATAGGATCTAATCTACACAGAATAGATGGCCGAACAGAAGAATAGACCATGGACCTATATAGTCGAATTTTGAATGTATTAAAGCCCGGTAGAGATGCAGCAAGAGTACGCGATCGGCACCCCAAGAAGTGCCACTAAAAACACAAAGTAATTGCAGGGAGTGAGCACAGCACACGAAGATATAAAATATGAGGTCCCCAACAAAGCTTACGGTAAAAATTGAGGTCTAGAAATTTAGCATCAACAAACGGCAGTTGCACTCCGAGAGAGTAGGGGGCAGGAAACTCCTTACGATGCCAAAAATTAAGCCAGTGTGTTTTCTCCGCTGAAAATTTAAACCCATTCTCCAAACTCCAAGTGTTAAAGATACCAAGAAAGCGCTTGAGGTGCCATTGGATTAAGCGCATATGCCCAGAGCTACAACAAATTGCAAAATCATCTACAAAGATGATTTGAACGGAGTAATACGCAATGGAACGTTTGACACTATGAAATTAATGGCTATGGCAAACAAAAGAGCACTCAACACCGAGGCTTGCGGCACACCATAACAAAAATTGAGTTTTATTTATGGACGCTCTTTAACTGTTGTGGTCCTTGGCGTCCCATTTTATATTGGGCATGAAAGACCAGTAATTTTGCTCAGAGGCCTCTTTATCAGGCTTGAGGTTCTTTTATGTGCAGTAAATCTACCACACGGGACCACCGACTTTACTTTCCTTCCGAAGAAAGCCATGCTAAGGATTTTTACGCCTGAAAAATTCCATCACCCTCCGCTGGGTTTGAACCCGCGACCTCGGGAACTACAGGCTAGCAAGGTAACCACTACACCACGGAGGACGACTTGCGGCACATCGGAAGTTCCAACGGAAGAGTTGGCGGAGGATTCCCATACGCCAAGCGGTATCGTAGGCCTTTTCCAAGTCAAAAAGGGCAGTTACCGCATGTTGTTTGCGCAGAAACGAATATAAATGTGAGTCGCCAATGAAACCAAGTGGTCAACAGTAGACAGCTGTTTCGAAAACCGCATTGTACAGGAGCGAGCGGAGCATAGGTTTCAAGACACTACATTAATCACCTAGGGCGGTATTCATATTCGATTATGGTCCGGACCGACTTGCTACTTCCTGTGGATTTACAGCGAACGATCGATTTTCTTATTCATAGACGGGGACTTGCATTGGTCCAGGGATCAAACGCCTTGGTCCGGACCAAATTTTGGTCTGCTTCAGAGGGGTAGATTAAAGGTAGATCTTTACAAAATGGATAGCTATTGAGTGATGGGCGAGCTGCTGTGCGTAGAATCCGCGAAATAAGTCGGTGGAGTAAAATTATCTACCAATATTAATCATAATTGGAAAGTATGACGACCTAAACTTCAAAACAAATACAGGTTCAGTAAAGCGAAGGTTAGAAGGCTGATAAAACTGGTTCATTCTAACCTATATGACAGAGACGATAACCGAGGCTTGAGTATCTCAACTGATACGCAAATGCTAATAGCACTTCCGTATTGTGCAAGAGGAGGGTATCAAGAAAACACTACTGACCTTAGTAAGGCGTGAGTAAGCCGCATTATAAGTAATGTCTCATGCGCCATTGCTAGACTTCCCTTCGTTAGGCTGGGTTTACGATGAACTTTATGCAACATGGCGGGATGTAACATTAAGTTAAGAAATGCTGCTAAAGTAAAGGTCTAATTAGTATACACTTAACGTAACGGGAATGAATCGTGATTGATTGTTCTTTTATTACTTCATGCTACTGCTTCACGCCGATTAGTTCTAATTACCATGCGACATTAAACTTGAAATAACGAAAGGCCTAGACTGCCAAATTCTTAAGTTATGTCGCGTTAAATTAAGTCACGTTAAAACAACCCTAAATAGCCCCATTTAATACAATGTGTAAGACGTTCACAATACTTCGCGTTGAGTTAAGTCACTAGGTTAAGTTCAAAGTAATTCAGCTTTACTTACGTTTTCCTGGCGAAGAGAGGAGGATTAAAACTCCTGGAAGGTTTGTGATATATTAGGATTTCCTCATGTAATTATTTCGTATAAGTACTATCACACAATATTTAATTCTTAGTTAAGATCCAGGTGAGATACATTTTAATAAATAACAGCAAATACTGTTTGCTATTTAAATTGGATTTCACTCTCTAAGTAATTTTAAGGTTAAAAGTTAATATTCCAGTGTTATCTTTTTAATGAATGATAACAATGCCATGACACTGTGTATCTGGTGGATAAGAACGTTTCCAAAAAGGGAGGGGTGGCAACAGGTTAGAATCATGCACAAAACTGTCTATATATTATCTCCGCTCCCCCCTTTTTTTTTGGTTTGTATTTGTCGAAACCGATTTGTTTTCTCTCCCTCCCACTCTCTTTTCTTTTGAGGGTGAAGAGAGAGCACAACCGATGAAAAAACAGCTGTGACTACCTTTCTTTTTCGTGCAACACTTGCTCCTTGTTGACCCACGGCCAGAGGAGGCCAGAGGAATTTCAGGACGATCGGGGACTTAGCCCCGGTCGTGTGTCAGTTGCCGCAGTACCGAGCCGCTTTGCGGCTTAACCTGCGAAATGAGCACTAGGATTTCTTGGTCCCACGCTTTTTACCGTCCATGAATGTAAAAACCTTGGCCGGCCTTTGGCGCGGACCAATTGAGTCTGGAGATAGTACAGACCAACTAAAATCTATGAATACGGCTCTTAGTGACCATCCGTTTTATTACTTTACAAACACAGCTTGTTAGAGAAATGGGTCGGTAGCTAGTGGGCAACCGTGGGTCTTTTCCAGAACTTAAGAATAGGAACGATAACGGAACCGCGCCACTGATATGGGAAAGCGTCATGCAGCCAAATATAGTTAAATTAAAGATGTATAAACGAAAGAGCTGACTATTTGGAAGCAAGCGTTTACGTGTTACTGCATGTATACCATTCGGGCCAGAGACAGTATCAGCAGTGACCGACAAGGATAATTCCAATTCAGGTAATGAGAAGGGCACATTATAGCCCTCAAGATTCTGAGAGGTGAAATCAAAACCAGAAGACTCTACCCGATCCTTGACAACCAAGAATTGGGGATCATAGTGCGCAGAACTAGAGGCAGAAGCAAAAACTCCACCCAGGGAATTGGCTATACGATGGGGATTAGTAATAACATTGCCAGCCACAGAAAGCCCAGGGGTAGATGGAGTAGAAGGTTTACCACAAAGCCAGAGGATTTTATTGCACGCCCAGGAGGAGGAATGCAGCGTGACAAAGTGGAGACAAAATGTTCCCAGAAGAGTCAAATTATTTTCCGAGCCGCATACAACTTTTTAAAAGTAATCATACTCTCTAGAGTCGGATGAGGCTCGAACACTTTCAAGGCCTTTCGGCAAGCTCGGGGAGCTGCAGCGCATTCCTCCGACTACCAGGGTACCGGAGTACGTCGTCCAGTAAACGACATTTGAGGAATGGCAGGCTTAGCACCATCTAGTATCGTACCTCGAAGATACTGGACCCGTGCATCAATATGAGGAAAGGAGACAGTGTTATCTAGGGTGACAAGTTCAGAATAAAGGGGCCAGTCTGTCCTACTGAACACTCACCTCGGTCGGCATGCAGGGTTATCCCCACGAACCATATGAAACAAAACAGGGTAGTGGTCACTGCCGCAAGTATCAGAAACCACAGACCAGCGCAAAGAGGCGGCAAGCTGTGGCGAACAGAAGGAAAGCTCTAGACAAGAAAAAAGAGCCAGTAGAATCACAAAGAAACGTGGGAAGCCCAGAATTGAGCGTAATTAAATTGTGGAGAGCTGCAATTGTAGTAATCTGAATACCCCCAGGACACTCGCGGAAATTAAATTGAGCTTTCCATTTATGTACGCTGTTTAATTACTATCGCCCTTAGTATACCATTCTATATTGGTCGAAAAGACCGGAAATTTTGCTCAGAAGCCTCTACAGGCTTGAGGCTTTTTTACGTGCCGTAAACACCCGCGGGCCGAGTCCCATAAAGGGTGATGGCATTGAAATCACCTAAGATAAGAAACGCTTGGGGGAGCTGGAGAAGCAAACCCAGAAAGCTCTCCGCAGCCCCAGAAGAATTAGGTGGAAGTACAAAGAGCAAAGCATGAAGGAAAGAGATGGCAAGGTGATACGAAGGGTCACCGCTTGTAAATCCGTATATAGTTGGATCAGAGTGCAGTAAAGGTCCCGACGCATCAAGATACAAGTCCCCGCATGGGCATGACCACCATCAGGAACAGGGACATCATTACGAAAAGCCATATAGTGAAGAAGGTGCATGTAGTCTTTAGCGCAGAGTTGAGTCTCCTGAAGGCACAAACACAACGGTTGATAAGCAGAAAGCAGGTCTAGCTCCGCCTTATGGGAACGGTAACCATGCATATTCCACTACAAAAATGTCGTAAGTCAAAAAAGGAAACCAATAACAAACCGAGGGAAAAGTAAAAGCTTTTAAAAGGCACAGTCGGCCTCTATAGTTCCAAACGATTTCGATATATGTCTGTTCCGCTCGTGAATCATAGAGGTCAAGTTTTTCCTGGAGTTCGGCGACAAAGATGGTTTGGAAAGCTTCTGCTTGAAAGATTTATCCGCAGTGCTGACAGCAGGGTGGACTTCACAGCAGCTTTGGACTTCTGAGTCTGAAATGTAACACTGGTCACCGCAGGTAAAAGTTTTGCTACGGAAATGTTGGTAATAGCCTGGGTCAGATCCACAGAAGCAGCCTTGGACAACTCCCTGGAAAAAGAAGACATCACAATTGGAGATGTTGAAGAAATGTCCCTATCCACACTACAGGTAGATGGAGAATCGATGTTCTCAGTGCTATCAGAGACAGCACGGGCGAAGGTGCAACAGAAAGCAATGGTGGATGAGAAAAATCCTATGTGTCTAGATTCCCAGGATTGCTGGACGTCGACGGAGTACCGGAAGTGGAACACCGCAAGAGCGGAAAGAGCACTGCTGAGGCACTGAGGTTCCGCCTAGCGAATTTGGTGAATAGGTAATTCTCTCGAAGGAAAACAGGAGCAGCACCCGCCTGGTCTGCATCCATAGATGGGTCTGCAGGATTATCCAAGGGTAAGGTACCAAAGCGATTGCCCACTTCAAGTGGCGGTCGGAATGTGGAAGATTGCCGACGCTGAGACTGAAAAGTAAAGCGTTGACAGGGAGAACTGGAAGACTCCAAAGGAGTCGAAAGGGAAGAGGGCTGAAAAGGAAATAGGGTAGGGATAGAACAATTTCCATTTGGCTAGCTAGCGAGGTACAGGTACAAATGCAGTCGTCCTCTGTGGACTAGTGGTACTGTGCTAGCCTCTAGTTCCCAAGGTCACGGGTTCGAACCCGGCGGAGGGCGATGGATTTTTTCGGGCGTAAAAATCCTTAGCATGGCTTCCTTCGGAAGGGAAGTAAAGCCGGTGGTCCCGTGTGGTAGATTTACCGCACGTAAAAGAATCTTAAGCCTGATAAAGATACCTCTGAGCAAAATTACTGGTCTTTCACGCCCAATATAGAATGGGACACTAAGGACCATAGTAGTTAAAGTAGTTAAATAAAACTCAATTTAATTTAATTTCAGGTACAAATGCAGGTAGTTCGACTTCGAAGAAACAGAGTAGTTGTAGCTGCAAATCGAAGAACCTGACTGAAGGATCCGCGAGATAACTTCCTGGGAAATAACAAGCGAAGTTTCTCCTTCACCTCTCGATAGCCATTTTGTCCTTAACCCGGAGTTCTTGAATGACGTATTCTTCCTTATACGCAGGGTAGCTACGAGAGAATTCATGATGGACACCCTCAGAGTTCACACATTGGAGATGGAGGTGCAAGGAGAACCGTCGTGTCGATCTGTTCCACACCGAGGACATAAAGGCTGCCGCTTACAGGGTAGTGCTTTATGTCCGAATCCTTGACAGGAGAAACAACTTAGAGGATTGTGAACATATTGGCGAACATGCAGTATCTCATAGCCAGCCTTAAGAGTGGTAGCAAGGAAAACGTCAAAAAGACCGTTCTGATAGGTATCTGCTCCGCACCTTCCCGCCGCAGCAGCCGTTTAGCTGCACTGACCCCTTGGCTAGAAAGGTAGGAGACAACTTCTTCTTTAGAGAGGCCGTCTAAGGTGGAGGAAGTCACAACACCTTGGCAGACATTCAAGGAAGCATGTGGCTCAACAGTAACTTCTTGGGTTCCAAAGTGATGTACCTGGAGAAAATGAAGGGACAGTGGATCATCCTTATTCATTATCAATAAAGACCCATTGTGTTGCCGGGTACAGTTCTGTATTGGGCCAGCGATGTTGTCCAAGGTGGCCTGAACCTGAAGGGGTTCAAAGAGCTAAGAGGTGTTTGGTCTGGTGTAGCCAAGCACATGACAATAACGGGAAGTGTCACACTTTCCTGACATAGAAACATTTCCATCCAAGACAAGATCAACCATACATCTCTTTTTGGAGGTTAGTAAACGAAAATCAGTATTAGTGTCCATAGGTGCAGTGAATGCCATGCACAGAGAGATGCCATGGACCCGTCTATCTCCATGCCAGGTCGACCTCATGGCAGTTCCGAACAGGGTTGACCTGAGACCCCGCCCTCCCCAGCTATCCTTCAAAAGAGTATGAACAAAGCTTTTTCACAGGCAGGGTAGTTACCCTAACCCAATGCCCAAAATCTGGAGGACTGGTGGCTTGGGAACTCAGGAGTGCCAATCCCGTACTTAAGGAAGTAAGCCCCTGGGGGCACCAACATAAGTTGTCAGCCCATAATTTATAAGGGTGACCCTGCTCACACTGATTTAAAATACAATATAATATTATGGGAAAGAGATTCAGAAAACAAAAACATGTAAATTGTATGAACTATAGCAGTTATGACTCAACCGACTTATTCTTTTAGCTTGCAATATAAAGCGGAATTATTAAATTTTAATTTTGATCCAAAAATTATTCTTTTAGCTTGCAATATAAAATGGAATTATTAAATTTTAGCTTTTATAAAAAAAATATGGAGTTACATTAATATAAAACAGATAATGTCTCACTCCACATGCTTTTATACCTTTAAAAGTAACATTCTTAAAAATGTACTCAATTTTGGGAAAAAATGATACAAGAAACTTCAGAAATATTTAAAGTAATGAAAGCCTTTCAAAACAAATAAAAATTTCTGTTCAGTTTATACCATAAAGGAAAACACTGAATATTACTTAGGAATCCTAATTAATTAAGAATTCTAAGTCGAATTAAAACCATTATGAACAGTAAACAAACTTCAATGCTAAAGAAAGAGAAACTAATAATACTTCATTTATTGTACCTACTGTATTTGTATAAAAGCTAGCTAGAGTTACCTTTTAACTGAATACTAATAAACCATAAATAAATAAATAAATAATTAATTAATAATAATAATAATAATAATAATAATAATAATAATAATAATAATAATAATAATAATAATAATAATAATAATAGGTAACTCAACTGCAAATAACTGTAAATTGATTTATTTACTTTACCTACTCCTTTAAAGACTGGACATGAAACCTGTATAGCAGAAATATAAATTAATTGCACAATAATGGCAATGCTTTAAAAAGCATCTAAGAATGCATTATTTTCTAAGATTTCCTTTACCCAAAACATTAACATACAGCTTTCACTTATTATTACCAAATTTAAATTCTTTGAAATCCACGACATCTGGAAATTAAGGTAATTTTCTTTTCTCTTTGTTCTCTATGTCCCAGCTGTAGTTAGCAAAGACCAGTGGTGCTGTTTATCAACATGCACCCATTTAGCTTTAGTGCTTTTCATTTCATCTTCTACATTTCCTTGATTTAAAATCGTAACTCCTTTAATGGAATTTCAAGGCAGCAGGGAAAGGAGACCAACCTCAAAACAAAGGTATACTAAATAGAACAAATATCTTAATTATATTATCTTTTCATTTCAGAACTTATTAAATGATTACAAGAATTAAAAATGCATTTAAGGCTCTATAAAAACACTACAGTGTTAGAAAACATTGAAAATTTCAATTATGACGGACGCACAAAGTGAAGCAAATGTCATTAAAAGGGGTATGAAATTAGTCAACTTTCAGAACTTTTCTTGCATCAATAATGTTTGGTTATAATTTAGATGAAGCAAGCAAGAGTGTGAACGTTGACTATATATTATATCCCATTTCTTTTCAAAAGGGGAATTGGTCTGGGTTTTCTGAAACCTGAAACTGTTTGGTATTCATCTTATCAGCTTACGGTAATTTTCAAATAATCTCAATAGGCAATTTTTCCCAAATGAGGAAAAAATCCAGTACTCAGATGACAGGCATATGCTAACACTTTTACTATGGAGGCGGAGAAGGTTGAAATATTTGATATCTTAAAACAACTCACCTCACTTTACTTTCTGTAGGTTAACATCAAGCAACCCTGACTAGCATTTCAAACCTGCAACCTGAAAATATACCATTTCAAGCAGTGCTCTACATCTTGTTTAGTATTTAAGTAGTTACATTACTAATAAATTAAGCTAGACAAATTCTTTTTGGTATACATTAAAATATGGAATTTAACAGTGAAGTAATGTTCATTGGTGACTGTAGGAGTGAGTGAAGGCTTATTTATCTCCACTTATTTAAATATTTACTTGAACTTTTGGAAGCATCTTCAGCTGGAGACTAAGTGCTGCATCATTGTGGCTTTTATTGGTGGCATATGGCATCTTCCGGATGAATCAGTAAAAGTGATCTGGTTGGGGTTATATCAGAGTTCGTTAGGTAATCCTGGTTCTTGAAAACAGATTTTCTCCCATACTGTTAATTCCAATGGTCTTTTTGTTTTAAGTGTACTTCTGGTTCATAGTGATGTTTCTACAAGTAAAAAGCAGCTGCCAATTCATCAATTTATTTATACTAATTTTGCTGAAATTATCTTTGGTCTTGGGCTTCAAATTTATTTTAAAAATCTTTCTGACATATAAAGTAAATATTAAAGTGAAGGAATAAACAAGCCACTCCTACAATTATCAACTACCTTTTGGTTCGAGTATTATTTAATGCTTACAATCATATGTGATCACACAATTATTTTAGCTTACTTTTTCAATTCTATGCTGATTTTGTTAGCAGAACTCATTGTTATATAATACAAAGCTAAAGCTTTTGCCATTTTATGATTTTCATATAAAAGCCAATCTCTGGTTTTAAGAGTGCTGTGAATTAAACAATGATTAATTACTGATTAATTAATATTAAAAATATAATGAAAATGGATTACTACTTCAACCTCTATAAACATGACAGCCCTACACACTCCTGTGTAAAATTGTTATTTTAGCTGTAACCATGCTTGTCAACTTCCTGAAATTAAAACCTGCAAAACTTTCCCTTGTCCAGCAAAACATAAAATCTTGCAATGCCATTAAATTTAGAATGCATAAAATGTTCAGTGCAGTAAATGTACAAAAATTACATGTAAAATAAATGAGAATTCCATCTTATAAGAATCTTTGAAGACCTGTTACTATGTAGGTGGCACCGAAAAGTTTTAGAAAATCAAACAAGGATTAGTTTAAAAAAATTTAAATGATTTTATTGCTCCCCTTCAACAACAATACATTTTGCATTTGATGAAACCAGTCCTTAAAGCAATATCACTCTTCCTGAGGCACTTCAAAAATCTGTTTTTTATAATGTTCCACTGCTTCATCTGATGATGAAAAAGTGATTCCACATATTTTATGTTTAATTTTTGGAAACAAAAAGTTGCTAGGTCAGGGCTGTATGGTAGAGGATCCTTGGTGCTGACCTTTACAGCATCCAGATACTCAGTTGTTAGTTTTGCTGTATGCGACAATGTGTTGTCATGATGTAACATTATTTTTCCTTTTGGGCATTTTTAAAAAATTTGCAGTAAACAGACATTTGTGTACTAATTAGAGGTAACACTACATCTATCTTCTAATGCTATAGTAGCAATGTGTTGCTGTGTTTTATTGGGAGTCAGTCTATGTGTAATCTATTGACAACAAATTTCTCTTAGTTTTAACTGTTCATGTAAAATGTTTTGGATTTGACTCATAACAATGCCCAATGTCACCCGAATAAATTCATAAGATGTCCATCGATCTTCAAGCATTGCTCGAACAGTGGCAATATTTTCATCAGTAACAGCAGTTCTTGGGCATCCTTCACAAAATTGTCACTAAGAAAAAAACAATCTATCTTGAATTTACTGCACTAATTATAAATGGTTGCCTTGGATGGGGCTTCTTTGCCAAATGCATTTCTAAGCTAATTTTCACATTGTTTAGGCAATAATGATGATTTAATATTGTAAAAAAATCATAGCCCAGAAATGTTCTCTAGTCAAATTCATTTTTGGGTGAACATAAAATCTTTAAATTATGAAATTAACAAACTGTTAGAACAAATAGTACAAACTACATGGCAATAGACTTGCAAAACATTAGAAAGTAGCTGTCAAATATAAAGAAATTTCATTTGTTTTTAGAAACCTGGCATTCTAAAAGTTTTCAGTATTGCCCTTTCTGTCCCATGTGCTGAAATTCTTCCTGGTACCACAATATACACATATGAGTAAAGACCACCACTTCTTTGGCTAGACACAGATTTCTAGTCCATATTTTAAATATCATAACATGAACTATAAACAAAATCTGTCACAAGAAATTGGAAACTTTTATCTTACAGGCATTTAATACAAATAAGGTAAACAATTACTTGAGAGAGTTGACTTTACAATTCACGTTGTCCATTCATGAATGTTCATGTCCATCTACTGCTCATAGATTGAGTAATTATAGAGGCACAATAAAATTTTAAATCTGTACACTATGCATTTTGTTGCAGCCCAGTGAAGCGAGACCATGATTGTGATGAAGGATAGACACAGAGATTAAGCTCTAGCCTATCCTAGCACTGTATACCAATTAGTGGTATACATTCAGGCTGTAATCTTCAGTTACAATATACTGCAATAGAATTTAATGCTTTGTCATGTCTATGGTGAAAATCTGTAACAATTTGAAACTGCACACAAAACCATAAAAATGCCTCCTTTGCAGTCAAGTTATAAAAAGTCCTCTGCTTCCATATGATTATTTTATGGGCAAACCATAAAAGGTGACGAGTCAGTGTAATAACTAGGGCCCGGATTTTTAGGTGGAATAAACCTTCATTTTAGGTTTCTTATATGTTTAAAATAGGTTTCTTTTAGGTTTTTCTTGATTAAAAGAGGTGTTTTTTTATTATTATGTTTTGCTTTGTGGATCAATACAGGTATCAATAATTTTGCTTTTATGGTACTTAATTGTAAGATTTATATTTTAGCATTGCAGTAGATACATACATTTTCAAATTTTCTGGTGTAATCGATTTCCTATTATCAAGTAACACATTCTTGTATGAAGAAAAGGTTCTTTCAATGGAACATGATGTCATTGGAGTGTAGAACATAGATGCCAGTGCAGCAGGTTCTAGGGGTAGTTTTCCTGCATACTTTTCCCCCTGCAATATTGAATTGATGATTTTCATATCTTTAAAACCAGGATTTCGTTGAAGAATCTTGTGCAACTTCGAAGAACATGCAACTCCCACTGGTCCAGGTATTTCTTTACTGGAAACATTGCCAATGATATCTAGAGCATCTTTCAGTGGCAAAGTTGTAGCTTCTGGTATAAAACAAAAATGTGTCTTAATGTATGCAAGGGAAGCGGCAAGAGTGGGGTACTCGAGTGATTTCTTAGCCTTGGCAACGCAGGAAGCTTCTGTTTCATCCAGTTCATTGATAACATTTTTAAAGTCTTTTAAGTGCTCGGCATAGTAAATGGCAACAGACAGCTAAGTTCCCCAGCGGATAAGTATCGGCTCAGGTGGAAGAGCGGTTGCCCATACTTTCTCTCTGAACAATTGTATACGTGTTGGGGCTTTTAAGAAAACCTTCTTGACCAAAGATATCAGGCTGTTCAAGTCATCGAAGTAGCTTCTAATCTCCTCCATAAGGCGGTGCAGGCCACGGGCCAAGCATGTAACATGTAGCATGGTCGGGTGGAAGGACTTTAGAAATTCCGCCCCCCCAGCCTTCAATATGTAGGCAGCACTGTCTGTCACTAACAAAAGTGAAGTGTGGATCTGCAGCAATCCACTTTTTCAATAAATGTGATTTACGCATTGTTTCACTATACAACAATTACATTAGAAAAGTATTGCAACAATCAATCACCACACTTTCTGCCTGTTGTATTCTCAGTGAACGATTGGAGGCGATCTCGTTACACAGGTTACACTCCACCTGGCCTTCTATCAGCTGCATCCAGGTGTCACCACGTCACATGTGCTGTGTTTAACTATAGTAATTTGAACTACTGGCTATAAGTGCTGGAAATAGTTTTACAATGAGTTTCAATCCGAAAATAACATTCTTCATTTCAAAAAAGGGAAAACAGCTATTTAAGTTATTTTAGGTGTCAAACCTTCATTTAGGTTTTTTTTAGGTGTAATGAAATTCTCATATTCTGCTCCAGGAAAGTGAAACGAATATATATCTTGAAATGTGTTAATTAAATAGCAAGGAAAAATACAGGTTAAAACCTAAAAATCCAGGCCCTAGTAATAACTTATTACAACACTGTATTCTACTATATGTAGCTTGATTTGTTCTGTAAAACTGTCCTTTTTTACCCCTTTGCTGTTTATTTTTAAGGAAATCTATTTAATGCATTTCTTCTTAGGAGCAGTTTAGCTCAAGAATCTTGTCTGTTAAATAAAAAACAAATAAATACAACTATTTTGTTTCCTGTTGCTTAAATATGATGCAAGCAGATTAAAGGTAACTATAACACCACAGAATCTTAATTTCAGATGAAGCATGTCTCAGTTAAAACACTGCAAAAAAAGAAGTTAAATGTCACATTGTTGGCAAACGTGACATTACAAAGTACTCTCTCAAATGTTTTATAAAATATTGTAAAAGAGATATTCCATCTGTAATCAGACATTTTGCACTTCTCTCCTGTTTTATGCAAATTTTTAACAAATCATACTTTAAGTCCATTCAAATACCTATGTTGCTGCTTGAAAATTCATTATACAATTTAAGATTACTCACATAATTTGTGAAAATAGCCTTAAGACTTCAATCATGACTTTTAAATAACCTTCAGTTTGCATAATTTTATGTTCAGGATCCATTCCAAAAGTCCTTTAGAAATTACTACTATAGGAACTTCAGCTAAAGTCTAGAATACCATGGCAAGACTACAGATCAAATAGGAGGTTAGCGTGAGCTGCACCAAGCTACAATGAATCCAAGGGTTTCTTTGTTTTATAGATTTAACCTGAGGTTTAGTGTGTGTATATGAACTGATATTACTGTAATCACATATGACATAAATCGCACCAACAAGTGTTACCAGTCAAACTTCTTAGCCTAGTGGAATGAAAAAGTGGCATAAATTCATGCTGTAACATTCTATAGGGATGCAAACAGAGACATGTGGTGTCGGGACGACAGATAAAACTGGTTTGTTATTAGTTGTAGGGATGGGACAGACATATGAAGACGGGATGATGACAGGTAAAAACCAGTTAGCTATTGGCCGGAAAGGCACCGCTACTCCTCAAGAACTGATAGTATTCTGGTGCAAAAGTAGCATAACTGCCTGTCTCGAGTCCCATCCCTAACATTCTATACTTGTTCAGGAACTTTGATTTGTATTCTATAGAATTACAATTAAGTTGCCTATTACATTTTGTTACACGTAGTAGCAAAAACTCCAGGACTGGATAAATATTTTTATCATTTATCTTCAATGTTAGTACTTCCTGTTATTTTGGTTATGTTAATGAAGTTTTAATTTTAATTTCTGGCATCTTAATTAAATCTTCAGAATCAAGTTTCTTCTAACTAGACAAAAGTTCCTTCTTTTGCTAAGAGATGTTCTGATGACTAATCTTATCCAGCCTTTGTTATTTAAAAGATTCAGATTTATTAATATTTCCTCAGAAAATCTGCATTTTTGTGACATTTGAAAGTAACAAAATATTGTAATTTAGTGTTGATATAATTCTAGGATATAGTAAGGTATGAAAATTCTTGTGTTTTACAAGGGCTGCTTAACAACTGGGGATACTAACAGTGAATCTGACCTGTTTGCAATGACAAAGATGTTCTTGTGATGGTTACGTTTGTTATTCCAGCGGGGCAAGTTGAGGACATGAATGTAAATCTCTGGATTCGCTTACTTATATAATTTCATTCTATGCTTTCCATTTTTAGACATTCAGTTTTGATTAGATATTAATTTCAACTTTTGTATATTTCTTTTTTAATTTTAATGTATTGTTGTAATATTTTAATTTTTTAATTTTTTGTTATTGTTTTATAGAATTATGTTGAATTGGTATTCTTTGTCAGCCTACAGTTATGTAGAAAGATTCCAAAATAAAATAAAATAAGTGAATTTAAATAATCTGATATTTCCTTTGTTCCTGCACTGAGCAATGCTCTGGAATACTGCACATGTCATACAATTATGAAATATGCAGCCCTAATAACATACCCATCATCAAGAACAACTTTTTTAAAAAAGAATATATCAGCAACTTAGTACAATAACATTTAAATTTACTTCCCATGATGCACTATAGAAGAGAAGATGAAAATTGTGGATATATGTAAACCACCACCATTTTAAGAATAAACTCTCCAAGGTGCATTAGTAAAGAACAACAATATAGAATAAGTGTAAATCACCATCACACGCAATCTGTCCTATGTACTGAATACTTACCTGTTGTATGACATTAAAAATGCTTCCATAGGATACGGGGAGTGAATATATGAATGGTTTTAAATATTTCTTAAAGATTTTATGTTGATCGGGATTGCCTTATAGTTTTAGCTAACATGGAAGGTTATAGATTTTTAACGCAGAATAGTAACATCTTTTTGGAATACTTTAAAACTAATTGTTGGCCTGTGCAAATCACCTGTATGCCTTGTATGTGGTCACAAGATTTGATGTGAAGTTATGGTAATTATTTGCAATAGCTCAAGAGATAATATATGTATTGACCAGTAAGAGTAACATGTTTTTCGGTTTTATATACACCATAAGTAATGCGTAGGCTGCTTCTTTTCTATTTTTTTTAATAAATGCATTACCCCTAAAGATTATTCCATATCTCAATAGTGAAAGAAAGTAAGCACAATATGCTGATTGTAAGGTATTCTGGTTAGGGAGAAGATTTTTTTTTAAGTTTCTTGAGGCAAAGCAAGCTGAGCTAAGTTTGGTAGTATATTTTTATCTCTTTTCTCCAGCTCAGCTCTTTATCTATTTGAAGCACAAAAAATTTTGTATCCAAGACTTTACACGGTGTAATTGTTGTATCCAATTGTTAATTCACTTACTTATGCTTCATTCTGAATTGAATAAAGTTTGTTTTATCATAGTCTCGGAAAGTTTATTAGCTTAAAACCAAGTATTGAGTTGTTCAAACACTTTACTAGTCGAGTATTTTCAGCTTGTTATTAAATAATGTATGTTAAAACTCTCTTACAATTTCTTTCTTGGGTTTCAAAAGAAAGCAATTTAGGTGATGCATAAATTCATTAAGGTTTCCTGATGTATATACCTCAAAATATTTATGTATTGCAATTAAGGCTTATTCTAAAAGCGGTGTTGTAAATATTTCTACATCCAATTTCCAACAGAACTTATGCAAACTTTCATATTTTTTTATGCTACACCTTGCCTGTTAAAAATGTAAACCAGCTGTTCTCTCGTATCTGACATGGTGAATGAATAAATTGGCAAAAATGATCAGATCTATAGAGCTTATTTATCCAACACTGATTTTCTCAGGATGAGAGAAACCCAAACTGAACTTTATCAAGAAAACTTACCCCCACTGAGATTCAACATGGGACTTCCAGATACCCATGAGGCATGCATACAAAACCATCACAAGAAGTGGTGATCATGATAAATGTCGCTGAAACTTATTTGATAATATTCAACAAGCTAAACCAGTTTACAGTGCATGACAAAACTTTTAGATACTTGTTCTTTAAATCCCAAACCTTACGGAAAAATAACAATAAATGGCACCAGAAATGTTTAAATCCTTCTACTTCACTTTTATCAAATGTCATGTGGTAACAGCTGTGTTAAAAACTTGTATACACAATCACTTTGTCGTTTCCGGAATTTCTAATTGGCTAACAAAACTAAAAAGAATTTAAAATGCGTCAACATATTCCGTAGTTTCGTTTGCATTTAATTAGCTGCTTTTTTTACGATTATTATGGAAGTGACATTTTAAATATATTTGTTAAGGTACTTAAACATATGTAACAAGATAACCTTGCGTACCTTTCAACGTCTTTTCTCTTCCTTCCTGTATCATTACTGTAGATTAGAAAGCTAGGTAAAGTAGGCCATTTGTTGCAGTGTAAATAAGGTGAAAGAGCATTTTACACAGATTTCGATATTCAGCATCAATATAGGTTGCTTTAAGAAAGTTGGCAACAACAATGCAAAAGACTGACAAATTATTTTCACTTTCGTTATAAACCACAGAAAATTAAAATTTTATTAAAGCACACACTCTCCTTTCTTCAGCAAAACCGGAAACGTTTCTCGGCTCCAGTAACACTAACAGTGAAATTTAATTACTTGCATCAACACATAAGTCAACTTTTCTACTCTTATCACATTTACGATACTTCAACCTTGCTCCCCATATATGACGTCACACGTTCTGGTCCGTAGAGCAAAGAGAACTGGACTAACAAGGGGAGTAAATATTAAAGACAAATGGAGACATGCACAGGTATTAAAACCTTCTGTAACAGGTTTGACTCAAGACATGACCAAATCAAATAAGATTCACTCCTCAGCGGCGTGCACACTTAGCTTAAAACGAAAGCGAGCATGTTGTATTACGGAACATATGCAAGCATGTTGTCAGAATAGTTTTAACATGCTCAACAAAACTAACTGAAACATTAGTAATGTTTCTAGCTAAATGTAGGAATAATACCTCATGGCATGTAGATTATCTACGCTAAGAAAAACTGTTTTAGCAGAATCCACAGTACCATTTAAATTACAACTCAGAAGTTACGATCTCATACTTTATCGGAAGTTTTATTCACGATTAAAAATGCTGATAACCATTTTATAATTACAATTATGAAAAACTTTTGAACGGTTCAAAATATGAAACAGTTTTTTTCCACAGGATCTTATTCCAGTAGCGTGTGATATTTTTCAGGGGGGGCAGCAGTAATGGGACGGTCACAAAACTATTTGACAAATCTCAAAGAAGAAAATGTTAAAAAAAATATCATAGGTAATACGTATTATGAGGCGTATTCCAAAACTAATGTCCGGTAAACAATATTTAACGGATGGTAGATCTGAATTACTTTTCACGCCTGCAGCGCTGTTTACCAATTCCTGAGGAACCTGCTGCAGTGTTAGGGTGACGCAGTAGGCGTTTGTCAATTGGTGAGAGCAGATCGCAATGGCCACGAAAATCGTAGATCCCGCCAGTTGTAAAGTGCGCGGTGTGATTAGATTTTTGCTGGCAAAAGGATCGTCAGCTGCGAACATCCATCGTGAGTTATGCCTCGTGTATGGACCGCACATAATGAATGACAAACAGGTTCCACATTGGTCTCGAGAATTTCTAAATAGCCGCACAAATGTGCATGATGAACAGCGGAGTTATAGGTCCACTATTCGGACCGACGACATCGTTGAGCAGATGAATAAAAAAATTGGAAGTGATCGGCGTTTAATTAGCGGTCTGGCTGATAAATTCCCAAATGCTGCTCGAACATCCTTTACAGGATTCCCACTGAACACCGGACAACACAAAGAGCAACGAATGTGTAGTGCACGACAGTTTTTTGGAGCGCAATAGATAAGATGGAGGTGGTTTGTTTTCCCACATTGTTAATGGCGACAAACACCAACGCAGTATTGAAACAACAGTCAATGCAGTGACGCCATTCTGGTTCACCCAAACCAGAAAAGGTGCAAGCAATCGCCGTTCACGAATCGCAAAATGATGACTAACGCGTTTTGGGACGAAAAGAGCGTCCCTTTGATTGATTTCATAGAAAGTGGGTCAACAATTACAGCTGACGTGTATTGTGCAAAGCTTACCAAACTGAGATGTGCGATCAAAATTCGACGCCGCAGGAAACTGCCGTCTGCAATCATCCTCTTGCACGAAAAGCACGCCCGCACAACGCTGTCAAAACCAATGAGAAGATTCAAGAGTTTCGTTGGAAACTCTTTGACCGCCCTCCGTACAGTTCCGGCACCAAGCGACTATTTCCTCTTCTTTCATTTGAAACGGTAGCTGGGTGGACAACGATTGCAAATCGACAATGAACTCAAGACGAGCGTTACCAACTGGTTCAAGTCCCAGACAGCAGAATTCTATGCCGAGGGGCTAAAGAAGCTGCTGCAGCGTTACAGCCAGTGTAAAGATCTGAACGGGGATTATGTGGAAAAGTAAAGTTTATATATAGCCACATATTACTGTCAGAAAAACCTGTCGCATGAGCAATGTTGTTGTTATTATGACCTAACGGACCTTAGTTTTGGAATACGCCTCGTAGAACGAAAATAAAGCTTACCTCCTTCATTTTAATCTGTAAATCAACGGAATCCTCCCCTCTCCTTTCTGGGAAAATGACATGATCATAAAATGCCTTTGACTTTTAATTTTGAGCAATAGAGCCTTTCGGGTTGATAACAATGAAAGTTGCGAAAGCCTGTCTACGCACTGAGTGTGCCGTACGTAACTCTTTATGCGTTTTAAACAAAAAAGGTACATTTTACTGTAGCTGTGCTCACTGTAACTGTAGTTGTGAGGCAGCATAAATTATAAACTTCTTGAATTACTTCTTCTCCTAACCCGCTGTCTTTCGAAAACTTTGCAATCTCAGTCACTGTCCTGCCTGAAAAGTCTAACAACCTATAAACCGCCACCTAATTCGCTTCGCAAATTTTCGAGATGAAACCAATCTTTATGGGCGATTTAAGAGATGTAAACAACATTTCGGGAAAACCAGTCTTGAAAGATTCGAACCTTTCCCAATCAAGTGGCTCAGTGCATTTTAGTTCTTCCAAATCAAAAAATTGGTTTTCCATGTGGCTATCTATCATGTCAATTATCTCGTTCTAAACACGCAAATATTTAATTCTGGGCTGGTCCATTTCATCTTCCCGACGTCGCTTTCTAGCTTAATTCCCATTCGTGTAACGTTCTTACAGTGTTGCACACATATTATCAAAATTATCGAGATTGTTGAATGAAAGAAATAACCTCTTTCATTTTCGTAAAGCGATGATTTGCATAAAAACTTTTCGTCTGGAGAATACTGAATAATGTATCAGTGCGAGCAAAAATATGACTGAACATTTCCTACAGAAAAGAGAAGGTAAAACTCTTCAATGATGCCAAATATCCTCTGCAACAAATAAAAGTGTTACTATCTCAGGAGTCTGTGTCATCAACAATATCCGAGGTCCCGAATTAATACCTGGTAAAGGCGACAGATTTTTTCGGGCGTAAAAATCCCCAGTATGGCTTCCTTCGGAAGGGAATTAAAGCCAGTGGTCCCGTGTCGTAGATTTACGGCACGTAAAAGAACTTCAAGCCTGACAAAGAGACCTCTGATAAAAATTACCGGGCTTTCACCCGTAATAAGGAATTGGATGCTAAGGAACACAGAAGTTAAAGGGTCCATAAATAAATAAACAAATAAATAACTCATCAACAATATGCTCAGAAATGACACCAGTTCTGCCTTATTTTCATGCTCCGTGTTCATAATACTGGAATTATAATTCCAGCGCATAACTGACACCGACGGAAACATCTTTTTTGATTTCCGATGCATTCAGAGCATTTATACGTTTTGTTAAATGAGAGAAAATGAACCAACCAATGTCTTGAAAATATTTTAAATTCCTTTATAAGTTGCATTGACTGCAATAAAACTAGGTTAAGTCGATGGACATAAATGTTGCAGACCCGTCATATACTTGAGCTTGTTCTCAGACTCATACTGAAAGTCTGTAAGGATTATATATGTACACTGGTGTGCAAAACCTAAGGACGAGATGGGTAAAGTAACATAACAAATGAAATACTTGATGGAAGTAGATGAAGGTGTGGGAGCATGTTGCCAGGGCTCTTTCACACGTACACAGAAAGCAGGATGTCACATGGCGTTAGTGTAGCGAGCCTATAGTGCCAAATGGTCTGGTCCCGCAACACGGGGCAGTTGACGAAACAGGACAATACGGTGTGTGGCAATTAACGAGCTGTTACGGTGTACTGTAGTGGTGTTCTTCATTGCAACATGGCCCATGGACACCATTTGAATGACTTCACACGGGAAGAATCATCGGGAAACTGGAAGACGGGCGAAGTGTGACGAGTGTTGCTCAGGGGTTTGGAATTCCCCACAGCATTGCTTCACGTGCATGTGGAACCTTCCAAACCACAGCACTGCTGTTCCAAGGAAAGGTAGTGGTCGACCACGCTCAACTATAGCAGCAGATGACCGCTACATTGTGCAACAGGCAAGAAGGTATCCGCGCCAAACAGCGGGTGCAATTGCAACCACATTCAACAGGACAGATAGGCACCGCAATCTCACGATACACAGTGGCAAGGCGACTACACAGAGGTGGTCTCTTTGCCCAACGATGTGTTCCAGTGACATCCGCATATCGGCGGCACCGTTTGCGATGTCCCAAGAGCATCAAAATTGAACCAACGAGGAATGGGGTCGCGTGCTCTTCTCGGATGAGAGCAGATTCAGTCTAAGTAGTGATTCTCGACGTACCCTCATCTGACGAGAGGTGGGAACACGTAATGAAACCAGGAACATCCTTGAACATGATCGTTTTGGTGAACCGGGTGTTATAGTTTGGGGAGGCACAATGTTGCATGGACGCACCGACCTCCAAATCCTTGAACACGGTACGCTCACTGGTCAACGTTATTGCTATACTGTACTCCTTCTCCATGTGTGAGTTTTCAGGGGTGCAGTCGGTCCTGACTTCATTTTTATGGATGACAATGCGCGACCGCATCGAACAGCACAGGTGGAGGATCACTAAGTGCGAGAGGATATTCGGCGAATGAACTAGCCTTCCCGTTCTCGCTATTTAAATCCCATTGAACACGTGTTGGATGCTTTGAGGAGCCGCATTGCAGCACATCTACATGCACCAACGACCATCCGACAGTTGTCAACAGCGCTAGTGGAGGAATGGAACGCCCTACTACAAGAACTGCTTAACAACCTTGTGGCCAGCATGGGAGCTCGATGCAGAGCGTGCATTGCTGCCCGTGGTGATCATACACCCTTTTAAGCACCATGTATCTTTTTCCGTGCCATCATATGTCGTATTGACTTTAGTGTAGCTTATTGTCTATGAATAAAGGTGGCATTTCTGATCTTTCCTTATTATGTCTAGCATAACGCCACTAATACTTTCAATAATTATATCATTTTGAATTCGAGTAGATGTTCCTTTGAAAACTTAATTGCTTTGAAAGTGTGTGTTTAATTTGACGTCATACTTGGATAGCGTGTGCAAGAACTCAATATAGTTTCCCCGATTAAGGTACTCATTATGCTCGTTTTGGCCCCGGAAACGTAGCTCTTGCTTTGCCATTAGGCAAGTAAACAGAGTAATCGATTAATTCTTTCTGGGTTAGAGTCAATTTTGGCATTGCGTTTCGATGCATCCGACTACATTGTTCACTTAGTTGAAAGTCTATTCTTGTTTACCAAAAGATTTCAATTCCTTTATTGCAGATAAATGTCATTGCGTCGTCTTATGTCGAATCTTTCCTTTGTGAAAATTACTGATATCAGAGAAACCTACACTGTTCCATACTTCTCTGTCGGTTTCAAATAGAATACATGGCCAGCAACATAATTTATTTCTCGATTAACACGCACTTAGCCATTTTGAAGAATTGTGGTATTCAATTTTGAAATGACGTAAATATTTTTTCAATTTTGTATCATAGAAATGTCCGGAGTACGCCTACCCTTTAGTACAATATCTTGCTTTTCCTGAAAACCCAAAGCTCCGATCGAAGTACCGGTACTTAACCAACGATCCAAAACACAACACTGAGACTGTTGGTAGGTGTGACTGGCTGCGCTGCCAGTTGGCGTTACAAATTGATGTGATATTGTCACAACCCACCACTGGGTGTGATCGGGAAGCGTAGGTGGACAGGATCAGAAGGCAAAGACACTCGCTTAAGCTACTGACTGCATGAATATATTTTGACGGGAAAACCCTGAGATGCGGATTTACAATGTTTTGGCAATGACTTTGTACCTACATGACTTCAGATAGTAAAAGCAATTACTAATAATAATAATACCCTTCTGGGCTTACCTTGGAGATATGTGCGTTGCACAGGAAGGAGTCGCAAGTCGATGTCAATCGTGACCAGCGGTACACGATTCCCATCCGTACTAAGAAGAGGAAGACGACGAAGAAGAGAGAGGGCGAGCGGGCCTCGCTCGCTTGCTTATATAGAAGCCCGGCTTCTATCGGGGTCTCCATATTGTCCGAGCGAATATTACCGTATATGGTTCGAAGCCGCCCTAGAGTTACGCAAGAGCGCATGACTTTCCCGGATACACATATTCATTTCTGGAACATTGTTCCATGAGTTTCCATGGGGAAGTTGACGTCACTGTAAATCCCAAGAAACACTCCTAGGAAATAAGCAACCGCTAGCGTCCGGTCACGTACACAAGATTAACAGAAATGTCATAACCTAAGAAATAAGTAGAATAAGATTCTACATAAATTTAGAAGAATGTGACCGAATATTAAGATATCACCAATTGGTGTGTAATAATAAATTCAAGACCCAGCTCCTTACCGGTATAACGTGACATATCCCCCAAAACAAGAAAAGCGACCCCTGGCGCTTGCAAAACAATAATGAACACCAATAGGGGACGATAAATGAATATACATAAGGAGGAAACCACACATCTCAGGAGAAGTATACAATCCAAATGTGTACATTAAAACATAAGTAGACCACTATGTGGCAGTAAGGATATACAAGACACACAGCCAGAAGGGCTGAGTCAAAATAAGCGACAGTCATTATATATACAATGAGAAACACAGCCAGAAGGGCTGCATCCACAAAAATATTGCAACTGACCTACCTGTAAGAGGTAAAACAGTTGATGGCAATACATTGTACACAATCAAAAAATCAAATGATTTGGAATCAGATAATGTCACATAAAAAATTAAGGCACAACAAGAGCGAAAGTTTGTTGTACAAATATGAAAAAAAACAACTTAAGAACAAATTAATATAAGTGAGTGACACAATACTAATACGTAATAGATAACCATGGAATATGCTGTCTAGAAGGTAAGGGCGGACGGGAGGGAATAAGGAAGGAGTAACAGAAGGGGATGGGGGTTGCAAAAATAAAGTTCAGTAATGGCGCACACGAGAACAAAGAGTCATAGAGGCACACATACATATTCACACCAGGTAACAAAGTTCAGATGCACGACGAGAGTTTATAACGATCCATCACTGCACGGCAAAATATTCATCTTGACGAAGAGTACACCACTGCAGACAGAGTGCGGTTGATAAGAGCATCCGCACGAGAGTACAGATAACAGTTCTGATGTCCTTGATGTGAAGACAGTGGAAGTAATAATCAGCCGAAGATGTCATGATATACTGAGCAGTCGAAACGTAGAATTCCAAGCGTAGTTGTTGTTGTTGTTGTTGTCTTGCAAGGGTCAGTGCAAACAGCAGGTGTGTTGTGATTGAGCCAGAGGGAATCCTCCGGGATCGTGAGCGATCTTCAACAGGCACAGCCAAAGTGCAGAAGTTCTTGATAAATGTTCTCGTGCCAAACCCCAAGGTCAGGTAGGTATGATGAAAAATAAAGACAAAGGGGTGCATTAGCAATCAAATTAACTGAATGGAAAGTAAGCATAGGAAGGTAATAATTTGTAGAAGGGAATGGGAGAGAGATTGTCTTTCGTTAATGGAAAAATCATAAGAAGGGAAGACAAGGGAGAAATCAGGGATAAACCATATAGGTAAAAGGGAAATAAAAGGTTCCCTATAAAACCTCACAGAAAGATTGTTCAAAAAATTAGTTTAACAATTAAGCAAAATAAATTAATATATATATATATATATGGGTGAATAAAAATAAAAATTTGCTTACTTTCAAAAGTATGTTACAATCTCCAATGAAATCTCATGATAACATTCCAAATAAAAGAATAATAACTGTACAGAAATTATACACGTAAGTGTAAATTAACATGTTCAGCAGAAAAAACTAAAATAGTATCACATAGTGAAACCATGTAAGAATGTCAGATATTACCAAAATAAAATAGTAATGTGACCAAATAAAGCAATAAACTGCTAAAAGAATTTTTATAAATTTAAATCTCAATCTACAAGAAAATAATTAAATCATCAGCTATAGCTTGTAAACCTACTGATAAAAATCAGACAGTCAATTAGTGCAAACACCGAACATACAAAATTAAGTTAAATGTCAGCATTTGTCTAAGGTAATGCCTGGTGGTGTGTAAATTAATTCTTAATTACAACGTAAAGAAGGGTATAATCCCGAAATAAAATTTAGAAAAACAGCAACAAAGCTGAAATAAATAAGGGAAAAATTCAGAACCAATTTGCAATAAAGTTATTACCCATTACACACCGACATGCATAAAAGATTAAAAACCAAAGTACATAAAAATGTAATACTATGAACTTTCAAAATTAATAAATTTGAAATTGAAAGTTACAATTATTGGTAACAAAATAGAGTATAATACAACCAAAACAAACAGTTGAGTCTTCTGGCCATATCGTGACGTGAAGCGGTGCTCGAAACATAGCAACCTTTAGAAAGGGACGATGCCACAGGGAAGGAATGTCATTCAGACGTAGTGTAGTCATAAGTTTCACAGTTTGAGGCAGCCGCTGGTCAAAATTATTTATTCTGAAAACACAACTTAAAAATATGTATTAATCACCAACGTTAAAGAAAATAAACATGACAGTAAGGGGAAATAACCCAGAATTCGCTGAGAACTGTACTGGCAACAAGGGTACCGAATTCTCATGCCGGACAACCAGTTCCGGACAAAACTAATGTTCAGCGTATGGTCACCTAATGAATTTAAACCGGCCGAATACTTTCACAATAACGGAATGACAGGAAAATTGGTCATACTACAAGTAGTAGTAATGTAGGTAACTCCGTAGACCTACAAAAATTACATCAAATATCACCATCGTCAGCAAGTAACTCCTTGGACCTACTAATATTTCTGCGCTCCTCCGGCGCTAAAAAAAAAACATATTTACACGTGCAATAACAACAATCTATACGTATCCCAACTTCCGAGTGGGCATCTAATAACAGCTTGCAAGCATGAAACAACAAAGTGCTCGCCTGGGGAGGCCACGTAGGGTAACTTCCCAGAACAGAGCCACAATATATTCGAGCGTCCCACGCTCATTCTTAATACAGGGATAATTGAAATCTTTGGGGTCTAGCGACAAAACCTAGGACGGCAATATCCAAAATTCTTTATAGATTCCTTGCTTCCAGGGCCTCGCGGCGTACCTGTAAACAAAAGAAACCAACGGCGACTCCCATAGTCGCTTAAAAACTATATCAACGATGATAATGCAAAATCAACACCATTAAAACAACACGAACTCTACTAACCAGATAACCTCGCGATATATCCAGTGGAAAGTCGTTAAACCATAAGTTCCAGACATGCCGTAGACACGTATAATATTCAATTACGAATCATTATCTCCAAAAAGTAACCTAAATAACCAAGGCTGTACTCAAACAAAGTTTAGAGAACCGGAAATCAAGAATTAATGAAACTTAGGGACCAAACAAGCAATCAGACGCAGCCTTATACTATCATTCGCAAGAAAAAGTATGTAAGGGGAAACACGAATAGGAACAGTGAATTAGCACGAAAAATAAGTAAACGTATTACAGTAAGACAAAAAAAACATATATAAATATGTATTCATCGCAGAACTATATCCGGCAATTTAATTGTGTTTAAATGTAAACAGAAACTCATAAAAGCAATATATATGCTAAGAAAATCTAAATAATGTAAACTATTATATAGATAGAATTTCGAAAAGACTAAATAAGTGATTTTTCTACATGAATTATTGAATCTGTAAGGCATCTTGGTATGTAAATGTGACGTTAAGTGTATAAAGAACAGAAAATAAGTAAAATATCAATTAGAGGTTTAGGTTTCGTCCGTCTTGTACCGAACTCAAATAGTTGTTGGGGTACGAAGGGAAACATATGGATTCTAAAAAGGTACGGGTAGGGAGAAAAGCGAAATAAAAAAGTGAGTTCCTACCATTCCCTGCCGACCATAAAATGGCGGTAAAGCACTTTATGTAGATGGTAATAACCCAAAGGTAAGCACCTTATCAGAATCATAGCTCATATTGCGCGCAGAGCTACATTGCGAACGGGTGTACCTCAAAGTTAACCTTTAATGTGCAATTGGATATAGAGTGGGTAAGAGTGGGTAGAATTACACTAGTAAAGAATAAAGATGGCCTGCGAAATCCGTAGTAAATAAACATGTACACAAAACATCACCTAAAAAGAACACTTAGCAGCACCCAAGTTTACAATCTGTACCTTTAAGGACGTTAATATATAAGAAAACAGCTGATCATGTGCAGTCAGAGCATTCAGCAAGATAACAAAGATGCAATCGCTCTCAAATTATACATCAAGCAAATAACAAACAAGGGTGCTCAGCAGAGCTAGTAGAATATTTGGTACAATATAAAAGTTAAGAAGAAAAGGGTGGCATAATGCATTTCACAAATTTTGGTTCATTGTTTGGAAAAAGAAATAAGGATAATTATCATACCCTAGAGTATAGTAAAATTAGGTATCCGCTATCTACCATTATCTACCAATGAACCCGCAATAATTATATAAGGGCTCAAAAAAATTAAAACGCTGAGGGAACCTTCCGGCGAATCCGTAAGCCCAACTACAAAATTAAGTTGGCGGTAAAATTATCTTCACGGTTTTACCTTAATCTCAACCAGTCAAACTCGAGGGGCCTCGCGCCACGCTTCAAGATGAGTGGTGAAAACAAAATAAAATTCGGCGGTTATGCGTGTAATAAAATTCTTGACAAGTTCCAGGTATAGTGAGAATTAACGGAAAACAGAGATATGGCATTTCTGAGCTAAAAGATTCTGCGATAAGCGCATCAAGTCGTCAACACGATAAACTAAAGCCACTTCCGTAAAAATTTCCATGAGGTACTCATCTGGGGGGGCTATGCGTATAGCAGAACAAAATAAATATATATCATGGAGATATGTAGTACATATGATTGTGAAATAAATTCACTTTTATTCTCCCAATTTCACTTTTCGGAAATTGGCGGTACAGTCACCCAACAGCGTTTGAAGAGCGTATGTATACTATATGCAGAAAGAACTAATTGGAAATCATTAGTTCCGCCGTATAATTAGCCAAAAACAATATATTGGTATATGCAATATGTCTTTATAGTCTGGCGCAAGATGGCGACAGACAAAGGGAACGAATAAAAGAAATAGGCATTTCAAGATTCCTAAAGCAAGAGTATTATAAATAGCCAACCCGCTCGAGTGGCGTAACCAAGGCAAAGAAATGGAAATGAAAGTGTACATTAAATGTTAGTATGTATAATATTTTATTATTGTGCAATAATTGTATCGACTCATCATTAAGTAAGGGGGGAAGGTAAATATACCTTTGCATGCACATTAACAAATATATAGAGAGATAACAATATAATAGAACATGAGAGGAACCTGCAATAAAATACAACGTAAAATGCTCAAAATTATATTAATTAAAAGCTTATATGTATAATATTCCTAATTTATTTTCAAACCATGAATAAACAAGTACAGTCGTGTTACTATAGTTATGCGCCAAGCAAGCCAAATGCATAAAAATACTGTGAGAAACCGACGTTTTTATCTGGTAATTCTCTAACTTGCAGAATGGGCCAAACGATTGGACAATTAGGCCTGTGTACAACAGAAATAAAACAAAGTCACGCAGGTCTTACACTCAAGACGTGAGCAAGGTGGGAAATCCTTGCGGACAGTGCTTATAGGCCTGCAGAAAACTCCACGGAATAAACAACTATGCAGCTACAGACATTGCGGTTAACATTCGCGTCATATCATTACTGTCAGGACGTAAGAATTCTTCCGCTGGTCAGTATGAAATTAAACACTGGTGGATGCACAGTGATATTCAACGACGAACAGTTAATAACGGCGTGGTTATAAACTATGTGTAAATCAAAGAAGAATCGACAATTTCACATAGAAGTTAATCCGGGTGAGTACACCATTAACACTTACATAGTTATTGTAAACGCACTACCAAGGTAGTTCAGCGTGTTGAAGGGTTCCAATTAAGCGCAATTAAGATGAATGTTATGTAATGTTAAGATGAATTACGCTGGAGTGTAATGACATAATTTAAAGTAGCGTTACATTACCGGGGAAAGAAAATTAGCCGAATTCTGTGTAATAGAATAATCTTGAAGTTTGTAATATGCAGTGAAAAATAAAGATCTTGTGCTACATTCACAGGACTTTCGCTGCCATGGTGCAAGCAACCGTTTTGTTGTTTGTTTTGTTTGCACAAACGCGTATTTTGCTTTCCCTGTATGCGTATTAAGATAAACATTACTAGGAATGGTTTTTGTTACGATATTTCGTGGTACAAGGGTATAAAGAAATATGAGTTAAAGTAATATTCAACTCTTATTAAAAATCTCGTCCATATATAGTGGTAATGAACCATTTAGGATATATAATATATAAATTTTTTTGTTTCTTAAGGTGTTCACCGACACTTAAATACATACATGAACCTTCATCGACATATGTGTGTCGTCGGATAAGAAACCTTAATGCGTGTAATTCCGGTGTAGTCTCAAGATGGAAATTTTAGGTGGAATGCAACACATTCTATCAATGAGCGTGCGGCATACTAAACAGTGTAAAAAAATGTATTTCCGGTTGTATCGTAATAGGTAAGGGAGGGTTATTAATGATTATCTAATGATAATCATGGATTATTAAGGGAATTTACTCCGCTAAAGAAAGAAACATAAAACATTTCAAAATGTTGGCATGTAAGCACGCATGTGTCATAAGCATACAGGATGGTACAGCTTCATTAAACACATAAGTTTATGTTATCATAATACAGTTGTGGAACACCTTGAGAGAAAAAAATGGTAACTAAATATCTGGGAAACTATTCAAAATGCTGATATTTTGTAAACACAGTGTGTGTAAACAAGAATCTGCTGTCGCGGGAAATGCGAGTTTACAGTGTATTAACGAAGTGGTTAAATGTCACGAAAGTTGGCAATGAGGATTTAAACATGTGATCAAGATTTCAAGACATAAGGTTATACTTTAGTTTAAAACTGACCTTTTTTGTTTATAGATCATTATAATCCCGTAGTTTAACAAATAAAGGTATACATATCGAGGTAACGTATTCCGAACTCAAAGAAACAAAGAAAAACAACAACAAAAATCAATAAAAAGTCATTATTGGAACTACATGTCTAATGACACACATATATAACAATATCCGTAAGTTTTCAGAAATGTGGATGCAAGTTTATACCAAAAAAAAATTCAAAAAAGTGGATGGGGGTGGCGGTGGTGGTGGATCTGTAACTGGATGGCAAGCTGTTTGACGTAGTTGGATGGTGACGTCCTACTAGTTCGCTTGCTACTGATCTTGAGTCTGGTGCAACCAAACTTAGTCTGGGCAAAAGTGGCCGTGGTGAAAGTGAGTGGCACCGTAAAACAAGGGATGATGGATGTTATCTGATTTGGTAAGCATTCGTAGGTATTATTATTTAATAAAGCTCCACCGAAAGATGAGGACACGGCCTCGATGGGCCTGAAACACTGCGCCTCAGGATTGAGGGTTGTGGTGACTCCGCGGTCTGCGACAGCTTGCTCCAGAACTGGATCCACTCGAGTACCGGTCTGGAGACATCTGAATGCCGAGACCTTTAATGGCGCTTCTGGGTGCCAATGACCCTTGAACTTGTTCTTTAATAACTTTTGAAGTTCTTCTCCGAACATGTTTACTCTCTGCCTGGGCAGCTTATTGTACTAGTGAGACATGACGAAATTTAGAGCGACTTTTACTTCCATGTGCATCGTGGACGTTTCAAGTATTTTTGTTTTGTGTTTGTTTTTAGCTTAGGGGCGAATATTACTGCTTCAGGCGGCAGTTAATTAGAAAAGAGGACTCCCAAACCTTAAAGAGAAAACAAACTCATACTCGACATATCGGAAAATTGGAAGTACCGATACGGGTGGACCTTAACTCAAGACATGGGTGTTACGCCCTATTTTTCTGGAAAGGAGGGGAAATACAGAGAGATACTGACTTGAAGCATGCCAACTTGAAAAATTAAATTTGAAGGGGCTGGCTCTTGGGGGACGTCTAGGAAAAATGAATTAGAGAGTCCGCTGCCTGTACCATAAACATCTTATACGCAATAAGAAACAGAGGTACGGGGTCGAACCATACTTCTCAAAAATAATTTACAGAAGCCGACGCCTCCGCCATAAAACAGAATTACAGAAATATAGAGGGTACCAGGAGCGCAACCATACTTCTCAAAAAATAAAAGAAGCCGGCGCCGTCCACCATAAGCACTACTATAGGGAATTTTACGGAGAGGTACGGGATCGAAACCATATCCCTAGCGTTAAAAAAATGTAGAGACCGGCGCCTCCACCATAATGTCACAACCCACCACTGGGTGTGATCGGGAAGCGTAGGTGGACAGGATCAGAAGGCAAAGACACTCGCTTAAGCTACTGACTGCATGAATATATTTTGACGGGAAAACCCTGAGATGCGGATTTACAATGTTTTGGCAATGACTTTGTACCTACATGACTTCAGATAGTAAAAGCAATTACTAATAATAATAATACCCTTCTGGGCTTACCTTGGAGATATGTGCGTTGCACAGGAAGGAGTCGCAAGTCGATGTCAATCGTGACCAGCGGTACACGATTCCCATCCGTACTAAGAAGAGGAAGACGACGAAGAAGAGAGAGGGCGAGCGGGCCTCGCTCGCTTGCTTATATAGAAGCCCGGCTTCTATCGGGGTCTCCATATTGTCCGAGCGGATATTACCGTATATGGTTCGAAGCCGCCCTAGAGTTACGCAAGAGCGCATGACTTTCCCGGATACACATATTCATTTCTGGAACATTGTTCCATGAGTTTCCATGGGGAAGTTGACGTCACTGTAAATCCCAAGAAACACTCCTAGGAAATAAGCAACCGCTAGCGTCCGGTCACGTACACAAGATTAACAGAAATGTCATAACCTAAGAAATAAGTAGAATAAGATTCTACATAAATTTAGAAGAATGTGACCGAATATTAAGATATCACCAATTGGTATGTAATAATAAATTCAAGACCCAGGGCCTTACCGGTATAACGTGACAATATGCAGAGGACTTGTATCATGAACCGGGTCCTTCTGCATGAATACTAAATAGCGTAAGACACGCAATATTGTTTTGATCCACACTTCACAGGCACATTTTCAACACTTAACCCATAATACACAAAAACAACAAACGTACTAACATATTATTTTTAACAAAAATGGATACACATAAGTTGTTCACTAGCGCACGCTCAACCATGTGCTATTTATAACGTGGCACGAGAAACACTCGCCGTGCAGCAAGTCCTAGACGAGCCTATTGGTTGTTGTTGGCCGCTAGGGAGAGCTAGAATGTTGGCTAAGGTACAGGCGCTGAGCGAAAGAAAGCGGATTTATGTTGTCATATCTTCTAAACTTAAAACATGAAAGGTAGTAAAGTTTATATATAAGCTGATGATGCGTTGAGGAATAGCCTAAATTGAGTTTTTATGGACACTTTGAGTGCTGTGTTCCTTAACGTCCCATTCCATATTGGGCGTGAAATACCGGCAAATTTTGCTCAGACGCCTCATTATCACGCTTGAGGTTCTTTTATTTACCGTAAATCTAAGACACGGGACCATCAGCTTTACTAGTCCACTGACCGCACACCCCTGTCTTATTCATAAATCGAACAAATTACCATGAACCATTCTTAAGGAAGATTTCAAGAATCGGTCTTTAGCAGACAGACATTGGCATCAAGATAAGCCTGAACTAACTGCCATGTATAATTGTATTTCTAACACACTTTGGATTATGTCACCTTATATACAGATGGAATCAGATATACCATAACGGAGACGATTTGGTTGATAGGTATATTGCAAACTTGCAAGTTTGTGAATCAATGTTCAATTTTCTCAATTAAGGTTATAGCCGTACAAATTATAATAAATTCAACAATTCAAAATATAAATAAGGCAATAACTTTCACAGGTTCCAAGAGTATCTAGAAACAATGTAATATCAAAACAGCGATAATTGCTTTTTATTTCTTAAAATTATACACCTGTTTATTTAAGTAAAACATTGTGATACACAAATTGTTGTTTTCTGAATTTGGGTTTCCTACAATAATATCTATAGCAATGAAATTGTGAATCAAATTGCTAATCGTTCTGCATTTCAAAGTAAATTAGGGATGAAGAGGGCACAGTGAACCACTTTTTTTTAACCAATTAGTACAGATGCACGCAACAGATTTTTTATTACCTTTTTGCGCTAAATAATTTGTAAAGGATACTTTTAAACAATACTTAACATTATGTTGACAGTCCTATAGGTTATATAAACTCTGTGTAAGAAATTAATGCACTCTGGCTCACTGTTCCCCAACTATAGGGGGTAGATTGAACAGCAAATAAATACACTGAACGTCGTCCTCCGTGCTGTAGTGATTACCATGCTAGCCTCTAGTTCCCGAGGTCGCGGGTTCAAACCCGGCGGAGGGCGATGGATCTTTTTCGGGCGTAAAAATCCTTAGCATGGCTTCCTTCGGAAGGGAAGTAAAGCCGATGGTCCTATGTCGTAGATTTACGGCACGTAAGAGAAACTCAAGCCTGATAAAGACGCAAAATTTACGATCTTTCGCGCCCAATATAGAATGGGACGCTAATGACCGTAGTAGTTAAAGAGCGTCCATAAATAAAGCACAATTTAAGTTAGTGCACTGAACCGAATATCTATTTAATATATCACTCAAGCTTATAAAATAATAATTGTAGTTTATTTTAATTTTTTTCTTCTCTATATACCGTTTTCAATAACCTCCTGTTTACACCAATGAGATTATAAAATTAACATTTGTCGACAGACCATTTCCATTTCATCGGTATTCCAAAGAAATTCTAATTACCTTAACTGCGACTGATCTACGAATATGTTCTTAGTCACTACAATTTCATTACATCTAAGCCAATTTTCCTTAATTAATTTTTTCCTCCACTCGTTGATTTCTGTACATTCCATCAAAATATGCACTCTACCTTCGTTATCCCCAAGATTTGGCATATACCTTTCATAACATTTCCCTCATTGTCTCCTTAATTTCCACGCTCCTAGACAGAATCATGAAAAGGCCTCCTTCTCCTTTATATTGCATATAGGTAAATATTTTTGTTTGGTTTGGTTCTGTCTTAATCATTCTATAAAAAGCTAATGATGTTTCCTGATTCATCTGAGTCCATATGTTTCGATCACCGATATCTTTAAACCTAAATCGGAGGTATTTCCAAATCCTCTGTACCATTTCATGTCTTTGCTCCCATGCAATCCAGGAATGAGGATGCAGATGATTATGACCCTGGAATGAGCTGAAGTGTGTCAGAATTTTAATGTTCAAACTTTAAATTCAGTTTTCTCAAAACAACATTTGTGAATATTTATGTACCTTTTTCTCAGAAAGTATAAGAGGTAGAGAGATAAACTTTTCAGTACATGTATACAACACATAGCTAAAATTTCTGAACTGCAATTATATTTTATGATCTATATTAGTTATATTAAGAGAGCAACGTTGCTAGGTGGTTACTCTCAAACACAGAGAGCACTAATCAGCATTTTGTCGGGTATTTAAACTTAGGATTTTTTTAACGGCGGTCGCTTGACTACCCACGTGCCTAGCCGAACTGGCGTAAGCGTGTCAGCAGAAATTACGTAACTCGCCCACGTTTCGAACATGAAGTGGTTCTTTGCCCTAAACCGCATGTCACCTAATCACTGATTACTTCAACATCCGCAAAATGACGCGCTAGAAATCTAAAGCCAAATGTTGTGGAGCTATCTAAACCAAGTTTTTCCTGAATATCCCGAACTGTATATAATTACATTTATCAAAACCTTTTAAAATATAATTATAAGTCACAATATTTTGTAATTTCAGGCTTACAGCTGCGACCTCAGTGTTCCTCAATACAATAGGGTGAGACGTCAATCTAAATAAAATCACAGTAAAACAAATTATCTATAAGAATTCCGCACCACCATTTATCTTTTCTGAACTACAATAAATGCATGCTCTTACAAATCCAGTTATACTATAATAATTAAATTCACCCGGTTTCGGCCACTGTTCAGCTATACATATAATGTTATAATTTTATGGTGTAATTATGTTCCAAGTTCAATTAATTTTGTTCTAATACAATTAACGTTAACAAAGAAAATATCAACACTTCTCAGAGTATTTGTTACCACTGATTTGCTTGGTGCTAGATGGTTAGCAGCTTCTTTAATTCTTATTTGTCTATTCAATGTTTTGAATGTATAAAGAAACAACCTCTTTGGTGTGTCTTTTGGCCACATGCAAGGATCCATAGCAGTCTCTAAATACTCATATAAAACTCCATATTGAAAGATAACTAGACATCAGGTTGCCTTGAATTCCACTTTTCACACAGAATTTTTTGAATTTTACATTTGAGGAAATTTATGTGTTCTACTTTAGTACTTGGTAATGACCTATACACATACAAAGAGGTCAATTTCATAAACCCTCAAGATTTGTTGCATCGTTATTCAATTGATTATTTTCCACAGTCACTTTCCTTTTCGGTTTTCTTGTTAATATTTTAGCCCATGATTCACTCTGTACTCCATCACTATGATGGCACTTCTCACTTTATTATCACTGGTTTCCTGGAATATCTTAACCGGATTCTTAGTTACAGTTTTGTTTACACGCTGTCCTGAAGTTTGACAACAGCTACATTACTATCCCGATCTCTTGTGTTTTCACTCATGGAAGTGGATTCTGGATGATTCCTTGTCCCGCCTTCTTCAGACGTAGGCTTACCTATAGGTAATATTTGCATGAAAAGAACTTTTTATTCTTCCTTTAAGTTCATTAGTGATAGTGTCTTTGTGTTGTTACGTATTTTAAATTCCGGATATCTATCAAATTATCCTTGTCACTTAATGTATTTATAGCTTCAAAGAAGCAACTATCCATATCACTAACCTACTTCTGTCATATCGAATGTCATATTCTCCATTATCACAATACCTTGTATTATTATCTGTTAGAAATTTCACGTTTACTCGCAGTTTTTCTTTGCACAGCTGTTGTGGACGTGACTATTATATTCCACCATAATAAAACCTCTACAACTTTACTTTTACAGCGTTTACATTGAAATATGGAGGAGCACTAGCAACCACATCTGATCAATGTGCTGCCCAACACACTGGGGTCAAAGCCATACTTAATAAGGCGCAAAAGTAATAGGAATAAGCAATTTTAGGAAATCGTAGATTATGAGAAATAAAGCCTAACCGGTATCAACGAACAACAGCCTGGAAGAATGTCGGGAGTAGTGTAAGTTATGACGTCCGGAGGCATGTCACAAAGAGATGTCAAAACGTCAGACGTAATAGAGGATAAAGTCGCAGTCATAGTTGCGGCGTCTACATGTCATTTCCGAATATTTCGACATGGCTGGATATCCAAATAAAATGAAAGAAAACAGTACAAGAGGGTTGGTGGAGTAAATTAAGGTTAAGAATATCATATATTTGGTGTTTAATATATCCCTAAGGACGACGGAGGCCAACAAAAGGCTAAGACAGAAAAAGAAATGCGAGAGTATCTCGCGCGTTAGAAGTGAAACTTCATAGATTCTAGCATTTGTTGACGTTTTTATTATATCAGGATTAGAAAGGTTATGTGGAATTTGATTGAAGAAAATCTCTCACACGATCACTTTAAAACTCTAATTTATTTAAAACAGGAAGCTCGCTAATATAATAATAATAATAATAATAATAATAATAATAATAATAATACAAGGTGCCCAGCTAATGATACACAAGTGTCTACTGGTTCCCTGTGCTACGTATTAACATAGTGCAGCGGCGCTGGCAAGTAGACTGTCTATGACATATGCGACGGAGAGAGTAGAAATGATTCTCCCTCTCTTTCTTCTCAGCTGCATATATATATATATATATATATATATATATATGAGAAATTAATTGCCGCTGAACGAATTTCAATGCCTCATAATGAGCTATAGCTTCCACCGTACAAATACAGAGTTTGTCAAATAAGCGCCAGGAGTGAGTTTCCTGCGTAGATCATAACCAGATCGGAGATTTCCTGTGATCGGTCCTGGAGCTGTACGTAAAAATAATCTGGATGGAATCAGTGGCTAGGTCGAAACTAGCTGGGAATTAAAATCCAGCCATGCATGCAAATAGTCCATTCAACGTTCCCGAAAATATATTGTCCATGGTCACACTAGGAGGCACCGGGTATCGCCTTATCTAGCAGATATACCATTCTGGTCGCGTCCGGTAAATGTGTTTGTTCCGTTCATCAGATCACACAGCGAGTTAGGATATTGAACACGTCATGCAACAAATAAGTTGCATCAGTCTTACTAGATATTGCCTTTCTACCTCCCTCACAGAAGAATCATCACTGAATCTAAATCAACTCTACATAGTCTCAACAGCACCTTGGTGTAAACAATTGTATAAAATATGGGCTGGACACCCAAAACCTATTATGCCCGAATGTAAGTCTCTTTTAAGTGCTAAAAGGACACTTTTGCCCGCCTTATGAGGTCATCCAAAATTCACAATAGGTTTATTCCCACAAAAAGTAATGCACTTAGCAGAAGCATTGTGTTTCTTTAAACTCTCAGAAATGTACCTGGATATTGTTGCTGAAGTTTCATCTGGATATGATGAACAGTTTAGTCTGTAGTCCTTCTTCAGAATCAAAATACTGTATCACAACTGGGAAAAGCTTCAACGCTCTCTAATTGCTATCGTCAGTCCCCACTCGAAAGTAAGGCACTTTGTCATTCAAAGTTTGTGATATTAGTGGAACCAGAGGATAATACATTGTTTATGATATCTTGAGTTTTATTTCTTCCACACATGACAACTTCTTTGCTACTTCTGAATCTGAATAAAGCACTTTAATTAATTTGACTGTACAATCTATAGATCTGTAGGACTGGTGTTTACAAAAACAGTATGAAATGCCAACAGTGCCTCTGTTACCAGAACATTTTTCCACACGAATATATGAAAAATGTTTCAACATTACACAAAAAACTGCCTCTAATGCATTCCCTGTGCTTTTCACTGTTTATACGCTTTTCAAGATCACCTGCACCTTTCTTCCGTCGTCCTCCGTGTTCTAGGTTTAGCATGCTAGCTTTCATTTCCCGTCGAAACGGGTTCAAATCCGGCGGAGGGTACGGATTTCCTTCGGACGTAAAAACTTAGCAGGGCTTCCTTCGGAAGGGAAGTAAAGCCGGTAGCCCCGTGTCGTAGGTTTACGGCACGTAAACGAACCTCAATTCTGATAAAGAGGCCTTTGAGCAAAATTTCCTGTCTTTCACGCCCAATATAGAATGGGACACTAAGGACCATAGTAGTTAAAGAGCGTCTATAAATAAAACTCAATTCAATTTAAACCTTTATTTCGAACTGTCACGTAACTGTCGCAAATGTTGCACTTCGCCACACTTTTCCATCTTTAAAGCACAGGTACTTTTTTCAACGTGTATGAAAATTTACATTTTCCTTTGTTCACTACATTTAAAAATTAAAATGACATTCATTTGAATATTGCTAAATAAACTCAATAAAATGAAAGAAACGCATTTCTTATAGCTGCAACAATCAGCAATAACTTGATTTGATACAAAACCGAACACGGATTATTGAACGCATTACACGATATAACATTACTGTTTTGCCTTGTTGTGTTTACTCAACTCAGGCCTCGAGCTGACTTCGACTAAATATTGTCTTCCGTGGCCTAGGCGTACCATGGTCTAGTTGTAGTTCCCCAGGTCGTGGGAACAACTTTAAAATGCAGTTTTCACATTCACTATCTCTCACCATGTACAGATTTTTTCAAATATGATAAAGTGCCTTCAGATGTAGAAAAACACTGACATTTTGACACAGACCGTTATGCAGCAATATTCTTTTCATTGAAAACAGCAAGCGCAAGAATTACATTTTGTTTTCTGTTGAAGATGAGTACATCGCCTTATAAGACAGAGTATAACCACATTTCACAATGTATGTTTCCTCACATTTATGTAAAGTATCAATGCTCGAGGTTAAATTGGTAAAAAAGGATTCATTTTCTTCAAAATATGGATATGTTAAGCATTGACTGTAATTTTTGCTGCTAATCCAGTTGTCCCTAATGCATTTAATTATATGTACAGCATCAAATATAGAAAACAATTTCCTATTACTATATACAGGATGAGGAACTGCTGGTTTGATAGTGGAACTTGGTGAAATCGTTTCAAATGCCTTCCTATTTACAGCTATTATCAGATATTACAGTAACTATTTTGAAAATTTGATGGTTTTTTCTTGAATTACTTTCAGAATGAGATTATATAGCTCTTCACCTGGTATATTACTCACTGGAACAATAGTGACCACATATTTGTATTTTGAAGTGATTTCAGACAACGTGCATACTTGTGCTCCTTCTACTATATTCAATGGATTGCCATGACTAGGCCCAAAACTGTACTGCCTTTAAAATTAACCTGAGGATTTGTATAAATCTCATGTATATGCAAATTAACCAAAAGTTCATGAACTTTCAATAGGTTTCACTTACTTTCCAGGTAATCAATACTGCCTTCAATGCTCCATTCTGTGAGAGAAAGCTTAGCAATCAAATTTCTTGCGTTTCTAGGATGAGGTAGATACAATATGTTACCATTATGCAAAAGGATCATGCTGATGGGGAACGCGAAAAAAAGAGAGTGCGAGAGTGAGAGACAGACAGGAAACAAGTATCAATTGATGGCCACAGTAACTTCTACTGTTGGCAGCGATTTTCCACAAATGCAATTGTTCTTTAATGAACTGGAGGGTATCTGTATTACTGTCACTGGCATTAATTAGATCTGACAATTTATTCATTAAGTCATCATGACATAATTAATCAGCTTGTATGTTCTTGTGATAATGATATATTAATCTAAGTGAATAATAATATTGATAGGTGAGAGTTTAGTGTCTTTATAATTTTTTTCACTTCATTAGATTAGATTTAAACACAGTTGCTTTCAAACGAAACGTAACTGGAGAAAACAAATGAACAAAGGAAATAATGTTTATTGCCACTACACATACTTCAAATAACCTTGTCGGAGTCGATGAATCTTTGAGGAAGCCAAACTTTCCGTCCTTACTTAGTCTTTTGCAAATTTGCGTCAGGTGCTGGAAACATTGGATGTGGTGGCGCACAATTGGTTTTTTTGGCCTCGGAAGAGCCAGAATAAGGTACCCTAGACTGTTTTCTGAGTATGACTATGAAGGCTGGCATTAAGCGATCTATGAAAATTCTTTTGACTTTAAATTGATTTAAACGTCAAACAACCTCTGCGTTAGCTTCTTTACAGAATAGGGGCTTGAGTAAGCAAGTTTGAGTGGTGTTGTTGCAGTACCTTGGCATACAAAGACATGTGAAGATGTTGCAAGTTCTTTTGAGACAAAACAGTTGCTTCCCCATTTTTAGAAGTTGGTACTGGTTCAATGAAACCATTACTATCCTGCAATGTATTACAAAGTCTTGTTGGTAGATGTCAGGAAACTCAGCGCATAGTTCACCTGGAGACGAATTGTAGTGCCGTAGACTAATTCAGTCAATGAACAACCTAAATCTTCTTTGATTGCAGTGCGAATTGCTAGCAGCACCAGAGGAAGGAATTCTACCCAAGAATGTGCCATAAGCAGATGACATTTAAGGAATGCTTTCAAGATCCTGTGTTGGCGTCCAATCATACTTGCGGGTGGTAGGCGGTTCGGAGTTATCCTGTGAATTTAGGCACTTGGCCATGGTCTTGCACAGCTGACTTTCAAATTATCGGCCTTGATCAGTTATGATGCGTGCTGGAATGCCCAATCTTAAGATTCAATTGGAGATCAAGCTCTTAGCTACAGAACGGCTATTTGATCTTCCAATGGCACTAGTTCTAACCAGCAAGAGAACCTGTTAACAACAGTTAAAAGATAATGAAATCCTCTACAGTGGGGCAGGGATCCTAAACTATCCGCATTGATGTGCTGAAGTCTTTCAATCGGTACAGGAAATACTGTTAGAGCTATTTTTATGTGCTTGTCAGCTTTACACTTCTGAAATTCTAGGCAGGCCTGAGCGCAAGTTCTACAGTCCTTCCTGATGTTCGGCAAATGAATATTTTCGATACCATCTTTGTGGTTGAACGAAAATTAAATTAAACTGTGTTGTATGTATGAGCGCTCTTTAAGTGTAATGGTTTTTAGCCTGCTATTCTTGTTGGGAGGTAAAAACGGAACATTTTTATCAGAAGCCTCTTATCAGGCTTGAGGTTCTTTTACGTGCCGCAATTTTAGACACGGGATCATCAGTTTTGCTTGGTTTCCGACGGAATCGATCAATTTTTACACTTGAAAAATCCCATTGCCCTCCGCCAGGTTTGAATCCACAGCCTAGGGAGAATGGTAGCTCTAGACCACGGAGGTCGAATTTGTCGTATGAATCGTGGGATGGACAAGTTATGGATCGCTGAAAATGCATTCCTGTGGTATGCACAGACGAATGCGAGCCGTTGATGTGTCATAGTAAAATTATTTCGTAGAATTTGGCAGCTGAAGTTTCACGATTCTTTCCAAATCATCATCTTCCTATACGTCCATAATGGCATCGTAATGAATGGGGTTGGGAAAGTCAATTATGCTTATGCGTGATAGTGCATCGGTGGCTACATTCTCTTCGCCGGTGATATGTCTGATGGCTGTAATGAGCTCGACGATATAGTACAGTTGCCGGGCTCTTCTGTGGGGTCCTTTCTTCAAATCCTGCTGGAATGCATAGATCAGTGGTTTATGATCTGCAAAGTTTGTGAAATTCCTTCCTTGTAAGAAATACTTCTTGTTTTATGGAGCCCTCGGTGGCTTCAGGTTCACAATCGTAAGCACTGCACTTTACCTTGGAGTCAATTAGACTTCTGGAGAAGAAACTACGTGATTGTTTCACACAGTTTACTTCCTGCTGAAGTGCTGTTCCAGAAGCGCTGTCTGATGCGTCGGTAACCAGGGAGAGGGGTTTCGAATTGCTGGTGAGCTAGGAGTGTTGCATTGCAAAGAGCTTCCTCAAACGCGGTAAAAGCAGTTCTTCCTTCACTTGTACAGACCAGTGGCTTGGTTGCGTTTTTCTTGTGCCCTGCTTGTATGGTGGTTAATGGTTGCTGTAACGTGGCACAGTTGGGAATGAATCTGTGGTAGAAGTTGAGCATGCCAAAGAAACGTTTCGTAGAGGTGCCTGACTGGGGCCCTGGGTAATTCTTGATGCATTCTAGTTTGCTTGTAAGTGTCTTCAGGCTCCGTGAATGCATTAAATAACCCAAGAACTGAATTTATTGCACACCAAAGACGCATTTCGCAACATAAGCACAAGGCCATATTCAACTGTCTCACGAAGACAGTTCGTTGATCGCCCTGGTGCATATCCTCGTCAGGTGAAGCATTAAGCAAGCCACCCATGTAGTAGAAAACAAAATCAAATCCCACAAGCATATTATCCACATATGAAAGTTTCCGACTTGATGGGACGGAGTTGGTTTTAGTTTTCAAATCTGATCTACCATTGTGGCCAACCTGACCAGATCGTCACTGCTCACTGATAATATACTTCGCATTTCACAAGATAATCGTTGTAGCTACAATGTTTTTAGAAAGCTTCACTATCCTAATCATCCGCTAGACTCCTCATTTCGCATAGAAAGGGCGAGCGTTTACGATCACCTAGTTCGAATTCCGTTAACCGTTTTTGCGTTCGCTGTGTCTCACTGTCAGCAAACACTGAAATTGATCATTTCTTTATTGCATCGTATTTACCATTGTCGGGTGGTTTCACGAGAATATCGGCAACCTAAGTTAATATTTCTGCGTCAAAGGAACTCACCATCGGGTCATAGTTTGTTTCGTCCCGTATTATATTATTGATAGAAACTGAGCCTTGATTTGTGTGAACCAGAGTTTGGGGTCAGGCTTCCAAAACATAGGCACTTTTACACCCATATGTCGTATTTCGTGATAATCTTGTTCAGATTTAGTTTCCGAAACTTTTTTTAACATCACGCCGGTCACCACTTTTACACCTGATATAGTTCATCAGGTTTTCCAGCACATCCACTGACTGCAACAAACAGTGGCGCCTGGTGTATAGGAGCACAAAAACACGCGAACACCTTAATTTTTGACACCTTGCGGATTTATAGGTTATTGTTTCTTTGAATGCTTTTACATGATGATGTAATTTAAAACCTACGGCGTTTAAATCTACCACACTTCTACTCAAAACTCGATGAGATGTGGCAACAGATTCACGTGCACAACTTGACTTGTGCAGGTTTTCAGGAGCTTTTATGAATGCGCAACTGGTATGACGGAATTACCTTATGGGTGAAGTGCATATGAGTCGTGCACGCCTAAGATGAACACTGGCCCTTACCATTTATCTTTTAGCAACAAGTTTACGTCAATGCAACTAGATGGTAGTACTCTAATGCAGAGGTTTCATTTATGCAAGATTGCAAGTGTGGGAAGTTGGGAAGCCCCATTCGCTTTTCAGTATGACAAATCCCGCTATATTAAATTAACAATTGCGTTTTATTTATGGATGCCCTTTAGCTGCGGCGGTCCTTAGCGTCCCCTTCTATATTGGGAGTGAAAGATCGGAAGTTTTGCTCAGAGACGTCTTTATGAGGCTTGAGGTTATTTTACGTGCCGTAAATCTACGACATGGAACCACCGGCTTATACAAAATGTTTTCTGAGTGTGTTATCGTAGATTATTTTGTTGCTAAACACTTCAATCGTAGAGTGATAAAGACATTTGCGCGCGTTTGAAAAAAACGCATGGATTTTCTTTATAAATAAATAGCTAATTATATTTATTAAATTTTGTGTGGACTATGTGGAAGGACAGGGCAGTTAATAAGAAGTAATTATGCCGTTTTCCTACTTCAAAAAATGATAGTTGGTGCTAATAAATTAGTAATATTGATATTTGACTGACGAAGGAATGCAAATGGAGGGTAGTGAAAGCCGTACCCCGAAAGCTTACACATTACTTCATTGTTGCTCTATACCTACTTAATCATGTATAAAACAATAAAAATCCACAAAACAACGTTTTCTTCTGTCAGACAGATTATGTATTATTATTGTTATTATTGTTAAAATTACGGGAGTTGCTGCAGTTGTGTCAATTTCTTCATAACAATACCCTTATGCACTAGATGCCATTTCGCATTTTAAGGACTGTCGAATCTAACACATTGTGTAAACGCCCAAAATGAATTACTCATGAGCCGTCACCTGTAACAAATGTAACTTCCCTGGAATTTTATTACTGTTAAACGATTGTTCATAATCTTTACTCTATACGGTCAGATTGAATAATGATTGAGGATGCAGTTTAAGGCTCTGGATCAGAATTTACGTTAATAAAATGTAAATAAATACACCGCTTCACCGCTAAATTGTAACCTCCACCCACACAATACACGCAATAGGATCCTTTAACGCTGTTAAGTCAATAGATACCTTCCTTAACCATTTTGTTCTTAAACTATCTTCCTTAGAAAGTGAAGAGTTGGATGCAACCTGGGTTTCTGTTTTGTAATTCGACCTACAGCTCTTCATACTAGAGGCTTACAGGTTATGGCATATTGAAACACTAAACAGTGTTCGCTGTAAACAACAGCATGCTATATTTCATTAACTAGATATAGCACTAAATTGAATGTATTTCTGACACAAATAACTATAAAAGATAAATATAAAGATCGAATAGGTGAAAACTTGCTTCTTCACGCATTGAAGCCAATCTGCTCCTATAACGATCACGTCTAGCCCAAACTATTACATTTTAGAACTGCAATGCAGTAATACAGACACGAACATAGTTCACATTTACTGCATACACCAATAATTAATATTGCAATATGCCAAAAAGTGTAAGTTCCAAGCAATTTAGGCAATGAGTTTATTCTGCACGCCTGCAAACGCTTGGCTTCTCTAGTACCAAGTTGGTCACGTGACTTTCTCGCACCACGGCAGTTTATTTCTCGTCAGCCCAGGTCACCTTACCCCTGCCCCAAATCACCCCTCCATCTTGTCACTTCCAACCCTTTTACAAGCGGTTAAATTCATAGGGGTGGATACACCACGGATTTATACAACAGATGGATCGCTTGCCATATACTGAGAAGCGAGCCGTCGTCTGCAAGCTCCACCGCCAAACTGGACGGATCCATCAAAGTATGTGATAATGAATCGTATAGTTACATATGCTTAAAAGCATAGAATGCAATGTTTCTGCTAACACTTTAATAGAGATATATACACATTAACATCAATATAATTATGCTGAGGAAATATTACACTATTCCGCCTTTTCTATTGTACTTAAACAATAACCTCTCTTAAACATTACGAAATCACAAGCGTATATTTTATAATTTTCAGGCATTGCTCCGAATTCTGTTCACTGACAATACCAGCGCAAGTGCGTAGCAAAAACTGTGACAATCTCACAACAGAAATAACGATGTCCTCAACCCTTATCAGGCAAAGGCACCCTTATACGCTTTTATGCCATTAATATTTTACTGGTAAAAGGCCCAAAACTGTTTACACATAATTTACAAAACCCAAGCTACTTGTAAGGCATTAATACTGCTTAATAATACAGGCATTAACACTTTTATTCAGATTCGGACAACTAGAGGATGACATTAGATAAATTATGGGCCCCGACAAACCATGACTGTGGGGATCTCCAAACCCCAACTTCATCAGGTCCCACATACTTATTGCATAAAATATTAAAATACAACAATGGGTATTGGTGTTGCTGTAGTTTAGTAATACATGCAGTTTTAATAAATAATTTTAATATCTGATATTAACGTGTTAATTACTGAATAACAATTATTTATTAACATTAATGTCAAATATATACGTCTTAAGCGAGATTCCTGTAGATTCTTTGCACATGGCACATTTTAAAGAAGCGTTTACATGTGGTATATTCCATATTGTTAGCGCATTGTGGCATTTTGAATTTTCTAGCTTTGGCATTCACAAAGTCATCTATATGTATATGAGAAGTTTAAGTCTAATGCTATTAGGTGTTCTATTGACAAATTACGTAAATGATTCAGTTTCTCTTCTTTCACAGTGGATCTCAAATTATGGTTCTTTATGAGAGACAGCTTACTAAAAGTTCTGTTGCCAGAAGCAGCACTAATTGGCAAAGTAAAAATTAATCTCAGAGCAATACACAGCTCTGGAAATACTGACTGGACCTTGCATTTATAAATGGAATTCAAGAGAGCAAATTGAAATCTTTTGTTTCCAGACCTACTGAGAAGATTTGGACACGTCATCTTAAAAGTATTCTGGATGAATTTTAGTTTATATTTCAGTTTTTTGCTCAGAGTTTTAGGATATTTTGAAGTGAGATTCCCGTGAAACTATCCAGACCACCTTCTGATGTATCTCTTGTCATGTCAAAAGGTCAGAGGTTCGACACGTATCTTCTACTTCTTTAGATCTAACATTTAATTGGAATATAATAATTTCAGTGAGAACATTGAAAGTTGTTTTGTTCTCCAAATGTTCGTCATCAACATCATCATTATCATCATCACTCTCCACTATTCTATGGTGTACTTCATCTTCATCGAAAAACACTTTTGTTTTCCCTTTTTCTGTTATGTTTCTCAAATTCTGCATCAGTGTGTAGTTCAGTTGTAATTCGCTTAATCCTTTCAAGGAAGGTGGACCAATAAACATTCTGTTTCTGCATGTCTTCTTTAAGTTTATTTATTCACTAAAACCCCGTTAAACCGGATATTGCTTAATCCGGACAGACGTTTTGTAGTAATTGTATGTAATTAAATTTGACAAAAAACTTGAAAACAAATTTCAGTTTTCTCGTATGGGCAATTTATATTTCAGCATGCATGTATGTACTATGTAGTTCGTATTACTAGAAGCCTAACGGTATATGACATTCTTGTGCTTGGATACGGGTTGCAACAATACTGCAACATACTCCCCCATCCCTTTTTTGTGCTATTGAACCCTTTGTACACTTTCAGTTTCACACTAGCCTTTCTTTAGTACAGTGCTAAGTTGACAAAACAATTCAAGTTGCACAATGTCATTCAGCAAGCTGGTGACATCGTCAGGAAGTCGGAAACATAAAGCTCTCTCTTTACACGATAAAAAATAATCGAAAATATCGAAAATGGAGCCACTGTTGCCAGTGTATGTACGGAATTTAGAATAGTTAAACAAACTGTATTCGACATACGAAAGACAAAGTAAACTTGTACCATTTGCTGTGAAGTGTAATGTGGACAAAGAACTTGTCGAGTTACGCGAATGCGGTACTAATGATGATGCAGGGTATAACTGGTATGATCAATTTCGAGCAAGTGGAATAGCAATGAGATGTGTAGAAATTCAAGCTGCAGCTAAACGTCTAGCAAAACAAATTGGTGTAAATGGATTTACAGCTAGTTATGGCTGACTATTTAGATTCCGCAAACGCCACAACATGATGAACAGAAATACGTGTGGAGTGAGCCTAAGTGAAGATGTAGGTACTGTAGAATCATTTAGGAAAAACTTCATGCTCTTACAAAAGAAGAGGGGTTAGATTTAAGTCAGATGTATAATGCCGAGCCAGTGTTGATTTGCCCAACCTGATAGCATCAAAGTCCTTAAAAATACACCTGTGCTAAAATCAGCAAAGAACGCGTTTCTGCATTGTTGTGTGCTAATGCAGACTGGGCCATATGTTTACAGCCCACCGTTGTTGGCAAGGGATATTAAAAATGTAATATCCACATTGCCTGTACATTCTACAACTCTAAAATTGCAAGGTTCACAGCAAACATCACATCTGATTGGTTTCACAACTACGCTGTGCCAGAAATAAGAAGTCGTCATATGGAGAAATCCAATAGTGAATTGAAAGCCATAAACTTATTGCATAATGCATCTCCTCATCCTGATGGGGAAAAAGATGTGTAGTGCAGACGGTAAGATCAGATGTCTATTCTCACTGCCTAATACAACTTCTCTGAAGCAACCAATGGACCAAGATATCATTTATACTGCAAAGAGATTGTACAGAAGGAGATTTCTGTCTGCAGTCTTTGAAGTTGAAGAACTTGGGAATAGCGAAGACAAACGAGCAGAAGAAACACTGCAAAATATAAAATAATATAACTTCAGGTCAATGATTTTCAATTTTGGGCTGCAGCGAACGACAAAACGCCTTCTACATTAGCCAATGCATGAATAAAATATTGTATGACAGTCATGCTGATCTCGAGAATAAGGAAATTGAAGCAAAAGTCTACCATGAGGCTCTGGTTCAGGGTGGAGAGAAATCCGTCACAGTCGAAGACGTTGAGAAGTGGCTTGACAATGATGAAGGTGATCCATAACGAACGAAGAAGGAATTGTGGATAGTATAAACGAACACAAATACTCTGATATTGTGTCTAAAGATGAGTATACTGTTACCCAAATGCCAAAAATGAAGTTGAGTGAAGTTAAACAACACTTGAATGGTGTGATCGATTTTATTCAACGAAAAGAAAATAAGGACATTTCTGTGCATTACCGCCACATAAGGCATCTGCGTGAGAAGGAGAAGTGCAAAGAACCAAAAAAGAAAATTAACAATGTTTTAAAACGAAGGAATTATGAAAAACGTATAATCAACACAGGTGTTGTACTTTATTATGTTATTATAGTACACACATATAATGTTCATATTTAGGAAATTGAATGTTTTTCTTTCATTTCTGTTAATCCAGACATTTGCTGATGTGGAAACTCTCAGCACCAATTAGTCCGGATTGAGGAGGTTTTATTGTATTTTACTTTTACTGCAGTGAAGTTATATCCTGGCTTTGTAAAATAATACTCACAAGATTGATATTTTAAAGGATATGTACCCAAACTATTGAGAGGACGATGTTTTTAAATTTAGTGAAATAATCAATCAGTCCTGTTACTACTGCTATAGTTTCTTTGGTAGGGTTACAGTCTGTCTTAGCACAATGAAGAGCTGATATCTGTGTCAATCTTTCAGCTAAATGTATCACAGTATCTGCTGTTGAGCTTCATCATGTTTCCGAAAGTTTGTGAAGTGACCTTCCTGTTTTCTGAACAAGTAAATGCCATCTCCCAGGACTTGCACTAAAAGAATTATATAATTGAGTCACACAATTGAAAGATGTTACAAACTTTGTATAGATTAAGAGCGTGAGGAGCACAAGTTAGAAAAGCTACAAACAGTCCCCTCAATGGTAGCGTTAACTCCTTTGATGTGACCAGACGTGTTAGCAGCATTATCATAACATTGACCTCAACAGCCGTCTGTATCAATGCTGTGATGTTTGAAATGTTCTATAACAGTATTAGCGATATCCTTGCCTTTTTTGTAGAAATAAAAATAACTTTAAAGATCTTTCATACAGGTCCAATTAATTTTCTTCTTCACAATAACAGCATATCTATTAAAATATTTTGTTCTGTTTTTTTATAGACCAGGTTGCATCACACACGAATGAAAAACACACAGTATTCTCTTCTTCTTGTGATATGTATTGTAATGTTTTGTTTGTATCCAACGACAGAGATTCAACTTGTGCTCTCCAGGATAATGGACAAATTTATTTTATTCTCCTCATGACACCTTTTCGCATGAAGAGTATATTCTCTTAGAAATGGATAATTTTCCCCATGAGGTCACTCACACCTAAGAAACTGGTATTGTTATGAACTCCTAATCTACTACAATTGCCTCTAAATGCAAGATTACTGATGCAAGGAAGAGAGTAATATCCAGGAGTTTTTTCAGCAATCCTTTCATAAGTTCTTGTTCTTTAGATATTTGACTTTGAAAGCTACTATTTATTTCGGAACCTAATAAACTCTGTTCCAGATTTCTCCAATATACATAATTAGTTTTATGGCTGCAAATGTTCACATGCCGAAATAGGCTCCCATATAAATATTCCATTATGATCCAGTATAATTAATATTGCCTAATCTAGATTTACAAGATGATATTGAGTAAGCGTCTTCAGAGGTGGTCCATGCAAAAAGTTTTTTTTATCACTCCAAACTAACTAGTCGCTTTTCGTTTTACATTTTGCAGAAGAATTTCAATATGTATTTCAGGCAAACCTTTCTTAATAATTATTTCCTCACAACGTTTGTAATTTTTATGACCCTGGCTAGGATCTGAGCGATTCCAACTGTGTCAAAATAGTCTTATTTTGACACTTTATTAAAGTCAATGGTAATGGTAAATAGATAGGTATCTGACAATTAAGAGATGTAATAAACATGTTCAGCTGCATTATCGTCTGCTTCTGCATTTGATTGTCTTACAATTTGGCGGGGCTGTAGATTTTGAGAAGTAGATATCGCTTTATATTGTTAAATTCCTTTCTGGTAGTTTTCTTTAGCTCCGTTTTTAGCATCTTATTTGTGATAATTAGCCATTTTAGCAGTTAGCTAAAGATATCCGGTACCTACTTAATTACTCCGTAAGCAATTATAACTGGACTGAATTAATTTTAAATTTGTTCAGAACACCACAAATTAAATTAGCTAATAAAAGGCTTTCAAAGAATTCGCTGCGACAATCACTTCAATGATACGGGACTTACGCGGTTACACTGCTTGTTGTCGATAGTCTTGTCGATTGGACTTAATGGGTCACGTCGAAGTATGTCATTCGTTTGGGACAGTCATTCTGATTTTCATACTCCATCATCTATTTGGAGGGAGTTCTTTGCCGGCGAGTTTGATATAAGTATGGTCGTACTTATTCTGCCAACTAATTCCTCTAGCTTATCCATATGTATCTTTCAGTTAACTAGGTCGAAGAACTCCGAGTAGTCGATAAAGACTATATATATATATATATATATATATATATATTTTTTCTCTTGGGCTCTTCTACGGTAAGTTTTATTTGGTCCAACAGGTGCTTTGTCGTGGATCTCCATTTTCTGAAACCAAGTTACTCTTCTGGTAGTAGTGGTTCCAGCCTTTTTGTCAGCGGTATTGTTAGGATTCTCGTTAGGAGTTTCGGCGCCGTGGATTCTATATGCATTTAGGCTGGTCGTATCCCCTTTATCCTTGTACAGTAGTTTTGGTGCCCGACTTTCCCCATTCGTTCAGTATGCTTCCTAATTCTATACACTTGTTCAGGAGAGAGGTCCATATAGGAAGGAGGGCTAGAGTTGTCTGCTTTAGGTGTTCATTTCTAATCCATTCTGGACCTGGGGTTCTGTTGTTCTTGGTTTCCTGTATAGCTTTGGCGATTTCTTCTTTAATAAGTTCTCTTCTCTCTGTGGTATCACTGGTGTCTTGGTCGTTGGTCTCGTTTCCTTTGCACGGATAACTTTATTCATATATTCTATCCATGTCTCCACTGGAATACTGGGTTGGAACTTATGTTTTTCTTTCTTTCTTTCTTTTTCGGACGGAGGGCAGGTATAGGTCTTTCTCTACCTTCTCTATCATTATTCTGTGATCCTCTTCCAAATGTTGCCTTTTTTCTTTTTGGTAAGCAAATTATGAAACTCACACGCAGTTGAACTTGGCGAAACGAAACTGGTGGAGGATATTGATTCACTATATTGCAAACTACGACGTCACTTTTCAATGGATCACAGGCCTGAGAAATGAAATAGTGAGGTATTTTAGATTACAAAATAGCCTAAATATGGCAATGAATAATAATAATAATAATAATTGGCTGAAAATACATATATGGGCAACTAATGATGGCCTACTACGGCAGTATTTGATAATCCTAGAGAGAGCACTTGTTGACACCTACGCTAAAGTTTCTTTTTAAAGGAAACTTCTTTAGGCACAGAGCAAATTGACCTGGATCAGACGAAAAGTGAAACCCATGAGTTGGCCTGATCGAGAGACTCCAACCGGCAGTTGAGAAGAAAGAGAGGGAGTATCATTTCTATTCTCTCCATCGCATACTCATAAGACAATATTGTACGATTATATTGTACAATAGGTGAACACGTTGTAATAATAATAATAATAAATTATTATTATTATTATTATTATTATTATTATTGCATTAGCGAGCTTCGTGTTTTAAATAAAGTTTTAAAGTGATCGTGTATTGGTGTCTTTAGGACTGTTATTCCGCCCCGTATAACCATCTTTCCACAGCTACATTTCTTCCAATAAAGAATAAAGAAATCTAAGAAACCTTTCATTTAATTAACAGCGATTTCTTTCAATCAAATTTCACATAACGATTTTCAAATCCTGAAATAATAAAATCGTCAATAAATGCTAGAAGAGCCTAACGCATTCCTTTTTTTTTTCTTTCTTCCTTTCTTCCTCAGGGGGCCTCTAAACATGTATTTTCCAGTGAGGCCTTAGCATGGATATTTTTTTATTTGGAAACAAGACCTTATACAATGCATTACCTCCTCTACTAACTACGCACGTACATGGTAGAAAAAGTAGAAAGTCTTGTGTGTTTGTTTATTTTGGTTCTCTTTGGTATTTCAACTTCTGTGGCATGTATTTTGGTTTAAACCACAGATTAACACTCTTGTGCTGCTGCAGGGCAGGCGACTATTTCAACTACTGAGTGTGGAATGTGGAGACTGTAAATAAATGATAATTCATGTAATTAGTGCATTTGACGTACAAGTTTATATTAGATGATCATGACCTGAGCGGCATTCAAGATTTCAACAGAAGAAGAAGGAACCGAAGTAAGTTCGAGGCTGTTTTTCTCAATATATGTAATTTATTGCGAAAGATAAGTGACAGCAGGCTGTAAACCTTTTCAGAAATGACATTTGTGTAATTAGTGCGCATTCAATTAGGTTCAAGAACTGACTAGAACAACATTTTGAAAGGAAACCAAATTGTAATTATAATGACAGCCCAAATAACGATATCGTATTAACACAGTACCTGTCACTTTGACTTAAAGTTAAGTACAAATGACGGTATACCATGCTAAAGAGGGTATGCAAATAATTAATTAGCCGTTTTGTGACATACATCATTCTAACCTTTATCAACAGACCTTCTCAAGATATCTTGGCTCTTGCAATTAATATTTTTCATACCCAAGAAGAGAATAGTGTAAGATGCTTAACTAAAGGAAGATATATTAGGATAAGTGTGCCAAAATTAAAAGTGTAATAACCAAGGGTGTTCTTTCAGATGTTGATAATGAATGTACCATATAGATATAAATGTTCTAGGCCATTATGTCTACTGCACGGGGTCCTGGTCTCTATGAATTTCTCATAGAAGCAGAGCTGCAACAGTATTATGCTGGTATTAAGAATGATTTGAAGGTAAAGTAATTTTTAGCATTGTGTATGCATGCTTGGCTTTAGTTGAATCTAGGCTATGCTAGAAGTTGTATTCATAATTTTAGTGGCTCTGGTAGAGTTCTACTGTAGCAGAGGGGTTTATAGGCTGTTCTTGCATTACTGGAATGCTTGTAGCAAACAGTGATTTATTTGGGAGATGCTAAAGAAGATTCGAGAAATGCACAATAAAAACTGTTGTTCTTCTTACTGGTAATGTTTCCAATTCTGTCTTTTTTTCTACTACCTGTATCATGATTGGTGTTTTACCATCTTTTTTAAACAAAGCACTTAGAACTTTACATGGTATCCAAATTTATAATCCAGCTATTCAATGATTGTAACAGATATTTCAATAATTCAGTGTTGGCTCACATTTCTTTCAGTATTAATCACACACCGTTTCAATTTCAAATATGTCATTGTAGGAAATGCCAGATGAAATATAGGGTGTATTAATCAATAAAATGTTTCAGCTGGGAAAAATAATTATTTAATTTTTTCTGTAATGGATGTTGCTGATATATAGTGTGAAAGAAGTTACATGTACCATGTATAAACAATATCTAAAGAACATTTATTTAAAGGTTGTCACAAAATGACAGATCAGTTTAATGTATGTAAATAATTATTTCACATACCTGTTTGTAATTAAAGCTTCTATCATAACAAAATTTTGTTATTAATTGAAAGGTTAAAGCTTAATTGGAATAAAAGTTCTGGGACATTTGTGCTATCTTAAACACTTTTTTCCAAATCTACAGGAGTAATTAGTTCAACAAATACTCTGTTGGCTTTATTTGAATTAAAACTGCTTTATCTTACACAGCTCTGCACAGGTACAACTTTCTGTTTGAAACATTTCTATAAGGGAATGTAAAAAGTATACATATACTTAAAGCGTTGACAGAAAATGTTCCAGGATATGGTATTTTGTGCAAGCTAACTTAAGGTTGAAAGTAACCTAATAAAAAGTGGAATTAAAATGTGATATCAAGTTTGTTAATGACATTTATTGTGCTATTTATGATTAGTAAATATTGTATCCAAAACATGTTGCCCTCAACCCTTAAATCTATTAGTAGTAATGTAGGATCATGAAGGTAGTGGCCATGTGATATGTGGGCACAAATAGGATTTTCATTTCTGCCCAAACCACTTTAGTAGGTGCATCCTCAGGGATCGGAAAGGTCAACAGAACTTGCTAATGGTAGATGTGTTCATGACCAGTTTAAGTATTATATTACTGCAGAAAAAGTTGCGTATAATTGTATTGGAGAAGCTTAAAAATAGTTCCATAGGTGATAATAGTAACCTCATATATGAACTTTAATAGGGTTATATTCAGCAAATTAGTTTGAGTGTCATTTAGCTTGGAAGAATAGAAATCAGATTAGATTAGATTTATCGTCAACCATGGGAATTACAAAAATTCAAGGTATCATTGGAAACAGTAAATATAAGAACAATATTTAATTACAATATGTAAAATTATACACCTAACATTTAATCATGTGGGTATTTTCAACAAGACACTGCTACTTCTCATATAATAGAATCCATGTGTAAAATAAGGGTACCTAGTTAATGCAATTATTGTGCTGGTGTATAGCCTTCTTGTTCTCCCCAGACCTAAGTGCCTGTGATTTTTGTTAGTGAAGTAGGCTGAAAGAAAAATTGTATAAAGATGGAGCGAGAGATTTGAATTATACTAATCATGATTGCTTTAAATGATAACATTTTCATCAGTATTGACTATTTGATTTTCTTGGCACCAATATTATTGCTTCACATTTTCTTAAAAGCTGGATGCTGTTAATAATAGCAAGTTATTGAACTCTGTGTTAATTGCATTTTGTTGTTTACTTTAGAGATAACTTTAAACTAAGGGAATTGCCAAATAAGGGCATATAATGAATGTCTTTCTGTGATAGCAATTTAAGCATGAGTGGTGAGCAGGGTTGCAGTATAAAATACAGTATGTGCTGCTGAGTACAATCACAGTATAGTTATAAAATGTTTATATGAAGTTAATAAAAATTGACTTATAAATAATGATATAATTGGAAAACATGTGTACACCAATTCAAACCTTAACTCTGTCCTATGCTCAATTTATAAATTTTATTTTTAACATGCTACCTTTTATAAGGCTTTCTTGTTGAATACACAGAAGGCATGATCTAGCCTACTCTTTTCAAATCATCAAACTGCATTAACTTGACAATAATGAATTGTTGGCCTGCTTGAAAGAAGTATTTTATTGGTTTGATCAATAATGTATTAGTTACTGCCAAGTGTAATCTTAGATGCAAACTCTCGTTCTTATTAAATGTACATAGGAAAAAAGCCGCTATGTTCAGGTTTGACACTTGCTATAAATTACGTAGTAGAATTTGGATTATAGTCTAAAAATTACCACATATAATAGTAGAATAGCAGATCAATTGCAGACTAAAATCGGTGCCTACTGGTGCAAAAACATCATTTTCACCAAGATGTGTACATAGCGGATTTTGTGCATTAACAACATATATCCTTAGAGAAAAGATATTCCAACATTTTATCATTTTTTATCAGCAAGTCTTGTGTAACAGTTTAATTAATGATGAACTGTATTGTTATTAAAAATCTCATTATGCTGGAACTAAATTACCTTTTCCTAATTTTTTGTACAATCTGCTTGTTTAAATTATCATTCAAATCATGGTAGCTGATTGCATTGTTGGGGCAAAGGAATGGGAAAAGCTGTTTCCTCTCTGTTTCTACAAATATAATGGATGACATCAACATAGTTATTTTGCTACACTTTAAACAACATTGTAGGAAACTAGAGGTATGCCTATTTAGAAAAAGCAAACATTTGTTCTGTCATTTCACTTCTCTTTCTATAAATGCTCTTCCCATTCTTATTAGTACTTTCTAAATGACACTTCACAATTTATTAGGCAGCATATTTTCAACAGAAAATACTCTGAAAATGCAAAACATGCTGTGAATTCTCTTCATTATTTATAACAGTATATATGAAACCAAGATATATAATATTTTCTCTGTTTTTATTTTCTTGGTCATTATCAGTTTCCTTTTTATTCTCTAGTTCTTGCTTTTAATTGGTATTTACCAAATTCAAATATTCTTTCCATAGGAAGTTGAATCAAACTCGGAATGAATCATAGGCATGGCCAACTTTGGTCTTAGCATTGAATTTTTCAAGTCTGATATAATTTTCCAAGTTACTGCCTATAAATGGCTAGTATGAAGGGACAGTTATTATCAAGCATATTCTTTCCATAGTTCATGAAGTTAATACAAAAAAAAAGGAAAAAGTGAAAGATAGCTTAAGGATACATCACCCACTTTTGAGGTTACAGTTTGTATAATCTGTAAGCATCAAAAGTGAAATGTCTCATGCAGATTGATCAACATCTAAAGTGACATTTTCCAACATTTGTAAGTGGCTTAGCCTAAGGGAATGGAACTTACATTTGAGCAGAATATACATCATCATCAAATATGTACAAAGCAGTTCAAGCTCCTTAGGTGCTGTGCCTCACCTGCTGAAACTGTCACATTGCATGGTTTCGGAACACATCATGCAGTAATATATCCATTCACATACCATAATCATTTGTTCAGAAGAACAAGTTTACACATTTAATGCATCCGTCACCACCTGTATCTCTCACTGTATGGTTAAGAAATGTATTATACAACCAAAGAAAGTGTGCCTCAGGTAACCTACATCCATATTAGAATTACAAAATATTTTAGAGTATTTAATAAACTGAGTTACAGCTATAAATTTAAAATATATACAGAGTGCTTTTAAGACAGACATGATTGAATGCATGTCTCTGCACATTTGGTTTGATTAATTCTGGTGCATCTCCATGCAATCTAAATTATGAATTTATCTAAAAGCAAAGGAATTTGAGCAGAAATATTCGATTTTGGCAGGAGACTTTCTTGAAGCTTCTATTATGTTCATTGATAGAGCTAAGTGCTGTTAAAGAAAAACACACTCATATTAACTGTTATTAACACATTAAAAAGAAGGCTTTTAATAAATCGTGAATAAGTTGGGCTTATCGAAAAAAAAATGAAGTGCAGTTTGTTTACTAATGGATTTTGTAATGCAGATTATATTTTTGCTAATTGTATCTGGCTTGTAAGTAAATTCATTTGTTTTAGCTTATTTCCACATTTGCAACTTCACATATACAATCCATATTTTGTATTAACAGTCAAAGTAGTAATTAACTACTTGTAAAACATACACTTTTCCTCAAGTTTTCAAATGTTTTAACAAAGTCTTTAATTTACAGGTTCAGAATGTTCCGCAACTCAAGTATGTCACTGAAGAGGATCTTCATACCATAGGAATGTCAAAACCTGAGATGCGCAGGCTGAAAAAGTACTTCCAGAAACATTTCCCACAAAACTATTTGTCCAAGTTCAAGAAGGTGAATCACTTGTCTCGCTTTATTTTCAAAATGATGTGATTTTGCTACAGTATGAAATATAAGGCAATCTTCTTGCTGGGAGAAGTTAAACAAATGAAAGTAAAAAGAAAAACTTGCATCATATTTTCCAGAAAGATAGTTGTGATTGATGTGAATGCATTGTTAATTTCTTCACATTTACATTATATTAACAGTTCAATTTATAAACAGCTTGATTTTACTGTATGCTATATACCTAAAGCTCTCGTTATTTGTGTCTGTGCATGTGTTTGAGAGAGAGAACAGCATAACTCAAAAGCAAAAAGTCAGTTAAATACATACTTGATGTTGTACATTCCAAGGATGCGACACAAAGATTTTCAAGAAAATCTCCCCAAGCCAAACTACCCTTTAAATGAAAAAATTTCATTATTTTTTTTTATTTTCTCAAACAACTTTTAATTATTTTTTATTAAAATACCAATGTTTTAAAATATTTGCATGCCAAATGAAATGTATATCTTGAATTTTCCGGGAATATCCTCTGAAGTCCTCTTCATTATGGATGACATTATATAATAATTAGTAAATTGTAAGATATAGACAAAATCTTGCACACAAAAAGATGTAGATCTCATTAGAACATACAAGTTATGTCAAATTCTTTTTTGTGTATTAACCCTTTTCAGAATATTCATTGTTGTTGGTTTGAATTTTCAAATATTTGTAGTTTTCTCAGCAGGGAAATCGCTATTCATTCTTTTCTCCTGGTCATGCAAAGATCATGAAATTTTAAAGCCATCACATATGGACAAGTCTTTTAAATATGACTTGCTTTACTTACTGTATCTTACAATGAAATATGTAAATATGAATTGAAAGTTTATCTGTATTAACAAGAGATAGGTGGAATAATAAATCTTATGAGGAATAGTTTATAGAAGAATGAGAAGAGAAAGTCCTGTGAGTTGACTACATAAGATTTTTCTGTACATTTAGCTTTGTTCACCAATTCTGACTGTGCACTTCTTTTTTCTAACCATCTTGGTTATTGATTACTGGTTTTAATCATTTTGTTGCTTAATTCTTCCCTCTCCTTAATATGAGGGATGTGTGTAAATGTTCTTGGTCTGATCAAGAAAGCACAAGATTTAAGAGAAATGTTTTCTTTTACAGTATGCTTATTCCAACAACTTTTCAACTTTTTAATATACTTAGGGACACAATATTTGCCCAACTGTACAAAAAAAGCATCTATATAATTTTCAGCCCTCTCATTTGATGGGAATCTTTGTACACTCAGGATTTCTTCAGGTTTGGGAACAAAAAGTAATTGCTGGAAGCTAAATCTGGTAAATATGGCAGATGTGGAAGCATTTGGAAGCAAAGGTCACTACAATTTTGCAGCAACAATCTCAGTTGTGTATGAAGGTGCATTATTATGTTGAAGGAGAAATTTATATTTTCCAAGCCTGAAAAGCATCCTTCAATAGGTCCAGTAGTGAAACATAATACTTCCCAGGGATGGTTCTGTGTTTCTAGAGGTAGTGCATGACCACACCATGAGAATCCCAGAAAACTGTAGCCCTGGCTTTTCCTGCAGAAGCAACTGTTTTTGCTTCCCTTGGTGCACTTTCACATGTTAGGACTCACTGTTTTGACTGCTCTTTCATCTCGGGCATGTAGTGATGAATTCACATTTCATCTACTGTCATGAAACATCAGAGTAACTCACTGGAATTGTATTTCAGCAAGTCAAAACTCTCTTGAGAAATGTTTGTTTGAATACATTTTTAATTCATTGTTAACAAATGTGGCACCCATTGAGTAGAAAGCCTTTTCCTACCCAAAATTGTGTGTAAAATGTAGTGGACAGGTCCTGTTGACTTCTTTGTAATGTGAGTCAACTCACATACCTTATATCTGCAATCATTCAGTATGGCATTGTCAATTGTCAGAATCTTGTGAGTCTTAGTGGTTTCAGATTGCCTTGTGTGCTCGTTATCTTGAATGGACGTATAACCTCACTTAAATTCAGCAGCCAGCCAGTGTACCTTTTAACCATTGAAATGAAGGGGAGGAATCCTTTAATGTTGAATCTAACTCCTTTTCCATATCTTAGGGTTAAAGTCTTGAAAAAGAAGTGCTTTATCACAGCTTGTATTTTAGTTTTATCCATTTTGTAGAAAATGTTAACACTAGCTTGTTTACATGATTATCACAAAACTCACTACTTGCACATCTGAAACTTTAAGTCACCATCTCAAGGATGGCACTTAACTGTCTAAGTAATTTGGCCATATTCATGGCTGAAGGCTGAATCCTTCTGGGACTTCCCTTGTAATATCATCCATTACTTCTTTCTTACCTTCTATATATAGTCTGTGAGATCCTCTTCATTCAGAATTACTTTCATATAACTGATAAACTGTAAGAGATGCACAAAATCTTATGCAAGAAATGTAGCCCTTGTTAAGGTAAACAATGAATGTCAAACATGTTTGGTGTTAACTATCCCTGAGATATTCTTTGTTATTGTTTGAAGTTTTAAATACTCTTTAAAAGTGATAGGTCACTATTAGTGTTTTCTTGTGGTTTTGCAAAGAGCATGGAATTTCAAAGCCATCGCATAGCGATCCACCTTTTAAAAATCTGATTATTACTTTAGCCCACTGTATCCTTATACCTACACCAAAATGTGTAAATACCTATCTAATGAAAGTTTGACTTGATTAACAAGAATTACACAGAAGAATAAACTTTTGTAAAAATTGTAGAAGAATGAGTAGGGAAAGTCAGGTGAATGCAACACATCAGATGTTTTTATAACACTTGCATCAAATTATGTTTAAGTAAGAAAAGCATCAATGAATATACATTGAGTTGGATTAAGCAAACAATAAATCGCTTAATAAGTTTTCTAATGTGGCATGCTTTGGAAGAATTAATTTGCTTCCATTATCAATTGGGATGCCAGTTGTTGAAATACAGAAATACTGCTGGTCTCTGATGGTGTTTCAAGGAATTTTCTTGTTAGGCTGTCTCATATATATATATCTTGAAGTTGAATAAGTGGCATTGATGTTTAAGGATCAAAATATTTTCCTACATTGAGAGTTCTCTGTTGTCTGTGATATATTTTAACAGTTCTGGTTCTGTGTTTGTTTCATAATTTTCTTGTCAAAAATGTGCGGTTACTGCTGATTTTTCTTCATGTCTGTATTTTATTCCTGAGATGTTTGCTTTGATAAATTTCCTATGCTTATTTTTATATTTGGTGTAACACTGGGTTCTTATACACTTTTATCTTAGAGATTACATATTTAAGCTTTTTGAGGTTGAATTTATTGTTAAATATATCTTTAGCATGGGCTTTAAATTTATCCTTTAAATGTTATTTTAGGATCTACAATGCATTTGGTTTAATTAAAGTGTCTTGTTAAAGGCATTTATTATCTGTTCATTTTCTGTAAGTATCCTTCTTTTGTATGGATTGGCTCTTTTCTAATTTCCATTTCCTTGTTGTTTAATGCATTAATACATTCACAGTTGTATTAAGAAATTTATGAACTTTCATACTGTTATTTATATAGTTCATGTTTTTTTAAAAATTTTCAAAGCCTTTTTCTTTGCTGTAACTATATCTGTTGTAATATTTGGTGATTTTTCTCCACTCTTAAATATCATCTACATATTGTGTGTTCTTGGTTTTTAATCTTGCTTCTTTATGCTGTTTTTAAGGGCACTGAGTTCTTATTCCAGAAGGGTTTGTCTCTAATTACTTTTCCTTTGGGAAAATGGATAAATATTGAATGAATATATTATTACTAAGCACGCTATATAATGGAGCCTATGCGATCTGACCCTGCTCTTTTGTCCTAAAGACACCTATTCATACAAATTATTATTATACAACAAAATTGGTTATCCCAATCATTTTTATAAGATAAAAGTAATTGACATAAACAAATTCTACTAAACTATTATCCACTGGTTCTTATAATCCATCTTAACGTTGCAAAGAAATTCCTTACTCGTTAACTGAATCTGATCACTAAACCATTTTCTTAATTGCTACGCTTCTGTTACTCCTAAGCTTTTTTCTTTAATAATTTTACGTAATTTTGTCATTTTCAAGTTAATAAATTCCTCAGTTTTCTCATTATTTTATTTTTTGCTTGCCAAGTTTACAACTGAGTTCTCTTGCTGTGAATTACACACTTAGACATTATTCACTTTAATTAATAAGGATATCCTAATGGAAAATGAACGATATTACATAAAGTGTAATCTTGCTATACTTTGACCAAATCCACTAACACATACAAACTCCTCTGCCATATCATCTCTCCAGCCACACCATTCAACACAATACCATTTGAGTTTTCACTCTGGAAATATACAGTGATGCAGCTAATAATACTTCTTAATAAATGTTTTTCACTGTTTTATTGGATAAATCATCATCTTTAATCTTAAAATGTGAAAATGTTGTTAATTGCTGTCTTACATTCTCTCATATAGCTTTTTTTGCACTTCAATGTTTTGTGTGTCCGTGTAACAATTGCATTGATAATTGGCCTAGTACCAAAACAAGATTATCTCCTTTTCTTTGATTTGAATCATTTATCATTAAAATCTATAAATACAATAAAATAAGAAGTAAAATATATTCAATTGATACAGAGAACATAAAATCAAACTTGCATATAATATTTACAATTCTTCATATTTATACAAATATTTTTCTATTAAAAAGTGTTTTAAATTCATTTGAAATTGCTTTGTTCCATTTAATGCCTTAATTGTCAATAGTTTGTTATATAAAACCTGTCCCGTTACAAAAACATTCTTGTCTCTAAATTTCTTGGTGGTTTGTTCCCTAAAATAACAATTGTTATGTCTAGTATTGTATTCGTGAACATAATTATTCCTCATGTTAACCTCATTTACAACAAAGAGAATTGCTTTATATACATATAGAAAATAAAGTTGAGCATTGTTAGTGTGATGTTAGTTATGAAGTTTAAAAGGATGAATATTTAAGAGTTATGCTAATTTGTTGTAATTTGTATGTATAAAATGGCTTTAAGTGAAATATTGGTGTTATTTTTGGTCCATTGGAAGGAACAAAACATGGATAATTTGTGTGTTTATGTCTTCTCCTTTTGTCAAATAAATGGTCTTTAGCAATAGCATAAAAAATGGATGTTTTCAGTTTTAAGAGATATAGATTGTTACAGTTGTAAAAAATTGTCTATTTCACGTAGCAAATGTAAAAATATTTTCCATACTTCATTAAATTAGCTTTTTTTCAATCTGGGTTTTTTGTGTGTTTTGCCAATATTAATGCTTAAAAGCAGCCAGTAAAGAATATTTCTGCTGTCATTCCAGAAAAAGAAACGGTTTTTTACTCTGAAGTTATAAACATTATTTGAATAGAAATAAAGGAGAAAGAGTGAAAAAAAGATGGCTAATATGAGTGAAGCTTGGGGTTCTATTGGTGTATAAATTTACAACAAAGTGAAATTCTTCTAAGGTATTTACACATGTGTTCCTTTGTATTTAGATGATTCTCCCACGTAAAGAAGAGCAAGTTGCATCAATGCTTGCAATGCTACCTGATGAGGTAGTGGATAAACCACCAATAAAAGTGCCCAACAAGCACATAATTCCTGCAGAAGCAATAATTGTGAACAAGGAGTTAGGCACTGGTGAATTTGGGGTTGTACAGCAAGGAGTATGGACTAATGATGGAGAACGGGTACGAAAATCTTCACACTTACTGCTTTGTTTAGTTCTTATTGGTATAATATTCCATTAAAAATATAAAAATTATATGAAAGTCCATTTGTAGTATGCTTGTCTTGTAATACTGAAATTGTTTAGTGCATTATGTATGCTGTTTATCGCCAGTCTAACTTAAGGAATAGTCAGTTTCAGGAATGCCTAATTAAACAATGATGTGAGTCCTGTTGTGGTTGTGACACCATGTCAGGAGGTAGAGAGCAAAGCCTCTGTGGAGTGCAACCTTCCAGGTATACACAGATGGGCATGTGTGTTGTTTGCTTGCAATGCTTCCAACCATCTGTTGTCAGGCTTACACACATGTTCCCCATGAATTATAGTTGTTACTGATAGAACCGCCTGTAGATTCTGGTTGGCTCTTACCCAATGTTTTTAACTTCCAGTGTGCTGTGGATGAAATCTTGCTTATTGCCCAGAATCTGAGTATTGTGTATGCACACAATATAAATCTTATGACATATAGATGTGGATTCCTGCAACTTCTTGGAATGCAGTTAATTATATAAAGATTTATTCCCTGACCATGTGAGAGCTCTTACTCCCAGGATTGTAGGTTGGCTTGAAATAATAACGCTTGTGTACAATGTTAATTCCTTTCTTTTATTTCAGCAGAGTTGCATCTTTAGCAAATTCTTTGTTATACACAACTTTTCACTTATAAACAAGTTCAAACTAACATCTTAGTTACTTATATAGTTGCTATTAGCCAGTTTACAAACTTTATGGTGAATTTAGTATAAATTAATGAATTACAATGCCATTGTTAAGCAGAGTGCAAGCTACACTTCTGTTCCCTTAGGGCAGCATGCACCATGTTGGAGTAAATTGCTTCAGAAGTAACGTTTACTCTACTATGGAAGTAAGTTACTATGGGAGCATTTACTCTGGAAGTAATGTTGGAGAGCTGAATTACAATTTACTCTTTTAAGTTATGACTATGGAAGTAAGAGCTCATTACTCCCAGAGGTATAGTTTTGTTTGTGCAATCTACTTGATGTGATAATGGATAAGGTTATGTGAGATAGGAAAAGAGGGCAAACGTCATCGAAAGAGATAAATGTTTGTTGGTAGAGATAAAGAAAATCTATTTAAATAATATGAGTGTAAAAAGCATGTTATAAAGATACTGGAAGAGAAATGCTAAAAAGTCGTGACAGAAGAGTTTAGTGCTTCGAGCGGCGGGAGACGTACTGAAGATCGGCTTACAATTCTGGAAACAATCTTTCTAATCTTCAATTAGCATCGCAGATCACTTGCGTATTGATGGAGAAATATTCTTTCCGATTTTGGAAAAGTTCAACATATTCATGGACATGCACAAAATAGTAACATGCATGCAGTGATTTACACCCACAATGTATGGGGAATCTGCAAAAGTGAAGAGGAATTCCTTTTATTTTCTGAACACTCATGTATATTCATATGTGTAACCTTGCTCTTCGCTAATGACCTAGAAGTTGAGCGCCCTTGAACAAAACCAAAAGCCTTGCTCTTAACCTCAAAAGTGCTCTAACAACGCGATGAAATACACAACCAGCAGATGCCTGGTGAACATTGATTTATAAGATCGCCTGTAATGCAGGGATTGCGATGAACTTTATTTAACATAATGAGAATGACTCTTGACTGATAGTTCTTTTATTATTTCAAGCTAGGCTTCACGCCGATTGGTTCTAATTATCATGTGACATCAAACTTGACATAATAGGAAGAAAAAGTTTGCCAAACTCTTAAGTTACGTCACATTAAGTCAATACTAAATATCTCCATTTAATACATTTTAGATTGTCACATTACTTTAAATTCATGTAATGTCGGCTTAACTATCTGAAATATTCTGGTATGAAACACTCGTAGTATGCATAACAATAATTGCAGTTTGGGTTATAGAACTGAATTCCTGTCTGAGTTTTCTTGTAAACGCTCTCCAAGCAGGTTCAAGATATGCAAAAGATTCATTCCTAATACCGAAACATTCGTTGAACCCTCCCTCCCTCTCTCTCTCAGCATCATATGGTTCTCGCATACCACTATCGCATTCTTGTTGTTTCCTTCATCGAGATCATCAATGTGAACCTAAGTAATCACTATTTTCTTCATTGATATCATCAATGTAATCTAAGTAATCCATAAATACGTCAAAGTATCTTCCTTCAAATATGATGCAGTATTCAATCGACAGGTTAGTTACTCCAGGTCGTGAGAGTAAATTCTAACCTATATTTGTACTCTATTTAATTCCATAGTAACATACTACATCATGGTGCTCTCTGACAGTTACTTCTGCAGTAATTTAATCTGGGAGTATCTGAAAGAACTAAAATGCTTCGGAAGTAGTTTACTCTTGTATGGGAGTCGCTGATGGTGGCGTGCACCATATTGGAGTAAATTGCTTCGGAAGTAACGTTTACTAAAGAAGTAGGTTACTACAGGAGCAATTTACCCCGAAAGTAACGTTGGAGAGCTCAATTACAATTTACTCTTTTAGTTACGACTACGGAAGTAAGAGCTCATTACTCTCAAAGTTACTGTTTTGTTTGCGCGATTTACCTGATGCAATCATGAATAAGGTTATGTGCGATAGGAAAAGGGGAGAAACATCAGCGAAAGCGATAAATGTTTGTTGGTAGAAATAAAGAAAATCCATTTAAACAAGAGTGTAAAAAACGTGTGATAACCTGCATTACATTGATCTTCAAAGCCAGTGAGATACCGCCAACACTCGCAACGTGGGTTCCTAATTACTTTTTACTTTAGGTTTATTAGTTTGTTATGTTTGTGATTTACGGGAGGTTAGGATAGGGTTAGGTGTATTTATTTTTTTTTTTTAATATAAGCTTAGGTTCCTGATTTACGGGAGGTTACTTTTCTTAAAGTTTTCAATGAAGACCCAAGTAATGCAAAAAAGCCAAAATATGTTATAAAGATGCTGTAAAGTTGTGATGGACGAGTTTAATAATTCTAGCGATCGGAAATGTACTGAAGAGCAGCTTAAAATTCAGGAAACAATGTTTGTAATCTTCATTTTTCATCGCAGATCACTTGTGTGTTAATAGAGAAATACCCGTTCTGATTTCGGAAAAGTTCACCATATTCACGGATGGGTAAAAAATAGTAACATGCGTGCAGTCAATTCCACACATAAATGTGTGAGAAATCTGTGAAAGTGAAGAAGAATTGCCTTTTATTTTCTTAACACTCGTGTATATTTATATGTGTAGGTACCTTGTTCTTAACTTCAAAAGCGCTCTAACAACACAGTGAAATACACGGCCAGCAGACGTGTGGTGAACGTTTATATATAAGATCGCCTGTAATATCGGGATTACGATGAACTTTGCTTAACGTGACATGAAAATGCTGGTAAACTAAAGGTATAATTGGCATGCACTTAACGTAATGGGAATGACACTTAATTCATAGTACTTTTATTACTTCGAGCTAGTACCGACTGGTTCTAATTACTATGTGAAATCAAACTTGATGTAATGGGAGGGAAAAGTTTGATGCCAAACTTTTAAGTTACATCGCGTTAAGTCAATTCTAAATATCTCCATTTAATACCGTGTAAGACTGTCACATTACATTAAATTCATCATAATGCCAGCTCAAGCTTCTGAAATATTCTAGCACGAAACAATTATAGGACGCATAACAATAATTACAATTTGGATTATAGAGCTGAATTTGTGTCCGAGTTTTGTTGAAATGTTCTCCGAGCAGATTCAAAAGGCGTGTATAAGATTCTTTCCTAATACCGAAATGCTCATTGAACTTCCTCTCTCTCTCTCTCTCTCTCTCTCTCTCTCTCTCTGTATAAGTATCATATGGTTCTCGCATAGCACTATCGCATTTCCGTTTTATTTTTTTGCCGTCGATATCATCCATGTAACCGAAGTAATCGCTGTTTTCTTCATCGAGATCATCGTCATCTAAGTAATCCATGAACGCGTCAAAAATATCTTCATCCAAATACGATATGGTATTCTAGTTCAATTGACAGGTTAGTTACTCCATCCAGGTCGCAAGAGCAAATTCTAATCTATATTTGTGCTCTATTTAATTCCATAGTTACATACTACACGATGGTGCTCTCCGACATTTACTTCTACGGTAATTTAATCTGGGAGTATCTGAAAGGAGTAAAATTCTTTGGAAGTAGTTTACTCTCGTATGGAAGTCGCCGAGTGTTGCCTTGAATGGAGTTTACTACAAAAGTAGAGCTTACTTTAGGTTGGTGCACGCCACCCTTAGAGTTGGTGATGTAAAGTGAGTAGAAGCTATCTTCTTGAAAACCAAGCTTCTTCCATTTCTGCCACTTTTCTTTCAGGTTATTAAAGAAAGAAACCATTGATTTGATTACAGTTTCTCACATCTATACCCGAAAATTAACATTTACAAAATTTAGCATGTCCCTAAGCCAAAATATGAAACTAAAGGAGAACTCTTTATGAATGCAATTTATGAAACTTAATGAAGCAGTATATATGATACCATGATGCGACAATTTTGAAGCCATATACTTTACCTGCTTCTGATGTTGTCATTATCTCATAGCTCATTCTGCATTGTCTTGTGTGACAGCTGCTCCAGTGGTAGAGCTATGAGATCTTTCTCTTAGGGTATGCTTGGGCGTAGTTTAAAGGCTAACGCTAGTTTAAATTGACTGAGAAGTTTAATGTGATCTAATGCTTGAGCTATTGAAGCGAGTTGCCAACCGTTTGAAGACGAAGAATGAAACTGACAATGAATCATAGCACTTGAAACTATAACAATTGAGTTATTATATCTGTTAACTTCTGTGGTATCAATTTTATGGTTTGAAATAACTGTTTCTGCAATAAAAGAAACTAAGCATAATTTGCTGTGAGTCGCTAAAATGCTTACTGGCAAAACTGCTTGTGATGGCCACTAAATCTGACTCACATTAGCGCTTCACAAGGTGCTTAAAAATACACACGAGTAGTCACAAGTATTCAGAGTGACGAATGTGTGCACAGGAAGAGTGTCTCTGACTTAAATTACATGCTTTCTTATTACTTAAGCTCCACTTACATTACAACTACTCCCACCAACGTAACTTCATATGCGGACCAATCTCTAAACTACTTCATGTGTGTGTCTGAACTGTTGCTATGGGGGCATGGCTAAACTCTCAGAATTTCATTACCTTTCTCTTTTCCAGAATTTCTGCCTATGTAACTGTTCAAACATACTGAACTTAACACTAAATTGGCTTCCAAGAATCTTTAAGCTAATGCTTTTGCTCCTCACACTATTACTAATGGCCTTGCTCGCTAATTACCTTTTTCTTTCCGGACAAATCTTTCAACTCAAGCTTATTACATTATATATTGATTTAATATACGGAAATTATTTATTGCAATTATTTCTCTATTTTACTATTTTTTCTGTGTTTAATTGTTTATATCTTCCTGTCAATAATTGCAGTATCAAAATGCTCTATTACATTCGTTTATTATTTTCAATAATAAAGGAATGTATAAGTTTGCCCAATTAAAAATTTAACTTCAGATTTATCTGTTCCCCTGTCAGCAACTCTTTTAAATTTCATACATTATTTTACAAATTTCCTTTTCTATACCACTTATGCTACTTCATTTACAGTTAATATCCCTCATATACATAAACACAATACTCCTTATACTAGATTTACTAAGCTATTTTTCTATACATTGTTAATTTCTCTTCTTTTGAATGTATATAAATTTCCAAGAGTCCGTTTTCTTTGTATATGGTTTTAGTTTGTCTTTGTTTGAAGCACTGATTCTAATTTTCTTAAGTTCACAGTATTTCACTTTCATTATGCTCTGCTTAAGACTAATTTTTACAATTTTGTACATATTCTCTAATTAGAATCTTGTCTTTTATGTCATACATATTTATTATCATTTATAAATAAAATTACACCCACAAATTCAATTATCGAAAGTTAGAAGTACTGCTTGCATCCTACTAATTGCACCCGTTCCTGCTAAACTTTATTTACATTTCTATTTTCACTCATCTGATTCTGGCTAGTTCCTACTATTTTTCTGGTCATTTAAATTGCTTCTGCCCTATCTTTTTCTGTCAGTGAATTTCTCCTGCTTCTATTTCTATCCTCTTGTCTAGATGATCTAGGCCGAAACTCATAATTATTTTCTGGTCTCCAATAATCTTTACCTGAGTTATGTCTATCTTTAAACTGCTGATTTCCTCCTCTAGTTCTGTCAAATCTTCCCATATTCATATAACTAATCTGAACATGTCTACCTCTATTGTCTGAATTTCTATTTTGCTGATTTCTACCAAAATAATTTCTGTTTCTATTTTCACACTGTGCTGGTTGTGATGTAGGAACTGAACCTCTATATATATTCCTAACATAATTTTAATTTCCATTTCTATGAAACTGTGCCCCTTGTCTGAAGAAATGTTAACTTTCTATTGCATTTCTTGCTTGATTTCTGTCAATTTCTGCCCCGGACGTTTGTTTGTTACTCTGTAATGTTATCAGCAAATCAATCATTTCTGATACATTACTGGGCTTTGCTATCACTAAATAGTACTGAATAGTTTCTGGAAAATGTGTCATTACAATATTTATGAGATTTTTACCACTTATTGGTGGATGTAACATTCTAGATTACCTTGTTAATTTCGTGAAATAATTAACCATTATATTTCCTGCTACTTAACTCTAATGCTTATTTTCCTATTTACTCCCCAATATCCACTTGTGAACATATTTGTAAAGGCACTGAAGTCATTGTCATTTCCTACAGTTATATCCAGCCAATTTGCTGCATTTTCCTTAAAACATTTGCTAACTATTTTCATTGTGCACTCCTCAGGTATACATTTTACAATGAAGTATTCCTGTAATTCTTGAATTTAGGTCATCTGAGTTTTCATTTTCAAAAGTTGTCAGTGCAATTTCGTTTAAGATATGATTAGGCCAGTACGTGTTATGGTTTTGATCTATATTTCTCTGTACATTATGTCTAAGTTCACTACTGGAAGTGCTTGTACCCACATTTGGCAAAGAGATGTCATTTTGTATCGCTTTGTCACTTGCTGCTGGTTCACTTACATTAGTATAATTTGAATTGGGCACATTTATACGTATTCTTAAATTTTTTTAATACACATTTCATTTCTGTTACCTTTGTTGCTACCTCCGTAACCTGATCTGTGATTTCTTTTATGTTTCTAGCCTGTCTCTTACTTTCCATTTCTGCTTTTTCTTGCCTATTTTTACTTTCTTGTAATTCTTTTCTAGCTACTTCCCTAGGCTGTTGCATTTCTTTGTTTGCTATTTCCTTTTCTGTTTCAAATTTTTGTTACTTCCTCCCTTGATTTCCTACTTTCTATCTCCGATTTCTCACTGACTTGTTTACAAATTTTCTTTTCAGATTTTTCCATTTCTTGCTAATTTCTTTCCTAACATTTTCTATTTCTCCCTTAACCTGTTTTCTTTTATTTCATTTCTAACATTGCTTATTTCCCCTTTAATTTCATCTTTGAATGCTTCTAATGCATGCTGTTGATTTTCTAGCTTCTTTCCTAGCTCCTTTGGCCCTTTTCTAATTTTTTATTATTACTCTCCATCTTTTCCTCTAATTTCTTTCCTAGCTCTTGTTAACTATTTTCTAATTTTTTTCTTAGCTCTTCCCCTAATTTCTGATTTATACTTTCCATCTTTTCCTATAATCTGTGTTGATTATTTCCTAACCTCTGATTGGTACTCTCCATCTTTTCTCCCGAATTCTGACTTTCCTCTGTCATATTGTTGAAAGTGTGACATTATTTTTAATTTCACACTTTTTAACATTTCCATCACTGCATTAAGTCACTTCCTGAATTATTTCCTGTTTCTCCCTGACTTCTATTGTTTCCTGTCTCTGAGCCATTCTGCAACTGTTGGCCATTTTCCTCTATTTCTGTTACCCTAATTTGTGCAAGTTCTAGTCTACTACTACTACTACTTTCTCTTTCCTGAATTTCCATTATTTCTACTGAATTCTTTTCCCCTAACATTTTTCCATTTCATAACCACATCTACATGAATAACATTGAAATAAATAAATTTACACTGGGTACCTGATTAGCTGATGCACTGACTATTGTCTACTGATGCGGATGTCTTCTTTCTTCCTTCTGCTCCCCTTGTATCTGTGTAGCCTGAGCTACCACTGTTATTGTATGTCGCCTTCTTTCCTGTGCTGTCAGTCACTGGGTTTGATTCCCAGTATGGCCTCCTCAGCTTCTGATGGTCCTCAATTTGAAGTCCCGCAATGGTGCGCCATTTTGAAGCAGTATATATGATGCCGTGATGATGTAACAATTTTGAAGCTGTATACTTTACCTGCTTCTGATGTGTCGTTCTGTGTGTCTCGTGCGCCAGCTACTCGAGTTATGAGATCTTTCTCTTAAGGTATATGTGGGCATAGTGTAGAGGATAACACATTCATATGGCATATAACTTATTTTGGAGCTTTCAGGTGTGTGTGCAATTGTACACTCAGGTCAGTTTCACCAACTGATGTTAAAAATACTCTAGCATTGTGTTTGCTAACATTATATTAAAAGTTTAACATAATGTCAAGACTGCATTTCATCAAGATTTTGCAGTGAATTATTAACTAACATCATAACGTCAAAGAAAGCTGTGAACAACAGCTTTCTAGAAGGTGGTGACCGAACTACACAGCTTCTGATTGCACTCTGATGCACCTTTGTTATGCATCATAGTATTCTCTGTTTCAGTAACAGACAACTAGTTACATTCATAAATAATTCCCGCATGATTTTTCTGATTATTTGAGTTCAGTATTATGATGCCTACTGAAAAATCTAGGTGCAAAGGAACTACCATTCGAAAAGGCATTTATTATAGAATTGTTTAGTCAAACAGCCATCAGACTTAAATTAAGGAAAAAGGATGGAGCCTGGTAGAAAACCATGAGGAATTTCAATGCATACATTTCTCCCAGATCTAGTAAACAACTGCAGCAGTTTTATGCCAACATAAAATGCAGCAACAAAAATGCCAGCATATAGAAGAATTTAAAACAGGTGAACTGTACTTTGAAGCTAAGTGGATGAATCTGAAGTATCTTTGATTAAGGATTAAGCAGACCCCAACAGAAACACTGTTGCTTCTTGAAGCAATTGTTTCAAAAACCTGGATAAACCCACAATCGGTAGCTTTGGGGATTCCAGCACTATCACCTACCATTAAGTGAAAAGTGCCAGTAGCATAGAATCTGAGTAATTAAAACTTACAGCATAGCGGGAAGATGAATGGTTCTGTTGGTAGTATTTTAACCTCTTGTATTTCCTCTACAACTCTGCTCACAACCATTTTGGCCAGTCAGTGCTTTAAAACTTCCTGTTTTTGCCGGTTTTCAAATTCATTCTGATACACAGCTCTTCTTCAGTCAGGAATGGTATTCAAAAACTCCAAATAGAGCAACTCTGCATCAACAGCTTGTTTTAAGCCAGCCATTTTCCAAATTCTAACATTTGTTAAATGCCTTAACACAAGGTTAGGGCAATGTTAACTTAACACAAAGTTTAACACAGTGTTGCAACTTCGATGAAACAGAATTTGTGTTCACTTATTTAACATTGGTTTGTGAAACTTGCCCTTAAAATTTATAAAGTAAACTAGAAAATTGCTGCAGCTCTGAGTGTATGTTTAGCATGTTTTTGGAATGAACTTAAATTCAGAATACCTTTTAGCTGTTTTTTCACTAAGAGCTCAGCCTTTGTAATTATGTGTAAGTCAACTTTTTTATGAGTGCAGACTTTGGCAAATATGTGCCCTGTTGAAACTTAAAAAATATTGGTTATAAGGAGTACATAAATAATTCATAAACAAAGTTAAATTTATATTATGCACTTTGGTTAATAAGCAATAGTTCATCATATTTTAATGATAAGTTTAACAGAATACATTGTTTTGCTGTTTCCAGCTTAAGTACCCTCATGGCCAGTGCAACAAAATGTGTCGCATAAACCTATCCAAAGCTTTGACCAAAAGTAGGGCTTTTTTGTATTGTATAGACATTTTATCCGACATCTAGGTATATTTCTTGCATTCACCATAATAGTTACACTAATTTGAACTTGTACAACAGAATTAAATGGCAAAAGGTTATTCTTATCACAGAGCTTAATACACAACTGAATTTTTATTAACTATCAAAAATTTTGGAATTAAACACAGTGAAACAAATATAAATTCACAAATTACGGAGGAGTCAACTGTGCACTCACTCTTGCTTCAGTTACCAAATTTTAACTAGAACTTGGTTCCTGGATCAATTATCCTCATTGTCAGCTACTTGTTGACTGTCAGGGGTTTCCTGAAATCCCTGTTGTAGTTGAGGTTTCTGGTGGTTTTTTGATGAACTTGAAGAGGAGGTTGAAATCTTCAAGAAGTTCATTAGGGGCAGTTTATGTATTTTAATGTAAATTTATTTTCCCAGATGTCCTGTTCCTTCGGCTTTTGGACAGCTTTCAGTAATTTAATTTCCTGTCTGGTGTTATGGTTATTATTCCAGAAATGGGATGCCACTGCCCATTTCTCCATTAAGCAGAAGTACAAGACCAATAATCAACATCAACACTCCATCTTACCCCCTTACAAATTGCCTGTTAAAACAGTCCCAGTTGTTTCCTCAGTATCTTTTGACATCAAGAATTTGTTCCATAGTATACCAAGAGAAGAGCCTTAAAAATTTGGTTATTGTCTATCAACATTCTCAAAGAAAGCATAGAAGAATATGTATGTGAAGCACATATCTTCATTGGACAATCCGTTTTTGTGTATGATGATACATTTTATTAGCTTATGGCAGGTCTAATGATAGAAAGCTCCCAATTACCTTTCTTGGCCAATTTATTCATGAGTGATTTGGAAACACACATCACAACAGCTTTCCTACACCTTCAAAGTTTAGCATTGATATGTTGATATATTTACTATCATAAACCACAAATACCTAAAGAATACATTAAAACTTCTGAATTTTGCAAGATCTCGCTTTTCAGCTTACACTTGAAATGGAAATAAGTGATGCTTTCCCATTCCTGGACCTTAAAATAATGAAAGTTTGATGTGAAGCTTAAATTTAGCATCCACAGAAAAAGCTTATGCCAATAATTACATAAAGGCGCACAGTTACAATCCCAAAGCCCACAAAGAAGCAGCATTCAATCCCATGACACATAGACTCATAAACATACCTCTAAACAAAATTGAGCACAGCGATAAATGCACAGAAATATTAAAATCTGCAGGAAAAAAATGGGTTCAGCAAAGAAATGATAGACAAGGAGATACAAAAATTCAACAAGCAAAAACACACAAAGCAAAGCACAACCTTATGTTCCAAAGCAGAAAACCAGCCTGCAATAAAACATATATTGGAAAGCAAACCACTTCAAAGATCACAAGAGTAACATAAAATAATCCACAATGGCAGCCAATGAGACAATAACCATAACACCAGACAGGAAATTAAGTTACTGAAAGCTGTCTAAAAGTCAAAGAAACATACCCGGTAAGAAATGTATATTAAGAAACAAGAACCATATCACGAACTCCTGAAGATTACTTACCCCCTCTTCAACTTCATAAAAAAACTACCAGAAGTCTCTGACAGTCAACAAGTGTCTGATGATGCAGACCATTGGTCTGGGAAACTTGTATTATGTTAAAATTCTGTAAGTAAAGCAGGAATGATTGTGCTCTTGACTCCCCAGTAATTTCTTTCTGAACTTTGACTTTTTTTTTAAAATAGAGAGTTGAGGGTTGTTACACTACATCACTATGATATTCTTACTTGAACGTGTTTCGGGAGACGGCTTGTTCCCATCAACAAGCCGTCTCCCGAAACACGTTCAAGTAAGAATATCATAGTGATGTAGTGTAACAACCCTCAACTCTCTATTTTAAATTATGACACATCACTGTTACTAGCTTCTAAATCTTCAAAATTAGTCTTTAACTTTTTGTTGTATATTACTCTTTTTTGTAATATGAAACAAAGAATGGAGTTGTAACACTTACTAGTGAAGTGCAATGTTACTACTCTGACGAGTAATTGTTTCATATTGTGATTTATTCACTTTGCTCTATACAACTTATAGTGTGTTATACTTTATTGTAGTTTATAGTGAGTAATTACAGTAAAAATTATGTTTAAATTTTTAGATCCAGGTGGCGATCAAGTGCCTGAGCCGTGAACGTATGCAGAATAACCCCATAGAATTTCTTAAGGAAGCAGCCATTATGCATGCAATTGATCATGAGCACATTGTCCGTCTGTATGGAGTTGTGTTAGACACAAATGCACTTATGTTGGTATGTAATGTCCAGCTTTTAACTTTTAAATTTTAATGTGCTGTGTGCATCGTGTATGCTTGGTATATTTAATATGCATCCAAGCATACTATTTTAAATACCTATAATATTTTTGCTATTCTCCTAACAATAGAACACCAAGGATGTATGAGGATAAAATTGTAGGGCACTAACTAAATTCTCATGGTTAGAAGATCTGAATAGGAATTGTGGCCCAAAATGTATTAAAATGAAAAGTGATGGTTTCATTATCATTAGGACAGCATTAAATCAGATTGTTCAGCTATGCAGACTACTGGTTAAATCAAACTTCATGCATTTAAAAAATGCACACTTTGCTTAAAAAATCTACAAATATTATCAGTAGGCTGTTGCATTTTGAAGCAACCTCCCTTGCTTCATTAATTTTTTTTTCTTTCTTTCATTTCCTTTCTTCTCCATTTATATTGCACTAACATCGGCAGTTTTACCTTTGGAGCAATTGCCAATCAGCAATGACATTCACTTGTTGACTTGTGTTAATTGTTGGGTTTGTGTTACTTTTAGATATTGCATCATAAACATTGTCATACACATTCATGCCATCATTCATACATCGAGAATCTAGGTAGGATGGGGAACAATCTTAACTATAAAAAAGTTCCCACCCTCCAGCTGGTAATCAAACCTAGTACCTGTAAATTTGGAGGTTAGCATGCGAACCACCAGAACTAGGAGACAGTCTTGAGTTTATTTATAATTTATATTTTCCTACTATCTGGATACTAATTCATTAATTATGCTATTCTAGGAGTTGCTTGAGATAGAATCATATACATTTAACACCCTGGTTGTTTGTGTATATGTACCCTTCATTTTACTATATACATTTTCCAAAACTAGCAATTACTCCCCTCATCTATAATTTACCTATATCATCACTTCTGTTATTATAATCCTCTTTTTTATTAATAATTTTCCTCCACTATTTCCCTCTTACCTTCCCTGTATATTTACCTAATTGTTTCAAAAATTCTTTCTTATTGTTTCCAAAGAGTTTTAAAAATAATATCTCTATCTGTAATTATCCCACTTCCTATTTCATATTTCCTCTCTGATAATTTTCCTTCTCTCTCTGCCCATTCTTGTAATCGCTTTGTAATACCCCTGTAAACACCTTACCTATCACTGATAAGAGACTAATGCCTCTATGATTAATTGGATTGTTCACCTCCGCTTTCCCTTTAAAGATTGGTACAATCTTCCTAGTTTCCAATTTTGTGGGATCTTTCCACCCTCTAGAATCACATTAAACAGTTTTTCTAAAAGCTCTCGTCTTTCTGCATCTTCATACCAGACCTTCCAAAATTCCCCCGGTATTCCATTAGCTTTCTTAATTTTCAACTTTGTCACCTGTTCTGTTATCTCATTCTCTAATATTTTCTGATCTAGTGCTTCGACATAATTTGTAAACTTTCCTAACCTCTTTATCTGCTATACCAAATTATACCCTCCAAGTAATTTCTCAAACTAACCTCTCCATTTATTAGGGCTAATTTTATTCTCTATTGATCTTACTCTACATACTTTTTTCACTAAATCCCATATAATTTTACTCTCCTCCTCTTTTGCTGCCTCATATATCATTTGACCAATTTTTGCGCCCCACTCTTTCTTTTTTTCCTCAATTAGACATTCATAACTCCATCTGGCTATTAGAAAGTTCTCTTTTTCTAATAGTTCTTCAGTTTGTTTCCACCTCCTAAGTTCTCTTTCTACCCTTTTGTTTGCTAAAAAGCAATCCTCATCATACCACCCCTTTTCTAATGTTTTCCTTTGATTCCTAAGTTTCATTATCTTTCCTGCTGACTTCACCTCCCATTCTAAGTACAACATTGCCTCGTCAGCTTTTCCCACCTCAATTAGTTGCTTGACTTTGCATTCAGATTTTCTTCCTTTGTTCGAATTTAAATTTCCAATAAACATTTCCCTTTCCTCTGAACGCCACCTATAATTCTCAACAATTTTTCTTTGCTCTATATCTTCTTCTTGTTCAGCTACCTTTACTGTTTGGAATGTTACTACTATTGGAAAATGGTAACTGCTCAATACCTTCTGCATTACCTCAAAGTCTAAAAGATCGTTATCTAAGTTCCTGGAACACAACATATAATCAATTACACTTTCCCCCTTTGATTAATAAATGTAAATTCTCCAAACTTATCGGCCCCTCTTGCCCCATTACACATTACTAGATTATTAACTTCACAAAATTCTATTAATTTTCTGCCTTCTCTATTACTTATTTTATCTTTACTATGTCTCTGAATATATAAATTTTCTTTCACTTGGTGGTCCTCTAGATCAGCTATATATATTTGAACTTCTCCTACCCTTGCATTAAAGTCTCCTACTATCAGAAGATCTAAATTATCATATTTCTGCATCAAAGTTTCAATATCCATTTCTAGTTTTTTATAAAAGCTTGGGTCATAAAAATCTGATGCCCCTGGTGGATTATAAACTACTCCAATTCCTAGGTTTTGTCCATTTCTTGTCACATTTTGTATCACAATCTACATGGCTCTATCTCATACTGAACCCTTAATTTCCTTTACCCCTAGATTTTTTTCTTTTCTAATAAACGCTCCTATTCCTCCTGAAAGTCGACCTTTTGTTTTCTTGTTTGCCCCATTTCTCCCAAAATAATCAAAATCCTCAATACTTATCACTATATTTTCGGATAACCAGGTTTCCACCTAATTTTAACATTTGTGTTAGTTCACCTGTATTTATTTTATCTAGTAAACCTTCCACATTCCAACATACTACCACCAGGGGTATCCCATCCTAGACTGATCCTGTCTTATCCGCCCTAAATTGTTGTAATTTTGCTTTTGTTCTTGTTAATCTCCCTTCCTGTTGTGCTGCGCGTCCCTCGTGGTCTTCTACTGCCAAGATACTTCCCCCTGGTGTTGACACTATACTCATCCCTTCTCCATCTTTCCACACGTTGATTCCAGCTGACACCGCTATGACATCTCTCCGTGCTTCATCAATCAGCTGTTTGGGTGGATTGGCCCTCTTCGTTGGTGACGTCATCTCTCTAACTGGCTGCTGCTTCTCTGCGGCTCACGTGGCTCTTCTCCCCTCCTTACTTCTCTGCCCGTAGTTCCATGACCTTATTGGTGCGTCATCAAATTCCATCTATAAACAACTGCATACCACGCATATAAGCTCTTCTTTCTTCATTTCTGGCTTTTTTCATCTCTTTTAATAATGCATATCTTATTTCATGTTCATTTTACATGTAATCATTCTCAATAAATATTTTTGTACCTTTCAATTTCTTTGCACTACTCAACACTTTCCATTTGAGACAGTCTTGAGTACTTTTGGTTGTTTTATGATTTGGGCTTTCCTTCTACTTAATGTACATTATCTAGTTAGCTGTGTATAGACAGTGCTTTCATTGTGCTTGTGGCTGCTAAGGACAATAAGAGAGATAACCTTTAAGTTTAATGTGTTTCATGGTAATGTAATTCAGATTTATAATGAAGGGGATTCTATTATCCAACTAGCGAACGTTCTCTTTCTCAGTATTCTAAACTACATGTGACTTAACATATGCTTTAGATGTCAGCAGTATAAACATCATTATTTCCTTTCTTCACCTTGTCATAAATTCTGCTAGCTGTTGTAACTATATATTAAACTAGCTGCCTTACCCAGCATTGCATTGGTACAGTCTATAAGTACAGGTTTGAAAATAAGGATAGGGGTGGTTTTTGAAAGTCATAATTAGTCAGTAATTTTACTTGTACGTAAACCATAAGTGTTAAATTCTCATTATCCAGATTGGTCATATAATGACAATTCGTAATAGTGGGTCGAAAATTATGAGAATAGATAGCTTTTTAAAGCTGTATGGTAAGGCAGTATTTTTAACACTTAAATAATATCAGTTTAACTATATAATATAAAATATAATAACAGCCCGCCCTAAAGCAATATGTGTATAATATAATATAAAATGTATGTAACAGTCATTGCATTATGTTTGTATTATTATGTACATGTATAATAATGTTATGTGAATGTATTGTGTAATTTAACAATGTAGGAGCCGTGAGAATAGAAGCAAGCTGCCTTCCGTAGCAAACAGAATTATAAAGTAGAAGTCGAAAGTTGCTAACAATGAGGTAACCTTGAGACAATAATAAATTAGAAAGTTTAATAAAGGCTACTAATAATTCTTGGAACAATAATATAATATTTAAAACAGTTTAAAAATAGCCAATCAAAAACTAGAAAAAGCTTAAGTTAAATAAAAGTATTCTATTGGAGTAGGCTTAGCCAATCAGAGACTTGAAAAAGAGAAAATTACAAATTCAGGCGGGAAACGCTACAAGACAGCATTCCCAACCAGACGCTATTAGATTTTGTATGTGTTCAGTGTGAGATATGAAAATTCATTGCAGTGAGAATAACATAAAGTTTACGTATTAAAAAAAAAGTACAATTTACAATAATTTCACAACTCTACAGTAGGATACATCAGTGAAGTATTATTTATTCGTGTGAAGGATTAATAAAAACAAAGTACAATACAATTATAATTTGTATAAGCCTTGTTCTTTAGCCACACCAGCCCTGCTAAGAGATACGTGTTCTCAAAATTACTACTGATGCAGCCGAGGCATACATAAATAAATTTAAATAAACATTAAAATTACAAAGTTGATTTTTAAATGTGGGGCGAAGGCCACTGGAAAAGTGAACATGGGGCGAAGGTCACTGGAAACTTTGTACCATACATGGGGCTGCAACTACTGCAAATAGTTTGTATCGTATGTGGGGCTACAATAATAAACACCCTCAATGGTACCCTATAATTTTTACCAAATCTATAATCCAAGCGCACAAATTTGTGCCTGGTTGAATAAGCAGTATAGCTTTATTTATAAAGGGTTAAAAATATTGTAAGGTTAGCTTTTAAAATTTTTGAATACTATATAATTCAAATAAGTGTTACGTGGTTTTTGGAAGTTGTAATGTAACCTATGATTTTTGCCAACTCCTGTTGTATAATTGTGCAGTATTTTGGTCCTATGGCTTAAACAGTGTAGATTCCTACATAAGGGATTGAAAATATGATAGGGATAGTTTTTAGAGTTGTAAGGTAGCTTATAATTTTTGTTGGGTCCTATAGTATAAGCGTACAAGTTTCATTTAGATAGGTCAAAAATAATTAAAAGGAGTTTTAATTATGAACGCTTTTTAATTAGGTTTTATGGTTCTAAGGGCAGCATGCACCATGTTGGAGTAAATGGCTTTGGAAGTAACGTTTACTAAAGAAGTCCATACTATGAAAGTAGCTTACTGCGGGAGCAATTTACTCCAGAAGTAACTATGAGGGAAATGTGGTGTTATGAACGATGTACAACCCTTCTAAAACAACTCAATTTTAAAATATTTTGAGCCTCCCCATTTACCCCTTTGAGCTCGAGCTCATTAAAAAATCTGCCGTATTTGTAATAAAGTGCCAAAAGAGGATTAAAATTTGGTGACATGAACATGAAAAAGAAACTCCTAACCCACAATGTTTGGAAACATTATATAGTCTGTTACCATCTGGAAGAATAGGGCTTTTCCATGGTGAAAGAATTATCGATATCAGTTGAGTAGTTTTTTGATTACCCTACACACCCACACATAAATTTTTTCTTTTTATAATATTAAAATAGAAATATTCCTACATCACTTATCTGGTCATTTCATATTCCCACCTTTGTTTGGTGTAGTTTAATAGGTACAGTTCACATTATATGTGTGTTATCAGGAACTAAACAATTTGCACATTGTATGCAGTTGTACATCTTGAGGGTGGTTGGTTCTTGGTGGTGTGCCAAGTATGGGGAGTGTTGTTCCACATTTGGTTAACTAAGCTGTGTGGAAAAGCTCCAATCTTACCTGGGGCGAAGCTGTCACATAGAGATCCAACAGAAGTTGCTCCAACCTCCAAAATGGGATATGCATCCAGTTACAATAACAGCAAGCTTTCACAGTCATCCATTCTGCAAACAGAGATTTGTGTTCAAAAGCAAATGTACATCACAAAACGCTCTGTGATATTCACCTCAAAAAGTTGTATACTCTCCAGTTTGTTTAAAGAATGCACTGCACCATGCCAGACATGGCTACAGCAGCAGTTTTTCCCATCTGAAAGTGGCATTAGGATTTCCTGCATCTCTTGCTTGATGAGACCAACATTTGACAGTTTAGTTTACATTATGTTGTTTAGCAGGTACTGGGATAATGCAGTGGTTTTATTTCTGGCTCTCATTCTGAGGACCTGAGGTTTGGTTACCGGCTCTGGGGTGGCAATTTTAAGTCGGCCCTATCCACACCTTCACCTCTGACTTGCTCATGAGGAGTATCCCTAAGCCCAATGTGGTTCAGTCCGCAGTAAAAGCTGTAGGTGCTCTCATTCCACCACCATCCTCATCATCACCCTACTATTGGAGGTAATGGACTCCACCCTTTGGGTGCCTCCACCTCAGAAATGGACCCAGAAATCACTTGGTAGAATAAGGTAACCCCGAAGGTCATAGGCATATATGGGTAGCGTTAGAGATGACAATGTAAGTACAATCTAGGTATGACTAATGAATTTGACTGCATGTCCATCTCTGGCTAGAAAGCTGTCAACCTATCCCCATACAGATAGTGAAATTGGAGTGGAAAATCTCCTTTTACCATTCTACTTTATCATTAAATAAAAGTAAGCATGAAAAGAATTCTGATGCACACTGCTGTTTCTCATTTGCTAATCATTGAATTTGAAGAAAGTGAAATTCCACTTTATTTTCTACCTACTATTTAAATTATTGTGGCAAAATATTTACTTGCCAAGAAACAGGATTTGTTTATAACACCATTTTAAAGTAATAAATAGTTCTATTTTAAGATTTTGAAACTTTCACAACACTGGTAACTCATCATTGACTTAAGCTGAGATGTCATATCAGAATTATAAGTTTCAAAACTCCTTTGAAGCTATGATTAACTTTGCATTGTTGAATTTTTAGAGTAATGTACATTTTATAGGTAACAGAGTTGGCACCATTACGTTCATTGCTGGAGTGCCTGAAGGAACCTTCATTAAGATCAAGTTTTCCAGTCCTCTCATTATGCGACTTTGCTATCCAGATTTGTGATGGAATGCAGTATTTGGAGACAAAAAGACTGATACACAGGTAATAATTACTCAGCTAATGATGGTTTTTTTATAAAATAAATTTATTATATTTTTTGTTTGAATGCAGCTTTCCAATAAAATTTGTCTTTCATACTGTTTATGTAGACCACTTACGGCATTAAGTCTCAACAGTTTCATCAGATGAAAGGTTTGATTCCTCTGTGCATTTTTATAAGAGATTGTAGTGAATTTCCATTGACTTTCACTTCTTCTTCTGCTCCTCTTCCTTCTCTTCTGCTTCTTCTCACATATATTATACAATCTCTCTGTCTCTCTTCCTTTCTCACCCCCTTCTCTAGTGCATATGGTATAAGTTGATGCAGATGTGCTTTGTTGTTCCATGTTGCACTAGATGGATGGTAACACTTGTGAAACATTTTCTTTTGTATAGTTCCTCTTACAAACACTTTAAACAAAATCAGAGGAACTAAATAATAACAGTATTTAATACTTACATAATTACTTTGGAATATTTATGTTGAATTGCAATAACTGTTTTACTATTTAATACTTCCACAATTACTTCAGAATATTTATGCTGGATTGCTATAAGTATAACTGTTCCCTTTTACTTTATCCATTACGTATAGTAAGTAGGGGAAGTATTGCATTCCATCCAAAAATTCAATACCAAGATTTCACCGGAAATACATGTTTTGAGGCCCCCTGAATCCAAAAAAAACACTTTTAAAAAAGGTCCATGTGCATGTGTCTGTGACCAGCGTAACTCAAAAATGAAAAGTCGGATAAATGCCAAACTTGGTATTTAGGTTTAGTCTTTCAAAGATGTGACTCAAAAGATTTTCAAGAAAATCCCCCTACCCCAGACTACCGTTTACATGGAACATTTTTTGAACATTTTGATTTTCTCGAAAATGGCTGTAATGATTTTGATTAAAATATCATATATTTAAAATATTTTCATGACAAATAAAATGTATATCTTGAACTTTCTAGGAAAGTCCCCAAAAGTCCTCTTCTTTCGAATGACTTTTGTATAACTGGTAAACCGTAAGAGATAGACAAAATGTTTCTACACAAAAAATGTAGAGTTCGTTAAAACACACAATTTGTGTTATATACATTTTTTTCTTTTTTGTGGGGTGAACCATTTGCAAGATATTCCTTGAATTTTCCAATACTTATACTTTTTCTCAAATGGGAATTCGTTATTGGTTTTTTTATGTCCTGGACATGCAAAGAGTGAAATGCTTCACATAGCAACCAGCTCTTAAAAGATTTGACTATTGCTTAAAACTTACCATATTCCCCATGTACCTACAAGAAAATTAGCGATAAGATAGTTTCTGCAAATGTTTATCTGGATTAACATGAAGTAATTTTCAAAATACCAGTAATGTATAGGAAACTAAGGTAATAACAGTGAAAACAACGCTGTAAATATGTATTGAATTAGCATTTCAAAAGTTTCATATTTCTTCTTTTTTTATCGAAATTGGACATTTTTGTGAGTAATCATTTTCATTAGCTCCTTGTCGCTGTGCTATTTTACTGTCCTATGCGTATTTACTGTCATCTAGCTGTTTAACTTCCATAAAACTTCCTAACACCTGGACCATGTTACTACAATGCTTTACTCAGGGTCTTCTTACAAAATTCCTAGCCCTCCTGATGGTCTCCCTTTCTTTGCCACCATTTCTCCCTTCCTCCGTACACAATTAAAATCCTTCAGACAATGTTGACCTTCTTAATAATGTGTTTAGGATTGCCAAATAGTGTTATCTTTCTAAATGCTGCCAAGTTCTTATAAAGATATTATTTTTTAGATCTTCACAGTTCCAAAACCCTAATCTCCTTACTGTCTATTATTGTAATCCCCTTCCTTCTCTGAAGGACTTAAACTTTTCTTGTTGTTGCAGAATACCCTCTGTTAAATTAGATTAAATTGAGTTTTTATTTATGGACGCTCTTTAACTACTATGGTTCTTAGCGTCCCATTCCATATTGGGCGTTAAAGACCGGTAATTTTGCTCAGAGGTCTCTTTATCAGGCTTGAGGTTCTTTTATGTGCCGTGAATCTACGACACGGGACTACTGGCTTTACTTCCCTTCCGAAGAAAGCCATGCTAAGGATTTTTACGCCCGAAAAAATCCATTGCCCTCAGCCGGGTTCCAACCCACAACCTTGGGAATTAGAGGCTAGCACGGTACCACTAGTCCACGGAGGACGACTGCCCTCTGTTAAGCTTTGTTTATCTTTCTGTAACATGATAATGCATCTCTGTGAAGATCAGTCATGCTTTCTTCTCTTCTCTTCTATAGCCACCTCTTTTCTCTGTTGACACTTCTCACTTCCTTTCCCTACCTGTTCTTTCCCCCCCCCCCCCCCTTCTCACTGCACTGCACTACACTGTTGCCATGCTCTCTTCCCCTTCTCGCTAGAACATCTGCTACTTTTCTCTCCTGCCTTCTCAGTGACTCAGTCGTCTTCAGTGATGATGCATTTGAGAGACCTAAATTTCCATTAATTCATAGTCTATACAACAAAATGAAATGCAAAGCGAATGCTTTTATAGTTGTAGCCAATTGGTCTTTTGGAGAGAAAACAGCAAGGATAATGCAAAGGCTGTAACCTGTAAGAAGTCATCTCTAACAAATCAGTTCTAGTAGTGGACACAAAGTTAGTTACAAAACTGAATTCCTTGATAGCTGCTGATCCAGCTGAATTTCTGAATTTCAGCTACAAAGCTGAATTTGCTGATCTAGCAGTTGTTGTTGTTCACTCTATGAGTAATTGTTTGACAGAAATTGTATCAAATGAACTAAATGAAACTACTGAAAAAGAAATAAAGAGTCTTACCCTTTGTTCAGGACTTGCTAGGGAAGACATTCAAAAAGGATATGTTGCTCTCAAAAGTATGGTGTGCGAGAAGTTACAAGGTAGTGATGGTGAAATGAATGTTTTGAACTTCTCTCTGGGCTCCAATGTGACCATCAGTGCTTCAGTGAAAAGTACATGAAACTTTTGTGAATACCTGTGTCCAATGTGGACGGTAAAAGGCTCTTCCCTGCATGAGAACATTACAAGCTTAAGAGAACCAATATTAAGTCACAAAGCTTTGAACTTATGATTGCTTTGTCTCTGACATATTAAAGCAGGTTTTGAATGTAAATAATATCTTAGTGATAAATGTAAATTTCAAGTTTCACAGAATTATCCAATTTTTAACTTATTTAAAATGACAATGATATTCATTTTTTTACGACGGTGGATCAAATATAAACTGGAATATTCTGATAATGGTTAGACTGAGCTGTGATCTTGAGTGGGTGGTGGTGAGGAGTCTGGAGGAATTCCTTTGTTGGTAATATACAGCAAGTTACTTGTCTTGTCAGTACCACAATGAATGAGCAAAAGGAATCCATGTCTGTTAAGCAACACATTCTTCTAAAGTTTCTCACCAAGAAAGACATAAAGTTATTGGAAATTTTGAGAAGATTGCAGACTAAGTTTGGAGAAGAAATGGGTGAGAAGACTGAGGTGTATGAGTGATGCAAAAAATGTTCAATGAGAAGCTGTGGATAACAAGACTCACTAACGACAATCGCTGAAAACATTTGTGCAGTGCAATGCAATCAGCTGGAAAATTGCTTATAACATTTTTTTGGGGGGGGGGATTCCAAAGGCATTTTTATGGTGGACTTCATCCCTGAAAGAAGAGAAGTAAATGCTGCATATACTTGCAGGCTTGTGGTTTGGACAAAAATTGTTTACTGTAGCAAATGACATCAGCAACCCATGGGAGATACCATTTTTCTCCGTGACAATGCAAGATCACATATGGTTGGTTAATGTGTGAAAACATGGAAGAAATTTACTGGACAACTCTGGAACACTTCTTACAGTTCAGGTTTGTCACCCTGTGACTATCATTTGTTTGGACCATTTAAACAGGCTCTAGAGGAACAGTGATGATGCAAGAGTGGAGTAGGTTTTGCACAACAGGAAGCCAGGAGACTTTGTAGGAAAGTGATATACTATTGTTGAACCTTTCCAGTGGTTAAATGAATTATTTTTAAGAAGTTCCAATTTGTATTTGATCCACCCTCGTACATTTAATAGGCTTACCCCATCCGTGTGAACAGTGTTTCCAGTGAATGAGTATATAGAAATACTAAAATAAAATAAGCAGTGTATATAAATGATTGTTAACAAGGAAGGCGCATTACTCCCCTAGAAGTTGAACAGTAAAACGTATTCCTTAATTTTATTTTATGAGGGTGGTTCCATAAGTTTCCAACCTGACCCTGAAAATGAGCCTGAAAGTTAAAATGCATTGGGGGGGGAGCTAGTGACATCTGTGAGGATGCATACATATCAATTTCAGCCTGTTACTAGCCTCAGTTGAGTGTTGGCTCTCGTGTAAGTAAGATGCTTGCTGTGCTCCTAAAATTGATAAAATCAAGTAATAGGCAGTGATGGAGTTCCTGACAAATGATGGGCTTGCACCAGCTGAAATCATATGCCACTTGGATGGTGTTTATGGTGATGCTTCTCCTTCATATTCCACAGTGAAGGAATGGTCTAAATAGTTACATTTGGGCAGGGAAAGTATTGCTGATGATCCACATATTGGCTGACTTGTTGGGGTGGTGAGTGAGAAAACCATCACTGTTGTTGTTGAAGGTGAAGTGATAGGCAGCTAAAACTCAAAGAAATCTTAGCAAGGTTGGGGTTATCTAAAGCAACTGTTTTCCGGATCATTCATGATCATTTGCACCGAAAAAGGTCAGTGCAAGATAGGTACCCAGATTTCTCTCTGCAGTTCTGAAGGACCAGCATGTGAATTGTTGCTTGATGCTTGACTTATAAAGGAATGTGGCTTCCAAGAGCTCTTCTCCAAACTGAAGAAAGATCTTTGGGGAAAGAAATTTAATGATAACGAAGTGAAAGTTACTGTAATGGGACATTTTGCCAATAAAGAACCAGATTACTTTTTGAAAGGCATAGTTGTTAATCCACAGATGTGAAAAGTGTATTGAAATAAAGGGTGAATATGTTGAAAAATAGCGTCCTTGTTTTACTATAAAAAAGAAGTCTGGCTGGAAACTTTTGGGACCTACCTCATAATTGTAGTTTTGTATTATTTTATGTTAGACTTTTTCATTTATGAAAAGCTCTTACCAAACTGCAATACAAGAGAAGTTTCAATTTAACATTTTGAAAATTGTGTGTTTTCTTGAAAGTGGAGCCCAGTAATTCATTTCTGCACAGGACTATTTTAAGAAGTTGTAAAAATTGTGTAATAGTACTCACAAGCACAGAATCATAGCCATGTTTCGACACAGCACCTGAGAATCATTTCTGGAGAATTATTAAAAATATTTTATGCGATTTGCTTTGAAATTCGATACTACAAACAGCTGGAGTTGTGTTCCCAAAATAACACTGTTGAATAGTTTTATTTAGCTTGACCACTCTAAAGCACAACTTATAATATTTTTACACCAATATTACAATTTATTTATGAAAATTCAAAGTTGCTTATTAATATATTCTCTAGGGGACCTAAATAACAGTAGTGATTAGTTACGATATAGAAATTAAAAAGTAGAAGAACCTATAAGTTAAGACAAGTGATAAATGTATAACATTCAACAGCAGTAAAGGAGGGGAAGAATAAAAATAAAGAAATAAAATAAATAATTAAGCCATCAGATATTACTTTTTTTTTTGGTTAACCTTATATATTGTAAATATATATCAGAGAGAGAGAGAGGGGGAGGAGAGGGAGAGACTGATTAACTTTTTAACAAGGGAATAATTGAGGTAAAGATGCAACTTCACCACTTACCAAGAATGAACATTTGCATTTTTGTGTTAGCAATAGGTTTTGTTTGTATAGCGTAACATTATCAGGAAACTGCATTAATTTCCTTTATTCTCAATAGGTTTCACCATGATAGCTCATAAGGGAGAACAATAACAAAAACAACAAAAAGTGCAAACAATGTTGTTGCTTAAGTAAGAATTTGTCTGTTGTGCATGCCAATTGCTGTGTTGATTGGAGTATATGAAAATAAAAGCTCCCATTTACTCTTGTGCCATTTTGTTTGTTAGTGTTTAGCATGACATGCCGTGTGGAATTACAATTTTTAACTGTGATACTGTGGTCTTCTGTCAATATTCTTTTACGTGATGATTGATTCCTATATCTTTTAAAGTATTTATAAAAATGTTGAATAATAAAAGCACTGGTGTATTCACAAGCTTTTCCCAGCATGTAGTTGATGTTTGCAAAGAACATTAGATATTATAATATGCTTGTTTATTACTTGTATTGCTTACATCTGCAATTACCTGAAAGTTCCTTCATACTACATCCATTACCACTAATACAATTTTCTAGCGGTTGCTTTGTCACTAATAACACAAATTGATTATGCAAAGTTGCATTCCTTGTTCTTGAAGTTCCTGCACTACTTGAATTGTCTTTCCTGCTTTGTGGAAATACTGTATTGGCCCAAAATAAGCTGCACTTTTGCTCCACATTTGAATGGCCAAACATCAGGTTGCAGCTTAAACTCGTTACCTTGGCTTTTTATATACTCTTGGTGTTAAAAATCTATGCTCATTTGCAACAATACAGCTAGCATCTGGAACCATAACTGGCACCATTTATTATGCAACTATGCAGATTTTTACTCGCATTTTGGTGCATTATATATATATATATATATATATATATATATATTGTTTTGTTAACTTCTACATAATTCAGTTCAGTTTTAGAGAGAAATTGCACACTGGCAAAATTTGTTTTTTGTCGTAATAAATGATCATTTAGAGTGAAAAGCATGATTAACCAAGGTATTCGGTGTAGTTACGATGCAAGCTTCAAACTTGCAGTTGTGTTTTATGCCAAAACCACAAATAACAGAGAGGCTGGAAGAAAGTATGAGCTGGATGAATCTAATGTCTAACGTTGGGTTGCTTCAGAAGAAAAATGAAAAAACAAAAAACAGTTTCAACGAGAAAATCATCAGGGATCAAAATATAGCAAATATATGGAATTTGAAGCTATGTTTCTTTCCTACATGCAATATAGAGGAAAGATGAAATGGTGATGATGTTAGGTGTTACAGGTGATGGAGCTAAGTTACCCCCTTTGTCATTCTCGAGAGAAAAGGTATGTCCAAAGAAAATTTTCCTAGGGGCTTAGTGATTTGTTGCCAGGAAAAAGGCTGGATGACAGTGCAATTGATGGCTGACTGATTGTCTACTGCTTGGAATTGCATAACTGGACTACTGCTGCTAAGAGAGCCGTGTTAGTTTTAAAGGTTTTTAAGAAACATCTAACTCCTGAATTAAAGAATAAACTTGCTACACAAAATATGAACCTTGTGTAATACCAGGAGGCATGACTTCAAAATTACAGTTTATTCAATGTAAACAAAGCCACTCAAAGAAAATCTGTGAAAAAGGTATTCAGATTGGCTCCTGGAAGCAAATCATGGCCTTACATCATCCGGTACCATTAAAAAGCCATCAGTCAGCCTTCTGTACGAGTGGATTCTTGCTTCATGGTCTCCATATCATCAGAGTCCATTATCAAGGGGTTCAAGAAATGCTGCATATCGAATGCACTGAATGGCAGTGAGGATGATGTATTATGGAAGGAGAATGAAGAAAACAGTAAGAGTGATGAAGTGAATATTGCAAAATATGGCAATGTGTTTGGTGCCAGTGCATTGTACCATATGGTAGGAAAAATTGTTTACGTCCATGTGAGTACAAAAATAAATATTTATGCTAATTTTTCGTGCTACAATCCAGATGCAGCTTATTTTCATGGAAACTTTTTTTTTTTGCCTTTCTCCCTCTCAAATTTTAAGGGTGCAGCTTATATGCAAGGGGGGTCGTCTTCAGGTCAAAAGGACTGTAAATAAAGAGTTACTGCTCTATAATGATGGAGTAAGAATCATTTTTATATAAATATGATTTACAGTAAAAGTAAGTGTGTGATCTTTTTTGTTTTAATTTGGGAAGCATTCACACAATAAATCTGCCTATGTGATGTAGAGGCTTGTTTTGTTATATATTTAATGCTGCTTATTGATAAATACTGCTTCTGTTGAAATAACATTTTTCTTTCTATTTATTTCTGTCCTCATAGAGATTTAGCGGCAAGAAACATTCTGGTCTTCTCAAAGAATAAAGTAAAGATCTCTGATTTTGGACTTTCCCGAGCACTTGGAGTGGGCAAGGACTATTATCAGACTAATTTCAATGTTAATTTGAAATTACCCATTGCATGGTAAGTTTCTTTTGTTATTAATGTTAATGGAATTGACCAGCTATTTAACCATTTTTAGAAATATGGAATAATGGCATAGGGCCGCATTCACAATGAAAATTAAGCAAAGCACAACATAAACTTAAAAAAACTAAATGGTATATGTTGTAGTGAAACTGTTCACACTGAATCATGTAATCATAAACATTGAATTAAACATAAACTTAGAAGCTTGCAAGGTCCAAGCTTTCAAGTTTGTGTCTACACCAAACATAAACTAGCCAATTAGAGAGCAATTCTAATCACTGATTATTCTGCCATCTCTCATCAGATTTTCCATTGCCATGTATTTACTCGCTAACTGCCTTTTGTAAGATCACAGGTCAGGAGTCATTGAGATATCTATGATAATTTCAGAAAAAAAAATTGTGATGGTAAATGGTGTTTTTTTGCGAGTTTAACATCCTTTAACTGGGTAGCTAGCTCTTCTTCATTATCTCTCTTGTCATGTGTACTGTCAATGGTCACTTCATAGACTGCCATATTCACTCAGCTATTTCACTCTGGATGGCGTGCACCATGTCGGAGTATAAATTGCTCCAGAAGTAATGTTTACTGAAGAAGTCCCCACTACGGAAGTAGGTTACTACGGGAGCAATTTACTCCGAAATTAACGGAGAGCTCAATTACAATTTACTCTTTTAGTTAAGACTATGGAAGTAAGAGCTCATTACTCCCAAACGTATTGTTTTGTTTGCGCGATTTACTTGATGCAATCATGAATAAGGTTATGTGCAATAGGAAAAGTGGAGAAATGTCAGCGAAAGAGATAAATGTTTGTTGGTAGAAATAAAGAAAATCCATTTAAACAATATGAGTGTAAAAAGTAACCTGCATTACATTGGTCTTCAAAGCCAGTGAGATACCGCCAACACTCGCAACGTGCGTTCTCAATTACTTTTTATTTAAGGTTTATTAGTTTTTTACATTTCTGAGTTACGAGAGGTTAAGTTAGGGTTAGTTTTTTTTTTTTTTTTTTTTTTTATTATATAAGCTTAGGCACCTGATTCATGGGAGGTTACTTTAACGTTTTCAATGAAGACCCAAGTAATGCAAAAAGCCAAAATGGAATGCTGGAAAGTCATGATTGACGAGTTTAATAATTCTAGCGATGGGAAACTTACTGAAGAACAGCTTAAAATTCTGGAAACAATGTTTCTAATCTTCATTTTGCATCGCAAATCACTTGCATGTTGATAAATACCCTTTCTGATTTCGGAAAAGTTCACCATATTCACGGATGGGTACAAAATAGTAACATGCGTGCAGTCAATTCCACACACAATGTGTGGGAAATCTGTGAAAGTGAAGAAGCATTACCTTTTATTTTCTGAACACTCGTGTATATTTATATGTGTAGGTACCTTGCTCTTAACTTCAAAAGCGCTCTAACAACGCAATGAAATACACGGCGAGCAGATACGTGGTGAATGTTTATTTTAAGATCACCTGTAATACCGGGATTACGATGAACTTCACTTAACGTGACATGAAAATGCTGGTAAACTAAAGGTATAATTGACATGCACTTAAGGTAATGGGAATGATCCTTGATTCATAGTTCTTTTATTACTTCGAGCTAGTACCGATTGGTTCTAATTACCATGTGAAATCAAACTTGGCGTAATGGTAAGGAAAAGTTTGACTTTGCCAAACTTTTAAGTTACATTGCGTTAATTCAATTCTAAATATCTCCATTTAATACAGTGTAAGACTGTCACATTACGTTAAATTCATCGTAATGCCGGCTCCAGCTTCTGAAATATTCCGGTACTAAACACTCATAGGACGCATAACATTAATTGCAGTTTGGATTATTGAGCTGAATTTGTGTCTGAGTTTTGTTGAAATGTTCTCTAAGTAGGCTCAAAAGGCGTGTATAAGATTATTTCCTAATACCAATGTTCATTGAACTTTCTCTCACTGTATAAATATCATATGGTTCTCGCATACCACTATCACATTCCCGTTGTTTTTCCATCGAGATCAATGTAACCTAAGTAATCGCTGTTTTCTTCATCGAGATCATCAATTTAATCTAAGTAATCCATGAACGCATCAAAAATATCTTCCTCCAAATACGATACGGTATTATATAGCTCAATCGACAGGTTAGTTACTCCATCCAGGTTGCAAGAGTAATTGTAACCTATATTTGTACTCTATTTAATTCCGTAGTAACATACTACAAGATGGTGCTCTCTGACGTTTACATCTACAGTAATATAATCTGGGAGTATCTGAAAGGAGTAAAATTCTTCGGAAGTAGTTTACTCTCGCATGGAAATCGCCGAGTGTTGACTTGAATAGTAGTTTACTACGAAAGTAGAGCTTACTCCAGGTTGGTGCACGCTGCCCTCTCCCTTGCAATTGGCTGCTGCTTGCTCCCATTTGTGGTTGTGAATGACATGATTTTGCATTAAGTTTATTCTTAACCCTTTATAGTTGGTGTACCATATTCATTACAAAGGTTTTTTTTTCTAGGTTTCAGATTTCTAATGGGCTTTTCTTTTTCTAATTTTATATTATTCTAACCTTAAGCAATAAAATTAAGCTATTTATAGCGGCTTTATATTGTAAAAATATTGATTTTTTTTTTTCAATAAAGATTATAGTGTTGTTTTTTTTAATAAGAAGCAAAATCCATGCAACTGCAATCAAATGTAACCCCTTCAGTATTCAAGCATGCCACCATCCGTTATTTTACTCAGCCCCCATCCTTTACAACAGTTACATTTATCTGCAGTTGCTGGAACTTGAACTTGTGATGTTTGACTTTGAATGGATGACCAGTCCATTTCGCCTTGCTCTAACGATCACAGTTGTTCAAATTGCTTCGGATGTGGTACCAGTGAAAGTGATATAAAAAAGCTGGTTTAGGAATTAGAGGAAGAGCAGCACATATACAAAAATAATTCTGCCAATAAAGGGTTAAGATTTACATTGCTAAGTTAATGCTTAATTTTCACTGCAAATGGCCCCTAAGTGTTATCAATCCTCATCATCAAGCAGATAGGATGTTGGCACATCACTGAAAATTAGCTGCACAGCTTTTAAGGCACAGAAAAATGGTATGAGAACAATAATGCACCACAAACCAATAGATTTGTTTAAATCTTGATCCATATTATACTACATATTGCTGTTTCCAAGTGTAAATGCAATGCATTTTAGAAAAGATTTTGAAATAAATGATAAATTAATAAGTGTAATTCTAACACAAGAAGTAGGAATTTCAGCCTCATTACCACAAGATGTTACTTTTCACTAGGAATTTAATATACCAAATACTTCATTTAGCTGTGTTATAGATAATCTGACAATTATAAAAACACTAGCACACATGTCAGATTTAAAATGCAAAATCAAATCTATATTTTTAGATTGTTTTTACTCAAATTTAATTTCTATGACTTGCAATTAAACATATCTTGATGCTCTGAAGCATATTGTATTTTATTATAATTGTATTCTCTTTCTTTTCTTATGTTATATTTTCTCATTCTAAAGTCTTTGTATATAATTACATTTTTTCACTCTTCACCTATCTAAAATATTGAGATTTCACCAGGAATCAGGTTTTGAGGTTCCCAAAACCTCTCAAAAAGCGTTTTTTGGAGAAGGTCAAAGAGAGAGTGCCAAAGTTGGAAGGAAATGGGATGAAAACAGCCGTTTGAGAATTTTTAAATTATATATTTATATAAAGTAAAGTAAAGTATTGTGAGTGTAAAAGAATTCATAAATAAATTTTGTAAATAATAGTAATGCTTGTTTGAACTGTTGCTGGGCAGTTAAATATATAAAATATATGTTTGATGTCTTAAGGTGCGCTCCAGAGTGTATCAGTTATCTCCGATTCACATCAGCATCTGATGTTTGGGCTTATGGAGTCACATTATGGGAAATGTTCAGTTATGGTTTTCAGCCATGGGCAGCTCTTACTGGACATCAAATTCTGGAAGCTATTGATGAACCCAACTTTCAGGTAAGACTTTCATAAATACTGTAATCAAATCAAAGTGGGGAACATGCTGTTGTTGGCTGTTCATAAGGATCATTCAAATGAAACATAGACTGGTGTCTGAACACTTACAGAGACTTTATCGGGAAATGCAGACTACAGCAATTGAGAAGCGTTGTAATGAGGTTTTGAGAGAACCTATAGATAACACCCCTATTGTTCTGGTAGTTGTCTCAAGGTGGTACAAGTTTTTCGATACCTTTCATGAAGAAAGCCAAAGGCTGATGATGGAAGAACTCTTCCACAGCATCACTCACCACTTAATTGCAGGTGAAGTGCTGGCCTTTCAGACCTTAATTAATGGACCAAACACATGGTAACTGCAGGACGATAGATCCAAACTAGGACTGATGATCCAAAACTTCCCAGCAGAGAGCAAGCAGTGTCCTTTATTGCATTTGCAGCATGTGGCCTTGTGTTATCCTGCAGGACAATCACACCTTGTGACAATTTGCCTGGCCACTTGCTTTTAATAGCCTTTCAAAGGCTCTGTAACATGTTGCAATAGTGCTGAGAGTTGATTATGACCCAGACAGACATCCACTGCAACATCAGTAGTCCCTGAACATCAAAGAACAGGCTCCATATGACATTTCCAGCCACAGCAGATGACTGGGCCTCTTTTGGTCTTTGTGACAATGGATGTCTTCATTCTTGACCCCTTTTTGTTGTTGGTTGGAAATTGTTGCACGATGTTTCATCCATAGTCACAATGCACTGTAACAATGCTTTCCCTTCTTGGTGGTATCAGATCAGATGTTCCAGGAAAATTCCCATACAGCATTCTTTCTGCTCCTGAGGGTGTTCTGATACCCCAGTTCTCTGTACATGATTGTGTATATGGATCCCATGCTACTGTCCACAGCAGTTGACAGTGCATGTACAGTTATGCAGTGATTCCCCTTCACCAACATTTCCACGTGAAAAATAATTGTTTCAGCATCGATTGCAGGCTCCTGTACAGGGGGAGGGAGGTCTGCTGCACTTTGTCAGCCACTCTGTAAGTGGCCACCCCCCTAAAACACAGTGCTTTGTTTGCTTTCCCATACATGATGTGCATTCAACAAAAAATTTCACTTGCTGTCATTTCTTCTTTGCACAACTACTGAATGATGCTTCACTGTACCTGCTTGGAGTTATCCATCACACACCTCTGCCAATATTAATGGTTGCTGTATGTAGCAAAAGTAGGTCATGTGTTTTGTGCAGGTTTGTCACACTGCTTGTTCGCCTATGCTGCCATATCATGGCAACATGACAAATATTCTTGACGTTTCAGACTTTGTCTGCATTTCATTTGAATGACCCTTATATTAAGATGTTATGTAATGGTCTTGTTAAGATGATATTCCTAAAATAGTAGTTTTTGATATCTTCTAAGAAACCTCACTCTGCCTTTTGTGGATATGGGTAGAGGATGCAGTAACCTTATGGTAGGCCTTGGCCCACTTGGTCCGTCATGCAAATAATTTGTTTTACAGTAAAATCTCGTTAGTACGTTTTTGCGGGGACCCAAGGATTTGGACGTCATAGACGGGAAAACGTGTTAACGAAAATACATAATCTGCAACTTAAGAACATATTTATGTAACAAAATCTAATAATACATCTTACCTCAAAAACGGATGTGAAATATAGACACTATTTACACTGGTTTGAAATACATATCGATAGTTGATTGCTTTGTTGGTTTTAATGCCAAAATTTTACTATCCATCTTGTTTAGTAAAGTCATTACATCATCATCAACTTCGAAACTGCACACATATCGCTTCACTATGTCCATTGCCTGCATCACTTCCGACACTGTAGGTACTGGCTCAGGATCTGGTTCATCGTCACTTTTATCTCCCACTGACGCCTCATCTTTCACTTGTTCTTCAAGTATTTCATCTATTGTCGCTGTTTCACACACTGGAATTTCATTGTCAATGTTTACATAGGTTTCGAAAGACACGCCGGATCGTCTGCTATTTGGCGCCATTCTTCACTCTCGGAAAACTCATCTTCCTGCGTAATTGCATCACCAAGAACTCGGCAAAAACCAGCTTTATTAAAGCAGTTCCTAATGGTATCTTGCGTCACACAATCCCAAGCAGTTCTAATAAAATGCATGGCATCTAAGACAGTGATTTTTCTTGTCGATTTCAGTGCAGCCAACCTTCTCTGTACCAGCCTCTTACGATATGCATGCTTCATGCACCGAATTATGCCTTGATCTAAAGGTTGTAGCATACTCGTGCAGTTTGCTAGGAAGAAAATGATCTTTATGTTTCTTAAGTTTGAAACAGTTGGTGGATGAGCGGCACACTGATCAATACACAGTGCAATTTTCCTGCTTCTTATGCCCAGTCTTGCGTCCCATGCTCGTAAGAAATTTTCAAAGACGGCAGAAGTTATCCAGGCTTTTGTATTGGAAGTGCACTTACATGGAAAAGATCGCACATTCTTAAAACATCGCGGATTGTAAAACCCTGATTTTAAGGGCACTAAGTGCCACGATGGGAAACTTAACAAGGAGAGGATTACAGTTTTGTTGTGCTGTAACGAAAGCGGAACTGAGAAATTGGTACCGCTGGTTATTGGAAAAGCACACAATCCGCGATGTTTTAAGAATGTGCGATCTTTTCCATGTAAGAAAAGTCTCACGGCATTGAAATTATGTGAACAGTAAATTAGTGAGGGATATTGTGTTTGCTCTAAAGTTGGATGAAAGTGATGATACAAGTGGTAAATGTCAATTAATTGCCTTTATTAGGTATTTTTATTTTGACAAGAACTCAAAATCACTGCAACACAAAAATATATTAATGATTGAGTTAATAATTTTTTTATTGAACATAATATTTCTTGGGGAAAAAAACTTGCATCTCTCTTTGCACAGAAGGAAAATCAAAGGTTTTATAAGTTTCCTGAGAGTAGTAAACCAGAATATAATGACAAATCTTTGCTTCTTGCACAGGGAGGCATTAATTATGAGAACTATTAATGGGGAACTTTTAAAATCTGTGTTAATTATCATCTCATTATTGAGATATAAATTATGTAAAAACAAGATCAGTTCAGTTTAAAGCATTTGAAAAGCTTTGTGAGTCTATGGAGCCAAACATACCATTTTATTGTTGTACACTGAAATCCATTGGCTTTCTAGGAGTAAATCAATGATATGAGTGGTAGAACTTCAAGACAAGCTTGTTATTTCTTTTAGGATGAACAGCCAAAGTATGCTAAACTTTTGAAAGATAATTTTTGGTGTGCCAAACTAGCCTATCTTGCCAAAATTTTCAGAGACAGCTCTTTAAAATGCAAGCATCCAGCACCACCAAATAGAAAATATTATTTCAGCTACAAACAAAATTCAAGTATTTTACAAAAAACTCAAGTTTTGAGTCTTCAGTTAGAGCAGGTAAATCATTACCCTTTCTTTTAGTTGAGAGTTTTGAAAATCGACTTACTGAAAATGAGGAGGAATGCCTAAAGAAGGTAATAACAGAACACTTGAAAGCATTACAAATTTCAAGAACTAAGTAATCCATAGCTTGGTAATTTCTCCTTTTGGTCTTCTGGTGAAATCAACATTCAAAGTGCCATCAACCTGTAATGAGAAAAATGATCTGCTAGATTTGTCATGCAATTATACTATGAAAACAAAATTTGTAGATAATTCAGTGCAGTCTTTTTGAATTTATGCCCAGTGTCAGTACTTCCCCCCCCCCCCAAATTGCAAAGAGGGGCATAAACATTTTGCTGCCATTTTCTGCATCCTTGTGCAAATTAACATTTTCTACTGTGAATGTAGTGAAATTTAAACAAAGGAACAGACTGTAGCCTGTTATCCATAAAACCATATATAGGGAAAATCTGTGCAACCTCCCCCCCCCAAGCACAGACTTTTCATTAATTTAAATAGGCAAGTTTTAAAAGCTGATGATAAAAGTCTTTTAACAGACATCCAGCATAGATAGGTTGAAATTTTTGGCACATACCTTTGTTTTGTTGTAATGCCATACTTATTCCTTTAGAATTTTTGATTGCATGTAAACATTGACCTATCTACAATATAGAACGTAGCAGATGCTACTTGGAAGTTATTATACTAGTCAGCCATGATATGAATTTGCTTGGAGGAGGACACCACAGTCTTTGTTGACAGTGCAAACATCATCAAGATTAGGGATCAGAGGGGAGTGAGGGGCAAGGCGATAGGGGAATGTACACCCTAAGGCAAAAAAATGAGCAGACTCTTGAAGTGTATATTTGACAAAATCCAAATCATTTCCGTGGCCAGTTCAAAATGGTGCCTCAGGATGTGTGCCTTTAGCCTTGTTGTATTGTCACCTTTTATATTGAGTCCCAACTGCAGAATGTGTGCTGACCAGCGTTGCCAACTCGGAAATAATTATTCCGTTAAACTGAAGTTAAAATTCCGCTAAATCTTATTATTGTTGTTGTTTGCCCTCTTAAAAGTGAAATTTAAATACCTATTCTGATAACTTAGAAAGAAATTTTTTCATCATCATGGTATCTTCTTCTTCTTCTTCTTCTTCTTCTTCTTCTTCTTCTTCTTCTTCTTCTTCTTCTTATTATTATTATTATTATTATTATTATTATTATTATTATTATTATTATTATTATTATTATTATTATTAAAAAAAGTTTAGATACCACTCACCATATTAATGTAGTTCAAGCCACAGCATTTCAGTTTCCTCCTCATCTTGCATTAGGTGTCTTCTATTTCCACTGCTGAAGTACTGGGGCCGGCTGGAGAAATGTCTGTGGCATATGCTTTCATGGTGCCGATTTCTCGGAGAACATCCTCTGGCAGCCCGTAATCATGGCAACACTTGCCCAGACGATTAAGACCAGCTCTTATGGTTATTATGGCATTCACTATAACAGTAGTTAGTCTGTTGCACAATTATGTTTTTATCAAGTTTAACTGGTTAAATGCCCTTTCCACATCTGCATTAGACCATGGTAAAACCAGAAGCATTATAGACAGATCCGAAAGCTCTTGGAAAGGATTTAAGCCGCTAGCATCCTTATGTGACCTGACTTCATTCCAGAACACCCCGGTGTTATGTATTTCTTTCCACTGCACGGTAGTGAGCTTCGACCACTGAAAGTCAATTTTGGTTGCTGTACTGTCGGACAAGCCCATTTCCTTGACCAACGATACTATCGGTTCTTTTATCACTCGCAAGCATTCTCTCGGAGCAATTAAGAACACGTTTTGCAACACCTTCACATTTTTGGGCAAGCGGCGTTGCAGCTCAGAAGCAAGAGAAACAAGAAAATGTTCACATCTTTTCCTTTTGACATTTTAAACCTCCAATGAAATTTTGTTGGTGTTGTTCATATCTTGCAGCAAGACTTCAACTTCATGACCTAAGAACTCCAAATTTCGGGGCAAAGATTCCGCTGCTGCAGAAGATACCGCCAGCTGCACGGAATGACAGACACAAGGAATTAAGACAAGATGAGGAACTTCTCTTTTCAAATTCTGATACATACCATTATTGATGCCTACCATAACTGCTGCATTGTCAGTGCCCAAACCGCGCATTATGTTCAAACCATACTCATTAAGCAAAGATTTCAAACCATTGGTTATTGCCATTGCATTGCCTTGCCTTCTTCTAACTCTACCATTCCCAAGAATGTGGAAACAATGCGACTTTGCCCTTCAGAAAAGTACACCACACATGCAGCTAACAATTTGCTGACACTAATGTCCATGGATTTGTCTAAAAGTACACTGAAATATCCGTCTCCTATGTATTTTTTCAGACTGGCCTTGAAGTGTGGATAAAGAATGTTTTTAATCACACCACTACATTTACTTCTATGCAAACGCATCTGAGAGACATGGTCAGCACCCTTAAAACACCTTTTTGAGAAACTGCAGAGGTGTTCCACAGACCTTATTGCGCAATGGTTAGTCACAAATAAACTTAATGCCGCTTCTGCAATAGAAACTTCATTGATATGCCTGACTACGTGTGTCCCTGTGAAGAAAATGGCGCTTCAGCTTTTACATGTTTTTTGCTTTTTGAATGATTCAACAAATCCAACGATGCGAATTTAAATTGTACTGACAAAATTGACAACATGCACTAGCAGGTTTGGCGGGAATCTCAACAAGCCAGTCTTTCAATTGTTTGTTGCTAAGCCACTCTTTTCTAAACTTTTGGGTGTAGTTTTTGTCCTTTTGTTTTGACATTTTGACACAACTAATAACAAAATAAAGAAAACCACTGATTTCACCACGGTCAACTGCACCATACAGACATACAATTTAAACACTATGTACTGTACCGATGAACTAGGAAAGATTGTTCTGTTGAGGCAGGGGAAACACTACATCAAAATGAGATTATTAAGCATCACCCTTGTACAATAAACACACAATGATATGGAAGCAGGGGGATGCTGAATTGTATTCTCATAACTTACTCATAAGAGGTAATCGGAGAGTGAAAGCCAAGCAGCACTGATTCATTTGTTCTGGCCTTACGGACTCTCGAGGTTTGAGGAAGTGGGGAGACGAAAGTATAGGTAATGGTATCTTAGAAAATGTACAACAAGGTTGGGCACAAGCGATAACACCGTAAAGCGATAACATCTACTCAGATGCATGTTATTTTTCAATAGCGTTATAACTTTGGCCGATTCATATTGCGATAATCACGTGTATATGTTTTCTCATTATATATAAACACATTTCTTGCAGGGCATGAAGGTATGCATAGATATCATGTTTCATATGGTATTGTGCAATATGCATGTTTCATCATTTACTGTAGACTGAAATGGGTGTGTGGGAAGAGGAAAGATTAAGTTGAAATTTCATCTAGGATTTTTCCCATTAAATCTGGTCTCTAATTATATAATTGAAACTTTGAATTAAACAGAAAAATATTATTGTAGACAACAGTCCATATATCCGTTAGAAAATCCATTGACCGCTAAATGCAAAATTTCACCCGTTGGTGATGTGTAATCCGTCAAATTTAGCGGAAATTCTGCCAACTTGGCAACCCTGGTGCTGACAGCTGAGTGGATTTTTTTTTTTTTTTTTTGTGCAAAACATTGTGCAACCCAATGCTCATTATGAACATTGTAATGTAATTCCCAATTGCTAAGACTCTATTTCAAGGCATTTATGCTCACAAATAAAAACACTCTCCTTTCTGTTTTCAAACTAAATATGAAATAAGTAAATATTATATTCCTAAATGAAAAACCAAATAAAAATAGAAATTAACTTAATATAGGGTATGTAAACCCTCTGCTTCTATTACTACCCTCATTCTACGGGGCATGGATGATATCAAATTACTAGTCAAATTTTCACAGGAAGATCCTCCCAAATATCCTTTATTTGATCCCACAAAACCTCTTTCATCTTACGTTGTCTTACAGGCCAATTTAACTCCAAAACTTTCTTCGCCTCTGCCGACACGTTTTCAATAGCATTCAAATCTGGTGAGCAAGGAGACCAATCAATCACTATGATATCTTGCATTTGTGAGAACCAGTTTGAAACCTGCTGACTTATGTGGACAGGGTGGTTATCCTGCTAGAATTCAATTATTTCATCAGGATATATAGTCCTTGCAGAAGGAACCATAATGTTTTTGAGGATATCTGTATACTAGTGGCTATTAAATGTGCCATCAAGCTGCCACAACACACCTAGACCACCACATGACATCCAACCCCAATATGATACGGATATGATATTTGTACCACATGTTTTTACCGCTGGGGTGGTAAACAATTACTTCCTATTTGTAGATGAAAATGTTGCCTTGTCTGTGGATATAATCCTACAGGTGGTTTACATTTTCTTCTGCAAATGTGAGGTGACATAATCTGTGATTGTCTGTAAGACGCTGTTTCTTAGCTGCTGATCAAGCAAAGAGCCCTGCTATAGTCAGATGAGACAAGGCTGTATGGTTCGACTCAAGGAAATTATAGTTACTTCTAATTGTTGACACATGCTGAAAGGGATTGCTGTCTGCCTCTTTTAGAAGCAGTGTTCTGCTGAGGAGTGGACAAACGTTCTCGACCTGAACTGGATCAACGATGAACAATCCCTTGCCTGGATATCCGCACCCACCTCATAGCCATAGATATAGGAACTTCAAGTGTTCTTGCAGCCTGAGAACAGAGTATCCAGCAATGTTCACTAATGCTAGGAGAGATCTTGTAGCTTCGTCTTTATGTGTGCACTCAGTCATATCCAACATACCATGCTAACATACCATGTAATAGCTGAAGAATGAGATAGAGAGTTTGCACATCCAGTATTAAGTCAGTTAAATATTTGGTTTAGTTTTTCACTTTAGAATTCTTACTAATATGGCATTTATTTTGAAAACGAAGAGAGTAATTTGTGTTTTTATTCATGAATGTCTTAAAATTAATGATATCTTTTGCATAGAAAATATATGGCATTGCCCTGTATTTAACAAATTAAAATATAAATAATAATAAAAAAACATATACCAAGGAGTCGAACTCAGTTGTTTCAATTACGAGACACATGCACTTCATCGCTTGGTTACCATGGATACAGTCTAGCTTATCGCATAGCTTTGAAATGAACACAAGGTGGTACTAAGTCATGTATTGTGAATGCAGTGTCAGCGAATACTTCCGATGTTTTCCAAATCGAACTCCTCCTCTGGTTGTTACTCATTTATTTTGTCTTAGGCTGTACAGTGTACAATGAAAACAGTACTACATTTACAGGCCTCAGCCTCACTAGTAAATGCAACTCAGAACTACAGATGTTTTCTTTATCTGACTGTCCTTCTGATGCCCCACCTACTTGTTCCATAACTGTTTAGTTCCTCTTCCCACCACTCACATTCATATTGTGGCCAACTAGTAGTATTATTATTAAGGATAATAAAAATAAATGTGTCGCAATATAGTGGGCATCCGGTAAAGAGTGTTATCAGTCAAAAAAAGTTGGAAACTACTGGACTAAAACACAATCAGTTCATTGTTCCTGGAGAACCTTGAATGCAAATATGATGATATCCCTTTACACAGAAGTGCAAGTGCTAGTAAAGGAAAACTGTTGAATCAATTTTTTGCATTACTTGCAATCACAATCTTCATCAAAATGAGTGGGTCTTTGTGCCACAGCTTAGACACACAAAGTGGAAGACTGATTTTACTTTCCTTGCCTACATTGTGGACCATTTGAATATGCTAAATGTCAGACTCCAAGGGGAAAGAAAATTACACAATTGTATGATACTGTGGTAGCATTTAAATTGAAATTGGAATTATGGATTCTGTAGTTATCGTGTGGACATTCAGTTTATTTTCCCAGGTTGAAATCAATAATTGATTCAGATGTAGGCTTTGACTTTGGAGATATGTAAGTGTATTATAAGAACTGTATTAAGAATGAGTAACAAGATTTTGGAGTATTTCTGCACTGAAGACTGAATTTGACGTTTTCGCAACACCATTTATTTTGGCAGTAGATGACATCCCTCCACATTTTTTAGCTTGAAATGTGACAAATATATAAATAGGAATAGCCTTCCTGAATTTTATGTGAAATTTCCTCAGCTGTGTTTCCCTCGACTTCATAGGCATGCTGCTAGAATCCTATGCATGTGAAAAGTTCTTTTCAGCTATAAAAAGAAGCAAGAGCATAGAATTAAATCAAATTTCAGATGTGAATTGAAAATATGTTCTTCATCCAGATATTAATTTTGTTTTCAACAGTAGAAGGTGCCAAAGGTCCAAAAACACTGATGCTAGTATTGTTGATCCATAAATGTGATTACAGTTGATTAGAGAAGTAACATTTGGTCTGCCTCTGTGTTGTGGGGTAGCATGTCTGCCTCACATGCAACAGGTCCTGAGTTTGAATCCCGGTTAGGGTGAGTTAGCCAGATAAAATTGTTTTCTGAAGTTTTTCTCTTGTTCTGATAAGATAAATGCCAGTTAACTCTTAAGCTCTATGGACCCTGGGCTCATTTGAGCATCATTACACCCATTTCATCATTGTCCAATATGACCCACCAGTTAAAGGACATAAAACTTTAAAAACAAAAAAAAAAAAAAAAAAAAAAAATATATTTATACTCTTTTGTCTTACATTGTCTTGCAGGCCAATTTAACTCCAAAAGTTTCTTCACCTCTGCCCACACATTTTCAACAGCATTCAAATCTGGTGAAAAAAGGAGGCCAATCAATCACTGTGATATCTTGCCTTTGTGAGAACCAGTTTGAAACCTGTTGACTTATGTGGACAGGGTGGTTATCCTGCTGGAATTCAATTATTCCATCAGGATATATTGTCCTTGCAGAAGGAACCAGGATGTATATTATACAAGTACAAATATTATAAATGTATTTTTACCAATGATAGCACTAGTGATATCACAATTATTTATAAATGTCTTATGCATTATGTTTCTTTGAATGTCTGTATAGGTATAAATATGCATTATGATGATGTATCATTAATACCATTGTTAACATTCTTGAAGCCAAATTAGTTTCCTTCACTTAATAATTGGTATTAACTATCCAAAGTGCATAAAAACATAACTAAAAATTAAACTTCAGTCTGTGATCCACTATAGTAACAACCACCTCTGAGCAGATTCCTGCTTATAGCTTACTCACAGCTTTTCATTTGCTTACTCACGAGTGCACATGTTGCTTTATAAGAGCAGCTGAGTTGGTCACTGCTGGCTTGGAGTATCTCCTGGATTATTTTACTGCTCAGAGATCGTTTATTTAGTGCCAACTGCCTGCAAATGACTTGAAGCTAAAATTGTTTGCCCTGACGTTACTGCATTAAATAACCCAAGCCATTTCCCCAATTTTATTAGTAACACTTATTGCCCAATACTATCATCTCTCTGTCATCTTTTCCTAGCAGTGTCCTTATAGAAATAAAAACCAAACAAAGCCATATATCAAAACCACCACCTTTGGATATTAATGTGACTTCCCAGCATTGTCCAGGTCAAAACCCAATTTTCTTTCAACTTGCTTGTAGATGGTTTACATAGATGACTCAGATTAGTCAGTCTGGGAGGGAAGCAGAACAATTATTATCAACCTACCATGACATGCAATTTCACCAGTATAGTATAGAAATACAACCAAATGCAACAAATGCTGTATATCAGCACACATTGTTGCTCTCATAGAAGTCTGCCCTTTGATTGCATTGTAAAATATATTAAAATTTGTGCTTCATTACAGAGATTGGAGCAACCAGAATGCTGTCCAAAGGAATATTTTAGCGTAATGCTGAAATGTTGGCAGCATGACCCCAATAAACGGCCTCGTTTTGCAGACTTAATTAATATATTACCAGAAGTAAGTATGTTCTTTAAGAAGTACAAACCCTTAGCAGAAACCAAACCAGTTAACAAATACATCATTTTAAGAAAATGCAATTTCATACAGTATTTATACTATTCCATCAATGTGACAGACAAACTTTTTATATTATTTGTTATTATGTATAATTAATTAATTATATTTTAGAGACCAAGCCTGGTCTATGACATGTTTTTGATATAGAGTTGAAAAATTCACTGCCACAGCCAGGATTTGAACATGGTTCTCCTGCTCTCTGTGTGATTGCTCTAACCATTGAGCTACTGTGATAACATGCCAGTGGGACATTGAATTCCCCAATTGACTCAAGTTGTTTCCCAGACAGACCACCAAGACATTTCACTAGAGATGACAGTCTCTTTTTTTTTTATTTATTACCGGATGCTTATGGATTTCTTTCTTTTTGTAGAGTATTATTTGTTGTTAAATATAGTTAATTGAAATTAATTATATTTTAGAGACCAAGCCTGGTCTATGACATGTTTTTGGTATAGAGTCAACTGAAAAATTCAATGCCACAGCCGGGAGTTGAACATAGTTCTCCTGTTCTCCATGCAGTTGCTCTAGCCATTAAGCAACTGTGACAACATGCCAGTGGGATATTGAATTCCCCAATTGACTCAAGTTGTTTTCCCATACAGACCACCAAGAAAAAAGTTGCTTAGTATGGTAAATAGGATACCATCCCAAATGCTAGTGGTTCACAAACATCAATGTATTTGCTTGTATGTTGCAGTGTAAACCAGAACAAGTACAAGCTGTACAGGAGTTTAGTGATGATACTCTGAAAGTTAAACAGAGAGAGCAGCTTATGTACAGAGTTGGAGACATAATCACAGTGCTTGATAAAGGGTAATTATAAACACCAGAAACTGAAATACATTTTTATTTGCCTCACTAAAGAAAGCTGTAGGACTGCATTTTAGTTAAGCACTCTTTGATCTCTCTTGTAACATTGCAGTTGATAAATCAATAACTTCATAAAACTGCTTTGTACTGGATCCACAATATCTCACCAATGTGAAACTGCTTATATTTCAGAATGTTGTGATACTCATGCCTCCACTCTCACATTTATTATGTGCTTTCCAAACTTTAACCTTTTCTCACATCATTTCTAGTGTAACTTCTCTCTTGTTTTGACTGCAAAACTGTGTACAGGTTGACCAAGCATTCTGTGGACCTGATTAAGAACTATAGTTATTATGAAATAAGTTGACCGAAATACACCTACCACTCCAACCTTCTCCTAATGGACCTAAGGCAAGATATGGTCTCCATATTATTTCACAATTGTCATGTAATTATAAAGGTTCCATTAAAATTAGTGAATAAAATAAATGTTATTACAGAGAATATATATTAGTTTGAGCATATTTACTTAGGATAAAGTGAAGCCTTTAGTGCTCATACTGGATTTCATGAGCGCTAATGGCGTCATTGCCAAATGCCAAGCATTAGACAACAACTTAGGAAAAAGTAGACAACACGTTCGACTTACACAACACCTGTTTACTGCTTTTAGGCCATTTTCAATACTATAGCTTGTTTAATATGATTCAATCAAGTGCAAGTGCAGTAAGGAGATATTGGTAAGTATGGCCAGTAAGTGAACATGCCTGATGTCAAAAAAAGACCCATTAAAGAGTGGTGAAAAGCAAATAATACTAAATGTGTTCATTTCTCTAAAATATAGAAATCCCATAGTGCTAGTGAATGATGCAGTGTAACTTATGGCCAAGCTTACAGAAATTTCTCAGTGGTATGTGATAACATTCACAAAGAGTTTAAAGAAATAGGTATCCTGAAATAAGCCCACAACTGTATTGGAAAAGTTAGACTATTTTGTAAAGCATGCTATCCATTCCAAAGTTCATGCTTTCTTTTTTGTAATGAGCCACCAACAATAGACAAAGCTTTAAGCCAGTCCAGATATGCCGCACTATAAGAGGTCGACATTTCACAAACTTCTCTTAGAAATAGGTATAGTGAACATGAAAAGAAAGAAAGTTAACATGATAATAGACAGGGAAGACGTAGCATTGTGAAGAGGGCAAATATATTAGAACTAAGTGTCATTACTTGACAGCATTTGGGATTAAATGTGAGTAAATAAATTATTTTGTTTTATGCATGTTATATGTTTAATGTTGCAATTTGCAAAATTGTTTTGTTTTATAATTGTACATTGAGGTTATCAGCAATTCAACTATAAGGTTGTAACAGGCCATAGGGCCTGATATTTGAAAGGAAGAAGAAGAAGATTATCAACTCCTTAGGTATACCACTTTGAACACTTACTTGAAAGCTGGACAGCAAGGGCTTCCCGTGAAAGCTGGGAGCCAAGCGTGGTTCACTGATGACTCCCGGTTGGGGGACGGGATGGGTGCTGGGGCCTGGCGTCGTAGAACCAGGCTTGCCATTCCCTGGGAAGATGTACTATTGTTTTCCAGGCTGAGATATTTGCAGTCTTAGCCTATATAATGCGTATTTTAAATATGCCAGGTAAACAGATAGAAGTGACTATCTGCTCAAATAGCTAGGCTGCTTTGAATGTTCTCAAAGTGATTAAAACCATCTCCAAATTGGCGTGACAATGCCAAAGGTTGTTGGATAGACTCTGTGCCAACTGCCCAGTCACCCTGGTTTGGGTTCCTGAACATGCTGATATTAGGGCTAATGAGATGGCAAATATGCTCACAAAGAGGGCTTGGGACTTAATTTTATAGGACCTGAACTCTTTTGTGACCTGTCAAGTATGAGGTAACCCATTTAACCTGTAGGGCTCATCTTGAGTATTGGAATAAACAAACTACTGCAGATAAGTCCATGAATGAATTTTGGGGTGGTAAGCAGAGTGAGGTTGTATTAAATCTGACTAGATTTAAGTTCAGAGAGGTTGTTGCATGTATTACAGGCATAACACACTTTGTAGACAACTGCATATAATGGGATTTACACAGCACCCTTTATGCAGGAAATGTGGAAGGGAATGTGGTACCTCCCAGCATATATTATGCAAGTGTGAAGGTTTGTATTCTTAGGCTCCTTTTTCTGGGAACCTGAAGATATAAGAAGGGCAAATATCAAAGATATGGTCTGTTATATTGGGACCATTGTTTTTTATTAAGTGCCCAGATTATTGGACACAAAGAGCACTTAAGAGCCTATTATGTGTGGGCTTCTTAGAGGCCATTCAGTTTTTCATCATCAAACTAAACAGCTGTTTCAGTTGCTAGGGTAACAAAAGAAAGGAGGTATGATATTTGAATGACGAATCGTAACACACTCACATGGATGGGTATTTAATGTTATGTTTACATTCAGCAAGTTAATAATTCTGAATAGAATAGCACACTACATATTCCAGTGGCTTTAAACTTGTTTACTACTTCATCTTTTGTTTTAGTTTCATGAATTATTTTAACTTTCCTACTAAAAGATTTCCCTTAATAAGTTGTTAGTTTAGCTCTTCTCATGCTCCTCCCTTTTGGCTACATTTTTTAAGAACATTTTTGTAAACCATTATCATTTATGCATTATTACTTTCTCTATTATGCATAGTAAGTAGGGGAAGTATAGCATTCCACCCAAAAATTTGATACTGAGATTTCACCAGAAATACATATTTTGAGGCGCTCTGAATCCAAATAAAGCATTTTTGGAAATATGTCCATGTGTGTGCATGTGTGCATGCGAGAACAGCATAACTCAAAAACGAGAAGTCGGATAAATATCAAACCTGGTATTTGAGTTTAGTATCTTCCAAGGATGCGACACGAAGATTTTCAAGAAAATCCCTCCACCCCAACTACCCTTTACATGGAACATTTATCGAAAATTTTGATTTTCTAAAAAGTGACTGACGATTTTGATTAAAATACCATATTGTCATAACCTCTTTATATATTTTTAGCTAAAAACAGTGATAGGTGTAGAGTGATAGGTACCGGTATTTAAGGCATCATAAACTACACGAGGTCCGACGGGGCGAGCTCAACAAAATCCTAAATACACTTAAAGATTCCTAAAACATTGTATGGGAAGGAAGAAGGATCAAATAGCTACTGGAAATCACATACCAGGGCTCTAGATTAACCAAGATGTATTGGATATTAATAGATACAAAATGTTACCTGTTTGCCATCGGCGACGCATCAATCATGTTGTGACCATGCTACACGAGTGCTCCCTTGCAAGAGAGAGAGAGAGGCAACTGACTCTACCTTCTAACGAACCGGTTTCCCCCACTATTCTGACATCATCCTATCTCTGTTACCAACCCACACACTAGTACATACATTTCCCAACCAAATGTCACATCATATAAAACATATTTACATGACAAATAAAATATATATCTTGAATTCCTTCATTCAGAAGGAATTTTGTATAACCTTGTATAACTTGTAAACGTTAAGCGATAGATGAAAACATACTACACAAAAAATGTAGATCTCTCTAAAACACACAATTTACTTAAAATAAGTTTTTTTTTGTGGCATCAGCTATTTCTGAGATATCTGATGTTAAAGGCTTGAATTGTTCAGTACCTGTCATTGATTAAAGTCCCATCGATTTTCAGTTGTTTCTCACGATTGCATGGAAACAGTATGGAATTTTAAGGGCAACATATAGTGTCAGTTCTTAAACATATGAGTATTGCTGTTCTCTTTGTATTTATAATGTGTAATGTAGCTATTTTTGCAAAGGTTTATTTGGATTAAATGTAGTAGGTAGAAAAATAAACTTTTAGTAAGAATAGTTTGTGTACCTACTAATAAAGATAGAGGGTAGAGAAAGTCATGTGAATGTATTACATCAGATATTTTTTACTTACAGCCCCAGTTATTTTACTGCTATTTTTCTAGTAGTTTTTATTTATTTTTATATTATTTAGTATTTTAAAATTTAAATATATATCAATTTAAGCGTTACTGTGAACTTAGCTGAATATTTGGTGCTTCAGGCCACTTCCCAATATTAGCAACTGCTGGAAGGGTGTTCTAAATAATGGAAAGACTGGCCTCTTCAATCCTGCACACACAGTTGCATATCTGGGTTCAAATCTCCCATCCAATAAGACTGAATTTGTGAGAGGAGGTAAGTTACAAAAGCTTGACTTAAATCTTAGTAGAAGCTGGAAAAATATTAAGAAAATACTGAGAAAATATAAATTCCATATATCTATAAAGTATGGGGAAGATCTTTGAAAGAATGTTAACATACACAAACCAAAGAAACAAAGTTTAGTTATAATTATGTGCTGAGCTATACACAGCTTTTACAATATATTTATTAACGTGTTTGATATGAAATTTCTGTATATATTAGCCTATAGGAAGTAGGCTAATGATTGCCAATTGCCTTGTTTTCTCCTCGCAGTTTGTTGTTATGAGTTACAATATGCCATGTTTTGAGGATAAATTGCTTGCATTTTTCTGAATTTTCTTTCAGTAAGAATGTTAAGAATGTTTATGCATGAAAGAAAGAGGAGAAGTAGTCTTATATACAGCACATTACATATTTCTAATGCCATAATTATAATTTTATTTGTTAGTATATCTTCCTAAATATATCTAAATCTTCCTTCTTAGAGGTGTTTTTAAAGCAAGCACAGTGGAATCTTGATAGCTGCATGTTCTGTATAATTCAAGCCACAGGCCTTCTCCCAGAATGAAGAAGACAAACAAATACTAATATTCCATGTTGAATTTGTGAGTGGATTGATGACACTTTAGTTTCACTTACTAAGTTTTCACTCAAACTCTAAGTTACACCCTTAGCAAGTGAACTAAAGTGTCATCAGTCCACTCATAATTTCAATATGTTAAAAAGTTCCACTGTTTATAATCACTTCTAATAATTTACTGTGTGAAATAGTATTCCATTGCAGCAGGCTGTACTATAACAAAGGGCAAAGTCCTGATGGTTAACAATATGGTTAACAAATAACAAAAAGTGTATTAAAGTGCATCTTATACTTAATTCTATTTTTCTGCCCTAGATCAGTTGAGTCCAGAAGAATGTGACAGATTTTTTGCATAATAAAGTCTCAGGTTGAGAATATATATGCGAATAATCCCTGCATGTTTTCTTTTAAAAATTTAAGAGAAATTAGTTGGAGTGCAGGTGCCATTACTGATGCATTAAAATCTGGAAGTTGGCATTCTTCCATCACAAGTGAGAACTGTTGCAAATACTGTGTCTTAAAGTCATTCCATAGCATCAGCTGAAGTGAAAACATGTGTTTAGGATGGCTGGTATGAAACATTGTTACAGGTTGTTCATGACAAAAGAAAAACTCTGCATCACTGAAGCATTGAAGAGGCAGAACAAATCTGCAGTCATGCTGTTGGATGAAAATATGACATGAATGAGAGCTGTATTCAAGACTGGCAAAAAATAAAGCTTGTCTTGAGCAGATGAATAGTAACTGACAGGCATTTCACGGACAAAAAGCAAAGTTTCTAGAAGTGAAGAACAGATTTTATAAGTATGTGACTGAAAAGAGGCAATTTGAATGTGCTGTTATGGTTTAAATCTGCCAATTGAAAGCTATAGCAATAGCAAGGAAATAAACAAACCTATACTAATTTTAAGGCTAGTTGTGATTGACTCATATGTTATTTCAAACATAATGGCTTCAGCTTTTGTAGGAAAATGAGCATTGCTCAATGTCTCCCTACCGCTTATAAAGAGAAGATAGTGAAGTTGCTCAGATTTATGTTCAGATAGCGCCAGAGGAATCAATATTTACTGTTGCAAATTGGTAATGCAGACCAAATGCCTGTGTAGTTTGAAATACTGCAAGCCTACACAATAAATAAACCAGGTGAATCCAGCTTGATAATTACAATTTGCACTAGTGATAAACAAAGGTGCATTGTTATTCTATGTATAACTGCAGATGGAAGAAAGCCACTGCCATATAACATCTTCAAAAGAAAAACCATTCCTAATGTGAATGTTAAAGGATGTCATCTTATAAGCTCATCCTAAAGGGTTGAGGGCCACTGAGCTTCTAGTTGGTGCGAGTTTGGCAACATCGCCCAGGAGCGCTGTTCAATTTAAAGAACATGCCTTGTTCTGTATAGCTATCATGATCATACTACAGCCAACGTACAGAAAGTTTTAAACAAGGGAAGAGCTGACATGGTTGTCATTCCTTTATAACTTTCATCAATTCTGCAACTATTGGATGTAATTGACCATTTAAAGCTATATTAAAAAAACGTTATACGAGATGGATGGCCAAGGAAGAGCACCAACTCCAGCTGTAAAATCAAGTGCCCAGAAATTACACAAATCTGAGAATGGGTGAAAAGAGCATGGAACCCAATTTCTCTACCATTGGTGGAATGAAGTTTCAAGATGTGCAGAATTTCTAATCCTTTGGAAGGGAAGTAAAGCCGGTGGTCCTGTGTCGTAGATTAATGGCACATAAAAGACCTCAAATCTGATAAGGGGCCTCTGAGCAAAATTTCTGGTCTTTCACGCCCAATATAGAATGGGGCACTAAAATCCATAGTAGATAAAGAGTGTCCATACATAAAACTCAATTTAATTTTTCTCTATGGAACCGAGGACAATATGCTATGTGAGGATAGACTTTGTGATGATGACGACTTTCCTTGCAGTGAAGATGAAAGTAATGATTAATAGAAGTATTATTCTTTAATGTTTTCAATATAAATATTTAATATAGTTTACATACAAACTTTTTTTTCCTCAAATCCCCATTCCTAAAATCTGGGTGCGGGAATTATTGGGACAGGGATTATTCGTGTATACAGAGTGGACCATTTGAGTTGAGACTGCACAATATCTCCAAAACTAAGTGTTGTAGAAAGAAATATCTTTAATAAAAGTTGCTTGATATTATGGGGAAGTAAATGCCATTAGTCGTATTCTGTTTGGAAGACGTTAAAATTTCCTACTTACTATACGTAGCAGAGAAAGTAAAAAAAAGTGAGATACAGTGGTCTCTTTGTGCCACATTGCATAATAGATATGATGGAGACATTAATTTCTTCAGAATTAGGCATCAAGTGAAAAATTTTATTTTTTACTTTCTCTACTAGATATAGTAAGTAGGGGAAGTATTGTATTACATCCAAAAATTCAATACCAAGATTTCACCAGAAATACATGTTTTGAAGCATTTTTAGAAAAAGGTCAGTGTGCGTATGCATGTGTGAACAGCATAACTCAAAAATGAAAAGTCGGATAAATGCCAAACTTGGTATTTAGGTTCAGCACCTTCCAAGGATGTGACATGAAGATTTTCAAGAAAATCCCACCACCCCAAACTACCTTTTATATGGAACATTTTTTGAAAGTTTTGATTTCTTAAAAAATGGCTCTTAATGATTTTGATTAAAAGTACAATATATTAGATATATACATTACAAATAAAATGTATATCTTGAATTTTCGGGAATAGCCTGTGAAGCCCACTTCGGTTGGAAGAAATTTTGTGTAATCTTGTACATCTGCTAAACATTATGCAATAGACGAAAACGTACTACACAGAAAATGTAGATCTCTTTAAAACACACAGTTTACTTCAAATAAGTTTTTTTGTGACATAAGCCATTTCTGAGATATCCATTATTAAAAGTTCAAATTCTTCATTACTTGGTCATTCTTTAAAGCCCTTTCAGCATTCAGTTGTTTCTCATGATTGCATGGAAACGGTATAGAATTTTAAGGTCATTGTATAGCGTCCAATTCTTAAACATTTGACTATCGCTGTTCCCTTTGATCCGTAATGACATGTGTAATATAGCTATTTCTGCAAAGGTTTACTTGGATTAAAATGTAGTAGGTAGAAAAATAAGCTTTAGTAAAAATAGTTTGTATACCTGCTAATAAACGACAGAGGATAGAGAAAGTCATCCGATTGTATCCCATCAAATTTTTTTGGCATATATATTTTCTAAATCTTGTAATAGTGTTGGTTAAAGCATGTGATATATTGTCATGAAAGTAAAATGTGTATAAAACTCTCTTCATTCTTACTTAATTTTCAGTAATTGGGGGACAACAGGAGAGAGAAAACAAGAAAATATGTGGAACTCCTAAAATAAATAACATTAAGTACATACTTATAAAAAAAAACTTCTGATACAGTTGTGTGTGCTTTAAGCTTCTTGTATGCAACCAAATTCATATTGCCTAATATGAAACCATTTTTACGCAAACATTTATTATGATTAAGGTAATTGGGGTAGCATATACATGCCTGTTACAAGTCCAATTTTTAGTTTCTCTACCACATATCTACTGGGTAGAGAAGGTATTACATTCCATCTAAAAAATCGATATTAAGGTTTCATCATAAATATATGTTTTGAGACCCCCTTAATCCAAAAAGGAAAAAGCATTCTTAGAAAAAATATTTGAACAGTGTTTTTAAATCGCTTTTATAATATAGTAATTTAAATATGATGGAAGTTCTTAATATTTCTTTATATAATAAATCATAAATATTGCGGATTACATGTTTTCCCTGTGATGAATAATGTGATACTATGAAGAGAATGTTTTTGTGTTTCACCTGCATGCAGAATGAAAAGGTATTGAAAATTATTTGCGAATTGTTGTGGTAACCATCTTGTTTACTCGAGTATTAGGAGTCGAATTTGGAACACACTTGTTTCACTTACTCTGCTGTTATGCAGAACATGTTTCAGAAGTCTTCACTTCCATCTTCAGCCTTAGGTCGACTTGGAAGCAAAGACTTTTGTAACATGTCCTGTATAACAACACCACATTCTTGAGCATTTGAAAAATGCCTTGCCTAACCAGCAAACCAGCCTGTAGAAAAAACCAAAAGCCCATCAACCAGAATGGCCAGCTTTGGACATTAAACCAGTCCTCCTAGCTCAACCACAAGCCATGGCCAGAGAGACTGAGATGAGGCTATAATCCCTCATGGAAAAAAAACAATATTGCCAAACAAATGGCACAACTTCCCAATTGTGATCCTACAAAGTGCATTACAAACAGGTAAGAATTCATTCTTAAGCTTTCTGGATCATTCTTAAAACATTGTTACACTGAAAACTGAAGTACTTATCCCCATATCAGTCATTATGTTGAATTTTCATCCTGATATGCTGTCATTTACTTCATTTGTGAATTCTTTTATCATGTGTTATTGCAGTCAACTGTTTGGGTGTCATTTTCTATCTATGTTATATTGTATTCAAGGGATTCCTATTTGAGACACTTATTTCTGTGTGCTTGAGATCACACTACAGAGTATCAATCTGATCTAGTTGGAGTTTTCTCCCAATTGGGTTGGTGTAGCAATTTTTTTATCTGGAATGTTTATTTCATTATGGTTTACTCTTGGGTTATCACATACATGATTTTGGTCTGATTTAGTTTCAGTCCATCAGAATTTACAAACCTAGGACTCCAAGGTCTTTGGAAATTTCTATCACTAAACCACATATTGTTTCTGTCATATTAACGTCTTTAATTAATATTTTCCTTATGTGATTTTGATATCTAGGTGGTTGTCCCTCCTCCAGTATGACTTGAATTTTCATGTATGTTAACATGGTTATCATGTCTGTCAGTATTTATGTAATCATGATTTCTGGTAATATTTGTGCTGTTAGATTTAGGATTATGACAATCTAAATTTGGCTGGGTTTCAAATATACTTAATTATATAATGACATCTGTGCAATCTATAGGTTTAGCAACAATTGACTGGCATCTAATCTTCTCAAGGAAGTGCATGGTGATTTCACTATTTGCTATTTATTCTTGTTCTGACAAGATGGTTGCTTCAGTTCACATTTATTAGCAACTTTCAAGAAATAGCCATACTTAACTCACCATTTGCTATTAGACAGTTCCAATTTCACTTGGTTCTGTCTTGCAGGGCCCCAGTATCCCAACAGGGAATCATTTCTGAAAGTATTAGTTTTAAACAATTTTTTGCTTTTCTCCCTTTTAAACATTTTCTCACTGCTACCATTGCAATTAATTTTGTATCTGTTTCATATGGAAATATTCCTCCAATTCATGTAAAAACTATTTTGATGATCTTCCAGTTGCTTACTGAAAATTGAAGAGGTTATGATTTTTATAACAGGTAGTTCCTCTTATGTATGACATGTATGGATTATGTATATGAATTTGGTGTTTGTGTTGATGGTAGAAATGTCATGTGATTAATTGTTATCATTGTTTGCATTAATGTATGGGTGAGATATATTGTTCTTGGCAACATCAATATTTACATGAATACTCATATTTTCAGTATGACAACAACACAATCATTCTTTTCCATTTATGTTGAAGTATATTCAATTTCTTTGTTTTTTGTTTCCAGAGTATTTTCAGCATTTAATATTTATGTTCATTTTGATTGAATTTATGGCCTGGTGTCCTTGCACCTCAATGTTAAGGTCATCTTTAAATTTATCATTATCACTTTTATGTCTTGGTTTCCTCAGCTACACTTGGATTTAGTAATTTTCTTTCTAGTTTGACATTCCCAACTTCATTTTTAAAAACCTTTCTAAGCTTGTTACCCTGTTGTTTGGCAATTTCCTGTTGTTCGTTCCTAAATCTTTTGGATTGTTTCAGTCATTGACTTGCTAAATTGGAATCCTTCACTTTTATTCTTAGTATTTGTGGCTCAAGCTGTAAGCTAACTTATCCTGCTCTGATTTTATTTCTATCTTTATTTCTAAAACTTTCTTTTTCAACTCATATCTAAGCCTATCTATATTGGATCTCAGTCATCTATGTTATGATGCAGTAATTTGTATCACAAATTACTTAAATGTAAATAATGATTGTAATATGAATAAGCATTTTTATGTGATATTGATTTCAGATGTTTATTAATTGTAATTATTATTGGGAAATAAGTTTATACGGCCTTACTGAAACTGTCAATAATAGCGCAATAATGCAAAGAGGGGGGTGAGCTGTTTATCATTATTGGAAACGAGGAAGTTACGTAATGTTGGCGCGTTTTCAGTAGAACCTTCTGGAATGTTTCCTCCCTAAAGCATATGTATTCATAATTTTCATTGGATATTAAGATAGACGCTAATGTTGGCGCGTTTTATTAGCCAATTGCAGTTTAGTTATAATCTTTAGGCGTATCTGGATGCATGAGTATAAATAGAAGCCAAGTTAAGAGGTAAAGTCAGTCAGTCCGGAGTTCATCGAAAATCTTAATACATTACACGTCGCCTTCAGTCGGTCAGTTCATCAAAAATCTGTGTACACTACACGTCGTCTTCAGTCAGTCAGTTCGTCATACATCGGATATAGATTCACAAGTTACGCGCAGCAGAATTATGAAAGATCTAAAGTATGGTAAAGTTAATTATACAAAAGATTGAAGTACGTGGATTAAAAGTGATCAGTAAGAAGTTATTATAACAGTTTCAGTTTGGCGAGTATCTAGATCAGTATGTAAAAGTGATAGTGAACGTGTTCGACAATAAAAATTATAAAACAAATTTCTTCATCAGTGTAATTTTTTGGATAAAAGATTCCTTTCCGTTTCACAACCTGTATAGAGATACGTGCCCAAGCCAACAGGATAATAGCTAGCCGGAGGACATTTGAAATGAAATCAAACAAAAGCTAATACTGCCACAAATTGCTAACACTAGATGGAGCTACAAACCGAACAAATGAATGACGTCACAAGATGGCAACGCGTGAAGTAAACATACATACATAATCATCACACGCATCAACATTATAAGTAAATACCACATCAAATTGGCGCCCAACGTGGGGCAGTTAAAATTATGTAACCAAACAAAACAAAAGCAACACAACATAAGATCTTCAAGTTCTAATAATTTACGTAAAAACATATTACGTAAGCACCAAGAATGTTACCACCGCAAACTGGCACCCAACACGTGGGGCAGAGTAACCAGGAAAGGAAAACGATGACCAGAACGTGGAGCAGAGTAACCAGGAAAGGAAAACGATGACCAGAACGTGGAGCAGAGTGACCAGGAAAGGAACACGATGACCAGGAAAGAAGCAAAGTAACCAGGAAAGTAGCAGAATGACCAGGAAAGGAACCAGGACGTGGAACGAATGCAGCAGTGAAATGATCTACAAGACGCAGATTCCAAACTACAAGACAACAAAACGACGTGGACTCATCATAACACAACGCAGAAGCGACATATAACCTAGGAGAGAGGGGCAGGAAGCTGGACATAAATGTAACAGCAACAGACAGCATCACAAAGGTCAGAGTATCGTAATTTTTTTTTTAGAAAACAAAATTGTAACCTTCAAATGTACTTAAGGAGTGGTAGGATAAAGAAAACAATGGCTACTAATAATACAGAAGAAATAATTATGGAGGGAGATAATGTAACAGTTAGCTGTAATTCAATACAGGTTACAGAAAATAGCTCAAACTTTTTAGGATTTGAGAGTGGAAATGTTAGTGCAGAAAGTCAGAATAGAATAGCAGGAAAGTTAATCTTGATACTAGTATGATTATGGAAATGCTGAAGAATATGCAAAAGAATCTTAGTAAGAAAATAGATCAAAACAGGGAAGATATGCAAAAGAGTCATAGGGAATTGAGGGAAGATCTTAGTAAGAAAATAGATCAAAACAGGGAAGATATTATTAAGAGTGTAGAACAAAGTAGATCAGAGTTTTGAGGAATTGAGAGAAGATATAAAAAAAGATCATAGGAAATCAGTTGAAGATATTGGTAGGAGTAATGAGATATTAGAGCAAAAAGTAGATCAAAGCAGTGAAGAAATTGAAAAGAAAGTTATGAAGCTAGATAGTAGTATGCCAAAAATGAGAGATGAAAATGAGGAAGTAATAGCAAGTGAGATAGGAGAAGTTTCAAAGAAAATGCTAGACATGAGCAGAGAAAGAGATAACAAAGAAAGTGAGGTTAATACTAAAAATGAACTTGTTGATGTAGAATGTACCGAGTCAGGTAGTAGATTGATTAACATTTCAAGTGAGATAAGAGAGATGAAGGAGGTTATGAATGTAGATGTGAATCAGGCGCAAGTTAATTTCAGAGGGGAGATATCAGAAATACAGAAAGAATCAGAAATGCAAAGAAATAAATTGTACCAAGATGTTCAAAATGAAAACTCTAGTCCAGTACAGTTTAGTACAGATTTGTCAGAGTATTCTCAAGTTATAAAGATAGCAGATGAATTGAAAATGAAAGTTGTCAAAAGATGTATTGTTCAGGAAACTTTAGATTGTTTTCAAATGGTATCATGGGATGAAATTTCATATGAATACAAGAGGTTATTCATGAACAAAAATTTGAAGGTTAGGATACAGCTACGAGTAATGTTTAGCCACACACAATTTGATCCAGGAGGGTAAATAGCAATGAGATGTAAAGTAAATGCTGGATAGTTAAAGATGACTTGCAGAGAAATGTATTGGAACGTAAGAGGGTTAATTATTTATATATGTCATTTGAAAAGAGAAATAAATTTAAAAAAAAAAAGAAAAGAGAAATGTTTAAAAAAAAAAAAAAATTCAATTTTTAGTAACTGTAACAACATTTAAAATTAAGAATGCAAAGATTGAAACTTAATATGATATTAAATTAAAAGCACGTAAATACAATTCCAAAAGTATTGTTAAAATAAAGTACAAAATAACAAAAATGGGTAAAAGTAATTAAAAACAAATACTTATGTAGCAAACAGAAAATGTGAAACAGTGTCTAGATTTAAAAGATGTAAATATACTTATGTAAAGGGTGAATATTTTTGGTAAATATGTTTAATAATTACAAAAATCTTAAATGTATAAATTTTTGTCAACAACTTAAGAAAGTAAACAATTTGGTAACAGTAATTAAATAATTTGGGGGTACAGTATTTGCTATAAAAAAAATTGTAATGTCAGATTAATGTCTAAACAAATTAAACCAGAGCCAGTAAGTAGTGGCGAGATAAAAAAAAAAAAAAATCATATGTCGTGTGTTAAATGCGTGTGAAGTGTTAAGTGAAAGTGATAGCGTGTGTTCCAAGATTTAGGAGACTAAAAACCCAATTATAAAATTTCCAAACAAGTTGTAAATGTTTATAATTATGTTTCTAGTGGGGCATATGATGCAGTAATTTGTATCACAAATTACTTAAATGTAAATAATGATTGTAATATGAATAAGCATTTTTATGTGTTATTGATTTCAGATGTTTATTAATTGTAATTATTATTGGGAAATAAGTTTATACGGCCTTACTGAAACTGTCAATAATAGCGCAATAATGCAAAGAGGGGGGTGAGCTGTTTATCATTATTGGAAACGAGGAAGTTACGTAATGTTGGCGCGTTTTCAGTAGAACCTTCTGGAATGTTTCCTCCCTAAAGCATATGTATTCATAATTTTCATTGGATATTAAGATAGACGCTAATGTTGGCGCGTTTTATTAGCCAATTGCAGTTTAGTTATAATCTTTAGGCGTATCTGGATGCATGAGTATAAATAGAAGCCAAGTTAGAGGTAAAGTCAGTCAGTCCGGCAGTTCATCGAAAATCTTAATGCATTACACGTCGCCTTCAGTCGGTCAGTTCATCAAAAATCTGTGTACACTACACGTCGTCTTCAGTCAGTCAGTTCGTCATACATCGGATATAGATTCACAAGTTACGCGCAGCAGAATTATGAAAGATCTAAAGTATGGTAAAGTTAATTATACAAAAGATTGAAGTACGTGGATTAAAAGTGATCAGTAAGAAGTTATTATAACAGTTTCAGTTTGGCGAGTATCTAGATCAATATGTAAAAGTGATAGTGAACGTGTTCGACAATAAAAATTATAAAACAAATTTCTTCATCAGTGTAATTTTTTGGATAAAAGATTCCTTTCCGTTTCGCAACCTGTATAGAGATACGTGCCCAAGCCAACAGGATAATAGCTAGCCGGAGGACATTTGAAATGAAATCAAACAAAAGCTAATACTGCCACAAATTGCTAACACTAGATGGAGCTACAAACCGAACAAATGAATGACGTCACAAGATGGCAACGCGTGAAGTAAACATACATACATAAACATCACAAGCATCAACATTATAAGTAAATACCACATCAGTTACATTTTATCTCATTCTTTAATTCTGACTTTACCATCTACATTGAATTTCACCTTATCCTTTAATTTGAATTTTATTATCTTTATTAGATTTCATTTCATTTGCTAATCTATGAATGCACATCAATAGAGTATCCATAATTTTTTATAGGTTTTTCCTATTAATTTGCAAGCTTTGAATACTTCTTGTGGCTTCATTTTCAATACATCCACTTTCAGCAGTTTTATCTACTCCTGCATTTTCCTGATCTAAATTGTTTTTCCATTTCATAAGCTTCACTTTTTTTTTTATTCCTAAATAACATGCAAATTTTCTACTGGCAAAATTGAAATGTTTGTGCAACTTACTCTGCACAGATTTACAATATATCTTTAGGATGATACTTTTAATGCAGAAAATGTCTAGCAGTTGTTTTATTCTTGCTTTCTTTTGAAGCTACATGAATATGGAACTTCTCTGTATCTTCTATCTTTCACTTCTTTCTCCTTTACTTTCACTTATCCTGAAATAATTCTTTTACACTCTCCTAAAGCATACAATCAAGTTCTCGGAGTTCTATAGTCTCCTTATTTTCTTCTGCTTCTCTGGAAGTGTAAATTTTATTTAATAAAGAAAGTTGAATTTTCAGTGCAGCCCCATATTGGACACCATTTGAAGCATATGAAGTATTCCTAGCAAAAACATAAATAAGTCAATGTATTAAGTAGTACTATCTTGGATGATGGTATAATTCAGCATTAACAATTAATAAGTCTTTTAATCCTTTAAACAAAGTATATTCTTAAAATTATTCTTTAAATCATTTGATAGTATTGCAGCTTAAATCAATTGAAGTTCTTAATGCTTCTTTATATAATACCTCTTAGGTAATGCTGATTATTTGTTTGTCATATGACAATGTGACACTATGAAGAGGAGCTTTGGATTTCTCCTGTACACAGAATGAAAAGGTACTGAAAATTATTTGTAAATTGGTATGATAACTCTCCCCCTCTCTCTGTGTACATGTACACAGCTTAAACTACCAGAATGTACCTTTATTTTTTCCTCCCCATTAATTGAGAACTTAATGCTTTGTGTTGCAGATGGAAAGAATGCATATTCATCTCGCCGCCGTTTACGTCCAGATATGATTTCTTCACCTCAAGGAGATTTTAAACATACAAGCCATGTTGGTTTGGATGGTGCATATTTTGGAGATATATCTTTCCTTGGTGGTAAGGTAAGCATTGCAAACATTGCTGTTGTTCTTTTCATTAAAATTACATTTTATAAGCTTTTAACTCTTTGTTCAGTTGTTGCAAAACAAAAAAGGAAGCAAATGAGAGTGAGACGAATTCAGCAATTCATTTTAAATTCATTGTATGACATTAAGCCCCAAATTGTTTATGACAGATGCAAATGGCTAAAAATAGCCACTTTAACTTTCTGTACCATGTGCAAAGTAGGTAAAGAAAGCACAGGGTTCCCAGGAATAACCTAGTGGAAAACAATGAATTATATTTCAGAAACTATTATGTTTATTGTATCCCGGTTTTCATAGGCAAAAAGAGAAACTCAAAATGTTATGTTGGGTGCACTGGCATTTACGTATACCCTTCTTTCTGCATTGCAATTATTAGCATTATGCATGTATTGTCACTGTTGTTTACCTTGCAATCTAAATGCATCGTGAAATGTGTATAAATTCATTGTGTCTTTTGGTTGGCTGAAATGCAATCAGTTATAAGAGTGCAATGTTGTTTATGAACAGATCAAGGCATACATCCAACAACTCTTGACAGCATCCTATACTAGAACAGGCAATTAAGAGAAACTGGTACTCTTGTTTGTCAAACTGGAAAAGTGGGGAAACCAAGCATTACACAGGCTGATGTTGATAGGCCACCAAGATTGCCTGACTTAAACCAAATTAGACTTGTTTTTTGTGGAGATTTCTTAAGGATCAAGTGTATTGAACACTTGTGGCAGACTTGGCAGGTTTACATTGCCTAATCTTGGAAGTAATAACACTGGCGACTCCAGAGATGCTCTTGTATGTGTAGCAGGAGACTGTATATCACTTGGATATAACCCCCACCATAAATGGCACTCATATTGAGATTTATTAGAGAACAAACAAAACTTTTTGAGTTTTTCTTTCTACTTACAAAAACCGGGCCACAATAAGTGCAATAGTTTCAATAGGTTATTCCCGTACACTCTGTATTGTATTACACCCAAAAATTTGATATTAAAGTTTCAATGGATATGTTGTTTTGAGGTCCACTGAATCAAAAAAAAAAAAAAAAATAGTTTTACAGAAAATGTGTGCATGCCTGCTTTTAAACTCAAAAATGAAAATGGATGAATATCATAGTGTTTGTTTCAGTTTAGCATCTTTCAAGGATGCGAAACAAAGATTTCCAAGAAAATTCTCCTTACCTCAGAGTACCCTTTAGATAAAAAATTTTTCATTATCTTTTATTTTTTTAAAAAATTGTTATAATAATTTTAATCAAAATACTATATGATTAAAATATTTGCATGGTAAAATGAATTTATTTGAATTCTTGAATTTTTTGTGAATAGCTTGTGTAGTCTGCTTCATTCTGAATGAATTTTGTATAAGTTGTAAACCATAAGAGATAGACAAAAACTTACTGCACAAAAAAATGTAAAACGCACAATTTATCTTTTTTTTGTGGTATTTACCATTTCCAAATTTTTTTTAATTTTTTAATACTTCAAGTCTTTTTAACTGCTAGGTTGCTTTTTTTTTTTTGTGGTCATGCAAAGAGCATGGAATTATAAAGCCATCACACAGCGGTTGAATTTTAAAACTCTGTCAATTTAGCCTACTGTATTTGCCTACTTCTTATGCCTACAACAAATTTGTAATGAAAGTTTATCTCTATTAGCAAGAAGTAGATAGAAGAAAAAGCATTTGTAAGAATAGCGTAGAGCAAATAGAGAAAGTCATGTGATTGCAGCACAATAGATTGTTAACTTATTGTCTTCACTTTAATTGCAGTAAACAGTACTGCAATTAAAGTTGCTGCAATATAGTTGAATATCACCCATTTTGCCTCTCTTATGACACTTTTCTATGTACTCTAAAGGAACTACCCACTGCAACTGCTTGTTGGCAACTCGTTTTCTATTTAGGGTGTCTAGAACTAATAGTACTTTAAATATCTCAGATTCAAATGCTGTCTTTATGTTCTAGTACCATCATCTACCACGCCAAGTTGTTGCCCCTTACAAACCCCAGGATGATTCAGAGCAGCTGTTGCTTGGGAGATCATCATCTGATGCTTCATCTGACCGCACACCGTTACTTACTGGTGCTGGCACCAGTAAGCTAAACACTCCTAATGGTGAGTAAATTCTTTATTTTGCTTTTCAATCCACTTAAGATGTAGTATCATATGTGAGCAAGTGCCTTATTGCTTAATTAATCATCAAAAAACTGGAATAATGGCTATCATGCAGTACTGCTTACAGTAAAGTGTATTACTTATTAGTATAGATATAAAAATGAGATTTTTTTGCTCTAACCCAGGCTTGGCAATACTGCCTTTGTTTCCTGAGCAAGAGAAATATAGAGCTTGTTTTAGCACCACTAATAGCTGGTTAAGTAGAAACAGAAATCAGGCCAGCTGCCAGCCAGAGGGGGAGCTGCAGAGGAGTCAAATGTAATTGAAAGTCCTCTTTTTCCAGGCCTACAGTCCATTAAAACATTAAAAATGAATTATACATTATGCAATGTTTAATCTCATAAATACAAATTATGAAAATTAAGCATTTCAAATTAAAATTCTATTCAGCAACATTCACCAGTTCAAAAGTGTGTCTATCACCTATAAATCATGTAGAATTCAAGATCTGCTAGATAGTCTTAATGATCACTTATTGAGAAACCAAGAAAGTTCATAAAATTCTCACTTGCTGTCCTAGTCTTTTTACTTTCTCTATCATGTACATAGTAGAAGAAAAGGTATTACATTCCACCCAAAAAATTCGATATCAACAAGATTTCACCAGTAATACATGTTTTGAGGCCCCCTAATCCAAAAATAGCATCTAAGAAAAAGGTTTGTGTATGTGGGTGGATGAGTGAGTGCATGTGAACAGCATAACTCAAAAATGAAAAGTCCCATAAATACCAAACTTTGTATTTAGGTTCATTACTTTCCAAAGACGTGCCACAAAGTTTTTCAAGAAAATCCAAACCCCAAACTACCCTTTATATAAAAGTTTTTTGAAATTTTTTATTTTCTAAAAAAATGGCACTTAATAATTTTGATTAAAATACCATATATTAAGGATGTTTATATGACAAATAAAATGTATGTTTTGAATTTTCTGGGAATAACCTGTGAAGTCCACTTCATTCAGAAGGAATTTTGTATAATTTGTATAACTGGTAAATGTTAAGCAATAGATGAAAATGCACTACACAAAAAATGTAGAACTCTCAAACACAAATAACTCTCAAATAACTTTTTTTATGACATCAACCATTTCTGAGATATCTGTTATTAATGGTTCGAATTGTTCAACATTTAGCCATTCTTTTAGTCCTGTCGATTTTCAGTTGTTTCTCGCAATGTCCTGGAAAGAATATGAAAGGCCAGGGTATAGCGTCCAGTTCTAAAACATTTGATTATCGCCATTCCCTTTGTACTATAAAAAATGTGTAATGCAGCTATTCCTAGAAAGGTTCATCTTGATTAAAATGAATATAAACTTTTGTAAGAATAATTTGCATACCTGCTAATAAGTAATAGAGGGTAGAGAAAGTGAATGTAACACATCAGATTTTCTTAATGTTTTTAACACTGATTTTTTACTATGTATAGCAACAGAGACAGTGGACTTAAAAAGTAAAATATTATCTGAAATACATTGTCATGGTTTTTGGTTCCCTAAACCAGGATATGCATTGCAACTTTTAGTGTTTATTTAGCTCTTTCAAAACAATTTTACATCATTGTTGTATAAATTTACCTTATAACTAAGCAACTAAAAATACACAAAGATACAAAAGAAAGAAAAAAAAAAGAAAAAAAATAAAATAATAATAATAATAATAATAATAATAATAATAATAATAATAATAATAATAATAATAATTCTTTACTCTGAATCAAACTACTTGCTGGAAGCCAGCAAACATATGACTGGTATCCACTAGCTATTACAGTATTTACCCCAAATATTAAAACCAATGGTTTCCAGCGATATAAATGTGCTGAGTTCAGCACATGCTACTAATTTATCCTATAATTTATTATTCCAAATTCTTTTAAGAGTTTCTTTGATTATTGTTTTATTCTTGAAGTTACTTTTAATACCATATAAAATTCAATTACGTTTCTCAACAATTTGTTATTTGTATTATAGCTCTTAATAATACCTTGCTTTATCCATAATCAGTGTTTATTTCCTTCCAGTTAATCATAACTTTTAACCTTAATTTACTTCAGTACAACACAAATCCATATATTCATAATATTGCCTTTCAGTTTCTTCTTACTATAGTTTAAATTACCAAATTCTTCTTTGTAGCATTTTTGCATTTCACTAGAATACTATGAATTCACTTTTCACGCTTTAAAGATTTATATATATATATATAAATAAATAAAAACTATCACTCCATTTCTTTTAACCTTCACTTCACTAAAACACTGTAACCTCATTTCAACTTACATATGTCTTAAACTTCACTTTTAACTTCAATACTTCATCTTTCTAAAAATAATTTTAATCCATTAACACTTACCTCTCTATTTCACTTACTGTTCACTTCACTATACACTCTATCCTCATTTTAATTTTAAATATATCTTACACTTCACTTTTTACATTACAACACTTATCTCTTAAGTCACTTAATTACCACAAATACTATGTTTCCACTGTAATCACTCATCACTAAACTTCTCGCTGCCATTTCTCTCTGTGCTTCCCTGGCTGCTCCATTGCCCAAGTTCTACACTCTGGCCTCCATCTACTCCCCAGCTCCTCCATGTTTGCTTTAATTAACTCAGTCATTTCCTCCCTCCTCTTCCACACTCCTCTGTACTCCCTGCAATCTCTTTTTAGTTGATGTAAGCTTATGTAACTTTATTTCTCTTCTTTTTAGTCTTATTCTCCCTCTTCCTTCCATTCTTAACTTCCAAGTGCTACCCAGTAATATTTGCTTCTGTTGTAGGTTTAATTTTCATTTCCTTCTTGTGTAATTAAATCAGTGTTCTGAATGTCTGATGTAGGTAAGGTATTTGATGTGTTGGTTGCATTTTGCATGCATAATCTTTCAGATCTTCTAACTTCTTTTGCTACTTCTGCTGTAACTATCCTCTCCTCCTGTTCTGCTTTCTCTTTCCATGCAAGTTTGCGGATTTTGATTTGCCAAGATATCAAGTTGGTTGTAAAGGTCGTTATACCTTAAAATAACTATTTGAAAACTGCTTAAAGCTCTTTTCTCTTCATTGGTGATTATAGTAATGTATACATTCAAATAAGACTTGCTCTGGAGTTGTTGTTTTCCACAATAATTACAAATGTTTTATGTTTTATTAATTTTATACCAATAGGTTTTATATGGTCTGTGGCTGGTGAGATAATGGATTAGTCCTTTTGTGGATTTAATGTGCTATAGTATTAGTCTCTTAGTAATATTATTAGATAAATTAAGTATTCTTCTTCCTTTGTCAATTTCTTCCCATTAGCAGTGGACACTGATGATACATGAAATGATAAATGGCAAAGGAAATTTGGAAAGGAAACATCCAGGCCTAAATTTAGCCTTCCATCCCAGCATTTGCCAGTTATGAGTACTGAGGAAAACCTGGAAAAAGCTCGAAGATTGATCCTGGCCACATTCATGGACTTGGCCACTCATGTTGGTCGATGACAGTATTGACATATTAAGTATAGCCCAATTATGTTTTTATTTGAGGAGTGAAGGAAACTTGGAAGTTGTGGAAGAACTGCTAGATCTAATGCCAATGAAAGACAGAACTCGGACATTTTAACCACAACTTTCTATTACAGTCGGTGGATAGGAGTGAACTTAATAGCAGCTATGACTATACTTATTTAATAATAAGTGGACCATCAGAAAAAAAGCTATAACGGACCTGGCAATTTTTAGTAAAGTTTTTGTCTCTCTGTAATGCATTCATCATTTTCAAGATTTTCTTTGCTCTTCTCTTTAATGCTTTATACTTGGGTTTGGATGTTTTGGCATAAAGTATTGTTTGAAAGTTACAGACAATTTGTACTGAATAAGATTTTGAGGCTCTCCAAAAAGAGTTAATATTTATGCTATTCTGGTACAATTAGCAGCATTACCCATCTTCTTTGCCATGCTAAACTGTGACATTTAGTTTTCTTTCTGAAAAGGAAAGATGTTAGATGTAAATATTAATGTTTAACTTTTGTGCTGATGATAAATGTTATTTTATAGAAATGACATGGTCTGACACAGCAAGTGATACCTCAAGCATGACACAGTCCACTAGTGGTAAAGGAGGCAAGTTTCTGTTAGATCATGAGTACCATGAAATTAGTGATGAAGAAGGAACTGTAGAGAGTCCCAGATTTGAGGTAAGTGGTGTTTATATTTGCAACATAATGTACAAATTACCTATTTCTTTGCAATATTACATTATGTTTAGTAATATAATATGTTTATTGCACAAATTCCTCTTCTTCGTTTTCTCTTTCTTTATTCTGAAGATATTTTAACCTATAAACCAAATTTGTTGAATTCTTCCTTTACCTGAAAAACTTTCCTCCAAATTTTATTTATTTACAGTAGAACCCTGTTAGTCCAACCCCAATGGGAATGGAAGCATGGTCAGATTATCAGAGAAACATGTTTATTTACATAAAAATGTTATACAAAGACAATGTTTTAATGGTTAAAATGTTGACAGCATTAGAGAGAGAATTTATTAACAAATTCAGCTTCCCCCAATTGGGGGCTACCATAAACAAAGCATACTAAACAACTAAATGATATGAATACATAAAGAATTGTAAAGAATATAAATATTTCTTAATAAAGTTGTAACTAATAAAACATCTGAAAATAATTATAATCCACAAGTGTATATGCAAATTGCCCTTATCTAAAACAAATCTGTATATGAAATTAATCAGTTTATATTGAAGTGTCTAGTGCAAACCACGACATTACCACTTTTGATTGAAAATATGCTTTGCAATGATATAATTTCTCGGTACTCTGATCTATTGTTTAATGTGACAATCAGATGCATACGGTGACAATTCCAATTCATTTCATGTTGATGAAATCAGGTTGCAAATGCAAACCCCGACATTTCCGTGTAACTCAACAACTTTTCCACGCAGCCAGTGTAGAATCAGATTGTCACATGATAAATGTCAGGTATCATTGTGTCAAGAGGCAATTTCGCAAGCCAACAATAATCAGAAACGTAGCTTCTTTGATGATGCTACCAAATTACTTTGTTTCTTTGTGTGTGCTTATTATAAGGCGTGTATTCAGAGTAAATAATGAAGGTCAATGTGTTCCTGCGAATCCTGGAAGAGGCTGAGAAATACCGAAAACTCAAAACAAGAAAAAGCAAAATTAGAAAGGTAAATTGTGTTGTTGAACCCTCATAATACTAATTTTTCAAGCACTGTACATTTAGTTCTTTTCCTGAAATATTGCTGTAACTTAATGTTCGTTTATATGCATTTCTCATGTAATGGGTTATAATTGCTTGCAAATACACACCTACATCACTTCCAAGGTATCCTCCTTGCAATCATCGAGAATCCAAATCCTTTCAGTGCACTTCATTAACTCTGTTCCATCAGAGGTTTTACAAATTTTACATTTAATGTAGGCAATAATTACATGCTGAATAGAATGCAGTAACCATTTTCACAATAACAGCAGTACAAATAAATGAAAACATGTTCATACTGTGTGGTTTTCAGAGAATGAGTAAGCATTTAGAAGCAAACACAGACATTTCCAATATTTGAGCTTATTATTTTAAGTAATATGAATTTATTCTTGTCAATGGCAGGTGCAAGTGAGCATTTTATTACAATTTTAAGACACCTGCAATATCTGAAGTATTGTTATAAATTATTAGCTTTCAAACACTATTTTTGCTTCCTGTAAAATTAAGTGAAGTGGAAATGTCATGTTTTGCAATTAGGTGCTTCATAACTGCTTATAAGGAACTACACCCTTTCCTTTTTGAGAGTGAGAACACCAAGTTTTGAATTCTTTTTCTCCCTTAGTAGTCTTCTTAAGCTGCAAATAGTGGCACTTTCATCAATAACAAGGCCAAGCTTGTGAAAACAAGTGTCAGTTTTGCCAGTGATATTATAGGTTGTTACATGAACATTACCAGAAATTTCCAGATGCTTTCCACTAGGTTCAAAATAGGCCCAAACCTTTATATTTTATCTCCGAGTATATCATGTTGTCGGTAGATCTGCTGGTAGTTGTAATACATCTGAGGGTGTTTTTAATATATCAGCATCCTTAAGAAACTTTCCAGGTATTCTATTACAGGCTGTAGTTTGGAATGAAAGAGTTTTCCTAACTTCTACATGTTTTTCTGACAGTCAAAAAGTGTGGAGTTATGAAAGTCTGTAACTAAGTATCACATATATTCAGCTATGGCAACTGAAGTAATTACTTTATCATGATTCAAAATCAGAGGCTGAAACTGAATATTTCCTTTTTTACTTAATATGCTTAAATTTGTTGTGGCACAAACTTTTGAGGAAGGGAGTAAGCCAACAGATGGTGAATTTATTTAAAGCTCTATACAAGGACAACACATTCTGTGAAAGTAGGAGTAGGATTGGTGACAAAAGAAGTAAACCAAAGGAAGGGGCTACGACAAGGATGTAAATTAAGTCCAGTGTTATTTAATCTGTACATTGATGATATCCTCACTGAGATAGGAAGGAATAATAATTGGTTGCCTACGATAAATATGGTATCAATCCCTGGGTTATTATTCACTGATGATTTAGTGATAGGATCAGTTTCAACGATTGGTTTGAAGCAGTCCCTACAGCAAATGAATAAATACTGTGATGAGTGGAATTTGAAAGTAAATCAAGAGAAGACTCAAATTATAGTGTTTAAGAAAGGTGCCAAACTGAGCAAGTATGAAAAGTGGAAGAATGGAGAGAAGGAATATAAAGTGGTCAGAGACTGTATATATTTAGGGGTTAAAATGGATGGGAGTGGAAAATGGGAGAAACAGAAGAAACTGGTATTGACAAAGGGGAAAGGGGCAATGGCAGCGATTAGAGGGTGCAAATATAGAATACCAGATATAAATGTTAAATGGCTAGAGAAAATATATAACACAGTAGTTGAAGCAAAAATGTTATATGGTAGTGAAATATGGGGAGTAGAACGAGGCTGGGAAGAGATAGATATGGTACATAGGAGTTTCTGCAGAGAAGTTTTAGGCCTGCCAAATGCTACAGTTAAGGAATTTGCTCAAATTGAAATGCAGAGAGTGGGGGGAAAGGGGTAATAATGGAGAGAGCTCTTAAATATTGGTACAGACTATTAAATTTAGAAGAGAAGAATTTGTTGAGACAGTGTTTGGAATTCCAAGAAAGGAGCTTAAAGAAGAATGGGTGGAGTTATAGTATACAAACTAATTTGGAAAATAGTGGTCTAGAGGAAATCTGGAGAAGGAGGGAAAATAATGCTAAGGGTTTTTGGAAAGAAGCTAGGCAGAGGTTTGAAGATATAGAGATACAAAATTTATTTAGCAACATTGGGAACAAAAGTTCCTTGGAATCATGTATGTTAATAAAAAATGTATGGGCTAGAGAACAGTATGTGGATAACTCAAATAAGGAACAAAGAGAAAGTATTGCCTGGGCACGAGCAGGTGTATGGAGATTAATAGGAATGAGAAATGGGTTCCCACAGAATCAGTGCCCAATATGTGGGGAAAGAGAAGATTTAGAACATATCATTTTTTACTGTAAAGGTACACAGGATTGGAGAAAGGTAGCTATAAATGGGAAATGGTTAAAACGGGACAGGAAAGTAGCTTTAAGCAAGATTTTTAACAAGGATAGTAAAAAGGTAGGAGAATACTTGTCCAAAGTTAAAAAGAAATGGTTATGGACAGTAAAAAGAGATGTAAATTAATTTTATCAAGTGATGTTAAGTTATGTAATTATATTATTATTATTATTTTTTTATATATTATTACTATAAGATTATTATTTTGGTATCATTACTATCATTTTTACTACTAATTGTATTATTATCATCGTTTTTTTATGTTATAATAAGAGTGTAATATGGGTAGAATATGGCAAGATAACAGCTTGGGCTGATGTATAGCCATATTCTAAGGAAGATTGCTAGCACAAATAAATAAATAAATAAATAAATTAATATGCATTTTGATCTTTTGGTGTTAATGTTTAGTCCTGTTTCATTGAATTTTTAAAGTGCAATATTGGTTAGAGATTTGCAGAATTTTCACTGTTTGCTTTGATGAGATTGTTGTTTGCAAATCCCATAACCATCAAATTGGAAACATAGGGGCTAACTGATTATCCATATTCTGCAGAATTCCCATCCAATGATAATTCTTTGAGGATATGATCTGTAGCTAGGTTGTATAAGCTCAAAGAAAGTGGTGATCCCTGCATTACCCCCTCAATGAAAGACTGATTTTTTATGATTAGCTTCAATTTGGTTAGTACCATTTCACTGTAGTTCCATGATGAGATTCATGATCATAGGTGGTAGTGAAAGTGATGCAAGAGTTTCTTCAAGATGTCTGTTCTCCACATCAAAGGCATTGCTAATGTCGAACACTAAAGTGGCATCATCTTGTTAGCTTTAGCAGATGTGGGAATAGATTCTAAAATTGTAGAATTGATCCAAGCACCTGGCTGATTTGTAAAACCTCTTTGATTTTCATTGAAATCAGTTAACATTCTAAGATGTTTATCTAATACTTGCTCTATTATCCTCCTGATTACCAAGCGTATGGTTATCAGTCGCCAATTTGTCAGATTCGAGAGGTCTCCATCTTTGAATATTAAAACAGCTCTAGCTTGTTTTAAGCAGGGTGGAACAACAGTTTGTGCTAACATGTAGAAGGTTATAAGAGCTAGTATGTCATGACATTCGTCATCTTTGAATGCTCTTATTAGCACATGATCAGTGCAGTGTCAATCGCAATGTTATGCATTGCAGCAGATATTTCTTGTTTGCTTATTTTGATATTTTGTGTGGATTCAACAGACAATTGTTCTGTCTCCAGGACGTCTGACGGATACTCATGATATATGCAGTTGTTTGGAACAGAAAACTGGTTAGAAAAAATTATGGTACGTATATTTTGTTAATATCCACTTTGCACATGCACCTTTACTTTGATTAAGAATTGAGTGTACAGCTTTTCTGCATTGATTATAGTACTGAAACTGCGTCTTGTGATATAAGTATCTTTCGCAGCATTTTTCTCTATCCATCTTGTTTGCTCTCTCATGATTAGTATTGTTCTTTTAGGTCTTTTGAATATTAAAATCTCTCTTATATTTTCTTGCCTCAAAAAACTGAATGACAGGATGTTTAGAACTGGGGAGGAGATGCACAGCTTTTGCCAAGAAGATAGAGTAGTCCCTGACCGTGTTGCAAAAAAATATCATTATTCTCTGATAAGGTGTAAAAAACAGATAGCAATTTTAACGTATTTGATTTGTGAGTATTTAGATTGTTATTTTCTACTTTGCTATTCTGGTTATTAGCAGATGATCTGTTAATTTGGTTGTCCAAATTTTCTGAGAGGACAGGTTTCCATTTCATCCTGTAACATTCAGGTTGTCTTGAAGCAATTGTGGATCTGTGCTCTTTGGGATGAACTTTACTAATGTGAACTGTAACATCGAAGTTACCTGTATAGATTTTTCCACAATAAGGTAACGTTTCATTACAGCTAATATTAGCTTCAAATGTCTCAGAAGATGATGCATTACTTAGTACTGTAGAATTTTGTTTACTATCCATCATAGCATACTCATATTCACCATATAATGTCTTATGTTTGGTTAATCTTCAGTTGTTATTTGTTTTATCCAAATTAGTATAAATGGGGTTAGAGAAATAATCACACTATTTATTATGTAATTAGTGGATGAAAATCGTTACCTTTATTTACACATTTAATACTCATATAAAAGCTGAGGAGATACAATAAGTCAGTAAATCAATGACATAGCCACCTCTTAACTTCAGAGTTCTGGTATGAAGTAAACATACTATAAAAGCTCAGTACTGATTACCTTGTGTACCTGTATTCAAACTTTAGAAATTTATGAAGGATAAAAAAAAGTTTGATCGATTGTTTAGCAGATGAGAACCTTGATTTTGTTGCAATGTTCTTCCATTTTCATAGCCACAGTATATCCTTGTGTGTGGAAAAGTAGTTTTCTTCATTGTGCTGAAGAATTTTGTAGAATGCCTGCCTAGCGTCTGCATGCAACACTAATTTGGCCTGAACATTAGGATACAAAGCCTGCAAATTGTTTAAAATTGCTGGTGTGTCCAAGTCTTCATTTTTGTGGCTTTTACATGTTCTGTTTCATCTTGATTTTTTTTTTCTTTTTTTTTTTTGTTCATTTTTGGCCACAGTTTGTGCAGAAAATGAGCCATCGACAGGTACATGGAATAATGATTGGAATAAGATGTAAACAATGATTTAGCGGCATTTTGGACTAAACGGGGAGTCGGACCATTAGAGGCCAGACTAACTGGGATCTTCTATTATTACTATTATTATTATTATTATTATTATTATTATTATTATTATTATTATTATTATTATTATTATTGTCGTCGTCGTCGTTGTTGTTGTCGTCGTCATCACTATCATCAGCAGCAGCATCATAATATTTTCTCATGCTATGCTATCCTAATTCTTTTTTCAAATTTTGGCTCTATTTTCATTTCCAGACATTCTATTGAAGAGTGAAAATCATGTCTATATTTCTGCATAATGGCACAATTAATGGCCACTCATACTTTGTAATTTTTAATCTGCTTAACCACATTATTCTCTTCTTGCTTGTGTACTTTCCCTTCCATTATTGCAAATATCAACATTTTTTTTAGTGTATTGATATGAAAATCACACTGTTCACTTTCCAGCATGAATACCACACATTTTTAATATATTCTTAATATATAATATATAAATATTTTTAATATAAAATATTTTTTGTAATAAAAAAGTAATACCAGATGTTACCCATAGCAGTAATAAAGATAAGATAATGATGTCAGTAACGACCACGATGTGGTTTTAATACTGTGTTTTAAAATTTTCTCATATTGTTGCTTTTGATACAATATACCTGACATTCAATGGTTTTATGACATTATAAGATTATACCTTGCCAACTGTAAAGACAGTTGAAATAGCAATGCTTAAACAAGCAGGCTTTGGATACAAAGCTGATAAATTCAAAATGGTACAGAATTAAATAAACTTCATTAATACACTTACAGTTTCAGTGCAGATCTGCTAAAACCATTGTTTGTGCTTTGTGCCGAGAAACTATATTGTCATCCTATTTCAAAATTCTGGGCTTAACTAAAGCCAGGGTTGCCAGGTGCACAAGATAAAAATAGGAGGCAAAATCTCAAATCAGGATTAAGACAAGAAATCAAATCACATTAATCATTCAATGCATAATCTTGTCTGTTATTCATTTTCATAGCTACATAAACTTATGATGTATTATGTACTTATTATCGCATTAAAAATGGTTAAGAAGGCATTATGCTGAGCAAAAACTGATAGAGAGAGATATAGAAATTCAAAGTTAGGCTTTATCCTAGTACATACTATTTAACACAGTGTTGGAATCATCCAACAGGTAGTATGCGGTCTTAATACCACAACTCATTGCATTATAGGAGTGATTATTCTTTGTGCAGGAAATGTTTGAATTAACTTGGCCAAGGTAATTTAAAATTAAACAAAACATTATGTTTAGGGACACGTACCATTAACTGTGTTACTTCCTGCAATTAATTCTCATTTTTACTAACACTTTGAAATGTAAACAAGCTAAGTGGCAAAAAAAAAAAAGAAGAAGCAGAAATAAACATTAACGAATATCAACTTATTTCTACCTCCTTTGCAATAAGGATTATGTGAATTGCGTTAATAAGTCTGCATTTATAGATGATTTACTTAACCATTTGATTAATACAATTGTAACCACTTCGGAGAGGAATCATATTCCACGTGTGACAGATAGTAGAAGAAATGGTCAGCTGGGAGATTACCAGAGAGAATCAGCACATACATCACCAGTGACAAAGCCAGTGTCACTGCCAGCCGAGCTGAGGAGGGGTGGGGAAAATACAGCATCAGTGACATCACCGAGAAGGTCGGTACAACCCGAATCACAGCTGATTGAAGACACATGGAGGGAGGCCATGGGAGCAACAGCTGCCTTAGATGTAGGAATCAAGAAGCCTTAAGTATTGTATCAATGGTGTTGAGTAGTATTTCGGAAGTGAAAGATCGTATGTGTACAAGAAAACAGGTGGATCTAGAGAAGTTTACATTTGAGAGGAAAGATTCGGTGTAGGAATTTGAGTTATCGATAGTGAGTTGGAATGTGGAGGGCCTATTAGAGAAAGTGCATAGCGGTGAAATTCAGCAAGTGTTAAAAAGTGCCAATATGATAATTGTAGTGAAAGCATGGTTAGAAAGTAAAACGAATATAGAATTACCTGCGTTTGAATTTTATAGTGTAAATGGTGTGAAAGATATGGGAAACTATTTGGGTAAAGTCAAAGAGAAATGGTTAATAATGACTACAAAGAAGATGGGGCTAAAGGCAGATGAAATAGACAAATAATGTAAGCAAGTAGATAGTGGTCATCAATACACGGAAAACCAGGAGTTGTGTGTATTGAGACCATAAATTAGAATAAGCAAGCAACCAAGAAGAGAATTTATAGTGTAAATTGCCTAGTGTTATTGTAGTCTAAAATGTATGTAATTTTATGAAGTAATTGTGAGTGTTGAGAAATAAAGATTCATTCATTCATACAACCAGAAAATTTACCTGTTGATGTTAAATATTAAACCAAAACCACTTTTCATTAATACTCCAAACATCATTAACAGCAGAGAAGGGAAAAGTGAAGTCAGAATACACCATAAAAATGGATGATAAATTAGGAAGTAAAGTTTTATTGCATAAACATAATATTTTGAAAGCGTCCACCAAAAGAAATAAGAGAATGGATTGACGTATAAGGAATTGCTGATAATAAGAAAACAATTTGGAGAACTCATACAAATTGCAAGATAGATGGAATACAACAGGAAGATCCCACAAACAAGTTTTAAAATATATTTAGTAAAGTTTTAAAAAAGCAAACAATGCAGCACATTAAGATTACACAAAATAAACTCATTATGGAAACACTGCTACATCATGAATAACATTAAAATGAAAGCAATGATAAATATTAATAATTATAAACATTAAAATGGTGTTCAGGAGAGAGAATTTTCACAAAAACTATGTATTAATAATGTAATTACCTTATAACATAGGTCTTTTTGTGAAAAAAGACATTTGTGATAGAATTATATAGTTGAACGACATAATATGATATGAGACTGTTACATATTTTAATTTTCATTTATGTGGTGCATATAATTATGAATTGATATGATTTTTTTATCACTTTCATGAATACTTGTTAATATCCAGGCATTATTAATTAGTTATTTTGTTAATCGCTTATATGTGTTGGTGTCTTTATTAAGTGCATTTATCATAAATCATGTGTAATTAAAAATTATACTCTGTTATCGCAGCCTTCTTCATATAAAACATAGTCACTATAACTGACATATTCAATTTATACCATATCTATGCAGATATGTGGTTACTGATTTTGTAACTGCATAGACTATGGCTCCTTAAAGGTATCCAAGAGAGAGAAAATTTTCTTCACATTGCACCAGTCACTCATACTGAATGGTATGTCTCAACAACACATTTTCATGATCGAACACAACTAAAAGTCGGTAACACATATTTGAAGATAATAACATGATAATTGTTTAATATCATTAAATCAAAATTGTATTATTTGAAATAGAGTGCTAAGCCAGGAGTGGAGCAGTGAGGATGCATGTCAGGAGAGCTCAAGGTAGTTAAGAAAGAAGGGCATAAGTAACAAAAAATGGGTGTCAATCTAGAGAAAAAATTGGGCATTTTAGCAACATGAAAAGCTATCGAATTAACAAGAAAGGAAGCAAAGAAGAATTGGTGAATATCTTTACCCTACTGAGTGTGATTGGCGTGCTACTAATTATTGGAAGAGTGAAAATCAATTCAGGGCTTAAGGATAACCAAGAAGCTTTGGAGAAAATTTTAAAAAAATATGCAAGGGATGGGAGAAAGACTGGGAAGTAAAATGAATAATTTAAGAAAAGAGATAAGGATGGAATTACAGCAAATTAAGACAGAAGTTCAGGGTGTCAATAGAAGAATGGAAGCTCTGGAGGACAAGCATAGGAGATTCAATCTAGTGATGTCAGGCATGCAGGAAAGAGGGGGAATGGCCCATATAGGAGGTAAAAAAGATCTTAGAAGATAAGCTGGAGTTAAAAGGCTGGGAGATCACTGAAGTTTTTCAAGTCAGCAAGCAAAGAGAAAGAAAGATGATTATTGTAAGATTTGTATCCACACAAACAATTTATGAAATATTTAAAAAATACAAAAAAACTAAAGGGGACAGACATTTTCATAAATAGAGATCTACAGATTCAGCAGAGAGCCTTGAAATGAGAATTAATATAACAAATGAAGCAAGTGAGGTCAGAAGGAATGTGAGCTTATATTCGTAATTTATGTTTATACATCAATAGTCAAATGGCCAAGAAAGGAAACACACTAAGGAACATCTGGCATAGAGAAACGGAAATGACTGGGTAGAATGAGAAGTCAAGAAGTCCAAAGGCTGGTGCCACACGCAAGTGTTTTATGGAGAAGATGATTGACAAACTGACACAGAACCTATTGCAGCAAATGGTCAATGTCAAGCAAGAGGTATAATGATGTTACCATTAGAGAAGGTCACGCTGGATCAGAAACTTGTTAAGCAGATGCAACAGCTGGCTGGAAGAAGTAGGTCAAGAGAGAGACAGGAAGAAGTGATTGGAGAATCTACAGCATCAAGTGTTATTTCAATGCATAGGGGGAGTATTCTTCAGCTATTAGGATTGAATGTGATACTGAAATGCAATGGGAAGAAGAAAGGGAAAGCAATGAACTGGGAAGAATGATAAGGATCAGAAACATTTCAATTTTGATCTGGTTCCCAATAGCAAATAAAGGAAGGGGAGAAGGTTATAAAAGTAGGATTTTGGAATTGTGAGGGTTTCTTCAAAGCTCTGTGTTATGGACATATTAACGAAATTTTGCTAAAAGTACAGTTGTTAGCAGTAGTTGAAACATGGTTAGGATATGAGCTACCACAAGTTCAGGGCTTTGAATTTTTAGGGAAAAGCAGTGAAAGGAAGAGTAAGAAAGGAAGGGCATCTGGAGGCTTAGATTTGTGAGTAATGATTCAAAAGGTAAAGTGAAGGAGGAAAATATAAGAAGCTAGGGACTTAATGTGGGTCTTCATAAGATTGGGATTTGTGTCTGGCTATCATTTACAGCCACCCAAGGAGTTCAAAGTTCCATAATACAGAATTTTTTCAGCAATTAGAGAGGGAATTAAACAGGATGAAAGAAGATTATCCTACAAGGCAATATGTGTTAGTTGAGACTTCAATGCTAAGATTAGGGAGTTAGCAGAGGCTGTTTCTCAGGTGAAACTAGTGAAGCACCATTTCAGGTGTTTTCTAACTAGGTGCATTCGAATATAATTTTATCTCTATTTTTTTTTGTATTTATTTATTTATGCTAAACTATATACAAGTGAATATGTCTGGTGTTCAGCCCTGGCTCTTACCAGTCATACTCATATTTTACAATCATTTATTAATTCTAGTTTATTACTCCATTTTGTCTATTTACTGTCCACATCCATTTATTTCTCACTTTGTAGAAAATTTGTCCCATCTTCTTACTGTCATTTTTTACCATGTCAACTACCGCTACTTTTCTATCTATTTTAAACCATTTCTTGTTAATATACTCTTTTCTCCACACTTCGGTCCCCCTACATTCAAATAAAATGTGTTCCACATCCTCCTTTCCGCCACATATAGGGCATTGATTTTGTGAAATACCTTTCCTTAAGCCTTTTAATCTCCATACACCTGCTTTCAGCCATTCAATACCTTCCAGCTCCTCTTTATTTGTCACTTCTATATACTTTTCCCTTCCCCATGAATCTTTCATTGGTATATAGTAGACTAAAGATCTCATGTCAGTTATCTCACTGAATATTTTTTGTATTTCTATGTCCTCAAATCTTTTCCTTGCCAACTTCCAGAAGTTATTCACATTATTTTCTCTTCTTCTCCACATTTCCCCTAACCCACTACTTTCCAAGTTATTTCTGAGGCAATCTACCCATCCCTTGTTCTTTAAACTTTTCTCTTGATATACTAAACACAGTTTTAACAAATTCCTTTCTTCCAATTTCAATATTCTAAACCAATATTTCAATGCCCTTTCCATAATCTTTCCCTTGCTTGGCACTCTACCCAGCTCTATTTGTGCTACCTGTCTGGCAGTTGCATTTGGTAGCCCAAGTATGTCTTTGCAAAATTTCCTATGCATCTCATCTATGACTTCCCATCCTCCTCCTAATCCCATACTTCTATCCCATATAGCATTTTTGCCTCGACCACCATATTGTATACTTTTTCTAACCATCTAATATTTATATTAGGTACTTTGTATTTGCAGCTTCTAGTAGCAGATAGAGCTCCTTTTCCTTTTGCCAGTGCAAATTTCTTTTGTTTATCCCAATTGCCACCACTGTCTATTTTAACTCCTAAATAAATACATTCTCTCACTACCCTGTACTCTTTTTTATTCTCATTCATCCATCTTTCATACTTACTCAATTTCCCCCCTTTTTTGAACACTACAATCTGCGTCTTTTCCTGGTTCACTTTTAAACTCCATTCTTTACAGTAATTATTTAACGCTTGCAAAGATTGTTTTAGGCCATTCACTGTAATTGCACCTATAACTAGGTCATCTGCAAACAGTAATCCTGGTATTTGAATATTATGAATTATTGGCATAGAGTTATTATTTCTCCTAATTTCCATTAATACATCATCTATATATAAATTAAATAGGACTGGACTTAACTTGCATCCTTGTCTAAGGCCTTTCTCTTGTTGTATTTCTCTTGTTACAACCCCTTCCTCCACTCTTATACAAAAGGTATTTTCCTTATATAATGCTCTAAGGGTGTAAACCATTTGTTTACTCACTCCTTTAGTCAGCAACTTATGCCACAACAATTGAAGCTCTATCCGATCATACGCTTTCTCTAGATCCACAAATGCCATGTATAACTTCCCTCTTTGTCTTTCAAATATTTTTATACCAGAGTTTTTATAATAAATAAATTGTCAACTGTCCTCCTCCCTTTTCTAAAGCCCATCTGAATTCGGCAAGAATGGTATATTCTTCAACCCATTTTTGTATCCTGCTTGCCATAATGCCAGTAAAAATGTTTCCTACATTTGATAGTAGTGCAATGCCTCTATAGTTATTTGGTTTGTCGACATTACCCTTGCCTTTGTATATTGGATGTATGATTGCTTTCCTCCACTTTTCTGGTATATAACCCTTCACTTTAATTGTGTTAAATAAGTCTACTAGAACCTTAGTTCTATTTATTTCAATGCACCACTCCTTAAGGAACTCTGTCGGGATCCCATCTATTCCAGATGCTTTGTTTCTCTTCATTAATTTCACCTGCTGGATTATTTCTTCACTTCTTATTATATCATCAAGTATATCTACATAGTTATTACCTATCTCCCAATTTCCTATCTCATTTTTGTTCCTTTTCCCGCCATACAATTTTTTAAAATACTCCATCCATTCTACTGGTTGTATATTGGGTTTTGTTACATATTTATTATACATTGATTTCATAACCTTCCATACCTCATTTGGATTATTTTCGTTTAGTACTCGTATCAAATTATTTTCATATTTTTTCATCCAGCTTATTTTCTTTTGTTCCAGTAGTGAATTATATAAATCCCTCCCTTGCATATACTCTTTCTTTAATTCTATGTATCCTAATTCCCTCCACTTTATGAGCAACTGTTTGACTTGTCTTTTAGCTACTCTACATTCTTCATCAAACCGACCCTCATCTCTTTTGTAAACCTTCTTTCTCCTTTTCATTTCCTCCCCAGCCCTTGTCATAATGATATTTAAAATATTCATAGCACTTTCAATTTCTTGTTCTTTTATCATAAAACTTATTCTACTCTGACATATCAGGCCATAATTAGAATTTAGTGTCTGCCTAAATTTATTGCAATACTCTTCCTTCCATTTATATATACTATATTCTTCTATATTACATTTTCCTCCTTTAAGTTATAGACCATTTGCTCTGTGTGTATTTTTATGTCTACTATCAATGAAAAATGTCCACTGTTGGAACTTAAATTTAGTATCTTAAAATTACTTTAAAGATACCCCATATTAATTGGCCATAATACATAATCGATCACACTTGCCCATTATTACCAACATACGTATACTCTCCATTCACATCTTCTCCATATTTCCCATTCAAAATATCAAAGGCATTTAATTCACAGAATTCTATAAATTTCATATACCCTTTATCAATTATCTTATCCTTGCTGTATCTAATCTTCTCAGGTTTCTCCAATATTTCATTACTCATCCAACTATTCCCTCCATTAACATCATTTTCGCCAATCCTAATGTTAAAATCTCCCATTAATATAACCTCAGAATTAGCATATCTCTCCTTTAACTTTTCTATTTCTATCTCTAGGTGTTTGAGAAGGTCCGGATTATGAAAGCGCGACCGACGGAAGCAGAGGATTGTATACTATACCTATACATATAACATTTTCAACTATTTGTTTCTCCTCTAATACAATCCATAGTATTTCTTTTCTCTTTGACCAAGTTTCTTTAACTCCTTTACTTAACGTCTTCCTTATAAAAAGGTCTATGCCTCCAGATACCCTCCCCTTTCTTGCTACCCTATCTCCTTTTATCCCTACGAAATCAAAGTCCTTTAAGTAAACCTGGTCCTCTTTTAGCCATGTTTCCACTACTGCGAGATAGTCAAGTTTCATCAATAATTGCTTTACACTCCCTGCATATATTTTATTTTTGACTCCCTCCCTCCTTATATTCTCCATTCCCTATTGTGAACCTGATCTAAATCTAAATGTTTCTAGTGTTTTTATACTCCTTAATTGTATCCCTTCTCTAGAAGGAGCCGGTTTATTTCTATCTAACACTAGAATGCTACCATGCTCGGACGATACAATACTGTCTTCCTCCCCTTCTGTGTTCTCCCCACTACTCTGTTGCCACGCCTTCTTTCCCTTCGTTGCCAAATTACATGCTGCTATTACTTCCCCTCTTCTCGGAGACACTATTTTCTTAGGTGATGTCTCTCCACTGGCTCCTCCTCCTGTTACTTCCTCTGTTGACATCATTACTTCATCAGCTGTTGCTTCTCACCTAGTGATGTTGGATGACGTCCTGTCTACGTATGCTATTCTCATCTCAGTGCTTACAGGTGAATTCTGGTTCAAACACACTCTTTCTCCGTCTTCACCCATATCCGTTCCTTTTTGCTTGGACTTTGGTCTTCCTAATGTTGGCGTTGACTTCTGCCGAGTAATTTCCTTTGCGCTTGTTTGGGGCTCTCTTGTCTCCTTCTTGTCCAAATACGGTGTTCTTTCTCCGTCGATCCACAACTGAAAATTTCTAATATAAGCTCTTCTTCCCTGGGCTCTTGCTTCTTTCATTTTTTGCACCAAATTTCTTTGCAGAGCTCTCTTCTGAGGTGATAAGTCTTTATTAATAAAGATATCTGTTCCTTTTAATTTCTTAGCTCTTTTAAGTACTTCATGTACTAATTGGGCTGCTGCAAATTTCACTATAATTGCTCTCTTACCACGTCTTCCAACATGATAGGCTTCAATAATTTCCCACCTATACAATTCCAAATCCAGCTTTTCCTTCATTATATCAAATGTTTCTTCTGCTGGCCATTTATCTCTTCTTTCCTTAACTCCTATGAATATTAAATTAAATCTTCTCTCCCTTTCTTCCAATCTTTCCATTCTTTCCTTAACCATTTCAAGTTCCCTTCTTGTTTCCTGCACCTCAACTCTGACATCTTCTTTGATATCTGTTGCCATCTTTTCCAATTGTTTACTTATTTGTTGTTCCATGCCTTCTATTTTGTTGATTTTCTCAATTAGATTTTCCAGCATCATTATTATTATATCAGCCGGGCCGGGGTTTACCTCAATTCCTCCAATCACTAACAAGAAAGTTATAATACTTGCTAATACCAGTATATTTGTCATCTTCTCTCCAAAATTGTTTTAACTGTTCACCAATTTTACTATTCTGAACGTCCAATTCTTGCTCTATAAACTGTAATATCCACTCCCATTGTAACTTAGATCCTTCTTCCTTCATCACAGGAGCACCTCTCAAACACAACCTTTCTCTACCACTGCTGGCTTAGCACTCCATCTCTATTTTAAACGTTTTATATTTAAATATTATACTACTCCACTATGAATCACTATGTTAAGAGTGAAAATTACCCTTTCCGAAGTGTTACTGCAGCAGTGGCAGGGCTGTACTTGTGGATCTAGGATGTTCAGCTGCACTGTTTATATTTGGTTGCCATAACAACCAACTCAAGCTTGAACTGTAGGAGTGCTGTGTACCTCCCACAAACTACCTGCTACAACGTTATGTTGAAGCTAAAATACTGGATTTTTGGAGTAGAATGGCCCCTTGTAGAGGCTATTCAGTTTTCATTGACACTTGTGAAATCTTTTGTAAGCCTATAAACATTACTTCCTTTAGATAATAGAATGTTTTCCCTCACAAATCATCTTTCAAACTCCAAGTTTTGGGACTTGGACCTTCAGTGTCAGTTCAGTTTATATGCGAAAACAATCTGAGCATACCAATTGTTGTCTTATGTGTATGGTCTTAGAAGTTCGCGTATGAATTAAAGTATCAACAATAAGTTTGTCTTTAAACCATTGGTGATTTGCCATGAATCTGAAAAATGACGAAGTGTATTGTGTGTTACAAAAATCGTTTTCATGGTGAACTGAGGACGATAGAAGAGAAGTGATATTTACAGGTAGACCCAAGCCAATTATTAGTGAATCAGCATATAAAGTGAAAAGGAAAGGTGTGAAGTGTTACATCAGACATTTTAAAAGCTTATGGTATAGTGTGTACACCAGCCAAAAGGATAAAAGAGTCAGCTTAACATACTAGAAATAGGCAAATGCATGTCTTGTTTTATGTGAAAAGAGCTTCACATATAGTTTAGGCCACAAGTTCACTGAGGGTTAGAAATTGGTGGGTTGAACATTTAGTGGGAAATGGAACGGAAGAGAAAGTAATGAAGGGGGCCAAGACATAGTAAAGACAAAGTTGCAAATAAGGAAGATATTAAATTAATGGAGTTTTGTGAAAACAGTGAGTTAGTTGTTGGGCAGAGGACACAACAGGTGAATTTACTTTTTCAAGTAATGTGGGTCGCAGTGCGAGACTATATTATGTGTAGTAGAGAAATATTGTATAGATGAAAATAATGCAAATTGGAGAAGGAAAATTGATATGCATGTGTAAAGTAATGGGAATGTGGAAAAAAGAGTTTATAGACCAGAAGTGGTGGAAAATAGATAAACAACTTTAATAAAAACTTTTTGTAAAGATAGGAATATAGAACAGTATTTAAATAAAGTGAAGAATAAGTGGATCTGGACATTGAAAAGGAAAAAATAATAAAATAAACTTATAGCTAATTACACCAAATGAATTGAGCAGTATACAAGAGTATTATTGTAAATTGTAAATATGAATATGATGGTAAAGAGCCTGGCCTGAAGACCAAGTCATATTTGCATGTAATTGGCTTAGTACAAATAAACTAAACTTATTTGAAATATTAAATAATAAAATATATTTGTTACCAACAACTTAATTTTCAAAATCCACATAGTAAAATATTTAATTCTCTAGCTTACCACACCCCGACGTAAAGGCCCATTGCTCGATCATCAAACTGGAGGACAAATATATTTAACTTGTTAAAACTAATATCTCCAGAATCAACACTTCAAAAATCCTCCAAATGATGACAATTTTGGGGCATGCCAGCATAAAAAGAAACTCATTAAATGGCAACAAATGTATGAGGCTCCCATCATTAAAAAAATCTGATGTGTTACACCCACATGATTTTCTCTACTCTTGTACAAACTATTTTTACAAGCGCTTATTCTCCATATGCTTCATGTTAATCTAGATATCGAGATGTTAATCTTATTGCTAATTTTGTTGTAGATGCAAGGGGAATTGGTAGGCTTTAAGCGATAGTCAAATATTTTAAGAGCTGGTTGCTATGTGGAGTATTCCATTCTGTTTGCATTACCAGGACAAAAAAAAAATGAATAACGAATTCCCATTTGAGAAAAAGTATAAGTATTGGAAAATGTAAGGGAATAACAAGCAATATCTCGAAAATGGTTCACTCAACAAAAAAAATGTATATGACATAAATTGTGTATTTTAGCATGATCTACATTTTTTGTGTAGTAAAATTTTGTCTATCTCTTATGGTTTACCAGTTATGCAAAGCTCGTTCATAATGAAGAATACTTTTGGAGACATCCCCAGAAAATTCAAGATATACATTTTATTTCACATAAAAATGTCTTAAACATGTAATACTTTAATCAAAATCATTCGAGTCATTTTTGAGAAAATTAAAATTTTCTAAAAATGTTCCATGTAAAGGGTAATCTGGGGTGGGGGGATTTTCTTGAAAACCTTTGTGTCGCATCTCTAGAAGATACTGAACCTAAATACCAAGTTTGGTGTTTATCCGACTGTTTGTTTCTGAGTTATACTGTTCACAGACACACACACGGACATGTTTCCAAAAATACCTTTTTTGGATTCAGGAGGCCTCAAAACATGTATTTCCGGTGAAATCTCAGTATCAAATTTTTGGGTGGAATGCAATACTTCCCCTACTTATTATACGTAGTAGAGAAAGCAAAAATCCTTCACCTCTCTGCAAAAACATTTTAATATTACATCAATATAGTATTCAGAGAATTCAATCAGTTTCAAGACCTCTCTTTACATTAACGTATCTGTACAATATTTTCCCAGGGTCATTCTCCATTAAACTACAATTTCCAACCCGTATTTCTCCATACCTTGGATTTAAGTTGCCAACTATCAACCAACCATTTCCCAATTACCACTAACTTTTGAACTTCCTTCCACAATCTTCTTTGTCAATCTCACAATCCTAAAAATTAAGCCCTCTCCCTTGACTGTTTCCTATTCAAATTGAAATCCTAGAGTTTCCTTTGAGTCCTGAAGACAATGCTCAAAATATCCCTATCCCATCTTTACTGTCTCATTGTTCACAAATCTAAGTTCTCTCTTTTGACAGGGCTGTTTTGATTAAACTACCTGAGCTGTATAAAATAATCGTAGATGATTTATTAGAGTATATCCTATATCCTCTTCAATAGTAACATCACTGACTTACCAAGCAGTTGATCTTGAAATTCTCCCCCGCCCCTCTTTATACCTCTTACTTGTATACACTTACCTAATCGGAAGTATCAACCTTTTGTGTTCTCCACTCTACCTGTACTTAAAGTTTTACAAACCTGTCATGAGATTTGCCAATTCATTTCCTTTTTTCCACATGAACATGCATTTGTAATCCCTTTTTATCCTGCAAGATCCAAAGTTGGAAGTTATATGTATACCCTCACCTTCCCTTATCTCTTGACCTTTTCATTTGTTGCACTAAGTTACTCTTTAGTCTTGATTATCCCAGTGATGAATCTCTGCTAATAAATGTCTGGGTACCTTTTAACTTCTTGGCTTGGCTCAGCACATCATAGCATCATACATAGATATGAATCTCCCTTTTCTTTGTCTTCCATTCCAATAAGCATCCAAATCTCGCAGCCTCATTCCTGGCTTTTCTCATAAAATTTCTTATCTCCTCGAACAGGCCAGATTCCTCTTCTCTCTTGTGCTCTAGAAAATAACAGATTCAGCTTCAAAAACCACTTTTCTATTTTCTTTATTGTATTCTGACACTATCCAATCAATTTTGCCAAGTAGTAACATTGTATCTTAATAAATGTATAGACCTAAAGAGTTTTAAATTTGGAGCAACTGTCGTATTGTATTGAGATGATTCAGCAAAATTAATGAATAACTGAAAATTTTTATTACTTATGTACATTTTCTCATGTGTCAGATGAAAGATAAACAACTCTTAGTTACTATGGATATGATAATGCAATGCTTTCAAAAACCAGAGTTGTTTCCTCTTTAATTTTTACTTTCTCTACTACTTACCTATAGTAAGTGGAGGAACTATTGCATTCCAAAAATTCAATGCTGAGATTTCACCATTAATATAGGCATTTAGGATCCCAGAACCCAAAAAAGCATAGAGAGAGAGAGGGAGGGAGGGAGAGAGGGAGAGAAGCATTACTCAGAATAGCTGATTAAACCCAAACTTGGTATTTAAATTTAGCATCCTCCAAGACTGTGACACAAAGATTTTCAAGAAAATCCCCCATGCCAAATTACTCTTTACATTGAAAAAACTTTGATATTTTTTTATTTTCTCAAAAATGGCTCTTAAAGATTTTGATTAAAATACTACATATTTAAGATATTTACATGGCAAATAAAACCATATTGTGAATTTTCTGGGGAATAGCCTGCGAAGTCCTCTTCATTCTGAATGACTTTGTATAATTAGTAAACCCTAAGAAATAGCTGAAATCTTACTACACAAAAAAATGTAGATTTTGTTAAAGTAAACAATTTATGTCAAATAAATTTTTTGTGGCATTAACCATTTCTGAGGTATTGTATTATAACATTTAACATTTTAGTTATTGATTTGAATTTTAAAATACGTATACATTTTTCAAGTGGTAAGTTGCTATTCATTTTCGTCGTCATGCAAGGAGCATCGAATTTCAAACCATTACATAGTGATTGCTGTATAAAAATCGGACTCACTTTAGTTTGCTGTATCCTTCTTATACCTACAACAAAATTGTTTAAATGTGTAATGATAATGAACGTTTAATTTGATTAACAAGAAGTTGGTAGAAGAACAAGCTTTTTTAAGAACAGTTTGTAGAAGAGTGAGTAGGGAAATTCATGTGCATGCAACATGTGAGATTTTTTTCCTTACTCTCCTTTGCAACCTCCTTTACTCAACAGCTCCTCCATTGTTTCTGAGTTATTGATGAGCTTTTATAATATTGTATAAAACTCGATAGCACCAGAATTCATCTTCATGCCTCCAATAATAAGCAATGACAAACAACTGTTAGCATAACAAAAATATTCATTGGCAGCCCCAATTTCATCCAATATAAACCTATTCTTGCTTCATAGATCTCAGCATTAATTGCTGATGCTGCTAATTCCTTTCTTATTGTGTGGAGCAAGAGCTTCACTGATCACGATCATCTACCCTGGCTGCTTTCTTAGTGGTGCTTGTGAAGAAAGATACAAATTCAAAAAATCTGATTTACAGGTTCAGACCAAAACATCAACTTATTGTTTTTGAAAATATCATACAGAGCCAACAAAATATTAGGTAGATTATTTATTATGGCATCTATGACTTCAGTGGGACAAGCCAATTGAGTTAATGACAATGACTTAAAAGTTTATAGTATAAGTTGACAGCTAATGAATAAATTGTTTGAAACAGTGTACTGGTTTTTTAATGTGATTGTAACAATATTTTACCTGATGAATACTGATTAACTCTAAGCTCTGTGTGCCTGGGCTCATTTCACCCATTTCATTTATTCTAGCTGCAATATGATCAAATTGGTTAAAGGACATTCAACCTTTAGATAGCTCTTCAGCTTAAACTCTGTTTAGCGATTACTCAACAAATCTAACAGTTAAACACACTGTTTATGATATTTCATTCCAGAAGTCGTTTGATTTTGGTCCGAGTTTGCTGGATGAAATGGATGCAGTCTTTAGGTCTCTTGGTGGTTCTCCAACTCCTGCACCTCCTCCAGCTTCACCCCTTGAAGAAACCATAAATGTCCATAATGAATTAAGGGAAATGGCTGCAAAGGTGAACACAGGAAAGAAGAAACAGGCAACGGTAAGTGTTTCTGAACACCCAAAGATAAAGCATGCATGGTGAGAAAATATAAGTTGATGTAAAAATGTACGTAACAGATGAATTGGTTAGAGTCCATTTACATACCTGCTCAATTACAACATAAATAAATAATGCAGAGCATTACAAACCAACTTTGAGTCAGTAATAAACTTGGTGTTGCAAAGAGATTATGATTTAGTAACTTATTCAATTTTTATTTGTGACTGCCATTAAAATTCCTAAGCAAAAGATAAAATGCATCAAACATTACTTCATAAGGAGGCATATTGTCTCCTATAGGAAGGCCAACATCCTCCCTCCAAATTTATAAACTCACTTATTCATTCCACATCCTTATATTAAGGATTTTTATGTATGAGCTCTCACATTTTCCAGGTTCTTAATTAGCTCATTCTATGCCTTATGCTATTACTTTCAATACTGCTTTCCAACAGCAGGTAGATGAAGTATTGTTTTGCAGCCAAAAATTTTATATTGAGATTTCACCAGAAATAAATATTTTGAATTCCACTGATCCCAGAAAATGCATTTTTAGAAACTTAGCTAGAGAGAGAGAGAGGGAGAGAGACAGAGAGAAGTTCCTATTTAGGTAAAGCAATTTTTGAGATTCATACATTTTCATGGAACTTCTCCCACATAACATACACTACATGATCAAAAGTATCCGGACACCTGGCTGAAAATGACGTACAAGTTCGTGGCACCCTCCATCGGTAATGCTGGAAGTCAATATGGTGTTGGCCCACCCTTAGCCTTGATGACAGCGTTCACTCTTGCAGGCATACTACTTTCAATCAGGTGCTGGAAGGTTTCTTGGGGAATGGCAACCCATTCTTCATGGAGTGCGGAACTGAGGAGAGGTATTGATGTAGGTCGGTGAGGCCTGGCACGAAGTCAGCATTCCAAAACATCCCAAAGGTGTTCTATAGGATTCAAGTCAGGACTCTGTGCAGGCCAGTCCATTACAGGGATGTTATTGTCGTGCAATCACTCTGCCACAGCCCGTGCAGTATGAACAGGTGCTCGATCGTGTTGAAAGATGCAATCGCCATCCCCGAATTGCTCTTCAACAGTGGCAAGCAAAAAGGTGCTTAAAATATCAATATAGGTCTGCGCTGTGATCGTGCCATACAAAACAACAAGGGGTGCAAGCCCCCTCCAGGAAAAACACGACCACACCATAACACCACCTCCGAATTTCACTGTTGGCATTAAACACGCTGGCAGATGACATTCACCGGGCATTCGCCATACCCACACCCTGCCATCGGATTGCCACATTGTGTACCGTGATTCATCACTCCACACAACATTTTGCCACTGTTCAATCGTGTAATGTTGATGCTCCTTACACCAAGCAAGGCATCATTTGGCATTTTCCTGCGTGATGTGTGGCTTATGAGCACCACTCAACCATGGAATCCAAGGTTTCTCACCTCATGCCTAACTGTCATAGTACTTGGAGTGGATCCTGATGCAGTTTGGAATTCCTGTGTGATGGTGTGGATAGATGTCTGCCTATTACTCTTTACGACCCTCTTCAAATGTCGGCGGTCTCTGTCAGTCAACAGACGAGGTCGGCCTGTACACTTTTGTGCTGTACATGTCCCTTCACATTTCCAATTCACTATCACATCAGAAACAGTGGACCTAGGGATGTTTAGGAGTGTGGAAATCTCGCGTACAGACTTCTGACACAAGTGAACCCAATCACCTGACCACGTTCGAAGTCTGTGAGTTCCACGGAGCATTCCATTCTGTTGTTTCACGATGTCTAATGATTACTGAGGTCGCGGATAATGAGTACCTGGCAGTAGGTGGCAGCACAATGCACCTATGATGAAAAACGTATGTTTGTGGGTTTGTGGGGGTGTCCGGATACTTTTGATCACATAATGTATATTGAGGATATTCATGTGACAAATAAAATACACACATATACTAAATTTTATTTCTACTAAGCTTACTGTACATGTAAACATGTCAAACTGTTATAAGTAATAATGTAGAAGCGGTTGTTAGTGAAGTATTTTGAAATGAAAATGAACGAGGAGTAGGAAAACTCATTTACACTCTTCACTTAAGTAGAATTACCTGGACATGTTTCGAGAGTCCCTTGGTCAGCAGCTGACGAGAGCAAGGGACTCTCGAAACATGTCCAGGTAATTCTACTTAAGTGAAGAGTGTAAATAAGTTTTCCTACTCCTCGTTCATTTTCATGTTAAACTCTGTTACTCCATGTCCGCTTTACTTCAATTGGCTGAAGCTGTTTGCGCCATAAAGTATGCATTTCTTACTAGGTGGAGATCATGGGACCAACAGATGACATAGCTGTGATTGAATTTTAACAACATGCTCTCATGCACATGAAGTGGCGTCGAAAGCATGCAATTGTGAAGCATTATTAAATAATATTTAACTTAATAATGGAGTGCTTGCTAGTGCATAATCCTTTTCTTGTTGGAGTCTCTTGATGTGAGGTTCACTATTGGAAAAACAACTTTCCAGCTGTTTCAGTTTCCTTTTGGGATTTCCCCACACTACTAACCTTACACTTATAAATTCAGATTAAAGCTCAATTTGTCATATTGCTATAGCAAAAGGACCTAAAAAATGTGCAACATAATTTTTTTTCTCACCATTATATAAGAGTTTGCCCTTAGGATGCTTAAACTCAAAGGTACCCAACGATTCTGCAACTATGCAGCATTTACATAAGATATGCAGAAAACTTAACAATTTCAGTTGTCATTAAGTTACAATCAGTGTTAATGCATTTCAGCTTTACGCTCAACTGAGGTAATAATCTGTGATCATGCCCAAGCAGTAAACAACCTGTGGTGTTAATATATAAATGAGTCAGAGTCTCTATGTACTTATTTCATCCATGTGTTTGCAATAAATATAATTTTCTAATGATTCTTTGAATATATGAAGACAAACTACTGTTTTAAGTATAATAAGCGATTATGTCCAGCAACCAATAATAGAAGATTAAATGTTTGTGCTTTTGTTGACATGCAGAGTAAAGTAAGGGGAAACTGGGTACAGTTTACACAGCATTGCACGAATGCATTTTTAGATGTCAAATAATATTTTAATTAAAATTAGTGTTGAGTTGGTTGGGACACTATGATTTCACTTACTTAGCAATATGCTACCGTCTTCAGCTTTGGTGAGTATGAAGTCTTGGTTGATGTCATGATTTGAGGCCTAGAGATGATTTGCTACAGCTGATTTGTGTATTGCTTGCTGGTTATGCATCTAAAGTGTTCTTTTGTTCTGATTTCAATGTTTCTTTTTTCTTTTATTTAAATAAACCAGGTTACAATCTGCATGCTTTGTAAGGTAAATGCCCAATTTCTGTTCTTGCAATATTTTGTCTTTTACTGAGGAAGCAAGAAAACTCTCTATGGTGTATTTATTCTGTGGAGTTAAAGCAGTCATATTTCCTGAAGATTTTACTGATGTTATGATTCAGACGAAGATGGTACGTGAATTTGAAGAATTATTGCCATTGTGTGCAGGGGTTTGTGAAATTTGATGGCTTTTTGATTCTGGAATTTTGCTATTACTGATAACTAGGTTAGCATTGAAACCATTCTGTTGTGCTATGCAGAGAGAGTAATTGTATTCTTGTTGATATTCTTCTTTGCTGAGAGGTAGGTTGATCAGTCAGTAGGCAAGACTATTGAATAGGAATGTTGGTGGGTTTTTGGGTTCAAACTTTTGAAATAACTGTCTGTGTGTATGGGTTTTCAGTAGATGCCAAAGGGCAAAGCTGTTTTGTTTTCTGATAATCGTAAGGTATGGAAGAAATCCTTTCTCTGTTTTCAGTATGAATTGGATAAATTTGTACAGTAGGTTGTAAAGTCTGAGTGCATCATCTACAAGTTTTGAGGGTACATGGCAAAAACATTATCTACATATCCGAACCAGGTTTTGAATAAACATGAAGGATTTGGTGATAAGCATTTCTAAGTGCTGGTGAAAACTTCAGCCAAAAAGTGGATTTCCCATAGCAGTCTGAAAGTTTTTTTTCTTGTAGTATTTGTTGTTGAATTGAAAGAAGCTTGATTGGATGCATAGGTTTGTGAAAAACTTCTTCTTCTTCTTCTTCTTCTTCTTCTTCTTCTTCTTCTTCTTCTTCTTCTTCTTCTTCTTCTTCTTCTTCTTCTTCTTCTTCTTCTTCTTCTTCTTCTTCTCCTCCTCCTCCTCCTCCTCCTCCTCCTCCTCCTCTTTCTTCTTCTTCTCCTCCTTTTTTCAAGGATTAGGTGTTATAATCCCCTGTTTTGGTGTCTATCATCCATCCACCTCTTGCGAGTTCTATGCAGATCTCACTTTCCAGTAGGTCAATAATTCTTTTTTTTTTTTTTTTTTTTTTTTTTTTTTTTGTAATCTATTTTCTATCATTCTGTCAACCTGATCCTTACATTTTCTTCTATCTTAACTGAAAAGATTTTGAAAAACAGATTTGTTGTGAAAACTTAAAGGTTTATGAGGGGCATTCTAAAAGTTCTTGGCCTGATCAAGAAAACACAAGGCTTAAGAGAATATTTGTTTAATTATTTATTATTATTTTTCAACCTTGTAAATCAGTGCATTTAGTCCATCTAGTTCCCAACTTTTTAGAGCTCTCGGTAAAATAAAATTTGTCCAACTGCAAATAAGCATCTGCCTCATCATTTGGTATGAATCTTCATCCACCAGGCATTTCTCAAGGTTTGGCAAAACTTCCAGATGTGGCAGCACTTGGAAGCAAAAGTCATTCAGCTCTGCAGCAACAATCCCAGATGTGTGTGAAGGTGCATTATTGAAATGAAAGAATACTTCACATTTTGCAAGATGTGGATATTTAGCCTTAATAGCACCCTTCTGTTGGTCCAGTAGTGAAGGGTAATATTCCTTGGTAATGGTTATGCTCTTTTGGAGGTAGTCTATGAACACCACACCATGAGAGTCTAAGGAAACCATAGCAATGACTTTTCCTGCAGATGGAAACATTTTTGCACTTGCCTTTCTTTTATTGCACTTATAACTGTTTTCATCCACTGTTTGGATTGCTCCTTCATCTCTGGCATGTAGTGATGAATTCATGTTTCACCTACTGTTGTGAAACATCAAAGTAACTCACTGGAATTGTGTTTAAGCATTGCTTAACACTCTTGAGAAATTTTCATTCAAATGTGCTTTTGGTCCATTGTTAACAAACGCAGCACCCATTGAGCAGAAAGTTTTCTCATACCCAAAACTTCATGTAAAACGTGTGGACATGGCCTATTAAGGTTTTTGCAGTGTCAGCCAACTTGCATATCTTCACTCATCAATCATTGTTTCTGTCTTTCACAAGGCTCCCTCCATATCTTGAAATTGCTTGTGTTAGTGTTTAAGCAGATATCCATACTTTTCTACAGTTCCAATTTCAAACAAAAAATATGTGGCTTATTTAGGCACTACAGGTCCTGTTAGTGTTCTTGTTGCTGAAGTTTTGCTCATCTTCAGGGTAAGTGCCTGTGTAAGTGTTAGTTACATTTACATTGGATGAAAACAACTGTTATATTGAAATTTAAATTCATACTGCACAAGAGTCAGCTACTTAATTTGTGGCGTACTACATCATGGAGAAACTGGGCTCCAACACTGCTATTAAAAGAGAAGAAGGGTTGATATTAGCTCTTAACACTTCACATTTTTGACAAAGAATCCTTTTGCACTGCTGGAACACCTTTCTGAAGAATCTGAAAACAAAATGTCCACTGACAGTTACAAAAAAAACATCAAAATCACCACCAATCTATGTAAGTAGTATTACTAATATCAACACTGTCTTAAAAGATCTTACCAACTTAAACATTGATACATACAAACACCTGAAAATCGACAACAACAACAAAGTAGAATTGTGGTAATTCACGGTTTGCATCATACATGTGGTACAGCTGCAGTAATGGAAGAAATAAAATTGCTTGGCTATGAAGCATGACAAATGATTTCTGTCTATCATATGATCACTTAAAGTACTCTGCCCCTTTTCTTTGTTGATCTTACACCAAACCTATGAAAGCATTTGTTTACCACCTAGTTAGAGTGTCTGTGCAGTAGTTAAGGTAGAGCCACCAAAACCTAGGCAGAGAGTTATACAATGTTCAAACTTCCAAGAGTATGGGCACTCAATCTGACCCCCAAGAACTACGACCAATTAGCTTGCTGTCTGTTTTCTCCAAATTATTTGATTGCCTACTGCTGCCACAGGTCTTGAAACTAGTAAAAACAGCAATACCTTTAATGTAGTTCGGATTTCACCTGCATCACTCATGTCCTCAGCACCTCCACAGAGTTGCTGCTGTTATTCTTAATACATACAAAGAGAAATCAGTCTGTTTAGGATTATTTCTAGATACAGAGAAAACATTCATCAAAGCATGGCATAATGGTCTATTTTACAAAATTAAAAATTATGTCTGACACACATTTTCGATTAATAAAATCATATTTGTGTAATCACACTTTTTCTGTCAAATGGGATACATCATATTCCAAGTCTTGTCCAATATTCTCTGGCATCCCACAAGGCAGTGTATTTATGTATTATTATATATTCTCTACACCACAGTCTTTCCTGAACATCCACATCTCATAATAGTATAATTTGCTGATAATGTAACGATACTGTCTAAAGGTAATATTGCGACTGTTACAACTCGACTCCAACAATTTTGAGTCAAAATTCAAAACTTATGCAACAAATAGGAATTATACCAAATACCTCTAAATCCAGAATTGTTTCATGTAACATCAATTACCAACCAATAATCTTACAAGGAATGTCCGTACCAAATCTAAAACCATGAAATATCTTGGCTCAACACTGATACAAAACTCAATTGGAATTCCCACATATTTTCCATAGTTACAAGATGTCAACACAGAGTTAGTCAACTGAAACATTTTCTTCACTCCAAGTCTCACAAAGTCTCATATATTTGTCAGTAGTACAACACATTTGGCAATATGATTGCTTCTTTCAGTCAGATTAAAAGAATCTAGACCATTAAAAACAGATACTCCAACTGATAATGGTATCACAATGGCACGTGCAGGATAAAATGGTGCACAATGATATACGTCTTCCAGAGGTAGCTACAATTCTCCAAATCAGTTATAGAAGACTGCAATAGTTTCACTCATAATAAAAATTATCTGATCTGTCAAATTCATAATCATTGTCTTCTTGAGCCGCCACACAGAAGACAAAAGAAAACACCTCTCCAACCTGCATTTGTAACCCACTTCTACAACCGCTTCAGACTTATCATTGATTAATCACCTGATCACACTGTCATGAGACTTCAAGTATCGTTGTTTGCTAAACTATAATGTATGAGGAGTATACACTAAAGTTATCTAGTTAATTAAAAACAAATATGTCTATGCAATGCTGCTGAAAATAGCTAGAACATAACAAAATTGGAGACTCGGTGAACAGTGACATAACATCAGAACTTACTAATCACATGAATACAAACATTATGACAAGGTCTCTTTCAACAGTGAAGGGTTACTAAGAAAGGATGTGATGAAATTCCAAAGAACTAAATGAGCAAAATAACAAAATATTTTTTCAGCAATCTTTCAAATGAGACAATATTTTCACATATGCAAGATATGGAACAGTAGGCATGTTGTTCTTTTATTAGCAATGAGATGATCCAGATGAAAAGAAAATGAAAATTCTGTATTATTCCAGTACTTCATTCCATTGCAATCAAACATTTTTTTCTCTTCAACTTTCTTTCATTGATGTAATGGACAGACTTCTTGTTTAAAGCTGTTTCTTATTCCTTTCAGTTTCCATACATCTGCCTTTATCCGTACCAATCCTACTTTCCTCTTTGTTAACTTTATCTGTGTGTCCTTCCTTTTCCAGTTTTGTTTCACTTGTATAAAAAGTAAACGAACCTTTCATTTAGATTCTCTATCAACTTTCAGATATACATATATATATATATTCAAAATACCTTCTTGCTTCTCTCCAAAAACCCTTAATATTATCCTCCTTTAGTATCCATGTATGTCATAAACTTCTAAGTTATTCCATAATCCCTTTACACATCTCCCATTTTGTAAGGATTTCTGTGGATATTTCAAAGATTTCTGATACATTTCACTCATCTAATTTCATGATTATTATACCAATATTTTAATGCTCTTTCCACAATGAGTTCTTTTCTAGATACCCATCCTATTTCTATCTTATGTAGCTAGCAAATCTCAAGTGCTTTCATTGATACCTTACCTGTAGTACAAAAAAGTAAATGCAGATATATATGTTTAGGTAAAACCTATATCAGCGGCAGACCAACGGTCCTTGGATACTGCAATAGCAATGGCCAATGAATTAACAGCTCACTCAATGAATGATCTTGACAATGGCACTCCTCCGGAGAGCCCGCATACCCCTAGTACACCAGGAAAGCGGAAGTTTTCATTTCGTTTCCCTACATCCAGCACCATCAAGCACACAAGTCCTCGTCAGGAACGCAAGACATTCTCTGAAGAGGCAGCATCAATTCCAGATATTCAGGTTAGTGAGAACTGCATTTTATTTGTATTGTTGTCAGTTTTAACAAAATGCATGTATGTTGGATCATCAAGCAAAATAGTGTGCAGAAGTAATCACTTCACCATCTGCAATGGGTATTTGACATAAAAATAGTTAATGCATTTCATAGCTTTCAGTGTTTTGGAATTTCACAGTACCTCAACCATCATGAACACAATCATCATCATTTACTTGCTTTACTCCTTTTCATTGCATTAAGCTTACAGCATCAACTTGTTTCTGGTAATAGTGATGGGCTACTGTATCTGTAGACTGGAGATAGGGATATAAAAAAAAGGATGCAAAAAGAATAGCAATGGGATAAGTTATATAAGACTGTAGGGAATGCAGCCTAACTCAAGTTAATAAAAAACAAATATGGCTGCTGCCACATGTCAAGGTGGTCAACTAACCTGAGTCACTAACTTGAGTCATTAGATATACAGGGTGGACCATTTAAGTTGAGACTGTACAATAACTCCAAAACTAAGCGTTGTAGAAAGAAATGTCTTTAATAAAAGTTGCTTTATATTTTGGGGGAAAGTAAATGCCATTAGTCGTGTTTTATTTTGAGGACGTTGTGATGGTCGTTTTAGGGTCAGTTTAATTTGGCCCTAAGTGTAGGTTCTGATTTAAAAAAATTAAATTGGCCCTAAAATGATGTCCTCCAAACAAAACATGACTAATAGCATTTACTTTCCCATATATCAAGCAACTTTTATTAAAGACGTTTCTTTCTACAATGCTTAGTTTTGGAGATATTGTACAGTCTCAACTTAAATGGTCCACCCTGTATAACCAGAGAAATTACTAGACAACCTTTCACAAAAGACTTACTATTGCAATCTTCTGTTACTATTATGAGTCATTGTCATATCATATATTACTGCTCTACTGCTCTGTAATATTATTTTTTTTATGCAAAGGTTTGGTTGTGACATTCCTTCTCTGCCATAATCACTGATTACGTATAATCTATGAATGCACCTTAAGTGCTAAATGAACCATGCTATGGGCTTTATTTGTACAACATGCATATCTTATTAAACATTGAAAATTACTGCACTATAATAGTGTGAAGAACAACTTACAGTTACAATTTAATATAATTTCAGCATACTTGCCTAAAACAAACAATTAAATTTCTTGATTTTCTTCTATGCAGATTTTCTTCCTATAAAAACAAAATCCTTCACAAACAGACAACGCTTACACCAAAAATTGCAAAAACAAATTCAAATTTCTAGTTAACTGCAAAGGTAAGATCCAGTAAGTAATAATAGCATAATAGCCTAATAACCTACCCTAATAATAATTAATGATTAAATGTAATTAGCCGAATTAATATAACTATAACTAATCTAATATAAATAGTAATATAATTCATATAATATAATTAATATTATAATCAGTGCATCAGTTGGTGACTAAATGGTCGGCATGCAAAGTTTGAAACTTGCATATATAAAAACAGGGCGTCAACATAACAGATGCAATATAACTAACCATTCCAATACATGTAACAGGTGTGTATCTGCGGAAAAGTTGCTGGTTATGAAAGTTACTTTCCTTCCTGCCCAACAGTGATTCAGTATACTTAGAATTGAGTGCTGACTGTTAATTATTTTGCATAATGAAGGGATTTAGCTGTTGTAGTTGTTGCACCACATATGGTATACCAACGTGAAGCTGTTTTAGACCACACACGTAATGGATGCCAATTTTGCAGGAGATTGTTTCTAGGAGTGTTTGCCCCACGTACGGTACAAACTTTCCAGTGGCCTTCGCCCCACATTTACTTTTCCGGTGGCCTTCACTCCACGTTTAAGAACCAACTATTTTATTTTAATGTTTATTTAAATAAATATATATATGTATATGTATGCCTCAGCTATGTCAGTAGTAATTTTCAGAACAGGTATCTCTTAACAGGGCAGGTACGGCTAAAGAACAAGGCTTACACAAATTATAACTGTATTTAACTTTTTTTTATTATTCTTTCATACAATTAAATAACACTTCATTGATGTATTCTACTATAGAGCTGTGAGATTATTGTTAATTACACTTTTTAACATGTAAACTTTATATTATTCTCACCGCAATGAATTTTTATGTCTCACACAACCTGTACCTTACTGAACTGCTTGGTTACGCTTTCTTGTAGCGTCTCCCTCCTGAATCTGTACATTTCCTCTATTTCAAGTGTCTGATTGGCTAAGCCTACTCCAATAGAATACTTTTATATAACTTAAGCTTTTTCTAGTTTTTGATTGGCTATTTATAAACTGTTTTATATATTACATTATTATTATTATTATTATTATTATTATTATTATTATTATTATTATTCCAAGAATTATTAGTAGCTGTTTTAAACTTTCTAGTTTATTGTTGTCTCAAGGTTACCTTATTGTTAGCAACTTTTGGCTGTTTACTTTGTAATTCTGTTTACTACGGAAAGCAGCTTGCTTCTATTCTCGCAGCTCCTACATTGTTAAACTACATAATACATTCACATAACATTATTATACATGTACATAATAAATAAACATAATACAAAGACTGTAATATACACTTTATATATTATATTATACTCATATTGCTTTAAGGCGGGCTGTTATTAAATTTTATATTATGTAATTAGACTGATATCATTTAAGTGTTAAAAATTACTGCCTCAATTACTATTACTACCAGCACTAATGGTTCATTTAGTTAAAAATAATGCCATAATTATTACTGATGTGCTAACATTACAGAACCAGAACATAATGATAACTGGGGATAAATAATCAACTATGTGAAAATTGTGAACTACTGATTGTTTTTCTATTGCATAGTTCAGTAAGATAATAAAACAAAGCAAGAAGGAGGGAGAAGAAAGTGAGTTTAAAAATTCATATTCTTAGAATATGAATTAAAACTGGAAGTAGTACTTGTGAAGCAAAATGATCATTTTGTAGAACACTATTTGAGTGAAATTTACATTGAACCAAGTTTAAATTCCAATTCAAATAGTGTAAATTTCACTCAAATTTCAAATAGTGTTCTAAGTGTAGTTTTCTTTTTGTAAATGTAGCATGCTGTTTCCAGTGAATTATTAGTTTGCTTACATCTAGTTTCAAATTTTAACAAATAAACTGCTTTGTTTTTTGCTTAGAGCTAGTAAAAATGCATGAGAATTAGCTGTGATTTTTATGTTATTGCTTTTCTAGGAAAATCTGTTTCTAGGAGCAACAACAATGCATAGTGCATTCATCACACATAAGAAAATAAAGATAAATATTTATTCCAAAATTTCATTGCAATTCCATTAAATGTAGCAATTTTGAAAGAGATGGAAGATATTTATATTTTATGCTGCATATAGATTACGTAGATAACAAAAAGAACTTGAAGGAGCCGAAAGAAATGGCAAATAACAGCTCAGCAGTGGGGTCAAGGGAACTCTTCACATTTTTAAGAGGCCTGTGAAAGGGTGGACTAGTGTTTGTATGGAAACAGCACATCAAAAACCAGTTAAAACTTTTATTGTGCTGAGAGGAGTATATTCTCCATAATATAGCTTGTGTGGTAATAGTATCTTTTCTAATTTTATTTTCTCAAAAATGGATCTAATAATTTTGATTAAGATACCTTATGTTTATGATATTTGCATTACAGAGAAAATGTATATTTCAAATTTTCTGAAAATATCTTGTGAAGACCTCCTCATTTTGAATGAATTTTACATAATTATATATAACTGGTAAAACATAAGAGATAGACAAAAACACTACACAAAAAATGTAGATCCCATTAAAACACTAAATTTATATCCAATTTTTTTGTGGTGTTGACTATTTGATATATGTTTCGTCATTGGTTTGTCACTTTTTTTTTTTTTTCGTGATCATGACAGGAATATGGAATTTTTATGCCAGCATGTAACAACCTGTTTTTAAAATAATTCACCATCATTTTGGCTAACTCAGTCTTCAATTTACAATGAAAATGTGTAATAAAAGTATTTCTGCAAATGTTTAACATGAAGTAGATAGAAAAATAAATCTTTATAAAAATAATTTGTAGAAGAATGGTTAGAGGAAGACTTGTGAATGTAACACCAGTGTTTTTTATTTATACGGATTGACTCCATATGTGAGTAATAACCAAGCCACACCTACATAAGTAGGAGGCCCTTGCCTTGAAGGGATTTTATGGGCTTATTTAATGTTTTATAGCCATCTTTAACTGCCTGCACTGGTCTTGTGGCCAACTTTTACCTTCAGAAACAATTCTTTGGTTAACATGATGTTGATTTTTCATATTAGACTTTAATTTTTATTACTGCAAAACAGACTCAGATTCACTCACATATTCACACTTCCTGCCAAGAGTAGAAAATTATTCCAATTAAAGAAAGATTCCTATGCCCCAGTCACGAATCAAACCCAGGACCTTAGGGATGAGAAGTCAGCATGTTGACTACTTGACCACAGAGGCAGTTGATAAGTTGCATTGTCTTTATTTTGTGAACTGTGGTGAATATAAATGGATAAACAATGAGGAATTTTAAAATAATGTACTGGCAAATTATAGGAGGTAGTCAAAGAAAGCTTCTTACATTGTTTGAATGAATAAAATTTAAAGAAATCAGAGTGTAAGACTTTCTCAACCAGTTACATTGAAGAATTAAAAAGAAAGATTTACTGTATCTTCAGCACAATCACTCCTGAATACTTAGGTGGACGAGCAGATGCACAGCCCAGTGTAAGTTATCAAACATTTTCATTCATGAATATTAGTGAGTTCAATAAATATTGCTTTTTAGGGACTTGTTGCATTTTATTATTTAATAAATTAATATATATATATAAAATTCTGATTGTGACTCTTGAACCAGCTTTTGCGCGTTTCAATTTTCTCTCCCCTTGGCCTTATGATTATCCACCGTTGATCTGTTATCATTTCAGCTTTCCATAAACGTAATAGCAAGTAAACAGCTTGACCAGCAGTGCCTCTTTTGAATTAAATTTGTTTATAGTCAGTATACACAAATGTCTTCCATTCTTTTATAATTGAACAGACTTAATCCCCTATGGATTTAAGCTTATTGATTAAGATAAAACAAAGGAAGAGCTAGTGTTATTTTTTCTTTAAAATACCTGAGAGCTTATTTATTCATTATTTCCAAAATTAAGTCTTGTAGTTTTAAAGCTTCTCTTTCACTGCATACTACAAACCATCCCACTATTATTATAGCTGCCAGAATTATATTTGTATATCAAAGTGGAATAGTTTTGTCATATATGTGCTTATAAAGATAATAGCAGAAATTCATGTGTTACTGGTGAGACATTTTATTAAACCTTATGTTGTGACAACACCTCAGCCAGGAAATAACATATATGTCGCAGGCTTTTGCTGAAACCTTCACTTTGCAGGTCATGAAAAGCTGGCATATGCTGAAAATATGCAAAAGTACACATTCTGCCTCAGTCTTTCATGAAATGATGGAGCTTATTAAGCATATAGTGCAACTCTTAACTTAACCTGTAATCTAACTCTAACTAACTAACCTAATCTTTCATTATCTGCCAGCTTTTAAAGGCCCCGTCAGATAGTGTATAGAATGAAGTTACATTGTGCACAGCTTTTCATGAATTTTGTAGGGTCTTCATGAAATGGCAGATTTCAGCATAAACCTTGACATATACATGACTTAAAAAGCTTAACTTGTGTTTTTCATTTTCATGTTGAAGTTTATTTTAATAAATTCTTCATACTTGTTTGTATTGCTGTCTTTAATTTTGTAATATTCTGAAAGTCTTGATTTGAGAAACAACTTATCTAACTTTGGGGTTCATTATTTAGCATAAAATATACATTTGCTCTCAATTTTATGCTTTGTTGAATACAAGGAGAGAAAGGAAAAGCGGTAAATGTGCATGCCACATAGCATAAAAATATAAGTGAATGATCTGGAAGTAATGACTTTGTTCATTTTAAAAGTTGTATAAAATATTTTGTTATGATTTTTATCATGCATTTTCTTGTTTTTTGGAAAACCTTTAGAAAGATTTTGAGTTTGCTTCCTGCAGCTGTAACACCTATATATGGCACAGATCTGTCATTGTTCTTATAAACAATGTATAAAATGTTACAGATGTATGATTAATTATTAAATATGACTCACAAATTTATGCAATGCTCATACTGTATATTTTCAACCATTTTACCATTGCTACCACCAGGGTCCCCATTGACTCCAGACCACTAAGGCTTTGTTGCCTGTTAAGAGATTAATTTCTGCTATTATCTTAACACATTGTTTAGTATCATCCTCTTCCACCTGAAAGCCGTTATTGAAATTCTTGTTTGGAACTAGCAACATAATAGCTAATGTGAATAAACTTAATATGATGTGTTTTAGTGTTATCTTTATTGGTAATTTATAATTTGTTACTAATTATGTTTGGTTGTATTGCTCCCTTTCTCTTCCCATCCACTTTGTTTCTGGTGACCTTTTTCTCTTTTTTTCACCCACACAATGCAATCCTATACTTATTTACTTATGTTTAATTTTGTATAATTGTGGTGATGGGTACTGTAGTCTATATGTAGCAGTTTGCTTTCCTTGTCTGCCACTCCAACTACACCACCACCTTCATTAGGCACTAGTCTTGAGTCCCTCGGTGGTTCTACCTCCTTGCGTCTTCCTCTTTGGGATAAGGCCTCTGCTGAATTCTGCTTTGCACGTTCACGAGACCTCCTCACCAAGCCACCTTTCCGCCTAGAGGTTCTTTCTGATGAAGGAGAGACACCCAAAGAGCATGCAGAGGAGAAAGAAGATAGGAAAATTCATGTCACACAGTCAGACTTTGCCCTTTCAAAAATGCCAAGTATTCCAAATGGTGTTGCACCCACAATGGCTGAAAACTGTAATGGAACATTTGTTAACCTGACTCCTAAGATAGCACACTCATCCAGAATCAACAAAGCATCACCAAAAGTTCAATCCTCAAGTAACATGAGACGTAGTAATCTTAAAGCACAGCATTTATTAAAACATTCAGCATATGCAAAAGCAAAATTAGCAAGTCCAAATAAAGTTGCAGTCACAGAGAAGGCAAATAGAAATAATTGCACAGATTTTGACAAGAATATGTGCTTACAAAAAAATGAATGGTCTTGTCCATCTAGTGATTTCACCACTTCCTCTGAATCTGAAGATGATTCAGAGAGAGCTTATTCCTTTACCAGACCACCATTTCCTTTTGCAGATGAGGACGCTTGCCTAGATTCAGAAAGGAATCAATCCCCACCACCCCCTTCTTCATTCCTCAATTCACTAACCCCAGGCTGTGCAGCACAGCCATCTCCAGAACCAGGTCCCTCTTTCAATTTAACATTTTCTTCTGCCTGCTCAAGTCCAGACCTCTCAGAGTACCCAGAGCTGGAAGGTGATTTTCCAAACATGTAGTATTGCTCCCCAAAATATTTTGCTACACATTGCACATTTTTGTGCAAAGTTTTTTGGACAATAGCAGGGAAACTGCAAAAGTATTTTTTCCATTAAAAATAAATCTATTCTTTGAAAATTATTTTATTTAATTGGGACCAAGAATATAACATTGTGATTGAAAGTAAAGTGTAAATTTTTATACACTAGTTGCATTTAGTGTATAACCTTTGAAATTTTGGGGTGTATGCTTATGTGTCTGTTTCTGTGCCATACTAGATGAATAGGAACAGTAGCACATTATTTGAAGACCTTATGTACATAAACTTGCTTGTTCTTTAATTTCCCCTTTGTTTATCTTCTTCACAATTTACTGTATGAACAAAAGAGAATGCAGTATTTTTATGCTTGATATTTTGCATTTGATTTGCAATTATAGAAACTGTTAGTTTTCTCTGCTTGAAGTTCATATGTACATAGCTATATTTAAGTAAGGATCCAAAATGTTTATTGCCTTCAAGGAAAAAGGTCTGAAATAAGCAAATAAATGCATAAATGTAAAGTGAATATACAAGCCAGTTGGCAGTGCATTTATAGTTTGATACACAATGCACTTGTAGAGTAGAGCTAGTTATTTTATTGTTACAGGCATACCCATGAAAAGCAGATATTCATGGTTCCATATCTTTTATGCACTTCTGAACACTTCATAAAGTTCTAGAAAGTTCACACAGATTTTCTAGAACTTCTTTTATCCCTATCTATAAATTAGTTCACTTATTTTACTGTGTTTTTTCCAGTATATAGATTAGTTATGTACAAGTAAACCATTTCCTGTAAATCCCCAATTTTATATCAAAAAACAAACTACCTATATTTTTAGTTGATACTAAAGATATGGGTAATTTCTGTCCTGGTAATTCTATGTTTTAAGTTCTTCATTTGGATATCTGACATGAATTTGTAGGTAGTAAATTGATTAAGTTTTCAGAGAAGTAATAATTTGGTAATTTTTCACATGCGCAATACAAGTTATATACCAGGTGAATTAGCCATCACTGTTTAGAAACCGTGTATGCAAACCACAGAATTGTTATGTGAATTATTATGGAAAATGTCACTCCTCTTTTACCAATCAATGTTTCTGTGGCTATGCTGCTTGTAATATATTTATTCACCCTTTGCCTATCTCTAGATGTGCAGAAATTCAAAGAAGCTGCATTAAGCTTAACAGTTATACTTTAGTATATAACTGAGAAGCATGATGATTGATCCAGAAATCTTTTGATTTAGAGTGTCTCAGCAGGGTTCCATATTGCTGACTGAACTGATGAACCAAAATAATGTGGATGTAAAGATTAGTGGTTCAAAACTGCGACACTTTGGGTGGGTAGGGGTTAAAATGTAATGCTTTGTCATCTGAGCCAAAGAAGCTAAAACTCATACCCTAACTAATTGTGATCACATGATTATTAATTATTGTATTAAATGGTACTATAAGATAATTTTTGCTGATTTCATGTTAACTTTCTCAAGCTCACTGAGGAAAATACCAAAAATATAACTTTCAATCCTTTCTGACCAGTCTTAAAAGTCTTAGCTGTTACAAGGTTGATTTGATAAGTAATTTGTTTGGTATTAAAGAAAACAATTTGAGTCTTGCAACTTTATTTTTCAGCATAGTTCTGTCGAAATTTAGTGTACATGCTCTAAAATTTCACCATCTTCATGATTCCTTTGCAAAAGTGGGTTTCTTTGAGGCACTCCAATACTTGTTCATGCACAGCGTAAATGTGCACAAATAGAAGGCAAACTAGCCATGAAAGCTGTTAGAACAAGTTTGTACCAAGTTCCAATACTGTCAATGAATTGCTTAGAAAAATCAAATGGGGCAGTAATATAGTTCAAAGATGGTGTATGGAGTAGAAATCTGGGGAATGTCAAAAGGATGGTTAAAGATAGATATAGTACATAAAATGTTTTGTAGAGAAGTTCCGAGTTTACCAAAATGTTTTACAAGAGGGGCGAGTTATAGCTTTTATCATTTTATATCTCCATATTGATAATACATATTTTTATGCCTGTAAAGTCATATTTCTAAGTACTAAAAGTACAAAAAGGAGACAAAATGCAGTGAAAATTAAATGCTTTACATTGCCTTAAATAGCAGTGCAGATATTTCACTATTTGGTGATGTATCATTCACAAGATGACATGAAAATCAGTATATCGATCGCAGTTGGATGCCAGATTTGCAAGCGTATGTATAGTATATGTGGCAACAGTGCACCCCATTTAACCTGTACTGTCTTTTAAGTGTGAGACGCGATATAGAAGAAAGCGATAGACATTGTGAATACAAGAGTTTAAATGTAAAACAAGAGCAAACCCAAGAAAGGTGGTAAATTAAGTAAACACAAAAAATGAATGGTCAAGGAATTAGAGCAACACGAGACTGTGTATTTAGGAATCAAAATATGGAAGTGGAAAATGGGAGAAGCAAAAACCATTAGCATTGGGAAAGGGAAAAGTAGTTGTGTTAGCAATCAGATGATATTTATACTCGTATAAGGCACCAAAACTGAAAGTTAAATAGCTGAAGAGAGTATACAGCATGATCATAGATGTCGGAAGCTTATATGCAGTTGAAATCTGGGGACTCAAAAAGATGGAGACCCATTGATTTGTTTTGTAGAAATCTTGGATTGCTGAGAACAAAATCAAAGGTAGTTGCACAAATGGAAATGAGAAACACAGTGAAGTAGATAAAATATTAATAAAAATCTAGTGGCAACACACACTAACTTCACTCTTTCAAGGTAATTAAAATATTGGTATAGGATACTGAAATTAAATGATAGTAATATATCTTTAAGGAATTGAAATATAAAGGAAGTATGCTGAGTAAGGGTGGATTGAATACATTCATGCCGAACAATTTAGAATGCAATGTGGTTGGGAGGACAGAGAATTCAGCAGATGGTTTTACATCCATTTCAAATATAACATTTTCTTTTCTTCAGGGTAGCTATTTGAAGCCATTTATCAATGTCTAAAGAACATCTGATAAGAATATGATAATAACCAACTTTATGTTTCATTACCCAAAATAAAGTAAAGCAAATGCATTTTTTACTTTCTCTACTACGTATAATAAGTAGGAGAAGTATTCCACCCAAAAATTTGATACCAAGATTTCATCAGAAATACATGCTTTGAGGTGCCTTGAATCCAAATAAAGCATTTTTTGGAAACATGTCCGTGTCTGTCTGTGTGTTTGTCAATATGTGAACAGCATAACTCAAAAACAAAGAGTTGGATAAATACCAGACTTGGTATTTGAGTTTAGTATCATCCAAGGATATGTCACAAAGGTTTTCAAGAAAATCCTCCCATCCCAGACTACCTGAAACAGACTACTACATGGAACATTTTTCAAAATTTTTAATTTTTTCAAAAATAGCTCTAACAATTTTGATTAAAATATCGTATATTTAAGATATGTTCATGGTAAATAAAACGTATATCTTGAATTTTTTGGGAATGTCTCCAAAGTTCTCTTCATTTTGAATGACTTTCGCATAACTAGTAAACTGTAAGAGAGAGACAAAATTTTACTACACAAAAAATGTAGATCTCATTAAAACACACAATTTATGTCATCACTTTTTTTTTTTTTGGGTCGAGTGAATTATTTCCAAGATATTCCTTATTATTTGTTTGAATTTTCCATTACTTTTTCTAAAATGGAAATTTGTTATCCTTTTGTTTTTCGTTTTTGTTTCTGGGCACGTCCAGGAATGAAATGTCCACATAGCAACCAGCTCTTAAAAGATTTGACTATCGCTTAAAGCTTACCATATTGCCTAGCATGTACAAAGAAAATTAGCAATACAATAGTTTCTGCATAGTTTTATCTTAATTAACATGAAGTAGATGGAGAATAAGTGTTTGTAAGAATAGTTTGCACAAGAGTAGAGAAAGCCATGTGAGTGTAACACAGATTATTTTGTTAACAACGAACTTATTTAAAAATGGGGTGTTTATCATTTAAAAATGAGCTGCTTTTCACTTAACAATCACTTAATTTAAAACATTTTACTATGTGTTATTAAAGTATGTTAAAAATTATATTTAATATTATTGAAAATATTAAATATAACACCAAAAATATCTTAATGGTATTACTAAAAGGTTTTAAAGTTTTAACCACCAGTTTACTTAAATCATCAAGAAATATTTAATGAAGGAACAATAAATTAAATGGACTGACCCCTTAGCTCAGTTGGTAGAGCACCTGCCTGCTGTGCGAGGGGACCTGGGTTCGATTCTCAGCTGGGGGTGGGAATTGTTTTCTAGCCAAGATTATTCCCTATGCTCTCCAGAGTCTGGAAGTATGAATGAGAGTGTGAATGTGTGTCAGTGTAGTTAAAGGTGGGTATAAATGGAACTAAAAAAAATTAATTAATTTTTGAAGATACTCTTAAAAGAAATTGTTTAAATTTGAACTCAGTCCTTACCTACTTGAAAATCAATGAAAATCCAATAATGCAATTTGTAGAATGGCTAATAAATCACAGTGTTACTGTTATGAATATTCTCTGTAAAGTAACTCCAAATCAGCCAGCCAGCTTCTATTTAAATGCAGCGAAGTTTTGAGAAGCTATGATCATTTATAAAGGATTGACAATGAGCAAGAAACTGCTTGTGTATGAAATTCCAAGAACAGGCCAGTGTGGCACTAGTGGCAGTAGAATAACCAAGTGTTACCTGCTAGAGGAGGCTTGAAATTCAGTTTGACAAATATCCACTGAAAATGTAATTTCTAGTTTTCTTGTTTTGATTCCACTTTTTGTTTCTTATTATTCAATGTTTGTTTATTTCATTTTCATGGAGTAACCATGGAGCCCCTGAGAGGTGCATGCCACAGAGCACAGGTTGGAACCCATTGGTTTTCTACTAATGAATTTACATTTTATCCATAACCACAAAATGCCGTAAACATTTTAAACAGTTGACTGATGGCCATATGCAATTTGGCTTTTGCTCCAGAGTGAGCATTCATTAAACAAAATAAAATGAATCTGCCCAGATGAGATGCCCATTGCCTGTGCTAACTTTTGCATTTTCATTTATTTGTGAGCCATAATAAACAATACAATGATTTTAATAATATCTGGCCTTACATATACTGATTTTGGAGCTTCAGCATATGGCATATCTTCTATGCTTGTTCTGCTATGATTGAACTTATTTACCCAAGATTGCATGGTTTTAAAGGAAGGGCATACCTAATCCATTGAAGGCAAAATCCTCTCATGAATTTCCTTTGATGTTTTTGCTCCAGAACAATAATTGAATCATGCCATAAATTCTAGTCTTATCCAGTTTATACTGTCACTAAAAATGCTTATAATTAAATAACTGCCAAACAATGAATTAAAATCATAGATTACTGATAGAAACGAAACTTTAAGACCACATATGCAGACAATACATATCACATCACCCTGTGTAATGTATTTATTATCAAATCACCATTGTGTAATCTACTTGTAACTTTATGTAATAATATGTACATTGGGCAAGAAGATTCATTGGCTCAGTGTTTAAGGGCAACTGGGGTTCCTTCTGATTTCTCCTAACTGCTCAAATGAATACTATACAATTTTAATGAACTTCAGAGTCTTATAGCAGTACAATAGCAATGAAACTAAAGTGAACACAACAGAAGGCAACTCTAAAGGGCATCTGACTGGCAAAAGTGAAGCATGTTCTGCAAGTACTGTAAACAAATACATACAGAGGTTACAATATGATGTAAAGTGACAATAAATAACCTACATTAAACAAAAAAAACTAATATACAGTACAACCCCTCATCCCAGAATAAGGAATTCTCATTTGTAACGAACATTTTCAAAAGTCCCGGCAAAAGCTCCATAAGCACAATGTTGATGTAAACCTATTAATAACGAACCTTTCATTAATGAAAAGACCGCAGGAGCATAACGGACATCAAGGCAGAATATCTTGGCCCTTGCGCAGATATAACAGTTCGATTGTAGTGCCACTAAGAGCATATCTGATGATTGGTTTAGTAAAAGCGCAGGAATTAGCAGACAATTGGCATTCTTTAGAAGCAAAAGCATGATGTCACTTGACACTTCCTGTTAGCTTTGGCCCAGCTCGTATTTGTTGCCTAAGTGAAAGTGTGACATCACTTTCTGGTTGTATTGAATTAAGTTTTGTGTGTTCCAGTAGTAATTAAAGACATATACAATGGCTGCTAAGCAAAAGAAGTTAACTCTTCAAGAAAAGTTGGCCATTATTAAAATGGTGGAAGTGGATCCACAAATTACGATGTCAGACATGGCAAAAACAATATGAAATGGGTCGTACATAATTTTTAAACTTTTTTGAAGTAAAAGGATTTTATTTTGAGTGCAGTGTGGTTCTGTGGTCAAGAAGTGTAAGAGTATGCGTGTTTCCGTATATGATGAATTAGAAAATATATTAATGAAGCGGTTCGAGCAAAAAAGAAGTAAACATTCCACTTGAAGGAAGTATTTTATGGAAAAAAAGCATTGGAAATCGCCCCTAAGATAGGCTTGGAGAATTTCAGCATATCAAATGGATGGTTTGATCTCTTTAAAAAGTGACATAACCTGTTGTTCGAAACCATGTGTGATGAAAGTGCCAGTGTACATGAAAAAACTGTCGAATTTTGGAAAAATGAAACATTGCCTTGTCTTCTTGAGGGCTAAGATACTAAAGATGTCTTTAATGCAGATGAAACGGATGTATTTTTTAATTTCCTTAAAAAAACAAGCATACAGTTTGCGGGGAAAAATGCTAGGGGGCAAAGCAAGGAACGATTTACTGCTCTGTTATGCACCAATAATGATGGCAGTGAAAAGCTTTGGGCTTTAATTATTGTAAAACTCCAAGGTACTTCAAGAAAATTTGCACACTGCCATGCAAGTATGACTTCAAAAGAGTGCCTATATGACTTCAGAGATATCAGAAACTGTTTTCACCATTCAGATTTCAATGCTACAGCCATTGCTGAAGAATGCTTTGAAGATGGCATTCATGTCAAGGAAGATTGGAGTATGATGGTGTAACTTATAAGGAATGTGTAACTTGTGATGAGGACTTCTTGACCTCAGCAGCACAGATGGATATTGCAGAGCTGTGTAACCAGAGAGAAAGCCCCCGAGGTCATAGAAGAAGAACAAGAAGGGGAAGAGCCAGCACAGCCAACTTTGCTGCTACAGTGGAGGTGCTGGATGTGGTCAGACAGTATTTCTCATCCTTCAATGTGGACGAGAGCCTAATTAACAGCCTTAACCAGATTGAGCGAAAGCTGCTTTCTGTGAGGCATTTGGGAAAGAAGAAGCAAACCACATCTCTGGAATACTTAAAGAAATAGAATTTGAATGTAATAAAGTGTGTCAAAAAAATCAGTTTAAAATGAATATTTACAGTGTTATAATCTGCACTAAACAAGAGGCAATATTAGGTAATCCAGTAGCAAGTGACTTTGTCATGCAAGTGAAAGACAAACATCTCAGAGCATTTATACAATTGGTTGAGAAACAGAAATGATCCATGTTCATGTGCCCATCTATTCTTTCTTGTTTAGTATTGGTCATCTCTAATTCTTTTTTTATAATATACCTATCACAAATTTCCCAGAAACCCCCTTCTAAGACCCCCCCCTTTAAGGAACAAATATAAAATCCCCCCGAAAGTTGTTAAACAGGGGTTCTACTGTATTATGCAGGAGAATAAAATCCCAAGCTTAAAGCACTATAAAAATAGAAAGAAAACTCTACTATACAAGATTTTAGCCTGTACTATTACTTTATAAGACTGAATGAATGGCCTTAATTTCATGTAGCAACTTCATAGCTTGAAGCTTAGACATTTTGAATTCAAATGTAGCTGCACACTGTACAAAGTTTGCTTCAAAGATTTACAGGTATGTTAGACCCCTCTTAGCACAGTACTAAGTCCTTGTTAGACATCTTAATGTTATTAATTAAATTGGATAAGCTGCAATTGCAAATCTCAGTATAAGAGATGCGCTTTACCACTCTCAAAACCACTTCTTTATTACATTTTTAACCTTCATTTGTCTAAACATGGAAGTGAGCTGAAGATAGACATAAGGCACATCTGCTACTTAGCAAGTTTCATAAATTAAAAAATAGCAATAGGCATGTAATTCACCTGGTATATTATTCCTGGTTTATATCTTAATAGCTATAATAAAACCTCTGGCTTGTTCCTGCATTTGTATTCAATTAGGTTATTTGCTACCTAATTATTTCTGTTATCAGTTTGATCTATTGAGATTGGGCAATAGCTTAGCTGTAATTACTGTAGTAGTACATTAACTGTAGCTAGGATTATAACCTTTTTGTTTTGTTTTTAATTACATTGGCTTATTAATTTTCCCATGATGATTTTATTATTTTTTGTTTTTGTTTTTATTTCCACTTCTGTTTTCCATTTGGTTGTGCCCTCATGTCTTCACAGTCATCCCTGAGTGAAGAAGCAAAGCAAGTATATAGCAGTTTGGTAGAGCAGCCATCATCTCCTGCTGTTCCTCCCAGCTCACCTTCAATACCAGATGCAAATCCACTTCGCATGTTAAGATCTGGAGCATTTCCTGTCGTACGACCAAGAGTGCGTGGTAATAAACACCATGATACAAATTGCAGTTCCACGCTTCCACCTCGCCTAAGAGTGCCTCCACCTCCAACCACAGCTCCTCCTCCCATTCCTGTGGCACATAGCAGCAAAGATCTAGAAGACATAAAATCTCTTCAAGCACATAAGCCTGCATCATCATCAGATACTGAAGAATCATCCACAGCTACAACTGCCACAGAAGATGGGATGGATGGAAATCCTATTCCACTACCTCCAAGGGATAGATCTCGACCTATGCCAACCAATAAGCCTCGACATCAGCGTAAGCATCCATTGATCATACCTGGAGGTGGAGTTACAAGAACTTTGGCAAAGATGGCAGAGATGGAAAGCGGAGAAACAGAAGATGCCACTGTGATGACGGCACCAAAGGAAGTTACAATTTGCAGGCAGGGAGCAGCAGAATCTGTGGAAGATGAATTCAATGAAGATGCTTCAAAATCTCCACCGAAACCATGCAGGTATTTCATATTAGGATAAAAATTTGAAATCCTTCTCTTCTTACAACTCATATTTATCACGTTAAGCTAAAATTAATTAAATAATGCTTGCTGAAGCATGGAGCAACCTAACAGCTTTCTTTCAGTATTGGCTTAAAATATAGATACATACAAAGAACACCGAGAAATTTTCCAAATAAATTGTTATAAAATATTTGTTAGCATTATATAACAATGCTAATCAACACATGGTCATATTAGTATTGCTAGTATCCAAGAATTTTGTCCTGGGGTATTGTTTTACATTCTAGTAAATCTACTGATTTGAGATTGTCACGTTTAAGAAGATTTAAATGCCATTTTCCTGAGCTGGTATCAAATTAGACACATAGCCATTCCCCTACCCAGGTCACCTTCCAGGATACAGGCAATATATTTGAAATGTACTACATCTTCCTAAAGTATTCTCCCTCGATCTGTATACCTAATTAATCTCCCATACCAAGTTTGGAAGCTCTAGCACCACGCATAGTTCTCAGTGGTACTAAATTCTTCTGTATGCTGCTGCTGTGTCCTCTGAGTTTGAAAACTGTTTCCTCCACACTTGAAGACAAGTTTCAGGACAATAAGTCAACGCTGTAAGCAGAATAGGTGAAAAACTTCTTGGATATGCTCCCCAGGAAGTTAAATGTAGGAATAAAAATGTGGACAGGCATTGTTCTTGTGTGGCCTGATGCCACAAGTGAGTTTCTCAGCCATTTTTCACACATTTTTTGTAAAACTTTCATGAGAAAAGCAAACTGTTATGTATCACTCTGCAGCAACTGTCTTTGATCTCCAAGGGGAAATGTCACTTGAACTAAAGTCGCCACCATTTTCTTCTTGTTATGCCATGCTGTCTTAACTTTTGTTGTAGGATGTTACCAGAGTTAGCTCCTTTTGTTTCTGGATCATCTGGACAGAGATCTTTTTTTTTGTAATCTTTTACCATTTCAGAAACATATTTGGAGTCAATGTTGTTTGAATCTTTTACAGCAGCTTATGATGCCATTCTATTTTGGCAATCTTTGTCCCTTTAGTTAGGTAATGCAACACCCAGTGAAAGGAGAACTTTCTGACCTGTAAATAACCACATAATATAAATCTTTTGGTTGACCACAGTATAATATGCTGATTATGTGTAATGTAACTGAAATAGAATGGCATCCATTATGCTTCAGGGACTCTCCCATACCCTTTAACACCTTCAAAGCAGCAGTCCACTGGGATCCATTCCCCAGATAAACAATGAAATATGTTTTTTGAAACTATTTTGGGAATCACAGTGAAGTTTTTATAAAGCACAAATTAAGATGTTTATTATTCTAGCTTCACTTTTTCACCAGAACTTACTGGGACGTGTTTCGGAGACCATTGTTTCCATCATCAGCCTGGATTCACTTTTTGAATCCAGCTGATGCAAACAATGGTCTTCAAAACATGTCTCGGTAAGTTCTGGTGAAAAAGTGATGCTGGAATAGTAAAAACCTTAATTTGTGCATTAATGAAATGTGTGTTTAAAATAAAATCAGTTCTGTTCATTGTAATTTTAATATTCTAATACACTGAGTTCATTTTCTTTGCTTTAATAGTCTTGTTTTCACATTATCTACAAAAAAAAATCAATACAGCATGGACTTAATAGTACTGCCATTTGTTGCATTACTTGCAAACATGCGAGTAGTGCAACAGATGGCCAGATCCTATGACCATTTAATTACACATAATTAACAAGGTAACAACCTTTTGTAAAATTTTGAAATTATAGTGTGGTTGACCAAAAACAGTCATATGCAATTTAAGTATAATGGTAATTAAGACGCTTGTTGAAAATTATGAAATCACTACCACTCATTTCATGAACATACTCTCATCTTAATTACTACCATTATAGTCCTGTTGCATAATATACTATTAAATGTTTTCCAAATCCGTATTAGGGATTCCCCTTAAATCCATTCAGGTCTTTCATTGGTCTTCTTTTAGCATAGTGTTCACAGAAATGATGTTTTCTGCAGCCACCACTGACAAACATCTCTCACTTCTACCTTAATTTTTATAGGAAGTTAAGGCTCTCTTTTATTCCTAGTACCAAGTGAAGACTTCAAAACTTCAGAAAGTATCTGAAGACTGCTCCTGATTTAAGCTGCTTTTAAAACTGCTAAACATCATTGAACATAAATGTTCTCATTTCTGCTCCATTGCCCAACAATGTGTAATTTGGACAAGGCTTCCTTTTATTCTACGTTATTGAGGCTGGATTGGTAGCAGTTGGCACGAAAGCTGTGTTGATCTACAGCTAAAAGTATGAGTAATCTTAGCACATATTACTGCTGACTAGGGATGTGACAAACAGTTATTTTTGGGTAACAGTTATAGCTGTCACAGTTACAGTACATATAACAGTTACCAGTAACGATTAAGTTATTTGTTTTTATGGTTATCACATTCGACTTACATTACATTAATGGTTACTGGAACCATTAGCTGTAACCACATTTCAATATGAACAATGTCAGTACAGACTTACTGTGTTATTTGATGCAATCTAAAAAGAAGTTTCTCTAGCCGTATCAGCACTTTAATTATTACAGTGGTTTATGACCACAAAATGCATTCACAATGGGATCCTAAATATAAACATCACATGATGCAAACATAGCAAAGGAAAGTATACCACTATTGTTAGCATAAACTTGACTGAAATGTAGTATATAATAGCTTAAACATTCCTGTAGGACATTAGATGAAATATGGTGATGACATTTTCAAAGATAAACGTGATAATCTGATTTACATATATGTAGCAAAGCAGATAATTAGCAAGCATTTTTCTTGTCAGATGGTATATTAGATTGAACAATGCCACTTACGATCTCTTGTGAGGGGATTCATACTGTGTAACAAGTTGGGGTAAGTAGTTGCCAACAAGCGATACCAATGCACATGCAGTGAATGATGTCATTCAGGCTCATTAACCTTAATGGGATAACTAGTTAGTGTATTTGTTATTTTGGTAACCATCATTGGATAACTAGTTACTTTTGTAACCATTAATGGGTAACTGGTACTGTATGTCTCCATTACTTCTATAACCATTACATTATTTTCTGCCTATCCATGTGCTGACTGTTTACTGTAGTTCAGAAAGTTTCTTTATGATGCATGCATATTTAATTGATTTTACATTATCACATATGTAGATTAGAGGTCATGTTTGATCAGAGCATTGTTTAACATTTCCTTAAATAACTTTATTTTGTTAGCCTTCTCGTTAGGAAGTATAGTTTCTGAGTGACACTTGCATATTTAATTGCTCTTTACACTTTCTTATATGTAGAGTAAATTGCCATGTTTTATCAGAGCATTGTTTAACATTTCCTTAAATAACTGTTATTTTATTAGCCTTCACAAGAAGGTATACTTTCTGAGTGACTTGCATATTTGTTTAATTGCTCATAACACTTTCACATATGTAGAATAAAGTTGTCATGTTTGATCAAAGTATTGTTTAACATTTCCATAAATAAGTATGTTGTTTTATCAGCCTTCATGTAGAAAGTATTTTTTGAAAGAAGCTATATATATATATATGTATGGATGGCCTCTTATGCCTTCACATGTAATATAAATAAAGTCTCATACCTTGAGAAAAGGACTGTTCTCCATTATTTCTTTTTGTTATGTGCATTATTAGTTGTGTGTACTATTTTACAGCCAGTGAATTATGAGGTGGTTGTGTTGAAGCTAGAGCTCCATTTTTGTAAACAAATGAAACAATATGGCAGAAGTGAATGTCTAATGCTTTTGATTTCTGAATATTTCTCTTACACACTAATTTGATTACCTTACTATTTAATTTGCATTTAGAGTGATACACTAAAGGTGAAGCATAATTATGATTTCCTATGGCCATGTTTTTGTGCCTTAATCTGAACTTTTCTTGGCAAGTCAAAGCACAGGCAAGAGTGTCTCAAGTGCTGAATGGCTTTATTTTTTCACTTCTCCTTTATCACTTTAACTCTTGGTATCATAATTCCGTAAAGTTATTGCTATTGAATTATTGTTTTCATAACTGTGATTAAAATACTATCTGTGGCCACTGTCTCTGTGTATTTCATAATTATCACATCCTGATGTATGCACATTTCAGGTGAATATGTATTGCGCATATGGCAATGTCGCATTGTAGCTCGGAGTTTGGTCGCTAATCTGTTGGACCACAACTTCAAAAATATAGGTATATAGTGGTGCAGATTGTTAACCAGCGAGTGCTGTGGTTGAAATTTATGGAAAATATGACATCACTTCAGAAAAAAAGTCGTCCTCCATGATCTAGTGGTACCATGCTAGCCTCTAGTTCCTGAGCTCGCGGCTTCAAACCCAGCAGAGGGTGATGGATTTTTTCAAGTGTAAAAATCCTTAGCGTGGCCTCCTTTGGAAGGGAAGTAAAGCCAGTGATCCCATGTCATAGATTTATGGTATGTAAAAGAACCTCAAGCCTGATAAAGAGGCCTCTGAGCAAAATTTTCGGTCTTTCACACCCAATATAGGATGGGACGCTAAGAGCCATAGTAGTTAAAGAGCGTCCATAAATAAAACTTAATTTTTTTATTTCAGAAAAAAAAAATACTAAAAATGAAAGCAGAATGTGTGAAATATAACCTATTTCCCAAACCCAACAGATGCACTATATATAAGAATAACAAGCAACAATATATTTAAGATGTTTAGTGTGTAAAAAATCACACTATCATTCTTAAACCTTAGGCATAATCTTTTCCACTACTTTCTACCATCACATACTTGCTGTATAACTTAAAAATAGATGGCATAATTGTAATCAATAATCATTGAAATTGATAAAACATAGCAGCTACAGAGTAGAATCAACAATATAGTGATATGTTAAGCCAGATTGAAGTGAAGGAATAAATGCTAAATCTAAGTAGTTATAACTACCCTGAGAGGCGTGGTATAAAACAAGATGCAAATATAGGTATTAAAACTGGATAGTATAGCAGTAATTACTTTCTCCTAGCAACTTGCTCTCTAGGCCCCTCCCCCTTTTGGTTCCCCTGCTATGTTTGTATTGGTCTGGGTGGCTCAGTTGGTTAAGTTCTGATCCCAAGTTTAAGGGTTCAAACTCAACCCATTCCAATGTTTTTAAGTGTGCTTAAAAGCAACAGCCCATTTACTAGCATGTAAAAGAACTCCTATGGGAAAAAATTCCAGCACCCAGCATTGCTGATATGATCCTGGCAATTGACAGCATCGTTAAAAAACAAAATATTTATTTATATTTACCATGTCTGTCAAACAATCTTAGGCACATATAGGTATGTAGCACTCTTGTCATCTCTATAAGCATTTCAACATGTTATCAGTGAAGATGAAGAGGGTGTTGAAAAGAAAATTACACAGAAATTTATTTGTCAAATTGCCTGAAAAACATCTAGTGTAGATAAGAGAGCATAGAGTGCCAGAAGTTATAACTGAAAAAAGAAGGCACAGGATTTGAAGTGAACCCATTCCTAAATTAATGAAATGCTTCAAAACATGAAATTTCAAATAATAAGGTTGATAATAAATGAAGTAAAAAAAATGTAAAGGCTCAGGAAAAGAACTGTTTTTGTTAATATTGGGTATCACAAAAAACTGGTTTTCACCAAAGTTTGTGGAAGTTGTGTGATAAAGATATCACAGTCAACCAAACATGACAGCTGTTTGTCTAATGGTGTAGTGACTATCCAACATCTCCAGAAACTACTCTAGGTTTTTTCAAGTTATCAAACAGGAAATATTCCATCAACAAATTCTTGTAGGACTTAGAGTGAATACATTGTTATACAAAAGTGAAGAAACCAAAGAATTATCAACTCCTCAACTGCAACAGTTCAAACTGCAGAAAATTGAATGATTACAGCCTGGTTTAGTGAGTAGGAGTAACAATGGTATGTTTGAGTAACCATGATCTATAGGGAAAAAAGCAGTATGACTCCTGTATTCAGAACTGTAAACTATTGGTCTATTTTCAGTGTGATAATCGCTTGTTTCTCAATTGATTTTGTAGTTGGTGTCATTCTCATAGTTTATAAATGTAGTACCTATACGAACCAAAGCAAAGTTTAGGGTGATTGGTACAATACATGATAAGATCTTTTTTTCCATAATCTAATGGTGATTGCTTTGAAATTTTGATGATTAAAAGGAAACAGGAATAGTATTTGGTACCATTTGGAGTATAATATGCATTTGTGCTGTTTTCAAAAGATTATGATCACACATTACAATTTTTGAAAGTTGCCTTAAAAATTGTAAAAATATGCAGTAAAACTGCATTTTCAGAGCTCTTGTCATGTAGGATACAAATCTAAAAGTATTATAATGATATAAATTCTATGTATACAGAGTGTTTCAGAAATACTTTTACAAACTTCGGGTATGGGTTCCTTACACCACAAGAAGGAAAAAAGTTCATATGAACATATGTCCCATAATCCTTTGTTTTCTCGTTAGGTGTTCAACACAGTGGTACACTTATAACATGCGAAACTCATAATAAATGTTCAAAATGTCCTCCTCTTGCTTCTATGGATGCCTGTACTCGTCGAATCATGGAATGTCGCACCCTGTCAAAAACTCCGGGATGGTGTCGAATGGTTTCGCAGGCATCCATGACACGTCGATGAAGCGTTTCTGCATCCGGGATGGCTGCTCCATAAACAAATGATTTAAGATGCCCCCAGAGGTAAAAGTCCACAGGATTGAGGTCGGGAGAACGTGCAGGCCATGGAACTGGTCCTACTCTGCCTATCCATCGGTCATGGTAAATACCAGTGCATCTCAAACAATGCGACTAAAATGTGCTGGAGCCAGGCATTTATCACATTTATCAGCAAGGCGATGACAAACAGCGACAAAGGTTGGATGACTCGGTTGTCTTCGGTCTGGAAACTCCATCTGATAGAGCCATGAAGCCTCGTGTCCATTACCATTCGCGTGACCATACATAAAAATCATGTCTGCCTGTTCACGAAATGAATATCCAGCAATGGTGGAACGAAACACGTGCAGTTAACTCACTACATGTACACAATTGAAACGTTGAAGACAGACTAATGATAAATGACAAACGTAAACAAGTCTCCATGGCAACACTTCGCCATCTACCATATGTAGTACAATGGGTCAACGCCTTCTATGAATGCATAGAGAAATGAAGTTTTGAGGTTGGACCCCGAAGGCCATTGAACTCACACTTTCATTGTGACAGGAATAACGCGAAAACCAAGGATTATGGGACATATGTTCATATGAACTTTTTTCCTTCTTTTTGTGTGAGGAACCCATACCCGAAGTTTGTAAAAGTATTTCTGAAACAACCGGTATATAATTTTGTTACCAATGGATCAGACAGAGTTAAGCAGGCATTGCTTCAAAAGACTTGAATTAACATGGAAATTAAGATGGCATTAAATATGGTATGATAATAGTGTACAGTAAGGATGTTTTTAAATGTTGTGGTTTTTAAGAATAATTGTCTTAAAAGGGATGTAAAGTTATGATTTGATATTTGCAATAATCCAATGATATCATTGGATTTCTTACTGTTGATATTCTTTATTGTAATTTTTTAAATAAATTCAATTGAACTATTTGCTGATAATTTTGTATCTTTTTGCTTCCAAAATGTTTACTAGTTTGGATGACAGCTTTGAACAACGCATTGCTTGTGAGTTGGCTGCTTTGGATGATATACCAGTAGAAGGTGTAGGAGGAGAAATGATACGCCACAGTGACCATGTCTCTTGTGAAGACCTGCTAGAATTTGCATGTGATACACCCAATGCTCGACGTACTCAAGGCAAGGCAAGAGGTGTGGATTCAGACGAGGTCCGCATTATGGGAAAAGTTTTAGGAAATGAGGTAAATGTGACTGTCAGACCAGCAATTTCAATAGGGTTCCATGTTTGTGCATTTCTAGTTGTGGCAAATGTTTTGGAGAGTTGTCTATTAATGCTTCTAGCAGCTGAATCTAAATTAACAACCTTTTTAGAATTATTTACAACAAAAAGTATAGGTTATGCCAAACAGGGAGTAATTATCTGAGTGCAATGCATAGTCAACTTAAGCATATATTATGCTACATTTACAGAAAACACAATTAATTGTAATTCAACTGCAGCATTTTATTATTAATTTTGTCTTGATTGCTGTTGTTACAACTGTATGCAAACACACATGCTTAGAGCATGTACAACATGCATTATGTATGTGCTTTTGGAGTGTCTATGTTAAGCAAATGATTATATAAGTCAGTCTTGCAGAATATGACAATATAGATTTGCTAAGCTGATATGAGGGTCACTCCAAAAGTTTTGAGAATGGACGCAATAAAATATTAAAAATTTAGATCTGTTCAGTTAATCTTTTAAAAATATTCTCCATTGTATTCTATATACCGTCTGATCTTTTCACACAATTTTTCAAATGCTTAACACCATTCTTCTTTGGAGAGAGTGCAAATACATTCTTTGTAAGTAGCTACTGCGGCTTCAGGTGACTCAAATCGTTGATCTAATTTTTTTTTTCCTTTGGGGAATAGAAAAAAGTTTCGTGGGGCCTTATCTGGACTGTAGGGAGGATGGGACAAGTATCTAACTCCTCACTCCTGCAGAAATTGCATTGTAGGCAGCAGCATTGTCATGGTGCAACAGAATTTCACAGACCAATCTTAGGATGCTTTTCTCTCAGTTCATTGAACACTTGTGGCAGACGTTTTGTGGTGTACCATCTGGCAGTAACAGTCTTTTGTCCTTCAAGCGGAATTGTTCACAATTGTTCTTCATTGAGAAGAAGGAACAGATCATCTTTTTGCCAGCACTTCTCATTTGCTTCTCTTTCATTAGGGGATCTTCTCCTGAGAATCCCTCAGGGGCCCAGGTATGGGATTGGCGCTCCCGGGGTTCCGAGCCACACTTTCAATTGGGTTCCTCTAAGAGGTGAGAGGGTTTAGGCCAAGTGCCCAATCAACTTTGGTCCACAAGTGTGTTTGACCAACTATCAGTTACCTCCCTGGACACAGTCTGGCAGATATCGCTGCATGGGATGGAGGATGGGAGTCGTAAGGGGTGACTGAGTGACACGTAACTCCCAGCCCCTGAGTATCATGTAGGACTGTGTTCATATCCGCTGATAAAAGTCAGTCCCGGGGAGGGGCTATTATATGAGCTGTTACACTCCTGAAAGTGATTGGGTCCCTCTATCTGTAAATTGGGAGGTGAGCAGGTCCAGGCCAGGACTCTCACTTAAGCTGGGGTGGCACCAGGATGTGTGCATGCCATCAAAGAGATTTTTAATAGTGAAGGATGTAATAACTGGATAATAAAAAATTTAATAAAAATGTGAACGCTAGTGAAAAACAAGCAGTTGAGTGTAGCGGTCCTCGCTACTTAGTTATTAACAGAACAGATTAAGGAAGAAAATTTACATCTGTGAACTTTTTTACAGTTCAAAAGAATCTTGATAAAATTGGTGGTCCTGTTAAGTCGTGTATTAGGAGTCGCAGTGGCATGCTCCTGGTTGAAGCAAATTCAGCATCCCAGGCAGCAATTATCTTGAAAGCAAATTTATTAGGCAGCTATCTGATGCGAGTCAAAATGCACAAGACCTTGAACTCTTTGCACAGAGTTTTAAACACCCGTGCATTGGACATACATTGGACAGTATGTCCAATGAGGAGATTAAAGAGAAGAAGAAGTGGAAGAACAAGGCATGTCATCCATATATTGGGTTCAGTAGAAAGAAAGAGATGAATTACTGTCTACTCGTACTCTGTTCCTTACCTTTGATCGGGTAGATCTCCCTCAAAAGATTAAGGCAGGCTATGAAGTCATTGAATCTGTTCAGATGCTATAAGTGTCAGCGCTTTGGGCACACTAGCGAATTTTGTAACTGTGAATCTACGTGTGTTAACTGTGGAGACATCTCTCACTATGGATTATGTATATCACCTCCAACGTGCATTAACTGCAGCATTGAACACCCATCTAGTTCCTGAGAATGCCCACATTTTGCAGAGGAAAGAGCTATCCTGGAGATCCGGGTTAGTGAGAAGCTGTCCTTCTCGGAAGCCCGGAAATTTTTGCGTATCCATCAACCCTCTGTCCCAAAGTCTGGTACCTATAGCTCAGTTGCAGTTAAACTGGTACCATGTTGGGCAATCACAGCTCAGACCAGTGATATCAACGGAGCCACCATTTTCAAGACGATTCTTATAGCTAGAGCACAGCCAAAGCCTTCAAAATCAACATCTGCCAAGTTTGCTACTCAAAAGACCACATTGGTAAAATTACCATCAGAACTGTTGACCTCAACCAACAAGACTAGCAAGCCCATATTACATAATGCATTGCCAAAAAGGTTCAGGATCAGCTATGAAAGAACCAACTTCCTAAAAGAAAATAGTAAGCCTTTACCTAGAACATCTAAAAGCAAGAAAAGTCCACTAGCAACACCTTGTAGATCCTCTCTACATCTTCGCTGGTCTCCACTTCCAATTGGTACAAGACCTTGAACCGAAGTTTCAATTGGAAAGGGGTCCTCTTCCATGGGCAGGAGGATTCTGCCCACACTGTTAGAATGACAATGAAAAAGAGGCAGGATCCTTCCTCTGTTAAAGGTGCTAGCCCGACACCGAAAAAGGGCAAATTGATTCAACCACTGTCGTCCTCAATGTAGTGGAAGGATTGAGAACTTATCCCATTATGAATACTATGGTTATCCTACAGTGGAATATATGTGGAATTAGAACACATTGACCAGAGCTTGAATTTTTACTCAAGAATAATCCTTTAGTCGTATGTTTACAAGAGATAAGCTGCATCAGCAAGACAGCTTTCAAATCGGACAATATAACCCAGTACGATGTGATCTTACATCCAAAGAGGTTAGTCCTGCATATGAGGGCACTATGATGCTCATCAGAGATGATATACTTATATTTGTGGAATCTGTATCCATAGAGTCTGACATCCAGACAGTGGCTGTAAGGATTAAACTGCCATCCATCTGATTTACCATTTGTAACATTTATCTGCCTCCATCTGATGATCTCTCGCTCACTGATTTAGAAAATCTTAGTTTTCCAGTTACCAATGCCTTTTCTGTTGGTGGGAGATGTTAATGCCCACCATCCTCTTTGAGGCTCACCTTGGGCTTATGCAAAAGGTAAATTAATTGCCAATTTTTTGAACAATTATAACTTAGCTTTTCTGAACACCGGAGAGCCTATATTTCTTTTAGACTCCTTTAATACTTTTTCACACCTTGATATAGCAGTTTGTTCACTACATCTAGCAGTTTCTTTACAATGGAATGCCATCTCTGATTTACACTCTAGTGACCACTTTCCATGTCTTGTTAGTCTCTTAACACCAGGTATATATGTTCCACACGCTTACTTAGATGGCACTTAGATCATGCCAACTGGAACCTTTACTCCCATGTAACCAGGACCAGATCATATCTATGTACAAATGTTGCAACAGCTCTCTCCAGAAGGTAAGGCTTTTCTACTCAAGGCCTATAATTGTGTTTGGGTTGATGTCACTTTTCCAGAAAAGTGGTGGGAGGCCACTGTCATACCCAATTTGAAAGCTGGAAAGGACCATCATCTTTGTCCAGCTTTGTCCAGACCATCCTATTTCCTTCACCAGTTGTGTTTGCTAAGTGATGGAACTCATGATCAATGGATGGTTGGTATGGTGGTTAGAAACTCACAACCTGTTGACCAACACCCAGTGCTGTTTTCAAAGATACTGTTCAACAATGGACCACCTTGTGTCATCGACACAGATCACAAACGGATTCATTAAGAATTATCAAACCGTTGCAGTATTTTTTGACCTTGAAAAAGCTTATGATACATGTTGGCGAGCTGGGATACTACGTTCCCTATACACCTGGAACATACATGGAAACTTACCACTAATCATTCAGGAGTTAATGGAGGACCACGTTTTCCAAGTAAGGATCAGCTCGGTTATATCAAACCTGTTTGTTCAGGAGAACAGAGTACTTCAGGGATCGGTACTAAGTGTTAACTGTTTGCTATAGCAATTAATTCAAAATGTGTTCCTCCAGGGGTATCATCATGCTTATTCGTAGATGACTTTGCTGTCTATGGTACTTCTCAGCATATGCTGTTTTTGGAACACCGTATGCAGCAATGTTTAGATAATCTTAAAAAATGCAGTTCTAAAAACAGCTTTAGTTTCTCAACTGAGAAGTCAATCTGCATTAACTTCTGGCACCATAGGAGACGATTACCACCTTCGCTCCAATTTGGACTAGATTTACTACCATTTGCAGATCCGACAAGATTCCTGGGGTTGACCTTAGCTGGTCATTGCATATAGCATTGTTGAAAGTCAATGTGACCGTTCTCTGAATATCTTGCGGGTAAATGGCAAATCTTGGGTAGCGGATCGGACACTTTTGTCGCAAGTGCAACAGATTTTGGGTGTATCATTTATTCCTCAGCACAACCATCTGTGCTGAGATTAGACCAGTCCATAATTGGGTCATTCAAGTGGCTATTGATGCTTTTCCCACTAGCCTAGTTATGAGATTAGACCAGTCCATAATTGGGTCATTCAAGTGGCTATTGATGCTTTTCCCACTAGCCTAGTTATGAGATTATACTTGGGGCTTTCAAATGGCTATTGGTGCTTTACCCATTAGCCTGGTTATGAGTGTTTATGCCGAATCGGCAGAACCTCCTCTTCGATATCAGCGTGATTTCCTCTTAGGAAATAATAGCTGTGCGATTAAATGTATGCCAAAACATCCAATGTTCACTTCTTTTCTTCACACCGCGCTGGATGAACATCATAGGAATAGCTCCATTAAACCAAGGGCCTGCAGGTGTTCATTTCCAGGAGTTTCTTAGAAAGCACGGCATTGAAATGTCTAGTATGTTTTCTAAGGGGCCCTTGGCACTTGGTTACCTGTGACATATCATGTAGATCTTGGGATGACGATGCCTATGTTTAGCATCTGCACCTTTGTTTACAATTTCTGTCCAGTTACTGTGACCGAATTTTGATCTACACCAATGGATCTAAGTGCACCAGTAGTGTTGGATGTGCTTATGTTCATGGAACCGAACCACATACATTTGGTTTTCATGATAGCACATCCATTTATAGTGCAGAGCAGTATGCCATATACCAAGCTATTTTGTATGTGCGTTGATGAAAATTGGGAGACTGTCTCATTTTGTGTGATTCCCTTGGTGCACTTCAGAACCTTTGTGAGCTGTGCAACTACAACCCCATTGTTGAGTGAATCCAGGATTCCCTCCATGTTTAATACGCTTCTGGCATTAATGTGAATGTGCTTGGATACCTAATCATATTAATAAAATTCTAGTGGCAACACACTCTAACTTTACTCTTTCAAGATAATTACCTTGTACGCATTTCGAAGACACCTTGTCTTCATCAGCTAAGAGCCACTGTGGTTCAAGGTTTCTTCGAAACGCGTACAAGGTAATTATCTTGAAAGAGTGAAGTTAGAGTATGTTGCCACTAGGATTTTATTTATATTTTAATCACTTCACTGTGTTTTCCATAAAGTGTTATGTTAAAATACCTAATCATGTTGGCTTGCTGGGGAATGAACTTGTGGATTTGGCAGCTAAGGTACAGAATCCAGTGTTACAATATTTCAGGTAATGTCAGAAGAATTTAGGCTTGTGTGGAAAGTGGTGCTATTGTGCTGGCACAAGGAGTGGTTAGCTCTCCACAGAAATAAGCTTAGAGTAGTGAAGGACATTATGATAAACTGGGTTACTTGCTCTCATGTATCTCGTCGTGAGGAGGTGATTTTGGCTCAGTTGTGTATTGGCTACTGCAATTTTACGCACGATTATCTTTTTAAGGGTGACCCTGCTCCTATTTTATCACTTTGTAGCAAAGGTCTTTCAGTCTGTCACATGCTGCTAGAGTGTATTGCTCTAGCACATCTTCGGGACTCTGCTGCAACTGCCGGCCAGTTTTGCAGAGGTCTTAGCAGATGATAAGGGGTTGATAGGATTTTTAATTTTGTGTCAAAGGTAAATTTCAAAATGCAGATTTAGTCTTGTTGGTATTAGGTGTTTCATACTTCTCAGTTTAGTTTTATATATTCATACTTATTTCTGACTTTTGCTATGATCTTTACATCTGGCTTTTGTTATTGTGATATTCAATGCCAAGTTTTTGTAGTGCACTGAAAATAGCTTGTGAACATTCAGTAGCATTAGGATTTACAAGAACCTTCAATGTTCCTACAAACAATTTCTGAACAGTACTATATCCACTGGCAAGGATTTAATTAGGATGACAAACACACATTGTCCCTTTCTCTTGGTCATTTCATCGCAAAACATTCCAACTCTTTCATCATTCACAGCTTCCTCCTCTTCTTTCATAATTTGAGGTACATAGCCTTCGCTCAGTCTGCCAGCTATAGGTAAATTTCCAGCACCTTAATATTAAGGGATATGATATTTACGGCTGCTTTACATAATATGTATGGCTGAAATCTAAATAAATGAAATGATGTTCAAATAAGTCCAGAGTCCATAGAGCTTTCACCTTAGCCGATAATATGCCCCTTCTGCATAATTATCATGCAAAAAAATCACATTTGGTTTAAAGAATATTAGGTGCTAGGTAATTACACTAACCTGGTATGTATTTATTCATCCATTCTCTCAGCTTGGGATCAATTTTCCCAAAGGGGTGTGTGCCTCCATGAATGCCTGCATTGTTGGCATTACAAATTCTTCTTTGTCGTTTTGTGTTACACTGCATTTTGCCAGTGGCATATTCATCAGTGTAGCATGTAGCTTGAACCCCCCAATGCAGATGCCATCATTTTATCCTTCCTATGTGCAGTACTACCATTGATGTGTTTAGACACATGTCTTTTCTTAGCCATTCAATGCACACATTAGAATTTGTTTTACTTTATCTAAAACATAAAATCCTAAATTCTTTTTCTCAAACACTGTAACCACCATTTTACTAAACTTCCAAAATAAAAAGAAGCCGCTATATGTAAAATGAATGCAGATTAAACAAATAAACCCTTCAGAGAGACACATGAAGCTTTACAACAATGAAGAGCTGAAGCAAGTAGAGCAGAAGCAGAATGCACCTGGAATCACAACTATCAATACCACATAACATAGCTTTTCATTGAGATCAATAGTCATATCGATTGTCATTTTCTATTGCCACAACTTGAGCTTGCACGCCAAATTTAAATATAATGAATTTTTGTCAATTCATCAATTATTATGCGATTTTCATTTAATTTTGCATTTTTGGCTAAATTAACTAAATTTTGCAAAAAAAATTCAATTTCATGCTTTGAAAAAAATGGGAGCCTCTAATCATAGCACAGGCTAAGCTGGCTTCATACATTGACTCACTCTACTAACAATACTGAAGTCCACTTCATAGCTCCTCCATTCTTTACTTTGTAGAGGTTGAGTCATTATCCTTCTCATTGCAGTTTATTATGTTTATGAGTAATGATGCAGCATTATAGTCAAAGGATAAGGACATCATAATTTTGCTTAACTCTAATTATTTATAATGGAATTGGTGTTTGAGTCAGGCAGGTACGAGGGCGTGTCTTCTGATTTTAGCTGCTGCATCAAATGTTGATAATATCGGGTTGATCCTCGGCTGCTGCTTGGTATAAATGTTAATTATGAGCATGAGATGGTTCACAGTTTTTAGGGCAGGTATCATAAGATGAAAGCTAAAATGAAGACACTGGTTTAGCTGAAATAAATGTATTTAATGGTGCTAGGCTTGGAGTATTGAAACTAATCATTGTGATAAGAAGTGCAAGAAAGACTGTAATGATTGCAACATGGTATATACTGCAGAACTAAAAGGAATCTAGAAACCAGACTCAAAGAACACATGAGATGCATATATCTTAAACAAACTGATAAATCTGCTACAGCACACCACTTTTTGTCCTCACATCATGACACTATACCCAATATAAATCTGTTGAAACACACAAGAATTGGACACCTGGGAGAAGATATATATCTTAAAATACAAGAGCCAAATTATGAACTATGAAATGCCGCCTCCCAACCACCTCTGGAAATTCATGACCCTGTCAATAGATGTCTCTACACTCAATACATATCCACAACATCCTCCAAACAATAACCAAGCCAGCCAGTTGGACAAATGCTGAAGATGGGAACAAAACCTGTTTCTGAAATGCATACAGGTAAATATAGGACATGATGTAAAAAGTGTCCCAGCTACTGACCCATATTTCTAATTCAGTTAGATGCTTTCTATTCCTAAGGTATGATTCAAACCACTTCAAAGGAGTTCCTCTTATGCCATAGTTATACCTTGTGAATTAATACATCATGGTCAAGCAGGTCAAAAGCTTTTGATTGATCAAGAAATATTCCCATGCTCTGATTTCCAGTACCTAGTGTTTTATGTACTTCTTCAATAATGTTTTGCAATGCTAAGTTAGTAAATTTCCCTTCCTGAAACCCATTCTGTACTTTTACATAATTTATATGTATTTAAAAATGATAACATCCTATTGTACACCTCCTCCTCGATTACTTCAGAAAAAACTGATGAGATAGAAATAGGCCTGTCATTTTCTAGCTCAGATTTAGAACCCTTTTTATACAAAGGCTTAATGTTTGAAACTTTTAAGCTCTGAGGGAAGTATCCTTTTTTCATTGATAAATTAATTATGTGACATAATAGTTTAGCCAAATGTAAGGAGCAATGTTTTAGTAACATATTGGAAAAATTGTCAAGACCTAGAGACATTTTAGGTTTCATGCTTCTAATTATAGAGAGTAATTCCTCTTCAGTTGTTGGTGAAAATAATAAATACTCACAAACTACATTTTTTTGATCACTTATCAGAGGATTACTTATATAATTTCCCTTTTCTCTAATATTACTGGCAACAGCAGAAAAAAATCTGATTGAATTCATGAGCCACCATTGCTGAATCAGAGACCAATCTACTGTTTACAGTTATACTAAACACCCAATCATTTCTTTTTAAGTTCTGCAGTTTCATGTTTATAATGTTCCATATCGCTTCTGATTTAAGTAGACTTTTTCACTAAATTACGATTATAAAGTTTTTAGCCATCCGAGTTATTCTGTTGTATATTATTTTTTTTTTTTTGTAGTTTGTATAATATTGTTTCATACCATCAATGACATGGTTTTCTTTAAATAGTTTACTTAAGAAACATATCTTTTCACTTGATACACAAATACCGTTAATAACCCATTTTGCCTTTTTATAATAATTTTCCGCTTTAAATGTTTTAATGGTATGGCTGTGTTCAAATAGCATTTATAATCTTATTAAACGCATCATAAGTTTTATCAGCGTTACTTAGACATTGATACACATCAGTCCAATTTTCTTTGGAAAGTAAGTAATTAAAGTACTTAATATTGTCTTCACTGTATATTCTACACTTTTTAAACTTACGTTGACTACGATTAATTTTAATATTATTGGACATAATTGTAAAATTTTGGCCATGGTGATCCAAGATACCCATTTCAAAATTGTCAAATGTCACATTTAAAATGATTAGTATTTCGGATTAGCTGATTTATAGCACACACAGGGCCTTGAGCTATTCTAGTAGGTGGTTTAATAACTGCTTCTAGGCCATATACACATACTAAACCCATAATCAGTCTTTTACCTTGACTTTCCTCCATAAAATGTATATTAAGGTCACCTACAGTAATTACATTCCTTTTTACTGTATAAAAGTTATTTAATATAATCTGAATTTCTTAGCGAACCCATTTAAATCACTACTGGGATTCCTGTACATACAAATTACTATGATTTTAGAATCACTTAGTTGAACTATACCTTCCTTCAAAGTGATCAACACACATTAGATTATCAAAAATTGATGTAGGTTTACCTGAAATATTTTCTTTTACAAAAATACAGGTCCTCTGTTATTTTTAGTTTTTCTGCAGTAAAGGCTTTCCCTTATATAGCCATGAAAATTTATCAATATGGTTTTGTTTTAACTAGTGTTGAGTAAGTGCTATTATATCAATACTCTTGTAACTTATCATTTATCAGTAACTCTACCCCCGCCGCTGTATCTTTGCACTTGACAGTTCGTGTGGCTTCGCGTAAGGTTGCTACATTGTGGTTGCGACGTTGCCAGAGTGGCTAGTAAACAACAACAGCTGATTGTTCTCCTTTCTATCGTGTCTAAGCCGCATACAAAAAAGTGTACTAAGTAGCAAACGTCAATGAATAATAACTATTTTCTATTATTATTGTTAATTGAAAATAAACGATATAAGCAGCTTTGGTATGGTCGGATACTCCTTTCTATGGTAATAGGCATAAATGTGTCTACGTATAGTGTCTAATTGGAAAGCATAAAGATTTGTGACTGGACGAGGCTGCTTTCTTTTCTTCCCTGGAGTTGATAGAAATACCTGTTGCGTTCCAGATGGTTCAGGAATTTTGTCCTCTTTCTCTTGGAGTTTCACTCCCTTGTGAATAACAGTTCTCGTGCTTAGTCCAACAGCTGCTGCAGTTCGTTGTACGGCTTTATCAGCAGGAATAGAGGGATTGCCATGAAGCTTCACGTACTCCTTTTCCTGTTCAAAGAATTCCCGGGATCTCCTTAATAGTTCCAATGCCTGACTATTAAGTGGCACACCTCGACGCAAAGGATTTTCACTTTGTGAATCATCACTCGGCGATCGGCGTCGTTTTTCAGACATTGTTGCACTTAAGTTTTGTTTAAATAAATAATATGAATGAAATATATATATATATATATGAGATATGAGATATTGTAAATGTATTAAGCTTGCGATCATTTGCTGGATGCACATCCACTTTATTACCATTCAGTTTCCCTTTACTACTGATGAGATAACATTAACTAGCAGTTGACCAAATTTGGTTGATCATCTATGGTTTGTAGATGTATGCCATCTCTACAAAAGTCATTGTCATATAATCAAGAATGTTCATTGTTAAGCTTTGCAATAATATTAATGTCGGTTCAGAGTAAGCATACATGTAATCTATTTATTTTTTTAATTCCAGCCAAAATATTTTTTAAACATTACCACTAGTTCTTCATAATATAGAGTTATATGCCTAAATTAATAGGATATTAACACCGGCATGAGGTATTGCGATCTGTTACCAGTTGTTAATTATAATAACTTTGTCATTGTCACTTCTGCCTTCACTCTGTAAAAGATCTACATAGTGATGTAAAGGGATCTGAAACTGTTTTGTATTTTCAGGTGGTCTGTTGTTCATAACAGTGTCTTTCTTTTGTTTAAATGAACGTGAACCAAAACACTGTTCAAAAAATATTTTCAACCATGGAATTATATTTATTTACTTCTGTCCAATAAGGTGGATAAAAACAAGCCAAATTATTGCACATTAAGCAGAACAGCTCCAGTAGCTATAAATGGTGACACTGGCTTTTGTATACTGCAGGCCATTGCTGACCATTGCATGTATTATGTGCTCAGTTGAGCTAAATGGTAACATGCCTTTTTTTCATACCTGTGAGCTGCTGCATTGTATGTTGATATTATTAGAAAGAAAAAAATATGTGTTCCTATGCTTCCATTGGTTCAAAATTACAGGGAATACAATTAAATTTATTAATAATCTATCAAGATGAAGTGCAGAAGTAGATGCAGTGAAGTGTAATTGTAATGATTAATGAGTCTGTATACACTTTCAACATTTTAATTGTTAGGACTAGTTTCAAGAGCTGTTGTTAGCATCATCAGCTAAGGACAACTACTCCTTAATTGATGATGGGAGCAACAGCTCTCGAAGCCAGTCATAACAATAAGCAAGTGAAGTTGAAAGTGTACAGCAACTCATTAAAATATTATTATTAAAAAATATATTCATGTTCTTATACAAATGGTGATGGTCATGTACATTGCCAGTGCTGTTTGCTAGTAAAGTATTGTCTGTTGGGAATATTAAATATATCATCATTCTCATACATGGTAAAATAGTATCTAATAGCTTAATGAATGACTCTTTCTTATTTTCACAAGAATATTATCTGTGAAAGATGAAGAAAATAAGTGCAAATGTCACTACAAAACTCATTAGCCACATCATTAAACATTAAACATATATATAAACAAAATTTGTTCTGGCAGTTTATTTTACCGACTCATTTACTCAGTAATGCCATATTAAACATCTTTTTAACTACAGATCAAAGCTGTTGATGAGTGTTCGTTTTAGTAAACATATTCTGATTATTATTGACGCAAAGATAATTTAGTCTGGGATCAATGCTCTAAAGTCAGAACCACGTAGCCTCATTTGTATACATTGTTGGAATTTAACTGCATGATTTATCCACCTAAATGTTTTAGAGAAAAAATAATAGCTAGCTTTTACAGCATTCAAAATCAAATTTAAATAATTTGAGGATGATGTATTTAAATTGTTTAAATGTCTGCTCCCAGGGAAAAAAATAGCTTAACTGTACTTTCACACTGCCTAATTCAAAGATTCATATCCTTAAATTCCCTTATCTGTAAGAGCTGCATTTTTTGAGCTTGTACACAACTTCTAGTATTGCACAAAGTTGCAGTACTAGTCTCTACCTTTTGTGGAGTGACTCCAGGTAGAACTTTTATATGTACTTAGTGTTGTTCCTTGTTCGTGTAAGTACAGCAATGCGGCATCTCCTAATAGGATATTATGTTTTAACCATGTTCACTTTTCACAATTTTCCCACAATTTAGTTTTCACATATCACTGGAATATCTCCAAAGGAGAAGGAAAGAGGAGTTTGTTTGATGCTTAATAGAACTGAGCTTATGGTCCAGGGTGCAGGGAGATGTTTTGTCACTCACTACTCCATGCATTTTACAGAAACTTTTTGCCCCCCAGGGGCTCACCTTTCGTGAGTACGGGTTAGGCGCACCCGGGGTACCCGAGCCATCCATAGCCATTTTCACCCTTTCATCCCCGTCCGGTCGAGGTGGGTTCGTTCTCGTGACCGGGGGACTCAAGGTAGGCTCTCATGCGTTCTGTGCATATCATTACATCTCGCCCCTCGCCATCGCTTCTGTCTTCTCTTTTATTTATGCACATTTCGCCCCACGCATATTCATTTACACGTCTCTTTTACTTCTTCGCCGGCCTACCTTGAGTGCGAAACGCCCACACACTTTTAGTTTCTTTTAACCTTTTATGTTAATCCTCCGTGGACACAGCCTGACGGATACCCGCGCACTGGGTGCGCAGCTGGGTAATGGCGTCATCCCCACCACCCGGGGTCGTCATGTAGGGTATGTGTTCGTATCCGCTGTTCAACTGCAGTCCCGCGGGGGGGCCATTGCATGAGCTGCTGGCTTCCGACGGCGATTGGGTCCCTCTGTCTATGTTCTGGGAGGTGTGACCCTGGGGTGAGTCTGGTATAGATAGGCCACTCACCCAAGCCGGGGTAACGCCCGGGAAGTCAGAGCACGAGGTCGGAGACGGTTGCAATGGTGGAGGATTTATCTCGCTATGGAGCACCCTCCCTCCATTAATACAAACAAGCGCCGAAAAACTTTTGTAACAGAAGTAGCACCGCCGTCATCTGGTTGTTACTTGGTCATTTCAAGAACAGAAGAAGGACAAAACTTTGAGAAGGTGAACCCTTTTATAATTCAGAAGGGCATAGATGCTATTGCTGGTGCGGTTCAATCCTGCACTCGTTTACGGAATGGATCCTTATTGACACAAACTAAGTCCGATCAGCAAAGTAAGACCTTATTGCGCGCTACGCTTCTCCACGGTTATCCCATCCGTGTCGAGAAGCACCGCACATTGAACTCCTGTCGGGGCGTCGTTACCACCCATAGCCTCGATGGTATATCGGACGAGGATCTAGTAGACTATCTATCCGATCAAGAGGTGACTGCAGTGCATCGAGTGCAGGCCAAACGCGACGGCGTATTGGTACCCACTCGTACCCTGTTTATTACATTTGATGGCGTCGATCTGCCTACGAGCATTTCCGCAGGGTACGAACGGATTTCTGTGAGGCCTTATATACCTAGACCTCTGCGTTGTTTTAAATGCCAACGTTTTGGGCATACGCAAGTCTCATGTAAGAGTGCCGTTAACATCTGTGCAACATGTAGCCAGCCCTCACACGAAGGTACCTGTTCAACAGCCCCCGTCTGCGTTAATTGTAAAGGGTCTCATTCTGCTTCGTTTGCCGACTGTCCGCGGTACTTGGACGAGAAGGCGATCCAGGAGATCCGGGTAAAGGAAAAACTCTCCTTCGCTGAAGCCCGGAGGCGTTACCATGCGCGCAAACCTTCACTCCTGCGATCTGGCACATTTAGTTCTGTTGTTGCCTCGCCAGTACCACGAGTAGATGCCGAAACTCAGACCTGGACCATGACTGGATTAACCGCCACTACCATCCGGCCGTCCATTAAGGCTACAGTTACCAAGCCGTATAAACCTGGTCCCAAGTCAATGAAGTCGCAAGCCGTTGAAAAGAAACCCAAGCAGAAACTTCGTAGGGAAGGTTTTTTGAAAGACCCTCCGCGTGCGCGCGGTAACAAAAGTTCACCGTCTCCTCCTCGGAGGTCGTTGTCCCAGGAAGGTCCTGGGACAAGCCGCGCTCAGCGGCACCCCTCACCCATCGCCACCCAGAACCGATTCACGGCGCTTGAATCGGTTTCTGGCACTGAGCGCGTGGGCCCTCCCTCCGAGGAAGCTATGGAGTCTGACCAACTCCATACAAAAAGCCCGAGCCCAAAGGTTAAGCAAAAGATTCTTTTAAGCCGCCCTTCTAAGTAGACAGTTTATCCCTTTTATTCATGGCTATCCTGACTTGGAATGTACGTGGTGTACGATCGCATAGGGCGGAACTGCAACTTTTATTGCGTTCCCATTCGCCTATGGTCGTATGTTTGCAGGAGACTAAGCTTCGCCCTCACGATCCTTTTGATCTCCGAGGATATACTCCGGTTCGCTACGACCTTGAACCGGAGGAGGGTACTCCTGCTCATGGTGGTGTCATGATTTTGGTGCGTAATGACGTTCATTTTAAAACTATCACACTTACGTCCGACTTGCAAGCTGTTGCCATTAGACTGCAGTTACCCGGTTTCTTCTTTTCTGTTTGTTCTGTGTATTCACCTCCATCGTCTCCCCTCGCTCCTGCGGACATTCGAGCTCTTCTGTCCGCTCTTCCAACACCAGTTCTTCTGTTGGGAGATTTTAATGCCCATCACCCACTATGGGGTTCGCCAAGGGCTTGTGCGAGGGGAACTCTTCTTTCCGACATTTTTTACCAGTTCAATCTTTCAATCCTCAATACAGGTGAGCCTACTTTTATCTCTGATTCTTCTGGTACATTCTCACACCTGGACCTTGCCGTTTGCTCACTCCAGCTTGCTAGTCGTCTGCAGTGGAACGTCGTCGCTGACACCTCCTCCAGCGACCATTACCCCTGCATCGTTTCTCTTCTGTCACACCACGTACAACATTCCAGAGTACCTACCTGGATATTCCCAAAAGCCGACTGGAGTTTGTATTCCAGCCTCGTGCATTTTGACGACCAGCCCTTCACCGACATTAACCAACTAGTGCAGTACCTTACGTCTACTATTTTCTCTGCTGCCGAACGCGCAATTCCCCGTTCATCCTCTCAACCTCGGCGAATGCCTGTTCCGTGGTGGAACGAGGATTGTCGGGCCGCCGTTCGTGCTCGTAGGACTGCACTTAGGGTGTTTCGGCGACACCCTACAATTGATAATTTGGTGACTTTTAAACAATCGCGCGCCAGGGCTCGTCGCACTATTCAGGATAGCAAGAAGGCGTCGTGGGCTCGTTTTGTCGAGTCTTTTAATCGCTTTACGCCTTCATCTGTTGTTTGGGATCAACTTCGTCGCTTCTCAGGTAAAGTGTCGCATTGTACTGTTTCTGGCCTTCAGGTTTCTAATGCCACCATAGTGGATCCGGCTGCCATCGCTAACACTCTGGGTGCTGCCTTTGAGGCGGTATCCAATTCAGACCATTATTCCGCCGGCTTTCGCTCTATCAAAGACCGGCTGGATTCCGACACCTTTAATTTTCGATCTGCTAATATTGAGTGTTATAATGAACTTTTCACAATGAGGGAGCTGGAGCACGCTCTTCATTGCTCTCGGCACTCCGCTCCTGGGCCGGACGGCATTCATGTCCTGATGCTAAAGAACCTTTCAGCCGACAGTAAACTCTTTCTCTTACAGGTCTATAACCGTATTTGGCAAGACGGCATTTTTCCTTCCGTTTGGCGCGAAGCCACCATTGTCCCTATACTTAAGCCTGGGAAGGATCGCCAACTACCTTCCAGCTACCGCCCTATCTCCCTCACCAGTTGCATTTGCAAGGTGATGGAGCGCATGATCAACGGGCGGTTGACATGGTGACTTGAGTCTCAGAAACTTCTAGCGAACGCTCAGTGCGGGTTTCGTCGCTATCGCTCTACCGTCGACCATCTGGTGTCCTTGTCGACGCATATTATGAATGGATTTCTGAGGAAGTGTCAAACCGTGGCTGTATTTTTTGACCTGGAGAAAGCTTATGACACTTGTTGGAGGGGCGGCATTTTACGTACACTTCACGCATGGAATATCCGCGGTCGTCTTCCCATATTTCTTCGGGAGTTCATGACGGACCGCGTCTTTCGTGTACGTGTGGGCTCGGTTTTATCTCGTCGTTTTATTCAAGAGAACGGAGTACCGCAGGGCTCTGTACTCAGTGTCACACTTTTTGCAATTGCTATCAACCCCATTGTTGATTGTATTCCACCTGGCATTTCATCGTCCCTTTTTGTTGACGATTTCGCTATTTATTGCAGTTCACGGCGGACCTGTCTCCTCGAACGCCGTCTCCAGAGCTGTATCGACCGTCTCTACGCCTGGAGTAACGCCAACGGCTTTAATTTCTCCGCCGAGAAATCCGTCTGTATTAATTTCTGGCGCCGGAAGTATTTCCCTCCGCCCTCTCTCCATCTGGGGCCAGGGATACTTCCGTTTGCAGACGAGGCGAAATTTTTGGGGTTGATTTTTGATAGGAAGTTGTGTTGGACCTCGCACGTTTCCTTTTTAAAAGCAAAGTGTGACCTTTCTCTTAATCTTTTACGTGTTTTAAGTGGCACATCCTGGGGAGCTGATCGGACCGTCCTTCTTCGCCTTTATCGTTCTTTGGTCCGATCCAAGCTTGATTACGGGTGTACTGTTTATTCGTCGGCACGTCCATCTGTGTTACGTCGATTGAATGCCATTCACCATCGTGGCATAAGAGTCGCTACAGGGGCCTTTCCAACTAGCCCTGTACCCAGTCTTTACGCAGAAGCTGCAGAGCCTCCGCTGTCCTTCCAGCGTGAGATGCTTTTGTGCAGCTATGCTTGTCGACTCTCAAGCTTGCCTGACCACCCGTCTTTCGAGTTATTTTTCGAGGAGTCGCTTGATCGCCACTATTTGATTAGCTCCTCTGCATTGCTCCCTCCAGGGGTTCGATTTCGACAGCTCCTTCGGCATTTGGACGTTACGCCAGCGCCGGCCCTTCCTCGGGGTGAAACGCGTTTTCCTCCTTGGTCGCGCGCTGAGACCCACTGTCACCTTGGGTTAACGTTGATGCCGAAGAATGAGACCCCTGCTTCAGTCCTTAGATCCGCATTTTTAGAACTTCAGGCAACATTCGGAGACTGTCATTTTATTTATACTGATGGGTCTAAGACTGATGTTGGAGTAGGATGTGCCTTTGTTTTAGGTGCGCATAGTTTTACTTTTCGTTTACCCGGGCAATGTTCGATTTATACCGCCGAACTTTTTAGTATCTATCAATGTGTTTTATACATTCAGCGGCACGACTTACGGTGTTGTGTTGTTTGTTCGGACTCTTTGAGTGCCCTTCAGGGTATTACAGCGCTGTGCAGTTACCACCCTCTCGTACAGCGCATACATGACCTGCTCCACTCGCTGGGTGCCTCTGGCATCAGCGTCTCCTTCGTGTGGATTCCAGGTCATATGGGCATCTCAGGGAACGAGTCTGCCGACGCCGCTGCCAAATCGGCGATTTTATCCTCCAGATTTTTTACAACCGTTGTTCCCTCGTCTGATTTTAATGTTTTGTTACGTCACCGCATACTCTCGCGCTGGCGCGATGAGTGGTCGGCCCTCCGGGGGAACAAATTGCGGGAGGTTAAACCTCTCCCGTTAATCTGGTGCACCTCTTCTCGTTCTTCTCATCGAGAAGAGGTGATTTTAGCTCGTCTACGCATCGGACATTGCCTTTTTAGTCATAAATACCTGCTTAGTAGTGATCCCGCACCTCTGTGTGGTCAGTGTGCTCTGCCATTAACGGTCTGTCACATTTTAACCGAGTGTCAAGTTTTAGCTCCACTGCGCGTTCGCGTGGGTCTGCCTGTTGACCTAGCCAACGTTTTGGCAGACGACGCGCATGCTGTAGAATGTCTTTTACGTTTTATCACTGACATTGGTTTTAGCCGTCGCATTTGATGCGCTGAGCGCCTTTTAGCTGTTTGATTTTATATTGTTAGTTTTAATGGGGCCCTTCTCCCCGGACATAAGGCGCTCATGTTCCTTGCATTCTACAGTTCTTAACACGTTTTATTCTTTTAGTGACCATGATTTTAGTGTGTAGATTTTAGTCTTTGGTCTGTTGTGTTTTTTAGTGTTTTGACCAGGCGGGTTTGTGTGTGGTTTTTTAGTTTTTTGACTTTTCAATTTTATTTTCATACATTGTAAGGGCGCTAATAACCACTGTAGTTGAGCGCCCTTAAGCTCCACCTCATCATCATCATCATCATCATCATCAGAAACTTTTTCCAGAAAAATCTCAATGACTTCTAATAAGCTTTTGAGTAAATACTGACTTTAACCCCCTCCCTAACTTACTTTCCAGTAAACAATGCTAAATTATGTGTTTTGGCTCATGTTGTTGCCTCCATATTCATGCTATCTTTAATTCTCACAGGAGCTTTCACTCAAAGACACGCATTTTTAACATTATTGTCATCATTGTAATCTCTGATAATTCTTTAGGGGGAAAAACCTGTCAAAACCTCTGCAGTGACAAAAAATATCCTTATTTTGTAATTTCCATGTGCTTGTGTGAATGTTGCCTATGTGTGTAGTTACTAAGAAACATAAACTCATTGTTTATTCAAAGTGAATAAAGCACATAACCAAACATTTGAGATCTCTTTGGTGCAGCAAAATTGCATCTGGTGCAGATAAGAGGAAACAACAGCTTGAAAGTAAAACCCATGTTTTAACATCCTTCTCAGTGATTTAAAAGAGTTAAACCTGGGTGAGTGAAATATGAATGAGACTTTTTGTCCTGAGGGCATAATTTTAAACAGAGCATGCTGCAACTTCTACATGGTTTGGCTGGGGATGTCAGGAATAGGTATGAGTAATTATTATTGTTGGCCTCCGCAGGCCCCATTGCTAGTTCTGCTCAAGATGTCTGATCAAGAGGTACATGCTTTCACTGCACAATGCATCATCATCATCATCAATTTCCTTGCTCGTGAAGGTGTGAAACTGGAGAAATTTTGCAGAGACTGGCAGCATAGTTCAGTGATCAGATACTTTCAAGGACTCATGTGTTTGCTTGACATAAGGCGTTCAAGAAAGGCTGTGAACAGATCGAAAATGAGAGGCATGATCATCATCCAAGGACAAGCGTTATGGAGGAGAACAGTTCAACCCATCCTTTATCTTCTTGAAGACAACCAATGTTTGACTGTTTCAGAAATTTCTCATCAGGTTGATTAAGTTATGAGAGCTGTCAAGCCATCATAACAAACAGCTTAGGTTTCCGTAAAGTGTGCATCCAATGGGTCCCTTGCCTCTTGACTGCACAGAAGTTTGCAGGTCTGTGAGAGGCACTCGGAAAGGTTTGCAGAGGAAGGGGATCCATTTTTCAATTGCATCGTCATCTGTGATAAAACTTGGGTTCACCACTGCATGCCCAAGTGGAAACAAGCCAATAAAGAGTGGCAAAAGAAGAGTGAGGCAACCCTGTGAAAGCCAAGTATCGACTGTCAGCTGGCAAGGTGCTTGCAACTGTGTTTTTTGGCCACTATTGACATTTTGCTTATCGATTTTCTATGCAAGCATCGCAACATCAATGCAGCATATTTCTGTGACTGTTTGAGTGAGTTTAGATTTGCTTATCGCAGAAAACAACATGGCCAACCAATAAGAGAAGTCTCTCCATGGCAACACCAGGCTCCACACTGCAGAGCTCACTGGCTATAAATTGGAAGAAATGAAATGGTCACCACTCGACCACCCTCCCTACAGTCCAGATCTTATCGCCCTGATATTTTCATCTCTTTGGGCCACTGAAGGAGGCAAACGATTTGAGGATGACACTGGTGTGGAAGGCTTCATGCACAATTGGCTGATAACATGACCTTGCTCTTTTTATGATGAGGATATCAAAAAGCTGCCAATACGCTGGGCTAAGTGCATTTTCAGAGCAGGAGATTATGCAGAAAAGTGATATGAACTTTGCTATTTTGTTACATCAAATAAAACATTTAGAAAAAAAAAAGTCTTGTTTTATATTTGATTTGCCCAATAAATCAGGAGTGCGTGACAATACAGTGCTACACTGCACCACCTATCAACATGTCAATCTGTAAGTTACCAAAATAATTTATAGCTCTCTATAGGCTGGTTCACAATAACCTGAGAATGAAACCAAAATGGAAGCAAGAACAGGAAGCAGAACAGCATACAACATTTTGCTTCGCAATAAACTAACAAGAACGTGAGTTCATATCGATGACCATATCGATAACAAAGTGGAAAGTAGATTTTGCACATTGGAATTTCATTTGTTTCTAACTGACCAATAATACTTTTTCACCGGCTTTCAATTCATCTGATATAATGCAGGTTAGCCAACATCAAAATTTGAGTAAATATTTTATAATGCAGATCCATTACTATTTCTGATTCCTACAGTCATACAAAGTTTTCATTCCTTTACATACATTAAAGTTCGTTTTCCTTTGTTAATTTCTACTAGTTTTTGCTGTTCTTTGTAGTTTTTTATATTGTTTTTGAGGGAATGGCCAGTTTTGAGTTACATATAAACAAACTAAGATAACACATACACTAGAACATGGGTGGCGAAAACGACTTCCTTCCACGAGTCACCAAATATGCAACATGCACTACATCACTCAGCAGCATGTGAAAATCAAATGGATGGTTGCAGAGAGAGAACAGCGCCTGCAAGTTCAAAATGACTTGCAAGTCACGTTTTCGCCATCTCTGCGCTAGAAGTAATGCTTAATGGATCTGCGGGTGTTAGGAACTGAGGTTAGGATGCACATATTCTAGAATTGCTTCCAGTTTCATTTTTCCAGCTCACAACTAAAGCTTGCAATTAGATGCATCACACCCATGCTGAAAATTTCTACAGTGAAGAGTCTAATGTGCTGTGTCTGGGAGATTGAGAATGAGAAAGTTAAAACTTAGCCTTGTCTTCTTTCCCATCAATTGTGAATGCTCACATTATAATACATGTATTTTAATTTTGTCAATTTAGTTCTGGTTCCATTGTCAGTTATTGTATACCGGTCTTATCTCTTCAAGTTATCAATGCTCCTAAATGGAGAAGAAAATGCTGTAAGCAAATTACCACTTGAATCTTGCTGTCATCACATTTATCAATGAAACTATAATCTGTCCAAAATGTCTTGATTGGTAGACAAGATCTTGTATTTTACATTATCTGTCTGAACATTTGAAATGAGCAGTTAATATAATATACAATCTGTGTTCAAAGAAAGAAATTGTAGTGAAGCTTTAGTATGAAGGCTACTCAGTTCTGAAAAATGCACTTTAATGACAAACTATTTTTAGGCTTTGGTTCATGTGATGCTTGTTTCTTGTATTTCCATACAGTACTTCCAAATAGCATAAAAAGGAAGATCAGTATGTTTTGGAAAACTGTAGGTAATGCATGAGTAGAAATCCTTTAAATAAGCAAAACTGTGTATAAAAGTCACGCTATGCTAACTGATCCACGCTTGTGCGGAAATGCAAGGAATTACTTTGTGTTTGTTACTTTCACCTGAAAGGGAAGGTAGTATATAATAGATGGCAATGACAGTACAAAACTCAACCCAATTCATTCTATAATGAACCATCTCTTACAGTTTCAGATTGCAGGTAGCACCTAATTGCAAACTGAAATGACATTTTCTCTATAATTCTGTACATTTAAGACATTGTACTGCCATAACATGCAAACATGTCATTCACTGGTTGCATTTTTTCCTCATTATTTTGCTGCATATCAATGGTTGTAATTAATACTTTGATACATAAAGCTGTTTCAACTAATAAAGCATGCTTTCCTATCATTAAATATATCCTTTACAATTTTGCGAGTTTATTTTCAGTACAAAGCAAATAGACTACTTTATTGGTTTAAAAAATAGTCATGAAGAGTCTTAGTACTTACTACCAGCTAGTGTTAATATTTTATATGCTTATGTAAACAATAATGTTGATAAAACATTCATAGAAAGAATTCCCCTTACCTCGTATACATGTGCAAGGAGGATGCAATTTTAGTCAAGCCAAGTTTACAACTTATTTCAGCCCTTGATTGTTAATCAGTAATTGCAGATATTAGGAATGTGACAAACTATTATTTTCATGCATAACTTTCATGTTATAACAGTCACATGTAATGATTAGCTATCCATTGTCATGCATCTGTCCTGCTTGTCTGATGGAGCAGTGCAATACAGCATACTGATGTTGCGAGGGCAGTCCCAGAAGTACCCGACCTGATGTATATATAGCGGTTTTGTTTCAAACAAATGACTATGGTAGAAAGTACCGTCCTTATAAAGCTTAAGTTTGAAGTTTGGCGATGCTACATTGTTTAGTAATTGTTTGACAGCCATTAATAGTAAACTCTCAACGAATTTGTAAACATGGATAAAACTGACCATCGTTATGTGATACAATACTTTCATTTGAAAGGTCTTAGTCCAACTAATATTAAAGCTGAGCTAGATTCTACTCTGGAGGAGTCTGCTCCTTCGTTTACAACAGTAAAATATTCGGTGGCAGAGTTTAAGCGAGGCCATACGAGCTGCCAAGACGAACATTGCAGTTGTCGACCAAATGAGGTGACCACGCCAGAAATTGTGAAGAAAATCCACAAAATGGTATTGGATGACCGTCGACTTTAAGTGCGTGAGCTAGCAGACATCATAGGCATTTCAAAAAGTGCATACATCACGTACTGACTGAATATTTAAACATGAGGAAGCTGTGCGCAAGATGGGTGCTGCGTTTACTCACAATGGAACAAAAGCAGCATTGTGAGGATGTTTCAGTCGAGAAAGCTGTGCTCAAGATGGGTGCCGCGTTTACTCACAATAGAACAAAAGCAGCGTCGTGAGGATGTTTCAGTCAAGTGTTTGGCTGCAATAAAGCCAAGTTTTTGTGTCAATTCATAACCATGGATGAAACATGGGTCCATCACTTCACACCTGAGATGAAGAAACAGTCAAAACAGTGGATTGAAAGGGGAGAATCGGCTCCAAAGATGCGAAGACAGTTCCATCTGCAGGCAAGATCATGGCGTCAGTTTTTTGGGTTGCGCATGGGATAATTTTCATTGATTATCTTCAAAAAGGAAAATCAATCAATGGCGAGTATTATGCAAACTTATTGCAGCATTTGAATGATGAAATCAAGCAAAAATGGCCACATTTAGTGAAACAAAAAGTTCTGTTTCATCAAGACAATGCATCAGTTCACACATCCATTATCACCATAGCCAAAATCAATTAGTTAAAGTTCGAATTGCTTCCTCATGCACCCTATTCGCCAGACTTAGCCCCCTCTGATTATTTTCTGTTTCCAAAGTTGAAGAATGACTTGGTGGTAAAAGATTTGCCAAGAATGAAGAGGTGGAGTTTGCAGCTGATGACTATTTTGCAGAACTCGACAGTTCTCACTATAAACAGGGTATCGAAGCTATTGAACATCACTGGGAAAAGTGTATTGAGCTGAAAGAAGATTATGTAGAGAAAATAAAGATGTTTCTTCCCAAAATTTTTGTGTTTTCTTTGTTAGGTCGGGTACTTCTGAGACAGCCCTCGTAAGTCAGATGCCTTCACCTGTCATTTTTGTGACATAGAAGCTGCTTTGCGCATTCAGTGCTTGACTTGTGTAGAATCCATTTGCCAGCCAGTTTATGCAGTAGCAACTGCTCTAGTGTTCAGAGTTGCGTGCTGCATATAATGGTTTACATTATTTCTAACAAAAATGTCAACAGAAGAGGCACCAGACAACAAAAGGACATCAATTAACATTTCCTCATCTGTGTGGGAAGAACTGTTCTTGTTGGTCGAGTATGGAGGAATGGCGAAATGTTTAGTGTGTTGTAAGATACTTCAAAATGTAAAAAAATTCAACCTTCAGATCATTATTCCGCATCTCATTCACTGTAGTATGACATATGTTAGGGAGAGGAACGTGCAAATATAATCAAGCAATTAAAAGATGCAGTGTTAGCAAATGCTGAAGATCGCGAATCAGCTGTATTTCTAAGTTATAAGCTTTCATACAGATAGCTAGAAAATTGTAGCCTTTTAGTGATGGGACATTCATAAAAGAGTGTCTGATTGTAGCAGTAGAGGAACTTTGTCCAAACCAATTAACAAATTTTGATTACTTTTAAATTGGAAGACATAGTGAAAAGATTAAGATCAGTTTCAAAATAAAAGGGACTTATATGATTTTTATACCCATTTTCCTCAACCAAGTTTTCCTCGTTTGCATAAGTTAGCTGTCTGAATAATATACGTGTTTGGGACAACCTATGTGTGTGAACAGTTGTTTTCCTTAATGATAATTACTAAATCCAGCCATAGAAGTCAAATATCGGATCACAATTTGAAGTGTGCTCTTCACTTGTGTATGGCTAAAAAAACTGACATCTAATACTGAAAAACTAGTAAGGAGTAAAATTATTAAAAAGTCCCAGAAGAACACTGTCCGTGATTAACAAACATAAAAGCTTTAATTGTCCCATAATTATGATTGGAATAATATTGTGTTTTAAATAGAACAATTCATTCACTTTTGTTTTAGCGCAAATATATGCCTTACAAAAAAAATAAATAAGGACATGTGTAAAGCTACATATAAAAAGCTATATTTCACGGTGCATTATTATTATTATTATTATTATTATTGTTGTTGTTATTATTATTATTATTGTTATTGTTGTTGTTATAGGTATATGTTTTCTGGAAGACGGTTTTTCAACAAATGCTTACTTGTATATTATTATCTGCCATGAAATCAATAGACATTGTATGTTTTGCTTGCTTGTAATAACATTCATCATGCAATTAAAACAATGCTTTTTATTAACATAATATATACTATTATTAATAAGTAATACATTTTTAAACAATATAGGTTCACAGAGCAAAATATGCCTTTTATAATGTGAAGTTATACTGTAAAGAATACCATGTATGCATAGTTGAGCGGATTCCATTGCTACTAGATATATTTCCCCTCTCCCTCCTCCCCCATATCCCTCTTTTCACGTTCCATAGGAGAAATGGAGCATAGGTGCTCAGGCTGGTGACGTCACAGAGCACTGTGCTTGCAGGAGACTGTGTTAAGTTCTTGCAATGACAAGCAACTCATCTATACACAAACAGTGAATGCAGTTGCCCATTAGGTTTGTAACACCTGACTGAGTAATGAAGTTAGTTAATAGTGCTGTCATAGAACAATACTGTCTTGCTGCCTTGAGAAACAGTGCGGATGTAATGGTATCTAGCTACTGTCCCTCTTACTTTTGCATTTACTCAGTAACTCGTTACTTCCTGTCCTGTTATTTTTGTAACCATAATAATATAAGCATTACAAAGTAGCCAGTACATCAAGTTTTGGCAAACCCTATAACTGATTAGCATATATAAAATGATAAATGGTTGTTCTAATCATTAATAATGCTAGAAATATGTGATCATAAGAATTTTTAAAGTCTGAAATAAAGTCTACCTCTTGAGATATGAACTCTTCTGTGAAACTCAGTTATTATATATTGCAGGTGTCAATGGAGTGCTGTGTAGCTGCATTGAATGCTTCAAATTGGGATGTCCATCGTGCGATCAAGCTAGCAAGACTCTATAATCTCCTGCAGACCACTGCAAATACCACAGATGTTGATGTGGATCTTATAACGTGCAATGAAGCCTTGGAGACATGTGGATGGGATGTGGCACGAGCTGCAAGTTGGGTGCTGGCACAGGAGCAGGGTGACACAACCCAAGTATAATTTACAAATACAATTACTAAGGTTGCATATAGTGAGAGCACACAAAGTTCTGCACCAAGGCTTACTACTTGGTTAGCTTTAGCCAGGAGAGGTAATACATATATACATATTTCTTTTCCTTTTGTTTAAAGAAAGTATCTTCCTTTTTCATAAACTGTGAAAAGAAGTAATGCAGAACAGTAAGTTGCAAGGCCATGCATTAATTGAAAACCATTGATTATGCTATAGGAACTCACTTATAAATTATGTGCAAAAATAATTTTTGCCCAAAATGCACATGAGTATCAAAATAGAGCCTGTAAAGAAAAGAAATATGGTTATTTAATAATACACTCTTTTAGATTTTATCTAGAGAAAAAGGAAAGCATAAAAAGCCCCAAAATTAAAACAAAGTTTATTTTAATAAAGCAGTTCATTGTACAAGTTCAACCAAAAGAAATTCCATTATTCTCTTTTGGTACAAAGTTTTTGCGCATCTTTATACTGGAGAATGTATGAAACACACTTAGAAAAACAAAAGTTGATATTTTCTGTCTTTATATCAGAATCTAGGAAGGTATCTAGGAAGCTTAAATATGAATCAGTCAGTGTATATTGCCCTTAGAAGTAACTGTTGTACAACAATGTTTCTATTTTTATGACTATTTTCTGGTAATTTCGCCAACCCAATTCTATAAGCTTTTCATTTTTGCCAGTGAGCATTGTATTCCCAAGGTACTATAGAATATTCCATCTTTCAAATAATAATAATAATAATAATAATAGCTGGCCCTGTAGCTCAGTCAATAGAGCACCTGCCTGCTGTGCATTTGGTCCCAGGTTTGATTCCCCAGGGGTGGGAATTTTTCTCTAGCCAAGATTATTCGCTATCCTCCCCAGAGTCTGGAAGTATAAATGAGAGTGTGAATGATCTAATGATTAAAAATTCTGCAGAAAAATCCAGGTTGCCAACTAGGTAATAATGCTGCGATATTGCTCATTACTTATCATGATTGTAAGTAAAACCACTATCTTCTTTGTGCATAACAATCCTATGATTCTGTTCAATTGAATCACAGTAGCAGTTTACATTGGCAACAGTGTGTTGCCATTCAGCTGTTCTAGTTAAGCAGGTTTAATATTGTATTTAGTTTAATATTGTAGTTAAAGAGTTTGTGACGGTACAGTTTTTTAACTGTCACTTCACTAAGTTCTCATTGTCACTTCACTAATGTGATCTAGCTCAATTTTCTCTATCACTTCACTTTTCTTCCTGACATAGAGGCATAGTGAAATATGCATGAAGCAGGCTCTTCTTCCTTTCACTTCACTTGCTTGGGAGTTGAAAACAAGACCACTCCGATCTCTTCCAGAAGCACACCTCACCTTGTGTCACAACTATCATTGCAACCTCACTCAGAGAATGCACTGAATAACCTCCACTTTATGCTGCATCAAGAACTACAATCCACTCACAAGCTTGCTGACTTATATACACGTGCAAGAGTTTCTGGAATGTTGCAAGAGAGGGGGTAGAAGCTTCTGCAAGAATCCAGTTACCTCTTGGTAATGCTTTTGGAATTTGTTTGGTGATATCTGTACTCCATGTGCTTATCTCTATCTCTCCAACCAGTCGGTTGGTAAGCGCCTTAACGTGATAAGGAGGCCCATAGCTGCATCACAATACTTAAATATTTGTTGCTTTCCATGTATACAGTTGTGCAATACATGTCTGTGAACTGCTTTAAAAAAATCTCTGAAACAAAAAATTTGCTTCACTCGTCCTTTTAAAACTGTTGTGGATTCATAACTTGCTTTCCATCCATATACTGTTAATCTAAGATGAAATATTGTAGTACAAATTTTATCAGTGCATAAATGTGTAAGTATTTTTGTGACAACAAAGCTAAATCATTTTTGTTTTTCAATAAAATGTGGAAGCAAAGGTTTGTTAAGGTTTTTCGTATATTTACTTATATATTTACTATATATAAGCTTAGATAAGAGCAAGTATTTCATATACTTCGTCCATATTTATTAATATACACCTTTGTTTTAATTGCAAGGTATAAATCAATAGCAACCTTAGTAATTGAGAAGCTGTTTTGGCTTTAGCTTTCATAACGCCACAAATGAAACTCAGGCTCTTGTAATCAAATGTTGTGTGTTTATGTAGTTGACAAATAAGTACTATATGGAAGAGAAAAGCCAAAGATGAAACCTTTTGAAAAGGTAATTTAGAGTACTTACTGTAGAAGGTAACCTAAAGCATAAAAAGCATGTAAATATTTTTTTTGCAATTAATAACAAGCTTTGAAACCGAAAAAACACATATATAAAATACATATTTATAGCAATGAGATTATACATGAAAATGCAAAGCCTTTAATTTTTTTTATTTGCTTATTTGTTTTAAGTCATGTTAGTTTTATGCAGGAGATATTAGCGATCGTATATTCACTTGTTAATGTTTTGTGATGGTTGAAAATTTGGTATTTCATCAATACTTTTAGTTGAAAAAGAGGAATTATTTCCTTATTTTAACTGAGATGTGGCATGTTCAAGTTGATAGCTGAAATAATGATTTTTTTCTATCTTCTCAGAATACTGAATTCTTTCAGTTAGATTCCAGCCATCACACCAGAAGTAGGCTATAGATTGCTAGTATGTTTTAAACATGTTTAAATGAATATATCAATATTTACAGTAGAGAATAGTCAGGAAAACAATTGTAAAAGCATGACGATAGCTCTCAGTGATGCATATACATATTATTTTTCACTTAATATCTCAAGTATGGAGTGCGTAATTTAAAATGTTTTATTTGTAGGGAAACTTTTGGTCTGACCAGTTTTGGATTTCTTTTTTTTGGGGGGGGGGTGGCATTGTGAACCATAACTACTTTTATACATTGCTTTTGAATGCATTAATGCACATTTGTTTAAAAATGATCATTAATGCAGCATAACTTAGATACTTTACTTACGCATTTTAAGTAATGCATTGGTAAGTATAGCTAGTCAATTATAATTTATCTGTATTTATATTTTCTTAAACCATTTATTCTTATATTTGTTTTAAAAGCATTCAGACAGTTCTGCAAAAGGCCGTGATAAAATTTGCGTTTTAACAGATTTATTAAAAACTTGTTGGTTTAACCAGCATTTATGTATATAGTATTCAGAAGTCTCAGTTTTATTAATTTCTGTATCTGTCCTTGCACTTTTTGGAGATAAAAACTATGTACATGATCATATGTTCAACCTTCTCCTTTTACAACTGGCCTTCACCAATATCTTGAGAATCTTATTCATTTTGTAAGTAGTGCACCACCACCCCTTCCTGGTATGTGGCAAGCTGTAATTTAACAACTTTTGGTGGATTAGCCATTAAGTTAATCATGGAAGCACAGACCAGGACAGGGTACTCGACAGACCTAACTCAAGGAGAAGGAATGCTGCTCCCCCCCTTAGGATTTGCACAATAATTTCAACAGAGTGAAATTGCCTAGATTTATTGAGCAGTCTCAAGGAAAAACATAAATTGTAGAACAAAGCAATAGCGAGTGCAAATATACACCCACTGAAACCTTGAGTTATAAGTTGAATCAACCAGTGAATTTGTATATACAGTTACACACCATTATCTTTAAACCCTAGCGTGTATCGATGTATAAATGGAACAAAGCAAATATATAACACACTATCAGTTTCTGCATACATATGCCACAACAAATGCCAACATAGTCTTCGGAACATAAATCAAATTGGCCACAGTTTAACAAATATATATATATGCAATGTAAAAGACATATGTATATACTAATAAATATTTGACAGCTATAAAAGTCTGACCACCAAATATAACAAGGAATATAAAATATGTTAGCTATATAAAATCCCTTAACAAAGATAAAATCTAAAATTTCTAACAAGATTAAATAGAAAAACAGGAACTTTAGCCCCAAACAATTTAACAAATTCAACAACCCATCCCCATAAAAGAGAATGTGGCCACGAAAGATGAAACTTTACAATACAAAATACTGTGAAACTTTCCCTTTGGCTGAACTAATAATTATTATAATTGCAGTACATGTTTAGCTAATCCCCAAAATTATCAAACTAGCAAGCATGCCCACGTTACGAGGTCAGTAAGCCTGGCCAAAGTTATCATAAAGAAAACTTCACCCCCATAAGAAAGCAACTTGCCGAGCAACAGCTCAACACAGGTTATGCACTAGAACTGATTATGCGTCCGCAGCTCAAATGCCTGGGCCAGGAAGCTCATTCACACCACTTGCAAGAACCAAAGGAATTAAATGCTTAACATAGGGCAGCAATAGGTACTAGCAATGCAAGTTGAGCCGATAAGAAACTACAGCCGACTCATTCCCTCCCCCCAAATGCAGTTATTATTAAACCGTGAAAACAAGGAAAGAGAAAAGGAACCACAATATACAAAGTGAAAGTACTCGCTTTTGGAGCACCATCCCAACACCAACACTTCTTGAAGAAATCTCAAGCAGCAACACCAGGTTACAGTAAGCACTAGGGAGGGGTTTACACTGCTCATGCCACTCACAAACAGCACATAACGTTGCATGTAATCCAGTGCCTAGAAGCTGCAGCGATGAGCAAAATGATGCATTGGCTAGCCAGACAATAAAAGTGTTTGCTGACTATGTACTCCAGTCATTCTTTTGTGACACTAGTAAATGATCATAGCCAGCAAACACCTATGAAGACTTGACAACAGCAGTGAAGAAGACATGAGTAGTGATGGAGAGACATGATGCACAGCCTCCCTAGCAAGAACAGCAACAAACAGCATGCAGCAAGATGTGCGCAGACGGGTAATGAACTCCACAGTTTGTGTATAAAGGTCAGGATAAACAGGAACTTCCTCCCCAAAACAAAGCTACCAAATAAAACAAAAGCAAGAAACAGAGCCAAACGAAAATTGTACATTATCAGACTAAACAACTAGAAAAGTTATGGCACCTAGAAGTTCGCACATTTACAATAAGTACAGAGGATGCCAAAAGAGTGCAAGCACACTTTGACAGGAGATATCTATTTAATATATTTCAAAGTTGGACTAAAAAAACAGTAATGTATAGTATGATGTTCTGTAAACAGATGTGACTCACATTATGTTATGCTAGTGTTGCTACAACAAAATGGAGCCAAGATTATCATTTCAACAGCGGAAAGTAATTTTGAAGTAGTATTGGAAATGATGTTGAAGTTCAATGGCAATGGAAATGTGTGTACAGAACAGAACCACCAACATGAGTAATAATTGCATGCATTCAAGACAAATTTGAGACTCATGGTGTGGAATGCGATGTTCACAAAGGCAGAGCTGGGAGACCTTGCACAGCAACAAGCCCTGCGTTCTCAGCTATGAAATCTCCAAAGCAATGTGCATATGAGATTTCTTCCAGGGCGCTGGATAGGACAAAGAGGTTTGATTGAGTTTCTACCACATTCTCTGAATCTAACTACGTTGGACTTCTACCTATAGGGAACTCTTAAGGATGTTGTATACTGTAGAAAACCACCTACACTGTCAGCACTTCTGGAATAAATTGAAACGGCATGTGCTGCAATCGCTGAGGACATTTTGGTCAAAGATTGCTCGATCAATAGCTCAATGTACTCAGAAGTGTATCGACGCCAATGGTGGGTATTTTGAGCAGCTGTTGTAACTGTCTAAAATGATTAGTGCTCATCATTTTCTGTTTGTATGAATTCAGCTTTATGTTAACACAGTTTTTTCTCTACTTGAAGTGTGTGTACATTTTTTGAGCACCCTCTGTAGATAGGTGTATTATATGTATCAAATACAATTTAAAAGTGTAAGCTGTATAAAAAAAAACTTACAATTAATGGCCATCTAGTAATCAAGAAAGTGAGCGCAGCACAAATATAACATTTTAAAAATTTAATACAAATATTAATTCATTTCATTCATTTTGCATTTGGATAGCTATATAAAATGATCTCATTTTTAGTTTTACCACCAATAATTGTGGATTGCACTTCAGAAAATGAAAAATGGCCAAACAATTAAACATAAACACTGTGCACAGTGAAACATATAAGACCATAGAGACAATAAAGACACAGAAACACACAAAATATCCCTCCAAATACATAAATGAAACAATAGCACAATATACATATTGGCCAATAATCACACTCACACCTACACAAGTGTGCACACGAACAACACAAACACTAAAGAGGTCGGAATCAGGAATGCCAGTTGGCAGAAGTTCTAGCACAATAAAGATAGGCAATATGCCAAACTCACTCACTCCCCCATTCAAAACAAACCCGTGCAAAAGATAAACAATGAGAGAGATAGTAACCACCAGAATCGAAACAAAGCACCAAAACACAAACAACCAAAATTTAAACATAAACAATAACACAGATAAACAATAGGAATGATAAGGAAAACAGGAGAGAACTTAAGAAAGAAATCACAGGAGTGGTTTTAATTAGGAGATGTGAGCTCCTGAGTTGATATCCAATTTGCGTGGAAACCCGATTATATGAAGGCAGATTGATAAGTCAGTGACTTTTTAAAGAAATTAACAATTTTTTCCAAAAAATCAATTTTATTTCTCAACATAGTCTCCTTTCAATTCAATACACGTCCGTTTCTCCAATTTTTTTAACCCTTCCAAAAATATTATTTTTCGAATTCTGCAAAATATGATGGTGTTCACCGGATGTGAATTTCTTCTCAGTGAGCCAATTTTTCAGGTTTACGAAGAGGAAGAAGTCGCTCAGAGCCAAATCTGGAGAATATGGTGGGTGAGGTAGCAGTTTGTAGCCCAATTCCACAAATTTTGCAATGGCAATGGCTGACTTGTATGCGGGTGAATTATCCTGGTGAAAGAGAACCTTTTTCTTCACCAAATGGGATCATTTCTTTAACAGTTCCTTGTGAAACTGATCCAGCATTGTGGCATAATATGAACCTGTGTTCGTTTTACCCTTTTCCAGGTAGTGGATTCTAGTGGTAGTGGATTCACTCTTGTGAATCCCAAAAGACAGCTGCCATAATTTTTCCTGTGGACAGAATGGGTTTCGCTTTCTTTGAAGTAGGTTCACCGAAGGAAATCTACTGCTTTGATTGTCGTTTGGTTTCAGGTTGATAGTAATGGATCCAAGTTTCACCAATCGTGATATAATGTCACAAAAACTCATTTGGGTTGCGCTGGAACATGTTCGAACATCCCTGTGAAATGGTCACATGATTCCGCTTGTTCTCAACTGTGAGCAGTCACAGCACCTTTCTTGCTGACAGCCTTCTCATACCCAAAAATTCATGCAGAATGTTATACACCCATTCACTCGAGATGTTTACGGTCTTGGCTATCTCACGGATTTTCACTGCTATCTTCCAACACAATATCGTGAACTTTGTTCACCATTTCTTCTGTTGTGACCTCAACCGGCCATCCTGTACACATGGCATCTCTTGTACTCGTAAGGCCACATCGAAATTCTGTGAACCATGCCATGTGATGGAGCAGTCCCCATAATACTTGTTTAGCTTTTCTTCTATTTCCTTCATCGTCTTACCATGCAAAAAGTAGTGCTTTATCAGAACACAAAGTTTACTTTTCTCCATTTTCTATGAAGCAGCATACATCTGCTTATTTTAGACACTATCAACAATGTTCTAAGAAACAAATGATAATGAATTTCTGTGAGTATACCCAGAATATATGTAAAACTTGGGTGCAAACTAGAAATCTGTGATTAGAACACTATCTCTCATCAAAGCCATGTACTTATCAATCCGCCCTCATACATTCTGATTATTTCAAAAGGCCCCACATACCTTAATGTTAACTTGGCCACACAAGCTTTGGTTCTAGAGTCTATAGGGTAGAACCTACACATTACTCTTTGACCAACAGCATAAGGAGAAGCCTTTTTATCCTCCTCATACCTCCATTTAATGTGAAGCTGTGCTCGCTTAAGATTACGGAATGCCTGTTGCCAATTTCGGAATATAATATCTGGGTAAAACTTCTGAGGCAACAGATCATCTAAATCCCAAAGATTGGCCAAAGGCAAAAAGGCAAACATTAGTTGAAACGTAGTGGTGTCATGAGATTCATGCCTGGCAGAATTAAAAGTTAATTGCAATGGCGAAAGATTACTGTCCCATTTACGGTGATCGTGGTTGTGAAACGCTATAAGGGCTGACTTTAAGTTTTTATTGAATTGCCCATGAGATGGGCAAGGATAGTAAGGCATAGTAATAATAAATAGCCTTTATGCCCCATTTAAAATAAAAATTTCTAAATGCAACTAAGGTGAACTGAGTGCTGTTGCCTGAAACCAAAAAAACGAGGGGCACCAAAAGTTGCACAGAAAGCACGGAGAACCCTAATTGTTATGTGATGTGGCACTAGGAATAACACTAAGGCACATAAACTTTGAAAACACATCTATAACAACAAGAGCATATGTATTACCTTGCATCTAGCACGGAAAGGGACCCATGAAGTCTACAAAAAATTTCTCAAGTAGTTTATTGGCTATGTCTGATGCTAAGTCTTTCCACATAGGCAATGTGCGGGCTTTGCCATGGCACACACCTGACATGTCTTAACTCAAGACTGTATATCCTTATACATCAAACAGACATATTGCTCACATATCTTAGCCATAGTTTTTGCAATCCAAGGTGCCTGCTGACAGGTGATGAATGAAAAGAGCTAAAAATCATAGGGACCAACAACTCAGGAAGTACTACTATCTTATCCTTTCCATTAAAAGCACCCCTTCTTAAATTGATGTGAGGAGATACGCTGCCCAACTTCAATCTGTTGGATCATCCCTCACAATTGTGGATCTCAGTGCTGATGTTCCGCCAAATCCCTAACAATTCAGGGAAGGCACAAAAAACCATCAACGGGCCAGTAAATGAAGGCTGGTCTGAAGGAGGTTCAGCAAAGACTCTGGCAAGAGCGTCGGTCACACAATTCTCAGATCTGCGAATATGAACAGAAACTTGAAAGCGGAAATCTGCACTCAACATGTTCCAAATATTGGCGATATTTCTCTAAGCCAAACAAATTGCCAATGTCTTGAGCTCATATAACGAGTATTTGTGTTTGGCATTGGAAAGAGTGTACAAACTATAACAGATAGCATGCCGGCCTTCATGAAATCCTAAAGCAAGATGGCAGCTAAGGTTCCTTTGTGCTGGCATCAGTTTGCAAATTGCAAAACAAAATACTGTGAGAAATCCATAAAGGCAAGTATGGTGGATTCATAATGACTGTCTTCAAGTCTTCAAAAGCTCGTTGCTGCTCATCAATCCAATGGAACTCCTTTCTGATAGAACCATTTGAGGGGCTCTGCCCCAGCAGCAAAATACGGAATAAACTTATTAAAGAAATTCATCATGCCAACAAACCTATACCCCCGCCGCTGAATCTTTGCACTTGACAGTTCATGTGGCTTCGCGTAAAGTTGGCTACATTGTGATTGCGACGTTGCCAGAGTGGCTAGTAAACAACAACAGCTGATAGTTCTTTCTGTGTCTAAGCTGCATACAAAAGTGTACGTAGTAGCGAACGTCAATGTATAATAACTATTTTGTATTATTATTGTTAATTGAAAATAACTTTGCATAAACATTGCAGCGTATGTAGAATAAATTACGCACTTTTGACAATATAGAAACAGAACAATGCAAACTTGCCTGCCACTTTGAGGAGAAATAAAACAAATTATAAGCACGCGATAACAAAAGTTATTTTCATTCACGATTTAAAACAGCAATGGCTCAATTCCACCCAAATCCCGTCATCATTATCTTCACCAAGGCATATCATTAATGGTTCACATGATCTACTTTCTTCTTCCACGAAGCCGCGTCCACCGTCGCCATATCTTCCCACAAAAGCCTTTCCACCTCAGTAATGGTAAATGACTTATTGTTCTCCCTCACATAAACCTTAATGTCGTTCCACACTAATTTGATGGGGTTGAAGTGACAGTGTACGGCTTTATCAGCAGGAATAGAGGGATGGCTGTGAAGCTTCACGTACTCCTTTTCCTGTTCAAAGAATCCTCGGGTGCTCCTTAATAGTTCCAATGCCTGACTATTAAGTGGCGCAAAGGATTTACACTTCGTGAATCATCACTCGGCGATCGACGTCGTTTTTCAGACATTGTCGCACTTAAATCTTGTATAAATAAATAACATGACTTAAATGTATATAAAACAGATAAATATATATATATATATATATATATATATGTATAAACGAACAATAACTAAACTATAAAACAATAACCACAAATAACAAGAACAATATGTAGCTTGCAAAGAACAACTCGACGTTTGTGCTAGAGATTCACAAACTGAAGCACGTGGTTGGGGATAGCTACATCCGGCAACAGAGCCGCTTCCAGCTCCGTTTCTGCTTCCGCTTTGTCATCGACCATCCGGAATGCTGCCTTGTGATTGGCTTAGAAAGTCAAACGGTGAAAGCTTTTCATCTGGTTTTTTTGCGAGTGTACCAACTTAAACGCGAGCTGTCAAGTGCAACGTTTCAGCGGCGGGGGTATAGCCAATGCCTTCACACTCTTAGGTGATGGAAAATGTCGTTGCTATTGTGTGATCGGAGTCGATGGTTATGCCCGCTGGTAAGACAACATGACCCAAGAAAGAAATTTGGGAGCTTGCAAACATACTTTTGTCCTTGTCTCTTCAAATGAAAAAAGACCTTGGCAAGATGCTGGCAATGAGTTTGGAAATCCAGCGAATAAATAACACATCATCAAGATAGTGAGACACATTTAAATTTAATGTCTGAAAACAGGTTGTCTAAAAGGGCAACAAAACCTGAGCCCCTGTAGCTATTCCAAACAGTACCCTTTGAAATTCATACAAACACCAGGGCATTGCAGAGGCAGTAATATGCTTGCACAACTCAGTTAAAGGAATCTGAAAATATGCACTGTTTAAGTCAAGAGTCATAAACACCTTGGCCCCAACAAAATAGTGTGCAAATGTGGCATAGATTGTGCTTCAATTTTAATCTTTTTATGCCTATAATCGACTAGCAGTTTAAAATACCATCTCCCTTTCGGCATGAGAAATGTAGGGCTACTATAAGTAGAAACTGATGGCCGAATAATTCCCCTGTCCAACATTTCATCAATCTTAGTTCTGAGAATAGCTATTTTAGGTGAGGTTAACCTACTTGGGGGTACCTTGACAGGTGGATTGTCTGATAACTCTATATCATAGGTTTCAGAAAACAACCCCTCATTGCTAGTGTACAATTGTTCTAATGAATGCGTCTGATCTGACAACAAATGGGCAAATTGGTCTTGGGGCTTAATGACCTCTAGATGCAGCACATCGGCAATAAGGGGAGGCACGGGCTGAACAGACAAATTGCATTGGAATTTTACACGCTCTTAAGGTGCAAATGCAAAAGAAGTTTTATTTTGATGAAAATCAATTTGAAGGCTCATCCTGGCCATGAAATCAGTGACCAATATCAATTTATACAGCGACTCTGGTAACAAATAAAATTCATGTTTCCACATAAAGCGGGGCAAATGTATGGTTAACTAGACTTCAGCATTCACTTGAAACACATGACCATTAACTGAAATGCATTGCACTCTGCATGACTCGAGTTTACCGGCACCCTTAATCAAAGCATCCTAAAAATGAGTATCTTGGACTAAAGAACATGAACGCCAATCTAACAGTGCTAACACCGGCTGCTTACCCACCACAACTTGCACTAGTGGCTTTATATCGGTTGGGAGACCTGCAACCCGGCAAAATGGCTTACAACTGACCAAAATATTGGCCGACGCCTAGCACCAAATGGGATGTAAATGAAACTGTCTGTCTAGAGCAACATTATCATGCCTATCCTGTATCCCCTGTGGAACATAACATTGTTATACTCTATGCAACATAGACCCGCAATGAAACAAGGTCTTGAAGGTGAGCCAACTGCCTGAATCGAAAAACAGTATGCAAATTAGAAATAAGATCCCTTGAATTTGATGGAGGAGCTGTGAACTGTCAACAAAATGGGAAGCATTTGTCGCATTCTGCTCTGATAATTGTGGCAGAAGTTTGTCTAATGCCTGAAAATTAGTTGCTTGAGAGACAAATATTAAAGCCAAATGTACTTCAGGTACCAAATCTGCCAAAGTAACATTGCAAATCAGCTTCTCAGTTTCAGGCAATTTTAAAAGATGAGCAAATAATTTCACTCAAGCGATATAATCTATGAAAGACTCATTAGTCACCTGTGGCTGTAAATAATTAACTTGCATTAACCTATGTAATGCGACACAAGGAACAAAGGACTTCAAAATGGTCTCTGGTAACATAGTTATTGGGTCCAATTCTGCCTTAACCCAACCAACAATACCCCCTGCCCCCTAGATTTCTTATTATCGCTTTAAGCAATGTTGAAGCAGGAACATACACAGCCTGACATAATCTCGTCATATATCACAAATTTCAGAAATTCAATGGACGAAGGAACATCAATAACGTCAACTAGTGATGTGCATTCCACAGATTGTTGAAGAGGGTGTAGTAACTTTAACTGCTTGAAAGCTGAAGACGGTTAAAGTAATGGTAGTTTGTTAATATGTGGCAAAACATGTCCAGTAGTCTGCGCGGAAAGTTTATCTAAATATTTGACAAAATCAGCACTTAACTGATCTAATGGAGAAGGAAAATTTAGAGTCAAAGCAAACTGTTGAAAATATTTGATTTTTCGCACATAATCGGAGATAAGCATGGTTAAACTCCTCACCTGATGCTCTGTCAAAATGGCATCTGAATCAAGATCGGTAAACAAATCTGCAAATTCTAATACAGCTATTTCACACAATAAGGGTGACTTGACCATAAGCGGATACTTATCCGACAGTTTAACGTAAGGTTTGTCTTTGACCTCACGAAAAGCATTCAAATGCGTGGGAATGCCTGCTGAGGACAATAATTCACCACCATGAACACAGAGTTCGAACAATAGCTCCTGCTTTCATTAAAGTGGAACATCTACAAGGGTAGCCATAATGCAATAAATCCAGAAAAGAAAATACAAGCAAATGTAACACAATTCTCCCCGCCCATCAAAACTAACCGCAATATGCTACCAAACTACGTTGCCATCCCTAAATGGTATGTGGCGAGCTGTAATTCAACAACTTTCGGTGGATTAGCCATTAAGTTAATCATGGAAGCAATGACTAGGAGATGGTACTGGACAAACCTAACTCAAGGAGAAGGAATCCCCCCCGCTTAGGATTTGTGCAATAATTTCGATGGAATGAAATTGCCTAGATTTATTGAACAAACTCAAGGAAAAAACAAATTAGAATAAAGCAATAACAAGCGTAAATATACACCCACTGAAATCTTGAATTACAGGTTGAATCAACCAGTGAATTTGTATATACATTACACACCATTATCTTTAAACCTATGCATGTATCAATGGATAAATGGAACAAAACAAATATATAACACACTATAATGACAAATTACTCAAGACACTACTCAGTTTCTGACTACATGTGCCAAAACAAATGCCGACGTAGTCTTTGAAACATAAATAAAATTGGCCACAGTTTAACACATATTTAACAGCTATAAAAACAAATGTAACAAGGAATATAAAATATATAACTATATAAAATACCCTTAATAAAGATAATCTGTAAAATTCCAAACAAGATTAAATAGTTTAAAATAAAGAGAGTTGAAGGTTGTTACACTAAATCACTAAAATATTCTTACATGAACGCGTTTCGGGAGACAGTTTGCTCCCATCGTCAGCATGTCCTCAACTGATTTTTCCGGTCATTGTCTGGGGGATGTGTGTGGCTAGTGGTGTTCTCTGGTGCCGGGTTGATGAACCTCAAAAGTGATGTAGTGTAACAACCTTCAACTTTCTTTATTTTAAATTATGACACATCACTGTTACTAGCTTCTAAATCTTCAAAATTAGTCACGATTAAATAGAAAAATGGGAACTTTACCCCCAAACAATTTAACAAATTCAATAACCCAACCCCATAAAGGAGAATATGGCCAAGAAGGATGAATCTTTATAATACAAAGTGCTATGAAATTTTCCCTTTGGCTCAGCTAATAATTATTATAGTTGCAGTATGTGTTCGGCAAATCCCCAAAATTATCAAACTAGCAAGCATACCCACGTTACGGGGTCAGTAAGCCTGGTCAAAGTTAACACAAAGAAAATTTCACCGCATAAGAAAGGAACTTACAGAGCTACAGTTCAACCCAGGTTATTCACTAGAACTGATTACGCGTCTGCGGCTCATAAAATGCCTGGGCCAGGAAGCTCACTCACGCCACTTGCAAGAGCCAAAGGAATTAAATGCCCAACTTAGGGGCAGCAATAGGTACTAGCAACCTAAGTTGAGCCGATAAGAAATTACAGCTGACTTAGTAGCTTTCAGCAGTGAATGAATTATACAAATTGATCAAATAATATTTGGCATAAATGTCAAGTTTGAAATATTGTACATTATCTTTCATAACAAAAGTAATTTAATATGATAAAACCTCCAAAATGTTCAAATAGAAAATAGAATCTCTTGACATCAGTATTTGAATAAATGAATTAATATATCTTCAACAAATATAGAATTAAGATAAACACATAAAATGCACTTAAAAATCAAACACATCTAAAACTTGGCTCTCCCATACCTCAACTCTGGGTTGAAGTAGAGCCACTAAAATATATCTCCATTTTCAAAACTGTATGTACTCTCTTGCTCCTTTCTTAAGCTCCATTTCTGCTTATTCCTTATACTTCCTAAAAATCCTGTATCATATTAATTTTTTCTACCATTGTATCTGCCAAGGTTTTAATGCTAGTTGCAACAATATCTTGTAAATTATTCCAGTTTTTATACCATGGAGTATCCCTCCATCTTTCAATTATTTTGCACTGTATTAGACAATGAAAAATATCATCCAGTTTGCCACACAAAATGTATCTTTCTCTACAGTTATTTTTTATTCCTTTTAGAAACAATGCTGATATCAGTATTCAGAGAAATATGGTTAAAACTGGTGGATGTAAACAATTCTGAAACCCTTTCGTCCCTGACCACCCATTTAAAAGTTTTGGACATAGATGTAGCCAATAACCACTGGAAAGAAATATAGTTCTTTTCAGTGGTGAAAGACCTCAATATTTAGTGAAATAAGGACAAATTTAGCAGATACAAAGAACTACAAAATTCCTTCCTCAGTATCCATAGTTTTAGATGTAGCATAAAGCATGTAACCATGAAAAGATATGCAGTCTTTTCAATGGTGCAAGTGAAAGAATCATCAGTATTCTTTGTTTATTTCTGAGATTACCTTGGGCACATAAAAGTACATACACCCAAAGTTTAGGTTGAATATGTAAATATTTAGTATAGTTTATTTTTCAAAATGTACTTGATTGCACTAGATAAAAACAAAAGAATGTTTATGAATTTGCCATTTGTAGAGAAAGTCATGTGAGTTCACATCAGATTTTTTTTAAGTAATTATGTACATGAAAACATTTTCTGTGACATTAAAAATGGAGGAGAAAGAAATATAATCACATTCTTGTTCTACAAAATTTTGAAAATATTAGTGATACATTTTATACCTAATGCTAAACCATATAAAATTCTGTATCTTTAGAATAGCTATCCTTAATCTCAACAACAGCAGATTAAAATAGTTTATTAAAATGCAGAAACAAACTAAACTATGACAACAAATTGCAATTAATCATGAATTTTGTTTAAGTAACACTAATATTTTGGAAAGTTGAATTTTTCAAGACTGATTTATCTTTCCAGCTTAGTGCCTACTCACAGCTAGCATGAAAGATTACAAAAACATAATTAAAGCTTAATATTTGCTGTATCAATTTATTATAACAAATTTTTTCCTTATTTGAAGCTACCTCTTTTTATGGACGCTCTTTAACAACTTTGGTTCTTAGCATCCCATTCTATATTGGGCATGAAAGACTGGAAATTTTGCTCACAAACCTCTTTTTCAGGATTGAGGTTCTTTGTGCCATAAATCTACAATATGGTACCACTGACTTTATTTCCCTTCCGAAGGAAGCCATGCTAAGGAAAAAAAAATCTATCGCCCTCCACCAGGTGTGAACTCTCAACCTTGCGAACTTAGACCATGAAGGACAATATAAAGATACAATAAACATCATTTTTGTTTTTAAAGTCGTAATGACAAATTCTCATAATGTAATAATAATAATAATAATAATAATAATAATAATAATAATAATAATAATAATAATAATAATAATAATAATAATATTATTATTATTATTATTATTATTATAACATTGTTCTAAAGTAATAACATATTTTAAATTTATAAAATGTTTGAGTAGCACTTTTACACCCACTATCCAGCTTCACTTACCACCATTTCTCAGTACAAGTTTCAAAGGCCGTTGTCCCCACCATCGGCTGTGTGTCGACTGTTGGTTCATGGTTGGGCTTGGCTGAAGTTCTATTCTATGCCTTTTGTACCCCTGGAAGTTTTTAGATAAACTTGAATGTGGTAACATCAACTTCCAGAATATGAAAGTTCATGAACTACTCATATTTTTTAATGTAAATCTGTTCCCAAACATTCAATTCACTATGTTTTACACCTGGTTTTAATAAATGGTTATTTTCATGCATTTTCCAGAAGTGGTCTGGACTAAAATTGCAAACCTTACTTGTTTATATGTGACATTCCTCCAATGTCTTTAAATATGGTTCCCAAAATTCTTTTTATTTTACCCACGTAAATATTGTTGCCATTTTAAAACATGCCCAAATATCTTTTTGTTTCACTTGCAATTAATTTAGATAATATTTGTATGTCATTAGTTGTGACGCATCATTTTGAAATAAAAGATAACTGTATTTAAAGGTGAGTCGGAATTGTAACACTAACATCACTTAATACACATACACATCACTGTTTCTAGCTTCTTTTCATTACAATATCAACGTAAAAGATAACTGTTTGTCACAACTATCTCAGATGTTACCCTTCACTCACTATACTTGTCAACCTTGGGGGAAGCCTACCCGCCCATTTACTCGGCATTGCTGTACTGCTGTGAATACCATACTTAAAATTGGACTACCAGCTAATCAATGATGCCTGGCAATGCACTATTTCTCAGTAATAGGATCAGGATTTGGCTGACCCTCTGCATGCTTGGTAGAGTCATAAGTTGTGTGCGCATGAATGAGAGAGAGAGAGAGAGAGAGTATATTTATACAAACTAAACAATAAGCAATAAAGTACAATTTTGACAAGTCTTCGACAGAGCACTTTTAAGTAACAGCTTAGTGAATTTTACGTATGAGCAGTACACAAAGTTATAGGTTTAAATCTTTCTAAAACTTGTTTATTTTGCTTTTCTTTTGTTTTTGCAGTTTAGTTTTATATACGAGGGTGGTCTGAAAAGTTTCCGACCTCAACATGAAGATGGTAGCACTAGTAAATAAAAGCTAGTGAATTTCGTTGTTCATCTGTTGACAGTTACTCACCAAAGTTTCAGCCATTTTGGACGCTCAGTTGTTATGTAACAGTCGTTTGAGTGAGGTGATGTGAGTGTTTTTATGAAAATGGACAAAATCGAGTATCGAGCTGTCATTAAATATTTGTTTTGAAACGCAATACGCCTACACAAATTAAAGATGAGTTGGATTCTGTGTATGGGGACTCTGCACCATCATTTACCACAGTGAAATTTTGGGCAGCTGAATTTAAGCGTGGCCGTAAGAGCTTGGGAGACAATGAACGTTCGGGACATCCAAAAACTGCAACTACCGACAAAACATCGCCAAAGTTCACCAAATGGTGCTAGACGACAGCCGAATTAAAGTGAGAAAGATAGCAGAGGCTATGAACATGTCAAAAGAACATATTTGCAACATATTAAATCAACATTTAGACATGAGAAAGCTGTCCATGCATTGGGTGCCATGTTTCCTCACGTTTGACCAAAAACGTGTTCGAATGAACATTTCCAATGCTCTGTTGGCGCAATAAATCCGAGTTTTGGCACCCATTAATTATTGTAGATGAAACTTGGATACACCATTATACGCCCGAAACAAAAATACAGTCCAAACAATGGACTGCAAAGGGGGAACTGGCTCCAAAAAAAAAAGCAAAAACTGTTTTTTCGGCTGGGAAAGTGATGGCGACTATTTTTTGGGATAGTCATGGAGTTATTTTAATTGATTATCTTTAAAAAGGAAAACCATTACAGGAGCATACTATGCATCATTACTTGACAAGCTGAAGGCAGAACTTGCGGAAAAACGGCCGAATTTCAGAAAAAGAAAATCCTGTTTCATCAAGACATCGCACCGTCTCACACCTCAGCGGTTGCAATGGCGAAAATCCACGAATTACAGTTTGAACTGCTTGACCATCCACCTTACTCACCAGATCTAGCCCCAAGCGACTTCTTTTTGTTCCCTCATCTGAAAATTGCGCTCAGAGGACAGAGATTTTTGTCAAATGAAGAGGCAATCACCTTTGTGAACAATTATTTTGCAGAGAAAAACGCTAAGTAATATTTGGACGCGTTACAGACATGGGAGCATCGCTGGGAGAAGTGTATAGAGTTACAAGGAGACTGTTGAAAAATAAAATAAAAAAAAAAAAAAAAAAAAAAAAAATCTGAAAAAATGTCTTGTATCTTATATTTCTAGTAAAACCTTTTAAATTTTGAACATATGAACATTTTATTTCTAAGCTAAATAACTTGGAAAGTGTTAGAAACCAAACAGAGGTCCAAAATTCAAAAAAATCATAGTTGATCAGCAACCCACTCTGGAATAAGCTTGCTATCCATAGCCAGAATTTTAAACATATTTAATACTTGTAGGTACAAATTTATTTTCAGATAAACAGAGATAAGTTAAATAACTAGCTAGGAGTATGCAGAACTATCAGAATGCTTGTGAGTTTAAAACAAACGTGAAAAATATTGGAGACTAAAGTACAATTTAGGAGACAGCTAACTTACCAAGCATGTGGTGAAGGAAAAGGAAGGATTTGACAATATAGTTTTTATGCAGTTTTTCTTTAAAACAGTTTTAGGAAATCAAAATTAAACTGTTGCATTTTGAACTCAGTATCTGTGTGTTGATGTTTCCATTTTTTGCCAGTTAAATTAATATACACATGAATCAAAACTCAGTTTGTATTAAGTGTGAACTTGTACTCTCGTGAACTATGATTAGCTAGGTACATTCATTTCTCTTGACACAAACTTTGAAACTGTGTGTCTTAGCATTCATGCATTAAACAATACAAGAGTATTTTATTTCCATCAGCAGCAAAGTAAGACTGTTTAAAGAATAGTAATGATTACCTTGTACAAAATGCTCAATTTTCTATTTGGAGCAAAAATGAACCATTTAAAATATACAGTGGTGATACTATTTCCATTCATAGATTATGATCCATTGTTCAAAACAAATAGTCTATAGTATAGTATCAAAAGTACACAATTACTGGAGCTTAAGGACACTGGGAAGTAATTTGTTTAAAAAATGGGCATTGTTTGTTTTTAGAATTGAAACATTTGTGAACTTTCCCCTTCCAAACTTTACAAAACAAAATTCCTGGACAGGATAAGGTCCACAGTCAAGGTGTTTCTTTAAGAAAGAAAAAATGCAAATAATCTGATAGAATCCCATATGTAGAACATGCATTTGCAGCAGCTAAAATACACTGAATAGCTCATTTTATTGCAAATATTACCACGTGAGAGTTGGATTTGGATGCATGTTTATAGTTTTGTGCTGTTGAAATTTAATTTACTCAAAGAATTACTGAATTATATTCAATGAAAAGTACACATTTCTATAAATTGAATTTATTGCATTACTGTATAATTCAGTTACAAAGCATATTCTGATTACTAATGTATCGTGTCCTTTTTAGAATTGGCTAGCAGAGTTGTGTGTGTTGTAATCACTTCAAAAAATGAATGACAACTTTGATTCAAATTGAATGTAACTTGGATCTTAGCTTTTGTGAGATGTGGACATTCTTTCGTTCCTCCATTTATTTTTCATAATTGAGAACATTCTTTCTACATATACAGTCACCTGGAATAGACAGGTATTAGCATGCCAACATTACATTTTTAAGGCCTTACTTAAATTTACTTTTGTAAAGAAATTTACCTATTTTGCATTTATATTTTTATTGTGTTGAATTGTACCAAATTTAAAAATTCATGGAAATGGTCGGTGTTGAAATCTGGACAAGAATATGACAATTTCAAAGAAAGTACAATCTCTTCAGATTTTTTTGAAAATGCATCGGACTGTTGCAGTGCTTGAAAACATTGTTTTTCTATATATTACACATTTTTCTAAGTGCAAAAATCCAAAAAGTCTTCAAGTAATGTTTCAACAGTGGTTTTATCTCCCCCCCCCCTAAAAAAATCTTCCATCCTACTACTTTCACTTATATTACCCCTTTCAATAGTCAAACTCAATCATTAAATATTTTACAAATGTTGCATAAAATTGAGAGAAAAATTGTCAATACAACTTTCTTGTCAATTTCATTCTGGAAACACTGCAGGAACATGTCTTAATAGTTCAGAATATTTGGTATTTACAAATTAATAAAACAATAAAGGAAACAAGAAAAATTAATTGTGCTTTCCTTTTGTCTGAAGAAGAAAAATTATTTTAAAACAAATATTTCACTATATATAAAATCTCAAACATGGCTACAGGTTCTGTGTGTAAATATGCTCTACAGTTTGCTTTCATTACACATATTTGTTCATCTTACAAGAATTCATAAACACTTTTTATTTTTCCAAAATCTATAGTAGCACTGCTAGCAAAATAGCTCAAAGGCAGTTTAAAACAATAATATATTCTTTCAGATTTTTAAAACTAATGAATGCAACATATCCTTTCTTCTAAAATGGCAAGAACCTATGGGAAGGAATACCAATTAATGACTTTGTGTAGACAAGATGAAAACATTATGATTTGTAATGGTATATGATTTTTTACAGTATTGCCTTATTAATTTGAAATTTTTGATAAATTCTTACCACAAACTGAATGCCACCTTCACAGGTTCAAAATATCACAAATTGAAAACCTTTTTCTACTGCCTAGTTGTTTGTAACATCCTTGGCTATGCAGAAAAACTACTCGCTCTTTTGCAGCTTTTTAAAAATCTCTACTCACACTCTTTGGTGCTAGAATGTTTTTACAAACTCTTCTGCTTTTGTTCTTCCACTATATAACTTTCATACCATCGCAGAATCCTTCAAAATATGTGAAGTTTAATTTTGCATATCAATCAAAACTGTTTTAGCTCAAACTGTGTTTGACATTGTGATACAAAACTACGAGGTGTGACACTAGAGAAACTGGATTCATACTCCAACACTTTATTGGAAAACAAAATCAGTCAATGGCAATGTAATCCCTTCCCTGGTCCCTGTTCCATGCAATTTTTCCACCATTAGAAGCAGTGCTGCAGGTCATCTTGTGTTATGCTATTCAGCAGGAAGCATCAACAGATTCGAACGTGGTTCTTTTGAGCATGGACTTTACTTTCCGGAAGAGAAAAAAGTCGTACAGTGCTAGGTCCAGTGAATAAAGTGGATGTTCCATCTTCCAAATAACTCTTCACAAATAGTGTGTTGTGGCCTAAGACATTGTCCTGGTGGAGGCAATCTTCCACAAGTCTGGTCTCATTCATTGCATGACTTCACAGAGAGTCTTCAAAACTTTTTTATAATAAATCTGATTGATAGTCTGACCTGCAGGCTCCCAATCAATGTAGATAGCCCCCAGATGTCCCCCCCCCTGAAAAAAAAAAAAATACATCATTGCTTTGAATTTTTATTTGCCCATGTGTGCTGTCTTCTTCCTGGCTCTTTCAATGGTGGATTGTCTGGATATTGGAAAATTCAAGTTTATTTGCATGTAATTACGTTTTTGAAGTAATCAAGATTAATTTCAAGAATGTCAACACAGCAATTCACCCGATGTACCTTTTGCACAGGTGTGAAGATTTTTGGCACCAGTTTAGCATAGCACACACCTTTTTCATGCCCAGATTATTGTGTAACATCTGTCTTATCACTTTCCTTATTAATGTTGATAGGTTCAGCAACTGCTCAAATGCTCAATCAATGGCCTCCCCAAATAATTTTACGACTTCCTCCACATTCTCTTCAGTTTTCTTAGTGGAAGAATGGCCTGATTTTGGATTGTCTCCAACATCATCCTTACTCCCCTTGAATTTCTTAAACCATTTGAAAACTTGCATTCTGATCACCATAAGCTATCAACAATTTCTAAGTTCCTGTGCTAGATTTTGAGTTTAGTGAGGAATTTTACATTAACATGTTCTACTTTAGCATTCAGAATCATTCCAATGGAGTTCAGGCACATGATTCGCTTCTAACACAGATCACAGCCAGTTGCACATGAGTGAATCTTTGTGTGACAGTAGAGGAGAGTTCACAGGTCAATGCCCTAACCCTCTCTTCATCCTTGAACTGGCGGCAAATGAGTAAAAGCTTAGGTCCAGATCTTTATAGCCACATCTCGTAAATCAGTAGCATTAATGCACAATCTTCAATTGTAATAATACTTTCTTCTAAGAAGAACTTGGTCATTTTATTGCTGTTGTCACTCTGCTTTATGTGGAGCTTTTGACAGATGCTGTTTCATTTCATTCCATTCCATTCTCACCTCTATGAGCAACTGAAAATTCCTGGTTGCAAATTACACATTTGTCTTTAAAGAAATTGTTTTTCACTGGTGCTAACCAAGAGTAGATATACTCCCAATTCTATAAATACGCGCTCTCTCTCTCTCCCTCCCTCTCTCTCTCCCTCTCTCCCCCTCTCTCTCCCTCCCTCTCTCTCTCCCTCCCCCTCTCCCTCTCTCTCTGCATTGATACACTTAGTCAAGGTCATTAAGGCACAAAGTCTTGAGTGGAGTTCTGTGGTTCAAATTTGTCTGAACCATCCTCCCTGACATGTTTTCAGACCTTATAACTGAAAAGTGTAAGAGGGGGGTATCCTAAACTTCCCAAATTTTCTTTCTCAATTATTTCATTTCATTTATCATCAGTGTCCATTGGCTATGGTGCCATATGCAGTAAGAATGGCCATTAAACTCTACTAAAAAAACTGTATTTGGTTTGCAAGCAGGAAAAAATTCATTATGATCTGAATCTTTGTGTCTTTATAAATACAAAATAGTTTCAACTCCACTGGGAGCAAGCAAATGAGTTAGGAATATTAGTACATCATATGAAAATTCAAATCATTTTGAATTGTAAAGTTTTATGTTACCTTGTCATATTTTACTTATCTTAGTATGTCAGTTTAAATTAAATTTTTTTTATAAATGTATGCCTCTTTTATACTGCTTTCTGTACAGTACACTAGTGTACAGTCACAAGCAGGATTTTTAAAACACAGTAAGTATGCTGAAATAAAGTGTCATGCCATGCACACAAAATTACACATCAGTTGCTTGGCATGTTTTAATTTTTATCTGTAATGCAATCATTTAACAGTGTTGTGCATGCCATGAAGAGATGGAATATTAAAAGGAAATAAAAATAGTCACTCTTTTACATGTCTGTAAATATGGGATGTCCTATACAATGCGAAACACTGGCAAACTGTAAATACTATTGTAATCTTGCAAAACTTTAATTTAAAAATATACGTTATCAGACTTCTTCTATTTTTTAAATTGATGTAAGTTTTCCCTCTCGCCTCCATTGATATTAAGATTTTCAGAGAGTAAAATATTCAGTACATAAAACTATCATTTAGCAGGAGATAAAAAATAAAGGGGGGGCAGCTTTGATTGAAGATTGTAGAGTGTTTGAATACATGTATCACACATTGTAAAGGATTTGTTCAAAAGTAATCAAGATCACTTTTTCACAAAAGACTGAAACCATAAATGTTCTTAATCATTGAATAGAGTTTTAAACAGGAAGTAAAGTTCATATTAAAATTACAGTAAATGCACAAACCATTTGCCCTCAAATCACTTCCTAGTACCCTTAAACAGTAGTTGATCTTCTAAAGGCTTTAATGTTTTTGAGAATGCATTTGATAAGAGATGAAATGTAGTGGTTATGATTTTATTCTTTTTGTGAGCATTTTTGTATAAAACAAACATCAACACACCCTAAGTATACCAGAAGTGTTAAAAGCAATGAAACACGTCATGATAATTAAGACATACATCTATGAGTAGACTTTTTCAGATAAGTTTCACTTTATCATAAAACATGGCATATGTTTTAAGGAATCTTTGTTCAACTATCAGAGCAACAACTGTTGTCCCTCCTATTTGGTCACCTTGAGATCTGAGGGACAACCATTATATTTCAGAGTTCTTAACTCTATGGGCACTTTCAGAAATTCAAGTTTTCTCTGCAATCATGAATTCTCTTGGTGTTTTAACACTTTGATTTCTTATTTGTGTTATGGTGTGAGGACCAAAAACAATGCGTCTGGGCTGATTTAACCATCTGTTTTGTGCTCCGCAAATGATGTTTGAATCTAATCAGTAAATACCATTATAACTGTTGTTTCTTTTCCCGTCTTAAATATTATAATATTTATAATATTTGAAACCTTGACATAAGTTTTGAATAACACTTGCTGATAAATGCAATCAGTGTGACATTACCAGGTTGATTCAAGGATCAACCTTGAAAGAGATTTGAGAAATATAGAATTAAAACAGATGGACAAATCCATTAACCAGGCATATAATATTTTACTCATGTACTATAACTGAAACAAGAAATTAAAATGTTAAAACATGCTAAAATGTGAAAAGAATTAAAAGATAGCGGGATAAATATGCATCACTAAAATGTCTTATAGAATTATGAACTTCAAAGTACTACCATCAGACTCACAGTGTTAAGTTCTCCGGTAGATTACCAGATGGCAACAGGGAAAATATGAGATTAGTTGACAAGCAGTTAGTTTGTGAGGATATATGTCCCTGAAACCTATCCTATGCTTTTAAAGAAAAATGTTTTAAAATGTCTAAAAATCAACTCAATATTCTGACACTCACAGATTATTTCAATGTGATTGTATTTCAATGTTTGTTGAATGACAGTGTTTGTGGGCTTCTAAGAAAGCATGTTAATTAAATGATAAAATTATTAGGGCATGAAGAATACTTAATGACATACTGCTTTTATAACTAAACTGATTTCTTCAAGCTGCATAATTATCATTCTAAGTGTAAACTGAACATTAGTACAAAATATATTATGATTTTGTAAATCTCAATAATTGTGTGCCTGCAAAACTGTTTATAACTTACATTTTTAAAATGCCTTGAACTTTGTAACACATTTTATATAGCTATTTTATACAAATGTTATTTAATTTACATTAGGATTCTGTTCTTTTTTTTATTTTATTTGAGAATTTAAATTGACAATTTGAATCCTCAATGAAGTATTAGCTTCAAAGGTAAGATGATGTTTGTTACAATAAAAGCTGTTTTTCTGATAGCATTACTGTTGCCTGTGCATTGCAGTTATGTGTGCCATGAGCTTTCATATGTAAATTTTAAAATAAATTTGTATACTAAATAAAGATTTTTGTAACTTTTTTAATGTTGCTTCCAATAATATCATTAATGTATATCTTCTTAAATGGAAAAATTACATCTCTTTGAAGCTTAATACTTGATTTTCATGAATGTCCATGATTTTACTTGATACTGATCATTGTATCTATTAAGAAATAAATTCTGTAATGCTGAGAATCAATCGAACTTGGGACACTTTTGAAACCTAGGAATAAAAAAGATTAAGATTTTAAAATTAAAATACTGCTTTTTTTATATATATATATCCACATGTGTAAAGATAAATGCACCAAACTTTGTAGCACTATCTTAAAGCTTCAGTTTTGCGCTGATTTTCTTTTCTTTCCCAGGATATATACGGAAATAAAAAAGGGAGGATGCTATAATTTCAATTGTAGTTTTTAATTGGAAACCATCGCGTCACAATAAAATCTAGGAAATAGTTGTAGACATACACAGTATGTTTTATTATTTGTATAGGAAATTATCACTCTTAAGCTTGATGGCTTTGTTTTTCATATAGCTACCTTCTGAAGCCATATTTTCAATGACTTTTACAGTGATATTAGCATGTTTCAGTTTATTAAAAAAACGGAGAAAGAAAGGGGAAAAAAAGCTAAATATTACTTTTATAAAATATTTTGCAGAAATACACCGGAAAAAGTTAATCTTTAATTGTATTCCTCAAGGCAAGCAGCAGCAGCATCTATTTTAGTAAAATCTTATAGTTATTGTATTGCCAATTCTGCATCCTAGAAAATGTCAAATGGGAGGTAAGGCACCATTATCATTGAGAGTGTACACTTGCTTATACATACACCCACTCCATGATGTACAGCATTCTTTTGTTCAACTGCTTTGGAAGTGCTTAAGCTCCAGATGGAGACAGGAAATCTGATCTTAAAAGTATGTACCATTACAATGAAAAACTTTTAAAGCAGATCTCCTCATACATGCATCACATTATGGCTGTTAATGTTGCAGAACATATATCTGTTAATATGTAATATAAAATATGGAGTTTTGATAAACCAGCTGTTCGATTTCACAGCTTATTCCGTATGTTTACTCCAAGAATGTTATAAAATAACATGTATAAAAATTGGCTGTAGTTGTTTTAACTGCTCATGTCTTGATTTATGTCTGAGTTACCATTTGTAGTAGGACTTAAACTATTCCCCCTACCCATCTCATAGTGGCATATAATAATCATACAAGGTGGTCATAAATTGTGTATGTAATATATGAAAATGCTGATTTTAATATGGATAAATTGTTTTAGGTGTGCTTGCAGAATTATTGAGAGATTTTCTAATCAGTTGCCTCCTTTTAAAGCCACAATTCATGATATTGTGCAAATATGAATCTGCAGGTACATGGTAAATAGAATTGTTTAAGAAGACATGCTGGTTTAACAAATGTAAACTGCTAAACCTCTTAAATGTTCATTAACAGAATCTCTTCCTTAATAAACACAACAAGCAAGGATTTCTATTTTCTCTGCATACAAAGCAATGCTGTTATTTAGTCTCATCAGAGAGGTTTATAAGGACTGACTATCACCCTTGGACACATCATAAATTTCAAAGGATTTTCAAGAAATACAACATCACCCTGTCTCCACAGAATAACCACAATATACAGAAACTACTATGCAACAGAACAAAAGATCCTATCCCCAACAATAAATCAGCTGGTATACCTCAAATTGATTGTAATGAATGTAACCTGATATACATAGGAAGAACCAAAAGAAATCTTGAAATAAGACTTAAAGAGCATATGAGATGCATTTACCAAAAGCAGCCAGATAAATCAGCAGTAGCACATCATTTCTGGTCTTCAAACCATGATATCACTCTGAACATAAAACTCTTAAAACCGATCAACAGCAGCAATGAATTGGACATCTGGGAAAAAATACATATTGTCAAACACAGGAATCACCTAATGAATTTCGAACTGCCGCCACCCAGCAGCCTTTGGAGGTTCATCAGCCCAGCACCAGAGAACACCACTAGCCACACACATCTCCCAGACAATGACCGGAAAAATCAGTTGAGAACATGCTGACGATGGGAACAAGCCGTCTCCCAAAACGCGTTCAAGTAAGAATATTTTAGTGATGTAGTGTAACAACCCTCAACTCTCTTTATTTTAAATTTATAAGGACTGTCTGCAGTAAGGCATACCAGAAGCATAGGTATGTTGTTGTAGGTAGTTTCATTCATTCATACATATATATATATATTCTTGTTTCCTTCTTTTCTTTTATTCTTTCATGAGTTGATAAAGGTAGAAAGAGGTGGTTTTCACAAGAATCAGCTTAGCCCTCCTCTGTGGTGTGGTGATAGCATGTCTGCTTCACATTGAAGAGGTCCCAAATTCGAATCTCAGGGTGAGCTACCTGGATAAGGATTTTTGTCTGGGGTTTTCCCTTATCCTGAAAAGTTTAAAGTCAAACAACTTTAAACACTTTGGACCCCAGATTCATTTGAGCATCATTTCATTCATTTTCCAAACTGACCTACCCTGTTAAAGGACATGAAACTATAAAAGAAAGGGAAAAACATGTTGTCACTAGTCATTCAGCAGAAGGGTACATGGAGAGAATTGAAGCATTATCTGAAGATATTAAGTAGTGCTGGTGTATGGCATCAGTTGTTAGATCTAAGAGGAAATAAAAAATTAAATCTAACAAAAGTACATATTGGAAGAATCCAAAGTGGACATAAATGAAATTCTTATAATTACTATGGTCAAACTTAATCTTGTTGCCTATAGTGTGTTTCCAGATACAGTGCTTGTAAAGAGACCCAACATGTTCTGTGATTTAAGGGTTTGGACAGTGCAACACAGACATCACTGGCTGCATCACTCTTAGTAGCTTAGATATAAAACATTACAGGAGTTTTTATAGCTGAACCTCTTAGTTGAACTTAAGTTCTTGATATTCTATAGTTTCAGAATTAATTTTCAGTTATTATAAAGTACAATCTTGACCATCTGCTGAGAATTTTTCAAATTGCTGAGAATCATTAGTTAAATCAATTCAGGTTATCAGCTCTCTGGCTGCTCTGTATTAGTAACTTTTCCTAGCAACATAAATAAATAATCATTGATGCTGCATCACTGCCTTATAGTTCTCTTGCGTGGGCTTCTAGGACAATGAGTAAACTGAACAAGTTATTGTGTAGAGATAAACTAGTAAACGTTATTGGGATTGTTTGTTTGGTATGGGGGTAAATATAGAACTAATGCTATTTAGTGCATCTAGACAGTGCAAAGCAAAATTTAATGTATCAACAGTTTTTATACTTTAATTTTTCTAAAGATGGAATTAGCATACATATTTCAAAATCTACAGCTATAAATCTTTCCCTATGATGAATATACAAAAACCAATACCCTTACTTTTTATACATCTGAAATGTAGGTGTTATAAAATTTGAAATAAATATAATTATAGTGGTCCATAAATATACTTTAATATAGGGTCTAAACTATTGCATTAATTGACACAAGATAATTTGAAGTAGCACTGGGGACCAAATTAATAAATATCAGTTAATTATTTGAGTCAATGTAAAACTCTTTTAATTAAGGCAGTTGCAAAAAAAAAAAAAAAAAAAAAAAAAAAAAGGAAGAAGAAGAAGATTTCACGTACTTTGAAGTCCTAATTTCAGTAAAATTACATTTTCAAAAGTGTCCTTTATAAAATTAAATTGTGTTTGAAGCTGAAATACACAAACTATTTTATTATATTCAAATATTGTATCTGGATATCTATAGTTTGTATTTGTCAGTTTCGTAAGAATTTTTGCTTACAAATAAATAAAAATATTCTAAATCAAATTTCTCAGAAGCATAAATGATGCCAAGGGCTTCATTAGTCAGTTTTATGACAAAGAAGATAGAACAGTTCCTTTAAAATGTATCCAAACAGATACTACTTTAACAACATTTTATTTGTTTGTAAGCAGAAAAATATTGTGTTTTGTACACAATCATGTAGAAATATTTTGTTGTGAGGCAAAATTTTATAGCTTTAGGTAATGAAACTTTTAATGGAATGGATATAACTATTTTTTAAAGATAATTTTGAACATATGTCATAATTTAACAATTTCTTTTTAGTGATATGGGCAATTGTAATCTTTTTATATGTAAATGATAAGGAATTAATATGTAATAATGCATTTGCTGCATATAGTTTTCATATATTCTGTAATCAAATATTTCTGAATTATTTACAATTATTTTAAAATTGTGTATGAATTGGAAACCTGAATACTTATCCTAATCCCTACTCCTGGGTTTGTCTGTATTACAAATAATTTGATATTAAGACCTTGAAATCTCACTAATAATGCTTATGGTGCTGTACCACTAAATTCAAAACAAAGAAATACTGGTAAGAAGCTTGTAGATCATCAGCAATTAGGTTTATATACTACAATTTGGGAGAAAGGTTAAATTATGAGGACATAATGCTAATCTATCGTACCTCCATGTACATTAATCTGCATTTTTACTCTGTTTGTATGTTGTCCTTGGGTAAATGTAACTGATTACTTTGAGTGTTTATTAACAGAAGCTTTGTATTCTACCTCATATTTAAATAACATTATTTTCATTTATCTAAAAAGGCAATGCCAACAGTTTCTACCTAACTACTCACTATTAAAAACACACACATTAATTTTAATCTTGCAGAATTTTTGCTGATGAAGCTACTTCCATGAACAATAAGATAGGTTGGTCCAAAAAATATTAGCATTCATACACACCACAATTTTTGATAAATATTTATATTTCAGAACTACTTTAAAACTTTTATATACATATTATATAATCACAAGCCTCATAAATACTTTAAATGCAGATAGTATATTTCAGCTTGCTACTATTATTGTTTTCTTCAGACCTATAAAACTAGTGAGATTTTAGCCCCATTTCAGTATGTAAAATAATGATACTGTGAAATATTTGTATAATCAACCCAAATTTGAACTGGCCTTATAGTCTCTCTCTTTATCTCTCTGCTTATAGTTGTGACGACTACATTCTGTATTAATTTTACTTGAGTTAATCACTAGTGCATGAAGTTGTATTTAATCATATTCACCTAGATAACGGCAAAATGAAGCCATCACTACACTTTACTCTATTTAAAAGACAGTTGGGGATTTCTTCATTTACATCACAGATGGCAAGCAGTTTCTCTCTCATAAGCCTTAGTTTGGCAGAAAAACATTAATATATGAGGGTGCCGAGGTAGTTCAGTGGCATTGTTTGCATAGCACTGAACCACAGACCTTTACTGAGAACTTGTGATTTGATTCCCAGATCTGTGATGGCAATTTGTCAGGCCTATCCAAGACTTGACCTATGACTAGCTCATGTGAAGTGTACCCAAGGTCCAATATAGTTTGATGTCTACAGTAAAAGCTTGTCGTCCTCCGTGAACTATTGGTACCGTGCTAGCCTCTAGTTCCCAAGGTTGCGGGTTCAAACCCGGTGGAGGGCGATAGATTTTTTTCGAGCGTAAAAATCGTTAGCTTGGCTTCCTTTGGAAGGGAAGTAAAGCCGGTGATCCCGTGTCGTAGATTTATGGCACGTAAAAGAACCTCAAGCCTCATAAAGAGGCCTCTGAGCAAAATTACCGATCTTTCACACCCAATATAGAATGGGACGCTAAGGACCATAGTAGTTAAAGAGTGTCCATAAATAAAATTCAATTTGTAGGTCCTCTCATTCCATTATCATCCTAAACCAATCGTCTGCTAGGTGCTTCCAGCTAATAAATGGCTCCAGCTAATAGCTTGGTGGAACAAAGTTTCCCTAAAGGTCGTTAATTATTTGGGGAATATTGAAACACAACATTAATATGTGATTGAAAAAAGTGAAATAAGATGCAAAATCATATATATTATGACAATTTTTATGAAAGTACATTGAGAATGAGCTGAGACATGTTCCATGTTTTTTCTAAAGGCTCAAATGAAAGGAAAATGTACAGCGTGTTTTCACATGTACTTCTCCCACTGCTTTAGGCCTCAGTCCAGAAGACTTCTTCATCACATGCCACCCATATTTACAAATGCAAAATGGAACTAAAAATTTGTGGGCCCATTTCCGTGGTTTGGGGATACCATGTGTGCCTCACATTCGAAAGATCTCAAGTTCAAATCTCAACTAGAGAGTTGTCTGACTTGCCCTCAGAAGATTAGTTTTGGCCAACTTGAAGCTCACTTGAGTATCATTTCACCCATTTCATTTTTATTCACTACTATATCCTACTTGGTTAAAGGGTGGGTAAGAAAGCTCTTTGTAATATTTGTTTGCTGCTGAAGCTGGTCCCATGAAAAAGAAAAATGAAAGATAAAACTCATTTTCAAATGTTTTTCCATTCCAAATCAAAGAGCTGCCAAAATGATATTGAGCAGCCATGTGACAAGATGTATGATGTTTCCGTGAATTTTTCTATGCTAATCAAACAAAAATTGATGCCCCTCAAAACTTGAAAAATATTTTTAATTATACAAAGAACACCATAGTAAATTATGCCATGGTGTTCAAATGCAAAATGTACTGTTTAAAAACATTTTGATCGTAACATATTAAGTATTTTTGTGATAATGCAGGGTAATTCATAATTACACTTCTTTACAATTTAAATTACAAAGCCTTTCTATAAAAGTTTTTTACACAAATGTTTAATGATATCAGCACTTATGAATGGAAGTCCTGAAAAACACCTTTCAAATGTAAGTAAATTCAAGTTTATTTTGCTGTTTAATTTACTACATTAGGTAATTAGTAGGGAATTTACAGTAATGACAGATATGCAAAAATATCTGTTACTAAATCGTGCTTGGAAAGATCCAAATACAAAGCACGTCTGAAGAACCTTTTGACTATTCCTGAAAAGAAATGAACAATGAGCTTGACATTATAGAAGTTAACTTTCCTCTTTTGCTGGCAAGCACCAACCTATACCGTAGCCAAGTCAACATTTCTTGAAAAACAAGTATTTTATTTCATCTCCTTTATTTTTTCTGTTAGAATATTGCACTTCAAAATAGCACAACCTGTAATTTTGCAATCTTCAAATGCTTTGCCTAATAACAGCTTTTAATATAATGAGAAGAGAATAGCAGGAAACGCCTTGGATTTGTATCTAGTTTGACATACTCTCTCATGGAATTAATTGTTCTTACACACAAGCCGTGTGTTGGATAGGGTTGAAAAGGTAGAATGAGATGACTGAAAAATTCAATGCCATAGCCGGGATTTGAACCACGGATCTCGCGGTCTCCATCCGGGAGATCTGTGGTTCAAATCCTGGCTATGGCATTGAATTTTTCAGTCATCTGATTCTACCTTTTCATACTCTCTCATATGTGCAATGATAACTCTATATACTTACAATTTGATTTGTAAGAATGATAGTGGTTTTATTTCAGATTATGATATTGTTACAAAATCAGATTTAAATTTGTAGGTACGAGAAAGCAAAGTGCTATTGCTTCTGATGTATAATGATCACATCTCTCCCTCACAGTTTCAAAACCAGTCGTATACCAGCTGGCCAATTTTGAGAAACGTCCTACAAGATACGAAACAGTAAAAGTTTGCTTGAACATGTTTTAAAGTAGCCTTCTTCTTAATAGTAGATAACATAAATAGCCACAGTAATTGTGTGACAGTTCATAACACAGAAGGTTATAAATTGACAAGTGACTTATTACAGAATAAACACGCTTTTCTGTTAAGTACTTTTGGTTATTTCTTATTCTGCATATTGTATGTACAGCAATAAGAAATAGCAATAAATGAACTAACTTCATCATTACAACTTACTGCATTAATTCACAAACAGCAATGTTGAAAACAAAAGAAAAAACAAACTATTCATACATAGCGCTGTAGCTGAAGCTTTTCTTTATTAATGGAGATGTTCAGATCAGTGGCACTTTTCAATAGTGCAATTACTATTATTGCCTCTCACAAAAAGAGTAAAAGCCCTGAAGCATCTAATGTAACAATTGCAGAGGGTGGGGAATATTTCTAATCAAATAAAAACTCCTTCACCCCAATTGAGTATAGCATCTGAAGTTTAGAAATCGGCATGCTGGTCACAAGACTGCAGAGGCTGTTGTACCTAAATCTACAACCAGACCACAATCAAAATATAAATCACACTGCAGAGCTTTGACCATGCCATTGTAATGCTGGTAGTATGAAATACTATTATTTTGTGAAGTGACTATCCCGTCTTTGCAGTCTATAATATTCACTTTTGAGCATCATGCAATATGCTCATTATTTTACTTTGGTTTTGGAAAGTTTTTTTTTGGGGGGGGGTCTTCTCTCTCTCCTTTCTTCTTCCTCTCCATCAACACTTACAAAATAATGTTAATAATTGCAGTAGAACCTCACATATATTCTTAAATAATGATAAATTTAAAATAAAAGCAAATATTAATTTCCTTATGGATGATTTTTACATCACTATCTGTAGGTAAGAAAATTTCAAATATGGCAACATTTAATGTAATACAAAACATATATCATGTAAAATGTAATCATAGCATTGAATTTCTTTAGCTAGTGTTAAGTGCTTCCTGCCATTGCTGATATTTTATTGCATTGTATCATAATGTATTGTACTTGCATGTAATATCGGTTAAGTTTTCTACAAATACTTAGGAATTTTCTTTATGATAAAATACAAACTACTTCCATTATTTTTCTAAGTTCTTTGCCTTTGAATGAAAATTTATAAAATATTTAGGAAACTAATTTTTGTATATATGTTTTTAATGTGTACATTGTTTGAATAAATTATATACATTTAATTTGTAATATTTACATGTGTCAAATTATCCATTAACTTTTACTTAGTGAAAAAATGTCATTCAGCTGATGTTCCCTTTTCATTAACAGCATAGCTTTCAGAACAGCAGAATGTTTTGAATTTAAATTTTAATGTTCAAACTGAAGCATTTCCCAGACATTTTTTTTAACAAAATCTTTGTATACGGAAATTTACAATCTTATTTGTTTCATTGACATGCTCTACATGGTCTTGAAAGTACTTGCAGTACACTAAAGTGAATATTTCTTAAATGCAGAATACCGGTTTATTGGATAAGTAGGTATAATTATGATGGTGTTTTAAAAGTTCTCAGCCTGACTAAGAAAATATAAGATTTAAGAGAAGTGTTATTTTTCGACAGACCTTGTAAATCACATTTAGTCCAACAACTATCCTTCTTCTTTATCTGTTTAACCTCCTCTTATGTAGGACTTACAGGCGGGTGCCTGGGGTCAGAGGCCCATCGAGGAGCAGACACTCATGGATCAGACAGAATATCCAGGATGGGTGATCAGCCCATAGGAGGAAGGAAGTAGATGAAACGAAATGATGGTGAAATGGATGAAAGGAAAGGTGATGATGGAGCAGTTGATGGAATGAATGGCGGGGGAAACCAGAGAACCCAGAGAAAACCTGCCCAGACGCCGCTTTGTCCACCACAAATCCCACATGTGGGTCCCTGGGATTGAACCCAGGCCGCCTCGGTGGGAGGCGAGCAGTCTAACCACTCGGCCACGACGCCGCCCCAACAACTATCCAACTTTTTAATACTCTAAGTAAAATGAAATATGTTCAATTGTTCAAAATAAGCGTCGTCTCAGCTTCAAACTCATCATTTGATGTAAATTTTGTCCACCCAGCTATTTCTTCAAGTTTGAGAAAAAAAGTAATTAATGCCTGGGAACCAAATCTGGCAAATATGGCAGTGTGGAGGCAAAGGTCATGCAGCTTTGCAGTAGGAATGCTCAAAATGTTTGAAGGCACATTATCATAATAATTGTGCTAATTATGAATGCCTGAACAGTATCATCCTTCAATTGATCCAGTAGTGAAGCATAATATTCCCCTGTGATAGGTGTATCCTTATGGAAGTCTATGAGTGCCACACCATGAGAATCCCAGAAACTGTAGCCATGACTTTTCCTGCTGATGGGATCGATTTTTCTTTCTGTGGTGCACTTTTACCCATTGTTTGGACTGCTCCTTTACCTCTGGCATATAGTGATGAATCCTTTTTTGTTTAATCTACTGTTATGAAATGTCTGAGAAACTCACCAGAATTGCTTTTATACAAGTCTAAACACTCTTGAGAAATATCCATTTGAATGCATAGGTCCATTGGTAACAAATGTGTCACCCACTGAACAGAAACCCCTCTCATGCCCAAAACTTTGTATAAAATGTAGTGGTTAAGGCCTGCCGTGGTCTTTGCAATGTCAGCCAACTCACATACCTTCAGTTGGTAATCAGTGAGTATAGCATTGTTAATTTTTTTCACATCTTGTTGATTGTAGCACTTGTCTTGCATGAATGTACGACCATGCTTAAATTCAGCAGCAGCCCCCTTTTACTGCCAAAAACAAAGGGAAATAATCCTTTAAAATTGAATCTAACTTCTTTTATATTTCTATTTTAAACCTTTCAAAACTAAGCAGTTTATCACAGCTCATATTTAAGATTTATCCATGTAAAAAATGTTAATACTAGTTTATTTACATGATCATCACAAACAAGTGACTACACTTACACACCTGAAACTCTACAATGCAACAGCTAAAGGATGATACTTAACTATCATAGTAATTTAACCACCTTCACAACACTTCTGAGTTAGGCTGAGAACTCTAGAAACCTTCCCCTCATACAGTAGCTAGTAGTTACAGTGAGTTGACTTTGAAGTGTGACATTTGTAAGCAAGGAATATTGAGTGAATATTGGTACAACTGTCAGCCACCTGTTGCTGCAGAAGTGAGACAGTTTTCCTTAGTTTTAGGCTCATCAAATTATACAAAGCGGAACAAGTGAGGTATGGTACTGCTAGATGGGCAGAGCAACTGGGACAAAGAGTAGACTAAGGCTAGAAACTGCATCTAGTCACACTATTTGTGTCTCTAAAATTTCCCAAGAAGGATCTGTTAAGAGAGGAAACAGGGTGACATAATTTTATTATTATAAGAATCTGTTCTTGAGCATAAAATTGATGGCCAATATTGAAGAATGAGCTTGTAGGGATTGTCAAATGTTTAGATAATTGACTCAAAGCTTATGCCACATCTAGAACTGGAGTATGCCTTTTAGGTATGCATTGCACCATTGCAAACTAATATACTGGGTTACAATTGGATGATCAAGGTGAAAGTGGAAATCCCTCTGCTTTTTACTTTCTCTACTATGTATAGTAAGTAGGGGAAGTATCGTATTCCACCCAAAAATTTGATGTCAAGATTTCATCACAAATATATGTTTTGAGGCCCCCTGAACCCAAAAAAAGCATTTTTAGAAAAAGTTCTGTGTCTGTGAACAGCATAACTCAAAAACAAAAAGTCAAATAAATACCAAACTTGAATTCCAGTTCACCGTCTTCCAAAGATACAGCACAGAGATTTTCAAGAAAATCCCCCTACCCCAACTGCCATTTACATTTTTCAGAACTTTTTATTTTCTAAAAAATGGCTCTAATGATTTTGATTAAAATACCATATATTAAGGATATTTACATGACAAATAAAATGTAGATTTTGAATTTTCTGGGAATAGCCTGTGAAGTCCTCTTCATTTGGAAGCAATTTTGTATAATCTTGTAATTAGTGTTAAGCGATAGATGAAAACATACTACACAAAAAATTTAGATGTTATTAAAACACACAGTTTATCTGAAAATGTTTTTCATGCCATAAGCTGTTTCTGAGATATCCATTATTAATGCTACGAATTGTTCATTTCTTGATCATTCTTTTAAAGGGTTGTTGACATTCAGTTGTTTCTCATGATTGCTTGGAAACCGCATGGAATTTTAAAGCTAGTATGTAGTGTCCAATTCTTAAAACATTTGACTATCGCTGTCCCCTTTGTATCTATATTGAAATGCATAATGTAGCTAACTCTGCAGAAGTTTTTCTCAATTAAAATGAACTAGAGAGAAAAATAAGGTTTTGGAAGAATAGTTTGTATTCCCTTTAATAAACAATAGAAGGCAGAGAAAGTCATATGAATGTAACACATCAGGATTTTTATAAAAGAAGAGGATTGATCACATCTGTTATGTTCCATATCAGCTCAAAAGCACAGAGAAGGAAAACTGTGATGCAGTCCATAGGATTATTAGAGAAAACTTTCAAGTGATTAATGTCATTGAGCCAGCAATGTACTTCAGTAGCTGGATCAGTTGATGGTAATTTTTTTTTATTCTAAATAAAGTATTGGGGAAGTAGAAATTTCTAGATTCTAATAGATCTATGCAAATTACTTTTGTTATAAAAAAAAATCAAGAACTGGCGGAGAGCCAATTTATAATTTTTAATTCTTCAGATCTTACTCTGAACTCTCACATGAGCAAAATTATGATATTGTGATGTGATGTACCACTTTAATACATAATATGAAAATACATTGCCAAAGGAGGACTGATATACTATTGAGTTTTGTTATGATCTTCTAAATCACAGATTGTATGTATATAGTTATGTTACACAAATCCAGAACTTGTTTACAACCACTAAAAATCAAGAGTTACAGGTGTCATCTTGTAGAAGACATCAGACTCTTTTATTTTGAAACACTTCCAACAGTCATTGCTGCATACAAGCATAAAATAATGGGAGGGCAAGGATTATCTTGAATGTTTAATGGGCAGTGCAACTGCTCTCTGGTGAACATAGGATAATGAGCACATGTAATCAAATTATTTGCTGACAAGTATTACAGTTACATTTTAATGTTGTGTTTCATTCACTGCCTACTTTCTAATTACATAGATCTTTTAGAAAGGAATAATTTGGCTGACAAATGGAGCTGATGGGGCATTGAAGAGGTGTCTGCACTTAATTTATTCTAGTCCAACAAATCAGTCCAAAAAGATGTTGCAAAATGTGCTCCCCTCTCTGTCAGTCACAAGCACTTGTGTATACTTCAGGCCAGTCTGTGCAACAGAGACCTGCAAGGGGTGAGATGTATGGGTGCATACAGTAGAACCTGTTTTTAACAAATTTCATGAGGATCAAAAATGTTTTCCTTAAAAAAGGGTGCTCCATAAATGGGGATTTGCATAAATTTGGGCATTATATTGCTAGAAATTAATTAATTATGTTTTTGAATTGAAACAATGAAATGGTAAATGTACAAGCTACACTTAAACTAATTTCAAAGAATTAAAGTTTTTAAAAATTGACAAAAGTTTCACCAATCTATTATGTATAACAATAAGTAAAATATGGTGCACAGTAAGAGCAAATTATAAATTACACAGTTCTAAAGTAAATATAATATTTTACATATTATATTCACAGTTGCCCAAAATAACAAATGTTTACATAATTTGACAGGCTCCATTCAAGTTCAACTTAAATAAAATTACAAGACAGCATTAGTTTTTTTGACATTTGCAGGTTGATTTTTCAAAAGTACCTACGAAGTAACAAGTCAAGATGAGGTACTAATCTTTTTATTTTTAAAATGGTCCAGTAGTGTAATTACTGTAGTTTGCTTCCTCTTTTCAGTATGAGAAGCATCTGTTTAATATTGTTGATTACATGGGGTAGGGAAAAATATATAGTGATGCAGTAATTTGTATCACAAATTACTTAAATGTAAATAATGATTGTAATGTGAATATGCATTTTTATGTGACATTGATTTCAGATGTTTATTAATTGTAATTATTATTGGGAAATAAGTTTATATGGCCTTACTGAAACTGTCAATAATAGCGCGCAATAATGCAGAGAGGGGGGTGAGCTGTTTATCATTATTGGAAATGAGGAAGTTACGTAATGTTGGCGCGTTTTTCGGTAGAAACTTCTGGAATGTTTCCCTAGAGCATATGTATTCATAATTTTTATTGGATATTAAAATAGACGCTAATGTTGGCGCGTTTTATTAGCCAATAGTAGTTCAGTTATAATCTTTAGGCGTATCTGGATGCAGGAGTATAAATAGGGTAGGTTAGAGGTAGCTTCATGGCAGTTCATCGAAAATCTCAATACATTACACATCGCCTTCAGTCGTGCAGTTCATCAAAAATCTGTGTACACTACACGTCGTCTTCAGTCAGTCAGTTCGTCGAAAGTATTAGTACGGCATACATCGGATATAAATTCACAAGTTACGCGCAGCAGAATTATGAATAATCTAAAGTGTTGTAAGGTTAATTATACAAAAAGTTGAAGTACGTGGATTAAAAGTGATCAGTAAGAAGTTATTATAACAGTTTCAGTTTGGCGAGTGTCAAGATCAATGTGTAAATGTGATAGTTAACGTGTTCGACAATAAAAGTGTAAAACAAATTTCTTCATCAGTGTTATTTTTGGATAAAAGATTCCTTTCCGTTTACACAACCCTGATCAAGAAACATGTTCGACCGAGACATAATAGCTAGCCGGAGGACAGTGAAACAGAATTAAATAAAAAAAATAAAAATTAAAATTCTTTCAAACACTAATATTACCACAAATTGCTAACACTAGATGGAGCTACAAACAGAACAAATGAATGACGTCACAAGATGGCTTCACATGAAGTAAACACACATAAACATAAACATCACAAGCATCAACATTATAAGTAATACCGTCACAAATTGGCTACCACAACGTGGGGCTACACAATAATATTAAATAACATTAACATTAATACCACTCACAAATTGGCTCCCATACGTGGGGCAGTTAAAATTATGTAACCAAACAAAACAAAAGCAGCACAATATAAGATCTTCAAGTTCTAATAATTTACGTAAAAACATATTACGTAAGCACTATACCACTACAATAGACATAGTAAATAAAGAAGAGAGAAAATCTATTGCATGGTTAAGAACCGGAGCATGAAGGCTAAAAGGGCTAAGACAGGGTATTCATCAGAACCAATGTCCGATATGTGGTGGTAATGAAGACATTGAACACATAGTATTTAAGTGCCAAGGAACAGAAAATTGGGGAAAAGAATTTTTTAATAAGAAGTGGTTGAAGGGGGATAGAAATACACTTATAATTGAAATGATATGCAAGGACGCTAGGAGCATTGGGCAGTTTTTGTGTAAAGTAAAAAATAAATGGCTTTGGACAGTGGAAAGAGAAAAGTAAGAGGTAGTGCATCTTACTTTGAATGGAAAAATATAGTGAATGTGTGATGGCTAAGTAATCAATAAATGGAAAGTGAAAAAAAAATTGGAAATGGGACATGAAAAAAAAAGAGCAAGATAATTTAGTGATATGAGATTGTAAAATGTAAATAAACTGTAGTAATTGTCTACTGAATAAGTGACCAGGGTCAAAATGCAGTAGACAATCAAATTTGTAAAACTCTTAGCACAATATTGTTGATTAGCTCTTCATCAACACTGAAGGAGCAGAGGTGACATCTCAAAACATCCAGCCTATACACTGCTGTTGCAAATATTTGTAGCACTGATTCCTCATCTCCTTCCTCATTCAACATATCACAAATATCTACAGGATCCTTGTGTGTTGTTGAAGTGAGAATTGATTTAATCATTAAAGTTCCAAAAGTTCTTCAAATGTGTCCTGGAGCTGTATCCAGTCTTGTATTTCTTCTTCTTCCTCCTAGGCTTCTTCAGGAGAGCCACCAAAACCAGACATGTAGAAACAGTTGTGGATGGTGGCAGGTGTTGTCTGTTGCCATGCTGCTACAAAAATGTGCTTTGACTGTGGAATATTGAACTTCAGTTCCTCTTTTCTTTCCATGTAGAAAATGGTTCTCTGCACCAAGGATTTTCTATATTTGGCCTGTAAGGAACAAATTATTCCCAAATTCAGAGGCTGCAGAAGACTGGTGTAGTTTGCCAGAAGAAATAATGGTACATAAACCTTAACAAACCCTGTCAAAATATTATGGGCTTTAGAAGAATTTTTAGTGGAGATGTAGAAATGCAGAATCCTGGACACAGTCGCAAGCTATATGCCAGTTTTCCTGGTTTCTTGTTCTCCATCTTCCTATTTCTTACCCACAATATATTTGCACATTTCTAATAAATATATTTTATCTGAGCTTAGATCAATGATGCTTCCAGCAACTCAGTTGTGATAGGAATAAAGTTGACTATAATACTGTCTGTGACTCAGGAGTTTAGCTTTGTCCTTGTGGTTGACGTAAGCGAACCTGAGAGAGCGTTGTGTTATTCTTTCCTATTGCTTTATTGTTTTACACCATGTTATTTTACTAACGTCATTAATCTAAAGGGTGTGCAAGATCCAATGCAGATGATTCGGAGTCCGAGTCATCGGATGATATCCCTTCTTGCTCTGTCGTTTGCATTTGAAATAATAATCTGATCGATCACATCAGAAACCACACGATCCTTGGACCAGTAACCATCTTCTAGTTTTCTAACATGCCGGTGATATCCTACCCAGTGTTCTGCAGGTACCGCAGAGATTCCTTCGTTGGTTAAACTCAATAAACGAGATAACGAAAATTCGCCGGTAACATTGCGCTCCCTTATGTAGTGCTTTACTGTCACCCATGCAAGCTCAATGGGATTAAGATCGCAATTATAAGGCAGCAGATACAGAGTGGAGTGTCCATGTGCATTGAGGATTCGGTCAATCTTAAATACCTTTACTCGTGGTCTGTTCATTTCTATCAAAGAAAAAAGTTGATGCTTTAGCATGCTTTCTTCACAATGAACTCCATTTTTCTGAAGCCATGACATCATGTTAACTTTAGTGTCGTACTTATTTGGGGGCTTATTAATCTGAATGGTGTGATAAGGAGCATTATCTAGAATGATTACAGATTTTTCCGGAAGGTTTGAAATCAAAACCTGGGCGACCTGTTCTCGATTGCTGGATTGCTGGATTGCACTACCATCAGTAAGCACTCCTGTGATCCCATCAGCTTTCCAACATTTCTTGAATGTTAAATTACTGTCCATCCACGTTTCATCCAAATAAACGATATCCCTGTCTTGTCTTCGGTATTCCCTTAGCTCAGCTAAGTATTTGCATCTCCATTCAACAATTCTTGGCTTTTCGATTAAGATTGTTCGCTTACCTCGGCGGCACTTGCGCCATCTAAATCCTAATTTCCGAATAACTCTCCTTAAAGACTGTAAACCCCCCCAAGGAAATTGCATCTTACTTCTAACTACAGGAAGTAACTTTCTCGGAACTATCTTTTTATTGACGTAGAAGTCAATTATTGTCCGCTTAATGACGCACATGTCGAAATCGTCTATTTATGTTTCTTTCTGGATTTCGAGGTCTTGTCTTGCCTGGAGTGCGTAAAGGGCTTCCTTCTGTTCTCTTCGCACTTTCTTGTCTTATATTCTTAATTGTTCCCACAGACACACCGCAGTAATTTGCTGTTCTTTCATCCGCTCGCGAAATCGGCAGAATTACTTGTTTTTATTCTGCTTTCTTTTTGCATTGCTCGTTTACATGGTTTATGTTTTCGCGAGCCTCGCTATGAATGGTTTTTTCCCTTTTTCCGAAAGTTAGCCATTTCACTAATGAATTATATTAATTTGACACTCGCGATACAACGCATTTTAACACTGTAGCATCCACTGACACTGCCTGCAGTAAGACTGCACTTGTTGACAATATTTTTGAACTGTTGGTGTTACACTATCTACACCAATCTACACCTTACGCAAGAAGCTCCCCAGTCCACTGCACGCTTGCAGTTCAAAGACAAAGTCAATCTCGTGGGTAACTGACAGTAGTTGGTTTTCTCACTTTTATATAGGCTTAAATTAGCGTGCCTTTTCAGTAAAACCAAATAAATTGTACCACAGGCTATAATGATGTCATCTTCTTTGATCTATTGCTTATTAAAACAGAGATGATGAAATGAGCAGATCAAAATCAAACATGAAAATAACAGATGTACAGTTGGGACAGTGCTTATGCGGAAATCATGCGCTACATGGTAGGCACACTGCAAGTGCAGAGTTGGAACATGGTAGGTTATTAGAAACCTAGGTACTACTCAGAACATATATCTTTAGCATTGTTTACTTGTAGCCAATGCAGCAATTATCCCTATTTTGTATAATAAATAGAGGGTACCAAACCAGTGCTATTGCTGAATGTACGAAGTAGTATCTTTAATGTGTTGTGGTGCATTATTCAAGGAGGTAATGATGCTCTTAGCTACAATAGTGGTTAAGGAAGAAAAAAAGTAGATTGCGAAAATCGAAGATTTTTATCTCTGGGATTGTAAGGGGACAATAAAATCGAGTATTGAAAATAACAGGAATAACTAATAATGTTGAGAAATAGCTTTCCTGTAAGATAACGTGCACTGCAGAATGCAATTAACGGGAAAACAAGCCCGTAAGGAAAATTGTAATTAGCAACTAGGGTAAAAGTCCACTGGCACAGACACGTTAATGCACACAGGTTATAGGCAGAGTCACAGAAAATATAGAGAGAGGTCCGATTCCTGGAAAGTCAAGGGATTTGGAAAAATAGAACGAGAAAATAGAGTTGTAGAGTGAGGCAGAGATGGTTGGTTTTACCAGAGAAGTCAAAGAGAAACTTGACTTCTAAAATTGGAACATTTTCTTTTCATAGCACGCTAAGTAGGTGACCAATTAGAATAGTTGTTGCATATACAGGCACGAATTCTGGCGTCATAGCAGGGGAAGGAGGCCTCAAGTTTAGCTCTCTGCCTATAGCAATCTTGATGATTGTCAGCGATGTAATTACATGTAAAGTCAGGCGAAAGATTATGTGGGTGGGAAATGTTTTTTTGTTTTGTTTGTATTAAGCAGAGGAACGTTGCTAGCCGCTTCAATGGCCATTGTATTTTAACAAATTAAGCTGTTTAACGGAAATTCAGTTTGTCTATGCCCACATAATCCTGAAAAATATCAAGTTAGAGCTGAAGTAGGAATTTCGGAGATCCGCGACAGCATCCAGGTGAGATAGCACGTGGTACTTTAGTGCGAGCCCAACCATCCCCACTATAGCTAATGCCAACGTGGTTTACGTAAGACTACAGCACCACCAGGAGGAATCGGCTCCATCAGAACTTTCAGAATTTCAATACCGAGTGATATACAAAAGTGTATTCTAATTCTGTAATTTGCATGTTGCTTATAACTCACAAGGTATTCAACATGGCAGAAAATGTAAATGTTGGTAACCCATCAGAGGGAGAAACCATTGCTCCACTTGCGGTCTAGCGCGTTGAAATCAGGGAAACTGAGTTGCAATAATTTGCATCCAAACCCGCTCAAACAACAGTAGATAATGGACAAGGTGCGGATAACTTAATGCAGATGCTGCAGTCTATGCTAGCTTCCACATTAGTAATCAGATAGGCAGCTACAGGAACAATTAGCAAATAGCAGTAAACAGTTACAACAAAAACTAGAAAATAACATTAGAGATTCCAGCAGCAAGCTACAAGCACAATTAGAAATAATAGAGAAGTAATTAAGCAGTTATAACAAAATAATAAGCAGTTGCAATAAAAACTAGAGCAGATCTAGGGCAAGTAACTATACAATCAGACATTCTCAGTTTAAGGCAAGAATTAAACGTAAGTAAAGGCGAGGTAGCCGGCCTTTCTGTATTTGCGTCCTCGCAGATAAACGCTTTAACTGACTCAGGAACATGTAAAGCTAGGTCAAAAATTGTTAGAAGATATGAATTGAACACAACAGAATTGTTAACGCTATCCAAGTGGAAAATGGTCGGGAAATTGCAGACATAAGAAATGTCATTTAAACCTTGAATAATGTGCATGATAAAGAAATTGTTGATCTAAAAATACCATGCAAAAATCAGAGTTGGAACATAGTTCAACAAAGAGTATGCCAAGTGAATGCCGGAAGCCCACCATTGCTATCCGGTGAAGCCTCGAACAATGTACATAATAGTTGTAGTTGTAACAATGTACATACTCATAGCAGTATGTACATTGTTATAACTATTCTTGCTACTCACTTCACCGGCTACTTGCTCTCACAGTAGCAACCACAATTTTAATTCTCACTTATTGATTGAGTTATCTCTACCAACTTTCAACGAGGGCAAGGGGGACCATGCCAAAGAATACATTAGATTTAGAGAATTGGAGCAGTACTTTACGTTAAAAGCCACTCGAGATGAAATCACACTCATTATTGTAAAGAAAAGCTTAAAGGGGCGCTCGTCGAACTGGCTGAGGTTAACCCTGGAGATTTCCTTTCATACGAAGATTTTAGACAAACATTCTTGCTGAAAAATTGGGATCCAACAGAAGTCAATAAAGTCTGATTAGAGCTTAATAATGGCCGCTAGAATTCGAGTGTTCATAATAGCTTAATAGACTATGTTTTGAGATTGTATACAGAAAAATAAGCAAATTGACCCACCAATTTGCTTACTAATTACCAGGGAGGTAATTATGCTGTTAATAAATCACTTTGAATAAGTTAGAAACGGGCTCATTGTTGCGCAGCCGCAAATAATTCCAAAATGCTGGCGTTAATCACAGCATTTGACCAAAACTCAGCACTGTTAATACATTCTCACAAGCCGACAACCGCCACATTTTATGGGGACAGGGTCACAAAGTGCCAGATATAACAATGAGTGCAACCAAAATTCCCCCAACAAACACACTATGGCGATAGGCAACAAAGACAATACAGGAGGGAAGCCACAATAAATAATATCCATTGCACTGAGCGCAACAATCCTACAATGGAAATTTCAATAATGGCCGCAGGGATTTCCCGAGCAGTGAAAATCAATATCAGGGAAACACAAACCAATACAAAGGAAAACATAACCATTACCGGTACAGGAGAAAGTCTAACAGCTCTGGAAGAAATAATCTGGTTAACTGCCAGACATATAAAATATAAACAATAGGAGGAGATGCAGGTCGAACCGGAATTAAATAGAGAAAACCAAGACCAAACAAATGCATAGAATTCGGGAAACCAGGCCCAGGCGTTTACAGGGTACAGGTGAACTCTTCAACCAGATGTGGCAAAATCAAGTCTAAATTTAGGGCCCATTTCTATTATTAATAAATGTACAAATGTAGAAAATCACAGCAATGCACATACAATGCATGCATAGACATTAACGAGTCACCTAAGATACTCTAGAAATTGACAGAAGTGTTAATAGATACGGGCGCAAACGCCCGGAGGAATATTTTAAAAAATTTGTACATAAGAAAGTTAAATCGAACTGATCCTTAAACTATCTGCAGAAATGGTCATGGTTAATGTCTTAATAGTAATCCCCAGATACCGGATTAAAGAGCAGTTGATGGTCAGTAAAATAAGATGTTCCAGTAAGGACAAAAATAAATTCCGCCAGTGACTTCACGGAGATTCCAATTCAGTCACCAGTGCAGCCTTTTGTATGGCCATAGTATTTCCCTCAAATTCTTATTTTGTATTTATCTTAAAAATAACGTTCTTAGGGCTTCAATATCGGATCTTTCAAGTATAACTTTTGCTTTCCCTACCGCGTACCAAGTAGGTAGACCAGGTATTGCATTCCACCCAAAAATTCGACATCAAGATTTCACATGAAATATGTTTTGAAGCCCCCTCATTAAAAAAAAAGAATTTTTAGATAAAGGTTTGCGTGTGCCTGTCTGTGAACAGCATAACTCAAAAGCGAAACGTCGCATAAATACCAAAGTTGGTATTTAGGTTCAGTATCTTTCAAAAATGCGACATGAAGATTTTCAAGAAAATTCTCCCACCCCAAACTGCCCTTCATATGGAGCACTTTTCGAAAGCTTTTCTAAAAAGTCTCTCTAATGATTTTGATTAAAATACCTACCATATATTAAAGATATTTATATGAGAAATAAAACGCATATTTTGAATTTTCTTGGAATAGCCTGTGAAGTCCTGTTTATTTGGAAGGTATTATCTTGTATAACTGGTAAAGTTAAACGATAGAGGAAAGCGTACAAAAAAAGTAGATCTCTTATTACAAGTAACTTTTATGTAGCATCAGTCAGTTCTGAGATATCCATTATTAATAGTTCGATTATTTTAATTTTTTGTCATTTCTTTTAAGTCCCGTCGATTTTCAGTTGTTTCTGGCGATTGGAAACAGCATGGAATTTTAAGCCCAGCGTTTAGCGTCCAGTTCTTAAACATTTGACTATTACCTACTGTTCTCTTTGTGTCCTAAAGAAATGTGTAATGCAGCTATTTCTACAAAGGTTTATCTAGATTAAAATAAAGTAGATAGAAAAATAAACTTTCGTAACAATAATTTTTATACCCACTAATAAATGACAGAGCAGAGAACGTTATGTGAATGTAACACAGCAGATTTTTCTTTTATTTATTGTCTTGAGCTCAAATACGAGATCACGGAGGGTCTTGTTCAAAGAGCTGAAGCTTTCATGAAATAGCTCTGCTTCTTTAAGCGAAAAATAAGTATACCTATATGTGGTAGAATGCTCATTTCGCGTGTGGTAGCCGTAGATTGCCTTCTTGTTGCATTTAATTCAAAACTGTCCAATTGAGTTTCTTTGGAGTTAAAAGCAGTAGTTACTATAACCTTGTCTAAACCTTAAAAAAACAGTAGTAGATAAATGGGAAACTCATGCATGTTGCTATTAGCTTCGTCCTTTCCTATTCTCGCGCTATCGTCAAGTTGCTAATGACATGGTGTAAATATTCGGCTGTTATAAATTTCAGCTTGAATACATAATCATATGCAGAATATTTTTCTCTATAAGATTATAGCATTTTTAGAGCTTTATAGATTTCTGTGGACACAAATTTCTAAATAAAACAAATTTTTCATTAGAAGTTCGATATTTGCTGTCTCTTTGCGTATCACGCAGTAACTAATAAACTAAAGGCTAGAAGTAATAATATTTGCGTCTTAGCTAGAGGAAACTTGTCTGCTGATACCTGCCCAGTTTTACTTCTTTATCTTTAATAAGACGAGCGTTCTAATTTGTTAAATTAAATATTTTTGGAAAATTCTGTATCTACGCAGTAGAAATGTTAGCCAGCGAGAAACTTTTTTGTTATTGGATCAAGCGAGAGAAAATGTTGAGAATGGTTGAGAAAAGTTCTTAAAAGAACCCGGAATGCTGTAATTTCTTGAATTCATTGTGTATGACGAACAAAAGTTATCCATATATTGAGCTAACAGATGCCAGGAGCGAGTCTGAAGGCCGTAAAGGTAGCTTCAGTTATAGTATGCGCATTGTTTTTCTTGAGCTCTTTTGAACTGCCGTTGTCATCTTCGGAAACCATAGAACCGATCAAAGTATATTCTTACTCTTTATCACTGCTATCCAAACCCACATTGATTACTATTCTTTCTATTTCTTCTTCCATCCAGGCATCTCGTTGCCGGTATTCTTGCTCTATGGACTTCACTTTGATGCATGCGCTTTTCCAGCTTGTCTTTTACGCAGTCGCACCTTAAATTATATCATAAAAGGCCGTGAGTTGGTCTTCCTGCCATTGTTTTTCCATTAAAGCCAATGGTTGAATTAAAGGGCTATTTGTTCCATATATGTAAAACGTTAACCATTATGATTTAGATTTATTTCGTGACAACTAATTAAACGGCACAGTAAGCGCTTTGAAATGAAATGAGTTTGATGTAGAAAACAGGAACAAAAATATTGCGATGCAGTTAAATGCGCAGGTGGTAACATGGAGCATGGATGACGATGCTCAGTTGTTCCTTTGGCAAAGCATGTGCCTTCTTGACTCGGACCGTTCATAGCACTGAATAGGAGTGCAGCGCTCAAGAAAAGGTGTGCGAACTATTAATAAAGTCGTACGTTTATACCGCGTACAACTGTAAAGTGATATGTGGGTTATTTATTTAACATTTTACGTTAATATTTATAGTTATGGATGGAGGAGATAGGAATAAACAAAATGTGAGTTTACTAAGAATAAAGGCAAAATAATAATGAGTGTGTTAGATTATTCAGGTAAAAGGAGTATTAGTAAGCCAGTAAAAGAAACAGCTAATGCCACCGGCTGTTCAGAAGCAATAGTGTATGGGATAAAAAAGGAACGAATGAAAGGACCTTTAAAGCAAAAAGGGGGCGGGGACACGCTAGGTTAACGCAATATAACGAAAAGCGCAATACGGAGTATGGCGCATCATTCATTCTTAGTTGTTTGTAAACATTTTACTCATGTTGAATGTAATATTGTCAAGGGTAAACAGTGATGATACCCTACCAACTTAAAGGTTTTATCATTTTATATCTATATTTCATTGATAACATATTTTTATGCCTGTAAAATCATATTTCGAAGTACTAAAAATACAAAGAGGAGAGTGCAAATGAAGATTGGATGTCTTACAAAAGTCTCAAGTAGCAGTACAGATATCTAACTATTGATGTATCATTCACATGACCGCATTAATATAGCAACAGTGCGCCCCATTTAACCTGTACTGTATTTTAAGTGAGACGCGATGTAACAAAATAATCTAACAGCACAAGTAATACTACCCGGGAAATTTAGCAATGCATTTGTTGGTGGAACGCTGTTACCGTGTTTACGTGTATTGGTTGGCCAGCAGGAGGGAGAGGAGGTGAACATGTTACAAAAATCTGTACACCATCTAGGCAAAAAATGTGCTACGCTAAGGAGCAGAAAAAAACTGATTTACTTAATTCTGAAGTGAATATTCCGATTCTTGTATATCCGTCTCACTTGCTGTATCTGTAGAGCTTCCTTTTATGTGCTGTAGTCTAAACGTTGGATATGAGCTGTTATGTCTGTTTCACTTGCTGAATCTATAGAACTGCCGTTGTCATCTTCGGAATCCATAGAACTGATCAAAGTATATTCTTACTCTTCGCCACTGCTATCCAAACCCACATTGATTACTATTCTTTCTATTTCTTCTTCCATCAAGGCACCTCGATGCCAGTATTCTTGCTCTATGGACTTCACTTTGATGCATGCGCTTTTCCAGTCCTCTTCAGTAATGCCATTTACACACTGTCTGGTTAATCCTTTAAGTGAGTAATGGAACATACATTTTTTGCTGCTATTTTTTGCTTCATTATATTCCATTTCAGTTCAATGGGTTTTTGATAGCAGTGATAAGGCAGCAGTCTGAGGACTTCAAGTCCATGGTTTTTCGAAAGTTTATCCGGTATACACTGGAGATGGTTTGTTTGCTTTGGTAATTTCTAACATCTCTCTCTCGGTTAAATATTCAGTCGTCGTCCGTGGACTAGTGGTACCGTGCTAGCCTCTAGTTCCCAAGTTCAAACCCGGCGAAGGGCGATGGATTTTTTCGGGCGTAAAAATCCTTAGCATGGCTTCCTTCGGAAGGGGAGTAAAGCCGGTGGTCCCGTGTCGTAGATTTAAGCCTGATAAAGGGGCCTCTGAGCAAAATTACCGGTCTTTCACGCCCAATATGGAATGGGACGCTAAGAACCATAATAGTTAAAGAGCGTCCATAAATAAAACTCCATTTAAATTTAAATTTCAAACCATTATCCTTTAGCCATGCAACAATATATTCTTTCCGAGATGCCATTGTTGGAGCGGTAAGGTGCATTATAGAGCACAATAACACTACTGGGCAGGAGGTTTGGCATAAGCCTTTCACTGAACCATTTTTCGTAGTTAGTTTGATTCATCTCACTGTGGTAATCTTCAACTGTAGATTTAGAGCCATAGATTAATTCTGCTCCTTTGATGAAACCCATCTCACCGCCAGCATGCACTTTCACTGAACCATTTTTCGTAGTTAGTTTGATTCATCTCACTGTGGTAATCTTCAACTGCAGATTTAGAGCCATAGATTAATTCTGCTCCTTTGATGAAACCCATCTCACCGCCAGCATGCACCAGCTATTTGTCCAGCAGATTTATTCACTAAAACTCCTGGAGTAGAGTTCTGTTGCCAACACTTCTTTACAATATAGTGGGCATGTAACCAATTTCATCGGTATAAACTACCGGTTTCTTGGACCATTTTCATTACTTCTTAGAGCTCGCAAATAGGCTGCTCTGCGAGCAACTACATATATCTGGCCTTCCACTAAAATGTGCCGCATATTCTTACATTTTTTTTAAAACTAAATCCCAGTTCCTGTAATATTCGCCAGAATGTTTTCTGTCCATCAACGAATTAATTTTCCCCTTTACTGCATAGAACAACTTCTTCACTGTTGGAATTTCTTTACGCACCTCATAATATTCCAAAAATGTTGTGCAAATGACGCACTTATCAAAATCGCCCATTTCAAAATTCTTTTTTCAATTCCGTTGTTTTCCTGGAGTAAGTAACTGGTGTGCCTGAAATAGTAGCTTTTTCAAATGCTTTAGCAATCATGTTTACTGTTCTTTCGCGTTTTCCTACTGCTTTAGCCGTTCTAGTCATTGCCCTTTGCAAAGGAAGAACTAGACCGTTTTGCTTTTCCTTCGTGCACAACTTCAACATTAGGTTTGTTCCAACACGATTCAGAATCGATTCCGAATTATCTGAGTGTGCGCAGTAGCTAAGTGGCTTTCCAACACGACAGAGAATCAGTTCAGAACCAATTCTGAATTTCCAGTTTGCTGTTCCAACGTATTTGGGAACTAGTTCGGAACGAGTGAAATCGGTTCGGGATTAAGAGTACCCACACTCCGCCTGGGAGGAGAAGACATCCCATGGTCCAACGAGGCAAATTATCTAGGGGTTACCTTGGATATGCGCCTCACTTGGAAACCACATATCACCTCTGTTGCGTCGAAGGTCTCCAGAAGGATGGCGATGCTGTACCCTCTGTACAATAAAAAATCAGCTATGTCACTGAGGAACAAACTCCTGATCTTCAAGCAGGTGCTACGACCTGCCCTAACCTACGCCTGTCAAGTCTGGGGAGCTGCCGCCAAAACCCACCTCCACGCCCTCCAAGTCCTTCAGAACCGCTACCTTCGCGCATCTGTCGCTGCCGAATGGTATATCCCAAACCAAAATATCCATGCTGATCTCTCCTTCCCCACTCTTATAGAATACATCCTGCACCTTTCCCACAGCTTCTACGCTAAACTCCCCTCCAGCTTCAACCACCTCATCCGCGGCCTCGGGGAATACGATATTGACCCCGGGGCTCGGTATAAGCGACCCAGACTTGCTCTAGGCCCACCCTAAACTACCTGCAACCAAAACAAAAGAAAAAAAACAACAATAAAAAAAACAAACAAACAAAAAAAAACATCCCCAACACCAATTGCCACCCTCAACCACCATACTCCCTTAAACTTTCTTAAAGCCAGTTAAGGACCTAAGCCCGGAATGGCTAGAGTCAAAGGGCCACCTTCCCCCTTTTAGGGGAGGTTCACCCCTTTAACGACCCCTCGAGTGAGAGGAACTGAAAATTCCAGACATGCGCAAATTGTATGGTCTACAGCGCATACTCAGTCAATTCAGAATCGATTCTAATCGCTTGGAACAAACCTGACAGAGAGTATTGAAAAAGCGACATACTCTCTGTATTCAGTAGAAAATAAATTTGAATATGTAATTCATTCCTCCATTCGTGTTTATTTCTCAATACGGAATAGCAAAGGTGTTTGGTAAGCAGTTGCTCGCTGTTGGGTAGTATGGCGACATACTTGAGGAAAAGAACAAAGTCTAACAAAGCCAGGGAGCAAAACAGCGTTCAAAGATAACAACAATGAGTGATTTAGAAGGTGACAGTGATCTTTTTAATGATGCATCGACTTCCGAAGAAGAGGATTATTTCCATTTAAACATTATTTCGTTAATTTGGGACCTTTACCCCTTTTTGGCACCTTTATACCATTTCCCCCCAACCATGCCCATAATCCCCTTTTTTCTTTTAAGTTTCATTTCAATTTATTCTTTAACTTTCAATTAACGTCTCCTCAGCTTGCTGTGTACGTGCGAATAGCAAGTCTACCTCTTTCAGTAAACGCCGCGCGGGAATTGAAAGCACAGCCGCAACAATGGAAAATAATTGTGTGTTCGACGAAAGCCTCTTTCTCTCACTTTACTGCTATAAAGTAGCCCGCAATAATGCGTGGAGACGAAGCCTGGTCAGGCAGAGACGACAATAACCTCAACCGCGCAGTTCCGAGAATTATTAAGACTGGGCTATAATTCACAAAACAATTATATATAAAGAAATAAAAATGTCAGCCCAATTGAATGGATAGTTTAGAAAATAGCAATTTCAGTTGTGCATCCCCTTAAATAAACCAGCAGCTTATTGTGCCTTTTTCACCTCATTTGAGCACCTTTTCCCTTCCTTTTTTCATCTGAAATTTGCAACTAAAAATCCTAACCCTGATCATAAGCATGCATTGGTACCATGTAGTTTTGTATTATTTGCATTACATTCGGAATAGAATTTATGTGGGGTGTCATTGTCTCAGAGTATTGGAGTTTTAAATTAAACATTGTGTTTAGAAGCTTCTGTAGCAGGAAACCTAATGTTAAATTGGAATTGTGTTAAATTACTTTTTCCGGGTTCTGGTTTAAATATAATATCTATAAATTACAATTGTTATTCGCAATAACTCAGTATCAATGGCTTTAAGCCGATAAACTAACGCGATTTATTTTTGCTCGAATATTAGGACTGGAATCAGTATGAAAGAAACGCTGAGTTTGATTTCATTCATCAACGCTGTAAACGTAGATATTTGATCGTCTTCTGATTGACCGTGCAACGAAGAAGGCCGTGACAGAACGCGAACGGTTCAAGTAGTGTTCCAACCACACAAAATTCCGAATTAGTTCTGTGAGCGTACCGGACTGGCGCATGTGCATTAGCATGTGTTGGGATTAGTTCCGAACCCGTTCAGAACCGTGTGTTGGAACAAACCTATTGTGAATTATCGTTCTGCTTTGCGAGTTTAATAACTCTCCGGGGTAATATATATATATTTGAAGTTTCCATGCTTAACAGTTGTTATTTGGGCATCCAGTTTGTGAATACGACATTATATTGTATTATGGTACTTGTGCGTCACACCTCGGTAATAACTAGACTAACAACTTAATACGCAGTCTGTAACTATCACTCGCAACACGCGTAGTTCCTCCTTTGGCCGCGGATAAACAAACGGAGAGTTATTTGTCCCAGGTAGTAACTGAAAGCACAAACTGCGACTTCTATGAGCGATAATTGACTTGAGAGGTTCGTGAGTCACCAATGTAAGCAAATAAACTAAAGCTTGTGGCTTGATGAAACGCCTCCTGTTTATAAATGTGATGTTTATTATTGTACAGAGAGAGCCCCCCCCCAAAAAAAACCCCTACGAACCGACTGCGGGGTGTTTTTCCTGTCCGTGTCCTAGGTGAATGTTGTCGTCAGCCGCTATCATAGAAAGGCGCGGAAGAAAACCATACACATTATTAAAACTAGTTTTAAAGGCTTTACTTGCCAACTTTATGAAAGGAGATGCTGAAACTGGCCACCATCGGTTTCCATACATTTTTGGCACCTCTTTAGGAAACTATCCATATCTCGCCGTAGTTCACGTTGAGAAATGCTGGCAATTTCCTGGCGGATATTTTGTTTTAATTCTTCGAGGGTGTGTGGTTTTGTCTTGTACACTCTGTTTTAAGTTACCCCAGAGATAGAAATCGCAGGGGGTTAGGTCGGGGGACCGAGGAGGCCACAAATTTCTACTAATAATTCTGTCCTCAAACACACTTTAAAAGTAGTTTTAAAAATGTTGTTTGGTTTCATCCGCGCCTTTTTAGATAGTGGCAGACGCAACGAGCGCAAAGGACGCGGACAGGAAAAACACCGCGCAGCCGATTCGTAGTCTTTTGGCTCTCCCTGTAGTACGCACACGAGATGTTTTGACAACGATCCTCAATGAGGGTCGTATCCAAATTATTCTGGCGCTTCATTTGTACCACTTTCAAGAAAGTTGCTAAATTTTAAGCATGGCTTTTAATTCTGCCATATTATCACATATCTTGTTCTGTTTTAAGATTTTGCCGCCGATAAAATCTGCGGCCTGGGTGATGGCACGATTCGAACCTCCCTTGAGTCGCGCCTGCTGTACATGAAATTACACATTAATCTTGAAAGAGTAGCATACCAATAGAATCTTCTCCTCTAAAATGTCGCAAAAATATTCAATTCTAAAACTATTTTTTTTATCGTCCTCCGTGGTCTAGGAGTACGATGCTAGCCTCTAGTTTCCGAGATCGCGGGTTCAAACCCGGCGGAGGGCATGGATTCTTTTCGGGCGTAAAAACCCATGACTTCCTTCGGAAGGAAAGTAAAACCGGTTTCCCGTGTCATAGATTTACAGCACGTAAAAGAACCTCAAGCCTGATAAACAGGCCTCTGAGCAAAATTTCCGGTCTTTCACGCCCAATATAGAATGCGACGCCAAGGGCCATAGCAGTTAAAGATTATCCATAAATAAAACTCAATTTAATTTTAAAATTACTTTGTTAATTGCTCAAATGTTGGCAAAATATACGTCGATTTCGCCGTAATTGGTTGTTTTAAGTTCACAGCCACCTACGAGGGCTGTTCCAGAAGTACCCGATCTAACAAAGAAAACACATAAATTTTGGGAAAAAACATTTTTATTTCTCTACATTTTCAGCTAGATACACTTTTTCCAGCGATGTTCAATAGCTTCGATACCCTGTTTATAGTGAGAACCGTCGAGTTCTGCAAAATAGCCATCAACTGCAAACTCCACATCTTTACTGTTGGCAAATCTTTTAGCACCAAGCTATTTCAACTTTGGAAATAGAAACTAATCAGAGGGGACTAAATCTGGCGTATAGGGTGCATGAGGAAGCAATTCGAACTTTAACTCATTGATTTTGGCCTTGGCGATAATGGATGTGTGAACTGGTGCATTGTCTTGATGAAACAGAACTTTCTTTTTCGCTAAATGCGGTCGTTTTTGCTTGATTTCATCATTCAAACGCTGCAATAATTGCTTTTCCTTTTTGAAGATAACCAATGAAAATTATCTCATGCGCATCCCAAAAAACTGACGCCATGGCCTGCCTGCAGATGGTATTGTCTTCGCCTTCTTTGCAGGCGATTCTCCCCTTTCAATCCACTGTTTTGACTGTTCCTTCGCCTCAGATGTGAAGTGATGGACCCATGTTTCATCCATGATTATGAATCGACGCAAAAACTCGGCTTTATTGCAGCGAAACTTCGCCAAACACTCGACTGAAACATCCTCACGACGCTGTTTTTGTTCCATTGTGAGTAAACGCGGCACCCATCTTGTGCACATCTTTCGCATGTCCAAATTTTCGGTCAGTATGCAATGTACAGCACTTTTCGAAATGCCTACGATGTCTGCTAGCTCGCGCACTTTTAGTCGACGGCCATTCAGTAGCATGTTGTGGATTTTCTTCACAATTTCTGGCGTGGTCACCTCATTTGGTCGATTACCGCGATGTTCGTCTTGGCAGCTCGTACGGCCTCGCTTAAACTCTGCACCCAATATTTTACTGTTGTAAATGAAGGAGCGAGCTCCCCCAGAGTAGAATCTAGCTCAGCTTTAATATTAGCAAATGAAAGTACTGTATCACATAACGATGGCCAGTTTTATCCATGTTTACAAATTCGCTGAGAGAGTTCACTATTAATGGCTACCAAACAATTACTAAACAACGTAGCATCATCAAACTTTATAAGGATGGTACTTTCTACCATAGTCATTTGTTTAAAACAAGGTACTTCTAGGACAGCCCCCGTATTACAGTCAAAAAGAAGAAAGTGTTCATTTACCATTGGTAGTTGATCACAGTGTTGATAACCTTGTCACCAAACGAAGGGTCAAGGGGAAACATGCTTTCAGTCCATTAATCAAAAAGTTTCAGGAGACTAAGAACAAGGCTTCTCTTTAGAAATACTGCTTAATTAGATTGTTAGAAACTTGATTTGTAATATTTTATAATGGTAAATGTATATAGATGTAAACAACTAGTTTGTATAAGCAATAATAAAAATGAATGTGAAAAAGGTTTCTGTTGGCCCCACCTTGTTGTATGAGCAGGATTCTGAAATCAAACCCACAATTGTACTGTATAAGTTGCAGTGTATAAAACGTATCTATATAATACTCATATTTGATCGTTATTATGGTATGGTATGGTGAAATCAGGTAAAAGTGGGTAACAATGGTTGTAGTGCTGAAAAATAATCATAGTCATCATTGCGTTGATGAAGTCCTAGTATACGTCATCATGCTGCCCGTTGCTCTCATATACACTCAACATAAAATTGTCGTAAAAGCTGTTAGCTGTAATGGGAAACTTTATTAAAGATTGCAGGTCCTTGTATTTCATATTAGAGATTGGGGCTTTGTACAAATCTTTCAGTTCATGGATTGGTACATTGTCTTGTGGATGGCTTTTTTTTTCCTCTCTCTTTTTGCCCATGGTGTGTCTCATGGTTGAAGTTGATGGAACTGAGCTATCAAAAGCGTCAAAACATGAATTAATTTCAATTTTTTGTTGATGAAACAGTTTTTTCCTCCCTGACTATTCAAACATTTATTCGCTTAAAAAAGACGCTACCACAAGCTTAAAGTTAATATACACTGCTTTTGCGAATCTAATGCACACCTTTTCTTGTCCAAATACAGTATTCAAAATTGTGGTGCATATTAGGTTCAAGTGCAAAATTGTTCCATAGTTCACCGGTAACTACTTCAAATTTATCATACCCATGGCCTTGTTAGCCACGTACCATACCTATCTTATGTCATAATGCATTGTTGTCATACATTTATCGTTGGCCTATTATTGCAAGGGTCGTTGGAATTGGGTAGTAAGCACAGAAACCAAAACTAAGGAAATAGAGGGCAAACAGAAGAACATCTTATGACACTACTTTCAAGCATAAAGTGATTCTTTATGCCGAAAAAAAATGGGGATGAAAGATTCAATGTAGCATAGAACGTTCGCTTATGGTGGCAACAGAAATTGGTATTAATCTTAACTAAAACTAGCAGAAAAGTATTTGTAATACTGGCACTATTGACTGTGTCACGTGACAATAGGCTACTTATAAGTAATGTTCTGAACTGTTATGCAAAAATCCACTATCGTATAAAATAAACTTACCCCATCATTAATGCGCATTAAATTCGCCAACTAACTGTCTTTTATTATTTTAAGTTTCAAATTTGGAGTGTGCATTAGATTCAATGACGCATTAGATTCAGGTATATGGCATTATTTTGTTCTGTTTGTTGTGTTATATTGGATTACATGCTTTATTTTGTTTATATGAGGAGTGAACATTCAAGAGAGACTGTCCATAATATATATATATAAAAAAAAGGTATCACATACCTATTGCATAAAAAGGATAATGTGCACATTTATAAACACATGTCAAAGAAGTGTATGTTCCATGCAGGGGTGCTCATCCCTCCCCCAAAAAATTCTCCCCCCTAATTTTTCTGAGAGCACAATTTCAACTATTTAGTTCCTTTATTATGCCACTGGGAAGCTTTGCAAAGGGGCCTGTCTTATAGGTAGGTACTATAGTAGCTATTATGATACTGATACACAATAGAAGCTTAAGAAAATAATTGGAGAGTTAAAACCAATAAAAGAATTGTAATATTTACAGCACAAAATTACAAATAAAATACTTGGCAGATGGTGTATTTTATTACTTGGTATTTCAATGTATCTTATTGTATCTATCTAAATAGACCAATATAGTAAGTGTAATAACGCTATACGTTCTGAGCAACTACATATATAACTATAATAGTTAGTTTTATGCATTTCAAAAACTTATTTGATACTCCTCCATATTATACCGGTTTTGGGGGTGAAGAGTATGAAGGGGGCCTTCAACTTCTTTGTGCTTAAAAATTAAAGAATCATGCAATCAGTATTTATTTGAAAATTTTCAGCCTAGTTGTTTCTACAGTTTCTGAGCTGCTGCAATGTGTTTTCTCTGCAGTCTGAACTACTTCACAAGATTGTGCATTCTCAGGCTGGCAAACGACACTCAAGAGAGAGGGAGTGTGTGCTCTGTCTCGCTTTAACCACTTGATTGCCAGTGAATGTGAAGAGACACTGCCCGCCAGACCATCTCTCCCTCTATTTTACATGGTTGCTATAAATGTGACATCTAATATTTTTTCTGCTTGCGATTTTAAACCTGTAAGTGCTGTATGGTCTCAACAGATGAGAATCCTTTCATGTCCTTCTCAATTAAATATGAATCATGCTTGCTTAGAGGGCAGGGGGAAGGATATACCAACATCACACTCTAGTCATGCTTTCGTTATTGTTACAGTGGCTTGTGGATGTTATTGTTTGTGTTTGCAAAATGAATCCAATTAATGACATAGTTTGTAATATACTTGAGATACTGTTCTCCAGGTGGAAAGATGAGGATAAGAAAGATATGTTAACAATAGAACTACCATACTGTTAGATCTTTGTATAAAAAAGGAAACGAATGGTAAATGCTATAATGTTAATTTTAAAACATCTTGGTTTTCTGAATTTTCGTGGTTGTGCAGTAGCTCCAATTTATAAAGACTATTTTGTTGGCCCTGTTTACTTTTTAATAATAATCATAAATAATGGAATAAGGAAGGATTTTTGGATTTTAAGAACATTACATGAGTTCTAAATAAGCTTAAAGATTCTGCTCAACACATGAAATACAAACTACAATTGAACACTTGTTTAAAGAATAGAAATATAATTTCTAATTTCCTACAGGAGAATGCAAGGCTAAGTTCAATTCAATGAAAATGTTTATATGAATAGACTATTTTTCCAGCTGCTGCTCTATATTTAGGTAAACAAGAACTTGGATCTAGGGTGCATGATGAACATGTAAGTTCAGTAAATTGTGGAAATTTCAAGGAACTGCTTGCTTTATTAATATCAAGGAGTCCATTGGATATTGAAAATCACTATTTGAAAATTAATAGTGTAACCACTGGGGACTCCAAGACAATTCAAAATGAAGTCACAAGCTGCATTTCTGAATAGGTACATGTAAGATCATGTAAAAAGTGAAATTCATAACTAACTTTCTTGCTATTGAGGTTGATGATAGCACAGCTGTAACTCAAACATCACAGTTTTCTATCATAACGAGACATGTGAATTTTGAAGGAAATGTTTTTGAGTGTTTTCTATGGTTCTGTGATGTTAGTGCTGATAGAACATCTGGCTTTGTTTAATCTTCTGGATTGGATTTTGTCTGAGTTTTCATACAAGAACAAATTAGTGGCCCAATGTTATGATGGGGCAAGTGTAATTGCAGGTCAGTTAAATGGTCTTAAGAAGAAAATTAAAGGCAAAGCACCCCAATCTGTTTTTGTGCATTGCTTAGCTCAACGGCTTAACTTGGTGCTTCAACAAAGTTTAGATTGCATCTCTATGTCGCATATTTTTTTGCAAGTATCAGTAGGGTTCCTTCATTTTTCCACCATTCATAAAAAAGAACACTGTGCTAGATTCATTTTCAGCTAGACATATCACAACCTTAGCAGAAACTCTGTGGTGTTCTAACTCAAAACTGCTCACTGTAATTGTAGAAAATTGGGAAAAACTGAAACAAGTTTTGAGAATATTATGAATGACAAGCAATCTGATAAAAGACAATTCAAGCTCAGTAAGGGATTTTTGAACAAAATGAATAATTTTGAATTTACTCTTCTGGCTGCAGTGTTCAATGACATGTTTTTCTTTGACGAACATTCTTTTTGAATAATAATTGAATTGTGGGCCGTGGTTTAGAAGACATTGTGGATACCGATGTTTCGCCAAGTACAGCGCTTGGCATCTTCAGGGTGGAGTGATTCAGTGTGCAGTGGTCGGAGCCTGAATGCGGTTCAAGGTTCAAGGTATTTTATTAATGACAGAGCGCCTGGAGCCAGTACATTGGACCTGGCTTTCAGGAAAAATTTACATTTGATTTATATGTTTCTGGTTTACATGGCTTTGTCTTCTTGGGTTAGCCAGAACCCATACTGCTGCCCTCTGTGGGCGGCAGAGAACAGTTCTGGTTTGTGCCAGTAGTGTTTATTGCACACTTTATGTTGGCTATTTACACTATTTACAGAAACTATATACACTTATTTACACTCACGCACACTCTCAGTCATACACACACACACCACACATACCACTGTATTTGCACGCACTATTTACACTACTTACATGTTTTTACCGCTGGTTGTGCTGCGGTCAGTGCCTATTGGATGGTTCGCAGGCGGCGGCCCCTCGTGTAGGTTTTGCGTGGCCGTGAGCCAGTGGAAGCGGGTGCGCATGCATCGGGAAGCGGTTCACCGTGTTTAGAACATTTTAATTCTCTTATGTTTGCGGTGCTTGGGTTCCCCGCTGCCGATGTTGGATATTAATGTGTTGGCATGTAATCTAATGCGCGCCCACGTGGTGGTGGCTCGTTTTTGCAATGATTCTGGTAGGTAGGGTGTAGAGAGCTTATTGTGGATTTGTTGGTTGGATGTCAGGAGTGCTGGTCGGAGTATTTTTCTAAGTGTAAGGTTCTGGACTGTTTGTAGCTTTTTTAGCAGTGTTTGGGATGCATTGGCCCAGGCCACACATGCGTAAAGCATGACAGAGAGGATGAAAGATTTGTACAGGATGAGTTTGGAGCGGGTCTTTAACTGCTTACTTCTGAGGACGGGGGCGCACATCTTTAAGCGTTGCCGCGCTCTGTTGACTGTATCGGTGAGGTGGGCGTTCCAGGAGAGTCGGCTGTCTAACGTGACTCCTAAGTACTTCACTTGCTGACGACAATGCAAGATTTGACCACCGACCGTGAGGTCCATGGCCGGAAGGTTCAGCTTCTTTGAGAAATAAATAAGCTGGCACTTGTGTGCGTTAATTTGGATTTTCCAGTCATGTAGCCATGAAAGGAAGCGGTCAGTGTACCGCTGCATTTCTAAGATGCCAAAGTGTGAATTTCTATGGTGGTTGTAAATTGCTGTGTCGTCAGCGTACATGGCGACCTTGCATCGGGCGTCCACGGGAAAGTCATTTGTAAAGAGGAGGTAAAGGAGAGGGGAGGTGATTGCCCCTTGTGGTACGCCTGCCCGCATAGTTCGCTCACTTGATGAAGATCGTCCCACCTGGACGTAGAAGCGCCGGTTTTCTAAAAAGCTGTGAATCAAATATAAGTAATTTTGAAGGCCGGAGCCAGGAGCCAGGAGCAAGAACAGGTCGCCCGAGTTTACTCGGGCGGAAGGTTAATCGCCACGGTACCTATCCGTTTAGTTACGGATTTACCCGTGCGGTGATAAAGATTGGTCAAATAGCAAGCGTTTTTGTCGATGTCTACATGATGATGGCGGTTGCTGGCCCCTTGTGTTGCTATTGGCTCGGGTCGGTGATACCGCCTGGGCGGACAAGCGACCAGACGGTGACCGAGCTCGATGCTGCTTAACTTGGCGGCCGCTTGCTGGACCGTCAGTTAAGCAGTGCCATCTAGCGGGGGCCGATGGGAATGGGTATTTTGGTGTGAGGGTACCAAGGAAAGCAGTTGAGTGGTGCGGCTGAGTGGTCACCCAACCAGCCGTGGCCCGTCTCAATGCTGCTTAACTTGGGGTGCGTGTAGTCGATAGGATGAAGTGGCAGTTATGGGCCAAGGGCATCCTTGGGGAGGCGGTAGCTTCTTCGTCGCCTCGGTTGGCGTTGGTCATATTGGCCAAGCACATTAACCAGTCGGTTGGGATGAGGTGCAAGCTTTGTGTAAATTGTACGAGCTCTTTCTCGTACAACATCCACAATGTAGGGGAGTCCTGATTGGGAGTGAAGGATGTGTGACGGGAATCTGCGATCTGTGCCGTAGATCATCCTTAGTGCCCTGTTCTGCACGGTCTGGAGTCTGCGCATAGTGGACGGAGCCACCGAGCCCCAGACCTCGCAGCCGTACAGAATTAGTGGCGGAATAATCGCCCGATACAGACGCAGTTTAAGGTGTGTAGGCATTGTTGAGTGGAAGATGGGGTACAACTGCCGAAGGGCGGCGTGACCTAGGCTGGCCTTAGCCTTGACATGAGGAGTGAATGTGAGGCCGCGGTCGAGCAGAACCCCTAGGTATTTGGCGGATCGGACCCAAGGGATTCTTCTCCGCCTCAACCGCAGGGATCTCTCGGGACGCCAGCCATGAACCTTAGCGAGCAGGAGAGCTGAGCTCTTCTGCGGGCTAATGGCCATTCTCCACTTTTCACTCCATCTGCCGATGGCCTGGAGCTGTCTCTGTAGTGGAGGGAAGCAGTAACGGACATTCTTGTTCTGTGCCAATATGAGGACGTCGTCGGCATATTGGCACGTAACAGTGCTGGGTTCCATGGGGAAGTCAGACATGTAGGCAGCGAAGAGTAACGGCGACAGTACACTGCCTTCCGGAACCCCGGCCGCTATGGGTCTGACTGAGGATAGCCGCCCCTCCACCCGCACCCTGAAAGTGCGATCCCGTAGGAAGCTGCCAATCAGGGTGAGGTAGGGGGAGGGATGTTTGCTTCCTTGAGCTTGTACAATAGCCCCTGGTGCCACGTTGTGGAGAAGGCCTTTTCCACGTCTAACAGCACTGCCATGGTTTTGAAGTTTTCCTGGAAGCCCAGGGCAGCCTTCTCGGCCAATCGCAGTAGCTGCAGGGTCGTGGAATGTCCCCGACGAAAACCGAACTGATGATCCGGGAGGAGATGCCTATCCTCGAAAAGAGGTGTAAGGCGGGGGAGGAGCAATCGCTCAAAAACTTTTGAGACGATCGGGAGCAAGCTGATGGAGCGGTAGTTGGAAGGGAAAACCGGATCCTTGCCGGGCTTCAGAATGCAGAACACCCTCGCCTCCTTCCAACTAGTTGGAAAGTGACGGAGGTGTAGGCATGCATTATAAATCCGCGTCAAATGGATGACGGCCTTCTTGGGAAGGTGCTGTAGCATGGACGCCGTGACGCCGTCATGCCCAGGGGATTTGTTAGGGTTTAGGTTTTGGATTTGGGAGGCCACCTCTCGTGGGGTGACTATTGGGATGTGGATCTGCTCGTGGGGGGGAGGTGGGTCCTCATAGAGGTAGTCCACCGTCGCCTCCACGAGTTCAGTGAAGTCCTCGTCTTGGGGGTCTTCCCTAGGCTCGAATTGAGACTCTAGATGGTCTGCGAAATCCGTGGCTTTCTCTTGGGGCTCGAAAGCGAGTCTCCCTCGAGTGCCATGCAATGGATGCTGATACTGCGTTCTGTCCCTTCTCAGGGACCTGATTATCCGCCAGGGTTGTTTCTCTTCGAGGTTGACGTTTTTCAAGGTGTTTTCTCAGGCCGCAGAGCGGTGCGCGCGAAGCAGTCGCCTAGCCAGGGTTTTGAACCGCTGGTAAACTGCTTGGATCCTGGGATGGCGGAAGCGCTGCCATAGCTTCCGAACAGTGGCCTTGGCCTTTAGCAACTGCCGGAGTTCGTTTGGTATGGTCCTCGGGTTGGGGTTGTCAGACGGGATGCGGTATGTGTGCGCGCGTACCACAGTCAGGATGTGTTGGGAGAACGCCGCGGCTGCCGCCTCCAGCGCATCGATGGAATCGATGCGAGGACGCGGGTCCACGGTTTGGGTTAAGTCAAGGACTGCTGCATCCCAGTCGACCTCGTTGGTCCAGTCTGGTGTGACCAGAGCTGGTATGTCAACGTTGGAGTCCACCAAGACAGGGTCGTGGTCGGAGTCCAGCTCGTTGACAGCCGAGAGGTCTAGATGAAATGGAATGTTCTTGGTGATCATGATGTCTAGTACATCCGGCCTGCCGCGGGCCGGGTGGAACGTAGGCCCTCTCGGGCCGTGCGCGATAAGGCTCGGGTTGCCGCTGATGAGGCGGTAGAGCCCGCGGCTTTTTGCGTTTGTAGTGCGGCTATGCCAATGGGCATGCTTCGCGTTAAGGTCTCCTGCGATGCATACAACTGGGTGTAGGTTCAGCAAGGTGGTGTAGTCAGCTTCGTAGAAGCGATGGTCAGGAGGGTCGTATGCCGCTATCAGCAGCGTGTCGAGCCCGCCAATGGCAAGCAGAATGGCGCAGGCCTCCACGTGCTGTAACGGCGGGAGAGGGAAGGGTGTATGTGTGATGTGATTTTTGATGAAGATAGCCGTACCACCCCCCTGTCGGCCGATCCGATCTGAATGATGGGTGGCGTAACTAGGCAGCGAAAAGTTAGTAACAGCATTCAGGTGGGTTTCAGAGACCATCAGAATGTCAATTCCAAAGGATTGCACAAACTCAAGAACGCTGGGGTAGTGGCCCCGGATGCCATTTGCGTTCCAGAACGCAGCACGTAATGGTCTCCGGACAAGTCTGGAGGCCATCACGCAGCGGAACCCGGGAACAGCTGCTCCAGCGTTTGAAGCAGGATACTATGTTTCTGCATGGGACTTAGCAGAGGGTTGCTAATCTGCAGCTTACAGTTTCTGAGTGCAGGGAGAGCCCGTTTTATGAGGTCACCGAACCACAGGGAAAGGGCTTGGAATTCCTCCAGGTCTGCTTGCGAGATTGTGCCCGCAAAAGCTGAGGAGGCCATTGAGTTAGCAGGTGTCGTGCTGACAGTCGCTGGTGGAAGACTGGCTGGAGTTGGCTGAGACGTCTTCTTTTGTTGCGCCTCTGTGGGCGTGGCTACCGGCCGCTCAGAGACCGAGGCCTCTGATTGGTCCGGCTGAGGGTTGCTTGCTGGAGTTTCTTCCTGCTGCGTTTCCCATTCCACCCCTACAGCATCTAGAGGCGACCGCCATAAGGCTTTCCTTAGGCGGAACCGACCTGGTGCTCGTAGCGGTATATGACCCGCCGGACAACCGCTTCTACGAAGCGGACATCACGGCGCTCCTAAACCTTCACCACAGAGTATGCATCGCAGGGACTTTAACGCGAAACATCCAAGCTGGAACAGCCGCAACCAGAACAGGAAGGGACGCGGGCTCCACCGCTTCATTAGCGGAGACCCGGCCCTCTTCGCGCACGGCCCGAGAGCACCCACGTTTTTCCCGCCACGCGGCGCGGCGGATGTTATAGATTTCATAATCACCAAAAACATACCATTTCATCTGGATCTCTCGGTAGTGAACGCGTTGGACTCCGATCACAACCCAGTTGTGGTCGACTCCGACGTAGCACTCACAGCTCTGGTCACCCCAGACTGGTTTGAAGAAGTCGACTGGGATGCTGCTGTCCAAAACCTACAAAACTGCGTGGATCCGCGCCCTCGAATTGACTCGATAGAGGCACTAGAGGAAGCGGCTGCGCAGTTCTCCACCACAGTCCTAAATGCGGTCCGTGCTCACACACACCGTATTCCCTTTGATCCGCCTAACCCCTCTATCATTCCTCCTCCAATCAGGCAACTCATAAAAGCCAAAAACGCCGTCAGAAAACTGTGGCAGCGATTTCGCCATCCCAGGATAGGAGAAGTTCACCAGAGGTTCAAAACCCTGGTGAGATGGCTCCTAAGAGCACACCGCCAAGAGGCCTGGGAAAACAAGTTAAGGCATGTAAATCTCCAGGAGAGGAAACCGTGGCGAATAGTCCGTGGCCTGCGGAAAGACAAAACAGCACACCAGCATCCCATTCATAGCCCCCGAGGACAACTCGTCTTTGAGCCTCGGGAGAAAGCAGATGCGTTAGCAGACTACTTGGAAGATCAATTCCAGCCCAGAGAAGAGCCACAGGACGACGACCAAACTGACCTCGTGGAACAGGTGGTGGGGGACTTCCTGGAAACCCACCCCGCAGACCACGAGGATTTCCACATTCCCATAGCTACACCCAGTGAGGTAGCATCAGTTCTTAAACACCTAAAATCCAAAAAAGCCCCTGGACAGGACCGTGTAACAGCGGAAATGCTCCAGCACCTCCCCCGAAAAGCCGTGATTCACTTGACCCGAATTTATAACGCATGTCTGCATATGCGCCACTTCCCCGCAGCGTGGAAGGAGGCGCGTGTGGTCTGCGTTCTGAAGCCGGGGAAAAATCCGGTTTTCCCGTCTAGCTACCGATCCATCAGCCTCCTGCCAGTTGTCTCGAAAGTCTTCGAGAAACTGCTCCTAGCCCGCCTCACCCCTCACCTAGAGGAAAGAGGCTTCCTACCGGAACATCAGTTTGGTTTTCGATCTGGACATTCCACGACCGAGCAATTGCTGCGAGTAGCCGAAAAGACTTCCCTGGCTTTCCAGGAAAGGTCTAAAACGGTGGCGGTATTGCTCGACGTGGAAAAAGCCTTCTCTACAACTTGGCACGAAGGGCTCATCTATAAACTCATACAGCATGACATCCCCTCTCCATACATTTCCTCGGTAGCCGGTTTTCTACAAAACCGCAGCTTCCGAGTAAAAGTGGAGGGGGAACTTTCCACAGAGCGGCCCATTGGCGCGGGAGTCCCGGAAGGCAGTGTACTGTCGCCGGCGCTCTTTGCAGCTTACATGGCCGACATCCCAACCCACCACAACACCCACACTTGTCAGTATGCGGACGATCTCATGATCTTCGCAATAAACAGGAATGCCCGCTACAGCTATCGGCAGTTACAAACCCAGCTCCGCGCCATTGGCAGATGGAGCGAGAAATGGCGAATGGCCATTAACCCGGAGAAAAGCTCTGCAATTCTCCTGGCGAAAACCAGAGCTAACCGACTCCAGCGAAACTTCGTGCTGCGACGCCGTCGAATCCCCTGGGTGAACACGGCGAAGTATCTCGGGGTGACGTTGGACCGGAAACTAACTTTCGTCCATCATGTCAGAGGCAAGGTGTCCCAGGGTCACGGAGTTCTCCGGCAGTTATATCCCATCCTGAGCTCAAAGAGCATGCCCCTACGCCTGAAACTCCAGCTATATCGTGCGATAGTGCCGCCCTTAGTTCTGTATGGCTGTGAGATCTGGGAAACGGTGGCTAATTACACCCTCATCAGACTCCAGACTTTGAAGAACAGGGCACTCAGGACAATCTACGGTACCGGCTGGAGATTCCCATCTCACATTCTCCACGAACATTCTGGCATCCCGTACATTATCGACGTCATCAGATCGAGGGCCCGATCAATGTACATCAAAATCAATTCCCACCCAAATCAGCTGGTCAACACTCTGGGAAATTACAATCAGAGAGAGCCACGTCGCTTGCCATCATACAAACTGCCAAGGGACGCCATTGGTCCGCTCGGCTAAGCCACGCCCCCATTCACCAAAATCGATCAAAAGGCATCGATTCTTGGTAACAATGGACAAGCGACATATCACCCGTAATCAAGACGGGGTTAATTAACTAGTACCTCGGTCACCATCAAATTGAGTGACCGATTAAACAAATTAGGCGGGAGGAAAACGCGCGGCCATCTGATTGGCCCGCGCGCCTACCCGTGGGCGTGTCCCATCTATCCAAACTGAACACAAAACCCAAAATTTTACATTCCATCTCGAAAACACAACCTTAAAACAAAAATTCCTGCAGAACATACACATCCTAGTGCTCATTTCGCAGGTTAAGCCGCAAAGCGGCTCGGTACTGCGGCAACTGACACACGACCGGGGCAAAGTCCCCGATCGTCCTGACATTCCTCTGGCCTCTGGCCTCTGGATTTTCTGCTCTTTTTTGTTTTACCACGTCTGTCCTTAGGTGCAGGAGGTTGTGGTTGGGTGGCCTCTTCCGTCGTCGATGGACCTGGAGGGGGTGGCACAGTTTCTTGTACTTCCGGAGCTGCCGTGGCAGTCTCCGCGTCCTGTAGCGTTGTTTCTGCCCTCGCGAGGGCAGCCGCAAAGGAAACACCGGGGCGGACAGTGGCCGTCTCCCGGCGCCCTTGGCGGCGGCTCTCGATAATGCGCTGCCTCGCTCCGCAGCCCTTGTAGACGCTAACGTGCGGTTCTTTGCAGTTAGCGCACTGGCGCTCTTCTTGTGGTTTGGTGCAGTCCTTCACCATATGGGGTCCTGCACACCGCAGGCATGTAAGCTTGCGCTCACACACCATACTGGAGTGATGAAACCCCATACACCTATGGCACTGCACCGGGCCCTCTTTACCGTGGTAGCGCTCGACTTTCACTACAGTGTAGATCAGCCGGCGGACACCATCGATGGGCTGTACTGCCTGGTCACGCACCCTGTCCACAAGGACTAGGAAGAGGGGCATGGGCACTTTTGTTGGGCCTTCTTGGGTGGTTACTGTCTTCCTTAACTGTGCCACCGAGAGGGGTTCGATGTTATATTCCTCCCTGAGCGCCGACCTGACGTACACTCGGGTACACTCGGAGTCGAGACCCCGTAACACCCTTCGCTCCACGTGGGGCCGTTGCGGCGAGTAACTGTAGAACGGGATTTTCAGTTCCCGCAATACGGCCTTCGCCGCTTCGAAGTCCCCGATCGTGGAGGTCTGGAGGTGCACCTTATGAGGCTTCCTCTTGGCCTCGAAGGAGCCATTCAATTTTGTGGCCAATCTTCTCATCACACCGACATGGTTAGGGAAGGTGTCGGCGATGATTGGCGGAAGCTTTGCCCCGCTTCTGGTTGCAGGTTGTGTGGTACCCTGTGGGGGTGGCTGCAGATTAGTGGAACCCAGATGTCTGTCCCTTCTTCCCTGGACGACAGTGAAGCCGTCAGGTTCGGCGTCGCTCACGTCTGACTCCGGCAGAGGGGTCAGGGATGGAACGACTGGTGTTGGTTCAACCACCTGGCGGCGGCGAGGGGCTGAGCTTTTGCGCTTTTGCGCGTTGAGTTTTGTGCGCTTCTGCGCAGGTTCTGCCACTTCAGGGGAAGAGAGAGGTGCTGGTGGAGGGTCTTTGCCCGTCATCACGTGTTTTGGTCGGCGCGGTTGCCATCCGGCTGTCCGTAGAGGACCGGACCCCCTTGGAGGGGGCGCCTGTAGGGGCCATATCGGCCCTAAGTATCGGACGCGAGGTCCTCACCTTTGGCTCTGGTCGTACGAACCCGCTGTAGCGTTGTCTGTCAGTCGGTCTGTCAATAGTAGGGAAGAAAGAAGATAGTAAAAGAGGAGTAAGAAATTTACCCTGCTCTTATGGATGCTCCTGGTGCCAGTACACACCAATGTCCGGAAGGGCCTTTTTCTGGCGGGCTATCAGAGGAAGCACTGTCCACTGCCCGCCAGTGGGAGGCGGTGAAAGCGGCTCGCACTCTCGCGGCAGAGCGGCAAGCTAGAAGGGGGTGCTGGGCCCACTGCTTGCCGCTATGGTGATGGCTGCCGGTGGATGGGAGAGTTGATGGAATTACCGCTAGCTGCCGCTGAGGTGTCTCAAGAAGCGGCGGTCGATGGCGCTGAAGTTGCCCAGGATGGTGCTGTGCTGCCCAAGCAGACCGAGGAGGAAGTCCCTGAAGACGATGTTCACACGTCGGCTCCACGGTGCGGAATGGTGCGTGTGTTGAAGGCCGGGATTTTTTTTTTTCGAGTGGAGGAGAAAATGATTTATTCACTTACCCCAGCCCCGATGGGAGTCGAGACTGAGAGTGTGGGAATCACCAATAGTCGGCATACCTACTAAAAACTCCTCCACCGGACGGAAAATGGAAGAAGGAAAAAGAAGGAAGTAAGGTGTGATATTGTGGCTGTACCGCATATTGCACCAGCGCAGTCAAAGGTACGGATATATTGGCCGGCCACGAGGGCCTAAGCCAGGCAAAAGAATGGTGCCAGGACGCAAGCATGACCGAGGCCCTACTTGCGCCCTTGGGAATTCAGGAGCGAATGTTAAGGGAAGTCGTGAGTGGTAGTATGGCAGCAGTTCCCAGGTTGCTGCCGTGGTGAGTGATGTGTGTGATTCAATGGTTCCTCGGGTTCCTGGCGCGACCACTCTGTGTCGTGCCCGGCCAGTCCGTAGTAGTAGTTGGTTGACAAACTTTCCTGACTTCAGTTATGATGGTATGTTCAAGTTGGTTGCGGAGACCGCTGATGACTCTGCGGGTGTCCCCAGTGAGAAATGCAGCGTTCCGTGTGATGCAGTCGGTGGTTTCGGCATGGAGCTCTCGAAGCCCAGCTATTGAAGCCTGAATGGCTCCAAGTCGCGTGGGTCGGTCGTCGCTTCCATACTCGGCGTCGTCGTCCGGTTCGACGAGATGTTCCTTGATACGTTCCAGCTTACGGTGGGCCGATGCGAGCATCCCGTCGTCTTGATGTAGTTGTGTGATCTGCCTTGAGAGGGCGCTGGTCGCTCTGGTCGAGGTCCGCTGCTTGGCCTCCACGGCCGCAAGGCGCGTGTAGGTTGCACGGCGTAACTCAGCCAGGCGAGTGGTGATGTCCTGTAGTGTTGCCTGCATGGCAGACAACGTGTCTTGAAGTTCTGGATGTGTTCCTACATGTTTTGCCCTTACACAGGGCGTCGTCGGCGAGGGCTGTTCGGTGGTCGTCCGTAATGTAGTAGTCTCAGTCGGTTGGCTGCTCCGGGGGTACAGGGGGCACTGGGCCTGCCCTGTGAAGTGCGTATGCCCGGAGCAGGTGGCGCAGAATCGGCGACGTCGGCGAAGGTCGTGGGCGGTGCAGTTCGCTGTGAGGCAAGCTGCCCCGCAGTAATGGCACCGAGGTGCAGCGACGCATGCCTCCGCTGTGTGCCCGAAGACACAACAGCGTCGGCAGGGTACCGGGCGTTGGCTCCTGCTGGCCTCGATGCGCAAGCGCTGCCCCAGCAGAGGCAGGCTTGACCCCAAGGCCGCCTGAACGTCCGAGGCGGAACCCAGGTGGAGGCGAACCAGCGGTGTTGGCCCTCGTTTTGAGGAAATTCGGGATGCCCGTATTGCCGAGCGCCAGTGGTGTCTTGCGGCATCCAGCACGAAGTGTACTGGCAGGTCCCTCGGTACTCCACAGATGACCACACTGTGGCGGCCATCTGCCGGAGGGTGCGTCGGCGGTGTCCTCGGGCTCACCAAGGGTGGTAAGCCGGCGGTAGTCGGTGTCGTCGTGCAGCCCTGGGGAACAGAGCCGGAGGCAACAGGTTCCGGCGTTGCAATGCTGCGACCGGGCGAAGCAGCAGCAGAAGCGTAGCTGCGCCCGGTCAGCGGTGTAGGCGAAGCAGCTTTCCCGGCGGATGCCGGTGGAACTGCCGGCGAGTCGGCGGCCGGAGTCGGCTGGAGAGCGCTGGGCTCCTCAGCGGTGGCCGTAGAAGCAGCAGCGGAAGATTCAGCGGCGAGGCGTTTCTTTCTCTTCCCCATTTCGGCGATCTCGGCGAGTGTAGAGTTGTTACCTCGGCGGAGTCTCGAAGCGAAGTCGTCAAGGAAAGTTGCGGTGCAGTTTATAGATCAGGCCATCGTGCCAGCACCGGTCGAATGCGGCTTCTACGTCCAGAAATAAAGCCAACGTTGAAGCCCCATTGTTGAATTGTTCGGTGACGTCATCAACAAGACGTAATAATTGTAAATCAGTGGAATGACCTTTTCTAAATCCAAATTGAGCATTTGAAAGTTGCTGTATCTCTGAGATTTGTTTTTTTTTAGCCGAAAAAGTAAAATTCTCTCGAACAATTTTCCAATGTTGGACAGGAGACTAATGGGCCTGTAATTTTGAGGGTGCCTGGTACTCTTCCCTGGCTTTGGGAGCATAATAACCTTGGCTTGCTTCCAAGTTTTGGGGAAGTAATTTCCTTTCAGGCAAGCGTTGAAGATTTTTGTGATGTGTACCAGGGCTTTTCTCGGGAGATGTTTTAGCTCCTCATTGGTCACCCTGTCCGGGCCGGCGGCTTTCCTATTAGGCAATTTCCTAATGAGATTGAAAACTTTCTGAGGTGTAATGTGTGGTAGTTGTTGCTCGTGCTTCCGCGCCACCCATGCTTGTACCCATGTTTGCACTTCATGCTGCTGTGCTGGGATGCTGTTGTGCTCTGTAAATCTCTCTTCTAGGCAGTCTGCAAACAGCTCGGCTTTCTCCTCTGAGGAGAAGTGCAGCCCGAGGTGAGTGTGGAGTGCCTCAGTGCCAGTGTTGAAGCTTGAGGAGGTCTTAAATGCCCTCAACAATTTCCACAAGGAGTTGTCCGAATGGGTGGTACTCAACATTTTGTTCTCCCACTGTTCAATTTTGTTTAGTCTAATTTGTTGCCGAATGGTGTTGCGTAGCCAGTTTGCTAGCATTTTAACTTGGGGCTGGCGGGTTTGCCTCCAGAGCCTCGTCAGGCGTCGCCGCCTGGCAATGAGCTGCTCCACCTCGGGGTACGTGCAGAAGCTGGGTGGGCTTGAGGTGTATGTTGTAGCGCTTCGTTTGGCTGTGTGCAGCGAAGCGGTAAAGTTTTCAATGGCGGCGTCAATTTCCGCCTCGCTGCGGTATGATAGCCTGGGCTGCGCCATCTTGTGCATTTCGATTTTGTATTTCTCCCAGCTGATTTCAGCTCGTTTTGTGGGTCTGGGTGCCTGAGCTGTGATGGCACCACAGATTTCGAAATGCACAGGAAGATGGTCAGAGTCCAGGCTATGATACACAGTGAAATTTTGTGAGATGGCCGCATTTTTTGTTAAGACGAAATCCAAAACTTCAGGGTCAAAATGACCTGAACGATGCCAAAAAGTGGGGTCAAGGGGGGTGTGTACCTCCACATCGTCATTTTCAAGTAAAAAATCTACCAGGAGATTTCCGGCCGCGTTTGCCCGGCGTGACTGCCACCAAGGGTGCCGGGCGTTGAAATCTCCTGCAATTATTACGTGCTCCCCTAAATCGAGGATTTTTTTGAGGTCTCTCAAGAAATAGGGTGAATTGGGGGGCCTGTAAAGCGCTACTAGCACCACCGTGTTGTTGTTTATTTGGGTTTTTAGTGCTGTGCACTCCAACGCCTCCAGTGCCGGAAGCGTGACAGAAGCACGAGCAATGGCGTTTTTTAGTAAAATAGCTGTTCCTCCCCCCAGTCTGCCAATTCTGTCGGTCCGAAAAATGTCATAGCCCCTGAGTTTAAAAGTGTACTCTGTTTGTAATTTTGTTTCGCAAATGAATGCGACATCAATTTTGTTGCGCCTCAGGTAGCCTTCAAGTTCGTACTGTTCCCTGTAGATGCCATCGGCATTCCACAGGAGAGCACGAATTAAAGATGTACCTCCCCTTAAGGTAGCCATCTAGTCCAGAGCAGAAGAAAGGAAAGATAGAATGGCTTCTATTTTGTCCCAAGTGCCTGTGCAACTTTTGAATTTTTCTAAAAAAGGCTTTACCTTGGGTAGAAGCGCTGGTAAATTAAAAGCTTTTAAGAGGGACAGCAATTCCGAAATGCTTCCCAGGTCAGTTGAGGACCCCTGGGAAGTGGGGGGGTTTGTTGTTGGAGGGCCAGCTGGTGGCGGCGTTGCGCACTTTCCCCACGGGCTGCCCCAGCGTATGAATGACACCTCTAACTGCTTTGGGATTTACTGATGACATAGTGATAATCAGGATGAATAAAGAAGTTATCTTGAGTAAACACATCTTGCAATACAGTCTGGGGAGATAGGGTTACAGGCTAACCCAGGGGAATGCATAGGACTTTACACCCAAAATGGAAATATGGTTGATACAACTTTAACAGTAGATCAGATCCACAAGATTGAAAATATTGAGCCAAGAAATTCAATAAAATACTTGGGTATGATGTTTACTGATGTCTTGGATTTTGATGAGAATGGAATATTTAAAAAACTTCACAACAAATTAGAATTGTTAGTATCATCCTCTTACTAAAATAAAAAATTCAAAGATTCTTAACTCTTCCATTTGTACATCAGTAATTTACCTTTTCCTAACCACTGATCTGGTTAAAATACCAAATAAATTTCCGAATAGCTGTGACAAAATTATCAAAATTTCCTTAAAAGTTACCCATGGGTAAACCAGATCATATGCTATATTTTGACATGGAATGTAAAGGCTTGAACTCTTCAAAGCAGGATGGGACAGCATTGTATGTAACATGTAGACTTGTGCAGAACTTTAATTCATTTTTTCAGTTCATATGTACAGACCACTCAAGATGTTATTGCTGAGAAGAATAAATCCTTGAAGCTTTTAAATTTAACAGAAGACAATTCAATAAAGAATTGTATAAAGCTGTACAATTATACAGCTATTATTTAAGGCAAGGACTGCCACTGATTTAGATTATCAAACCTAAAGATACAAACAATCAAGAAACTTTTGGTGGACATCTGAGTTAACTATACTCAGAAAGTGCTTGCCAGGTTGCAGCAGAAGAGTTAAAAGAATGACATGTGAGTCACTGCAACAAGTAGACAATCAAAAATATTATACTGTAAGGCTTGAATATAAACATGTCATCCGAAATGCAAAGGCAAATTGCGGGAAAGTATTCTGTTCCTCACAAAATCAAAAACCATGGAAAATCCTATATAAACTTCCTACAAAGCCAGAGAATTTTAACAAAATGCTCAGCATAGGTGAAACAGGTACTGGATTCACTACAACTCCTTTAGAAACAGCATCAGTGTTGTGCGACATTTTTTTCTCAGTGGACTCTAATGACGATATTAACCAACTGTTTATCCGTCAACAGTCTCATATTCCACCTAACACACAAGATGATGTGCCCTTTAATACAAAGGAAGTGGAACGTATTGTTCAAACACAGAATGATAAAAAGGCCTCAGACATAGTGCTAACATACTGCAGCATATTCATTTTGCTCTACTGCAATTCTTTATTACAGCATACAATAAATGTCTAGAATTGGCCGTGTTTCCAGATGCATGGAAAATTGTTATAGTTAAAATAGTCTCAAAGAAGTATGATTTACAGAAACCTAAGCAGAGAATCAATTTTATGAAGAAATCATCTTACCTTGGAATGATTTTAGACCCCAAACTAACATTTCCAGAACACCTCAATCAAGTGAAAATAAAAACCAGTAAACTTCTCAAAGGTTATCATTATTGCATCACATTCTACATGGGGTCTCAACTCTTCAGTGATGAAAACATACTCTTGTACTATATTATTTATCAATATTTCAAGATGTATTAAATAAACGCTGGGTGCAATATAAACTCAATCAGATACAAAGAGGGTTTATACTTAGGATCATCAAGGAATATAGAACAATCTCCACAGATGCTGCACTCCTAATTGCAGGCATTGAACTGTTATACTTATCAGCAATCTTCAACAATACAAAGATGTATAACATAAAGGATGCTTATCAAGGTTCCCTACAAGTTCTGATTTCGGCTTTCAAACCAGATCTCATTTCCTGGAAGCTGGACATCCTGCTGTATTTCAAAACATTGACAGTGAGGATAATTGCAAACAAACTCATGACATCTGCACAGATGGCTCACGATATGCAGATCATGTAGATAGCCCAGCTTGTGTGGGATGTGGCTTTGTTGTGCATGACAAAAACAATGTGGAGTTGCTTTATAAAGGATACAGACTTGCACCTAATTGTACTATACTCCAGGCCGAACGTTTTGCACTGAATCAACCAATGAAATGGTGCCACTACAATGAGTATATCACATGTATATACAGTGAATCCCAGGCATCTGTCAGTGTTATTGGTGACAAATATACTACATATCCACTTGCTACTAAAATAAGGAAAGACATTATAACAAACGCTAGTCACATGTGTACTACATGGGTTAAAGATCATATGGGTATACATGGCAATGACAGGGCAGATGAAATTGTATGCATTATCTCAAAAAGAATTTAGTTTTAAAGGTTCTACAATCATATATGCTAAAAGCACATTGAAAAAAGAAATCCTTCAAAACTGGAATAGCTTTGGATAAACTGCGATAAAAGACAAATCACTTGAGATTTATTTTTTCCTACTATTAGTGGTCGTGTAAGCTGCAAATATTTTACATCTAATTTTATTTTGACTGTTTGGTACTGGTCATGGTAAATTTAAAAGTTACTTTCAAAGATTTCACATAGACTCTCTAGATGGCCTATGTAAATGTGAAAGCTCTGAAGAAAGTGTTAACATTTAATATATAGATGTGATCTTCATTCAAGAAAGAGATATATTCTTATTCAACATCTATCATATTGTAACGTACGGATCCTCAAACACCTATGACTAATGTGTTCTTTAAAAAATGTTGGACTTCAGCTTTTGAACATTTTATTGGCCATATTTTCAAATCATTATAAACTTGTTTAAGTAATTTGCTTCTTTTCTATTTGTGTGTTTCTTTTTGTTAAACTAGAACCTTAACATACCTTACAGGTGAAATAGGGTTATTCAATTTGGAGAATAAATAAATAAATGCCTTTATATTACCTATGTTAATTACTTTCATATTTTTTAATTCCCCTCCCCAAAATGTCCCTGATGATGCAACCTGTGCCATGATTGCCCCCCCCCCATGTACAATACAACGTGAAAATTGAGGTTCTCATCAAAAACAACTATGTCCATAGCATGAATGCATTAAAACAAGACTCTGTCACGTCCAGCCAATCACACCTGGTTACCATAGAAACTTATTTACCAGAATGCAATTGCACTGCATACTCAAGATGTGCACCTTACACCTGACTGTGATAATGATAGTGTTTTCTGCAGTAATACTTTCAGTTCATAAACCTAAGAAATTTGTAAAATAATTATGGAATCTGGTGGTATACTGCGAAGGTAGGGATTCTAATTAAGGGACCAGAAAGAAGGAAAGTTTTTAAATACAAGAGAAGAAAAGAAAAAAGTTATAGTGCATCTTGGTCTAGGAGAGATTTGGTAGAAAAGGGAGAATAATGAATTAAATTTTTGGAGAGAAGTAAGAAAGAGGCTAGAGGATATGGAAATACAAAAATTTTTTAGTGAAATATCAGAGAAGTCTTCTTAATAGATTATAAAATATTAAGTTAACATGGGGAAGTAGAAAAAACAGGTAAGGAAGCAAGAGAAAGTATAGCATGGATAAGATCAAGAATGTGGAGGTTAAAAGGAATGAGGATGGGAATAACACAAAATCAATGCCCTTAATGTGGAGAGCCGGAGGATCTAGTACATATACTGTTTAAATGTAGGGCCACTAACAAGTGGAGGGAGGAACAGATAAGTGACAAATGGTCAAAGGTTGATCCAAACATTGCAGTGAAGAAAATATTTATGAAGGATTATGAGAAGGTTTGAGTGCTTATGAATAAAGTGAGAAGCAAATGGTTATGGACAGTGAAAAGAAACAATCAGGTCATAATACAGTTAATGATTAGAAGTAAGAATAAAGCTGTAAATGTTATAATTTCTTATGAGTGGGAGAGGCAATGAGATGGGCTGAACGCCAATCCCACTTGTCTTGTATCCAGTTAAACACAATAAATAAAATATCAAATAGTGCACCTGTTGGACATAACTTCTTCAAGCCTTGTGTACATGACAACAAAAGATTTCAGAGCAGACTTTTTATATGTGAGAGAAAAGGTATTCTGTCTTCCAAACAAAGTAGCACAAGATAATTTTATAGCATCAAAACTCACTGTGCAACCAGTAATGAGAAGACGTCCATAGCAAAGAGTGAACAAACAACATGCTCATAATTTAATATTTGTTTTACCAACCAGAATAGGGAAGCCGCTTCAGGTTTGCAAGAAATGTTTCATTTCTGTGCTACTGGTAAAGCCAACTAGATTAAGAAACATTTCTATAACAATAAAACATGGTAGGCATGTGACAAATATGTGAGCGAAGTGGTGATCAAAAGTACCACCTGCCTGTTCATAAGAAGAAAATGTGTGCCAATTTTTGAGAAATCTCAGAGGATGTGAGAGTCATTATAATCGCAAAAAGTCTAAGTGCATTTAGACTATTCGCATAATATAAAGAAGCTATGGTTACTGTACAATGATGCAGTTGTTGAACTTCAAGTCAGCTTTGCAATGTTTCATTGAATTTTTGTAACAAAATTTAACCTAGGCTTTAGATCACCAGCATTTGACATATGCAGTTACTGTACTAAATGACTTTCTTAATCAAAAGAGTAACAAAACTAAATCACGGTATATGAATGAAAAGAGAGCTCACAGACTACACTTAAATGCATTTTTTAGCTTCTAAAAGAACAACAGTCACCAGATACAATCTTTCTATGCTTCGACTTGCAAGTGCAATCACTTCCTAAGAGACAAATACAAGAGGCATATTATTCTTGACAAATTGGTTTTTACAGTTTTTGCACCATGGATGTGGAGCAACAAGGCAAGCCTGTTTTCTTTGTGTGGACAGAAGACCAAGCAGGTCGAGGCACCATAGAGGTATCAAGTGCTCTTCTGCACCATCTGAGTGAGTTGAATTTGAGTTACAAGAAGAGGATACAAGTTTTATATGATGATGTGTAGCACAGAACAAGCACAATCATGTGTTGCATACTTTGACGTATTTCCTGCTAAAAACAAAGGACATTGAATTTATTCAAATAACACATCCTGTATGGAGACACAACTACATGCCAGCAAACCATGTATTTGGCCAAGTGGAGAAGATATTGAGAAAGAAGTCAACTGTCTGTCAAAAGAAGAGTACATAGCAGTATATAATACATTAGGTGAGGTGAAACTATTAGGTCCAGACTGGAAATTATATAATGTTAAGGAACTATCACAGTGTTTCAAGAAGTTAGATAATATTAGTAACATGAAACAAGCATTTATTTACTGGTAAGGCAAAAGAAGGTGAAAGACGTGAGGCCGAGGTTAAAGCCTTGGACTATTACAGAAATGAGGGTTCTACAGAGTATCAATCACTGCTCAAGAGGGCCTGGAATGCAAATAAGTGTAGAAGATTCTGCCTGAAAGAGACTCAGCCATCACATCCTTTTTCAGTTGAGAAGACAGAAGAACCTACTAGTCAGACTCTCTGGTGAGAATTGCCACAATGAGACAAATCTGAAGTAGTATAAAGAACTCTTAATTGGTGTACCTAGTAGTTCTAAATGAGGAGGATAATTCAATATTATGCAACTGTTTAGATGATTGCAGCTTTCACATTTAAGAATGCCTTAGTTGTGAGGTCTTATTTTGACCAATACAGTTGATGTTTTCTTGAGATTAACTTTTTTCCCATTTTGTAAGTCTTCTTTGAAATATATCATATTTGTGTCTACCACATTTCACAAAATATCTGCAAGTATCTTTTAGCATGTGTATCCAATCAAAATGCACTATATCCAAACATTTATGTTAAATTTCTACAATGTTACTTAACTATAATTTAAATAATTAATTTGACTACATTCTAGATAGATATTCATAAATAAGTATCCTGCACACACTTATAACATAATAAAGCACTTTTTTGGTCATACTCTAAAATTCTATTTGAACGACAAAGTCTCTTGAATATTTGCACCTCATATGTTCTATGTTTAACAATGAGTCATTGTTTAAGAGGACTTCCATGGCGGCGTGGTATGCTGCTAAGGGATTCTTGAAGAGCAAGGTCCAGAACATAAATGATGGTACAAAATATCCATGAAAGAGATGCAAATTCCTTAGGCTGCAACACTATTCAAATGAAAGCACTATTGCGCAGTGGAAAATTATTCGCAATATTGTGTTTTAACTGTGTGCAATTAAGTATATGAAAATTCTTGATAAATATTTTGGCTTTCAACAATTACAATCTTTAATTTGCAGCTAAAGCTGTGATTAACCACTAATAATACTACATTCAGGTAGAAGCCTGTAGGAAGGAAGATTGGCAATACAGTGTCCACTAATAGGTGCATGTGTGCGCACACACACAGTACAAAAATGTTGCTCGAACTATTTGGAACAAATGTTATGAAGCAATAAACACTGATCCTGTAAACAATGCAAATTAATCTAACACTTTTAATACATATGTTTGTTATTTTATGGGTTTTATTTTTCTCCACGTTTTATATGCTTATATAATCTTGTACCAATCATATTCTCGATGAGCTAACAGAACGGTATAAGTGATCACTATAGCTTTAAACTCATGCCAGATATGACACCTCTAACTGCTTTGGGATTTACTGATGACATAGTGATAATCAGGATGAATAAAGAAGTTATCTTGAGTAAACACATCTTGCAATACAGTCTGGGGAGATAGGGTTACAGGCTAACCCAGGGGAATGCATAGGACTTTACACCCAAAATGGAAATATGGTTGATACAACTTTAACAGTAGATCAGATCCACAAGATTGAAAATATTGAGCCAAGAAATTCAATAAAATACTTGGGTATGATGTTTACTGATGTCTTGGATTTTGATGAGAATGGAATATTTAAAAAACTTTACAACAAATTAGAATTGTTAGTATCATCCTCTTACTAAAATAAAAAATTCAAAGATTCTTAACTCTTCCATTTGTACATCAGTAATTTACCTTTTCCTAACCACTGATCTGGTTAAAATACCAAATAAATTTCCGAATAGCTGTGACAAAATTATCAAAATTTCCTTAAAAGTTACCCATGGGTAAACCAGATCATATGCTATATTTTGACATGGAATGTAAAGGCTTGAACTCTTCAAAGCAGGATGGGACAGCATTGTATGTAACATGTAGACTTGTGCAGAACTTTAATTCATTTTTTCAGTTCATATGTACAGACCACTCAAGATGTTATTGCTGAGAAGAATAAATCCTTGAAGCTTTTAAATTTAACAGAAGACAATTCAATAAAGAATTGTATAAAGCTGTATAATTGTACTGGACTGTAAAAAGCTTGACATACAAGGAAGGCACTTCAAGAGAGAAATGGATGCCTGGGCTATACAAATTGACATGATTGCAATTCCAAAAGGCTACAAAATAGAATTTATCACTGACCTTACCATTAGGTTTGAACAGCTTAAAGGACAACCAGAAGTTGACAAAGAGAAAAGGGATTTTTACACACTCACAGTTCCATACTACAGGGCAAAATATGATTTCAGTAACATCGTTTGATCTGTCACTATTACATTGTGGTCCTTTGTAGTAATGTTTTAATTTTATTAATGTTTTTACTGTACAGAATGTTTTAATTTGTCTGGTTTACTCTGTCCTTGATGGAAGCCTGTAAATGTGGAGAAATGTTATAATTGCTTTAATAAATAAATAATATGCTGCTTTTAACATCTCAGGTAGGTCATATCAGTAGCATATAATTGCTCATCAGCAATGATGTTCACTTGTTTACAGTTGCCAGTTGTGTTAATCTTTAGGTTTTCTTTTATAAACATTAAATTCACACACACACACACTCATTCATACTTCCAGGCTCTATGGAGGATAGCAAATAATCCTGAATAAGAAACATTCCACTCTCCAGGTGGGAATAAAACCTGGGACTCGTGGATTTGGAGGCTAGCATAACCACCAGACCACAGAGGCCGTCTTATTTATAAGGTTTGTTCTACTGAAAACTACTGTTAAGGCAATCTCAAATTTTTTCTGAATCTTTTGTTTCTGAGAACATCTTACTAATAAGATTACTTTCAATAATCAGAAAATAACAAGTACTCAAAATGGGATGGCCCTAATCTATTTTAACTCTTGCAGTAACCAAGAGTACATGCATTAAACCTAAACTTCATGCCATGGTCTTTCTCTTTTAAGATAATTTATGTGTATATCACTTGAAAACATGGGCTGGATGGCAATTTAAATTCCAATTGACCCTTTCCTTAGCAGTTTTGAGGAGATGGAGGAGTTAAAACATACAATATGCAGACAGGTGTACAAAAGGCACAAATTGGGAAAAACTGGCTCAATTTAAAATCAAATCCAACTGTTGCCTGACACAGGCATGCACTAATGTTTTGATATATGTTTCTGTTCAGTGCACCCGTTATCCCACATTATTCCATTACACAAATGATTCAGCTGCATATATTAACAGCTCAAAGTTATCGTCTTTGCCGTTATTATGAATGGAATGGTTCTGCCATATGCAGATGCCCTTCACCTGTTATAGAAGGAATGGTTCCATGGAACTTTATTTGATATTACAGATGTTAAATTAAAACATTGTTTTACAGTTAACTTGTAGACAAAAGATTTGTTATACACCTAGTTTAACAACTGAAACATGCTTTGAAGGCATGTTACCGCTGTTAGCATGATGTTTCATTTAACCTTACAACTTACTGTGTGTATGAACATTTTTTGCTCCTGCTGATTATATCATAGGTCAAAGTCCATTAGCAAAGAAGTTTGAATTATGTGTGCTCCCTGATATCCCGCTGTATGTGGAACTTTATTTTGCAGTGTATCATAGCAAGAAGAATAAGTGTTCATTCGCAATGAAATGTTAGCACAGAGGTAGCATAAGAGTTTGCACCCATGTTATTTAATGGAAGCATTCACATAGTCGTGCAATGTGCTACACAATGCAAGGATTGCAAACTTCAAACTTTATGCTTGTGTTGAGTGTATAGAGGGAGAATTCTGCATTTCTTTCTCTATGCATTGCCTACAATTCAACAGCAGATGATCGCGATGCGAGATTTTATGCCATCTAATGTACACACATGCTGCTCTTCCATTTGGCCATACCACATAAATTGTTGTGCGACATCATCTCTCATTTCCCTCAAGAGGTTATGGTAATCTCCTTGCTGAATCCTCCTTTCATTTAATGGAGAACTCACCATCTGCGCCTAGATTTCTTGGCTCTCACAATTTCTAAGACGCGCATTGCCTTAATATAACTTGCCGCAGTTTCCATATTGCACAATAACTATTTTCAATATTCTGATCAAACAATTGTGATGTCACTAATGCTGCGGGTGTCAGCTGTATGTATGTATCTTTTTGTGACCTATTAATAAAATACTGAGTGAACTTTATTTGTTATTAATGGTTGTGTTATTCAATTTGAATCTTACGGTATGCTCAGAAGATTTCTGCAATGAATTTAAGGATCTAGAAGCCTATGCCAACTTCTTACACTACGCCTGCATTCTGAATGGTCACTAACTGAAAATTAAGAGTATTGTAAATGAATTTCTTTGACTCATAAACATTACATAGACTTTGCACAACATGAAAGTTTGTTAACCCCCTCATACCACTGAATATCTATTGAGTGCTAAGGTTACTTATATATTTTTGTGTGTTGTAAGGCATCCTTTATGATTCATGGAAGTTAATACAAGAAGGTATAAACAAGGATGAATGACACCACATCAGGAAATTCTTGGTACTCTGTTTTGATCATTAGACTCTAGATGCTGATTTTATGTTTTCAGCTAGCTGGCACAAAGTACAGTTCAAGAGAAATGAAATATCTAATGAGCTTCTCTGCATATTATGTCCAAATTAGCTACCTAAATTTTGAGTGGAGGAAGAAAGAAAGAAAAAAAATGGCAATATCAAAAACAACCACAATCAATTCTTACCTGTAACCTGATTGGTTACAATTTCAGTAAATGTGTGCTTTTGGTTTCATTCAAATATCTTAAAAAATAATGAATTAATTTGCACTTTAACCAACTCATGTAGAGTTACATTGCTGATGGGTTTAAATTGATATTAGCTGAATACAGTGGTCAGGCATGCTTTAAATGGCTGAATTAATTAATTGTAGGCTTTGTGCAGTCAGTGATAAACTTTCGGCTCACGAAAGCTAGCCTGGAGCAAACAAGGGTTTATTGAACCAGGACACATGTGAGAACCTCAAACCATATTGAATTAACATGAAACCATGCTGATAACATGAAAACAAATCAGGTGAGTCTGTACTCTGAATTAAAAAGAAAAAAAAAATGAAGAAGAAAAATGGATTTTATTAATTTTTCAGTACATAAGTATGAATAAAAGGTTTGACTATAAATAAAAATTATTTTTCAATACATAAATGTAAACAGAGGATAATAACTGTATTATATATAAACATACACATTTAATAATCCTTGAAATATAAGTTGAAGCTTTCCTGGCTACTTGGTTTTAGGTACTCTTGGGCTTCAGACCAAGTAAAGGTTTGGCTACATGCCAACACTTGAAGATATTCATCATGTTACTCTACAGATCAGATCATCCTAAAGGTGAAGAGAATGAACAGTTCAAAACTTGGATTCTTATCCTACTCTTCACCTGGCTGAACTTGAAAAAAAATCTAGTCTTTTTTGTTTTTTCATTTTTTTTAAATTCTTCAGTTCTTTACCCCTCTTTATAAATATTCATGAAAACCTTGTATGCTTTCATTATGTCCCCTTTTTCACCTATTCTTTAGATTTGGACAGTGCTTTCTCAGGAAAAAGCTACTTCCATGAAAGCACCCTCCATCTTTAGGAATTTTCAAGCTGCTTATATTTGTGCAACTGACTCTGAACAGCCTGTGTTTGTTTCCCTTGATTTCTTAAATAAAGTTTCTTACCAGGTAAGTATAGTTATTGGTAAGTAAAGCAGGGTTGACAGCAGATTTTTCATTAATTTTTTTGTGTTAATGGTACACTTTTGTTATGTATAACTATAATTTTAAATATAGCATCGTTACACAATTTTGAACATTCTTAGCACATCATATCCCTAAGATTTTCATAAACAAATGCTGAAAAATCTTGAAATATTTTATAAAACCTCTGAGAAAAGTGCACCCAAAATATAGGAACATGTAACAATACCAATATAGGAATACAACTTCCCTTGAATATTATGTACATAGTTTTAGCACTTGAAAATTATACAATGCTTAAACAATATATAACTGAGTACTGTTTAAATCCTTAAACAAAATAACAGCATTGCAGCAGCCCTACATTTCAGCAATGGAAAATATCTAGCCAACTTATTATACAATTTACTCCCATCATCATGCACACTGGTTCTATAGCCAGCTTATTCAAGGGGTGAGGAGCATTGTGCACTATGTAGTGGTCAATATGGCAATGACCTGTTAGTAGGCATGACTAGTATGGTACTTTTAACTTATGTTCAAATAAACATTATGTAGTAAAAAACTAATATGAACATTTGAAATAAATACCTGGGATGAGAATGCAGTTATAGTCCTTGATAAACAAATATTTAAAATAGAGTCGGAGGTTGTTACACTACATCACTAAAAGGTACTTACTTTGAACGCATTTCAGGAGAATGGTTTGCTCCCATTGTCAGCTTGTTTCCAACTGATTTTGCTGGTTACTGTCCAGGGGATTTGTGTGGTTAGTGGTGTTCTCTGGTGGCCAGTTGATAAACCTCCAAAGGCTGCTGAGTGGCGGTAGTTTGAAATTCATTAGGTGGTTCCTGTGTTTGATGATATATATTTTTTCCCAAACGTCCAATTCATAGTTATTCTTGATCGGTTTTAAGAGTTTTATGTTTGGAGTGATTTCATGGTTTGAAGACCAGAAATGATGTGCTACTGCTGATTTATCTGTTATTGGTAAATGCATCTCATATGCTCTTTAAGTCTTATTTACAATTTCTTTTGGTTCTTCCTATGTATACCAGGTTACAGTCATTACAAACTATTTGGTATATACCAGCTGACTTATCATTGGGGATAGGGTCTTTTGTTTTGTTGCATAGTAGTTTCTGTATATTGTGGTCATTCTGTGGAGTCAGGGTGATGATTCTAATGAATTTTGAACTACCGCCACCCAGCAGTCTTTGGAGGTTCATCAACCCGGCATCAGAGAACATCACTAACCACACACATCCCCCGGACAGTAACTGGCAAAATCCGTTGGAAACAAGCTGACAATGGGAGCAAACCGTTTTCCCGAAACGTGTTCAAAGTAAGCACCTTATAGTGATGTAGTGTAACAACCTCCGACTCACTTTATTTTAAATTATGACACATCACTGATACCAGCTTCTCAATCTTTTAATAAACAAAAAAAATAAATAAATAAATAAATAAATAAAAAAAAATGGGGCCAAATTATACTCTCCAGTAAGTTACTTATAATATTTACATTAGTTAAATTATTTTGTTATACCATAACATATGGATGTGTAAACTTATAAAGATGTTACCACAAGAATTGTGAGATATTAGCATAGAATTCCTTGTGCTTTCTTGGCACATTGCTACAGGATTTTGTTTAATTGTTTTTAGAAGAGAACATATTTTTTAAGTATAGGGTGAAAAAAATAACTATCCCGAGGTAATATCCTATTACATTCAAAATATGTTCTCAGTTAATCTTATTGGTTAACAATAATGTAATATCAGGAAGACAAATATTAATTTCACAGCTCTAGTTTGTAGCCTTGAATAAATGGAAGGCCTGTTCCAACTCTTCTCTGATACTGGTAGTAATCATCTCCAAAGAAATTCAACAGTGTTAATTCTTCTACATATACACGCTCTTGAAAAAATCTCCAGCTCGCCAATGTATATGCTATAATGCACACAGGATTCACCAGCACCAACTACAACAAGAAAGTACATTGGTTAAAAACATAAAGCATTGCAAGAAAGCACATTTTGCACATCACAATAACTGCTATGTTTTGTGCACTTGTTTATGGTCTTTTCTTGCAGTTGTTATAAGAGTTACTTTCTAACAAAACAGAAAACAATTTTATCATTACAAGTCAAACATTAAGGACTATATTCATAGGTTTTCATGTTGTTCTGGTCTAGCTTCCTACTATATAGTCAGCTCTGCAGTAAAATCTTTTAATTTTACGAGGTCAATTCAGAAAGTAAGTTCCGTTAATTTTTCTTAAGGAATGCTATTTTATTTTTGGAATTTTATTGCACAGAGTAGAAAGTATTCAAAATAATTTACATTCAGGCATTTATCATACCCCTTTACAAATCCCCTCTCCATAAGACTCTGCCATCTGTGATTATAGGCATCCTGTATGCTCTCCTTGAGCTCATCATTCCTTTCAAACTGATATGACCCAAGCCATTTCTTCATGTTTGGGAACAGGTGACAAGTCACTCAAAGCCCAGTCAGGGCTATACACTGGACAATAAAAAATTTCCCATTTGAATGTTGCAGCAGATTTTGAGTGCATGCAGTAGCATGCAGCCAAGCATTATTGTTGAAGAAAACAACCCCAGTACTAACTTGTTATGTTGTGTGTTCTGAATTGCTTTCCTAAATTTGGTTAGCGACTGAAAGCAGACGTCAGATTTTATTGGGCCTCATTCCATGAAATCCACCAAGAATACACCTTGCTTGTCCATGATTTTCTTTGTTGAAAAATTTTTCAAGTTATTTTTTGATTTCGTAGGGGAGTTGGTGTGATCCCATGCCACTGTCATTTTGTTTTGAAGTTCACATACTGATCCCACATCTCATCTCCTGTGACAATCTGATCAAGAAAGCTTTTACCTTCACTCTTAGTGTTGAAGGAATGTCAGTGTGCTCTCATTCTCATGGGCTTTAGACAGATTTTCTGGCTCCCATTGAGAACAAAACTTGCGACAGCTTAACCTTTATGTCACCATTTCATACACAACAGTAGTACTCATTTGCAGAAAATGCTTATGGAGTTTTGAAATTGTGAAACAGTGAGTTTGTCTGACATCTGACCCATTTACAACAAGTTGATTGTTCACAACAGATGGACACCCACTTTGATCTTCATAATGGATACTAGTGTGTCCATCTTGGAATTGATGACACCAACATCTAACAATACTCTAACTCATAATGTTCCTGTACACTGCAGTAATCTCATGAATTGCAACTGCTCTTTATTTTTTGCTCACAGAAACCTTATCATTGCATGTACTTCATACTCCACAGAACCTTCTATTGCTGCACACATTTTACAAGCCTGCTTTGGTGAAAGAAACAGTGAAAAGAAACACTGACACTGCCAGGTGCATACTCAGGTTGTCCACCGCCTTGAAAGTTTAAAATTCCAGTGTTTCCAGTGTAAGTTTTGAACAAAATTTCAGTACTGTATCGAGTCAGAATGCAATAAAAATGCAGCAGTGTTCAAATGCATGTTGTGGCTAGCTTAACATCTTTGTTGGTTTTATTTGCTTCAGCAGCCATAATATGAAGCTATGTTTACTACTAGCTGTCATACATGTTGAACGGATGGCTTTTTAAATCTCAAATGTGAATTTAATTAAATTTACTCTCTTTACTCTGTACGAAATTATTGTACCGTGATTTAAAAGATTTTTTTTATGCTGATTTCTCCCCATTACCTCTTAGAGCTCTAATTTCATAAAACTTCTACGCTAGTCATAATAATGGGGGGAATCACTGATATTCACAGAAAGGGATAGCAGATTTTGTATTTCTTATCTTAGCCTCGCCTACGCCCTCCACTACAACCATCTTCAAAACTCTGGAAATATTGTATAGCCTGTAAAAAACGTTGGGGAAAGGATTATTCAAAAGTTTGGGTAATTTTGGCATAAAATGAAAAATTAGAAACAATACATATCATGCAAAACAATAACATTAAAAACTTTGATTAACAGGATCTTCCAAGAACCAATCACCTGAAAATTTAATTTGAAGTAAATCAATATTATTTGCATATTTCATCCAGTTGTTCCAAAATGTAATCACTAATTCCAGTATAATTTCAGTATATCCAGTATGTAAGAAAAATTCAAGTATATTTCCAGTACGTTCACTATCAGTAGATACCCTGATACTGAACCAAGCTACAAAGTGAATCGTTCTGCTATCACCTCTCCTGCTCGTGAATGATGAGAGGTGATTACTTTCTGAATTGTCCTTGTAGAAAGTTTTGTAGTTTTGGACCTACTGTCATAGTAAAAATTATATTAATGCCTATGCAGTGATTCCATCAATTCTGCATGCAATGCAAATTTCTAAAGTTTGAAAACTTGCATAAACAGGACATCTACCTGTACAAAGGAGGCAAAGAGCATGAATTTCAGTTCATATGAATTGCTTTGCATTCAGCTATTGTTAAGTTCTGCAGCATTTGGAGAGCTAGTAGAGCTAGCGGTATGCTGTTATTGTTATGCAAACAACACACTTTTAGTAGGCACTTATGAGGTGAAACAGCTTGGTCTTTAATTTGAACCAGGGTTTAAATTATAGTCCCTTTTGTTGCTTTTTGCTATTTGAGATAGAGAAACTTTAAAACAGAATATGGAAAAATGCGATATGCAAATGTGCGATAACAATCTCACAGAAGAATCATTTAATATGTAGTTATATGTTCTTTTTCTATTTGACATTGAAAAATTTTTAAAAATATTTTGGAAATCACAGTGAAGTGTTTATAAATGCACAAATTAAGATTTTTATTATTCTAGCTTCACTTTTTCCCCAGAACTATGCTTTGATATACATACTAAAGACACACACACACACAGATAACTACATTAAAAATGACAGCTACAACCCCAGGGAACACAAATATGTGATGATAAACAGCCTTACTGGTTAACTACCAATGAACAAACAAGAGTACAAAAAAGAATACAAGATCCTGGAAATCGTACAAAAAAATTACTTCACCAAAGAGATAGTAGACAGGAAGACAAAAAAATTCCAAAAGAAGAAACAAATAAAGGAAACCACCACACTAAGCAACATTAAAAAACCAAAGAAGTTCAAAAAATTCAATTTTCACCCAAGGGCCTTCCCAAAATTCACAAAATTATTCAAAGAATATGATATAACCTTAGCCCCTGTTAACAAACATTCCTTAGAAAATATACCCAGGACCAATACAAAGGACAAAATTCCAGTGGGAAAAACTTCTAGTATTTATGAAATTGGATGTCAGGATTGCAAGAAAGTGTACATAAGGAAGACAAAGAGGAATATAGACACAAGGTTTAAAGAACACATGAGAAAAGTGAAATAAAAACAAATGGAAAAATTAGTGGTTGCAGAGCATTTTTGGTCCACAAAAATCAGCTAGAAGAAAAACCAAGGTTTTTAAAGGCCCTTAGAAAAGCAGCAGAACTCTCCATTTGGGAAAAGTTATTCACTCATAACAAGAAGCACAATATATTAAACATTGATGTCCCATGTGAAAAGGATCTCATTATACAGTACGTCCAACCAGATAATGCCACAAGAGGAAGCATGGCAGTGAATCCAGGCTGATGATGGAGACAATGGTCTCTGAAACACGTCCCAGTAAGTTCTGGTGAAAAAGTGAAGCTAGAATAATAAAAATCTTAATTTGTGCATGTTTCTAGTAAGTAAGTAATTTTATTGTTAACCCAATTAATTGTACAAATTTACAACAACAATTTTACAAATTTATTCTTAATCCAGTTTCTAAAAATAACAATAAAATATAAAGAAATGTAACCTCCTAACTACTGGTATCTTGAGTAATGGAATACTGGTAACCAGCATTCCTCCTAATCTAAAAGTACAATTATCAATTTATTTAATCTCCACTACTAACTCTAAATCTACCTTGAGTTGCTTTACCTTGGACCCCAACAAACTTAAACCTTGAGGTTGTCGAGTTGTTGGGTCCTACTTGCAACATATCAAATAAACACTACTGTAATTTAATACTAATTTACCTCTGCCTTGCTAATTTTCCTCATCCATTTTGCTCTTACTCTTCCCCAAAAGTTTCCTACTTCTAAATTTTCCTAGATTTTACATTTACTAACTTTTTAGCTTGAATTTCTATTCGTAAATTTAACCATTCTTTCTTCTCTATCCTTTTTCTAAGCAACTTCGTTTCTTCACTCTAAAACTATATGCCACTCTAACTTTCCGGTAGCATAGTGGGCATTTCTCCAAATCAATCTCTTTTCTCAAACCTTTCAAATTCACCACCCCTGCCCTAGCCCATGCAAATCCTGCTCTTGCTGTTTTATCACATATATCAACATACTGTTCCCTGCTCCATACTACTTTCATTTCTCTGTATAATCTCAGTGAGCTCTTAAAAGTAAAACTCGCCAATAAATCTTGTTTTTCCATATCCTCTATTCTTGTCCTAATTTCATTCCAGAAACCTATTTGTAGTAATTCTTTATCTCTCCAAATTTCCCCAAAACCTATCTTCATCAAGATTTCCTTTATCTTACCTAGCCAAGACTCTTTATGATTAAGCCTTTCCTGCACTATCGAACATTGATGTAAAATGCTCTGATCATCAACATTTTTCTAATTCTAATCCAATATTTTAGCACTCTTTCCACAATTTTTCCTTTAATTCCCATTCTCCCTAATTCGGCTTGAGCTACTACGTTGGGTGATGATCTTGGTAAGCCCAATATTTGTTTACAAAAGCTCCTATGGATCATGTCTATATTTACCCACCCTTCTTCCAGGCCCCAAATCTCTGCTCCATATAACATTTTTGCTTCTACTACAGTAGTATAAATTTTCTCTAACCATTTTAATTGCATTTCTGGTAATTTATCTATACAAGTTTTGATGGCTTTCAGTGCCATTTTTCCTTTAGCTAATACTATTCTCTTTTATTCCATCCACCATTGCTGCTTAATCGTATCCCCAAATAATCAAATGTTTGGACTACCTCAATTTCTCTTCCATGCCAATACCATTTCTCATCTTTCTGTAATTTATTGCCCTTTTTAAATACCATAATTTTTGTTTTGTTTACATTAATTCTTACACTCCATTTTTTGCAAAATTTATCTATCACTTCAATTGTTCTCGCAAATCCCACATTACTTATAGATTCCGCAATAAATCATCTGCAAATAACAAATCAGGTATTTCCTTATTATTAATTATTGGCACATGTCTGTTCTCTACTCTAATTAATTCCAAAATATTGTCTATGAACAGATTAAATACAGGACTCAATTTACAACCTTGTCTTATTATTCGGAATGCTTCTCGTTAATTTATTATTAGCAAGATTAATACAAAACTGATTGTCCGTATATATTCTTTGAAGTACTCTTATAAAGGTAGTACTCATCCCTTTTTTGCTCAGTTTAAACCACAGTGCTTCTCTATTTATCGTGTCAAAGGCCTTTTCAAAATCTACAAATAACATGTATAATTTGAAATAGAGAGTTGAGGGTTGTTACACTACATCACTATGATATTCTTACTTGAACGCGTTTTGGGAGACGGCTTGTTCCCATCGTCAGCATTTTCTCTCAACTGAGAGCAGAGAGTTTAAATTATGACACATCACTGTTACTAGCTTCTAAATCTTCAAAATTAGTCAACATGTATAATCTCCCTCCCTTGTTGGTTAAACGCAGGTTTCTAACAACTTGGATTTTCATCACAAAAATAGGCATTATATGGCAAGGTCTTGTCAGGGGAGGGATGGAAATCTTAGACCACTGTTTAAGTTTTAATTTCCCCTCCCAGTTAGTGGTGCTCATTCCTGATCGGAAAAGTTCTCATGGTTAAGTCATTCTTGTCAATTATGTGTGTGCCTTTTTTAAAGTGTTGGATGAATTTGTTGTAAGAAATAAAAAGGAGAACAGAGCCCTAGTCCTAGTGAGATGCAAAATAAAAAAATACTAAAGAAATAAAACTGATTCTGAAACATGCATACCAAATAAATAATTAGTAAAATAAGTGAGATATGTTATATAAAAGTTCAATATTCTGAGGGGACTCCACCATTTGTGTGTAGTTTGAGAGAGAACATTCCCGGCCACAAAATGCGCCTGGGTTCTGAGGGTGTACATTTTAAGTCCCAGGTATAGACCAGTGCACACTCAGCATTGTGAGGAAAGTGAGGAGCTGCAACAGGCAGCAACCCTGGACCTGGAAGCCAACATTCCGTATGGAGGATGTGTGATGCTGGCCACATCTCTTGCCCATATTGGTTGGATGATTGTCCAACTCTGCCATGTGTATCTGGGCATGAGGCTGGTACTCAGGTTGGCAAGTCAAAACCCTGCATGGGACGTAGTGCCATGGGGTTTAGTTTTTGTGAGAGAACATGAAAAGAAGAACTGTCTGACATCATCATCATAGATAAGATGTAACATTAGTATTCATAACAAGCACTTAACAGCTTAAAATGTTTTAATACCTATAAACAGTAAAAAGCAATCGCATTTCAATATACAGATTATTGTTTATTTCAATTCAATATACATAGTTCACTTCTGGAAATGTAATTAATATTATCATTTAATGTAGAATTTTGCACAATTTTCACAGTTTACACAAATGTACATTTTGATTCATGCATTTTTGCACATATTTTTAGGTATTTTTTAGCTTAAACCATGATTTTAACCCTATATTATTGTATGCAAATGGACAAGTGCAACAGATAGGAGCTATGAATGATGCCATGAATAATCAGAAGGACAAAACTCCAGATTGGTCACAGCATTAGTTAAACTTTACTACTGGGGCTCTATTATTTATAATTGTATTTGGAATGAAATCACAAAGTTATCATGCAGATGTTACAACAACAATAAATGAAATGGATGAAATTAGGAATGGAGCAAGTGGAATTTGGAATGGCACCAAAATTGAAGTGAAATCTGAACCATGGATGGATGTCGCTAAATAAACCAGTGAAATTAATAAAGTGCTAATGATATGAAGAAGAGAATTACCGCAGAACTGGAAGAAATTATATTTTATATTACTGCAGTGGTTCAGTATTTGGACCAACAAAATCAGTTTCTTGACCAAGAGGAACAGAGTTTCAACCAACAAGAACTGTGTGTAGACCAGCAGTAAAAGTCAATGTTGAACTCAAGGATGAGTCCTCTATCATGAAATCTAAATCTGTTAGGTTTCCCTTGCTCAATGGCACTTTATTTTGGTTGTGTTTAATCAGCAATTCATGACCATTGCCATCCATAATGGCTGGTTACCAGAGGAGAAGACAATGCAACTGGCTTGGCTGAAAAAGTGGTGAGAACCCTGGAAGGACATTATAGAAAACAAAACACTTGGCTGCCACTTACGGGTGCAGCTCAAGACCACAGAGCAGCAACCTGGAGAAGCTCTGCAGGGATGTGAATTGGAGTAGCTTGCGCATTGTTGTGACAGACCAGCAAACCTCAGCAGCAGCCAGTTGTGCCATGGACGTTTGTCATTACCATCACTGAAGATGTTATCTTGGACCTAGATTGCTTTTTACTTTCTCTACCATGTACATAGTAGGTAGAGAAGGTATTGCATTCTACCCAAAAGTTCAACACCAAGATTTCACTAGAAATACAGGTTTGAGGCCCCTGAATAATAATAATAATAATAATAATAATAATAATAATAATAATAATAATAATAATAATAATAATAACAATAACAACAACAACAACATTTTGTGTCTGTGAACAGCATAACTTGAAAACGAAAAGTCGGATAAGTACCAAACTTGGATTAAAATTCAGTATCTTTCAAGGATGCAACGTGAAGATTTTCAAGAAAATCCCTCCCCAATCAAGAACCAACTATCATTTACATGGAACATTTTTGAAAATGTTGATTTTCTAAAAAATGTCTCTTAATGATTTTGATTTAACACCATATATTAAAGATATTTATATGACAAATAAAATGTATATCTTGAATTTTCTGGGAATAGCTTGTGAAGTCCTCTTCATTTAGAAGGAATTTTGTATAATCTTGTATAAATGGAAAATGTTAAGCGACAGATGAAAACTACTACACACAAAAATTTAGATCTCTTTAAAAAACACACTTTATTTCAAATAAGTTTTTTGTGGCATAAGCCAATTATGAGTTATCCGTTATTAATGGTTTGCGTTGTTCATTACTTGGTCATTCTCTTAAAGTCCTGTCAACATTCAGTTGTTTCTGGTGATTGCATGGAAACAGTGTGGAATTTTAAGGCTAGCATATAGCGTCCAGTACTAAAACATTTGACTATTGCTGTTCTATTTGTATCTATAAAGAAATGTGTAATGTCGCTATTTCTGCAAAGGTTTGTTTGGATTAAAATGTAGTAGATAGAAAAATAAGCTTTAGTAATAATAGTTTGTATACCCACTATTAAAGGTAGAGAAAGTCATGTGAATGTATCACATCAGATTTTTTTTTATACAGGATGAATTACCTAAAACTTGCATCCCAAATATTTCGGAAATGGAAAGTGCTATTGATGTGCAGTTTTCACAGCATTGATTGGTAGTCAGGGGCTCATACATTTAGCCTATAAACAGATTTTAATAATACTGAGAAAGTGTATTTTTTGAGCAAACATACAATTTTATAAACGGAACAATGCCTAGTTACATCAACAGAATAATGGTAGGGTAAATTAAAATGTCAGTGGCGTTTGTTGCAAGATTCTACGAGAAGTGGCTTACGAGAAATCTTATTTTGAAGCTTTTACGCACCAACACTTGTACAACCTGTGGTAAAACAAACTAAAGAAAAACAAAAGGGAATTACAATACTTCTGTGGATTCTTACAATTAAAGAGAACATAGCTCTTCAAAGGTTGTGTTCCAAATGACAACCGGCAGCTTCAATATACGCTTCCAGTCTGCTATGGAAAGACTGCTGCACACGTTCTAGCATTTCAGCGGAAATTTCAGAGCAGGCAGCAGTAGTACATCATTTCATATTGTCTGGTGTAGTTGGTACATCCTTGTAGACAGTGTCTTTCAGCCTTCCCCACAGAAAAAAGTCTAAAGGGATCAGATCTGCTGAACGGGCCAACCAAGGTACAGGTCCTCTTCGTCCAAACCAACGATTTGGAAACAATCTGTTAAGACAAACTGTAGTACTTCGCGCACTATGGGCTGGACAGCCATTATGTTGGTACCACAGGTTCCTCCTAGTCTGCAAAGGAACATCTTCTAGCATCTAAGGCAGATGGTCTGTCAGGCGGCTGCAATAGTTGTGCGAGTTCATTGTTCCTTCTATGAACAAAGGGCCTATGAGCTGATGGTTCACTATCCCACACCACACTTTTAAACTCCATGGATGTTGACGTTCCACCTGACGAAGCCAATGGGGTTGTCAACAGATCAACAATAGTGCATGTTTCTGCGGTTTACCTGGCCATGGTTAGTAAATGTTGCCTCATCACTAAACAAGATACATGATGAATCTGGAGTATCATGTCTTAATGCCCATGTACAAAAGTTAACACGATTCTCAAAATTGTTTCCATGCAGCTCTTGATGGAGAGAGATGTAATAGGGATGGAACCTATGTCGATGGAGAATGCGCAGTACACTTGCCTGACTTATGCCACCTCCACGTGCAATTGTGTGGGAACTAATTTGCGGATCTACGGCAACAGCAGCCAAAACTTAATTTCTGCCTCTTCTCCAGTCACTTGTATGTTTCTGTTATGTTTTCTAGGTGTTACATCACTTTCACGTAATTGGTTGAAGGAGGTTGATAAATAATTGCAGAGATGTTGACGTCTATTGGGATACGTTTCCGCATATACCCTACAGGAACGAACTGCATTCTTCCTACACTATCCATATGCCATGAGCATGTTGGCTTTTTCTGCATTAGTAAACCACATCTTCCACTCATGACTTACTGTTTGAACTGTCACAAACTAACTGACCAGAAAGTCGCAATGCAATCAATGAACAGAAAACACAATGCAAACAAACATAACATCGTACCTAGCAACTAAGCAGGTTGAATGGGACAAACAATAAATTGTCGGGGTGGAAACTTTTCAAAATATGTTTTCTCATAAACCACTTGCACTAGAATCCTGCAACAAAGACCACTGACATTCTAATTTACCCTACCTTTATTGCTGATGTAACTAGGCATTGTTCCATTTAAAAATTTGTATGTTTGCTCAAAAAATACATTTTCTCAGTATTATTAAAATCTGTTTATAGGGCTAAATGTATAAGCCCCTGACTACCAATCAATGCTGTGAAAACTGCACATCAATAGCACTTTCCTTTTCTGAAATATTTGCGGTGCAAGTTTTAGGTGATTCACCCTGTATACTATGGTGGATGTTGAGCACTGCAGACTGCACTTAGCTCACACTCAGATTGTGTTGCATCATCTAAGAGAAAAGCTGTGATACTCATACAGCAACATGGGAGACAATTACTGGGGGGGGGGGAGCATAGAAGCACCCCCAAGAAAGAACATGCATTTGCAAAAGAACTGCAATAGGAGATGCTGAGCCCTAGTTCCAGCCTGAGACATTTTGGAGGGCTCTCTAACCAGGACCAAGAGCTGTGTTGTGAGACTATCTCAGGGAACTGCAAGTCAAAATACATCTTTGTCCAGTGACAGTTACAGTCAAATGAAACCTATGGTCAAGCATATACCAGGAAGCGGTCAAGACAGGATAGCAGAGAGCTTTGTGTGGCATAGAAGTTTTTCTATCTTCTGTTCGATCTCAATTTGTAGTTGAAGTTTTCTGTTTCTTCATCCAAAGCATATGTAACATGGAGTCAATGATGGAATTTTTGAAAACTCAGCCAATATTTGTATGACACTTGTCATGCAAATTATATGAAAATGTCCCTGAGAGATGAGACATGGAATAGAAGAGCCAAGTATTTGGTAGGAATATGAAGTTAGTAACAATGAAGCAAAAGAATGAAATACCAAACTGACATGGTTTTCGCAACACTAACTTCATTTACTTGCTAAACACTCCGAACTGACAGCTGTAGACTGAGTGGCAGGGGTAATTTTAGCCACTTCCTGCATAAGCATAGACATCTGGCGGTGTGAGAATTTGCAAATATCACTTAACACCAGAATATCAAATTCATAATTTTATTTTGGCTTTTTTATGAAGTAAATCTTTTCTTGAATGAAAAGTTTTGCTACAGTTTGGAGGAATTTTGATTCCTGTTTTATCTCATGAATTAACAATGTGTGACAACAGCCAATTTTTCTTCTTCCTCTGTTTCTTTAATGGATTACCCTCCTCTTTGTAGGACTTAAACCCCTCAAGGACTTACAAGCTAATGCCTTGGTTAGTAGCCTGTCGAGGAGCAAGCAAACTTTGGATTGTAGCATATCCAGGATGGGTGATCCGCTCAATACCTGGTATGGTGATAAAGAAGAAGAAAATGAAATGTAGTGAAGTGATAGGAAAATTTGTGGATGAAATTATCCTACCCAGCATTTACCTAGCAACCAAGGGAAACAGTAAAAAGACCTTCGGTCAGGTTGGTCGGCCCCATGGATTAGAACCTAGGACCTCCTGAATACAAGTTGCACATTACCGTGGCACCACATTGCTCAGTGCCAATTTTTCTAATAATCTAATTTTGTTTTATGCCCCAAAACTTTCAAAAGGTACCTTTGTTTCTAAGCACATATAACTCATGGATACACAATATATTCAAGAAATGCACCATAATTTTAATCTCTCACAACAAATACACAAGAACCTTGTTTATTCGGCCCTCATTAATCCAGATTTCTGGTTCATCCACATTGATTGTTTGCTTACCTATACTTACTTTGCTTCTCAAATGCAGTACAAATTTGAAACAAATGAAACTTACCACTATTTCAGAAAATAAAAGTGAGCATAGTATTGAATTTAAGGGCCATATAGTGTGTTTTTTTTGTTTAGTTTTGTTTGTATCAAAATAAATGTACAGATTAGTAGTTTATATTAATTTAATAGCTTGTTTTTGGATTATCCGGATCACCTCTGGTCCCACCCAGTCCGAATAAACAGGGTTCTTGTGTTGTGTTCAACTTACATTTCCTTGTGAGAGTGTCTAAAAAGATAGCATACCTCTTGATAAAAAATTTGGCATATACCAAATTGACTATTTAGAAAGTGATGAATATATAAATATGGTAAAAACAAACTCAGAAAGGAGGACAAAGGAAATTTTTTAAAACATATAACTAAAATAATTGGTCATACAATCATGAGATAAAACATGCAGTAAAGTTATTGTAACCCTTCCAAAATGCAGCAGAGCTTTCCAAGTGAGAAAAAAAATTTACATCATAAACAATCTGATATTACATTCACATGATTTAGTCTATTCACTATCGTTTATTTTTATATAGCTTCTATCAACTAATCTTACAAAAGCTTATTTTCTACCTACTTCTTGTTAATTGAGATAAATGTTTACACATTTCATTGTATTTAGGTACAAGAGGGATACAAAAAAACAAAGTGAAGTCAAATGTTTAAAAGAAAATTACTACATGCTGGCCTATACACTTTCCATAACATTGCGAGATGCAGCTGTATAGGACAGTACTTCAAAAAATGAAAAGTATTGAAACATTCAAACCAATAACAACAAATATCTTTGAAATGGTTGATCTCACACACAAAGGAAAAGGAGTTAATTGAAATAAATTGTCTATTTTAAAGAGGTTTACATTTTTTGTGCAGTAAATGTTTGTCTATATTTTAGGATTTACCAGTTGTACAAAATTAAATGAAATTCCTTTTGAATGAAGAGGACTTTATTCAAGATATACATTTTATTTGCCATGTAAATATCATAAAGGGAAACAAAGCTCAAAAATTAATATTTCATTCATGTTAGTTTATCTGTCTCAGGAATAATTAGCAACACATGCAGTCCCGCCATCCTAAGTCAATGGTTATTTTGTTACAGCATATTCCTCAATATACGTGTGATGTCATCAGATCACCCAGCTGTCCACCCATGATGTCTGCCTCTTATACCATGATGTCACTGTTATAATGAAGATATCTGAGGGCCAATCTAAATAACTGAAGGATATTTGAGAGACTTCAATAAACCTATATTGGAGCAGAAACCAAAGAAATATAAGGTCTTCCAGAGGAAAATATTCTACGTGTGGCACCTTGTCAGTGCTAAAGGGTTGGCCACACACCCAGAAGCTGAGTGGTTTCAGACAAAGAATAAGCATGAATTATAACATTCCCAGGTCATGATAATAATAGTTTATTGTGGAGTATACTAATATCACCAAGCTGCTGGCGCCAACTGATATAGGAATGACAGGCCTTTCTGTAGTCCTATCAGATAGACACAGATTCTGAAAAACATCCTGTGCACAGTTTCGTCAAGAAATTCACTTCTGATACAGATGCCAGTGAGATAGGTATCAATGGCATACTAAAGCAAAAGCACGAGATGAAGAAAGAGTAGACACCTGCTTCCAAAAAATAATTCATAGCCAAAAGGAACTATTACATGAGACAACAAAGCCCCATGGTCCTCTGGATGTTGGAATATAACTTCACCTCACAAATCAGTTAGAACAAACACTGGTTGTCTATTTACACAGTCCTGTCATTGACATTGAGATAATCAACTATGAGGCCGTTCTACCACTTGGCAGGTTCCATTACTTAGCAGCCATACTGACACAAAACAATGTCAGCAGCGTATCACTAATTACTTCAATTTTCCATGGACAGAAATTTCTAGAGTTGTGGAAATAAAGGATTCCATGTTTATAAAGGAGGCAAGGAACAAGATGTACACTTCAATTGAATTGCAAGTTCAGCTCTTGTTAAGTCTAATATTATATGAAGAAAGCTGAGTGCAAAGCTAGTAGAGCAAGCCATCGTTGTTGATATAGCAAATAACCACCTGGGGATTGCTTCAAGGCAGCATGACAGCAAGCCCTGCAGAATGGCATGGAAAGGCAGGTGATATGAGGTTGATATTAAGACATCAAAAGCAAATTTACAGGACCAGGCGCAGCATCAAATTATATTATAGGACTGGGAGCAATTGGTTACAGTATTCACTGATGCTGGTTACACAGTGTCATGTTTGCTATTTTAGATTCTTGTTTATTTTAGCAGTAGAAGTACCACTTTTAGGTGGTGACTACAATTTACACATGGAAACAGATTGTACATAAAACCTGGTTCACAATAATAGGAATATTACCAGAATGGGAACGATAGAGTTAATAGTATATTGGATCATATTGTGCATAGAAGAATATTCTGTCTCTCTAGTCACAAGCTTGTACAAACAAGATCAGAACAACAAACAACAGAAAGCAGCAAAGAAAAACAAGCTTTAATATGCACCAGTTAGTCTCAACATCTTAGGATTATACTTATCAAGAGAAAGCAGTAATAGTAGCAGCATGGTTTTTAGAACATATTTACTGTATCAAATTCAAAGTTGGTTTACCTGCAGTATGTTGGGTGAACTGCAAGCAAGTGAAGAAATATCATTGGACAGTTGTAAACAAATGACATTGCAATGCACAAATCAACTTTCCATGTTGTTATTGATTTGTCCTGACAGGCATTCCCATTTAAGTGGCACTGTGAACCAGCCTTACAATCATAGAGCACACCAGAGAACTGTTGCTCTGTGGCATAGAATATGGCCTCTACAAGTTTACATATTTAGTTGGAGGAATGAATGAATAAACTTTATTTGTACATGCTTTATGCATAATCCTTTTTTACAATATTCCACTGTAAGCTAACTTAACCTATGTACAGATTTTCTTGCCAGCTATGTTCTAACCATACTGCTCATTTTGCCTGGACCCTGGCCTTATGGCTCAGCTGAGCAGCCCTTGCTACCTTTAATCATCTATGATCCATCCTTTCCCTCCTCCATTTGCCCTTCTACCTCACCTCACTTATCTCTCTTACTTTTCTAATCCATTTCTCCTTTACTTTCTTTAAGAACTACCACATATTCTTATTTTTTTTATTCTTCTTTTCTTGTTAACATTTTAATTGCTACTATTTTTCCATCCATTTTTCCCATTTTTCCTCACATACTTTTTGTCTCCATTCTGCTAATTCTTTGCATTCTGTCATATAATGCTCTGTGCTTTCACTACCTCCGCATAGTTCACAAATTCCGCTTTTTCTGCCTCTTAGCCCTCTCAGGTTACATTGATCCTGTTCTCATCCATGCAAACACTTCTTTTTCAGCTCTATTACAATAATCCACATACCCTTCTCTTACCCATTTCCTTTTTACTAATCTATAGAATCCTAGTGATTTTTTATTCTCTAAGCTTCCCCAAATCTCTTGTCTTTCTATGTCCTCCACTCTGTTTTGCTGTTACCCAGAAGGCGTTGCTATTTCTTTCTCCTGCTCTCCAAATATCTCCCATTTTCCTATCTTCTCCATAATTTTTTCTACCCCTGTCCACCAGCTATTTTTATTTTTCGTACTCTTTTGTTGCTTCATATGTATCTTTAAAATTTCCCCTTCATCTAGTTGGAGGAAGAAGATGGAAGTTACTCTATTTAATCCTTAAGGCAGTAGCGAGAACAGAAGATAAAACTAGGTATATCAATACAAGCATGAAACAAGAATGGATGCCTTCGAAAGCCAATTTTTAATCTCATTTGCTTCTATTTCCTGCCTAAGTAATGAAATAGTGTTTAGTAGGAGGCTGTATAACCCTTTTCCTATGTATTTTGTTTTCTCTTTCCTCTTTATGGTTTCGTAAATGCAATGTGAAGAATAATATACTGTGCAAAACAGCTTGTTTCGGTACAAGCATATGCATAAATTAATGCATTAATTAATTACTTTTCCCTCAGTAAGAAGATGCATCATCATTATTTGTCTAAAGTTTGACATATTTATGTTAACATTTTTTTCTTTTAATATCTTGTATGTTTGTGGATCTTAATATGATTATGTGTAGCAAAATTATTTTTAAATCATTATGTGTACTATGTAACTTGCAAAATTATTTTTACATTATTATATATAGTATGTAACCCTGATATGTTTTATGGGCCTCCAAGACCACCAGTGAGCTTTAAATATATGCTTTCCATTTTGCTCTTTCCATTTGATAAAAGATAGCTAAATACAAACCTCAACTCAGCCATTTTGCAAATATACCAATATACCACACTTTTAACTATCGTTTTAACAGGGGAAAATTTTAATCTTTAGTACAGCATTTACTATTCAAAGTATCAAAAGTTAAGGTAGATGTCTGCTGTTGACAAACTGGAAGTTACTAATTTGACCATATCAAAAAGTTTATAAATACTGCCCTATGTTTTGAAAACTTGAAATTAAAATGCTTTCACAAAGAATGCTAAAAATTACAATATAAAAGTTTTAATCAATAAGTATTAAATATACCTGTGTTCCTATTGACCAATAAAACCAACCAACATAACTGGGATGTCTGCAATAACTGTAAACACCATGAGTAACCAGCTGATGTCCTTCCTCTCGAACACTCTGTACAATATGATTGAAATTTGCCCTGGCTGTAAGCATGGCCAATTTTCGTAGTGTTTCACCACTTATACACAGCAACAGTCCTACCAAACTGATTACCCACATTTCCTTGAGCCCTGAAACAGCAAAAATGATATTCATAAGATCTTTTGGGGAAAAGAAGGTAAGAAGAAAAAGAAAAGGAGGGAGGGAAGGAAGAAGATAGTTTTATGTAAAATTCTATTTTGCATTTTTATAGCAAGTATGCATACCCTGGCATACATGCTACTGTGCTTTTACGCTGCTGGCATATCTGAGCATTACTAGTATTGCTATATTGGTACTAAATGCTTATATTTGGAATAAGTTTAACTAAATATCAACAATACCAGGGAATTTCAACAATTTATTTAGATAAAACAAAAAAGAAAATGAATAAAATTGGTTTTAATATATGAAGTACAGTACTATAAAACAGAGTGCAGGTATTAAAAATAATAGTTTTCTTCCTGGTGTAGAGGTTATCACACTAACCTTTTTTGGGTTCAAACCAGCATTGAGGAATTGACTTCCTTTGCAAGTGTAAAAATGCTTAACAGGGTTTCCTTTGGAAGGGGAGTAAAGCTATTGATCCTGTGATATTTATTTACACGTAAAAGTATCTTATACACATCATCCTAGCACCCTACAACAAATATTTTGTTAAGAACATCACATTCAAAAACAGATAAAATACTGGGTGAAAAGAAACTGTGTATCTACAAAATAGAATGTGCAAACTGAATAAAATCTGTGTGGGAAAGACAGACACACTTGGGCACCAGATTTAAAGTGTGTGCCAGGCCTGGGTGAGGTGATGCGGGTGTTGGCACTTGTGTCTGCATTTTGTGAATTGGAGCTTGGTCCCATGTCTTGGCCCTCCACAGATCTTCCACACTGCAAAGGACTGCCCCTAGTGATGCCCTCTTTGGCCGCCACTCAACGGTTCCTTTTCCAGTATAAAAATCCTTAACAGAATTATCTTTGGAAGGGGAGTAAAGCTATTGGTCCTGGATGTTTATTTACACGTAAAAGTATCTTATATACATCAACATAGCACCCTACAACAAATATTTTGTTAAGAACATCACATTAACAACAAAGATAAAATAATGGGTGAAAAGAAATCTGGCATCTACAAAATAGAATGTGCAAACTGTAGTAAAATCTATGTGGGAAAGACAAAGAGACACTTGGGCACCAGATATGAAGATCATTGGAAACATATACAATATGAACATGTAGATAAGTCTGCAGAGACCTATTTCTGGGACAAAAACCATGAAATTACACAAAAAAGCTACAGTTATTAAAATCTGATAAAGGCATAGAGTTGAATTTTTGCAAAAACATTTACCTAAAAAATCTGAGTGTTGCATTCGCATGACTTTTTCTACTCTAAACTATTTTTACTAACCAATTGTTTTGTTTATCCTTGTCAACTAAAATAAACTTTCACTACACTCATTCTAGGTATAAGAATAAACTAGGCTACAGCAATAGTTACATTTTCAAAAAGCGGATCACTATGTAGTGGCTTTGAAATTTCATGCTTTTTGCATGACCATGAGAAAAAAAAAAAAAAAAAAAAAATAACTTACCATTTAAAAAATATAAGCATTTGAAAATTCAAACTAATAACAAAGAATATCATGAAAATGGTTAAAGTCATAATAAATTTTATTTGACAAATTGATGCATTAATGAGATCTATATTTTGTTTAGAAGATTTTGTCTAGCTCTTACGGTTTACCAATTACACAAAAGTCATACAGAATGAAGAGGACTTCACAGGCTATTACCACATAATTCAAGATGTACATTTTATTTGTCATGTAAATGTCTTAAATATATGGTATTTTAATAATCAAAAATTATTAACAGCCATTTTTGAGAAAATCATGCATTTTTTCATGTAAAAGATAGTTTGGGGTGGGAGGATTTTCTTCAAAATATTTGTTGCATTTTTGGAAGAATATGAACTTAAATATAAAGTTAGGTTAATATATGAAAAAGAAGCTAGAAACACTGATGTGTTTTTTTAATTTACTTAAGGTGAGCCGGAATTAGTCACGCTAATATCACTTTTAAGTTTACTCATTTAACATTTGTTCCCATCCTCAGAAGGTGTCCGACTGGCCTGTGCTGGGTTTCTGTGGTGTTGATTGTCTATTGTGGTGGTGAAATGTACTTCCATAGGGGACTTGGTGGCAGCAAATCAAAATTCATTAACTGTGGGTTGTGTTTTAAAATGAAGATCTTCTCCCATGTGTCTAATTCTGTTGCATATTTGGCCAGTTTGATTAGTGTGATGTTCGGTTTGATGTGGTTGGTTGTCCAGAAATGGTGTGAGACTGCAGATTTGTCCATTTGTTTGTATTTTATGCATCTCATATGCTCCTTTAGCCTGGTTTCCAGGTTTCTTTTTGTCTTGCTATATACATGTACCCTATTGCAATCAGAACAGCTGGAATCTACAAAATGAACTGTTCTGATAGCAATAAAGTATATATATGCAACAGAATTAGACACATGGGTGTAGATCTTTATTTTAAAACACAAACAACAGATAATGAATTTTGATTTGCTGCCACTAAGTCCCCTATAGAAGTACATTGCACCACCACAATAGATAATCAACACAACGGAAACTCCAACACAGGCCAATCAGATGCCTTCTGAGGATGGGAACAAAGCATTCCCCAAAACATGTTAAGTGAGTAATCTTAAAAGTGATGTTAATGTAACTAATTCCTAAATTAAGTAATGTACAAAGTTAGGTATTTATCAAAATTTTCGTTTTAGAGTTATGCTGCTCACAGACATTTGTACTAGGACCTTTTTTCTAAAAATGCTTTTTTGGGTTTAAGGGGTCTCAAAACATGCATTTCTGGTGCAATATCAACATTAAAATTTTTGAGGAATACAATACCTACTTCCTGTACTTACTGTAAGCAAGTAGAGAAAGCAAAAAACCTGATGAAGGGAAAAAAACTTGACTCAGCACTTCAAAAAATGCATGATAAAAGTACTGAAGAGTTCAAAACCAATAGCAATGAACATCTAAAAAATCGTTAATAATGGCCCCTCCCAAAAAGAGAGGACATAAATCGTGTTTTTTAATGAGATCTGTATTTTTTGTTTGATAAGTGTTTGTCTCTCTCTTATAGTTTATCAGTTGTACAAAATTCATTTAGAATGAAGAGGATTTCCCAGGTTATTTGCAGAAAATGTTTTTAATTTGTGTGCAAATATCTTAAACATATGCCACTTTAATACAAATTACTAGAGCCAGTTTTAAGAAGGGGGAAGGGGGAAAGAGAAAAACAAATTCCCATGTAAAGGGAATAAGAGGATAGAATTATTGCATAGAAGGTACTGTGCAGGTGCAAGAGAAAGTAATAAAATCTACTGATAAAGGCACACAGTTGGATGTTTGGGAGGACTTATATACAAACTCTTGTGTTAACATCACATGACTTTCTCTACCCACTCTTCAAAACTGTTCATGCAAAAGCTTATCCTTCTATACTTCTTGTTATTCAAGATAAACATTTGCAGACATGCTTTTATTATACATTTCATTGCAGGTAAAACAGGGATACAGGAGGGTGGACAATATTCAAAATCTTTAAAAGGCTGGTCACTATATGCTGGCTTTGAAATTCCAATCTCTGGGGGAGGGGCAGGGGGGAGTGTCTTGGCACCTGTGAAAAGTATAAATATTTGAAAATATATTTGAATTTTTTTTGGGGGGGAAGGGCTAAACCGTGTGTTTTAAATGATATCTACATTTTTTTGTGTAGTAAGTTTTTGTCTAGCTCTTACTGTTTAGAAGTTTACACAATTATACACAACTCATTCAGAATAAAGGGACTTCACAGACTATTCTGAGAAAATTCAAGATATATATATATATATATATATATATATATATATATATATATATATATATATATATATATATATTGCGACGGTATTACTTATAATGTTTGTTACTTGTGATGTTTATGTATGTGTGTTTACTTCACGCGTTGCCATCTTGTGACGTCATTCATTTGTTCGGTTTGTAGCTCCATCTTGTGTTAGCAATTTGCATCAGTGTTAGTTTTTTGTTTGATTTCATTTCAAATGTCCTCCGGCTAGCTATTATCCTGTTGGCTTGGGTCGAACATGTGTCTCTATACAGGTTGTGAAACGGAAAGGAATCTTTTATCCAAAAATTACACTGATGAAGAAATTTGTTTTATAATTTTTATTGTCGAACACGTTCACTATCACTTTTACATATTGATTTAGATACTCGCCAAACTGAAACTGTTATAATAACTTCTTACTGATCACTTTTAATTCACGTACTTCAACTTTGTGTATAATTAACTTTATAATACTTTAGATTTTCGTAACTTGTGAATCTATAGCCGACGTATCTCATACAAATATTTTGACGAACTGACGAACTTAAGACGACGTGTATTGCACAAAGAATTTTGATGAACTGCCTGAATACGACGTATAATGTATGAATGCTTTCGGCGAACTGAAGGACTGACTGACGACGTGTAATGTGCTAGGAATTTTGATGAACTGCCCGCGATCTACCTCTGACTTGGCTTATTTATACTCCTTCGTCCAGATACGCCTAAAGATTATAAATGAATTACTATTGGCTAATAAAACGCGCCAACATTAGCGTCTATTTTAATATCCAATGAAAACCACGAATACATATGCTTTTAGGGAAACATTCCTGAAGGTTCTCAATGGAAAAAACGCGCGAACATTACGTAACTTCCTTGTTTCCAATAATGATAAACAGCTCACCCCCCCTTGCTGCATTATTGCGTTATTATTGACAGTTTCAGTAAGGCCCTAAAAACTTATTTCCCAATAATAATTACAATTGATAAACATCTGAAATCAATGTCACATAAAAATGCATATTCATATTACAACCATTATTTACATTTAAGTAATTTGTGATACAAATTACTGCATCATATGCCCCACTAGAAACATAATTATAAATATTTACAACTTGTTTGGAAATTTTATAATTGTGTTTTTAGTCTCCTAAATCTTGGAACACACGCTATCACTTTCACTTTACACGCATTTAACACACGACATTTTTTTTTTTTTTATCTTGCCACTACTTACTGGCTCTGGTTTAATTAATTTAGATATTAATCTGACATCACAAAATTTTCTTTATAGCAAATACTGTACCCTAAATTATTTAATTACTGTTATCAAATTGTTTACTTTCTTAAGTTGTTGACAAAAATTTATACATTTAAAATTTTTGTAATTGTTTAACATTTTTACCAAAATATTCACCCTCTACACAAATATTTACATCTCTTAAATCTAGGCACTGTTTCACATGTTCTATTTACTACATAAATATTTGTTTTTAATTATATTTACCAATTTTTGTTATTTTGTACTTTATCTTAGCAATACTCTTGGAATAGTATTTATGTACTTTTAATTTAATATCATATTAAGTTTCAATCTTTGCATTCTTAATTTTCAAATGTTGTTACAGTTACTAAAAATGTAATTTTTTTTTTTTTAAACATTTCTCTTTTCTTTTTTTTTTTTTTTATAATTTATTTCTCTTTTCAAATGACATATATAAATAGTTAACCCTCTTACGTTCCAATACATTTCTCTGCAAGTCATCTTTAACTATCCAGCATTTACTTTACATCTCATTGCTATTTACCCTCCTGGATCAAATTGTGTGTGGCTAAACATTACTCGTAGCCGTATCCTAACCTTCAAATTGTTGTTCATGAATAACCTCTTGTATTCATTTGAAATTTCATCACATGATAACATTTGAAAACAATCTAAAGCTTCCTGAACAATACATCTTTTACCAACTTTCATTTTCAATTCTTCTGCTATCCTTTTAATCTGAGAATACTCTGACAAATCTGTACTAAACTGTACTGGACTGGAGTTTTCATTTTGAACATCTTGGTACAATTTATTTCTTTGCATTACTGTCTCATTCTGTATTTCTGATATCTCCCCTCTGAAATTAACCTGCGCCTGATTCACATCTACATTCATAACCTCTTTCATCTCTCTTATCTCACTTGAAATGTTACTCAATCTACTACCTGACTCGGTACATTCTACATCAACATGTTTACTTTTAGTGTTAACCTCACTTTTTTTGTTACCTATTTCCCTGCTCATGCCTAGCATTTTCTTTGAAATTTCTCCTGTCTCACTTGCTGTTACTTCCTCATTTTCATCTCTCATTTTTGGCATACTACTATCTAGCTTCATAACTTTCTTTTCAATTTCTTCACTGCTTTGATCTACTTTTTGCTCTAATATCTCATTACTCCTACCAATATTTTCAATTGATTTCCTGTTTTGTTCTAAGCTCTTACCAATATCTTCCTCAATTTCCTATGACTCCTTTGCATATCTTCCCTGTTTTGATCTATTTTCTTACTAAGATCTTCCCTTAATTTCTCATAACTCTGATCTATTTTTTTTTCTAATCTCTCACCAAAATTTCTCAACATTTCCATAATCATACTAGTATCAGAATTAATATTTCCTGCTGTTTTATTCTCACTTCCTGCACTAACATTTCCTCCCTCCAATTCTACATTGTTTGGGCTATTATCTGTAACCTGTATTGAATTACAGCTAACTGTTACATTATCTCCCTCCATAATTATTTCTTCAATATTATTAGTATCCATTATTTTCTTTATCCTACCACTCCTTAAGTACATTTGAAGGATACAATTTTGTTTTCTAAAAAAAAAAATTACAATACTCTGACCTTTGTGATGCTGTCTGTTGCTGTTACATTGATGTCCAGCTTCCTGCCCCTCTCTCCTAGATTATATGTCGCTTCTGCGTTGTGTTATGATGAGTCCACGTCGTTTTGTTGTCCTGTAGTTTGGAATCTGCGTCTTGTAGATCATTTCACTGCTGCATTCGTTCCACGTCCTGGTTCCTTTCCTGGTCACTCTGCTACTTTCCTGGTTACTTTGCTTCTTTCCTGGTCATCGTGCTCCTTTCCTGGTTACCGTGCCTCACGTTGGGCGCCAATTTGATGTCGTATTAATGTTATTTATGCTTGACATTATTGTAGCCCCACGTTGTGGTAGACAATTTGATGCGGTATTGATGTTTTACGTAATATGTTTTTACGTAAATGTTGTTAAAACTTGAGGATCTTATGTTGTGCTGCTTTTGTTTTGTTTGGTTACATAATTTTTAACTGCCCCACGTTGGGCGCCAATTTGCGACGGTATTACTTATAATGTTTGTTACTTGTGATGTTTATGTATGTGTGTTTACTTCACGCGTTGCCATCTTGTGACGTCATTCATTTGTTCGGTTTGTAGCTCCATCTTGTGTTAGCAATTTGCATCAGTGTTAGTTTTTTGTTTGATTTCATTTCAAATGTCCTCCGGCTAGCTATTATCCTGTTGGCTTGGGTCGAACATGTGTCTCTATACAGGTTGTGAAACGGAAAGGAATCTTTTATCCAAAAATTACACTGATGAAGAAATTTGTTTTATAATTTTTATTGTCGAACACGTTCACTATCACTTTTACATATTGATTTAGATACTCGCCAAACTGAAACTGTTATAATAACTTCTTACTGATCACTTTTAATTCACGTACTTCAACTTTGTGTATAATTAACTTTATAATACTTTAGATTTTCGTAACTTGTGAATCTATAGCCGACGTATCTCATACAAATATTTTGACGAACTGACGAACTTAAGACGACGTGTATTGCACAAAGAATTTTGATGAACTGCCTGAATACGACGTGTAATGTATGAATGCTTTCGGCGAACTGAAGGACTGACTGACGACGTGTAATGTGCTAGGAATTTTGATGAACTGCCCGCGATCTACCTCTGACTTGGCTTATTTATACTCCTTCGTCCAGATACGCCTAAAGATTATAAATGAATTACTATTGGCTAATAAAACGCGCCAACATTAGCGTCTATTTTAATATCCAATGAAAACCACGAATACATATGCTTTTAGGGAAACATTCCAGAAGGTTCTCAAGGGAAAAAACGCGCGAACATTACGTAACTTCCTTGTTTCCAATAATGATAAACAGCTCACCCCCCCTCGCTGCATTATTGCGCTATTATTGACAGTTTCAGTAAGGCCCTAAAAACTTATTTCCCAATAATAATTACAATTGATAAACATCTGAAATCAATGTCACATAAAAATGCATATTCATATTACAACCATTATTTACATTTAAGTAATTTGTGAAACAAATTACTGCATCAATATCTTATTTTAACCAAAGTGATTAAGAGCCATTTTTGAGGAAAAAAAACAAAAAAGCAAAAAAAAAGTAAACGTTTTCCATGTAAAGGGTAGTTTGGGTTGAAGGAGATTTTCTTGAAAATCTTGTTGCATCCTTTGAAAATGAACTTGAATAGCAAGTGTGGTATTTAATTGACTTTTTGATGCTGTTCTCTCTCTCTCTCCCCCTCTTTCAGATGCACACACAAGCACATGAGCAGATTTAAGGAACCTCAAAACGCATACTTCCAGTAAAATATCTTAATAGTGAATTTTTGGGTGGAATACAATAAATACTAATACAATACTTCCTCTACTTACTAGCTAAACAGTAGAGAAAGTAAGCATTCAAACCACTCCTAATGAACTTTGACATCCTGAAAGTTTATTTTTTTTTTAGGAATTATTTACCATACAGTAGTCAGCTATTCATAATTTTACTTCTCCATAAATCCACATCCTCTGCATCTTCATTTGTTAGTCCTCTAGACACCATGCTTCTTCGGACCCCATCCATTAATTGTTCTTTTGGTCTTCCCCATCCTGTTTCCTTCAGCTTCCCACTTCAGCACTATTCTTACTATACTGTTTCTCATTCTTTTCACATGGCCGAACCATTTTAATCTTCTCTATTCTATTATTTCCAACACATAAATTTTACATCCACGTTACTCAAATTTTTGTATCTCTAATTTTATTCCTTCCTGAAAATCGAGAAGCCCTCCATGAAAAATCCATCTCTGTTGTTAATAATTTTTTGTTTCTTTATTATTTGTTTTTAAGTTCCACTTATACCCCATCTTTACTTTACTACAATGGTCTTATTGGTAGCCTTTCCTTTGGAACATATTATATTATTGCCTACAAGCAATGGTGTTAACTCGTATTTGCTTGTTGTTGGGTTTCTAGTAAACTTTGGGTTTTAATCGTTAAATCACACACACATTCACACTCTCATACTTCCAGACTCTGGAAAGGATAGGGAATACTCTTGGCTAGAGAAAAATCCCCACCCCCAGCTTTTCAGCGCTCTAATAACGACTATTTTGTGTATTAATATACCGATTTAGGTGGAATCACGATTCATCCGAAAGAAAATTAGATTAGGATCCATTTGACCGTCATGTATCTGATTCAAAACCCATTCACAGAATCGCATCCTTAATGCAGGATCCTTGGTTTAAGTTCTTGCGCCACAGTAATTTTATAGGGCTTTAACTTGAGTAACTTTGTAGCCGTTTGAACAGAGCCATAGGAAATTTCTGTTTCTGGCAAAGACTGTTTTTCTGGGAAATTTCTGGAAAAGATGTCAAAGTGGTTTCCTAGGAAACCTTTCCAGAGAGTGTCCAATGTTATCTAGAGTTTCTTCTGTGAGTACTGTACATGGTTTCTTATGTTTCTCATCAAGAAGACTTCCCGTTTCATGTAATTTATTTGCTAATCTATGAATTGTAGTTCAACCTGGAACTTGAACATCAGGAAATCTTTCTTGAAATAATCTCCTTACAGCACTCGCATATTCTGTATGGACGTATGAATTATAAATGAATACTTTTTGGGGAACAGAATAGAGTAATTTCATTTAATATGCATTGTATTAACTAACAAACACGTCGGCTTCTGTGGTGTAGGTGTACCATGCTGTCTCTGGTTCCCGAGGTTGCAGGTTCAAACCTAGTGGAGGGTGATGGATTTTTTCGAGCATAAAAATCCTTAGCATGGCTTCCTTCAGAAGGGAAGTAAAGTCGGTGGTCCTGCGTCGTAAATTTACGGCATGAAAAGAACCTCAAGCATGATAAAGAGGCCTTTGAACAAAATTTCCAGTCTTTCACACCCAATATAGAATGGGATGCTAAGAATCATAGTAGTTAAAGAGCATCCATAAATAAACTCAATTCAATTCAGCTAACAAACACATGCAACATTTGTAAGAGTTCAACTCACACTGAATCCTTGTGCTTCACCGCTGGCTGGCTAAGAGCCATGAAACCTGTTTTACTCTATGCTGATCACCTAGTACTTAGAAATGATACATTATTTATCCACTGCAAAAATTATTAACATTGTATCTATGTAATTAAAGAATAAAGATAAAATTTGCAAAATCTAGTATTGTTTTCTTTGAAGAAATGCAGACCCCTTTATAACATTAATTTTTCTGAATCCCCAGAAAGCGTTATAAAGAGGTTTACTCTATTATTGCTCAGGGTATCTGTAACAATGAAGCTATTGACATGATACAAAGTTTGAACCAGCTCTGATTAATTACTTGGCTACTTCCAGAGAGAGTGAAAAGAAGTAGTTAATTTATCCTATGTCTATTTTAAGGCTTTCTACTGCTATAAAAAACAATACCATAAATTTCTGTTTCAATAAATTGAATCACTCATCTGCTTTCTGTGTGGCCCCAGGTAATGGACATTCATACTTATTTGTGCAAGCAAAGTGTAGTTCATCAGCTGCATAAACTTTGACAACTAAACAGAATTGTTAAGCAGTGATAAAATAAACATATCAAAGCATATAATGCATTCTCTGAACAAAAACAGTTTTCTACACACAGAGTGAACCAAAAGTTCTGGGAAAAATTAGAGGCCTAATATTACACAAGTATACACCACAACTGTCAGCTAAAGATGATTGAGGTTCTTCATTACAATGATGCAACATAGGTTGCCAACAACATAATTTCTACACATATACTGAGAAATAAAACTGGCAAATACTACAGTATGGCATAATGACTCCAAAGGAATACTATATGGCTGGTGAACATTGTAGCGGCAAAGACTAGAGCTGTAGTGTCCAGAAACTTGGTTATTAGTATCACATTAACATGAACTAAAGGATCATAACTACAATGTCCTCATTCCATTTGGTGTACCACTGGTTATAGGGATGTTGTAGAGAACACTTTGGCTTCTTTATGTAGCTCAGGCATTTGATCATTTAACTCCTGGTTCTGCCAAACCAAATGTTCATAGCCATTAGTGCTGTGTACACAAATTCATGTAAAAGATAGCTAAGTATAATTCCACACACCTCTGCAGTATCTATTCTGCATGTAGTATGCAAATGGGTCAGCAGAATGATGAAAGGATGGGCAAATGACAAGTTTTGTAAATCTCAAATGATTCTGGTGCTCTACCACCCATATAATACATGGTGTTAATTTCTATCCATGATTTCCTGCATGTCAATAGAGCAAGGACGACAACATTGTGGGCTGGTGATCTACCTTGAAACCATGACGCTCTCTACCTTGAAATAATGGTGATGAAGAGTGTGGAAAACAAAGCAAACCACAATCCTCTAGGTGTGGTTCAGTTGCTAACTAATACAACCAGTCTTCCCACTTTCCTCCAATCTAGTAATGAATAAAATTCATTCAAGTATGAATTCCTATCTAGGGGGACAGTATTAACCTCACCTCTAAGGTTGCTAGATGACATTGCATCAAGTATGAACTCCTACTGCTAGAGGGAGAGTGTTTAATTCATCAATGACCTCAATGACATCATTTCTTGTGGGGGAAATCGCAGATAAAAATTAACACAGTGTAGAGTCTGAAATTTTACAGTTATGTGCCACAGAGAAAAGTGTAAAGGGAAGACCGACTGATGGCCATGTAAGTATAAACCAATTATAGACGTACATGACACATCCTGATGATACTGAAGGCAAACATTTGATTTGATGGAACACTGATGTTAAGATTAACAATGCAGTTTTCATGAGCAGTGGACTGCTGCTGAAAGACATAGGGCAATAGTCACAGCTTCCACCATAGAAGAGGTCACTTTAATATGAAGATGATCCAATGTATCTTCTTCTTGTGCACTCAGATTTTGGAAACAGCAAATCATACAAGGGGGCAAGCAGCATTTCCTGAATGGGAGCATTTGGGATGGATGAGTGCATGGTACAGGCTGCTTGAGTCATAGGACACAAATGGTATATGATTAGTGCGCAGGCAGATGCATCATACCTTTAAGTTTTCTTAAGGTATATGTAAAACTAGAAAATTAGCTAATAAGTTGCAAAATGGATGACAAAACAAAACACAATGTGTGTAAGTGCGCGTGTGTGTACCAGCACATATATAGTTGATTTGCTTAAATTTACCTGGTATTTAGGATAGCAGACAATTCAGAAAAAAACATGGTAAGTTCCCCCCACCCTAGGAATAAAAACTTGAGATAATCATGCTATTATGGTCTGATTTTCAACATTTTAGGACTGAACTTAAAACTGATTAATTTTATAAAATAGTAACTGCCAGTCAATCCGAAGTACTGAGAGCATGGTGCTGCTGTTATGTTACACTAAGCTGTTTCATGTCTTCTGCAATTACATATTCCCATCAATTATTTTACTGTATGATGTTCTTCAGAATGCAGTTATTTGCATTAGAGTTAATATTTTCAACTGATACTAAGTTGTTGGTTATTGTTAGTTTTTGATCAGCAATTTCATTGTCTTGAAGGTCATATTTGTTCACCTATCTGTGCTGCTTGAGGTGCTATTAGAATTGAAACAATCAAGCTACACAGATCCCAACACACCAAATATTATTCTATGGTTATCAAAATAAGACTAGCTGATATGAGATGTGCAACTGATATTATGTGCGTGTCTTTTACAATTACTCAACTGTAATGATCATTTCAAACAGTGATTTGAATGATAATACAAAGTGAGTAATTCATCTTTCTGGCCAAACACTGTTAAGCTTTTCTGAGTAAGGCTAAAAAGCACTTGCCTGAACAAGAATTGAACGAAGGTCCACAAGACAAGAGTCAGACATGCTAATCACTACATCATGATGATGGATTGTTGTTTGTTTGTGTTTGTGTGTGTGCATGTACTCAAAGAAGACTATGATGGCAGCAATATGCAGTCCGGTGGTTGGTAAAAAATGAGAAAGTCTACCTCAAAGATAAGCAGATCGGTGTCAGCAATGGCTAATGTAGTACGATGGCAAAGGCAAATATATTCTGCTATTGGACACAACTCTTCTGAGGCTGTAAGTTCCTTTCATCTTGGCAGGCATCTCAGGTAGACAGAGGCCAGTGTCCATGGCAAATTGAAACTTTAGTCCTGTCATCTGTAACAAAAAGGCATTAGTTAAATGGCACGCATTCATTTGCTGCCTCTAATAGTTGCCTTCATCATTTTCTTGTACTTCTTTTTAGGGTGGGGAGCAACTGTGCTGAGTTGTCTTAAAAGTGATGGTGGTTATCAGTAATAGTTATAACAGCTGTAGCCTCATAATAGTGTAATCATCTTCAATGCTGCTACTACTGCATTAGTTGAAGAGTCTGCTTTCAGTTGGTCAGTAATATTCAGCAATCAGTTTAGCTAACACTAAATGTCAGCTGCAATACGACATTATATTATGTTATGAGTGATCAGAGCAGATGATTCATTTGAATGTGATAAAGAATATTTGCCCCATGATCCAAGAATGATGCAGCAAATATGTCCAACTTCTATTTGCTCTCAGCTATGATATTACCAGACAAGGTGGAAGTTGAGCTTACTTAGACTGTGAACTGATGACCAGCAAATACTGCAAAAGGGATTAATTAGCAGATTAATATACAGGAGAGGGTAACCTCAAAACACATTTAGAAAGAAGAAAGGTGAACATAGACTGGAAGATGAACTACAAAATTAGGATGTGTGACAAACTCTGAATGGTTTGGTAACAATATGCAACAACCTTGCAACAATGGTAATTACAACATTGAATAGTGTATTATGAAGTAATGAAATTAAGAAACAGACAGATTTATTCTACCATGTATACTGGAAATAATATTGATGTTTTGGAGAGGAGGGTGTTTGTGAATAAATTAAAAATGGAGATAACCAACTGCTGAAGACATGAATCACCTGAAGTGCAACTTAATATCAAAAATACAAAGGATAGGAAATGACAAGATCAGACAAAATATGGATGTAGAAGAAACAGTGAAAAATGCTTATAATATGGTTGCATTGGTATAAACATATATAAAGATTGCAATCAGAAAGGAAACCAAAACTAATTTTTTATAATTTTATTCACGTCTTGTGTGAAAGAACAATTAATTCCCTAATTTTTTATGGGCTATCACCTGGGGGGGGGGGGGGAAGAAAGGCTATTCCAGACTTAGTAGCGAGAAGAACATTCACAGAATTGAGAGAACATGCAGAAGACAATGATTGGGAAGACTGGGCACGATGAAGATCGGAACTACAAAGTAACAGAAGTTGGAAGTAAAGTAAGCAACTAAGCAGAGCATCATTCTTTCCGATGCCAGGACACTGTGCTCTACTAGAAAATTTCATGCTTTTGCTGTTTAAGGCTCGTTTCACACTGGGACACTGGTTACCATTGCTAGTGACAGCCACTGGTGATTGCAGTGAACACTCCTAGGTCACTGGTGTCGGACACTGCAAGTATTGCCAACTGATTGTTAGTGAAGTGGACTCAAGTGAGGAGAAACTTTTATTGTTAGTACTTCTACGCAGAAGGAGGAAGGGAATGAAGAGAAAACATTCATTACACGTACATCCACTGCTGCATGATCAGCTGGAGAAAGAATTGTTTTACACTCTGTATGACGATCTGAGACAAGATAGGAATTTTTTTCAACATTTCCGAATGTCAAAAACTTCATTTTATGAACTACTAGGAAATGTACTAGGAAGGCTATCCCAGCAGAAGAAAAAATTGATATCCCATATAGCAGGATGAGTTTATACCTAGCCTATAAAATCTTCCATGTTAATCAAATCTAAATTCATGACTACCATAATGTAGGTACCACTGTGGTCGAGTATACTACAAAAATGACTGCCTGTCTGAAAGACTTTGTTTTTGTTGGCAAATCTGGAAGGCTGTGTCTGTGATCAGTATCCTAGTGTGAACACTCCAATTCAAACTAATGCATGTATGGTGGCGACTGCTCTGAACACAGTGACCTTGTACATCACATGTGACAATGGTGATACACTGCTGTGTCACAATGACTGGATGAGGCAGTGTAGTGTTCCCGGAGTGAATGCTCCAATTCAAACGAATGTATCTCTATCACTGACCATCACCAGTGTCCCAGTGCGAAACGAGCCTAATAGTTTCATCTGGGTTCTGTCACCACTATGTAGGTCAACAGATAACAAATGCTGCAGAAATCACATTCAGTGATATCAGTTTGTAATCTTTTGGTTTCCTTCTTGAGAAGCTCATTCTTGTAGTTGCATATTTCTCACTGATCCCTTGGAATTTATAATTATTGCGTATTATGCATGTGCTGAGGGATTCAATACATCTCTAAAGTGTTAGATACAACAATAACAAATTTTGGTTTTGTCTAATTCAACGAGCACTGTGTTAACAGTGAACTTGAACAATAAATTTATGCACACCAAATGTGCTCATGTTGTCATTTGCTGTTGCTGAAGCAAGCATTGTATTTGAGCTTCATTCCAGCCCTTTAAAACGCACTTATCATTTCAACATACAACTGCTAATGCTACCATAGTCTAATGTACGAGGATCATTCTCAAACTAGCACATCCCATTTTTTTTGTGTTGACTTCGAGAGTCCGAGCCAGATTATGTTGATGTAGTACTAATTATTGAATCTTCTCGCTAATGTTCTGCTGGTTTCGTTGTCTTGTGACAGCAGCAACAGCAACAAGGGAACATTCTAAAATAGTGTCTGACATCAAGGTGCATATAAAACAGAGATATCATTGAATTTCTTACTGCTGAACAAATTGTACCAATTGAAAACCACTAATGCTTGCTAAAGATGTATGTAGACGATACAGTAGATGTAATATGGGGTGGTGGGTATGTCATTTCAGTAGTGGTGACAAGAATGTGCATGACAAGCATGCCCTGGTTGACCCTGCTCAGCTGCCATCCCACATAATGATATAATTATGCGGGTTGATATAATTGATCCACTCATCTATGATGACTGGTGGATTAAAACTAAGGAATTGTGTGCGCAGCTGAATGTCGACTGTAGTGCCTTAGAAAAGATGTTCGCAATCTTGATTATCTCAAAGTGTGTGGGAGATGAGTCCTGCAGATGCTTACCAAAGACCCCCCCCAAAAAAAAAACATGAAATGGAAATATCTCAAGACCTGCTGGATCAAAACAAGGCTGAAGATGACAACTTTCTGAACATCATCATCACAGGAGATGAGGTGTGGTGTGACCACTAAGAGGCAGAAAGTCCATGGATGGTGACATGCGACTTCCCCAAAACAAGAAGTTCAAGAGGCAGCCATTTACACGCAAAAAGATGTGCAGTCTTATGGGATAGGTAGGGTGTGGTTCTTTAGAATGCCTTGGAGCCTAAAGCAACTGTCAATTCAGAACACTACAAGATGCTGAAAGCTCGAATTTTCAGAGTCAGGGCAGAGAAGAAGACAAATTTCTGCTTGCAACACAATAATGCCACACACCACACCAGTTTTGCGACTATGGAACTCATTGCCAAATTTGGCTGGACTGTCCTACCACATCCACCATACAATCCTGATTTAGCACCTTCAGATTTCCATCTCTTTCGGCTATGAAAGATGGACTATGTGGCCAACATTTTCCAGGCTCAAATGCTGTCATCAAAGCTGTTGGCTAGCCTAGCTGATTCAGGTTTTTACGAGAGCAACATGCAGGTTCTTATTCATCGTTGGCAAAAGTGCATATTGAATGGTAACTATGTGGAAAAATGACAGTATGTAGCTGAAAGCTTGCTCTATTTAACTGTGTTATTGTGCTTTCTGTGTCTGTTGTGGTTTTCATGAAAATAAATAGGAGACACTAGTTTCGGAATGACCCTTATAACTTAAATTGTGAAGTTACAGTTGCCTTTCCATTAAATCTATCAATTATGCCACAGAGATATTTCAGTAATATTACAAACTTTCAAGAATGACGGAGAGGGCAGAAATATAAATTAAGATAAGAAACCACGGTCCAGAAACATGTCAGCAATAAGTTATAAGCAGACACCGGAAGTTTAGGCATTATAAATCATTAAAATGGGCACGTAAAAAGGCATTAGAAATAGCTAAAATAGGCAGGAAAAAAGACATAAATACTAAAAAAGGCAATAAAAGGCAATTAGAAAAACCCATTTATTTTTATAGATTACACTATTCAATAACTTGATCGTCATATTTTAAGGAACTTCAAATTTTTAAACAAAATGTTAGTGTTATAATTGACACAATCATGAAATACTTTTTTAAAAGGCCTGTGTATTGCAATGCCTTATTCGTTGCACATGACAACCAAATGCTTAAGTTCTCTGGGGTCATGTTGAGTCTCCTGTCAGATAACACATTTTTCATATGAGAAAATGACCTCTCAACATTGACAGAGGTTATTGGAGCAAATCTAAAACATAGCATCATTGTAGGATCCATTTCAACTGCAACAGAATTGTCGCCTTGAAGAATTTTTGAAATGTTTCTAAGTTTATCCAGATCACAATTTTTTGATAACACATTTTTACACTTTTTGCTAACTAATGAATCCCATTTCCCTGATACACTGTCCAGTCTTTGCACTGCATCATCCACAATTTTCACTGACTTCGTTAAAGGTTGTCCTCTTTCTTGAAGCTGGCAGATCACTTGTGGCAGGAACCCAAACTCGGCCGCAATGAAAGTTAAGTCATTTTTCACTTCCGAAGAGTTGAGAATTGGCTGCTACAATTGAAGATGCTTCATCCTCCAGAGCGTTCATCACCTTAGTTATACTCTGGAAATTTGAAGCGTAATGAAGTGCTGCTGAGATCCATGTCCCCTATCTCGTTATGATATGTTGGGGGGGGGGGCAGAGGTACATCTGGTGCAATGGATTTAAATGTCAGGATTCTTGATGGGGCTTTCACAAAGATCTTCTTAATATTGAAAATCAATCTGTCAACATCCAGAAACAAGCATCGTATCTCTTCTGACACCCTGTGAAAGCCATGTGCTACGCAGGTCACGTGAAGCATGTTTGGAAATAGCATTTTTAAGGCTATTCCAGCCTTTTTCATATATGGTGCAGCGTCACTGATGAAAAGTAAGATGTTGTCGTATTGAATCTCTTCAGGCCACAGCAACTTTAATGAACTGGTAAATAAATGTGTGATAGTTGAATTGTGAACTTTCTCAAGACACTCTGTTGTAAGCAGGAATGGTTTCATTGATTCATCTTCTGTAGGATGTAATGGTCCAATAACAACATTGGCAATGAAACGACCCATGGTATCAGTTGACTCGTCGATAGAAATCCAGATCATCTTATTTTTCATTTTATCTTTAATGATCATTGTGTCATCATAATATTCAGTTAAGTAACATTTTCGCAAACTTGACTCGCTAGGTACAGGTTGGTTAGTATACTTCTCCAAAAACTGTGATAATGTAGGATTCTGTAATTTCCACAAAGGGATTCCGGCGCTGAGGAAAGCTTTACATAAGTCAAATGCAAACTGGGATTTTCGACTTGATGTTGCAATTACTGTTGGAAGCAAAGAAATCTTCTTCCCAGTAGCCTTGGAAGGTGCATTTTTGTGTTTGATTGTGCCGATATGCTCTGATATAAAATACTTCTTTTCGTAGTTCACTGACTGCTCGCATATTTTGCTTGTGAGTACTTTATCATCAGTACAAAATACGTCAGATCCAAAAGTATTAACATAACTTTGTAATTTACTGCATAAAGAAACACTGAATTTCAGCATTTTACTGTTAGGTACAACAACGTCGCAATGAAAACTGAAAGAAAAACAAAGTTACACCCACACTCATTATTGCCTTTTAAAATAAACACAAGTGGTAATTCAAAAGCTTTCTGTTATCTATACATTTGCGCAGCAGCATTCATTGTTGCAAAGAAAATATTGAACTGAATGAAGGACTCCTATATTGTCTGCAACTTAAAAACAATAATATACATTCGGCGAACTAACTTTCATTGTTAGGGACTAACAGTTATTGAAATAAAATGTACCTGAAGGAAATGTTTAATAAATAATAAAATAAAGGCAACAAAAAGCATTTGTTTCGTAAAATAGGCCTTTATATTTAAAAAGGCAGAAAAAGGCAACATAAAACTGTGGCATTTCAATCATAAAGGTATAATTCGTAGAGATTCACTTTCAAATTGAAGATAGATTTGACATATTTAAAAAGACATTCTGCCTAAGTTCCGGTCTCTGGTTATAAATAAAAATTATTTTTGAGATACCTGTTAAGTGAATGCAACTCTTAATTTTTCTGATTTAATAACTTTACCATGCAAAGATTTTACAATCTATGAAACATTTGCAACAGTTGTTAAAAACCTCCATACCCTCCTCAGTTACAATGCAGGCATGACATCATATCAAGTTTTGCAGATTACATTCCTGAAGTTAATTGAACACAGACATATCGGAATTTTATCAGAAGATCCTGAAAAGTATTTGCATTTATCTTGTACATGATATAAAACATCACTAGAAAAATCAAGAGGGGACAAATATGAAGGATGAGCTGGTCAAGAAACAGGACCTTCTCTTCTTATTAACTTTTTCAGGAAAAAAGCAATCACTGTGCTTCATGTGAATAGTGAGCTGGAGCCCTGTCTTGTGGAACCCACATGCACTGACAAACCATTGGTGGGGTATGTTCAATTAACTGGGCGGATATGTCTCTTACAAACACTGGTGCACTTAACCCTTTTGCTGCCCAGGTAAGATGCTGTACTATTGCTGAAACTGCCAGCCTTAAGTAAGACAAAATGTAAGGTTTGCAATCACTTCAATTTTGGAACTATTGAGTTGATATTTTTTGTGATGGCTCTAGTATTTTCACACTTCCATGAAATGTTAAGAATGTCTTTCAATCCTATGTATTAACATTTTTTTTAAAAATATACATTTGGAGTTTCCTGAGTTAACTTTGGTATGAGGATGAATCAAATATAAATCGGATTTTAAATTAGCAACTGGTTGTGAATTGAAATGGGTGGAGCTTTGAGATGTTGGCGGGGATGTCTGGAGTAGGGATCATGATGTGTCACACACCACAGAGTGGCCACTTGCTTCAGTATGCCATGAGTGAGCAAGAGGTACACATGTCTGTTGAGCAACACATCATTATCAAGTTTCTGGCAAAAGAAGGCACCAAAGCTTTGGAAATTTTGAGGAGGCTCCATGCACAGTTTGGGGAAGCAACCCTTTCAAACAACCAGTGGAAGATGAGCCCTATCAAAGATAACCACAGACAAGCATCACTGCAGACATTTGTGCTGTACATGACCTTAATGAAGAAGTGGTGCATAACAATTTCGAAATTGCTTCACTCATAGGAATAAACTTTAGAAGTGTTCAATTGTCTACCAATGCAAGGTCACTCAGTGCTGTCTTAACACAGGAAAAACTGGAGGAAATACATTGTGCATTGGACACCTTTGGAACATTCTCCTTACAGTCCAGTTTTGTCACCCTGTGATTACCATTTGTTTGGGCCACTGAAAGAACAGCTGGGAAGAAAGCGATTTAATGATGATGATGCAGCAGTAGAGTACCTGCACAACTGGCTGCACCATGTTCTTTCTTCAAGGACAGCATTAAAAAGTCGCTAATTCAATGCCAAAAGTGTGCATCAGATTCCGAAGACTATGTAGAAAAATGAGGTGGTGGTTTTATTATTGTTGGTGGATTCAATTAAAATAAAAAATAATTCCAGTTTATATTTGATTCACCCTCGTACAATAAATATAGTAAAAAACTAATGTTGATGTTACTGTTACATTTATTGAATTATATTGCCTTAAATTCAACATTTTGAAGTTTCTATGTTTAAAATTGTTGCAATGGAGAAAGATGTTTGTACACACTGCATGCATGCTTTGAGCCAGTCTTTTCTTGCAACTCAAAAGGGTAGCCAGGTGAAATGTCATGTTATTTACATCTTGCAAGTTTATCTAATTTTTACTTTCATCCTCTATAATACTACCTACAGGAGACTGTGTAGGTATTATGGGGTTGTCTGTCTACACATCACTATTAGTTCTATCATCACCATTATCAACATCACTAAAAGAAAAGCCACTGCAACTATCGCTTTCCAGCAATGCTCCCTCAGTTTCTTTCCCTGGCTCGTTCTTGTTCCAACATGCCATTCTTTGTTGCACAGTATGCAAAAGCTGCAATAAATTGCTGTAAACTCAAGGAAAAAACCAAGCCCAACATAAAATACACACCACATACTATTTTTACTTTCTCTACTACGTACAGTAAGTAGGGGAAGTATTTCATTCCACCCAAAAATTTGATACCGAGATTTCACCAAAAATACATGTTCTGAGGTGCCCTGAATCCAAATAAAGCATTTTTGGAAACATGTCCATGTGTGTGTCTGTCTGTGAACAGCATAACTCAAAAATGAAAAGTTGGATAAATACCAAACTTGGTATTTGAGTTTAGTATCTTCCAAGGATACGATACAAAGATTTTCAAGAAAATCCCCCACCCCAGACAACCCTTTACGTGGATCATCTTTCGAAAATTTTGATTTTGTCAAAAATGGCCCTAACAATTTTGATTAAAATATAATATGTTTAAGATATGTTTAGGCAAAAGAAATATATATCTTGAATTTTCTGGGAATGTCCCCAAAAGTCCTTTTCATTCTGAATGATTGGTAAACCTTAAGAGATAGACAAAATCTTACTACACAAAAAATGTAGATCTCGTTAGACACAATTTGTCACATAATTTTTTTTTTTGTCCCGGGTGAACCATTTCTGATATATTCCTTGTTATTTGTTTGAATTTTCCAATACTTTTACTTTTTCTCAAATGGGAATTCGTTATTCGTTTTTTCTATGTCCTGGACATACGAAGAGAATGAAATGCTCCACATAGCAACCAGCTCTTAAAAGATTTGACTATCACTTAAAGCCTAACATATTCCCCTTGCACCTACAAGAAAATTAGCAATAAGATAGTTTCTGCAAATGTTTATCTTGATTAAGATGAAGTAGATGGAAAATAAATGTTTGTAAAAATAGTTTGTACAAGAGTAGAGAAAGTCATGTAAGTGCAACAAATCAGATTTTTCTGTTTATGCTCAATCGCTGATGCGCTACAATGGCTAACACATGACACTTCACAAAGAAAAATAAACAGAAAGTGTTGGCTTTTTTGAAGAGAAAATGTTACCAACATACACTTTAGATACATTGATCATCCAAAGTCAACACTTATGGCATCATCTGTTGCAAATTCTTTAAGTTAATTGTGTGAGGAAGCATTCTACAGATTGGATTATATAGGATCTTGGTGTTTTTCACATGCATAGCACATTGAATCTTGGCAATTTAAGGATTAAGCAGGAAGGAAGAAGAAATGGGCCCTAGCACATGTTCACTTCAAATCTATGTTGGTGTCCCCCTCACAACTGCAATGCAGGGTTTCACATAGGCATATGCATGACTACTCAGTTATTTAGTATCCCATTTCTGATGAAACAGACTTCACCAGTGAAGGGCACATACAAGAAAGTGGAGATCAAATATTGCTGCTGTAACCACAACAGTAGGTGTGAAGTCTCGGGGCCCTGGTATAATATACTACAAATTATTTATTAATGACAATGCTTATAAATTGTAGTTTGTGAAATATTTCTGTTAGATAATAGTTTGAAGAGAAGTTTGCAAGTAAAACCACCAATATAATTAGTGAATTTAAAATAGTGATGTAGTGTAACAACCTTCAACTCTCTTTATTTTAAATTATGACACATCACTGTTACTAGCTTCTCAATCTTCAAAATTAATTAAGAATTAGTGAATATTACAAACTACTATTGCAGAACCACTAATAATATTACAAATTATTGCCAAATGCATATACATTTATAGAAACAATAAAGATTGTATTAATGGCAAATATCTTGAAGTTAATGCTAAAAGTTTAACCATTCTGCAAGATCAGTTTCTGCATAATAAATGACATGATATATTATAACAGAAGTATATTACTACATTATTCATCAGAGGCATAATTTTATTTCTTCTCAGTGCTTTTGTTTTGTAACTAGATGGAAAACTTAGAAAAAGCCACTATTAAAGAAATTACAGTGTGAAAATGTCAAAAAGTTTTGTGTAATTCCTCTTGTTATGAAGAAATGTATACAGAACGCATTAACTTTACTTCAGTTTAGAATACTGCCATCTTAACCTAATCTCATTGTGTGTTCTTGACTGCTGATTAGGAAACTCAAACAGTGAAGCTGAAAACACTCGTAATTGTAGAATTCTACTAAAATTATTAGTAAGGAGCTAGCTCTATGCTAAAATATTATTAGTACTAGTAAATAGCAAATTGTAATTTGTAAACTACTTCTAATACATTAACTAATTTATGCACTTTAATGGACAACAGATTTAATGCTTATTGAAGGTCTCTGAACTGTGTGATTAAGCTCTTCTTCTACTTTGGGAGATACACAGTTCTTCTCTTCTTCAGCCTTGGAATTCTTTCCAAATGCCCCTATTCCCTACAGATTGTAGAATTCTTGGAAATACAGTATGAGCTGCAAGTATGCTACGTGAATGTTTGGTCTGATCAATATTTTTGGTCTCTCTGCTGTTGCTTCCATATAAAAGCACATCACATCTGCAAGTACTGTATGGCACTTCACTCACATTAATTTATTTATTCAACTGAAGGTCCTAAAGGGCTAAAGACCCATGTTAGGGGTGTATATAAGTATTTATGACAAGTCAATGGCAGGCTAGAAGTATTGTTATTGCTATGAATGAATATTTATTTTTGTACTAATATTTACGCATATTATATTAGTATAATGTTAACCAAAATACTTAAAATCATTTTATAATCCACCAATTCAGTCAAATCACAAATAACTATGCTAAGTTGCTGAGTTCCTATGAAGACCAAAGAGTCTCAAAACACAGTGGTTGTCTACCTATTGGACCCTGCTTTCTCTTTAAATCTAACATCTAATAAGCTTTACTGCTTTCTTCAGTCTTGATTATAATTTTCCTGAGCCATTTATTCTTATTTTAACTAAATACTTCCCAACTTCCTTTAAGTTCTTTTTTACTTTCTCTGCCACCTATCTATAATAGGTAAGAGGGAGTATTGTATTCCACCCAAAAATTCAATGTCAAGATTTCACTGAAATACATGTTTTGAGGCACCTAACACACCTCCCCCAGAAAGCATTCTTAGAAAAAGGTTTCTATGAACAGCAGAACTCTAAAACAAAATGACCACTAAATACCACACTTGGTATTAAAGTTCAATATCTTCTAAAGATGTAATACAAAGATTGTGTAATGCAGCTATTTCCAGAAAGTTTATCTCGATTAAAATGGAGTAGATAGGAAAATAAACCTTCGTAAGAATAATTTATATACCCACTAATAAACAACAGAGGGTAGAGAAAGTCATGTGAGTGTATCACATCAGAATTTTTTTACTATAATGTGAGAAAAGGGGTTGTGGACTGTGTGGATCAAACGTGCAGCAAATATTCAGTATCCTGCATTACAACTAGATGGACATTGGCATTACGTTACTCACTGCTGAATATAGCTATGGTGTTCCAATCAATCTTTTCCTAAAACTCATGAAAGAACACCCAATAGAAAGAGCAACAATTTCATCTGCATTGGATGGAAAGCATTTCTGAATCTGCAAACAGTTGAAATAATTTGAATGCAACTATGCACTGTTCTTCTTGTGACTTATTTGTGTGTGTAAAAAGTACTTACAAGCTATTCTGTGTGAAAGATTCAATACTTAAGAATTTGCAAGTAAATAAACATCCCAAGGAACGAAAAGTCTACATTTTACTTTCTCTACTACTTACCTATATTAATACCAAGGTTTCACTGGAAATACATGTTTAAAACAAAGAAATACTCCCTGAATTTAAAAAAAAGGGGGAGGTTTTTAAGTTGTGTCTGTGAACAGCACAACTTAAAAACAAAAATTGTTTAAATACCAAACTTAGTAATTAAGTCCAACATCTTCCAAGGATGCAACATTAATATTTTCAAAAAAATCCCTGATTGCAAACTTCCCTTTACATGGAAAAGTTTTCATTATTTTTTCAAAAATGGCTCTAACGAATTTGATTAAAATACCATACGTTTAAGATATTTACTTGACAAATAAAATGTTTATCTTGAATTTTCTGGAAATAGCCTGTGAAGTCCTCTTGATTCTGAAAGATTTTTGCATAATTGGAACTGTAAGAGATCTTGCTACACAAACAATGCAGAGCTCATTAAACTGCACAATTATTTATGTCAATTTTTTTGTTGTGGTATTACCCATTTCTGAGATAGTCTTTGTTATTGGTATAAATTTTCAAATACTTATGCCTTTTGCTAGTGCCAAATCACCATTGGTTTTTCTCATGGTCATCCAAAGAGAATAAAATTCAATCCATCACACAGCGACAAGCATTTTAAAAATCTAACGCTTTAGCCTATTATATTCTTATAATCACAAAGAATGTGTAAAAGTGTAATGAAAATTTACCTTGATTAACAAGAAGTAGACAGAAGAATAAGCTTTTGTAAGAACAGTTTGTAGTAGAAAAGTGAATAGAGAAAGTCCTGTGAATGCAATACATCTTTTAAGCATTATATTGGTTATAGAGAAAATGTGTGCCCCTCTTAAAAGTATTGTTTTTCTTGAATGGTTTCTGAGTACAGGAAAGAAAAAGAAATGCAACTTAACCTTCATTATTAAAATTAATACAACAAATGAAAGTTAATTTATTTGCATTTTGTGAGCATTTATATATTGCATTGATTAAAGTACCTTCATTTGATACTGTAGTACTTCTTCCATATTTTGTGAATAAAACAATGGCAATAATAGAAGAAATGAAAACTAACTTCCATTATCACAACTAATACAAGAAATGTACAAAATAAATATCTATAATTTGAAAACATAACAAATGAAATGTTACGGATGCAATACTTAAAAACATGTGCTGATGTATTAGCAAATATATACATTATCATTTTAAATATGCGCCCACTTGTGTGACTTTATTATGCATACCTGCTTAAGGTTAAATTCTCTTTCTGAAAATGTATTTCATAGAGAATGCATAATTTTCCTGAATTTTCCTCCAGTTCAACGGTTTCCAATCTTTTGTACCTGTTGTCCTCCTTTGTAACCCCAAAATATTTTAACACCCGTACCGAGGGTGGCTACCCCGCAGTAGTTGGTTACACTAGGGGGGGGGGGGTGATAACTCAGAAATAAGGGGATGCGTCGGTACTGGGGTAGTAGGTAGGCCGGGGTGGCGTTCCAGGATGGAGGTATTTAATTAATGCACAGGGGATGGATTGACCCAATAAATTATATTATTGTTTTAGTGGTAGTACATTAGGGCCCGTTGTCGGGCCACTCAGACTGGGTGAGGCCCGAGCAAGCACAGCAGATCTTAGAGTAGATACATCCTTACCTGTTTGACTGGTGTTGCATTGGCGACACGTGTATGGTAAGCTTTCATTCTTTTGACCGTTTCATTTGTATAGCCCTCATGAACTTCTATGGTCAAAATCGGGAGTTTTGACTTGAGATAATTTGTTGATTGTAGATTCTTTTAACATTGGGTTTGAATCAATTCTAGCTTGAAACACATTTACTTTCACTCACACATGTGCACCTCCTGACTCTGCAGTGGGTAGGAAAAAATTCTAATTAAAGAAAATTTCCCAGCCCAGCTAGAAATTGAGTTCAAGATTCAGAAGCCAGAATGCTGACCAATGGACCTCTAATGATATTGTTTCCCACTTGCACCACACTCATCACGCCTAATTTTTTTATGTAATGAAAATCACAGGAAGACACCAAAACATCAATGAAACAGTTGAAATTGTTTTTCTTTAAGGAGCTCCTTAATGTTTGGTATCAAGTTGGTTAATACACTCTTCCATTCAGACAACTGCAGTGTTTTGTTTCTATGATAGACAATGTTGAAAATCTGGTCTCGCATAGATGAGTAGATGGAAATTGTAGGAGGACTTTTAAGTCTTTCTTTGCCACTTTGCCCAAAATTCTTCCAGCCCCATTTGTTGAGCACTGCTCTTTAGCACTTGAACTACTTTAATTCAATTGTATCCTCTTGTACCTTATAAGGAAGCACCTGTACATCAATTATGAAGAATGATCTTGCAAAGGTGCATTGCCATCTCCTGAAGATAAATGAAGAAAATAAAGCTTGAATTCATCTTGAAGCAGATCCAGGTGTGCACTGATGATAACTCTCACCTTGTTGACATAATGTTGCCTATCTCTAAAAGCTCAAGGAATCGAGGGGATGATGAAAAGTTAGTAATGAGTATCCATAGTCGAGTCTTTTCCAAGAAGGTCCTTATGGCATAATTGGTAACCATTATATTGGAAATTTTATTTATTGGTTTTAAATTCATATTCAAGGTTTGCTAGGGAAAATAGAAGGTTAACATCAGTTAATGAATGATGCTTTCCCTTGACTCAAAGGAATTAGTTATCACTGATTTCAATTCATACAGCCTGCTAAGCATATTGGCCTTCAAAAGCAACTGGATTTGTGTATAAAAGATTGGTGTTCAATACTGATGTAATTACATAGGACTCGGAAAAGAAAAGTATATACAGCACTTGACTTAAATTAACTATTCTGATGGCCACTTTCACTGCAATGTTGAGTTTCTCAGGTGAAGTTTTAGGAGATAAGTCCTGTCTGTTGATCTTACAGTGAGAGCCAATAAGACCAGGATTTTTTTTCTTTGGCAATATTTATGAAACCAGACTATGAACCAAACATAGCTGGTACTTCGTCAGTACAAATTCCCATAACTCTGTTCCAAGACAAACCATTTTCAACAAAAAACCATTAATGAGATAAAATATGTCAATACCATTTGATGTTTTTACATAATAATAGTTCTTCCATTATTTTCTTTTTGTCTACAAATCCACAGTATACTATTAACTGACACTACTGATTTATATTAATGGAATTGTCACTGCAAGGCAAGAAATGCAATCATTTTCAGTCTTTTAACTAGCTCTTGTTTCACATTCAGGGCCATTTTGTTGATCCTACATCCACATTATTTGGAAGAGGTACCGTATTCCATTTTCCCTGACTTTCCTCTCCAAGAACAATTCTTGCTTAAAGAATGGAAGGTTTGATTAATATTTCACCAATGGTATGGGGTTTTCCTTCTTTTGGTATTAAGAGAGAAACTTCTTATGATGCTTCAATAATCTTTTCATTTTTCTGCTTAAAGGTCCCAATAGAATTCAGTTTCATAAGATATAGTGAGTTTCTTTTCCTAATAAAAAGAAATTCTGATGTGCTGCACTCACATGACTTTCTCTACTCACTCTTGTACAACTATTCTTACAAATGCTTATTCTCCTATCTACTTCATATTAATTGAGATAAAGCTTTGCAGAAATTGTTTTATTGCATATTTCTTTGTAGATACAAGGGGTTAAAGAAGTACAGTAGTTTTACACGATTGTTCAAATCTTTTAAGAGTGGGTCACTAAGTAATGGCTTTAAAATTCTGTTCTCTTTGCATGGACAAGGGGGAGGGACAAAACAAACAAAAAATCAAATGACTTTCCATTTAAGAAAAGTATAAGCATTTGAAAATTCAAAACAATAACAGGAATATTTTGGAAATAGTTAACTCCATAAACAAAATTTTACATACCTAAATTGTATGCTTTAACAGATCTACATTTTTTTGTGCAGTGAGGTTTTGTCTTACGGTTTACCAGTTATGCAAAAATCATTCAGAATGATCAGAGGCTAATCCTACAAAATTAAAGACATACATTTTATTTGTCATGAAAATATCCTAAACATATGGTATTAATATAAAAATCATTACAGACTTTTTAAGAAAATCAAAATATTCAAAAAAATTTTCCATGTAAATGACAGTTTGTGATGAGGGAATTTTCTTGAAAATCTTCATGACTCATCCTTGGAAGATGCTGAACTTAAATACCAACTTTGGTTTTTAACTGATTTTTCATTTTGAGTTATTAATGCACCCACATGCATGGGGCTTTTTCTAAAATGCTTTTTGTTTTGGGTTTCAGGGGGCTCAAAACATATATTTCCAGCGAAATCTCGACAACAAATGTTTGTGGAATACAATACTTCCTTGCTAGTATATGTGGTAGAGAAAGTAAACACCTTTTGGTTTATTTTTCAACATTGCATGAGCTGTTGTTATATGCTGTTCCATATGCACAGGCCACGAGTCATTATTGAGGACATTATGACACACAACACACTGTGGAAGATGGACACTGCCTGTTTCATTAAATGTGAATCCATACTTTTTCAATATGCCATCTTTGAGCAGCCATTTTTACTCAACATACAAAAGCTACTAAAAATACTATCTACTTCTCATAACACAATAATAACAGCATATTACTCACTCAACAGATGCAAGGTCAAAGCAGATGCTGCCAACTGTACAAAAAAGTACACTTACTAACTGTAATAAGAATATAACATTTTTAACTGTTCTGAACGAAGTTTTTTGATTTCTTTTGAGCATCTGCGGCCCCCCTGTAAATCTCACATGCTCAACAGTGCAGGAACCAGTGGTCTAGATGAATGGTAAAAGCCTAAGGAGGAATTTAACTGCTTTCAATAGTTGAAACTTAAGGACATAAAAAACGTAAAATGTGATGATTTATTGACATGTATTGAATTTTTAGATTATAAAAGTGTCATTACTGACGATTCCAAGTTATTTGTTTAGTTTTGTAATGCACAGTGGAATGCCAATCATGTAAATTGTGATGCAGAAATATATTTTAGATAAACTATGGTCAGAACATTTTTCAGAACTTCTATATGTTTATCAATGCTGTTTCTCTTTTCCAAGGTACAATGGAAGTGTTGAACGGGCAGTTTTCCTAAAATCTCTGCAGAGGTTGGAGAAAAAAAAAAAAAAAAAATCACATGCTAACAGAGAGAGTTATGGTAAAATATAACTTCAAGGATGTGTTCTGTGAACAGTTCCATAGTTATATGCTATAACACAAAAATTAATCTCTTCTGGGAAAAGTGGTTTCCAGCGAAAAATACAGATACAACTAGTAAGAAAACTGATTAAGAAAAGTCATTATTTTATCTTACATTTTCTTTATACCAGTTTTAAAATTCCAATGTTAGTTAATGCCACTGGTAAAGAATGTGTTCATAATGTGTACCATCATGTGCAATACATTAATCATAACATTTCTGAAGATTATTGAACATGTTGATGAACAAAGGTTGTTGTAAGGACACAAAAAACATTATTTCTTGCATAGTTTGGGAATATTTGTAGGTGGGTGATCTGTCTTGAAAACTGATTTTTTTTCAACATTCCCCACATGGTATCAGGTGCAATGAGATCTGGATCCTTATGCACTATAGACAGCACTCGGCTATAATACTGCAAGCGGAGTCACTCATCACTTCCTGTTAGATACTGAGCAACTTACATCTGATATGCAAGATTACTTCAGTTTTCTAAACATCCACTGAACAGACCTATTGCTCAAACCAAAGTTTGTTATTTTGTTATAGATTATGCTTTTAGTGACTCTTAACATATGTTGGAGTAACAGTCCCTGATTCTTGATTGTGATGACAGTTCTTGGATGGCCTGTTGCCCATTTTGCTGACATAGTGCTGAAACTGTACGATGGAATTTGCCAATGATAGCTAACATTGTTTTGTTATTTGGTGCCTCCTTACTAAATCTCTTCTTGTACTGTTCTTTAATATGAAGCAAACTCAGTCTACTCTGACGTCTTACTCCATATAGCTTTAAATATTATTTCATAATAAACACCTCTTCTGTTGTAAGAAGTTTAGTTCCAGAAGCGAACAAAAATTTAATTCACAATGTGCCAATCTATTATAAACAATAAATACTTCATTGCTATGGAAATTTGGACAGCAAATGATGTTATTTGCTTTGCCACATACTGCATCTGAGAGAGGAGGAAGGTGGGGAGGGAGTGAGAGAGAGGGAGGTTATTTAAGTTCAGTATCATCCAAGAATGTGACAAAAACAGTTTTAAAAAAATCCCCTATATTAAACTACCATTTACATGGAAAAATTTTCAATATTTTTGTTTTATCAAAAACTGCTCTCATTATTTTAATTAAAATATTATGCTTGACATTTTGACATGAGGAATTAAATGAATATCATGAACTTTCTGTGAATGGCCTACTATGGACTGAATTTTGTGTGATTTTGTAAAATTGGGAAATCATTAAAGATAGACAAAGGCTTACTAGTGTAGAAAAACTCAAGAGCTAATTAAAATACATGTGCATCAAATGTTTTTCATAGCTGCTTTTAAAATATTCCACATTTCATGTTTGCACTTTCCCAAGTATGTCAGCTGATAAATATATTTGAAAGTTTGTAATTTTTTTTTCCATTGCAAGAGCCTTCTGTTACCACAGCTAAACATTTGAATACTGTTTCTGCAGGTTCTGTGTATCTAAGCACTTGTTGCCCAACTAGCTGGCTGTCTGATGTTGCAAAGATATCTTTTAAGCTTGGATGATGATTTAACTAATTTTATGGAATTAGTGTATGATGATCTATAAGATTTTTATGGTGAATGCTCACCTTTACTCCTTACTGATATTAAATTGAACATTTTATTTATGGACACTCTTTAACTGCTATGGTTCTTAGCGTCTTATTCTACATTGGGTGTAAAGATCAGAAATTTTGCTCAGAGGACTCTTTATCAGGCTTGAAGTTCTTTTTTACGTGCTGTAAATCTACGACATGGGACCACCGGCTTTACTTCCCTTCTGAAGGAAGCCATGCTAACGATTTTTACGCCCCAAAAAATTCATTGCCTTCCACCATGTTTGAACCTGCAACCTTACCCCTTATTATTATAATTTTTCACAACCCTGGCTATTCATAATAAAAGATGAAAAATTCTGATATTCACACAAAAGAGTGAAAAACATTGGCAGAATGTCCGATTTCTTTAACCTACCCCTAACAGCCTTCCAAGTTGGAAATGCTTCATAGTCTATAAGTATCCTTTGGTGGTGGAACAATCATCAGTTGGAATGATTGAGTAACTTTAAAGATAATTACAGTAAATGAAATTTTAAGCCTTTGTACCTTCTGTTTGGTAGGTACTATAGTTATTTAATAACATAAAACCTACATAGTTTTCACACTGTACAGAAACCCTTAACATATACACGAAATAGAGGAGAAGCTGGCCATCAAGTTAACCACTCTGGAAGAAATGGATAGTCTGCGACCATTAAGAAAAATAATATTGAGTTGTTAATTATAAAATATTGGTTGACTCATTTCTGTAAACTGGACATAATTTTCTCTCAATACAGTTATTTAAGATACTCTGCTAATGATCTTGTTTGTTTATAACATATAGAGGAAATAAAACAAAACTTTCTTACATGAGGTTTATTAAAATATTTTGGCATTAGTATTACATGTGTATCATAGTGTTATAAGCAGATTTGATCCTCTTTTGTTTTGTAGTGTCTTAATTGCTACATTGTGTCCATCTACATATTTATGAAATGGATTGAAATATTTGTGGCATTTGTCTTATTTTACATGCATATTCTGTGGAGTACTAACAATAATTTTCTTCCATGGCATTCCCAACTAAAAGTCAAAGCCTTCTTCACAAGCATGTTCTTTTAAAATTCCAATGTGTTTGTATTCAAGTACAAGACCTTTGCACATCATTTTTGATCTTTTAGTAATTTATGAAATTAAATTAGATATTTGATAGCACCATGTCTGTCAAATAGAATTGGGCTTTTCAATAGTGAAAAGAATTATCAAAATTGGTTGAATGGTTTTTTTGAGATTGAGATTTTCTCTCTTTATAATATTAGTATGAATTTGAAATCATTCCTAGGCAAAAATGTACTGTGAATAACATAATGTGAATATAAATCCTACAGTATATAATTGATGCATATGAATTTGCATGTGTAGAGAAAACCATATGAGTGGAGGCACCAGACTTTTGTATGAATATTCCAAAATGTATAGGATTGTGTAATAGGTAGAGAAAGTCATACAAGTGTGATGTTTCTGATTTTTCAGCAAAGTTCTCCTATTTCAGATTCCATGTCCTCTTATTGAATTTCTTCTTACAGTAGCCCTAGGTATGATATATCTAATGTCCCCAAGCTTTGATCAGGAACCTTTTGAATATTTGGTGTTGGTTTTCTCTAAAACTTTGGCAGGTTTACATTAATATGTGAGAATACAGTGGTGGGGATATGAGAAATGTATAATGTGTATTAGAGACTGCATATGCTATTCAGGAGCTATATGATTGGTTGAGATGTGTGCAATATATCTCAACTAAGCTCACTATGGGATCTCCAGAATAAAAATACATCAAATATGTGCTTTACATGTGTGGAAAACATTTCATATAAACCTGCCTTAACATTAAGTAGGTACATTTAGAAATGACTGATTTGTAGAACTAACCTGGAAAGAACCAGTGTTCTATGAAAAACTCCATCCAACTTGCTACAGCTGCAATGCCATATTCCCTGCTATGATTTAAAATAAAGGAGTCCACTGAGAGAGTTCTAGGGTTAGTCAAAGCTATCATAAAGAACTCTGAGAAATGGAAGAATGCCATGAGGCACATATACCATCCGAAAACTTGCCATGATCTTGGGCTTAAAGTTGACACAAACAGTCCTACTGCAAAAACGAATCCAAGAAATCCTGCACGCAGTGCTACCTGAAAGAAAAGAAATACAGGTAAGTCTATCAGAAGATACATAAAATGCTTAGCTTAGCATTTCTGACACCTTCGGCCTCGAAATTTGGTAATACGTATTAATTTATAATGGGCATTAATAGGTTTAGCATGCAATTCTTAAAGTAGACAATAAGAAATCAAGTATAAAACTAACATACCTGATAAGTAAAACCCCGAAAACAAACAAGAAGAAACACATTTATGATGGTATAATAAGCTGATACCACCAAATAAAGATTTTCCAACAAACAATTCGTTGCGGGGTATATCTGAGGTAAAACAATTATTGATGATATCGCTAATGACGTTAGAAAACAACACAAACTAATTTTACCGTTGTAAACAAGCATTATATATATGTTTTGAATTTATCAGACATTTACATTTTATCGAGATATGTCACTTGTATCGATTTCAGCCCTTCTTCAGGGAAACGAGTATCGATATAAGAAATTGCTGCGCAGATCGATCTTTAGCAGAAGCTTTTCCAGATTGCAAAACAGTGGAACATTTTAAAAATTCTTTTCGAGCACAATGATGGCTTTTAGTTTTTACCCCCGTTACTCAATGTTATAATAATTCCAAATGCTTAATACGTATTTAAAACTATACTGAGAAAGAAATGTCCTTCACTATGAATATCCAGTGAAATTAATGAATATCTTAATGTAATTATGTAAGAAATGCACTATTATGTCACAATCTTATGACGGAATTTTACATCTCATATACATAATACGATTTGTATGATCTTGAATGTACGTATGTTTATTTTTTCCGTGATCCGCATGACATTCTAAAAGATGCTATTTATTCTGCGGTTAGAGAAATATAAAAAGTTAAATATTTACTACCATCCAATTCTGCATGACATTAATACCTCAATTTTAAAGAAAACCTAGTCCAAAAGCTTCGGCTTATTCTTTTTTCGATAAACGGATGTAAGTACATCTAACACGGGTAAATACAGTATATATTCTTATTCGCATGATGGCAGTCCTGCTTTTCACACCTCGCGATTCACGACGGCATATGTTGGTATATGTATACATGACACTTCGGAGTTCAGGTTGTTATTGTAATTGGAGCGAGGAAAGAAGTTGTGTTACGTATTTAGTAGGTTCGGTAGTTTATAGATTAATTTGCACTGGATATACCTTACGTTGTGCATAATTTTATTAATGTGCAATGCATGTATCACGTGGAAGAACGATGAGACTATAATCACGGGATGTAAGCGGTTACTCAAAAGGGGGAGGTTGGGTTGAAGCCAAGATGGCTGAGTTTGTGAGGGGTGGTCCTGCAACCGGAATAATAATGCCGAAGGAAAAGCTACAGGGATCACCAAGCACTGGTAGCGATGAGGGACATGATGGTGCAATAGGAGAAGAATTTGATCCATTTCTTGCTGATGCCGAAGAAACAGAAACTGCGAATGTTTCGACAATTGTCGCGCCTCCAGAAAATCAGTGAGTGATTCATCGTAATTTTGGGAATTTCTATTACTTTAAAACGAAATGATCAATATTAATGGAGATTCATAAGCGCATAGTTTGTTTCTGGTTAATGCTTAAAATTAATGATTGTTGTTTCAGGTGGTACCACGGGCGATTAGATCGGTATACTGCCGAGGAACGTTTGTGGCAAGCAGCAAAAATGGGAAGTTACTTGGTACGAGAGAGTGATAGGAAACCAGGGTCATATGTTCTGTCATACTTAGGGAGGACAGGAATTAATCATTTCAGGTAACTACAGCACCAAAAACGAAACCAGGGAAATGTATTTTATTAAAAAGCTTAATCCAAAGGGGGTTTATAACATAACTGTTTTGCTTGTTTTGTGTTCTTATACTCTTAAGAAGTATGCAGTTGTGTACCACATTGTTATTGGGTACATTGAGGAAAATGACATACTCTCTTATTGAGGCAGTACATGCAAATTATATGCTCAGAGATAATCTTGAACAGTTTCTTTTGTTTGGATCTCATAACCTTGAAGTTACGGAATTTACAGTACTTTCACTATGGTTGCACTTGAGAATATAAATTTAAACTAACATAATACAAATAATAAATAAAGTTGACTACAGTGAATTATTGTTTGGCCCAGAGATATTGAGCATGTTACAGTACTTATTATGCAGTCCATACCCCCAGATATTTTGCAAAAACCTACATGATGAAACTGTGTCTTTGCCAAACTTCACTCTGCTTCTGCAGAATGTTCTGTGTTGGGGTAAATGCCATTGCAACTTGATAAATGCTAGAAGAGCTTATCACTGAAAGAAGTTAATAGCAGTATTGCACGTAAGCTTAACTTATAACTGAGGTGCCTACAACCCTTCATTACTTATTTTGGTTTTTGTTATTGTTCGCCAAATCGTGATAGCTTCAATTTGCAAGAAGTACTGTTATAGCCCTCTATACCTAATGTTCTATGTATCCTCTTTTGTCTATTAAAGGATGGCTTTAAATAAATTGTGGCTCCTGTCGCAAAGGAGTGTTTCTTAAACTGGAAACTTTGAATTATTCTTTAGCAAAATGCAACATGTCTTGAAGAGAGTACTTGCATTTTGGTTTATCAAATTGTGAAAAATAATGGCCAATTTACAACATTAAAAATTTATGCCACCAAGTCTCCATTTAAACATCACAAAGGACAACTATAAATTAATAAAGCATAGAATTCAATCCACTGGGCATAAAAGTATGATTCTGTTTTGTACTTGTGCAGAATGTCACCTTTTATCCTAGTTACTTATTGCTTTTCTATTGTATCAACTATGCATGTGCACACACAGTATCACATTTTGTGTTTTACAATCGGCAAGCTGTACTGTCTGTAAGGCATTGTTGCACCGTGCTATATTAGTGGACATGCCTCAAAACATTACATGGTTTGGACCTGCTAATAGTAAACTAAACAGTATGAATAGTGTTGTATGACTAAACATTCATATGCTAGTACTATGATTGCTGGTGCTACCTTCAGATAATGTTAATTTGAATACATTTTCACCAACATTATACCTTGTACTTATGATCATATCTCTTAAATTTTAATGGAGAGCTCTCCATTAGTATGGCCAGTGAGTTACCTAGTTTGACTTGAAACTTATTCAGATTTACCTTATTGGGGACAAAAATCAGATTTCAAAGATATCTTGTAAGCTACATTACAGATTTTTAAGTCAAATTGCTGGTTTAGAATATAAACTGGTTTGTAATGATGTTGCTAATCCCAGGACTAACATCCCAGGTTTAACATAAGTGTGTGCATTTAGAGATGCAAGATGCCATGCTTGTTATTTTTTCCTGTTAAGCTTTAGCTGGCAAGTAATGAATCTGATCTTAAGTGTAAAATAGACTCTGTTTTAGATGAAGATATTCATGTGGTTCATGTGTAGCTGGAGAATCAGAGAAACTTTTTCAAATATGTCGAAAAGTCCAGGAAATAGGTAGTTTTCAGAAAAATGCCGGGGAAATTTCCACATAGATTCTCTTATTGCGAGTTTTACAAAAGAAAAAGAATGACACAGATGTGCATACTCTGATCTCAATGAAATTTGGTAGACCTTTAGGTTCTGTGAAAAAAAGCATTAACCCAAATTGTGGATCCTTAGGTGTTCCTATTTATTGACGTAATTCAGTTAATTACAGACTTAATAGTTGAGAGTGCTATCACTCAGAAGCTGGTGACTGTCTTTCAATTGATGTGCAACATAGTTATGTTGGAAAATTTTTAGCTTTCAAGGTCATATGATTTAATCTTTGACCTTGAATTATTTAAATCCTGTGATCTCAAAATTTTTGAAAAGAAATATATATTATTCATCATACATATATATCATTCTCCAGGATATCAAATTGGGACAGAAAACAGCTAATTTGTGAAATAATTTTTACATAGCAGAAAACTCATTAAATAACAGTATAGTACACATTTTACAAGCTATTCCCAGAAACAGGTTTGTTATGCATTTGGCACAAACAAAATAAAAGAGCTCTTGTTTTACTTCAGTACTGGCTCTCTACGTGTTCTGAGGTAAATAACATAAGCTTGTCCTGTTGGTGTTTTCATATCAACTTTTTTTTAAGATGGGTGTCTCTTCTATACTCAATATATCAGGAATTTGCAGATACAGAAATGAAGGTGAAGGTCCACAAACATGTAAAAAGCTTATTTTAATCTTGTGTATATCTTCATCCACATTTAGAACACAACCTCTACCACTGACCATTATACATGCACGCAACAAAGCCTGTTATATTAGCAATCACTGGTTCATTTTGCCTGATTCCAGTTTTACTTCATTAGAATTTCAGAAGAGTTTAACTTTAATGTTATAAAGACCAACTGATATAACAGTGTAGCTTTTGTGTATCTGGGATTGTGCAAATGTTTTCAAAATGCTTATGAAGGAAGGAATGAATCCTCTTCATCATATTCTATGTTAGTGGTATAAAAAAGTTATACCATGTAATGATTTCTGACGACTATTCAAATAATCATCTATACCCCCGCCGCTGTAACGTTGCACTTGACAGCTAGCGTTTAAGTTGGTACACTCGCAAAGAAACAGATGAAAAGCTTCAACTGTTTGACTTCCTAAGCCAATCACAAGGCAGCATTCCGAATGGTTGATGACAAAGCGGAACCAGAACTAGAATCGGCTCTGTTGCCAGATGTAACTTCCCAACCACTTGCTTCAGTTGAATCTCTAGCACGAGCGTCGAGCTGTTCTTTGCAAGCTACGTATTGTTGTATTTGTGGTTATTGTTTGATAGTTTTGTTATTGTTCGTTTATACATATATATTTATTTATATTTATCTATTTTATATATATTTCATTCATATTATTCATTTAAACAAAACTTAAGTGCGACAATGTCTGAAAAACCGACGCCGATCGCCGATTCACGAAGTGAAAATACTTCGCGCCGAGGTGTGCCACTTAATAGTCAGGCATTGGAACTATTAAGGAGAACCCGAGAATTCTTTGAACAGGAAAAGGAGTACGTGAAGCTTCATGGCAATCCCTCTATTCCTGCTGATAAATCCGTACAACAAACTGCAGCAGTTCTTGGACTAAGCACGAGAACTGTTATTTACAAGGGAATGAAACTCCAAGAGAAAGAGGACAAAATTCCTGAACCATCTAGAACGCAACAGGTATTTCTATCAACTCCAGGGAAGAAAAGAAAGCAGCCTCGTCCAGTCACAAATCTTGGTGCTTTCCAATTAGACGTCATACATAGACACATTTATGCGTATTATCATAGAAAGGAGTATCCGACCATACCAAAGCTGCTTATATCGCTTATTTTCAATTAACAATAATAATAAGAAATAGTTATTATTCATTAACATTTGCTACTTATACATACACGTTTTGTATGCAGCTTAGACACGATAGAAAGAACAATCAGCTGTTGTTGTTTACTAGCCACTCTGGCAATGTCGCAATCACAATGTAGCCAACCTTACGCAAAGCCACACGAACTGTCAAGTGCAAAGATACAGCAGCGGGGGTATAGGTGTCATGGTTGTAAGTTTATGAATGCTGCAGACTGGCATGGGCAGCAAGCCTCTTTAACAATACCTGCTATACCATTGCATGGCCCTTTGCTGTGTGAAGTGGCAAAGAAATGCTGATACATTGAAATCTTTGTAATGGAAATACAAGTTAACAATTTTTTTTTTCTGTTTTTATACTGTGCTGCAGACTCGTCAAAAAAAATACTAAATATGCTTGGGAGTTCTCTTGAAATTGGATGTACGAAACTTTATTAAATGACCTTCGAACAGATGCATCCTGACAGTATCATGCATATCAATCTGATTACTACACAGAGTGGGCCATTTAAGTTGAGACTGTACAATATCTCCAAAATTAAGCGTTGTAGAAAGAAATGTCTTGAATAAAAGTTGCTTGATTATTATGGGAGAAAGTAAATGCCATTAGTCATGTTTTATTTGGAGGATATTGTGATGGTCATTTTAGGGTCAGTTCAATTTTTTTTTAATGGGAGCCTACCTTTTTTATGTTGCTTTTTTCTCCTCATAAACAACTAAACAACATTTGTATGAAGCTCTTTGCAATTGTTCTTACACCAATGTAAATAATGAAAATTCTGAATGGCTGTATATGAAGAGCGCAGTGAATGGTTAGACCATCCATGGATGGTTATTTGAGGGTCAAGTTACGTTTATGTAATTGGGAACCAACATTTTTTTTTATTTTGTTTCCTTATTCCTCATTACAAAATAAACAGCTTTTTAAAAGCCAGTTTCTAAGCCAAAAACCACATACAAAATGTAGGTTACCATTTAAAAAAAAATTAAATTGATCCTAAAATGACCATCATAATGTCCCCCAAACCAAACACTACTAATGGCATTTACTTTCCCCCATAATATCAAGCAACTATTAGACATTTCTTTCTACAATGCTTAGTTTTGGAGATATTGTAGTCTCAAAATGGTCCCCCTGTATAACAAAGGAAATATCTATTGTATGGTTTCAGAATTTCTATAATAAGCTAAGAAGGGATGGATCATGGCTTGCGCATTGTTTCAATGAAAACCCTGCACCTCATCATAAAGAGCAAATGCATAATTTTCTGCAATCACATATAACAATGCATTCATTGTCAATAAGCTTATTTTTCATTTCAGTTAAAAAAGGGAACTTTGGCGCTGTTATGAAAGAATGTGGCAGGAGATTATTTAAATTTTCCTCAAAGATTTCCAAATATTGCTTTTAAGGAGTGATAAGATGTCCATATTTTGCAAGTTATCTCATCAATTCCATTTGTCAAACACATCAGCTATATGTTTCACTAGATAACTAACATGATGAGAGGTAATACCTTGGGTGAGGTAGATTACAAATGATTTGTGAAAGACAGTCTTTTTAAGTATTGAGTTGGAAGTCATCACTTGTCAACACATTTATTCAACAACCTTCCAACATTAGCTTAACATTCTGATGTGTGCTACAAATGCACACACACTATGAGTGCCACTTGCACTAGGGCACAGTTTTTCAATTTCAGTTCACAGAACTTGGATAGTTCTACTTTTAACTCTGGATTATTATGTTTTATACACCTCTTTAAGATTTCCAAACACCAAATACTTCTGTTAATGAACCCTAATTCCATTTTTCTTCATAGAAACAAAATACTTTCTCCAGGCAAAGAGCAACTTAAATCATCACTGTTTAGAATTCTTTCACATGAATCACAATGTGCTCACTTGTTCGGCCAAGTCTGGGACTTGCTAATACACCACTTTCCTTTACTAATTGTTTTGCTTTTCACACTAAATAATTTGAAGCTCGCAAGTTCTTTTTCATTCTGTTGAATGCTCCACTCTGTGGTGGAAGTGTCAATATTTGATTTGTTTTCATGATTTGTAAGGCAGGTTAGAAATTTCTAATCTCAGATTCAGCACTTGTTCACAATTTCCTTCTGTTTTCTATTGGGTGACACATAAGTTTGTTTTAGTATCTCGGTAACTTTCTGAAATTTTATTTTTAGGATATTGCTTTTCTTGCAATCTTATTTTTTTTAACTGGTGACTCACCAATAGATAAAAGACTATTTAATGCATGTAAAGCTACATCTGAGGCTACTAATGTGTCAGAGTTATCTCCTGAAGTCGGTGAACTAGATGATTGTGCATGTAGTTCTTTGCTTGTTATATCTTAGTCCTATACTTATAATTGGTGCAACAGTTCTAGACATGTGAAAATCTTAATGGAGCTATGAAGCGAGTTACTTACCAGATCAGGAGGTGACTGGTTGTCTGCATGCTGCAGGAGTGCGTGGGACAGTCATTGTCAAATATCTGCACACCGCTTATGCACTGCATGCGCTGCACTGATAAACTTATAGTTATATACAGTATATTTAAATCTACCGCTGTAAAAGCCGCTTAGTATAAAAACCTGTCAATCATCTGGTAGGTGTGTCAATTTGAGTGTTATGGTAAGAAGCATTGTCGATAACCAGAACGAACCCAGCAGGCATATTAGGTATCAACATGGTGTTGATTCACTTCATGTAATTTTCTGTATTCATTTCTTAATGAAAATCTCTGTTTTTTGTTGCGACTTGTAAAAGAAGGGCATTTGGAATGAAGCCGATCTTTCCAACAGCATGAACCATAATAAGTATTTGCCCTTTAGCAACAGGTGCCTGCAAACCTAATTCGCTATCTCACTCCAACATTAAGATGTTGTATGACTGCTGTGTATGTATGACTCATCTTCATACACTATAGTTTGACCCTTAATTTGTACCTCTGAGTAACGTACTCTTCTAGCTGAGATCGTATGTTGTGCTTTTCTGTTAGAACTCTTCTATTTGATTTAAATTTCTTCCACTTGAACCCTAAATCTTTTGTAGTTTTTGTGAGACTTGTAGCACCACCTTGAACATTTATGCTATCTTTCAGCTTGATGAGCAATCTGCTTATTGTTGGCACAGTTTTTTCTTGCACATAGAAATTGTGAATCGTGCGCCGAATGACGCATTTGTCGAAATCATCTATTTCTGTAATACGTTTAGGGACCTTATGTTTCTTCCCAGGTGTGTCAAATGGTAATCCTTCATCCAAGTGTTTTTCCTTATCTTTGAGAACTCTGGAAACGGAACTCAGTGAAACACCAGTTGCTTTGGCTACTCTTTCTTTCACTCTCTTAAGGCTTTTGTGGAACTCGGGTGAACATATTTTCTTCCCTCATCTCTGCTTCTTGCTTCATGAAGTCGAGGACATTTGCAATTATTCCCCTGCTTTGACTATGTAATACATTACTACTTAACTTTGAAAACGTAGGAGCCATGGTTATAAATATAAGAAATATAAAATAAGCACTATTTAGGTACTGCTCTCTTTGAAATTACAACCAGATGCGAACACTTTCCATGCAGACTGTATGTATTACGCACTGTGAGTAAGCAAAGATATTATGTTGCTTTCCTTGAGTAAGCTAAACATAAACCATTCCTAGGCTCGGCAGCTGGGGTGGCAATCAAGCTCACGATTCCAGAAGTTTTGCGCCAGCTATACCATATGTTTTTTTGTTCTCTGTTTATACCACTAGTCTTCTTAACCATCCAAGTTTGGACATTTCATAGATCTTTCTTATACGTTTTATGTCTATCTTCCTCAAAAGGATTATAGCAATAAAACATATTTATGAAATCCATTTATTTGACAACTGTTATCTAAGCAATATATAAACATATCTCAGATGTATTTTCACTCAAAAAATTTACGTTGACTACTTTATAACTTTTTTTTGTTTGTTTTGCATACATGTAAATAGAATACTTAATCAATTATCTGCTAATGAATGATGACACAATTTTTGTAGTACTTAATTATATACTGTGATTGGTCATAATAAGAATTTGTTATTGGCTAGTGAATATTCATAGTTGTAATTGGTCATAATAAGAATGACTAATTACTATTTATAAGTTATTGTGGTGAGTGATATGAAATTTATTGCAATTACAAAATGTTTGCAATAAAGTGACTCCAATTTATGATTTTAAATTTGTGACTGTTAATGGCAGCGTGACCTAAATAATGTTTAGATGAAAGTTCAATAGGAATATGCTTTTTTGAATCAAAATCCATTATTGTTAGCAAATTGTAGGATTCTCTAAAACGAAAACTCAGATGTTTATTTATGGAACGATTAACAATATCTTATGATATTTCTTGTACCCCAATTTGATATTCTGAGGATTAATACAGGACTATTAAACCAATTATATATTTCTTTTCAGTTTTGTGTGTGTGTGCGCGTGAGATATTAAATGTTTTGAGTATCTCAAGGTTAGAGGTTAAATCACATGACCTTGAAAGGTACTCTTACCAGCTTTTTATTGATACCACTCTCAACTCGTGAAATAATTAGCAAAAAGTTAATGAAAATGGGTTTGCAAAAATTTTCTTGTTTTCTCTCAAACTTGAACCATTGTATCTCGTAAAGTAGGTGGCTTGCTACAATTTGGTACAATTTCATATCTCTATAGTGTCTATACACTCACCAAATTTCGAGGAAATCCAAAGTGTTCAGGTTGAAAATTGTGCTCAATTGTGTTAATTTGGCATGGAATGACTCAGATGCAGGTTCATTAGAAGTGTTGAAAATGAATTAGTTTTAGTGATTTGTTTATATTTTGGGTTTACATATGCTTTATGTAGCTAGGACACAATGAAAACAATTGTCTTTCTAATTGGTAATGTTGATATGTAATGTTTTGTTAGATATAACACAATAACAATTAAAGCATTGGACAGCTTTGGGAATAGTGGAGGTTGATTAAAGAATAAGTAAAACAAGCTTACTTAGTTTCAATTAGTTTGTACTTGCTTTAAACATAACAAAAAAAAATCACCTTATGATTTCAATGATATTTGGAAAACTTTTAGAGTACTGTATTAAAACATCTCAATTGTCAGGGAAAATGTCTCAATATAGTCATGGAAAGTCAAGGAAATCAATATATGAAAAATAGTGTGAACCATGATATCTATAATCCAGTATGTCCTTGAAGTATGCTTTTTATATCTGGTGTTACTGTATAAAAGAGTTCAGACTGTGCTGGTAATTTTGCATTAATGTCTTTCCTCTGCTCTGGGTTACCTCCTGTTGGAATATCCCATCTGACAACATCTTGTGTTTATTTGCAGAGAAATCAGATACTTACTTCCGTTTGTGTCTTTATAAAACTACCTCAGCTTTCTATGTAGGACTTCTATGCTTTTAAATTATATCTTATATTTATATTTTTTCTCAAAAGTCTCGCTTTTGTGTTACTGCTTTATGAGTGAATGAACTACATAAGTCTCATGTTTAGTGTTACTTGTAGAATCTATTTGGACCAACAGTTCTTAAGAATATCATCCAGATATGCTCAGCAAGAGGGTTTTTGGGAGTTGTACTTGTATGGTATTTGCTAACATTCACAACAGCAGTTTACTAACACTGCAGTTTCCACCAATTAATTATTGTTACTTGGTTGATGTATAGCATTAGGCACCAGAATCTATAATAGAACAATGCAAACTAAAGCAAATTGCCCATCAATTGATGTTAAGAGATTATCACAACCCGAGGATTACACTACACATTTTGTTCCCTGCCATAACAAACCACGCTTAGATGTATTTTCTATAATACCCTGCAGTAATTGAAATGCCATTTTTAAGGCATATTAATACAAAATGATATTAGATGGACATTGTATACTTTTGTAATCAACAGCAGATGTAGGAAAAAGAATGTAACGATTCTTTTGGAACATTTATGAGGATAGAACCATTCCAAAAACAACCATAGATCCAGTTATACTGACCAAGAATAAGTCATCAAGCTTTACAGTAATGCTCTTGTTGGAATATTTTTATAACCTGTTCCAAAAGTAATGCTCTAATCATAGAGAATGTATTGCACCATGATACAGGAGTTACAGGCACATATATAATGTAAGACTTTGGAACTGTCCTTGCTTCCAAGTTTGTGGGCAATGCATTTTAGAAATCAGCCAGTCAGATTTATTTATGGTATTGAACTTTTGAAATACACATGCGAAAGGCAATTACCCAAGATGCCATTTTGAAACATATTAGCATCGTGGAAATTGATAGAGACAGTTACTACAATCAAGATGGATGTACATTTTTTTAAATGTGAGTAGTTAAGCAAGCATTAAGTATAGTAAGTGTGTAAATAGTCATTGTTTTTAACAATGCATTAAGAATTCACTTGTGCATGGTGAAAGGAAGAGAAACATGTCTTCCCTAGTCTTTGTAAATGTATTAAATCACAACTTAACACGAAAGAACCTGAGGCAGGCAACCAGCAGTGGACCATGTGGATCTTGCCGTTATGTTAAAGTATAAATACTTGTGCATGTACTTGAATGTTATTTTGGAATGGGTATTTGGAACCGTACTGAAAAATAACCAGTTTTTCACCTCTAGTCAAGAGTACCTACTTAAGTTTATTTTAGGAAAACAGCAAACGTTTTTTGGAGAAACTCAAACGCTGATATACTAATGAAAAATTGAACAGTACAATGAAAAAACTTTGACAGATTTAAATTGCTTTTTTGCTGAAATGATTAACATAGAATTAACAGTTAGCTTAAACTTTTACTTGTGTTTTTTGCACAACTTAATGAAACCTCATAAATGGAGACTCAGAAAATTTGTGATAAACTTGAATGTTGCAGAAAACTTTGTAAAAAGGATTTGTGCAACTTGCAAATTAATTAGTAAGTTTTACCTTTATTTGTGAAAAAGTTACTGGGTATTTGTAGAAAAATCTATGTTATTTTCCAATTATAAAATAAAGTTAATTGCGAAGCAACTTGAGTTCCAAAGTTCATTGTGCTGGTGTGATCATCTTTTATACTTGAAGGATGCCAATGCTATTGATAAATATTATAAATATAGCAGTGCCTTCAGTTATGGCTGGAGTCCTCAGTTGCAACATTAGTTTATTTTTTTGTTAGTCTTGTAAATTTGTAAAGCATGCTGTTTACACATGATTAAGAATTTCCTAATTTTCATTTTCCGTAATTTTTCACCCTCAAAGGTGTAAAGGAGACATTAAATTGTTTGTAGTTCCCATAATAGGTTGTAAATTAACACTCTAGGTAACATTTTATATTTCCATTTAAACCTGTGTTATAAAAAAAATTATATTGGCAAATTACTTTTTAATCATTCTGCAGGAAATTACATAAAAATGTTTTTGTTTTAATAGCACTAATAGCTGTTTAAGCAAAATCAAATAATTTGCTGCTTTTGCAGAGTTATCCACAAAATTTCACTATAGATATTCATGAATTTCAGGGCAACTGTATACAATTGTTTATATAGGGTGGCGCAGATAAAAGTGGCCTGTCTCCCGTTTGAGTGTAAATACGATATTTCTGTTGTGTATTAATAAACTTCTGCTAAAATTGGTCATTAAAATTGAATTGAGCTACAGTACAACAATGGGAGTTTTATGATTGAGTAATTGATAGTTGGCATAATTGGTGCTATAAGGGACCCTGTAAGTATAAAGTAAATACAGACAAACAAATTGCTGAAATGGACTCGCCATTTATTGAAGGTATTGAAAGTGGAATCGATACACAGCTGTGTATGTACTAACCGCATTCAGACACACCCAGCTTAATGTTCCGATATCGATGGCAGGAATATCACGGCTGATGTCTTTCATTTCGTATATTGTATGTAGATTTGTTTCATAGACCTCGTTCTTTTTTGCTAAAAGTTTGTTCTGCAAAGAAGACATCATGGACTCATTCATTAATTGAACCTGTTTTCATATATCCTTCCACAATTTGAATTCTTTCTTGTATTGAGAAAGTCATTTTCCAGAGTGCAAACAGCAACAGAATGAACTGATGAAATAAATTGAAATGCTGGCAAGAGAATGCCATTGACCGATTAGACAGAAGAATGCCAGCTATGGATTATTCATATTGCATAAAATTGTCCCTTGTTACACTGTAGCTCGATTCAAACTTTAATTACTATTTTTAACAAATTTATATAAATCACAATGGAAATATTGCATTTCATTCAAACAAGAGATGGGCCACTTTTATCTGTGCCACCCTTTGTAATGGACTGTGAGTAGTTACAGTATGAACAACAGAAGCTAAAAGCAATTATCTTAAACACAAAGTAAAAACCATATTTTTACTTTCTCTACTACGTATAGTAAGTACGGGAAGTATTGTATTCCACTCAAAAATTCGATACCGAGATTTCACCGGAAATATATGTTTTGATATCCCCTGAATCCAAAAAAAGCATTTTTGGAAACATGTCCATGTGTGTGTCTGTCTGTGAACAACATAACTCAGAAACGAACACCAAACTTGGTATTTAGGTTCAGTATCTTCCAGGGATGGGACACAAAGGTTTTCAAGAAAATCCCCCCACCTCAGGATACCCTTTACATGGAAGATTTTTCGAAAATTTTAATTTTCTCAAAAACGGCTCTAACGATTTTGATTAAAATATCATATGTTTAAGATATTTTTATGACAAATAAAATGTATATCTTGAATTTTCTGGGAATGTCTCCAAAAGTGTTGTTCATTGTGAATGACGTTTGCATAACCGGTAAACCATAAGAGATAGAGAAAATTTTACTACACAAAAAATGTACATTGCATTAAAATACACAATTTATGTCATATACATTTTTTTGTTGAGTGAACCATTTTTGAGATATTGCTTGTTATTCTTTTACATTTTTCAATACTTATTTTCTTAAAAGGGAATTCGTTATTCATTTTTTTGTCTTTGATATGCAAAGAGTGTTAATCTGTGGCAAAGGGAATGGTGCTGCACCTAGCAACCAGCTATTAAGAGATATGTATGTGCTTAAAGGCTACTGTATTTCTATATTGCCCTTGTAAATATATATTCCCCTTACATCTACAAGAAAATTAGCAATAAGGTAGAGTCTGCAAATGTTTATCTCGATTAACATGCAGTAGATGAAGAAAAAGCGTTTGTAAAAATAGTTTGTACAAGGTTAGAGAAAGTCATGTGAGTGTAACACATCAGATTTTTTTCAAGGAAATCTAACTTAATGAGCCTTCACTCATAGGTATTGATGTACTGATATAAAGGAAGAAAGAAAGATTAATTTTATTATGATAAAGTGGAATATAAAAGTGCTGTTTAGACTTTATAATATCCATTTAATGAATTTATCTAAAATGCAGCAATATCTTCATTTATTGCTCCTGTACTACTCCTTTTTATCATTTGACAGTCTTGTTCCACGTTATAAATGTATATAGAGAAATGTATAGTTTTTACAAATTTAAATAAAGATTACACCTTTGCTATAGCTATAATAAACATAAGTAAAAATCAATTGGAAGTGCTTGCATTAATTTAATGGGGTTTTAAAATGAAATCAAACAAACAAATAAGTTTGTTTTAGAAGACAAAAATCTTTTTTAATGTGCCATTTATGTGCGACTTTAACATGTGAGGTCATATCAGCAGCTTATTTTCTTTTTTCTTTCTTTTGGAACAATTGTTTATCAGCAATGATGTTCACTTGTTTGTAGTGATATTACTCTTTGGGTTAGTATTACTTTTAGTTATTACATTAAATTTACAAAAATACGTTCACTAAAGGAAAATTCCCATTCTCCAGCTCGGAATTGAACCCAGGACCTCTGGGTTTGGAGATGGCGGTATTGTTAAAGCAATAGGCAGTGAGCTTTAAATGAAAAGAAAGAGTGTCTGAAAAGTAAAATTGTCTTAATAAGTTGAGCTTGCAAAGGAATGTGGATTTGTATCTTGCTTAGTAAGTACTTTAAAAGCTAATCAGTTAATGGGTCAGTCCATATCAAGTCAACCAAATGAGTATTGGAAAGGTAGAATCAGATGACTGAAAAATTGAATTCTGATTCTACCTTTCCAACCCTGTCCAACACACGGCTTGTGTGAAAGAACAATTAATTCCATCAAATGAGTATTAATTGTGAACCTTAATGTTTCAAATTCAATTTAATTTTTGGTACATCATTAATTTTCAAGGATGACAATCCAGATTTTTTTAATTTTTAGAATAGTTGTTCTTTCCTGTAGGATTTTTAAAGTGGTAAAAAATGTGAATATTCTCCAAGCTAATTTTTTACAAACATTTGTCATAAATCAACATTTTTGTCACATAGAGCTGCTGTTCTGCTCATTTTAAAAGTTTTCTCTGCTCTTTAATTTTTCATATCATAAGTTATTATCCTAGTAATAAAACTCGGAATGTAATTAGTTTTCAAAATATTATTTTTGAAGCTCCCATAATCATCCCTTTCAATTTCATTAAAAAATGTTAAACTGAAATACTTAATTAAACTTAAACAAATTTTTGCCAAATAGAAAACATGGGATCATACTACAAACAAATGGAGTCTTCTGCATATGCTATATGTAACTTATGGCACCTTGCCATTGATATTATATCTGTTGGAATGTGATTATACATAAAATATGTTTGTATAAAAAAATCAAATCATATGTGTAATACTCCATTCTGGTGTCTAGTTGCCTAAACCAGGATGTGTATTTCAAATTTTCTACTTATTTCCTTATTCTTATTAATTAATACAATATTTTCTACAGATTCAACTATTAGCATAAAATTAAATTAAAACAATATAAAACAGTTTACAGTGGAACTATAACTACTATAAAATCAATGAAGTATAACCTTTTGTATTCATCAATCTTAAAGCATGATATTTAACCATTTGTCTAGAATAAATTAATGGGAAGAAAATACAAAATCCTATTGCTAACTGAATCTTAAATTTTAAAATGTAACAAATTCATTCATACACTGAGAGCAGTTGAGTACATTAGAACACATAAAAAAAAATCTGATGTTTTATGCTCACAGTCTTCCCCTACTCTTGTACAAATGCTTACTTTCCATCTACTTCTCGATGTTAATCGAGATGTTAATCTTATTGCTAATTTTCTTGTATGTGCAAGGGGAATAAGGTAAGCGATAGTCAAATCTTTTAAGAGCTGGTTGCTATGTCGAGCATTCTACTCTCTTTGCATGTCCAGGACATAAAAAAATGAATAATAAATACCCATTTGAGAAAAAGTATAAGTATTGGGAGATTCAAACAAATAACAAGGAATATCTCAGAAATGGCTCACTTAAAAAAATGTATGAGACATAAATTGTGTTTTAACGAGATCTAAGTTTTTTGTGTAGAAAAATTTTGTCTTTCTCTTACGGTTTACCAGTTATGGAAAAATCTTCAGAAAGAAGAGGACTTTTGGGGACATTCCCAAAAAATTCAAGATATGCATTTTATTTGTCATGAAATTATCTTAAATATGTAATATTTTAATCAATCATTAGAACCATTTTTGAGAAAATTACAATTTTCGAAAAAGTATTCCATGTAAAGGGTAGTCTAGGGTGGGGGGGGGGATTTTCTTGAAAAATCTGTGTGTCGCATCTTTGAGAAATACTGAACCTAAATACCAAGTTTGGTATTTATCCGACTTTTAGTTTTTGAGTTATGCTGTACAAAGACACACAAACAGATCTTTCTCAAAAAGTGCTTTTTTTCAGGGGGCTTCAAAACGTGTATTGCCAGTGAAACCTCGGTATAAAATTTTTGGGTGTAATGCAATACTTCCCCTACTTACTATATGTAGTAGAGAAAGTAAAAATCTGATGTATTACATTCACAGACTTTCTGTAATCACTCTTCCATCTATTCTTACAAAAGTTTATTCTTCTATCTACATCCTTTTAACCAAGATAACTTTCTTTACAGATTTTGTTGTAGGTATAAGAAGAATACAGTAGGCTCAAGCGATTATGTTCATAGTGCGGGTCACTGTGAGAGACTGAAATTCCATGCTCTTTGTATGACTACTAGAATAAACAAAATGCAACTTACCACTTAAAGAAAAGTATAAATATTTGAGAATTCAAACCAATAACGAAGAATATGTTGAAAATTGTTAATACCCCCTCCCCCCTCACCCAAATAAAAAATAATTATTTTCCATAAATTATGTGCCTTAACGAGATAGACATTTTTTGTGTGGTAAGATTTTGTCTTTCCCATATGGTTTACCAAATGCACAAAAGTCAAAGTGAAGAGGACTTAATTGGTTGCTGAAAATTCAAGATATACATTTTATTTATGATACACATATTTTAAACATATGATATTTTAATCAAAATCATTAGTAAATTTTGAGAAAATCAAAAGTAATGAAATGTTTCCTGTATAAAGGGTAGTTTGGGGTGGGGGTGTTTTCTTGATAATCTGTCATATCCATGGAAGACTGTTAAGTTTATATTTAAGCCACTTATTGTTTTTTAGATATGCTGTTCTCACACACAGACAGGTCTTTTTGTAAAAATGCTTTATTTATTCAGGGAGCCTCAAAATGTGTATTGCTGGTGAAATCTTGCTACTGAATTTTTGTTTGCAATACAATAAGTATAGAGAAAGTATATATAAAGGGCATCTATTACAGAGAAGGGAGAGCAAATAAATAAGAGAACAAACTCAAGTTGCTACCGATTACAAGATATAATTTCTCTTGTTTATTTATTTATTTTTTAATTTCTTTAGTACTTAACAGTAATTGGAGAAAATATTGTATTCTACCCAAAAATAAGATAGTTTCATTGGAAATCTGGAAATATATGTTTTGAGGCCACATAAATAATAAAAAAAAAGCATTTTTAGTAAGAAGTCCCATGAATGTGTTCATGTACCTTGGATATGTGCATAGCATAAAAATGAAAAGCAGAATAAATACTAAACTTGGTATTTAAGCTTGGCATCTTCCAATGATGTGACATGAGCAAGAAAAGCCTCCCACTCCATGTTAAGATTTACAATGAAAATTTTTCATTTTCTCAAAAATAGCTCCTAATAATAGTGCTGTATTTTTAAGATACTTGTATGACAAAATGCATACCTTGGATGTTCTGCAAATTCTCAGTGAAGTCATCTTTATTCTGAATGAATGTTGTATACCTTTGTGTAATTGTAAAACCAAAACATTACTACGTGGAAAATGTAGCACTGATTAAAACACACCATATATGTCAAAAATTGGTTTGCATTAACCCTTTATAAGACATTCATTGATATTGGTTTGAATTTTTAAATACTTTACACTTTTTTTGAAATGCTGAATTCCATTTGTTTCTTTTTGTGATGCAAAAATTGCAATTTCAAAGCCAACTGAAGGCTGGTTCACAACATCTGAGAACAGTAACCAGAACAAGAATGGCATGTATTCTAATGGGAGCGTTTATAATCGATGGGAAGTTTTCCTGAGCCCTGGGAACGAAAGAAGTCTTGGCCAAGTTATAACGCTCTCATTCCCGGATGCAGTAAATTAGATCCATATTGTACATATTAGACTCTTCACTGTAGAGGTTATTCTAGGTAACCATGACAAGAAACAACTGCTAGTACTCTATAGTCGCAAGTTGGAAATGTGAAACTGGAAGAAATTAGTAGCATATGTGCTTCCTAACACACATCCTGACCCTGACACCCACAGATTCATTGAGCATGGCTCTTCTAGTGAAATGATCATCTGTAATTTGTGTATATGCAACTCAAAACTGGCTATTGCCTAAAAAACAATGGCAATGGATGGAAATTAATATAGAACAATAACTTTAATGTATACCATTAAATAAAGGAAGGAAAACTTGGTATGATTAGAGGAATCGGAAATGTAATGGGTATGCATTTAGATAATATTTATTCTATCACATTTTGAAGTTGGCTAACCTGCATTATGTTGGCTGAATTGGAAGCAGATGAAAAAATATCATTGGTCAGTAAAAAATAAATTAAATCCCAATGTGCAAAATTGATTTTCCACTATATTGATTCCCGTTCTCATTACCGTGCAGTTGTGAACCAAAATCTTGTATACTGCATCGTTTCCCATTCTCGTTTCCTTAGTTACCATCCTCAGGTTGTTATGAACCAGCCTTATAAATGCCTCACTTTTTAAAGATTTAACTAGTGCTTCAGTTTCCTGTATTTGCCATGTACATACTACAAAACGTGCAATGAAAACATTCTCAAAATGTTTATCTTGATAAATATGAAGTGGATAGAAAGATAAGCTTTTGTAAGAACATTTTGTAGAAAGAGAGATAAAAATAAATCCTAAGAAAGTCATGTGAATGTAACACATCAGGTTTTTTTGGGGGAAGGGCACTCCATTTGTATTGAAATGAGCAAGATTTTGTTGTATTCAATTAACTTTAGATCATAATGTGCGGTATGCCAAAGGACATTAAGGGGTCTTTAATAAGATTTTGTTGTATCAATGCAGACCCTATTTTATGATGAAGTGTTGCTGATTTATGACAGTTTTTTTATATCATATTGTGGGGAGGTTTAACATTTTTTACCATTTTCAAAATTCTACTGAAAAAAATGCTACGGTTCCAAAAATTCTGGATATTCCTTGTTCTCTATGGATACTAATGATATACCAAAAATTAAGCAAATCTGAATCATCAAGGTTGATATGTTTGGTTGATTTGACATAGAATGACCCCTGTTGAAAAATTATTTGTTTTTTCCAGGATAACTGCGGTATGTGGTGATTTTTACATTGGAGGTAGACAATTTGATTCACTCTCAGATTTGATTGGTTACTATACAAGCTGTTCAGATCTACTGAAGCGCGAGCGTTTGATCCACCCTGTACCACCTCCAGAGCCTGTAAATGATAAAAAACGTATTGTTGCAATATTACCCTATACAAAGATGCCGGATACAGATGAACTTAGGTAAGTATTCTTAAGTAAATGAGTAACTTATTACTTGCCTATGGTAACTTGTATTAATATAATTTAAGTTTCAGAACTTAAAGGTTTGAAAATCTCAAAGTATACATGCTAATATGCACTTTAAATCACTAAAATATACTTAAACATACAAAAATGGAGTTTTTATTTATGGACGCTCTTTAACTGCTGTAGCCCTTAGCATTCCATTCTATATTGGCCATGAAAGACCAGTAATTTTGCTCAGAGGCTTCTTTATCAGGCTTGAGGTTCTTTTACGTGCCATAAATCTATAACACTGAACCACCAGCTTTACTTCCCTTCCAAAGGAAGCCATGCTAAGGATTTTTATGCCTGAAAAAAATCCATTGCCCTCTGCAAGGTTTGAACCCATGACCTTGGGAACTAGAGGCAAGCATGGTAATTACTACACCACAGAGGACAACTTAAACATACAGGGATATGCAGTAAAACACAGTTTTATTTACTAATTTATTATTTGAAATATGTATTTATTTCAGTTTAAAACATATATGTTTCCATTATAGTTTTATAGTTAGTAAGCTTCTCATGATCATTATTAGCATTTTTTTTTAATAATTTTGTGGCAATATACTACCAACAGCTTAGTCTTAGCAGATTCCTCCTTAACAACTCTGCTGTGTTTTATTCTTGTTTTGAAATATATTATTATTAAAGACATTGATATTCTGATGTGTTTCTTGGGGTTTTTACAACATGCATGAATGGAGGTTCCACTTCTTGTTTAAATCATTCTCATTTACGAAGGGCCTTCCCCCAAGATGTTGCCTTCAGCTGCTGGTGGTCACTCAACAAGGTGAGGAGAGTAAGTTGGATGACCGAAAACATCCCATCGAAACTTATCAAACAGGGTTAGAGTTTCACGAGCAACATGTTGGCAAGCGTTATTGTAGAACAAAAACACTTTTGCTCAACTTTCCCCTCTTTTCTTTTGAATCACCCTTCTGAGATTTCTCAACACCTCACAATGAGCAGCTGTGATTGCGGTCCCACGGGGCAGGTAATCGATCAACAATACTCCCCTGGAATCCCAGAAAATTGTTGCCATGACCTTGCCAGCCTATTCCACAACTTTCACCTTTTTTGTCATTGGCTCATCCCTTCTTTTCCACACCATACTTTGTCTTTTGGATTTGGGCGTCCAGTGAGGATCCATGTCTCGTCCTCGGTCACTATTTGATTGAATAAACCATCTCCCACATCCTCAAAAAAACTCTAAAAATTGTAATGCAGCATCAACTCATTTATCTTTGTGTTGTTCTGAAAGCACGTGAGGAACCCAACTTGCACTTTTTTTTTTTTTTTGATAGATGCAGATCCTCAGAAATGATCCTGTGAAGTGTTGCATGGCTTATCTCAATTTGGAGGAAGTTGAAAGAGAATTTCATCAAGCATAAGGCTCTGAGCAGTTTCCATGACACATCAGACCTCATTGACAATATTCGGAACAGGGGAAGTGGAGGGTCGGCCACTTCGTTGTTTGTGTGACATTCTCCCTTCAATGAATGATTGATACCAACGAAAAACCGTTGGCCTTGACATAACATTTTTATTGTACACACTGCACAACTCGCAATGAATTTCAGTTGCACTTTTATTTTTTGCCATCAAAAACGGATAACAGCACAAACTTTGCAATTGGTGGTAGGAGCAATTGGAGTCTCTGATGTTACTGCCGCCTGAATGTCCAAGCATTAAAGATAGGCACATGGGAATTTAACAGTGTTGCCACTAAACCCAGACAAAATACCCTGTGACTCCTGGACTTTTCCTGCACTGCGCAGATTTAAAAAAAATAGTGTAATTTACTTTTGAGACGTCCCTTATATTAATAAAGGAATGATACCTGTAAGAGGATTTTAATAGATTGAAAATAGTAATGGTTCTGTATTAAGAAAATGCTACTCAAATTTTAGTGTTGGCTAATATGTATTACATTGGCTGAGTTGGAAAGCTGGTGTGAAAAACATCACTCACCAGTTTCAAATGACATCCCAATGTGCAAAATCTACTTTCCGCTATGCTGATAGGTTAGGATCAATTAGTATGCATTGCTGTTCTGTTCTTGTTTATTGTGAACCAAAATGTTGCATGTTTTACTTACCATTCTATTCTTGGGTATTATTGTGAACCAACTTTAATTGTTATTGTTCACCAATGCACTGGAGATTAATTGATCTGCATCATTTTTCCTCTGGCTTGCCAATATAAAGTCTGTAAGTTATCACTTTTAAGGCCTTTGCATTTGGTGATATGTTGTTTGTTGAGGATGACATCTTCTTCACAGAGAGTGTACTTGGGTGTAGGTAGGCATCCTATCTTGTAGAGGTGTTCTGTGAGGCAATCGTGGCCAGTTGCCATCCTAAATAAGGCCACTGCTGTCTTCCTTGGCATTTTTTGTATATCAACTCTTATCTTTAATATTCTTATAATCTTCATCCTTCAATTTATCTTCTTCATCAAGTCTCTGCTGTCTTTTGAAATGTTGATATGTTGTTTAGTGGTATTTAATTGTTTATTTATTTGTTCTACAGGTTTTATTTGTTGTATTACATCTATCTTTGCTAATAGATCCACAGGTTCATTGCCCAAAAGTCCAACATGAGCTGGGATCCATTGTAGAGTGACATGATTTCTAGGTTCAACTGCTTTAATTAGGCTTCTTATTTCTTTAATATTTCTTATTGTTTTATTATTGTAATTTACTATTCCATCTATGGCTGATTTTGAGTCTGATAAAATGACTATTTTTTGTTTTATGTATGATCTATATAAAATGCTCTGTAATGCTGCTTTTATGGCTGTTAATTCTCCATCATAGTGGTTTGACGTTTCATCTAATGTTAGATACTGTGCAAAATGTTTACAGTATACTCCTTCACCAGCATTTTTTTATTGATGAGGGATCCATCTGTATATATTCGGAGCCATTCTTTTTCTGGGTATCTTTCATTTTCCGTAGCTATTGTTATGGCTCTCATGGCCCTAAGTATTTGGACGTCATAGGCGGAAAACGTGTTAACGAAAATGCAAAATCTGTATTTGGACGTCATAGGCGGAAAACGTGTTAACGAAAATGCAAAATCTGCAATTTAAGAACATAGGTAATAAAAATCTAATAATTACTACGTCTCCATGGGCAATTTAAATCGATTTTGAGTACAATTTCATACTGAATACGATCCGCGTTTCCATGTTAAATTCAATATGTTTAAATGGATTTGGATACACAAAGCCTGAGAATAAATAATTTAAGCTTTTATTTTGGTCAACTTGGATTTTTTAGGTTATGAATGTTTTTGAGAAAATAAATTGCGAATTGTGGAAGCGGCAATAGTGGTTTTGCTGTGTGTTTTATTACACACATGATAACAATTTCTGCTAAAGAAGAAAAAATTATGAGCGTGCATCGTGTTACGAGTACAATAGACGATATTATCTTTGGTGTATACAAGACGATTTGAATACGGAGGTGTTTCCATGCAACAAATTTCGTTCCGGTCCTCTTCTGATCCTATTTTCCAAGAGAAAAGTTTTGTTTTAGTATTTTTCCCTTCTTTAAAAGCAGTTTCAATCAATTTAGGTTTGCTAACAATCGTGTTTAAGGTTGATGGAACTTCCGCACTATATCGACATGTTTTATATTTGGATTGTGATTGCATCAAGGATTTTCAGCTTTTCACTGTTGGTTATTTACCTACTACACTTTCTTTTTTTCATTGTAAATGAAAAGTTAAAATACAATCTACGGTTGTTTGGTCATCACTCAACATTAGAAACTATCATTAGCGTTTACCACGTTTACCACGCCAAGGTAAAGCATTCTCTATCCCGCCCACAGAAATCGTGTCACACAAGTATTTAAATGCATGCATGTGATTGGCTGCCGATATCCACCCCGTGACCAAGGATTGACCAAAGTAGCAAATGAGGACGTCAAACTATGAACGTGTTATAATAAACGCCTACTCCCACTGTACCGATCAAGGATTGGCCAAAACAGCGAATGAGGACGTCAAAATTCAAACGTAGTAGGCGGGACCGGGAAAACGCACTAAGCAAACATTATTTATTATATTTGGTGATTTGGTACCGGGACTTTTATAATTCAACGTAATACACGGGAAAACGTGTTAATGAGGAACATGCTAACGAGATTCCACTGTATATTCTTGTATTTTAAGTTATTAATATATGTTCTGAAGCTTATTTGAGTTTTTAAATTACTTATAATATCTGCTGTATGGTACCATTTGTATCTGCATGCCAATCTTAATTGTACTGAGTTCAAACTGAAGATTACACTGTGCTACTCATAAGCATTGTACAATTGATTTACATAGTTATAACACTGTGCTGTTTGCTTTCCATATGTAGCAATAAACTTCACAATAGCACAACTCACATCTACTGCAGTGTGCCAAACTGCTCACTCTTTGTATCCATTTTATAGCTGCTGCCCAATTTCCATAAGGTTTTAAAGTACAATAGCCTTATGTGGAAAACTTGAGAGATACATTTGATCTAAAAGCTTACATAGCTGCTGATGACATTCTCTGTGCCAAACCAACTGGCAGCCCCACAGTGAAGCTAGCAACATGGTGTTGCAGTATTGCAGTATTTTTCATAAGGATGCTACAAACTTGAGATCTTACTCTGCAGTTTTGGAGAAAGAAAATCATAATAAGTGATTAACTAATAGATGCCTCTAGGCACTGGATATATGGAGACTAAACCCTCAATTTAATGGAGTTCAGATGTAATGGGCCAAATTTGATTAATGTAGGAAACACTTTTGGGAGAAAGAAACAGCTGATGTAAAATTCTACTACAGTTTCAAAAGACAAAAGCGATTCTAATTTGGCAGATGGCTATGGCTCTCACGGTTCACATGCAGAACAATAGTACCTTCCCTACCACAATCATTTAGAATTTGGGGTGCATTCGTAAAGCTTTGTGCACACTCGCTGCTTCAAGCCTCAATTCTGATCAGCAACCTGCATATTCGTTAACATGTTTGGCACTGTTTTCTTTACCACATAGTGGTTTTCTAGTGCACATGGTTGCATTTATTACAGTGTTATAAAATATTATTTTAATCTGTGTATGTTTCAAATATAAATAAGTTATTGTAACTGCTTGTAGTAATGTTTGTGGTTAAATAAAAGTGCGTGAACTTGAGCATAATGCAGAAAGTGGAGCTAATTAATAAGTTGTAAAACAATGTTATGAAGGATGATGACAAGGAAGAAGAATCGATCATGCTGGTCCTAAATTATCAGAAGTAAGAGGCCATATGGACGACCTCATCACATACATGAAGAAATCTTCAAATCCCGAAGTGCTGGCGTATTGTGAACATTTCAGGCAGTTTTGATCTTTGGTTATTAAGAAACAACATTCAGCAGGAACAGAACTAAAGCTTGATACTTTCTTTCAGCCTTCAAATTAGTTCATGTAAATAGGTTTTTATTACTAATATGATATGCACATTAAATATTTTACATTTGCATCATATAACACATTGTGAAGTGTAATATTTTTTTTTTAAATGTTCAGCATATGATTCAATGGACTTCTGATTTTATGGACACACTATTCAAAATTAGTTTTACCAATCTGGCTTTAGTTTTAAAACAGTATCTCTCAACTTTTTTATCCAATGCCATTTTACTGGTATTCCTTATATTCTTAACATATTATACTATTCATGTCAAAAGTGGCCACTATTAGCATAAAAATAATGCTTGCTTAAGAATGATTTCAGATAAGACTGTAGATTTAGTGACATTTATTCTTCTATAGTTTTATGCAATATCAGAAACAGCAGCCAGTTATTTATATCAAGAATCAGTTTTTCTCAAGGAAAGAAAATAATATGAGCTTAAGGGAAAGTTATGGCTGTAAGTTTCTAAAATGCTAGCATGCCACGCTATTGAAGAAGCCATTTGAAATCATAACAGACAATAAAAATGGAAGTTTTGGAGCATATTGTTCTGTCGCAATGAGAGCACGTCTGCAGAGGCATGGTGGCAAAGCTACATTTGAGCTCCCCTTCCAATCCTTGGGGAGGAAGAGCTTGGTGTAGATATTCTCGCACAGCTAGCGATAAATGGGGAGGACCTCCTTGTTGCAGCAACTTCGATGTTGAATATGCAGTGGCTCATCTTCTAGAAATACATAAAGTGCTCTGCTTCAAATGAAGGTAAACATTCCCATTTAACTGAGGGGGTGATAGATATGGGCCAGTGACATGGTCTAAAATAATAAATAAATAAATTGTTTGTTAACGCTGTCAATTGCAAGGGTCATATCAGTGCCGCCGGTGTGGCGGAATTTCATGCTGCAGAAGTTCTTTTACATGCTAGTAAATCTACTGATATGGGGCTGTTGCTTTTAAGCACACTTAAAAACTACTGGTCTGAGCCAGATTTGAACCTGCGACCCTGCAATCAGAAGACCAGATGCCTAACCAACTGAGCCACCCAGACTGACAGGTCCAAAATAATGCCAATCCATATGTTCACAGAAAACATCTGGTAACTCTCTTCCATGACAGTATGTAGATTGACATAGTCCATACATAGCTGTTTCTTGAGTTTAAAACTAGTTCATCATGGTAAACATGACCTCATCAGTGAACAGTAAAAACGAAAAGAATTCTGCCTGCTGCAACAAAGTGCAGTTACAAAATCGTGTACACAGAGGCAAACGTTTGCTGGACTTTATGCTTGCACCTTTTGACATTGAAAGGGATGAAGTTCTTTGTGTATGGCTTGACACACACTATGTGGATAGTGCCCAGTGCAGGTGTAGTAAATGGTGGTGGTAAATGCTCTATCAATTGCACTTTGACAGACTAGAAATTGGAGTGATGTGCCTGATGCCTATCAGGATATTCTTCCCTTTACAATGCTGCAACTGCTTTAGCAGTATTTCAGCATAAATAAGATGAATATTTGCAAGTTCAGGGAAGAAACAAATGTTCCCCAAGTTGCCTCACAGATGATACTCTGCTTATGGACCGCAATGAGCATTGTTATATCTAACAATCAGATTCATGTCCTTGATTATGCATATTACAGCGCTTCATATTAAACAAAAATTAAACTCCCTAATAAGAATAAAAATTTAGATGATTTTTATGGCATTAAATCTGAAAATGGTGTTAATGAGCTGCTAAAAATTAATGGTTGTATACTCATAAAGCAGTTTTAAAGACATTCTAAATCAATTTTTCATCTGGTTGGCTTTAACACCATCTAATCAGCATCTGATGCCAAAATCTAACTCTATAAAACTATGTTGTGTTTAGTCATGGTCCATACATTGCCTATCTCAAATTGCTTATATGACAGTTCTGCATATCTAAAATTATTTTGATGTAGTTCACTTCTACAACTAATCCCTATTCTTATAAAAGCTTATTGTTTTATCTACTTCATGTTAAAATATTTGCAGAAATCGCTTTTATTACCCATTATGTTGCAGGTATAAGAGGGATAAAGTAACCTGAAGGGACAGTCAAATCTTTTAAAAGCAGGTCACTGTGAGTTGACTTTAAAGTCTGTGTTCCTTCCATGAGCAGGAGAAAAAACTGATCAGTGACTACCATTTGAGAAAAAATTATGAAGCATGTGAAAATTCAAGCCAATAACAAACAATTTCTTGGAAATGGTTAATACAACAAAAGTTTTGAATTAAATTTTGTGTTTTATCGAGATCTATAGTTTTTGCCTCTCTCTTATGGTTTACCAGTTATGTAAAATTATGCAGAATTCACTTAAAACGAAGTCTTCATAGACTATTTGCAGAAAATTCAGGAAATACATCTTCTTTGCCATGCAAATATCTTAAACAAGTTATTTTAATCAAAATTGTTGGAGCTATTTTTGAGAAAATAAAACACGAGGAAAAGTTTTCCTTATAAAGGTTAGTTTGGTATGGAGATAGTAATTTTCTTGAAAAATCTTAGTGTCGCATCCTTGATGCTGAACTTAAGTACCAAGTATGACAATACTAAGTTACAATTTGAGTCACATGGATGCTTGAATTTGTTCACTAACAATTTGTTATCCACACGTTTCATATGCAATGTTGCCTATATCATTAGCAGATTTCAACTGTCAGACTTGTTGCTGATATCTTCTGTAGATTCACTGGATCATTTTCAGTCGGTTGATGCACTGGTATAACAGGTTGTCCTCAGCAGGAGTTTTGAACTTTGGTTTTGTGTTTTAGTATAAAATTTTTTTCCCACATGTTTAATTCTAGTTTTCGTTGTACCAATTTTAGTACATTATTTTCTATTTTGTATTTTATGGTTTTTGTTTCCAAGCTGTGAAGTCACTGTTCTTTTTTTTTGTGGGGGGAGGGGTCTTAGGTATTCCTTCAATTGGGTTATTATGTTTTTCATGGTTTTTCCTGTGTGCCTTTCTTCATTCTCTCTTGTATAATTGGCCTGACTTGGTGGTAAGTTTTAAGATGAGTAATCATAGGTACTTTCATGTAATTAAGTTTATCTTTGGTTGGATCATCTCCAATTTCAGCTAGAATATAGAACTTTAAAGGCATATGGCTGAGAATTACTAATAATCCTGATGCCAAAAGAAATTCTTTGCCATAGAAAATCATCTGAACCGTTTATCCTGTATCTTATGGGGGAAAAAAAATCTCATGGTAGAATTCTTTGATTAACTTGCAATTTTGTTCAGTTTTCAGAAAGGTGATATATTTTTTGTGCACAATGACATGGGAGATGGCTGGTTATGGGTCACAGCACATCGCACAGGTGAACAAGGGATGATTTTTCGGGACCTGGTGGATGATCTAGATGAAAACATTGATCCAAATACAGTCTTCAGCTGGTTTCATCCTAATGTTACTAAGAGTGAAGCTGTGGATATGCTTGTGAAAGGTAAGGTATTTGTGAAGTATTGTAGAACTCTCCATCGAACGAGTTTTGGTCACTGTTTTGTACCATTCATACCTTTGAACACAAATGAGCTCCTGCATACGAGCGAGTTGAGTGTACAGGGTTCTGAGTGATATCCCTCTCTCACACCATTCAGTTTGGTATACTGAACGAGTATATGCCTCATTTCCTGTTCAAATGCTCAGAGTGACCAGACCCAAGGGGAAGGTTCAGTCTGTTTACTTCACTAGCATTGTTGCCTTTCTTATACATAGCTCAAGTTCGTGTGATAATGAAGTTGAATGATAAAATTGAAATGCAAGTGCATTGTATACACTAACAATAATAAGCTTTGTCAGCCGTTTTACAATTAGTTTATTATTTGGCTATTTGTATGTAGATTATGAGGTATATTCTTGCTTTGAAGCTGTGACAAAATTTCAGCTTTCCAACAATTTGTATTTGGGGATGTTTTTTCTTTAAGCATAGATTGATAGCTCGCATTGTCCATTAATACCACACACCCTTCCAGTCTAGAAGGAGATTGGTAAATCATTCTCTAAACACTACATTACTCATCCCTTTAAGATAATCGCCACCACTTTTTGACTGAAACACTAAATCTTTATACCACCATTTCATTTATAATCCTGCCAGGTATAACCTCTAGCATGGGTTTGGTTTTACCCGAGTTTCGTCAGTGTAAATAATAGGGTGAGTCTTTTGGACTTAAAGAATAACCATTATTTCAATTGTTGCATTATAATATATAACTTGTAATGCTTCTTTAAATAAATGTTTATACAGATGACAGAGTTTTTTACTCTCACGGAAATTTCAAATTTGAAAATGGAATTTGCGTATCATAATGTTGTAAAATAAATATTGACCATAACAGTAGGTAAAAACAAAGTTGAAATTGGAGTAACATGACGTAGGTTTTTGTCATTCCTTTACCTCAATGCACTGAAGCAGCACGCTTGACAACACGGAGATATGAACTCTTGAAAGAGTCAATACCCATTTCCCATGAGGGCGCATGTGAACCAGAAGCTCAACCATAGTTTGGTGTATTCATTACTGCTTTTCAAATGAGTTGGGCTGGAAGAAATGAGCGAGCCTCATTATGTAGCATATGAAATGAATGAGTAAAATTCATGTTCTTGACAGCTCTAAAGAATTGCTTTTGTTTAACTTCAAATTGAATAGAATTTTAAGTTAAGAATTTTTTTAAAGTAAAATCGGTATAAATTTCAGAAATCCTAGCTTACACATTAATAATGTAACAAATATTGAAAAAACGAGAAATTTGTGTTACTGTTAGTCATTCGTGAAAGTGGTATAACGACTTTGTCTACTACTTACCTATAGTAAAGTAGTGCATTCCACTCAAACATCTGATACCAAGATTTCACCAGAAATACCATGTTGAGGATCCATTTACCCAAGAAAAAGCATTAAAAAAAAGTTTGCGTGCATGTGAATGAGAGAGAAAAATTAAATTGAGTTTTATTTGTGAATGCTCTTTAACTTCTATAGTTCTTAGCATCCCATTCTATATTGGGCTTGAAAGATAGCAAATTTTGCTCAGAGGTATCTTTATCAGTCTTAAGGTTCTATTATGTGCCGTAAATTTGCGATGCGGTCCACCGGCTTTACTTCCCTTCTAAAGGAAGCCATGTTTAGGATTTATACACCTGAAAAATTCCATTGCCCTTTGCCAGATTTGAACCTATGACCTGGGAACTAGAAGCTGACATGGAACCCTTAGACCAAGGGTGGCGAAAACAACTTCCTTCCGCGAGTCACCAAATATGTAACACGCACTGCGTCACTCATAGCACGTGAAAAACAAAGGGACGGTTGTAGAGAGGGAATGGCGCCTGCGAGTCAAAATAACTCGCAAAGCTCTTTTTTGCCACCTCTGCCTTAGACCATGTAAGACGACAAGAGAAACTCAAAAATAAAAGAATGTGAATACCACACTTAGTCTATGAGTTGGAGCTTTCCTGGCATTGCGAATACTGTAGATTTTCTCGTGCTTCCAGGCAACAGTAAAGTTGGTTACAAACCCATGTTTTTGGAACGTACATTGTTCCCATCTTCAGGGTAGTTGAATGATGCAAAATTAGGAATACTCCATATTTATATTAATGTTTGTGGAGGCAAGTTCAGACCTCTTACAAAACAGGTTGGGTCAGTGAGGTGGTCAGAGGCACAGACATTATAGAAAATCATTTGAGTAGCTCTGATGTGACTATTTTGTGTTTGTGTGTTAGATTTGATGCACTTTTAAGGCTGGTTTTCAGGCTGTGCTGAGGTATAGTCCAGAATTGCGGTTCAGGTTGCCTTTCTCAAACTGACTGGGCCTTTTTATTAGCCCATTGCAATGCCTGCTGACAAATTCATGCTTGAATGACAAATTTTTATGTACAATATATAGGTAAAAACCGAATCATGTAGACAGGTATGTAGACAATTTCAGGAGAAATTTCCTGGTATTCCATTTCCAGGTAGAGAAACTGTTAGATCTCTGGTTATAAGTGTAGGACAACAGGATTGCTAAACTAAGAAGCAAAAAAGAGATGTTCTAACAGAGTAAAAAATTTATTAAATTGGTGCATCTATTTGTGCAGAATCCTAAAATATAAGGTTTATAGTAACAATCCCTGCACCATAGATGAAATTAAGGGCAATATAAAAACAGAACTTATAAACATTATGCGTGTGAATGGAAATTTCATCTGAAGATGCCAGGAATGTCTTCACGCAGATACACACCACTTATAACAAGGTCAGTACTCATAGTGCATGTTAGTATCACTCATAGGTAAGTAATGCTAGGGTTACGGAATGAAAAACCCCTAATGTAAGAGAGAGGTCATTTTTCGAGGCATCTAGCGGCCATAGGAACTAGAGAATAAAAAGAGCAAGAAACAAATGAAAGTGAAGCTGAAAACATGTTAGAATTCCATAAGTAACGAGATATACAAATGTCAAAAGAGCTTATATGCCTGAATAAAAGTGAACGAGAACTAGCTACCTCCGGTTTGAGTGCTTTGAGCTGAAATGTGAATGTATAATTGCAGTAAATATTTAATTGAGATAAGTTTTAGTTGGGTGTTTTTATGATTATCTGCCTTCAGCTGACATCTCGGAAAAGATTTTCAGAACTGTTGGTTTTAACAGGATGAATTCAATTTCTGGCTTATGCCTGCAGAGGGGTGGAAGAATGATGCTCACTATAAGGTCACATCTATGCAAGTGATTTGGTGCTATGGCAATGATGCAGTGCCGCAGGACTAGTGATATATTTGTGCATGTGATGTGTCACGCTGTGTACCGTTACGAATACCAGTTCTACAAACCTGTTTCCACATTTGGATCGACATCTAGAATTGATGTGTGTTTGCTAATATGTGTACATCCAATAAACAGTGCAAGGGTTTTGGACAGTGTGTTTAGCAACCTGTATGGAAAATTACTTCTTGTCATGATCCTTAAAGTTTTATGAGGTGTTATCCCAAAATTTAACTCATAATACAAATTTCTTATATAAAATGTTCTGTATCCAGACTTGATAAAATTTTGAATACATGAAGACATCTGGTGTAGCAACGGTAACTGTCAGAGGTATCTGAATGATGATTACTGAGTTGGCCTTGTGGAGGTACCTCAGATCATTCAAGATGTGTATTTTCTCCCATGTCAATTCCAATGGGATATTAGTCTTGCCTCTGCAAGACCCACTCAGGAAATTCGTCATCCTGCTCTACCAGAGTTACCAGTTGCTATATCAATGTCTCCATCTACGCACAGAGGGTTCCCCCAGGATCTTTTTCGATTGGGTCATAGCTGAAAATGGGAGCAAATGCTCCTAAAATATGTTCTAACAAATTAAAAGTAAGTGTAGTTTTACAACTCTGTTTCATATGGTGTATTCACTTCACTGTATACAACTTCTAATATGTTTATACAAAACGTCATGTTGTTTGCATTATCCTTACCGTGACGAGTATTCATTACTGTATGGCCATATTATTTATTAAATCCAAGTGCTTTAGAAGCTCATAACAGTTTATGGAAATTGCCTGATGGTGCAGACAAGAATTTAAAAGACAAACTTATTTTGTGAACATTGAATAAATATATAATTATATGTGCTGGAAAACAATAGAGCTTAGAATCTTGGGAGCAGATTGTGTGATTTTTGCCCATGTGAACCATGGCCAACTATCATAAGTTATTTTTCTGAAAGTGGTATAAATTATCCAAGTTTGTTTTTCCTGGGTGTCCAAAATGGAGACTGCATATAGTATATTAGTTTAGCTTTCATCTGTTTTTCATACTGACAGAATAAAGACTATGGAATCAAAAGGAAAATTACCAAAATTGTCTTAAAAATACAGTATTATTAAGATTTCATGAAAAAGAATTGCAATAATTTGTTTAAAACTTTGAATTGATTTTTTTGCATTACTATAATACTTGACATTATTTCATGATTCAAGACTGTATTTTTTGTGTTAGGGGAATTACAATAGAGAAATAGTACAAAAATATGGCTAAATTAGAACACTTTGCAATATCACATCATGCAGATTTCACTAGTTGTTGCATTAATAAAATATTCAAGTTGTATTGCAAGTAACAAGTAATTCCAAAAACATAATGCATTGTAATTTCTTTCCAGCTGGACCTGGCAGTTTTCTGGTGCGACCAAGTGATAATTCTCCTGGTGATTATTCTCTTTTCTTTCACATCAATAATCAGATCCAGAGGTTTCGAATAGAAAAGAAAGGTGTGCGCTATCTTATGGGAGGACGTACGTTTGAATGTCTGGATGCTGTCATAAATCGGTACAGAAAAGAGCAGATTGTGGAGGGTCACTCCCTGGTGCAGGCTGTAGGCCGAGTAAGTGTTCTATAACTTAAAGCATTTGAAGTGTAATAAGTTAGTAACAATATTAGAGAGGGATAGAGTTAGAGTTAGTTTTCACAGTTCACATGGGTTGCGACTGCCATGGGATAAACTTGGTAGCCAAGTCTTAAGCTTAAATGTTTGTGATCGTGCATATAGTGTGTTGGAATGAATCTAATTAAATAGCAAGCAGAGTAGTGAGATCTCTTCTCCATCTTTGTTTTTTAATTATTATTATTATTATTATTATTATTATTATTTATTACTCTTAACTTCAATACAAATACATATGCTTGAGGCTCAAACCTGCAGTTCTCCACGTTACAGAACACCAAAGTGAATGCTCTTGTGACCATGGCCACTGGCATTTTCGAAGTCAGAATTACCAGCTTTAAAATCAGAATACATAACCTGGCCCAACCATTTGGAAAAAGATAAAAAGAGCCTTTGAGAGTTAATATACTATTTGAATAAAGTGCACATCATAATAAGGGGGGCAGATAAAATGCACAGCATATTAAGAGAGGGCACTATTTGCTGTTCATATTCCTTTCCACTCAATTCTATATGTTTATACAATGTTAAAATGGCAATTTTTGCTGTTATAGAACTCTAAGACCGCGCAAATATGTACAAGTTTCTGGCTGACATATAAAGCCAGATTAAAACACTCAGCCTTACCCTTCAAATTATTGAGGCATTCTTTACAATACGTATGCATTACATCTGTACTAATTGTAATTACTTCTCCCTTGGCACATTTTTTTCTCTCCTTTGGCAGTGTCAATCTGCATTACAAAATATAACAAACTGGATATTTTTTACAATGGTATTAAATTCCACGCAAAATCGTAATGGTCTTAATTTTTTATTCCATTTCTGATTCATTTATTTCAGAAACACTTTCAAGCTTACATACACAAATTTGTTGCAGGTTACTTTTAAATTTCTTAAAATACAGCTCATTTTAATTATAAAATTAAATATATAGTTTAGCCACAGTGACAATTTCATATTTATTTTATACATTGTATAAAAATAAATACAGGAATACAGTGATGCATTATATATCTTGAGTGAATGTCTGATTGGACTTTTAGGGTAAACATTGTAAATAATTGAGCTGGATATAAACAATTTTTACCGTCAGAAGTGTTGGGAAGAATCTTTCAGTTGAGTAGTCTTTAGTAGGACTAGATAAATAAATGAAACCTATATTATTGTTTGCAGATAACTCCTAGAATTTTTAACAAGTGGGAGCTTGTTTGATTTATTATTGCAACACATTTCATTTTCAATTACTCTCAATATATTGTTGAATAACTTGAAAGGGTTTAGGAATTTAATGGTTTAGCTGTTTAGTACTTCATTTTCTCACTGGACCTTCTGAACAAAGTATACTTAATACCAGCTACAATCTGACAGCATGAAAAAAAGCATTTTTGGAGAAAAATAACAGCACTTTTTAATAAAAAAGAAATGCCAACTTTTAATGGGTCCCTAATTATTGCTTTATTCAGCACAAGCATAAGTAATCACATTTTTTAAAATGATCATTTCGTTTTTATAGCCCCATTTAATTCATATTGGGGGCTTTGATGTTTGAAATGGCTGATAGTGTTTTTCTAACTTGAGCTGTTTAAGATGTTTAAGCTATATTTTATTCATTACAATGGAACACTTGGGTTCACTCCCACATTCATACTTCTAGACTCTGCAGAGAGTAGGGAATGATTTTAAAAATTCCCTGCCATAGCTTGAGTTGAACCTGGAATCTGTGGTTTGAAAATTCAGAATCTGGACCACTTGACCACAGAGGCAGTCTAATTACAGTGCTGTATAATATTTGAAACAGGCAACATATGGAATCTTAAAAATAAGGTTTGTTTACTCTAGGCGCTATATTAGTCATGGCAGGAATATTTAGCAATAATTTCCTGCTAAACCAAGATAACAAAATCATTAACATTGCCAAAATAATAGAACCTACTTATGTTCTTAGCATGTTAGGAATTTGAAGTTAAGAAAACTTATTCTCTGCCTTAGGAATTACACATTCATGTTTTGTAAGGATTATATTTGACAGAATAATTAACAAAAGCTTTGTGTGCAATGCTGACAGATTTGTAGAAAAACGAAATGTTACTACAACAATTTTATTATTTTAAGCTTCCTCAATTCTGCTATTTGCATCTTTTAAAATTGCTCTCCTCACACTTCTTGAATGCTTTTAAGCAAAGATGAATGTACTTTTGTATTAAGAGCAAGACAAAGGCAACAAAGAATGCTCCTTGTTCATAGTGGCAGATTGCTTTGCATATATTTTGAGTATTTTACATTTGAATGGCATTTGACTCAAATGTTAATTATTGATGCCATGGATTGAATTCCACATTGCAAAGTTGAGGACTATGTCAAATTTGTAATGAGAGATTGCTGTATATTGGCACATATATAACAATCCCAGTTGTGTTTGATACTTTAAGTAAATAAAGTAAATGAATGTAAGAAAAAAGTAATGCAATTCTTTTTTTACTTAAAGGTGTTCACCAACACTCAAAATTATGCTGAAGTGTTGTTAAGTGATTAACACTGTACTGAAAATTAAGTTAGCTAATAGAGCAGCTAACATATACTCTACATAATTTAATAATATGTTACGCTTATTACCATTGCAGAATCAAAGAATTTAAGTAAGGACTTATCAGTAATTATAAATCATTAAGGAGAAAATTGTTTAATTTGTAAATGGTAGTGCCATATTCAATGGTCATATCTGGGGCTTTGACTTAAAACATCCAATGGTGTTGCTGTTTTTACTGGTTGAACTGTAGGTTTCTTAACATTGGTTTTTTAACTTTTTATTCTTCAACACACTCACTCCCACACTCATATTTCCAGATTCTTAGGAATAAGGAATAATTTTGGTTAATAAAAAATATTCTTTGCTCTAGTCAGAAGTTGAACCTGGGACCACTAGGTTGAGAAACCAAAATGCTGACCACTTGACCACAGAGGCAATCCAAATTTCTCTTATTTAATGGAACTAAACTGCATGAATATACATATAACTCGGAATCAAAAAGCAATTGCAGTTTGCCTCTTACAAATACTTTAACACAGTATGCCAAGGGCCATTGTGAAGGAAGATGTACTTCTGTCACGCTTCTCGCTGTGATGTCTTACATTTACCTAAATCTGATAGACTGAAAGCCAGTTTCCAGCACAAAATATCAGATCACACTCTGGTCTTGAATAGTTTGTTTGTGCTTACAGAATAGCAAATAGAGCAAAATTTGGAATTTTGGGATTTCAACTAGGAACATGAAAGTTAAGTGACTAGCAAATTGAAAAGTTGAAGAATAAGGCTGAAGGACTAGTGTGCTATTGCAGTTTATCTGTTTGCTTTTACTCTTAGGTTTCTAATATTCTCTTGAAGCATTAATCATGTGTGGTGTGTTATCACAGAAATATTGCAGACAGTAATGAATGTAAATACATTAAAAAATGAGTAATGAATCTATGAAACATCATATTTCAACTTGCATTTCATCCTGTAGCACAGAAATCGTATTGAGTAGCAGAAGCCATCTGTAAAACAAAGTTAAAGGCCATCTGTCAATATCTAGATGAACTTTTTGGTGAATTCAAAATGATGTGACTTCAAAAATTTTATCTCAGTATTTTCAAATTAAGTTTTCCCATGATGAAAGCAAATTGCCATCTGAGATATCTTTTACAAGTTTCAAAGTAGGATGTATTTCATGTCCCTCAGGTACTGCACATTTTGCAACTTTTCTTTTTCTTTTCATTTTTCATACATAAACCCTATTGTGGTTCATGCACTTCATTTCATACATTTCAGATTGCTTATTGGGTACACTTCTGTCCTTGGTGTCCTTTTAGAAAATATTTTTAAACTGCATAACCAAGAGCCAAAACAATCTTCCATTCATTGAAAACTTGAAGTTTCTTATTTCTCCAAGGGTAGTATGCAAATTTCTTGAAAGCCTTTTGTTTTCTTTCATTCTTACCTGTTTACCAGTTGCACTCTTTAGTTAACTTTATTATCTTACTAATGAGGACTTAAGTGAAATCGTTTTTTCTGTAGCCTTTGATACATTTTTGGTTTGTATTCCAACTAGCTCACTAGTAACAAAAGACTATCTGAAGCTAAGACCTTTGAGTGTTGTATGCTTTTGTGACATAGGATGCAGTTATTATGTTTAATATAGTTGTTCTTGTTTCTTTTCTGTAGATAGCAAATTCTGGTTAGTTTTCATTTCTGATAATTGTTACAACTATAAATAAAGGTGGTTGGTTTTTTGTTTCATGTCATGTAGTTTGAATAATTTCAGGACATACTCTGAAATTCTATTATCACTATAGAAGAAATTGGAATGAATTGTTTACCAAGTATTTTTACACTTTTCCTGGAAATGCTTGGAAATAGACATCAAAGTAAACCAAAAGGTGTTGATATTCTTGTTTTATTTTATCTATGAAATTCAAGATTTGTTGAGTTGTCAAGTGGCCTGAATGGTTATAGTAATGCTTTCAATAAGGTTCTGTTGTATTGCCCCATTTATGAATTTACATAAACTGCAGATTTTAGGTGCAGTCAAGTTATTTGGAATTAACTTCTTTTAATCAGCATTAAGAATAATTTCCACCCCTTTTGGTGATTTATTAAGAGATTCAACTTTCTTGAAGTTGGATCTGTTTCAGTGTTGGATAATTTTGATACTTGTAGAAGTTATAAACCAGGTGGAAGAAAATACTTGAAAAAGCAATCCGAAACTTATCACTTATTATGCTTGTGGTTTTATGGAGTCGCAAAAGCATTCTTCTCTGGATGAAACAAAGTTATAATAGTGGCAAATTTTTAAATTTTGATGCAGGAATTCTTAATTAGGAATTTATTCATTATATTAATGTTAAATGAGGTTGGTGTTTAAAACTTCCTATTTACTTATGTTTAACCAGTCAATAACAGAGGGAGATGGAACTGTGAAATCTAAGGAGGTTCAGCATGCAGAGAAGATATATGCAACCCTTCGGGAATGCAGAGAGCAATCAGGACTTAAGAAAATAAAAGGCAAGTGTAGCACCTGTAATGGTTCTTTTTGTAAGATGTTGAAAAATTCATTACTCTTATTTTTGTAGCAGTTAGATACAGATGAAGCTTGAATGGAGAAAGGAAGAACCTTACTTAACTGTATTCATATTATGATTGTGACATAGAATCTTAAAAGGATAGAAAAGAAATTGTTAGCAGGACTTTTAGCAAATGAATCATTGTAATAATTTTACATTACAGGGATCAAGATGCAGGGTTACTTGAACAAGAAGAGTGAGAAGAATAAGAAATGGAAGTCAATGTATTTTGTTCTGCTTGTAGATGGCACTGATACTCATTTGTATTTTTATGACAATCCAAAGGTAAGTATTGTATTCCAAAGCTTTAGCAATGAATATTTTATTAAAAGGCTTGGAAATTTGCATTGTAGTGTATTCAAGAAGTTGAGTGTTCTTGATGTGTCAGATTTACAGATTTGTGCTCTAGAGCAGTGGTTTCCAAACAGGGGTGCATACTGGAGTTGCAGGGGGGAGGCCCACAGGCAGCATAGGAGGGGAGGAACATGTATCTGATAAATAAAAGAATTAACATGATGGTATACACATTTTCAGAAATTATGAATGCCAAAATAACTTAAAATTACATTAGGAATACATCAATCCTGATATTTAAAATTTGTCCATAGAATACACAGATTTGTTAACTACCATATTTATATGAATACAGGTTAATTTTTTTTGCAATATTTTGTTTTGAAAATCACAGGCCATCTTGCATTGATTCTATATATTTTCCAGCTAGCGTTCAGGAAAGCGTAAGTTTCAGATTTTGTGAATATTGGATGGATGTCAGCATTGGAGAAGAATGTGGACAATTTAGGAAGGTTGCTGTGAAGATCACTGCATATCAAATCAGCCAGATTTTGTGTGCTTTATTTTCCGTTTATAAAGTTAGCAATTTTATCAACACACCTAGAGGGATTATAAGGTTTCCTGTTAGCAAAAAGCTTTCTTTTAAGGGTACTGGGACATGTAAATGGCTCTTATAACCTATTTTTTGTTTTTTCTTTTATAAAAATTTAAGACATTTTCTGAATCCAATGATGTAGCACACTATAGGTATTCTCAATGTTTAAGGCCATTAAACAGTATTTATATATGGCATCGCCTGGATCACATTCCTACAATGCTTTAGTTTTTTGCATTTTTCTTCAAGTTTAAATTTTAGAGCTTTAGGTGCACTTTTCTCAGATACTACTAAAGTTAGAGGGCTGGCATTTTTTGTGACGTTACAAATCAACTAGTTTAACAACATACTTTTCAGGTGCAACATATTGCATTTTTAAAAAATTTAAATTATGTATTTTAGGAATGATAATATTTTCTCTCTATTACCTTTTTATTTTAATCATTATTATTATTTTTATTTTTTAGAGCTTATGTCCCACTATATCAAATAATCCACTCATTTTGTTCATCAATAAGACCTTTCTCTCTTGTGAAAAAATAAAAGTTCTATCAACAAAATTGTGGCAGCTGTGTGTACCTAAGTAATAAATGCTTTTAGAATTTTATTCATTGACCTGAATTTAGGAGCAAGTATGAACTGATACTATATATTTTGCATCATCAGCATGTTAAGAACCAGTTGTTTGATAGATGTGCAATTTTTATTACACTGTGACAGAGAAAAGACCTTGAATTCCGATTTTGAAGTGCATGTAGTCGAACACAAAATTGTGCTTTGCACACATCCTAGTATCCTTAAGTCTAAAGTAGAAATTGGAAGATTTCCTCCCTGCATCTGTGGCTGTAATATTTATTTGTGTATATGGTCGTGTAATAAAAGACACATTTACTTTTCTGTGCCCCCTTCCCTGCCAGTATTCTCCACCCATCACATGCATTTCTGCTCAAATCTGAATCAGTTGTTTACAACAATGCATTGTACAATGTCTGGATAAAGAAATAACATCCACCATTATCATCATTGTTGCTGCTGTTGCCATTATTGTAGTACCGCTAAATTCCAAAAGTAAGTTCTAAAAAAAGATGGAAATCATCTTGCATTTGAGATTGTCTTGTGTTTGGATAAATACTGTATATAGCCTTTTATACAAATTTCTGTGTCACTTATCTTTTCAAACTTTCATATGCAGGCGTGCTTCACAATTATGCAATTTGTATCTTGAGCTGCTTCCAGTTTGTTGATACATTTAAGTGACTGCTGCTAGGTGACAGATAGTTTGCTACATAAGCACCATCCACTGGAAGTAAAAGAAATTCATTGAAAGAATCCATTGACAATATTTCAGAATTCATTATGCAGTTGCTATTCAGTATAATAAATATTAGCATTGAATTATTTAATAGTTTAACTTCAGGTTTATTTCATGGTTAAATGACCAAAAATGATCTACCACAACTGATTTATCAATTTCCTTGTATTAATATTTTAGAATTTTCAACTCTTGTTTCCAAATTACATTCAGTTTTTCCAGTGTAAATTTGATCATGTCCTAAACAATTTAAATCTGTCTGTATAGTTTTACTTATTAAATACTAAAACCATTTATTAAAGCAATGTTGTTGTTGTTGTTATGTGTATATTCTTTATCAGCTTAATTGATGCTTAGAGATATATTCCTCAGAATGAGCAAGGTGGTGCCACTGTAACATGTCTAACTTGCATTTGGGAGGTCCTGGGTTCAAACCCCTGAGGCAGGCCAACCTGACAAAAGTTTTCTTGCAGTTTTCTTTAGTGCTAGTTGAATTTTTTCTGCATATTTTCCTATCAATCCTTAGGAGGAGGGCTGGTGTTACGTTGTGGTCGACTAGGCCTTGAGGCAAAGCTTCTACCTTACCTGGGGCAAAGTCATCATGTAGTGATCCTGCAGAAGTTGCACCAACCTCCGAAAACGGTTGAGCAAACAGTTGGCTAGCTCTTCCGTAGTCACCTATCATGGTTCCAATGTTGTGTACATTACCAATTCCTCCAAACAAAAATCTCTTAATGTTGATTGAGGTTCAGTATTGAAGTGGCAATTTATTGGTTTAGCTTTCTGACAAAGTATGCATGCAGCAATGACTTTCCTTTCATATCTAATTTCTTAATGTAGAAACTGTCTGATATGGCTAAGATAGTTTTGTCGGTACTTGAATGAATAAGTGTTTTGTGTTACGAAACAATTGGTTTTCTCTCCATGGACTGTGGAATCATTACTTTCCAACGTTGTGCATTTTGTACATGTAGCTTGTATAAGATGCCGTCATGTTGACCAAAGGAAACATTGAGCGAGTCGAACTCCAGAGCTGTGTCAAGGATTATTCTAACATGGACTTGTGGGCATTTCATACTGTATACTTTCTCTTAAACTGTCTTGAAAAACTATATCTTCTTTATGCAAGCAGTTTATTTCTGTATGTAGATTGGCATTTATCTGCTCTACAGTGTTTTGGATTTGGGTAATTTCTCCCTGTAAATTGTCATTATGTATTTGCATGCCAGTTACTGAATTCCTAACTTTAGTTTCTAATCAACACTCAAATTGTCTTTACATTTTCCTGCATTTGCTGTGACAAATTAGCTACTCAATCTTCTATAGCTCTTTCTAACTCGACTACCGTATTGTCTAGTTTACTTTCCATAGCATCAACTTTACTATTGAGACTCACAAATTGACCTTTAATGTTCAGATTGCTCTTTTAGCTGTACCTGTACACTGCAAAGTTTAGCATCTACTGCAGTTAACTGTTAATTGGAGTTTGGGCAACATCCAACTGTTCCTTAACCTGAGTTTGGGCAACATTTAACTTACTTGCTAACTGTTGTAATAACATTACACAAAAATTTGTGTCATCACTGTGTTCAAGTTGTCTGCTACTGCATTAGCATCTTGTGTATTCATGTCATTTGTAACATTGCGTGAAATTGCATCATTAATTTTGATTTCTTCTACATTGTCTATATCATGTTGTGTACTTTCTACTGGTTTCTCTATTTTGTATAAAATTCTACTGCAGTTTTAAGTACATAAGCAATATCTATAACATGCAATACAATAAATAAGAAATCAAATATAAATTAACACAAGTTGTAACCTACAATGCTGGCTACACTCCAAAAAAATATTCACTTCACTTCTCCATAGCTGAATTACTCTGTTTTTCATTTCTACACTTCACTCTATTTGCTTTCCTGACTAATATCTACACTTCCTAGCTTACAATGTATTTCTCCCGGAAAGCTACACACCTTTTTGTTTTGTTGTTTTCACTTCCTACCTGTGCTGTTGACATGCCTTGAAGTTCACCTCACGCATCATATAGTGCCATGAATGAAGGCGGCTGGTGTTACATTGTGGTTGACTAGCCATGGGGGCAAAGTCATCATGTAGTGATCCTGCAGAAGTTGCAGCAACCTCTGAAAAAGGATATGCATGCAATTGGCTAGCTCTCACGCCATCGCCTCTCATGGTTCCAATGATGTGTACGTTACCAGTGCCTTCAAACAAATATCAAAGTGTCCAGACCAACCCTACCTTACCTTTTGAGTGATGAGAGAATCTCAGAAAGCATTGCAAGGAATATTTCACATGGGTAATACTTGGAGATTTGGTGATGGAAGCATGAATAAATTACAAGTCGTAAGAATTTCAGTTTTTACATTCAATATTTTTTATTGTGAATTCCACAAATTTGCAAATTAACATTCACAAATAACAATTTATTGAAATAATAAATAACAAATGATAACAGTATGAAATATCAAATAATAAATTCACTTTCAGATTGTTTTATTCCATTGTGTTGAATAGTTACGTAATAATAGAGAGAAATTTGTATGAGGATCGGGCACACGTTCGCTTCCAATGGTTGCACCCAAGCTATGTGATAGCATGGTTTCATTCTAGTTCAAACAGCTACTTCAAAAGCAAGGCTGTGATTGGTGAGCCAATCATCTGGTGAGATTTCGAGTTGGAATGGCAATCACGCTCACTGATATAACCAACTTAGATTCCAAATATTTTGCGAACCTTATGGGATATTTGAACATGTTTAACATTGCCAAAATAGAATATATTATTAGGAAATTAGAATACTTCAAACAAAGATAAATGAAAGATGTGTACTAACTAGAAAATTATACTAACACATGAATTTCCAATTAGTTACATTTGAAAGTGAGTCTAAGTAATAAAATGGAATAATTTAACTGAGTACAAAATTTTACAAGGCTTCCTTGAATTATTTTGCTTCACCTCACCACTACATTTCATTTCCTCTTCCTTCACTGTCATACCAGGCATTGGACTCATCACCCATCCTGGGTGTGCTTTGATCCAAAGTTTGCTTGCTCCTCAACAGGCTACTGACCCAAGGCATTGGGTTGTAAGTCCTACAAAGAGGAGGCTAATTCATTAAAGAAGATGTATTCCTCAATCTGTAAATTAAACTGGCTTCTAAGAGTGAGAAGAGTTGTTCCCATACATTTGGATTCAAATTTTTTTTTATATATTTTTCAGATTAATTTGTATCAGTGGGATTAGTTAAAACTAGTGGTTTTATTATTCTCTTATATTGGCTGTATGTCATACTCTTAAGGGGTCTTTCTGGAAAATGGCCAAGAGCAGTCCAGACAATCTCCAGTATATATTAGCGTAGCCAAATAAATAAGTAATTAATTTAGTTACATAATTATTTAATCTGATCTTCATGCAGTATAGAATTTCATGCCAATAGATTTATTGTAAGATTATGTATTTCATTCTACATTCTTGTTTCAACCACACACATATGGTGTTTTATTTATTTATTTATTAATTTTTTTTAAATTAGTAGCTATAGTACTCTCATTTATTGTAAAACATCCTCAAATACAAGCTTTTTTTTTAAAAAAAAAATATATTTGTAGTAATTGTAACAGGGCCATAAGAATCATAGAGCTTATAAATGTAGTTTGCCAGGTGGAACGTTTTGGAAACCATTGCTCGAGAAGAGCAGCGTTCTGCGAATTGTCTAAAAATCATTAATATTTAAGAATGAAACACTTTTGCAAATCTTAGCCTCTTCAAACTCAGCAACTTTAATACTTGGGTATATTTTCATACATTTCTGAATGAAGCGAATGCAGTATGCTAAAGAGAATTCATAAAAGCCCTTACCACCATCTCTTTCTTGGTTTTTAAGTCTGGTTCAAAATAACCTGAGAACAGGAATGCATATCGATGGCCATATCAATAACAAAGTGGAAAGTCAATTTTGCGCATTGTGATTTGTTTCTAACTGACCAATGATTCTTTTGCACCTGCTTCCAACACAGTGCAGGTTAGTCAATGTCAAAATTCAATAGAGGTAACATTTTCTCTATGCACATCCATTACTATTTTCGATTCCTTTAGTTGTACTAAGCTTTCATTCCTTTATTAATGACGTACATTAAAGTTGTTTTGTTGTTCTTTTTTAATTACTGCCGGTTTTTGCTGTTCTTTGTAGTTTTTCCTATCGTTTTTAAGATGAGAGCCAGTTTTGAGTTGCATATAAACAAACCACATATGATGCTTTTGCTAGAAGAATGAATGCTTAATAGATCTGAGGTTAGGATGCACATATGCTAGAATTTCTTCCAGTTTCATTTTTCCAGAACTGATAGAGTTCTAGTGGCTGTGTCATGTCATGGCTGCCTTGAATAATCTCTAATGAAGAGTCTAATATGCAATATATGGATTTGATATGCCATGCCCAAGAACGAGACAGTTAAAATTTTGCCAAGTCTTCTTTCCCATTCCTGGAACCCAGGAAAGCTGTTAATTGTGAATGCTCATATTACAATACATGTTTTCTTTGTCCTTCTTGTTCTGGTTACTGTTCTTAGTTATTGTGAACCAGTCTTTATAATTAGAAATTTTGCAAACCTAATACACAAAGAATTTAGGTTCTATCAAAACTCAACATATGCTGTAATTTTTTTTATATCTTACAGGGTTTTAAGTTAGTATTGCTTGCTTTGAGTGTATTTGTTGCATTTAAACAGCTGACTGGATAGATTTCAATCAATATATATGTTACACAACATTGATAGTTGATTTCACCAACCAACCTGCTTTAAATATTGGCTAATGTCAAGTCAACCATAGCAGCTTAAATTTAAAGGTGCCTGCTAAACTCCTGTGTTTTATCAATACATGTTTTGCTTAGCCATGGAGATGTTTTTTTAACATGTATTCATTGAGATTTATTGGGCACTACATACATAATTGGAAAATGAAGCCTTATTGGCTGCTGACCATGGCTAGTACATGCCTACAGATATGGGCTTCCACAAGACGATGCAAAAAGGGGGAGGTAATTTCTCGGTAAGAAAATGTTTCAGTTCTTAATTCTCAACTACATAAACAAAATAAAGTTAGAGTGATTTTTGGGGTGCAAATAGAATCCAACATTCCAATAACATCAAGAAAATTAGCATGGCATAGAAATAATTTCACTTATATTTTCTTATTTGAAAGTTACAGTGAAGTAATTAATAACTGGAAGTTGTATGTTGAAACTGTCTCAATTTATTAATAAAAATCTTTAATTATAATTTCTACATTAATTCCAAACTTTACACATGTGTTGTGAACATAGATACAAGATGACAAGCTGAAAATTGCGACTTTTGACGCACATTATTAGCGTGATAAAATTGCATTCATTATGATAAAGCTTTCAGAAAGACTAACATGTTTTCAGGTTTTTACTGAATAAAAGTTCTGAAATAAGACTAAATACTTATGAAATGGAATGCACTGGTGAATCCTATTTTCAAAAGTTTCCCATTAATTTACCTTAACATTTAATCATTTGCACAACCTTTGAACTGTTTTAAACTTCATATGTTTAAATGTCCATGTTATTAACATTTCAAAACGTGAAATAATGCCCAAAATCAAATCTTGCATGCAGTTAAACTTAAAAAAATAATTTTTCCTATAATGTCCACAGCACACATTGTCACATATTTTGTGGTATTATTTTTAATTCAAGCAAAAGTCATTTTACAAAATTATTATAAAATGTGGGTTATTTATGTTATCCTTGTAGCTTTAAAGATAAATAAGAAATTGGTAGCAGTGCAGAAGATTTATCCAGTAATTTTAATTCTTTTGACTTTTCATGGAGTATTTGAACATCTTCACTTTGATTGGAAATATCTGAATTAGCAAAAGTGCTGAGAAAGTTAAAAATAACATTTAGTGTAAGTTCTTACCACCTAATTGCATACAATGTAAATGTTCACAATATCAAAAATGGAAATACATTTTGAATTTATAAATTCTGAGTGTTCTAGTCATGCAGTCCATATGATCATTTTTGAGATTTTTTTTTAAAATTAATTTTTATTGTTTTATTCTCTTAATGTAATAATCAAAATGCACACAAGTATACCAACATTCAAACAGCAGATTTTGGGCAACTTATAGGTCATGAGGCAGTTTGGGAGGGTGGAGCATTGAGCAAATTCTGGGGCCAACATAGAATCCAGGACCATTACAATGACAGCTAATATTTTTACAATTATATTATCTATACACTTTCTGTAATAGCTACTAAAAATGCTGTATGTTGCTTGCTTCTACCTGTGGCACATTATAGCTTCTTAATCTCTTTCTATTACTTTGTAACTTAAATGAAATTTATGCTAATATAATTTACAAAATTCATTTTAGATAATTGGATAAAGTAGGTTTCTTTGTTATGCTGATGCTCTTCATGATATTCTTAATATGGAATTTTTGTATGGAAAGATGAACCATACATGTGCAGAAATAGTTTGGGCCAGATTCAACAAAGTTTAAAAATTTCTCAAATTGAAAATACTGTGCTATTTACATTATTTATGCACATTATAATTACTAGTGCATAATGTAAGTGATCATGCCTGACTTTATGCTGATTTTGAAAAAAATACATGAAGATGCTGGATGGAAAATTATCTAGGTTCTGAAAGTTATATATAAATATTTATTGGTATTGTACACTTGCAGGTTCACTCATACTAGGTTTTCTTTGTCTGATAAAATTTGAAACTTTTTTCTGGATGGAAATAGGCTTGTCATGGCAAGTAGCAGTATTGGTAGTAGCATGTGCTCCCTGCAAATCTGGCACTCCATCACTTGAGTCATTATTGCACATGTACATCATAAATGTGTGGCTGGGAATCTCCCTTAAAAATGAAATTGAATTTTATTTATGGATGCTCTTTAACTGCTGTGGTCCTTAGTGTCCCATTCTATATTGGGTGTGAAAACCACGGTGTTAAAATGCATGGTGGACTAAAGAATAAAATAGCTACTCAAAGTAATATATGAAAAACTGTAAGATTTTTGTATGGCACTATGGGAAATATAGACACGCATACACACACACAATATTGGGTGTGAAAGACCCGTAATTTTGCTCACAGGCCTCTTTATCAGGCTTGAGGTTCTTTTACGTGTCATAAATCTATGACACAGGACCACCGGCTTTACTTCCCTTCTGAAGAAAGCCATGCTAAGAATTTTTACGCCCGAAAAAATTCATTGCCCTCCACCAGGTTTGAACTCGGTACCTAAGGAACTAGAGGCTAACATGGTAACCACTGCACCATGGAGGACGACTGGAATCTCCCTTAAATGCATTTAACACTAATAGTAAAAATTGAAGTAGAAAAGCAAATACACAACTTATATATTAATTTTATTTATATAATGTTTTTAATAGGCCACAAATGACATCCTTGCATGCTGCTGACATCTGATGATTTTGCAAAGCATTAGATAGATCTAGCCACAAATGCTCAGTAGGTAACAAAGTTTACCTCACCTCTGGACGGTTGCATTAGAAACTGCATTCCGAGTGCGAGTGGTTAATGCCACAAAATGTGGCTATGTTGTGCTTGCAGCCATAATGGTGGTTAGCAAATCAAATTATGACTTAACACAATGTTAAGACTTTTAATTTAGTAGTAGGGCAGTAATGAAGACTGTTAAGTCAATGAACAAGCATACATAAAGGATTTTATTAGTAGGAAGCAGCAGTTTTCTGTCCAAAAACTTTATGGATAGAATTTTGAAGCAGGAGTGGGATATTACATACAGCCAACAATCAGGAATAAGGAATCAAGTACAGTAGAATCTCGTTAGTACGTTTTTGCAGGGACCTAAGGATTTGGACGTCATAGGTGGGAAAACGTGTTAACGAAAATGCAAAATCTGCAATTTAAGAACACAGTTATGTAATAAAAATCTAATAATTACTACGTCTCCATGGGCAATTTAAATTGATTTTGAGTACAATTTCATACTGAATACGATCCGCATTTTCATGTTAAATTCAATAAGTTTAAATGGATTTGTATATACAAAGCCTGAGAATAAATAATTCAAGCTTTTATTTTTGTCCACTTGGATTTTTTAGGTTATGAATGTTTTTGAGAAAATAAATTGCAAATTGTGGAATCGACAATAGGGCTTTGCTTTGTGTTTTATTATACATGTGATAACAATTTCCGCTAAAAAAGAAAAATAAATTACGAGCGTGCATCGTGTTACGGGTAAAATAGATGATAGTATCTTTGCCGTGTACAATACGATTTGAATACGGTAGGTGTTTCCATGCAACAAATTTCGTTCCAATCCTCTTCTGATCCTATTTTCCAAGAGGAAAGTTTTGTTTTAGTATTTTTCCCTTCTTTAAAAGCAGTTTCAATCAATTTAGGTTTGCTAACAATCGTGTTTAAGGTTGACGGAGGAATCTTTAACGTCCGCACTATATCCACATGTTTCATATTTGGATTGTGATCACTTCAAGGATTTTCAGTTTTTCAGTGTTGGTTATTTACTACACTTATTTTTTTTTCATTGCAAATGAAAAGTTAAAATACAATCTACGTATGTTTGGTCAACACTCAACAGTAGAAACTATCATTTACCACACCAAGGTAAAGCATTCTCTATCCCGCCCACACAAATATTTACATACATGCATGTGATTGGCTGCCGGTATCCACCCTGTGACCAAGGATTGACCAAAGTAGCAAATGAGGACGTGTTAAACGCCTACTCCCACTGGACTGACCAAGGATTGGCCAAAACAGCAAATAAGGACGTCAAACTTCAAACGTAGTAAGTGGGACCATGAAAACACACTAAGCAAATGTTATTTATTATATTTGTTGATTTGGTACTGGGACTTTTATAAATTCAACGTGTTAATGAGGAACGTGCTAATGAGATTCCACTGTGATTTGAATTGTTTGATTACTTTTAACATAATATTAAAGTGATTTAATATTGAGGTTAATGTAAATTCTGTTTCATTAAATAATGTTGGTTGTAACATAGTATTAAACTTTGTGTTGAGGCATTTAACAAGTGTTATAAATTGGAAAATGGTTGCCACAAACCAAGCTGTTGCTGCTTAGTTACTGTATTTGGCATTCTTAATGTTGTTCCCCTAGCTGAAAAAGATATGTATCATAATGATTTTGGAAACTACAAAAGAAGGAATTTTTAAAGTGATGCACAATGAAGTGTCCAGCACTTCATACCTGGCCTTCTTGGTGCTGCATTTTATGTTAGCATAAAATTGCAGCAGTTGGTTGTTAGACCTGGGAGGAACGCATGCATTGCAATTAAATTTCTCATACATTTTCTCCCAAGCTGCATATTTCTGCTTTAATTTAAATCAGTCTGTTTTGTTTGTTTTTTTGTCTATTCATTCAGTAATTCCCTTTACTCACTAACCAGTTCTGCAATTAATGCTTTTTGAGCTGAAAAATTAGATCCTCTGCATCTAGATTATTCAGTTGACATTGCAATTGTAACCTCAAACAACCAGGAAAATCATATGGCAATTGTTCATGAGCATAACTAGTTACCTGCTACTGACAACACTGTGATTTGTAGAAAAAGATGCATTGAATTACATTGAGAGGCCATGTAGTTCAGTCACTGTCTTCTCGAAAGCTGTTCACAGTTGTCTTTTACTTTAACAAGGTGTTAACTAACAATTCTAAAAGCTTGTTGAAACACAAGAGTTTAACTATGTTAAACTTTTAATATAATGTATTCATATGAATAATGTTAGCAGGATGTTAAGTATCATTAACATTGGTTGGTGAAACCAACCCTAATTGGGTTGAGAAATGTTTTCTGATATGAAACTGTTGAAAGGAGTTTCTCTTCTTTCCTGACACAGATGAACATTGTTCTTACTCATCTCCTGTCAGCCATGGTATTTTTCTAAGAATTACAAATTTGTGCCATCTTTGATGTCTTAACTGTGTACAGTGTTTTAATTAAGTCTGAGATGGCACTTTGAATTTTGTGAAATTTCTGGGAATGTCAATAAATGATTGGTTTAATGTTACAGCGCACAAAACCAAAAGGCCTGATAGATCTCAGCTGTGCCTATCTTTATCAAGTTCATGATAGCGTGTTTGACAGGCCGCATTGCTTCCAATTAGTGGAACGTGCATTGCCTTGCCTAGCAACCACCACCTACTTGTGTGCCAGTAATGCTGATTCAGCACAAGACTGGATAGCAGCCCTCAAGCCTCTGTGTGTGACACAGCAAACTCGAGCCCCCAAAGTACAGCGTCTTCGTGAGTTAAGGTGCCTCCAGTTACACATTCTTGATGCTCACAGGTAAGTTCACCTTTCACTTTGAGGCATAGAACTAGGTTAAGCTGGACTGAATCAGTTACCAACCTGCACTGAATGTTTCAGTGAGTGTTGCAAAGGGCAGAAACAATTAAACTTGATTTAAAGCAAGTAGCAAATGAAGCTAGTAACAGTGGAGTAAATATAGATCAACCCAATGAAGTGTGAACCATGATGCAGTAATTTGTATCACAAATTACTTAAATGTAAATAATGATTGTAATATGAATATGCATTTTTATGTGACATTGATTTGAGATGTTTGTTGAATGTAATTATTGTTGAGAAGTAAGTTTATACGACCTTACTGAAACTGTCAATAATAGCACGCAATAATGCAGCGAGGGGGTGAGCTGTTTATCATTATTGGAAAGGAGGAAGTTGCGTAATGTTGGCGCGTTTTTCCGTTTAGAACCTTCTGGAATATTTCCCTAGAGCATATGTATTCATAATTTTCATTGGATATTAAAATAGACGCTAATGTTGGCGCATTTTATTAGCCAATAGTAATTCAGTTATAATCTTTAGGCATATCGGAGTGTATGGGTATAAAAGCAGTAGGTTGGAAGTAAAGTGAGTTCAGTTCATCAAAATTCTTAGTACATTACACGTCGCCTTCGGTCATTCAGTTCATCAAAAATCTGTGTACACTACACGTCGTCTTCAGTCAGTCAGTTCGTCGAAAGTATTAGTACGGCATACATCGGATATAGATTCACAAGTTACGCGTAGCAGAATTCTGAAAAATCTAAAGTATGGTAAAGTTAATTATACAAAAGATTGAAGTACGTGGATTAAAAGAATTATCAGTAAGAAGTTGTTATAACAGTTTCAGTTTGGCGAGTGTCAAGATCAATATGTAAATGTGATAGTTAACGTGTTCGACAATAAATGTGTAAAACAAATTTGGATAAAAGATTCCTTTCCGTTTACACACCCTGATCAAGAAACATGTTCGGCCGAGAAATAATAGCTAGCCGGATGACAGTGAAACAGAATTAAATAAAAAAAATAAAATTAAAATTCTTTCAAACAAAAACTAACACTGCTGCAAATTGCTAACACCAGATGGAGCTACAAACCGAACAAATGAATGATGTCACAAGATGGCTTCCACGCGTGAAGTAAACATAAATACACAAACATTTGTAAGTAAAACCGTTACAAATTGGCTACCACAACGTGGGGCTAAATTAATGCTAAATAAATAAAAAAATACAACATAAAAACCGTCGAAACCAGCATGCAGTGTTTTGCCTATCTGCAATACATCATTTGTTGCTGTATTGATGCAACCTTACAATACTTTCCTTTAAAATACTTTTCTTTACTTACCCGCTTTATGACCATATGTATGAAACTGGTCACAGTTGTACATACAATTTTGGCACCTGTTTTGTTGGAAAAAAAGGCAAAATCACACTCCCTGTGGTTTAATTCTTTAAAAAACTGCAAAATGGTATTTATAAATATGGGGGGGGGGGGGTTTTGCAACTGTTGACTCAGAAAAGGAAAAGAAAAAAAAAGGCCCTACAATCCTTTCCCTGTTCATGGTACCCAGGGGTATTGCTTCTCAGAGCTCCAATAATGATTATTTTGTGTAATAATTAGAGGATTTATTTTTCACAATCAACTATAAAATAAAAAATGTTTGTCTCTTAATAAAACTCACAAAAACAGTGTTTTGTATGGTAGTCATGAAATGAATTTTCAAATTGCAAATCATGTAAATTCCTGAAATAGGTGAGTTTTTCCACATTTCGCAAAATATACACAATTTTTTTTCTCAATTTATATGTATTTTCATTTTATTGAGTTTGCAATAAAAGCAAAAAGTTGCTTCCTAATTGAATTAAACATAAAACTATTGCTATACAAAACACACAACTTACTATACAATAACAGCAAGCATTGCCAGTTTTGTGACGAAGTCCCTAAATCTAGGGAGGTGTAACAATTTTTCAGTTACAGTTGCTTGTACCTTCTTCTGTTGCTTCCATACTCAGGAGTCTGTAATCAGAAGCGACTGGTTCTAATGATTTTGATTTGACATCAGATGTAATGGTAACTCTTAATTTATTCTCTTTCTTGCCTTTGAATGGAGATTCAAATGTCACAGGGTTCTAGCCTCAGTTTTGATGTATTTTATACATCAGTGCCCTTGATGCAATTTTTCCATATTTTCTCGTGTTATTTACCAAAATGGGAAGAGAAAAACCATTAACTGAGGAACAGATAATGTGAATTTCAAGGAAGCAATGAATTAACTGACTGTTTTCTCTGATACTGAGGAAGGAAATTATGGTACGGATGTGTGTGCAGGTGAGAATGGCACAAGATGCAGACATGTACCATTTTTGCAACAGCAGCTCCCCTTCAAGACTTTGATTTTGTAAACTATGATAATTAAATCACTGGCTGTTTCCTGTCTATCCAAAATATTGTTTTTAATGTGTTTGCCTGCTTTTAGATGTATACAGAAATTTTTAAATATTTTTTAGCATATATACAAATTTTTGTCTGCCCAGAGTGTAAATATGGCATAGCAGGACTTAAGAAATTGAATGATCCTCTTCCTTGAAGATACTGTAATCCAAAAACACTATGCAGGTATTATTCCTGTTATTACTAACAAAATTACTGTTTGAGTTTATTAATCTATATGTAAAAAAAGCAAATTTAATGTGCAAGTGCAGCTTGTTTCACTTAATAATGTGGTGAGTGAGACACAATTGTGGTGTTTACACTAGTGCCAGTGAATAAGGATAGGCCATCGTCACTCTTCCAGTTCTCTGTTGCTGTGATGTGACCCAAAGCAATGAAACAAAAGTGCCTAAATCTGGATTTCTGTATGTGATAGCACAAATGAATTTAAGCAAGAAGGCTTTATAGTGACAGGAAATGACAGATGCAGGCACTACAAATGTTATCTTGAATATATGCGTGAAGATGTGCTCAATAACTATTGCTTTTCCAAGAAGTATATGCAAAGAAATAAGCATTCTGTGCAACCTTGGAAGCAGATCTTAAGCAAATGCCTGAAAAGAATTATAATAGAAATTATGGAAGCTTGTTTAAACTTGCGTTCCAATGGAAAAACTAGATTACCCTGGCATTTGACAATAGGTGTTAAATTACATTCGTGGAATTAGTCATATACTATCTACAAATAGAATTCATTAACATAACTTTGGCAAGAATAAGCTGCTGAGATACAGGAATATGTTGTAGACAAGGATCTGAAGATGAACTGGACAAAAACGGCAATTGTGTTTTCAGTATTTTATTATGACCTATAGTAATTAAAAGAGCAGAAAACCCAAGTACCGACTTTGGTGATTCTTGCTGCTGCAAATGGTTTTAATTTTGCTAATGCTGTGCTAGAAACCGTTAATATCTACAGAATTGATAAAGAGGAGGAGTTGTAAGAGATTGCTTACATGAGGAACTTTATGCAAACTTGTGCAAGGCCTGATGGAAGAACTGCAAGATATTCTGTGCTGGGCTCATAAAGTCAGTCTAGTGTACAGGATGAAATGGGGGAAACTGAACACTGCTGTTAATAAAGTTAAGAATGTATTAATTTATGGGACAGGAAGAATAAATGCATTTCTTTCCTCAAGAAAGGCTGAAGACACTCAAAACAGAACAATGTTCCAATGCAGTATGTACCTAGTGGAACTTGTTCAAATCTGTAATATATTTATTAGCACATATAGAATCTATGCTAAACTTCTTCAGCACTTTAGATAGCAGTAATTCAGGAATCACGTTTTTCAGTTAAGCATCAAGAACAGTTATCCAGGTAATCAAGTCATAGGCTTTATTCATTTCAGTAAATTGCATCAGTCTGATGAACAGAAGCGTCTCCTAACACTACATCATCTTCATAGGAAGTTAGCGGATAACGAAATAAAGTTAACTTTGCTTAGCAAAAGAACTTTCAGCCAGGTAAATTAATGCTGAGGTGAACAGACTACCAGCAAGTCTTCATGCAGCTGTACACTCACTTTATGCATACAGCACTGTTAGTGCTGGTGGAATTAAATGAACTCAGTGATATTTATGTGACAATGCAATGTTAGTTGAAATGAAAATAAGTATTCCAAAGGTTATGGCACTCTTATGTGAAACACCTCTTACGTTATTAACACCATTCTGTGTTGAATTTAACAATGTGGCACTAATAATTGCTAACTGTTTAGGAAAGCATAATTTATGTTGTGAATTTACACTCCACTGCAATATGCTTAATGAAAATTTATGTGTAATTGTTTATACTTTTGTCCAAATGGGAACTGTATGATTCTATTTAATTTTTAATGTACCCATTTTAAAATGGGACTAATGTGCTTCAAGCCAGCACATACATCTAATTACCGACTAATTGACTAATTTTGAAGATTTAGAAGCTAGTAACAGTGATGTGTCATAATTTAAAATAAAGAGAGTTGAAGGTTGTTACAAGTGATGTAATGTAACAACCTTCAACTCTCTTTATTTTAAAAAATCTAATTACCGCCTAAAAAAAGGAATCTGTATAACACGATGCACAAGTTTTTAGAAGCAATTTTGCCAACGGTTACTCCAATGTGATTAACAATAAGCAAAAAAGCTTGAGTTAGTGAAATTTGCAACACTAACGTTACTGATAAATGTGCGTATGTGTGACAGATATAAAAATATTTCAAAAAACGTTAGTTCACCAATGGCACTGGGGATTAATTGATCTGCATCATTTTCCCTCTGGCTTCGCAATACAAAGTCTGTAAGTTATCACTTTTAAGGCCTTTGCATTTGGCGAGATGTTGTTTGTTCAGGATGATATCTTCTTCACAGAGAGTGCACTTGGGTGTAGGTAGGCATCCTATCTTGTAGAGGTGTTCTGTGAGGCAATCGTGGCCAGTTGCCATCCTAAATAAGGCCACTGCAGTCTTCCTTGGCATTTTTTATATATCAACTCTATCTTTAATATTCTTATAATCTTTATCCTTTAATTTATCTTCATCATCAAGTCTCTGCTGTCTTCTGAAATGTTTAATGTTATTTAATTGTTTATTTATTTCTATTTGTCCTACAGGTTTTATTTGTTGTATTGCATCTTTCTTTGCTAATTGATCCGCATGTTCATTGCCCAAAAGTCTAACATGAGTTGGGATCCATTGTAGAGTGACATGATTTCTAGCTTCAACTGCTTTAATTAGGCTTCTTATTTCTTTAATATTTCTTGTTGTTTTATTGTTGTAATTTACTATTCCATCTATGGCTGATTTTGAGTCTGATAAGATGACAATTTTTTTGTTTTATGTATGTTCTATATAAAATATTCTGTAATGCTGCTTTTATAGCTGTTAATTCTCCATCATAGTGGTTTGACATTTCATCTAATGTTAGATACTGTGCAAAATGTTTACAGCATACTCCTGCACCAGCATTTTTCTTTTTTATTGATGAGGGATCCATCTGTATATATTCGGAGCCATTCTTTTCTGGGTATCTTTCATTTTCTGTAGCTATTGCTATGGCGCTCATTTCATCTGGTATATTGTTTTGTTTGTGTATTGTATATATCAGGTCATTCTGATATTGTATATCAATATATTCTGCACTTGGCACGATCCTATTAGGAAATCTTTCATCATAGAGCCGTTGAATAGATTGAGAACTGCACTGTTTCTCCGTAAATTAAGATCATGTCCAGATATTCGGACGTTAAAAAAATCGCGGCATTGTGTATGTTCTGTAACAAGATTTTCTGTCCTTTTTTTATCCATATGCCTCCTTTAACTGCTGTGATCTTAACTTGTGGCTTTGACACAAGGAAATTGCATGTGATTAAGTAAACATTCCCTGCGATATACACCAGTATTGGAAGAAAGTAAATGAGCTCATGTGATGTTGCCAGTTCTAACAGAACAAAGGAGGCAACAAGTTGTGGACTTTTTAAATTTCATTTACACAAAAACCGTTCATTCTGTTGAAATACACCAAAGCAAAAAGTTGTCGTTTATTAAATTTTCTGTGAATATAGTCATAAATTAAGAACCTTTAATCAACAGTAATTTTGTTTTAATAAAAGTATTTTTTTTCTCGAAAATGGTGCATTTAATTGCAAGAAGTGTTGGAGGTTTTTGTTCATCTACATCCACTCCCCCAGTCTGCAGGACTATTTCACTTCCACCCTGCACGTTCCAATTGCCTGTCTGAAAAAGTTGTCACCATTGCTGATTCCTTAAGCATTACAGCTTTAGTAATTAATAATGAACTTGAGTGGAATCCACATTGCTTCTTCAAATTATTTAAATATCCTAGTATTTGTATATCTGATGAGCTTTCTGATTATCCCTGCATTATAAGTGCTCTTATCCAAAATTGTCCCTTGGTCTTGTCCTTTTCAAAGTATCAGTATTTCAATTGAGGCATTGCATCAGAGATAGTCACAAGCCACACTTTAAGACAAATCAACATTTTGCTAAAATTCTACCCTCCACCAATATATGTCTCTAAACAGTCATAACTTGCTGCCAGCTGTATTCAGAATTACAAGGAGGCGTTCTCTCCTTCATTCTTTGACTTCATGTTTTCCCTGAGACATAATCACAAGACACACATTATGGTGCCAGTGAAAGGAAAACTTGATTTTCTGCCTGGGAAGAATGATAAACTTGCAGAGATATCTGTAGAAAGTGATTTAACTTCTAATGGATTCTCCTTTAAATCTGACTCAGAAAATGAGCAGGTAAGAGAAGTAAACATTCCTGAACATTACTACAGCATGCTATATGTGGCTTATGATTATCTCTGTTGTAATTTTTTCAGTTGACACCAAAATCTAGAAGTAATGAAGTGAGGCCTTGTAAAACCGCAAAATCAAGGAAGAGAAATGCAGTAAAGAAATCATGTTCTAGATCAAAATGCAAAAGGAGGAGAAATGAAGGAAGGTCTTATGTTTCAGATAAAACCAAAGAGAAAATTGAAGCTGTCACTATGGGACAAAAATGTACATGTCCAAAGAACTGTTATGATAAATCGTCTGTTAAAGCACCTTTTATTGTCATTATGATCCAGAGAGAAGAATTTAAGGACGTGGAAAGTCTGCATTCTGACATAGTGAAAAAGGTAGTTTACAATAACAGACCCATTCATTTTGCAGACTCTGTGAGCTTCAAATTTGAAGAGAATAATAGCAACTTCCAGCTTTCTCAGTACTACAGTCAAGGATGCTATTATGAAGTTCCCGTTCAGAGAAAAGGCAGGTCTGCCCCTTCCAATCCATTTAGTTTGCCCGAAAAATACAAAGAATCCTTGAAAATAAACAAAAAGAAACTCCAGGATGTACTGTCACTAATGGATTATGTCCCAATGGTAAATGAGATAGACTTGGAGGTTGAAGATGTTGATTAGGAAGAAATGATGAACAATTTTTATTAATATACTTTATTCTTATGATGTTAGATGAAAAGAAACTAATAAAGCATTGAAAATTCAATAATTGTGTACTTCCAGAGTGAAAGTCATAAGCCACAACTAAAATTACTTACAGGCTTTTAACATTTTTATATAAATAACAAAAAAAAGAATTAGATAAAAATAACATTTTCTTGTATAAAATGTTTCATAAAATATAAGAGAATATAATGTCTTAACATTGTGCCATGTTTTAGACTAATCTGATTTTACGATTTCTTCAAAGGTTTTAAAATGTTTTCCTGTAAAATTGTGGCTTATGACTATCTCTGATGCAACACCTCAATTATAAAACATAGGGATAACTTTATTTTACTTATGTTTCCAGACTTCCATACAAACTGGTGCCAAATCCGTTCTGTGTAATCTCACTGAACCAAGTTAAGGTAGCAAGAACAAAAGTGAAGACTGGTCCAGATCCTGTGTGGGATGAAGAGTTTGTTTTGGAGTAAGTACCTTTATTCTTTAAAGTTAGATTGCCAGATTAGCTTTCACTTATCCTACTCCTACACTCAGCTTCCACCCCCCTCCCCAAGTTTATAAGAATTTCTTTGAACCAAGTTAAAACTTGCTTTATGTTGATTTTTAGAATTAGTTTTGCGTATAACAATGTAAATTTGCATTTTGGTGATGCTGTTGACATAAAGCAGGCAGCACCACAAACTTTCATATATGATTTAAAATAAAGAGAGTTGAGGGTTGTTACACTACATCACTAAAATATTCTTACTTGTAGTAAGACAAGACTTGTATTGTAACAACCCTCAACTCTCTTTATTTTAAATTATGACACATCACTGTTACTAGCTTCTAAATCTTCAAAATTTCATATATGAATTTCCAAAAAATACTGGTGTTTTACATTTAATATGTAAATTTAATCACAACATTTTGAAAACCAGGGATACACAGTTTCAGGGACTTACTTAGAATTTGAAAACTTTTGAAAGGTAATCTATTCATGTTTGGTTGAGTTTTCTGTATCCAGAGAGGGTGTGAAGTTCAGACTGTTAAACGGTTAAAAACTAGAATTTTCTATATCATTTATTTTATTGCTGTACAATACAGTGGCTGAGCACAAAAGTACGTCAAGATTCATACACACTCCCACATAAGAATGCACACATTCACACTGATATATAGACATTCATTCACTATTTACAAATTCATTTATGCTATAATATGCTTCACATAAGAAATGTTTGAATCTTTGTCTTTAGTACAATACAAGTTAATATGTTGTTGAAAAGCTCAGACTATAATTATATATGGATGTAAATAGGAAGGCACCACTCCAATCCATTTCAGTCACAACGAAAAATGGTAAGAATTATAGGATTCAAGTTAAAAAGCAAAATTAACTGTATTAAAAAGTGGTATGAAACAAGAAGAATAATCAAATGTTGGTAAACCTTGATGGGCTAATTTTATTTTTGATTCCTGAAAGAAATTGGCAATCCTGTTTTGGCAAACTGTTTTTTCTTAAGTGGTATTGACCATTATTATAATACTTTATAACTTTGACAATGTGAAATATGATCTTAGGAAGTTAACGTACCTGCAGAGTATTTATAAGGATTTTTCTTAAGTTAAGTATGTATTGAACTTTGATTTGATTTTTATTATTTTTTTTCTTCTTTCTTTTTTTGCTTTCTGACTTCTGTTAATATATCTGCAGAACACTTGCAAGAATGTTCAGTTTTAGCAATAGCTTAATTGTCTCTTCCTTTCAATAAACATCCCAGATACCATTGATCTCTGAATACAAGATCTCAAATGCAAAAACCCCATTTTTCCAGAACCTGTACTTAGTGTGTGATAAAAGGAAATATAAATTTACTGTTTCAAACAAAATTTAAAACACCATACATATGATTTGGTGTAAATTGAGACAAATTGAGATGATGCAATGCTGATACAAAAAGTTAAACAGTTACTGGGTTTGAATTTGCAAATGGTATTGGAAGCACATTGCACAGGTAATGATAACATTGCCACTGTAGTTCTTCTTTCCGATCAGAAGCTTACCTTTTGTGATTGTCTATCTGTCTTGTCTCATGGTTTCCATTCTCCTACGAAATTGTTTCTACCATTGGGCTTGCAAAGAGATCGTATTTCTCAGGTTTTAATGTGCATTAAGAGACTAATAATAACCATCTATGAATTCATGCAGAAACATATGAAGGCGAAGAAGGGTGGTGGGTGGTGGGAACACACAATGATATCTCTTTCTGAGTAACCATTAGCTGCTAAATCACCAATTAGGGGAAACAAAACTCTTGTAATATCTATTTTGACACTATAAAGAAAACTTTTGTGCCAATCTTAATCTTTATAATCCCTCAAGTATTTTTAGAATCTATTTAGTTTGATGGCATGTATGCACAAAAAATGGGTGAGATGTTGTTGACCTTGACAATCTTCAGCATTTCCTATGTAATTTGTTATCCTCAGCCCAGACTTGCAAAGTTAGAAGCGTATTTCTTCTTGAAAATTATACATTGCAAATCCAAGACAACCAGTGGTTTTCAAAGGTAGGATTTGGAAAATGAAACCATTGTCTTATATTAATAAAAATTTAGTGGTAACACACTCTAACTTCACTCTTTCAAGGTAATTACCTTGAATGCGTTTCGAAGAGTACTTGTCTTCATCATCAGCTAAGGGCCACGTGTTAGCTCCCATTAAGTGTTATGTTAACCATTGTCTTATATTTGGAGAAATGTATAATACTAAGTCCATACTGTTGTTTAATTCACATGTTATATACAGAGTTGTGAATGCAACTAGTGGCCAGGGAGCGAAAATGTCTCACCTGCCAGTGCTGGTGCCGGGCATGCAGTTATCTAGCCAGGGATCAATTGTAGTGCACGACTGGCCTTGTTATATGCACTTCTCTGTTTACATTGGTATTAGTTTGTGTTAGCTAGCATTATTATTCTTTTTTAATTATACTGCCAATCAATGTTAAACAAAGAGTGTTTATATACAATAATTATGTGAAAACTGATTCTTGCAGAAAGTGATAAGGTGCTTTGCAAGAGAAACCCCGGTAATCGTCTTCTAAATAGAGAAACTATTTGACAACTTGTTACAAAGTTCCAAGAGACAGGATCTGTCAATGATAGAAATGGGTTACGAGGCACTGTGTTCTTACTGAAGAGAAGTTAGACACAATAAGCGAATGTCTCGAACTTTTGCTGAAAAAAATCACTCCGTCATCTTGCTCAGGAGACAGTGGTGTCAATATCCTCTGCCAGAAATGCAACCAAATTAATTAAATTAAAACTGTATAAAATTCAATGTATTGCTTCTGAGGGACAACATTTTCAACATCGCTTATAAAGTTAGAGTTCCATTATAATTGCTCTTCTATACTGACATGTATGTAGGTCGAGGTTGGAAAGGTAGAATCAGAGGACTGAAAAATTCAATGCCATAGCCAGGATTTGAACCACAGATCTCCCTGTTTCCATCCGGTTCCTCTAACCACTGAGCTACCATGGGAGCATGCTGGTAGGACATTAAATTTTCCAGCTGGCTCGCATTTTTCCTGGTAAACCACAAGGAGATCTCAAATTTTTTTGAGATGACATACCCCAGTGGCGACTTGCAATGCTGTAAGCATTTTTTAAGTCCCGTGCTTCATTAGTTTACCTCCAACAGGTCAATTAATGAATTAATTGTTCTTCAACAATGACATGTATGTAGGACAAGAATGGAAAGGTAGAATCATAGGACTGAACCATTGTTGTTGTTTTCAGTAAAGCATTGAGTAAACATTTTACCCCCGACAATTCGGTGTCATCTTCTTGCATAACCTACTGCGCTCCACCGGCCACTAGTTATATTAACAACCCTGCAGATGAGATTAGTGAAGATAATGCAAAATGTACTTTTACTTAACAACAAAGAAATATTAGAATTGTAATAGTAAACAGCATTTAAGTACCACCGTATAATGATCACATTGGTTAGAAATAGTTATTAACTGTGCAGGCCCCTTCCCTTTTGACAAAAGCAAGAAATTGCTGCTTATTACTGGTTATGGACTATTTCACTAAGTGGCCAGAGGTTTTCACAATTCCCATTCAAGAGGCTTCAACTGCAGCTGATGCATTAATGAACAAATTCTGCCTGTTTGGGTTCCTCAGGAACTCTACAGTGACCAAGCAACCAACTTTGAATCCAACTTTATGCAAGAACTCCTCCAGCGCCCTCAGAATACATAAAACACATCCTACTACTGCCCCTTCATTCTCAGTTGGATTCGTAGATGGAGTGTTACTTCAGCATGGTTGAGGAGCACCTCTGAAAAGTGGTATAGAGCCAGCAATTAGATTGCATATGCCATTATACCTGCTGGGCTATGGAGTCTTGGTACATAAGTCATGACACCAGCCTAGTTGGTATTTGGATAGGAACTACAGATACTATGTAATCTATTGTTACACACGCTTCCCGATGCAGATCAGTCAGCAGTGGGTTATGTCTGGGTGTAACAGGCTGGGAGACCTCCACTATCTCGCCGGAACACCGAAACCTTACAAGTGACCAGATGAAGGGATGCTATGATCGTTGGCAAACAGTGCCAGATTGCAGGAGGGTGGTCTCACATATTTTTATAGTCCAACAAGAACTAAAGAAAAGTCGTTGAAGTTCCAATTTGTCTTTTTTATGAAGTAATAACCCGGATCAATGATGTATACCGCATTCAGCGTCAACTCTGAGAGAAACCTTGCTCCTATCGCAGAACTGTTTGAGATGACCAGCTCAGAGGAGGGAGCTATGTGACATAGCCTTTGTCGACTTTCTGTGCTGGCTTGTTCTTCAGTGCCAGCCAGAATATGATTGTTTGGAGAATGAGAGGGGAGGTGCTCTCGCCTTTCAAATAGTCCAGAAGTTGTATAGGGATACTAGTATAAGTTTCCAGACCTCCCCTTCCCTTGGCTTATACTGAACCTTCTCAAGGGTTCATAAGGATTGATACGGTAATTTGTATCACAAATTACTCAGATGTAATTAATGATAGTAATATGAATATGTATTTTTATGTGACATTGATTTCAGAGGTTTATTAATTGTAATTATTATTGGTAAATAATAATATACGGCTTTACTGAAACTGTCAACAATAACGCAATAATGCAGCGATGGAGTGAGTTGTTTATCATTACCGGGAACCAGGAAGTTACGTAATGTTTCGCGCCTTTTCGGTAGAAGCTTCTAGAACATGTCCTAAAGCAATATGTATTAGTGGTTTTCATTGGATATTAAAATAGACGCTAATGTTGGCGCGTTTTATTAGCCAATAGCAGTTCATTTATAATCTTTAGGCATATCTTGATGCAGGCCTATAAATAGTGTAGGTTCGAGGTAGCTTGTCCCCCAGTTTAACAGAATTCTCAGTACTTTACACGTCGGTCCCCCAGTTCAACAGAATTCTCCGTACTCTACACGTCGGTCTCTCAGTTCATTTATTTCGCCAAGTTACACGCAGCAGAATTACGAGAATTATTATAAAGTATTATACATTTAAAAAATTTACATAAAGTTGAAGTATGCGAGTTAAAAGTGATAAATAAGAAGTTATTACAAACAGTTTCAGTTTGGCGAGTATCCAGATTAATATGTAAAAAGTGTTAGTGAACGTGTTCGGCAATAAAAATTATAAAACCAATTTCTTCGTCAGTATAATTTCTGGATAAAAGATTCCTTTCCGATTCACACCCTTACATAGAGATACAAGTTCTACCAAGATAAGATGATAGCTAGCCGGAGGACAATATACAAAACTTTAAATTCTTTCGGAAACTAATTGATACAAATTGCTACGCCAGAGGGAGCTACGAACCAAACGAATGACGTCACAAGATGGCAACACATGAAGTCACACAACCTTAATACAGCATCAAATTGGCTTCCAAATGTGGTGCTATAATTAATGTTAAATAAATACAACATTAATACCGTCGCATAATTGGCACCCAGAACGTGGGGCGCGATAACCAGGAAAGGAAGGCGAAGTGACCAGGAAAGGAACACGATGACTAGGAATGAAGCAGAGTAACCAGGAATGCAGCGGTGAAATGATCTACAAGACGCAGATTCAAGAAACAACTAGAGGAGCGACAAACGGCGCGGATAAGTGGATACAAAAAACATCGAGACGACGTAGATTCATCACAACACAACGCAGAAGCGACATACAAATCTAGGAGAATGGGGCAGAACGCTGGACATCAAAGCTACATCAACAGACAGCATCACAAAGGTCAGGTGATTGTAATTTTTTTAGAAAACAAAAACAATGGCTACTAATAATATTGAAGAAACAATGATGGAGGGAGATAGTGTAACAGTTAGCTGTAATTCAATACAGGTTACAGAAAAAAGCTCAAACGATATAGTATTGGAGGGAGGAAATGTTAGTGCAGGAAGTGAGAATATAATAGCAGGAAATATTAATTCTGATACTAGAATGATTATGGAAATGCTGAGAAATATTAGTGAGGAAATGCAAAAGAGTCATAGGGAATTAAGGGAAGAGACTAGTAAGTATAATGAGAACTTAGATAAACTAATACATAGTTATGAGAAATTAGAGCAAACAGTAAATCAAAGCAGTGAAGAAAGTGAAAAGAAAGTTATGAAGCTAGATAGTAGTATGCCAGAAATGAGAGATGAAAATGAGGAAGTAATAGCAAGTGAGATAGGAGAAGTTTCAAAGAAAATGCTAGACATGAGCAGGGAAAGAGATAACAAAGAAAGTGAGGTTAATACTAAAAGTGAGGTTAATGTAGAATGTACAGAGTTAGGAAGTCAAATGAGTAGTATTTCAAGTGAGTTAAGAGAGATGAAAGAGGTTATGAATGTAGATGTAAATGAGGCGCAAGTTAATTTCAGAGGGGAGATATCAGAAATAAAGAAAGAATCAGAAATGCAGAGAAATAAATTGTACCAAGATGTTCAAATTGAAAACTCCAGTCCAGTACAGTTTAGTACAGATTTGTCAGAGTATTCTCAGATTAAAATGATAGTAGAAGAATTGAAAATGAAAGTTGTTAAAAGATGTGTTGTTCAAGAAACTGTAGATTGTTTTCAAATGTTATCAGGGAACGAAATGTCATATGAATACAAGAGGTTATTCATGAACAAAAATTTGAAGGTTAGGTTACGGCTACGAGTAATGTTTAGCCACACACAATTTGATCCAGGAGGGTAAATAGCAATGTGATGTAAAGTAAACGATGGATAGGTAAAGATGACTTGCAGAGAAATGTATTGGAACGTAAGAGGGTTAATTATTTATATGTTATGAGAAAACAGAAATAAATTTAAAAAAAAAAAAAAAAAAAAAAAACATATATATATATAATTAAATTTTTAGTAACTGTAACAACATTTGAAAATTAAGAATGTAAAGATTTAAACTTAATATGATATTAAAGTAAAGTACATAAATACTATTACAAGAGTATTGTTAAGATAATGTACAAAATCACAAAAATTAGTAAATATAATTAAAATCAAATATTTATGTAGTAAATAGAACATGTGAAACAGTGCCTAGATTTAAGAGATATCAATATTTGTATAGAGGGTGAATATTTTGGTAAAAATGTTAAACAATTACAAAAAAATCTTAAATGTATAAATTTTTGTCAACAACTTAAGAAAGTAAACAATTTGGTAACATTAATTAAATAATTTAGGGTAAAGTATTTGCTATAAAAAAAATTTTGTAATGTCAGATTAATATCTAAATTAATTAAACCAGAGCCAGTAAGTAGTGGCGAGATAAAACATATGTCGTGTGTTAAATGCGTGTGAAGTGTCAAGTGATAGTGATAGCGTGTGTTCCAAGATTTAGGAGACTAAAAACACAATTATAAAATTTCCAAACAAGTTATAAATATTTATAATTATGTTTCTAGTGGGGCATATGATACGGTAATTTGTATCACAAATTACTCAGATGTAATTAATGATAGTAATATGAATATGTATTTTTATGTGACATTGATTTCAGAGGTTTATTAATTGTAATTATTATTGGTAAATAATAATATACGGCTTTACTGAAACTGTCAACAATAACGCAATAATGCAGCGATGGAGTGAGTTATCATTACCGGGAACCAGGAAGTTACGTAATGTTTCGCGCCTTTTCGGTAGAAGCTTCTAGAACATTTCCTAAAGCAATATGTATTAGTGGTTTTCATTGGATATTAAAATAGACGCTAATGTTGGCGCGTTTTATTAGCCAATAGCAGTTCATTTATAATCTTTAGGCATATCTTGATGCAGGCCTATAAATAGTGTAGGTTCGAGGTAGCTTGTCCCCCAGTTTAACAGAATTCTCAGTACTTTACACGTCGGTCCCCCAGTTCAACAGAATTCTCCGTACTCTACACGTCGGTCTCTCAGTTCATTTATTTCGCCAAGTTACACGCAGCAGAATTACGAGAATTATTATAAAGTATTATACATTTAAAAAATTTACATAAAGTTGAAGTATGCGAGTTAAAAGTGATAAATAAGAAGTTATTACAAATAGTTTCAGTTTGGCGAGTATCCAGATTAATATGTAAAAAGTGTTAGTGAACGTGTTCGGCAATAAAAATTATAAAACCAATTTCTTCGTCAGTATAATTTCTGGATAAAAGATTCCTTTCCGATTCACACCCTTACATAGAGATACAAGTTCTACCAAGATAAGATGATAGCTAGCCGGAGGACAATATACAAAACTTTAAATTCTTTCGGAAACTAATTGATACAAATTGCTACACCAGAGGGAGCTACGAACCAAACGAATGACGTCACAAGATGGCAACGCGTGAAGTAAACACACAACATTATTTGTAATACCGTTACAGGATATAAAATTAAACCTAACCGTTATACCAGGAAAGTGGTTGTGGGGTTGATTTCAGTGCTGTCTACTGTTCACTCAACAGATTCTGTCTGCATGAGGCTAGAAGAAAGTTCTTTGTTTGATGTGCAGTGAACTATCAGGACAAAGAGGCTACAAGGCAAGTTCAGAGTTCGATACCCTAACAAGCGACTAGGGGAGAGAAGCAGCAGATTTGCACACCATTAATTAAAGCATTTGTATATGCAAGGAAAAACTGAAAGTAACTAGAGGAAAAGCAGACCGTTACAATATATAACAAAAAAATCTGATGTGTTACACTCACATGACTTTCTCTACTCTTGTACAAACTATTTATACAAACGCTTATTCTCCATCTACTTCATGTTAATCGAGATAAACATTTGCAGAGTCTATCTTATTGCTAATTTTCTTGTACATATAAGGGGAATGTATATTTACAAGCGCAATTTGGAAATACAGTAGGCTTTAAGCACATACATATCTCTTAATAGCTGGTTGATAGGTGCAGCACCATTCCCTTTCCCACAGATTAATACTCTTTGCATATCCATGACAAAAAAATGAATAACGAATTCCCATTTGAGAAAATAAGTATTGACAAATTTAAGGGAATAACAAGCAATATCTCGAAAATGGTTCACTCAACAAAAAAATGTATATGACATAAATTGTGTATTTTAACGCGATCTACATTTTTTGTGTAGTAAAATTTTGTCTATCTCTTATGGTTTACCAGTTATGCAAAAGTTGTTCACAATAAAGAATACTTTTGGAGACATTCCCAGAAAATTCAAGATATACATTTTATTTGCCATAAAAATATCTTAAACATATGATATTTTAATCAAAATCGTTAGAGCCATTTTTGAGAAAATTAAAATTTTCGAAAAATCTTGCATGTAAAGGGTACTCTGGGGTGGGGGGATTTTCTTGAAAACCTTCGTGTCGCATCCTTGGAAGATACTGAACCCAAATACCAAGTTTGGTGTTTATCCGACTGTTCATTTCTGAATTATGCTGTTCACACACACAGACAGACACACACACGGACATATTTCCAAAAATGCTTTTTTTGGATTCAGGGGGTCTCAAAACATGTATTTCTGGTGAAATCTTGGTATCGAAATTTTGGGTGGAATACAATACTTCCCCTACTTACTATACGTAGTAGAGAAAGTAAAAATCTGATGTGTTACACTCACATGACTTTCTCTACTCTTGTACAAACTATTTATACAAACGCTTATTCTCCATCTACTTCATGTTAATCGAGATAAACATTTGCATAGTCTATCTTATTGCTTATTTTCTTGTAGATGTAAGGGGAATATATATTTACAAGGGCAATTTGGAAATACAGTAGCCTTTAAGCACATACATATCTCTTAATAGCTGGTTGCTAGGTGCAGCACCATTCCCTTTCCCAAAGATTAATACTCTTTGCATATCCAAGACAAAAAAATGAATAACGAATTCCCATTTGAGAATATAAGTACTGAAAATTTTAAGGGAATAACAAGCATTATCTAGAAAATGGTTCACTCAACAAAAAAAATGTATATGACATAAATTGTGTATTTCAACGCGAGCTACATTTTTTGTGTAGTAAAATTTTGTCTATCTCTTATGGTTTACCAGTTATGCAAAAGTCGTCCACAATGAAGAATACTTTTGGAGACATTCCCAGAAAATTCGAGATATACATTTCATTTCTCATGACATTATCTTAACCATATGATATTTTCATCAAAATCGTTAGAGCCATTTTTGAGAAAATTAAAATTTTCGAAAAATGTTCCATGTAAAGGATAGTCTGGGGTGGGGGGATTTTCTTGAAAACCTTTGTGTCGCATCTCTGGAAGATACTGAACCTAAATACCAAGTTTGGTGTTTATCCGACTGTTCGTTTTTGAGTTATGCTGTTCACAGACACACACACAGACACACACACACACACACACACAGACACACACACGGACGTGTTTCCAAAAATGCTTTTTTTGGATTCAGGAGGTCTCAAAACATGTATTTCCAGTGAAATCTCGGTATCGAATTTTTGGGTGGAATGCAATACTTCCCCTACTTACTATACGTAGTAGAGAAAGTAAAAATATAAAGTTTTTCTTTTAATACTTGGTTTAAAGAAATTACTTGTAATGTTCACATTCCATATTTTTATAATTAATATACTTTCATAATATATGTATTGATAATAAGTAGTGTAAAAAGTTTATATTTATTTTCTTATCTACAAAAAGCTGAAGTAAACATTACAACCAATAGCTTTAAAATTGTATATTGTGGCATGCTTTGAACAATAAATGCATAGAAATAATTAGCAAGAAAATACGTTTAAAATTACAGAAGAAATAAAGATGTGGTGACCATTAAAGGTATAAAGGAGTCACAGGTTTCAAAAGAAAATTTTTATTTTCAACAGCAATGAAAATTTAATGCTTCAGCATTTTTATGCTAATTTTTACCAGAGGTTTCTTCTAATTCTGTGTGTTAATGCACTTTTTGCAATTTCAGTGATGTTCCACCAGATGTGTTGACATTCACAGTAACTGTTTATAACAAAGGGAAACGATCTAAGGACACAGAAGTAGCTGAATTGACTGTGGAACTTAGCAGTTTGACCAATGGAGATGAGGTAAATAGATTATAAATTTTAAGGAAATTTTAATCTTTCAGCTGTGCTGTTTTTGAATGCAAAAAAAATGTTTTATTTTGACTTGTACCTTTTTCAATCCAAACTGACTGGATAAAAACAGTTACAGGTAAGTTATAATGAAATTTATTCAGTAAATGTTGTAGTATAGAGAAAATAGAATAGGGAAGTTTATGGTAAATTACTTTTGCAGACTGAAGACTGGTACACGTTGTCAGGGATAACGCCAATTGGTGAATGGGGTTCTCTTCGTTTACGGACACGGTATCTGCATGATTTGATTATGCCACAAGAGGAATATTCGCCTATGCAACAGCTTGTGCTTGATCCTTCACTTGAAGTTGTGCGAGCTCTTGCTGACATCTGTCATCTAGATAGGGTGCCTCTCGCAAACTCACTTTTGCGAATATTCAGGTGTGTCAAAATTTGAATTTATGACCATACTAAAAACAGAAATAATTGCAAATGATTAATATATGAATTGTTCTTTTACATTGACTATGTAAAGCTGGATCAGAATCTTAAAAACAAGAATTTATTTATTTGTATAAAAGCACTTCATCAGGTATTATGACACATTTTTACTTAAATATTCAATTTGTGATTCTATCAGTCACTCAAATACTGCTATCTATTAAAAGTTAGCAAATGAAGCTAGTGACATTAAAGCAAATACAATAATTTCTGCATCACTTCTGTTTTTAAATAAATTCGCATAGAGATTGTTTTACAGTTAATTGCTTCTTCAGCTACTTCCACCTTGTTTACAATTTGATGCTGATCAAGGCTATTGCCACTAGGTCACTAATGGTTCACTAGTGCCAACTGGAAGTAAACCAAATTCATAAAGTAGAGGCTTATAAACAGCGATATGTTATATATGTGACTAATGAGCTATAAATTTGAAACATTAAACATTACTTAATTTAAATACCTTGAAAATAATACAATGCCTTGAGATAGAATATCTTTACGTTATTAGCACCATGTTTAAGTGCCAATTTGAAGGTTGTATTGTAGTTCTACTGTTGGAAAGCCAAACTTGATGAAGTAACTGCCCCACGTATGGTACAAAGCTTCCGGTGGCCTTCACCTCAACGTTTAGGAATCAACTTTGTATTTTTATGTTTCTTTAAATATTATATATATTTATGTTTGCCTCGGCTGCATCAGTATTAATTTGTAGAAACATACCTCTTATCAGGGGGTGATGCGGCCAAAGAATGAAGGCTTACACAAATTATAATTTTTACCTCACTCTTTTTATTAATCCTTCACGTGATTAAATAACACTTCACTGATATAGAGAGCTGTAAGATTATTTATTAATTACTTGCACTTTTTAACACACAAACTTAATAATATTCTCGCCGTAATGAATTTTCGTCTCACACTGGATACGTACCGAGCAAATGAACTGCTCAGGTACGTTGCCCTCTAGCGACTGGCGTTTACTATTTAAATTTGTAAATTTCTCTATTTCAATTCTCTGATTAGACTTTCCAATTCATTATTGCCTCAAGGTTACCTCATTGTTAGTAACTTTTGACCTCTATTCTCTCAGCTCCTACATTATTAAATTACCTAATACATTCACATAGTATTATTACATACACATATTGCTTTTAAGGTGGGCTGTTATTATATTTTATAGTATATAATTAACTGAAATCATTTAAGTGTTAAAAATACGGCCTCAGCCTTTGTTTTATGCCAAACTATAACCACCTGCTTATCGGCTAAGATAGTAGTAACCTCGGTATTATGCCACTGTGCAACAGTGGCACAGCACATGTCAAGGGTACATTTATCTGCTGTATCAGTCGTTGCTTTGTCTTTGTGTTGTGAAATGTTTCGACAATACAGGTATTGTGTGTGATTTCCTTAGGAAGGTTATTCTCTTATTAGTCCATGGAAATGCCAGCCAACAAATTATTTTTATGTAGGATACATACATGAAAACTGAATCACGTAGACAGGTGTAGACAATTTCAGCAGCAATTTCCTGGTTATCCAGTTTCGGGTAGAGACACAGATGTTTGGTCAATAAGTTAAAAACAATGGTATTGCTAAAAACTAAAAATAAAGTTTATAGGAACAATCTCCACACCATAAATGAACTTAAGGATAATATAAAAGCAGAAATTATGAACATTATATAAGAAGAACTTATGCATGTGAATGGTAATTTCATCTGACGATGCGAAGAATGTCTTCATGCAGATGAACATCCCTTTCAACAGCACTTATAACAAGGTTAGTACTCATTACATATGTTGCTAACACTCATGAATAAGTAATGCAGGAGTTACGGAATGGAAAACCCTTAAGCATTGTAGACTGTGTACTGAGGATGCATTCGCACGATCTGCAGCCTTGGCATAAATCGAAGGCACTGTATTACATGGAATCAGTTATAAATACTCAAACTTCACTAAACCTTTTTTAACAAGCTTTCAGGGTAATCTAGCTGAGGAAGGGAGTAACTATCTGAAAACATGTTAAACGTTTTAGTGACATTTGTCTATTTAAACCAGACACAGTGTAATATTATTATTCAAAACTTCACTTTATTAAGTTTCTGCATATGTATATACCTTGAACATGTTTTGGATACTATTTGTGTCCATCCTCAACAAGTGTCTGGCGGTTTCCTGGTGGACGAATTTGTCAAAATTATCCAAAGTGGTGATATCTGGTAGCAGCATGATAGGTAGTTCGGTCGTGGCAAATTAAATTAATTAGGTGATCCTTGTTTTTTGGTATGTGTAATTTTCCTTATATATCTAATTCAGTTGGGTAACTGGTGGCCTTTAGGAAGGTTATGCTGGGTGTGATCTGTGATTGGTTGAGTAGAAATGATGAGCTAAAGCAAGTTTGTCTATATGTGCACATTTTATTGCTCTCATGTGTTCTTTTAGTCTTGCATTCAGGACTCTGTTTTTTGTTGGCCCATTGTAGATACAGCAATTGTCTATAATCTGACAAAGCAAATTAAATAGCCAATGTGGATAAATTGGACCATAAAAGGAGGAAAGCACGTTTCAATCCCCAAAATACAAAGAAATAAAGATAGCTCCTTTGAAACCTTGTATTAAAACATATGGGAAAACACCAGAAGAAATAATGTCTCTCTAAACGAACAAAAAATCTAAGATCAGGCTAAATGACCCCATGTTACCCAGACTATGCATACTCCTGAAGATCCACAAGACAGGAAACGGCATAAGACCAATGGTAAATAACATAAGTGCCTCCATGTGGAAATTCAAATTAGCAAAATGCTTAATACAAAAATTTGCATTTCTACCAAAATTGGAAAGCTCCGGTATCAGCAGCAGCTATAATGGATTAGTCGACAGAATATTAACCTACATACCCTCACGTGATGACAAATAGGTGTCATTTGATGTGCTTGGTTTCCCAGAATCCCAGCCAGTAAAATGGCTTAAACATTTCAATGCTAGAAATAGAAGGTTATATAAGTTTAAAAAAATTGTACATAAATGAAAATATTTTCAGGTTTAATAATAGATACTGCCTGCAAACTTCAGGAATAAGTAGGGCAACCAGATTTCTCTTTTCTTGGCAGATCTTTTTATGAGTCGGTGATATTTAGCATATGTAGAAAACCAATCCATACAGACATTTACATAAAAGAAAACGATAGCTTCAACACATACAGGAAGCCTTCACCAGTTTAACTTACCATCTTGTGAACATCCTGTAAAATTAGATTATGAAGTAGAGAATGAGCACGAGCACTTTCTCTCCATGGCAACTACCAACAGTCTTAAAAAAGAAAACGCAGATAAAAAGATAAAATGCAAAAGACAAAAAACTGATATTAGAGATCATAGACTAAGCAACCAAAAAGAACTTAAGCGGTACAGAAAATTCACAAGTCATGCCACAACCCATCCAAATTCAGCTTAGCTCTGCAAGATACATCTAATATACAAAACTCACTATGCACAAATCTAAAAGATGCAGTTCCCAACATCAGTAAATTTGGTATATACAAAATAAACTTTTCCAACTGCAGCATTAGGAAAACAAACACAGATATGAATACAAGCCTGAAAGAACACATGAGATCAATAAAATAAAAACAGATAGACAAATCCACTGCAACCCGTCCTTTCTGGTCAACCAATCATTGGATCACAAACACAACCCTCCTAAAGGCAAGTTACTAATCTAGTGCTGAGTGTAGGATATGATTTTACCCTCCATCAGTTTTTTGATTGCAGTAATTCATCTTTCCATGAGCAACAACGAGCCTTTCCTTTGACTTAGTACTCACAAATACCACACCACTGATTACTGTAAATACCGCTTTAATATTTTTCTGGACATTCTCAAAATTTAACCTTATGTAGGGGTTAGCATTTTTTTTTACCTTAGAAAACAATCTAGTATTTGCAAATTTTATATTTATTTTATAATTACGTGTATAAAGCTAATATTACAGTGTGCTGGACAAATATGGCAATATTAAATTAAAATCAGAAATATTTTTTCACCTTAAATAAATCTACAGGTACACTAGGTATACTACATTGAATATTACATCAATTGAAGTAAAAGTAGTTATCACATTGTCTTAATAAGGATATCTATGCATTTAATATATGCAGTATGTTAAACGCATGTTATTCTACTTAAGTGAGTCGGAATTAGTTACACTAATATCACTTATGTTTACTCACTCAACATGTTTCAGGAAATGGTTTGTTCCCATCCTCAGAAGGTGTCCGACTGGTCTGTGTTGGTGTTTTCATTGTGTTGATTGTCTATTTTGGTGCATCTTATGGTGAAGTGTACTTCCAAAGGGGACTTGGTGGCGACAAATCAAAATTCATTAGTTGTGGGCTGTGTTTCAAAATAAAGATCTCCCATTTATGTAATCCTGTTGCATATTTGGTCAGTTTGACTAATGTTTGGTTTGATGTTGTTGGTCGTCCAGAAATGGAGACTGCAGATTTGTCTATTTGTTTGTATTTTACACAATTTATATGTTCCTTTAGCCTAGTTTTTAGGCTAAAAACATCCTCAGTCAGCCACCTTCTGAGGATAGGAACAAACTATTTCCCGAAGCAGGTTAAGTGAGTAAGCTTAAGTGATGTTAGTGTAACTAATTCCGATTCACCTTAAGTAAATTAAAAAATGCATCACTGTTTTTAGCTTTTTTTTTTCTCCACATATTAATGCATGTTATTCTGTTCAGAACTATGCATTTTTTTTTTTCCTTGTCTTAAGAGCACTGAAACAAATAACTGAATGAAAGTAAACAAGGAGTGGGAAAACTTATTTACACCCTTCACTAAAGTACATAGTACCTGGACATGTGTTGAGAGTCTGTTGCTCTCATTGTCAGCTGCTGACCTATTGGTTGGTGTTTGGTTGGTTGCCCTGTGTCTGCCTGTTTTGTCTGTTGTGGTGGCATTTGGTGAGTGTTTGATGTACTTGCTAAGGTTGTCTTCTGCTGAGATGTCAAAATTCATGGTGATATCTTTATTCTTCAAAATGTGGATTTTCTCCCATATAGGTCTACAGACTTCTTTTAATACTTTGACCTCTGGGTTTATTTCATGGTTGTTTTTCTTCCAAAAATGATTTGCAACAGCTGATTTTTCAGTTTGCTTTTGACAAATGTTCCTAAAGTGCTATTTTTTGCACATTTCAGTATTTCTTTTAGTTTTTTCAATGTATTTCATGTTATAATCTAGGCATTTTAAGGCATATATCCCTGACTTTTTTCCTGGAGGGATTTGATCCTTCAAAGTTGAACCTAGGAGATTCTTAACACTGTTTGTTCTGGGGGCAAGTTTTATGTTGAATGAATTCTCTGAAAATATTTTCAAATTTGTGACAGCAATGTGGATGGCATGTAAATTTACAGAAACTGTATTGTGTTTTTATTGGTTTGAGTGTGGATACTTCTTTAATTTTCTTCTGTCTTTTGAACTTATTTACTTTCTTTATTATACTGGAGGTGTTGAATCCATTGGTGACTGCTGTATTGAATATGTGGTCCAATTCTGTTTTGTATTCTGTGTCATTCATAGGAATGTTAACCAACCTGTGTGCTAGACTGTTAAACACTGCATATTTATGACTTCCTGGGTTATTTCTATTATTTTTAATGTAATTGTGTTTATGCGTGGCCTTCCTATGTATTCCAAAGCTAATTTTGGAGTTTTTATTTCTTATAACCTTCAGATCTAAGAATGGGAGTTACCCTTTTCTTTCTTTCTGCCTGCATGCCTATTGTGAATTTTATTGATTTTTCTTGTAGATTTCATAGTTTTGAGTGCATCCTGTATGTGTTTCTCTGGAACTAATGTGAATATATCATCCATGTATCTGCGCCAAGTTTTAAAGATCCAAGGGAATGCTGTGGTGATGTGTTTTTCAAAAAATCCCATGTATAAATCTGTTAACATCTCCATACCTTGTATTAAGGCATTTAACAAATGTTAGAAGTTGGAAAGTGGCTGCCGCATATGTAGCAGTTGTTGTGGAATTGCTGTATTTGACATATTTTAATGCTGTTCCTAACTGAATAAGAGCTGTACATCATAATTATTTTTAAAACCTGCAAGAAGAAGAATTTTTAAATCAATGCAAACTGTCCAAAATGGTCATGAGCAGGGTTCTGCAATAAATATAAGAGAGCTAAGAATACTACCAATGTAAAACATGCCTCTTTCTCTTATGCTACAAGTGTTAATTACTCTTGATTTACGCTACTGGCATTTTTCATTTAATGGCAAATGATAGTGTTTGAATGTTTGTGCATCCTTCTCATATTTAAATCAGTCATTTTTTTACATTCATAATTCCTCCATACTTAATATCCAGTTCTATGATTAACTTGTTTTCAAGTGGTGAAAAATTGTTCACTTGATTTCACAATTCCAACCTCAATTGGGGAAATCTCATGGCATTTTTCCCTTAGTGTAGAAGCGATATTCCGAAATATAATAATGCAGTAATAAATCACAATAAATCAAATTTAGAAGAAATTATACGGTTAATTTAACATATCTCATTAACAGTTCTTAATAAAACCAAGTATAATTTTCTATCAGCATACTTATTGTGGTTTATGCTGCATAAAATAATGTGTCATAGGCCTGTGTTATATTATACCATACTTATTCTGCAGATTTTATTTTAAACTGTGTTTCATATGTGAATTTTCAAAGGTTTGTACAGCCATGCTTATATATAGACCATTTTTAATCACTGAAAATGAAGTATAGTCTCCATTAGCTTTCACAATTTCATTTGACATTAAACAGTCTTTTAGAAAATATTTAAGGCCTGTATAATACCCTTGAAACATTTGATTTAGAAATCTCTATTAAGTAAGCTGCTTGAAACTGTGAGTTCTTCCAAATTTAGATGCAAGACATGCAGACCAGCAATTACTTTATCAATTTAGTAGTACAGTGCATGAACTTTTATACACTATATATGGTAGCTTGCTCACTTAATTTATGACTTGATAGTTGATCCAACAGTCAACAGGCAGCTGATGACATGAGTGAAACTAGTAAGTGTGTTTAGGTTGACTCCATTTTCATCAAGTGTATTTTATTAATTGCTTCACTGTGCGTGATTCCACTACTTTTTGGATATAATGTGCCTATTTGATAATTTGCCTACATTATGTAAATATGTGATAATTTGTAAATGTTTGATTGTAGAGATCTTGTCATCTTGATTCATTCATTATGCATGTTTATAGGTATGAACGTAAAGAAGCAGATCTGCTCAAGACACTTAATGAGGCTGAAATTGAGAAAGAAGAAGAAACATCAACATTGTTCAGAGCTGCATCACTTACTACAACTTTAATGGATTTGTATATGAAGTCAGTATGCACAGGCTTTCTTCACTCAGCAATTCAGGATACAATACTAAAGCTGCTGGAGTCTAAGCAGTCTTGTGAGGTACGTCAAATCTTATTAGCCATAAATCTATATGTAGCTATAGATGATTACAAATGGATTGTTAAATCCACACATTTATGTTCACATTTGTAAGCAGTTGCTGACTTAAGGACAGTTTTACCAATATGGATAGCCAAAGGCATTAAGGAGTTCTGCAGTTCAAATCTTGCCAAGACCATCCTACCTGACCGAGGTTTTTTCCAGGTTTTCCTCAGTCCTCATAACTGGCAAATCCAGGGAGGTACCATAATTTTGGTCTGAAACATTTCCTTTCTCATTATTTCATTTTTGCATCAGTGTCCACTACCTGTGGCACTGTATGCAGTAAGAACGGGTGTTTAATACCATTTAAAAAAAAAGGACAGTTGAAAATGATTGCTTCATATAGAGATCCTAGAAATTGGTGAGAAAACTTAAACGACTCTTTGAAGGATGTTTAAAAAGGAACAACAAACAAAAAGAAAAAAAAAATCTCATTGAGGTGAAAAGCAGTAAACCAAATTCATAGCTTGTGACAATGTCAATTTGCAATGAATTAGAAAAAATAAATACAAGAAGCTATAATACTATAGTAATATACCATTCTTAAGCAATTCATTGACATAACGTTCAAAACTTTTGTAGTAGAATGGTTTGTTAGCCCCACGTTGGGCGCTAAATATGTGGCAGTATTAATGTTTGTAATTGAAAATGCTACTGTTTATCTGCCGCACGTATGAAAGACAATTTGTCGCGGTCACTTTGTGTTATCTTTTGCTAAGCGCCTGTTATATTTAATTTTTGGGTTCACTGTCCTCCGGCTAGCTATGATTTCTCGGTCAAGCACTTATCTTATACAGGATGTGTAAATGGAAAGGAGTTTTTATCCTAAGATAACACTGATAAAAGAATTTGTTTTACACTTTTATTGTCGTAACAAATTATTCACTTTCATCTATTAATCTTGACACTCGCCAAACTGAAACTGTTATAATAACTTCTTTACTGCCCATTATTAATTCGCGTACTTCAACTTTTTTGTGTAATTAACTTTACGACACGAGAGATTTTTCACAAATTTGCTATGTGTAACCTTGATGAACTTCGTGCGACGCATACACCATGAATACCTCCGTTGAACTACGTGAAACTTGACCCTGACACTGGATTTATACTTCCTTGCCCCAATATGCCTAAAGATTATAACCGAGCTGCTATTGGTTAATAAAACGCGCCAATATTAGCGTCTATATTTATATCCAATGAAAATTACGAAAACATATGCTCTAGGGAAAATGTTCCAGCAAATTCTAAGAAAAACACGCCACTCTGACATCATTTGCTCGTCTCTAATAATGATAAACAGCTCACCCCCTCGCTACATTATTGCATGCTATTATTGTCAGTTTCAGTAAGGCCGTATAAACCCACTTCTCAACAATGCTTACAATCAACAAACATCTCAAATCAATATCACACAACAATGTATATTCACACTACAATCACTCTGACATTTACATTATTGTGATACAAATTACTGCTTCATATGCCCCACTAGAAACATAATTATAAATAATTACAACTTGTTTGGAAATTTTATAATTGGGTTTTTAGTCTTCTGAATCTTGGAACACACGCTACTTATCACTTTCACTTAACACTTCACACGCATTTAAGAAATGACATATGTTTTGCCTTTATCTCGTCACTATTTAATGGCTCTGGTCTAATGTGTTTATATACATACATCTGACATTACAATTCTTTTATAGCAAATACTGTACCTGAATTATTTAGTTACTGTTACAAATTGGTTTACTGTCTTAGGTTGTTGACAAAAATTTATACATTCAAGAATTTTTAATCTGGTTCATTTTGTCATAATTGAACACATTTACCAAAATATTTATCCTCTACACAAATATATTTACAACACTCAAATCTAGACACAATTTCACATATCTGTGTGCTACATAAGTATTTGTTTTAATTACCTTTACCCCTTTTTTTTTTTATTATTAAACATTTATTTTTGTCCTGAATTTATTTCTCCTTTCTTATGACATATATAAATAGTTAACCCTCTTACATTCCAATACTTCGTTCTGCAGTTCAGCTTTACTTATCCTGGATTTGCTTGCTTTTTTTTTTTAGCGGTCATTACTATTCCCTTTCCTGGATCAAATTGTCTGTGGCTAATCATTACTCGTAGCTGTATCATAACCTTCCAAAATTTGTTCATGAATAGCCTCTTAAAGAATTCATATGAAATTTCCTCCCCTGATAACATTTGAAACCAATCTAAAGTTTTCTGAACAACACATCTTTTAACAACTGTCATTTTCAGTTCTTCTGCTATCTTTTTAATTTGAGAGTACTCTGACAAATCTGTAATAAACTGTACTGGATTGGAGTTTTCATTTTGAACATCTTGGTACTTGTTAATTTCAGAAGTTAGCTTTTGATTCAAATCTATAGACAAAACTTTAACTTCTTCAGACAATTTATTTCTTTGTGTTTCTGACTCCTTCTGTATTTCAGATATCTCCCCTCTGAAATTAACTTGCACCTGAATTAAATCTGCATTCGTAGCCTCCATCATCTCTCTTAATTCACTTGAAATGCTACTCATTCGGCTACATAACTCTGTACATTTTACATCAACATGTTCAATTTTATTATTAACCTCACTTTTTTGGTTAGATATTTCCCTGCTCATGTCTGACATTTTCTTTGAAACTTTCCCTATCTCATTTGCTATCATTTCCTGATTTTCATTTCTTATTCTTGTCATACTGCTATCTAGCTCCATAAATTTCTTTTCAATTTCTTCCCTTTTTGTTCTAAGCTCTTACCAATATCTTCCCTCAATTCCCTATTATTCTTTTCCATATCTTCCCTGTTTTGATCTATTTTCTTTTCTAATTTCTCATTACTCTTTTCCATATTCTGAGTTAATTTTTCTAATTTCTCATTATTCTTACCAATATCTTCCCTTAATTCCCTATTACTCTTACTAATATCTTTTAGCATTTCCATCATCATACTAGCATCAAAATTAACATTTCCTGCTATTCTATTTTGACTTTCTTCACTAACATTTCCTCCCTCAAATCCTACATTGTTTGAGCTATTTTCTGTAACCTGTATTGATTTACAGCTAACTGTTACATTATCCCCTTCCATAATTGTTTCTTCAGTATTATTAGTAGACATTGTTTTCTTAATCCTGCCACTCCTCAAGTACATTTAAATATTCACAATTTTTTTTTGGGGGGGGGATAAAAAAATTACTATACTCTGACCTTTGTGATGCTGTCCGTTGATGTTGCTTTGATGTCCAGCTTCCTGCCCCTCCTAGATGTATATGTCGCTTCTGCGTCGTATTATGATGAATCTACGTCGTCTCACTGTTTTTGTGTCCTGTAGTTTGAAGCGATTACTTTGACCCAGGATTACATGGATTGTACAAGGAATAATGGCTTGAAGATATATTCATAAAAATAATTACCAACCATATTATTTACTTTAATAAATTAACACATCCATATCACACAAATGGTTACAATTATCAGCCCTTGTTCATTCCCTATTTCATTTTAGAGTTTACAATTTCAATATTTATTATTCAATTCCAATTTTTACAATTTGCTTCCTGCTCTCACATTTAAAGATTAATAGTAAAACGCCAAAAATAAATATATCTATCCGACGATAAGTCTTTACCGCTACCCAATTACAAAAGAGAATTTTAAATATATTTAGCCGAAAGAGAATTTTGTGTACCGTGCCGAATGCTTCTATCTGACGTGATCCTGCTTGTTTCCCTCGGTGAAGACAGACTGGTTCTGCTTCTTGTAGCGAACTGTTGAACAACTGCTACGTTGATCGTTGCACTTCTTTTTGCCGCATTCGGCAGCGTTCCTTTGATACATGCCCATCGCGTAATGTATATTTCTCCTGGGAGGGTGGATTTGGCACAAATTGAATTCCCCTGTTGCCTTTTAATCTCGGAATTACGATGTCCACTCATCCGCGTCGTCTGTCGTTCCTGTAGTTGTTTCTGGAATCTGCGTCTTGTAGTTCAGTTCACTGCTCCATTCGCTCCACGTCCTGGTTCCTTCGCCCCTTCCTGGTTAATTCGCCCCACGTTGGGCGCCAATTTGTAGTAGAATGGTTTGTTAGCCCCATGTTGGGCGCCAAATATGTGGCAGTATTAATGTTTGTAATTGAAAATGCTACTGTTTATCTGCCGCACGTATGAAAGACAATTTGTCGCAGTCACTTCATGTTATCTTTTGCTAAGCGCCTGTTATTATATTTAATTTTTGGGTTCACCGTCCTCCGGCTAGCTATGATTTCTCGGTCAAGCACTTATCTTATACAGGATGTGTAAACGGAAAGGAGTTTTTATCCTAAGATAACACTGATAAAAGAATTTGTTTTACACTTTTATTGTCGTAACAAATTATTCACTTTCATCTATTAATCTTGACACTCGCCAAACTGAAACTGTTATAATAACTTCTTTACTGCCCATTATTAATTCGCGTACTTCAACTTTTTGTGTAATTAACTTTACGACACGAGAGATTTTTCACAAATTTGCTACGCGTAACCTTGATGAACTTCGTGCGATGCATACACCATGAATACTCCGTTGAACTACGTGAAACTTGACCCTGACACTGGATTTATACTTCCTCGCCCCAATATGCCTAAAGATTATAACCGAGCTGCTATTGGTTAATAAAACGCGCCAACATTAGCGTCTATATTTATATCCAATGAAAATTACGAAAACATATGCTCTAGGGAAAATGTTCCAGCAAATTCTAAGAAAAACACGCCACTCTGACGTCATTTGCTCGTCTCTAATAATGCTAAACAGCTCACCCCCTCGCTACATTATTGCACGCTATTATTGTCAGTTTCAGTAAGGCCATATAAACCCACTTCTCAACAATGCTTACAATCAACAAAACATCTCAAATCAATATCACACAATAGTGCATATTCACACTACAATCACTCTGACATTTACATTATTGTGATACAAATTACTGCTTCACTTTGCAGAATTACTTTTATTTGTGTTTTTTATTTTCCCTTTGCAGCAGCTCTAACAAAATGTTCCCTTACTGAGAAAAGGAACAGTTGGAATTCATTTGAATGATGGAATTCATAGCACCTGAATGCTTTTCTGAATGAATACTATTTCCTGCTCAGTGGCAGTAATGTAATTATGGTCCATTTTGTCTTCATTTACTGGACATTTAATTTCAATGCAAAATAGTTCTTGAAGTGTTAACTATTATCATAGGCATACCATTGATGAAATATAAGTTTGGATCAAGTGAGTTAGTTTATTGCTTCTTTCATCAAATCATTTTCCGATATTAGTGCTGAAACATCATGTCTTTTACCAAGTATATTCAGCTTTTTACTTTCTCTACCAGCTACCTATAGTATTTTTTAAACATATTTAAGTGTTTTATTTCAACTCGACAAAGCATAAATAAGTATATTTTTAAACCATATACACAAGAACCTCATTTATCCGGCCCTCATTAATCCGGATCTGCGGTTTATCTAGATTCATTTTTTGTTTCCTTTTCCTTTTTTTTAACATGAAAATGTGGGTATACAGTTGGTATGGTACAGTGTTATGTTGGTACTGCCACACACATTTGAAACAAAGAAAATCTAGCACTACTGTACCAAGGTTCTTCAATAGCTTAACCTTCAGGTTGTATGTATGGTAAAGGGCCTCTACAATATGCCATTATCACAACTATGTAGGCTTTCATGATCCTCCTTTAAACTTCTCATCAACTTATCCCTTACTTTTTCTAGAAAATCTCCCATCTTATTAATGTTTCCTACCTTCATGTCTACCAACATTAACTGCTACTGCATCGTGTGGTAATTTATTCATTTTCCATCCCAGACACTATCTCTCCACAGTTTTACCATTTCAGACTCTATTAAACAATGGAAAGTGTCATCTAATTTCCCACACAGAATACATCTTTCTGCGAAGCTTTTCCTTAATCCTTTTAGGATGCCCCAGTATATGCATCCATGCAAGACCTCTTGTTGCAAACTGATCAGTTATCTATATATTTCTCATGTCCCCAATTTCTTTTTACTATTTTATACAGATTTAAAGAATTTTTGGCTTCAATGCTTATCCAAATCTCATGCTTCTCTACATCTTTCACTCTCTGTCTTATCTCTTTCCAAAATCCACTGACATTGCTTTCCCCGTCATCCAACATACCCCATTCCAATCTTCTGTACTAGTTTTTCCACCTCCGCATGCCAACTCTCTTTTCCCACTCTATCTCTGTCACCTCAGACATTCTTTTATTATATTGCTGTGCTGTAATTTTAAACATTGGAACCAGTATTTCAAAATTCTCTCCAGTATTAAACTTATTCTTCCTAGTTCTACCAAACTTGCCCCTCTTGGTGAACATTTTGGCAAATCCAGAACTTCTCTACAAAACAGCCTATGTACCATATCTGTCTTTAACCATCCCTTTGACATTCCCCAGATTTCTACTCCATACATCGTCTTTGAACTATATTACTGCCTCATTTAATCTTTCTAACCAGTTCATTGGCAGTGTTGAAACTTGGCGCAAACATGTTTTAACAGCTTTCATAGCTAGTTTGCCTTCCATTTGTGCACATTTAGATTGTGCCTCCTACCTCCAATTGCTTGAAAACCTTTCCCCTAAATAATCCATTTGTTTCACATTGGGTCCCCATTATACTACCTCTTGTCTTTCCTTAGTTTTGATCCTTTTTAAACACTATTATCTTTCAAGTTTTTGCTGTTTATCCTTAACCCTCATTCTGTACAGTATGTAACAATTGCATCAATAGCATGTTGAAGTTCTGTCTCATTTATTACTCCTGTCAAAAGATCGCCTGAAAAAAGTAATCCTAGTATTTCCTTCTTTCCAATAATTGGATAATGCCTATTATTTTTTAAAATCATCTCTAACATATTATCTATAAATGTTTTTAAATAATATCAGGCTTAGTTTATAACCTTGAGGCAGTATTTTTAACACTTAAATGATATTAGTCTGATTATATAATATTAAAAATATAATAACAGCCTGCCTTAAAGCAATATGTGTAATGTAATAATATATAAAGTGTATGTTACAGTCATTGTATTATGTTTATATTATTATGTACATGTATAATAATGTTATGTGAATGTATTACATAATTTAACAATGTAGGAGCTGTGAGAATAGAAGCAAGCTGCTTTCCGTAGCAAACAGAATTATAAAGTAGAAGCCGAAAGTTGCTAACAATGAGGTAACCTTGAGACAACTATAAATTAGAAAGTTTAATAAAGGCTACTAACAATTCTTGGAACAATAGTGTAATATTTAAAACAGTTTAAAAATAGCCAATCAAAAGTTAGAAAAAGCTTAAGCTAAATAATAGTATTCTAGTGGAGTAGGCTTAGCCAATCAGAGACTTGAAGATTTGAAATAGAGAAAAGTACAAATTCAGGCGAGAGACGCTACAAGACAGCATTCCCAACCAGTCCAGTTTAGATTGCGCACCCAATCGGTACATTACGTGTTCATTATGAGACATAAAAATCTGATGTGTTACACTCACATGACTTTCTCTACTCTTGTACAAACTATTTTTACAAACGCTTATTCTCCATCTACTTCATGTTAATCGAGATAAACATTTGCAGACTCTATCTTATTGCTAATTTTCTTGTAGATGTAAGGGGAATATATATTTACAAGGGCAATATAGAAATACAGTAGCCTTTAAGCACATACATATCTCTTAATAGCTGGTTGCTAAGTGCAGTACCATTTCCTTTGCCACAGATTAATACTCTTTGCATATCCAAGACCAAAAAAATGAATAACGAATTCCCATTTCAGAAAATAAGTATTGAAAAATTTAAGGGAATAACAAGCAATATCTCGAAAATGGTTCACTCAACAAAAAAAATGTATATGACATAAATTGTGTATTTTAACGCGATCTACATTTTTGTGTAGTAAAAGTTTGTCTATCTCTTATGGTTTACCAGTTATGCAAAAGTCGTTCACAATGAAGAATACTTTTGGAGACATTCCCAGAAAATTCAAGATATACATTTTATTTGTCATGAAAATATCTTAAACATATTATATTTTAATCAAAATCATTATAGCCATTTTTGAGAAAATTAAAATTTTCGAAAAATCTTGCATGTAAAGGGTAATCTGGGGTGGGGGGATTTTCTTGAAAACCTTTGTGTCGCATCTCTGGAAGATACTGAACCTAAATACCAAGTTTGGTGTTTATCCGACTGTTTGTTTCTGAGTTATGCTGTTCACAGACAGACACACAGACAGACACACACACGGACATGTTTCCAAAAATACTTTTTTTTGGATTCAGGGGTTCTCAAAACATGTATTTCCGGTGAAATCTCGGTATCGAATTTTTGGGTGGAATACAATACTTCCCCTACTTACTATACGTAGTAGAGAAAGTAAAGATTCATTGCGGTGAGAATAATATAAAGTTTACGTGTTAAAAAGTGCAATTAAATAATCTCACAGCTCTATAGTAGGATACATCAGTGAAGTATTATTTAATCGTGTGAAGGATTAATAAACAAAGTAGAAGTCCTTTAATGAATTTAGTACTGACATCCTTACGCTTCACTTTATGTATCAAAGTATCCGTATTTACAATATGAATTTCTTCTTGAGATTTGCAAAAAATATGTATACTGTGCCCCTTTTGTCTCTTAGGTATTTACATATCATTTATATTTACATTGTATATTTTTCTTCCTTTTCTGAAACCAGCTTGAAATTCTGATAATTTTCCTTCATTTTCGGCTCTCGTGTGCAATGATCCCACTGGTATATCAGTGTATATTTTACCTAAGATAAACTAATTCCACAATACTTACCTATAGCGGATAAGAGGAAGTGCTGTATTCCACCTAAAAACTCCAAACTACCCTTTACATCGAAAATTGTTGCTTATTTTTTATTTCCTCAGAAATGGGTCTTCATAATTTTGATTAAAATATCACACCAGAAGTCCCGGTTTTGATTTGGAGGATGAAAATCGTTCTTTAGCCAGGATTATTCCCCATCCTTCTTAGAGTCTGGAAATATGAATGAGGGTGTAAATGTGTATGTGAATTTAATGTTTATAAAGAAAACCCAACATAAACAACCCAAAGATACAAAATAATAAACAAGTGAACATCATTGCCAATGGGCAGTTGTTCCAAAGGAAAGCTGCCAATATGACCCTAAATGTTAAAGGCGGCATATAAATGGGTGGGAATCATGTTTAAGATATTTGTATGACAACTTGTGTATCTTGAATTTTCTGCAAACAGCCTGATTAGTCCTCTTTATTCTGAATGACTTTTGCGTAATTGTTAAACCATAATAGACAAATACAGCTGACAATGAAGACGAATGTCTTTGAAACATGTTCAGAGTGAAAACTTAGCAAGTGAAACTTAACCATAACCATGCCACTTACAATTTCAATTGTATAAAATAATGCTAATTTTAGGTTAGTATTTTTTATGTAATCATATTACAAATGTCTAATGTTCCTATCTCAAAATACTTTGCTGCTGTGTTGATCAATTTTAATTCCTGTGTCACACTGGCACAGTTCCGCGACATTAGCACACTCTACCATTTGGGGTACAGCTACGTACAAGGGCCAAGCAAATCCCATTTGTATGAGGCATGTTTGGTTGTAATATACAACCTCCATGAGATGGAGCTTATAATAAAAAACAAAACTACAAAAACAAAAATATATAACTTTCCTCTTTTGAATTGAGAACAAAATTATATATGGCTTTTTTAATGTGTTCAGCAAAAACAACTAGCTCAAACTAAGTGACATTGACAATGTGTTTATACAAACTTTTTTGTAGTTTTATGGGCATTCCCAGTATAGCTAGCTGTGATTATCTAGCATACAAACTAATCACTTTCACACATTGTATTTTTTCATTAATTTTTCACTAATAACGCATCAAAGGAAATTTTCTTTGTTTAAGAAATTTTTTAAAATGTGGACACAACTTTGAAATTCCTGTGTCTGTATTAGATTGTATGGAGCACCTGAAAGAAAAAACATTTACTTTTTTTTTATTTGTCATCCGTACATTTGGTTATCTTTTAAATGATTTTTGCTCCAGAACACACTTACAAAATATTTAAATGGTTTTCATTTAGGAAATCTGTCTTAACAAGATATAAATTAATGAAGTAAATTGAGTGATTGTGCAATTTATTTTAAAATAGTTTTACCTCCCTTTGAATCTTCCAAAAATTAAATAATTGATGATGATCATATTGCTTACAATAATACACATGTGTTACCTCCAAATACCTATTATAATTATTATTCACATTTCTTCTTTCCCTTTAGCAATTTCTTTGTGTTGTACAAAGTATAACAAAAAAAACTGTGCCTATAAGTGCAAAACTTGTACTTAAAATACATAGGATGGAAACAGAAAAATTAAATCACGATTTTTTGTGCACTCTAATGATTGTCCATTCAAGACAAGTCTTCATAAAGAAACCACTCTAATATGTGCATTATTGTTTAGACACTCACTTTGGATATGCTTCTTGCACATATTAAATTCATATGGAATTTGACTTGAGATTGCATAATATAAAATTAAGCAGTAAATGAATTTAAATTTTTATAGAAGTGAAAAATAATTTATTAAATGCAATTCAGCATCCTCCAAGGATAAGACACAAAGATTTTAAAGAAAATCGCACCCCAAATTACCTTTTATGTGGAAAAATTTTGTTATTTTGGATTTGCTGAAAAATGCCTTTAATGGTTTTGATTAAAATACCACATGTTTGAGATATTTACATTAAATTGTATATTTTGAATTTCCAGTAAATAACATGAATGAATTTTGTATAATTTTGAATAACTGCTTAACCATAAGATAAAAGTGTACTACACAAAAAATATAAATCTGGTTAAAACACAATTCAGACTTTTTTTTTTGTGGGGGATACATTAGCCATTTTTGAAATTTGGTGTTAGTGATTTGAATTTTCCAATGCTTATACATTTTTTGAAGTGTCATTGGTTTCTCTTGATGTCATGGAAAGAGTATGACATTTTTAAGCCAGCATATAATGACCCAGTTTTTAAAGATTTAACTATTGCTTCAGCTTCCTATCGCGTTTGTACCTACAGTGAAATATGTAATGAAACCATTTCTGCAAGCATTTATCTTATTAACTTGAAGCAAGGTTTTGTAAGAATGCTTTGGAAATAATAAACAATCATAGTTAGGGGAAGCCATGTGAATGTGACACATTAAATATAGTTTTTGGATAGTATTTGCAAAATCTTTTTTCATTTTTCAACTTCTAACTTCATTTAACTGGCTTGGATACACAGCAACCAAGTTTTGAAACCCTAAAATATTGCAAGATAGAGCATAAATATGGAATGGGGATTTTATAAAAACAGCAAAATGTGTGCTATAATTACTGTAAAATCTGAATCTTTTCTGAGGATATCATTCGTTTCATTTGTTCCACGAAGTCATACAGTAAGATTTCTGGAAGAGAAGTGTGGGTCACATGACTCCAGCGTATAGTGTGAAGGTGTACTGCACATCACAACTCTGGATTAACTGCAAAAGCTGCTTCGTTGAGTTATTTATGTAATGTTTTGAAACGTTTCTTCTCTTTATTTATAAATAGGCAAATTTAAATTGAGACACTTCATTCCAGAGTTGAATAAGGTGGCTTATATGTTCACAAGAAATGTGTATTCATGTACAAATATTAATATGTAAATAAACTGGATGTGAAGGCATGTGTGAAAAGTGAGTGTTCAAGGAAAACAAATTAAAGGAACAAAACTAATGAAGTAATCTATTTGGAATAGTCTAGAAATTCAGTTCTTACAGATAGGTGAACTAGCCTCTGTTATAAAAATCTGGAAACAATCAAATGCTGTTCTTTGGGTGATGAACTGTGATACATAATAGGAATAAATTTAAAATTTTAATTTATATTATTTATTGTATATTTAGTTGCTAATAAACAATACTAAACTTTCACTTACTACTCATATTGTTGCAAAGTTATTTTTGTCACAAAATACAGGCTTTTAAATATGACCTTGGTCTTAAATGTTTATTCTTATATAGGGATTTTTTTTATGCTTTCGTACTGCAAAAGTTAACCACATAACTTTTATACGAGTCATTTCTTTTCCCTGTGGTCACTTTTTCCTTCTTATCAATCACTTTCCTCACTTTGAAGCCATAAAATTGTTGCAGGCTGACTATGTTTCACACCAAGAAAAAGAAAACATAAGTAATAACATTTAGGAAATGAAGTGATATTTGCAGATCTCTTATTTAACAATTATATTAAATATATAATAAATTCTTATTTACAGTTGAATCCTACAAAAATGGAGTCTCCAGACGATGCCTGTGCTAATGCTGAGTTCCTATTACAAGTCTTGGATGAAGTTACCTTGTCGATTTTTATGTCAGCTGAAGCTTGTCCAAAGTAAGATAATTTGAATATAATTTGTCAGATAAATTATTATTCTTTTCAGCATAAAAGGGAATATTTCTCCTTTCCATCTTGTCCATTGCAGACTGATTATAGTGGTTCATTACTTTTGCATAGCTTGTTATATTCATTAACAATTTATTTTTTTTTAAACTTGTCATCTTTATTCTTATTTTTCTTTATAATTACATGAGTAGATGTTTTAATTGACAACATCTGCAGTATGCTCACAGTTTTTCTTTATTATATTTAATGGTGAGCAACTCATATCGTGAAGATGTGGAAAGAATTGAAGTTTGGTGAAGTTTGCTGCCACCTATAGTGGTTACTTGTTGAGTGCCATTGTAGCTTTTTTTCCAAGGCAGAGTTCATGTTTCAGCAGTATAAACTGCCCACCCATGATTGTATAGGAGTATAAGTACAATTGTTAAATGGATTAAATGAAAATTAGTAAAGTTAAATGAGCTGCTCTTGGCTATTTTTAAATTTATACAGTTTGCTGGCCCTAGATGTACTTTAGGTCTTTTCTTTGCCATATATTAGCAACAGCTCATTTATGTATTTAGATAGATGAAGGCTTGATATTTAAGAATTACAAGGTGTTCCAAATTGCATAAACATGCTGTCTTGTACTGAAAGTTGCAGCAGTTTTCCAGCCAGTTTTTAGATGGTTTACTCTGCAGTATGTTGATACATATCTTCCAAAAATATGCTAAATGCAAAATTAATTCAGGGTGAATATAATGATTTCAGCAGTTTTGTGATGGTATTATTAAAGATGTAGTGATTGAGATATGTTTTATATGATCCATATCTTAAAATTTTGTGTGAATAGCCAGGGAGACACATGTTCTCATTTATTAATATGAGGCACTATAACTTTAAAATGACAAACAGCAGAGTAGTAAACGCAATGCATCAGTTTCATTGCAATTGTTCAATCTTTCAGAAGTGGTATGAACAGTTTAAAGCTATACAAACTAAATCTTGCATCATCAGTGGTAATGCTGTGTCACATATAAGATAAATTTGTTTACAGAGTTGTTATGCACAGTCACTTAAGGGCCATATATCGAGCATGCATAACACAGCAAAAAGAAGGAAAGAAAGAAAAGGGTAAAAAAAAATGCTTCGGCCAAAATAAAATTAATAGGTACAGGCTCAAGGAGTGAAAAATGCTATGCTTCATTTCTGTAAGTTCAACATTTAGCAAAAAAGTCCATTTTTATGGTAATGTAAATGGCATCACAGCAGCAAGGGGTACCATCTCCTCACACTTATCCAGTGGCCTGTGTTGTTCGTGGCTCATTTATGTTTTGAGGTCAAGCTCTGTCATCAGATATAAACAGCATATTGCTTCACTATGGCTAAACGAAATGAAACAAAGTGTTGCATGCATGACAAATGCAAATGTTACTTCTTTTTTTTTTCCTAACACCTGTTCTGGCCTCATACAAACACTACAGGCAGTGGACATTAATGATATATGCAATGATAATTGGAAAGCAAATGTTCCAAGGCTAAGTTTAGGGTACCTCCCTGATATTTGTTAGTAACGAAGACTGAGCAAAATATGCAAAAGCCTCAGTCAAGAAAGATGGTCTTGGCGGGATTTGAACCACAGGTATTTCAGGGCTAAACAATAGTGAGATCTTCAAGTAAATAGATAAATAAAAAAGGCTAAAGATTTTCCTAAACAAAGCATGCAAAGAATAAAATATTATTTTTCATTATGAGATTAAAAACGTACTGATACCTTTAAACAAACCGTTAAAAAGGGTACAGTTTTCCAAATAAAGGACATAAAATTGAGATTACAGAGATAAATAAAACTAACGGTTTGCTTGTCATAAATGAAAGCTCATGATTTTCTCTTAAAAAAAAAAGAGGGGAAATATTTTCTTTACAGTAAAAATAAAACTAATACTTTCCTTGAAATGCATGAATCTCTGAATGAAAAATATGAGAAGATTCTTAATTCGCCTACTTTTAATCAATGTTCAGTAAAAATTAAAATATCTTGTTGCATGGTTAGTATGTTTTGCTAAATGAATGCTCTCTTATTAGTAATACTTTGAATGTATCAAATAGTTGAGTACTGAATGCATAATGCAGTTCTGTTAATTATATTTTCAGGTAAATCAACAAGCTGAAAAATTTATGAGAATTAAAGTAATATTTCATGAATTAAAACATGATATTGTATTCTGCTTTGTGTTATTGTAAGTTGACTATTCAACTATTTACATTGATATAAATGTAGATTACAAAAGAATTATGTATGTGGACATAAACTATTTACATTATTATGAATGTAGATTACCAAACAATTATGTCATGATATTGTCTATTCTGAGCCAATTATGAAATCTTACTGAAAACTGAACAGATTTAAAAACATGTGAAGTAAAGAAATGGAAAATCAAAGGTTATGAAGTAAACAACACAATTAAAAATTGACTAAATAAAAGGTCACATAGCACCAGGCTTCAACCAATGATCTTTGAGTACTCATTGCTGATTTTGGATGACCCAACCACATGGAATCTCTGCTGAGATTCTCTGCAATGAAACATATCCTGAAGCTTTCAGATTTGTGCCAATTCTTGACATTTTAGGCCTTCTGCAGCTTGTTTGCATTTTAAATTGTATAACTAGTGCTGGTAGAACACAAGAATGGATAGTATTGCTACCTTCTACTCATCCAATTCTGGAATTCAGCGTGGTGGTGGCAGCAGTGACATCCACCATATTGTTGGTATGCAGCTCACATTTTCTCTTCTCCTACCCATTCTTATAAGGGTAAATTCTTTAAGAATTTTAGTAAATGGCTGGTACAGTTTGATGGAAGGGAAAACTACTTTTATGTTATGCAGAAAATAATACATCAGAGGATGAGCAGGTCATTTGTGTATAAACACAAGTATCTTTTTTTCTCCATTGACCCCATTCTGGAACCTAAAGAAATTAAATTTAAAACTTCGAAAACATCCCATATCATCCAGACTTGCATGGAAGTGTGTGTGCATTCTTGAAGCACTTAGATGTTTTGAATTTCCCCACAATTAAAGAAGAAAGTTTTTCATTTCTCATTGTTAGTGCATAACAGCTGTAAATTGTTCCATGCTTGCTTTGCATCCATATTATTTTTCCCTATGAACAGCCCATTTCATCTTCACTAAAAATATTTTTATGATTTTAACTCTCAAGAAGACAAGGCAGCATTTCCTTCCTCAAAAACTCAGCAGATTCTTCATTTACATTGGTGCTTTCACTGCACAAGCTTTTGAATGAAAAGTTGTCAGCTTGTAAAGCAATCAAATCACCTGTTTGACGCTTAACTTAGTGGTGATTTCTAAAGCTTTTTCTCATAAAATACTTCAGTCATGTGAGACATTCTCATTCCTTTTTTCCTCTGAACCACTTAGTTCATGGAAATATGAAATAGCTATTTTTTTGCTTCTTGACTCCAGAGCTGCAATTGTACCTAGAGTTGGGAGCACAGATGAAGGCTTGTCAGGGAAGCTACTATGCAGAGAGAGAGAGATATTATACTGCCTTGTTCTTTCATTCTAGCTTGCTATGTGCTGGCAAGTCATATGACTTAGCAGTACTACTGCGCAACCTACATGTGTCCTCCTGCTTCAAAATGTCAAACAGTGATGAATGAGCCATTTCATATATTTCTTTTCTTTTTTTGCCAAATTTGGGGATTTGCGAACACATCTATTATCAGCAATCTTTTGTTTATCATAAAGGTTGTTAATTATTACTGAAACAAACAACAGCCGCAACCCACAATACATGCTAAACTTATTGGGAGAAGACAGCCAATGTCACAAGTCATCATGGAAAAAATGGACATGAAGTGACTTCATGCTTTCACTTAAACAATGCCAATCATCTGCTAATTCAGACGTTATGTGAATCAGTGAGAGAGATTCAGTAATGGACATGGCAATTATGTAAATAAGCTGAGCCACCAAATGACATCACTGAAATTTGGAATACAAACAATGCCATTGCTGGCTCAGCACTCAGAATTGGAATATGCTCTTAGTGTCGCATGCAATCAAATCAGTGTATTGAATCGATCAGTAGCTGCCTTGATGTTTGTTGTGTGCTTTAAAAGTGGAGCTTTCATTAACAAGTTTACATAAGATTGCACTTATGGCATTTTGCAAAACATTTGAAAATGTTCACTAGAAATGAAAGTTTGTCAAAACAGGTATGTGTTAAAGGGTTTATGTATATGTTAAAATATTTTATGAATGCTAATTTTGAACTCTCGTATTTAAAGGATGACCATCTTGAATTTAGTGTTGTGGCATAAGAAAGACATGTGCACATGCTTTAGGTTATGCTGAGTTTTTGGTGATTTAAAGATATAGTATGGACCAAACAACAGTAAATTCATTGTTGGTGAACCAGATAGTAATTTAAAAAACTGTACATTAAATTCTGCATAAATATTTCGCTTATAAGTGTAATTTTATAACACTGCCATCTATCTGTTGCTTTAGGTCATTTTTCATTTTATGCAAAAGTAATTTAATATGAAGTTTTAGTTAGAGCGTATTTCTTATTAAAAGTCCAGTTACTGTTCTTATTGTTTGTCATTAATAATTACATACAAAAATAAATTATATGTAAAATATTTATTCAAATATTGTAATTATTCATGATTTTGCTAACTTGCATGGTGAATTTTACTTTTAATATTAATACCAGTTTTGTTGTTTATGACTTGTGTTACTGTATGTATGTTTTTTCTATATGTTTTATATGACATACTTCAAAAAATTGATCAGTTTGCCGGTTGTTCTTGTGTTGACTTATAAGTAATAAAATTAAGTATACAGGAAGTCTAATAATATGGAATTGACACAGAAAGGGTGTCCATCCATTTTATGCTTGAGAAATAAAATTAATATAAGTTTACAGATAATGTTCAAGTGACATTTTTGCCTTGAACAAATTCTCTTTAGTCATAAACCTTTACACAGATGAAATCACTCAGTAATTTTTTTTTTTTTTTTTTTTGGGACCAGTGCATATGGTGTTCCTTAACATGTGGTGCATGTGTAGAGGATTAGGTGAGAACCCACATAGTCTTTTTATGAAGCTGAAAATTTAATTTTCCACCAGTATCAAACTTTTTTCCCCACATGCTTGATGCCAATTAATTAGATGGGAAAGTTCTACTTAAAACGTATTTCTGAAAGGCATTGAAGTTACAGGAATTTGATTGCATTTGCAAAATGTATATTTCTTTACCTATAGCCTCTATAGGAAGTAGAAACGGAACCCTTTGTTGTGTCAGTGATTAGAAGTGAGCAGAAATAGAGTTAAAGATTACTACGCAACTGTATTTTGTTCGTGATTTTGTTACAGGACTGTGAGATATATTTGTGGCTGTTTACAGCGCACAGTAATGGGTAAATGGCCTCATGAACGCTTAGTGAGAACTAGAGTAGTCAGTGGATTTATATTCCTGAGGTTGCTGTGTCCTGCTATACTAAATCCACGACAGTTCAATTTAATATCTGGTAAGTTAATGTGCTAGTTCACGTGTTGATGACATTGTAAATGTTGTTTTTATCATTGTCAGTGTAAGGTAATAATTTATGTAAATCACCATGGACATTAATTAAAAAAGCATCATAAAAATAAAGTAAAACTTTAAAAATAATGTAACTTTGGCATAGAAATTGTTTGACATTATAGTAAGCAGAGTAGAATATAGCAAAGAATACCATCACACAACCAAAGGTTATAGATGAGATTTCAAAGAGAAGTTGTACATCCATTACACTAAAACCAATAAAGAAATTGTTGTCATCCTAGATTAGATGGAAAACTCATGAAGCACAGTTAAATTGGTCATTTGAAAAAGAGTGCAACCTACAAAAAGGAGTTTTTAAATAAAAGCAAAATTTTTATTTTTTGTAGCATATACATTTTTATTTTACTGAAATAACAATTGTAACACTTCATTTATAAGAACAAATTATTATTTTTATCTGTGCTTTTCTTAACAGAGTTTGAAATGTTGCACATATATCCTTTTTGCAACAAAATTGAGAATTTTTTATTTTTACGTAGATGTGAAGCTATAGACTAGTTATTGGCTTGGAATCAACAAAAAATAAAAAAAATTAAATATCACATAATTTATAATCCTTATAATTTATGGGTCCTTATCTATCGAACCTGTATTTCTTTTTAACTTCATATAAATATTCCCCTAACAACTTAATTCTTTATTTATCTTCAAAAATTTTCCTACATACTATTGCTTTTCTTTTTAACTCTTCCTGTGTGGAATTAGTTTGGCCAGATGAAAGAAAGTTTAAAAATTGCTCTAAAATTTAAAATATTATGCTATTTACACTTTTTAATGCACATTATAGCTAATATTAAATGTAAGTGTCCATACCTGTTTTTGAAAACAATTCACCAAGATGCTGAGTGCAAAAGATATAAAGTATATGGAAATTCAACCCAGTAAAAGAAGAAAAAAATCTTGGAAATGGTAATGCCACAAACATTTTTTTGACATAAATTGTGTGTTTTAATGCAATTTACAGTTTTTGTCTATCACTTATGGCTAGGGACCCCAGATTGTCAGTAAATAAAATAATGTAATATCGGCGTAAAAATATTATAGTGAGCGGTGTTTTGGGCGGTAAATAAAACTGCTTAACGGTGTTATCTCATGCAAAAAAAAGGAAAAAAAACAAAAACACAGTTTAAACTATTTTACTGTGGAACAAAGGGCACCTTACATGTAACTTAAAAAAGAGGAGCATGAAAATATTTACATAGTATACATTTCGACTGATTTACTTTGTTAGAGACAAAGCCACCATAAGTTCGGTGTTCTCTGACTTAAGATTTGTTCTTAAGTTTGTCATGATGTTCCCATATGCAGAGAAAAGTCTTTCACTGTCCACATTGGACATGGGTACCCACAATAGTTTCATACACTTCTCACTGAAACACAAGTGGTCACATTGAAGTCCAGAAAGTAAATCCAGTATGTTCACTTCAGCAGCATCATCTAATTTCTCACACACTATGTTCTTCAGAGCAGCATATCCCTCCTTGAATGTCTTCTCTGGCAAGTCTCGCAGAAAAGGTAACATTCTTCTTGCTTTTTCTATAGTTATATCAGTAGATGCCTCATTTGATACTATTTTTTGTACATCAAACAATTTACCTACAGAATGAATATCATCAGCTGGATCAGCTGACATTAAGGAATTCAGCTTGGTAACTGACTTTATGCCCAGTTGCTTGAACTGACTGATAACATAAGACTTCTTGAGGGTTGGCAGTCTCTGAAGAAGACTTGAAGTTTTCTCTCCAAACGAGCCCTCAGCTACTACTGTGAAGCCATTTGATATATCTTTAGGTTTGCTATATAGTTTATGAACAAATGGATATTTAGGTCCCTCAAGCACTGCAATAAGGTAAATGGTGTCTTTGCGGTGTTCAAGAAGGAAAGATGCCTGGCAGTTTATTATATTTTGAGACCGCATTGAAATACTACTGTGGAATCGGTTTGAATTCCCGCGTGCCGCAAAACTAAACTGACCTGGCAATGTCTTGCACATGCTGTCTGTACGCCGCGCGAACGGCACGTTGCCAACTCCACCGTCAGCTGAATTGTGCATGCGCTAGCTTAATTTGAAACGTGGCTCCATCGGCATAATTCCTTTTCTTTTTCAGAGCAGAAGGTAAGCAGACTCCTTGCGCTAAATTGTAACGTAATTTAAAGAATATAACTTGACTCCAAATGAATCTTTGAGTATAGCGGACACAAAATATACCTAGACATGCTTTCACATTATGGCAACGTCGCGAGACAGCAACAATTTTCGTGCGAGGGGTACAGGAAACGGAGACAGTGATTGGTAGAAGAGGCTGTCTACTGTCAGAATTGACTTGAACCAGACTTAGAAATTCATGCATTATTTAACGATACTTTTGCGACAGTCTTTTCCAGCCGGCATGAAATGGGGCGATGCAAGCACGAATCGTTAAAATACGACATTAGAGAAGAATTGCAGGTAATATTGTCATTTAAATGCAAAGAATAATTTGAGTGAAATGAGAAATCCGTCACTGATGCGGTGTTGCCAAGTTCCGATAAACATGGCATTCCTTTTGTTGTGCATGTGATAGGTGAAGAGTGAAGGGGACGGGGTAGTCGAAGCAGTACCGATGTTTGCTGAAGCTCTGGTTAAATCACAGTGCAGTTTGGTGTTCTGCGTGTTCTGTGCCGTGCAGCATGACCGTAGCGAATGACAATACACGTATCCGTAAATGATTGATAAGCCAAATATCTGATTGTTTATGTGAAAAGGAGAGACAAACACCAAAAAAAATGGAGAGAGAGAGAAAAATTTCAGGTTATTTTGCACATTTTTTTTCATAACGGTGTTATTTCGCGTTTTCGCGATATAGAACTAATGTCGTTTGCGACTCAGAATGGATATATATGTGGAATTTAAAAATAATTGATTAAAGGTTTTCCTTATTGTTAATTTTCGGCCAATTTCGCGAATTAACTACTCGCGAAAAGTCGGGGTCCCTACTTATGGCTTACTACTTACATAAAATTATGCAAAATTCATTCAGAATGAAGAGGACTTCACAGACTGTTTGCAGAAAATTCACGATACACCTTTTATTTGTCATGTACTTATCTTAACATATGGTATTTTAATCAAAATCGTTAGCAGTTTTTAAGAAAATGAAAAATAATCAAAAATTTCCATGTAAAAGGTAGTTTTTGTTTAAAAAAAAAAACTACCATGTTCTATCTTGTAAAAGTAGAAAAAATTCTTGCTGCTTTTTTCGGAAGGCAAGACCTTGCGACCTTTTTCTTTTTGTTTGTTTGTTTGTTTTTTTATGTACGAAATCTCAGTATCAAATTTTTGCATAGAATGCAATACTTCCTCTATTTACTATAGGTAAGCAGTAGAGCAAGTAAAAAGGATTTCTTGTGCAGCTTGTTTCCATTGTCTGTTCCCATTTCACTGTATCCTTTTATTCCACTGCAGGAACTTTCTCCAAACTTCTTTCCTCTGCGAGTGCTAACCTAGTAGCCCCTTTTAGGTTATTAATTATTTCATTTATATGTTTTAATTGTATAGACGAAGCATTTGAAATGTCGTATAAGCTGGAGAACTTTTGAGTGGTAATTTAAAATTACTTTGTTACAAAAACAATTGTATGTAATGGTGCTTTATCTTTTTATACTATACATTTTGTTTTTTTAAGCCATATTCTCTCCTTTGTTATATTCCTATTCCCCATCTCTAGTTTCACCTGGGCTATAGGCCATTTTTACACTGTGGTGAAGATTAAAATTAAAGAAGGTCTAGTCTGTTTTTAATATTCTGCAAAATATTGAATTGTGCATAATAATGTTGAAATCTGGAATAATTTATGACTTACCATTCAGGATCTGCAGGTATTTTCCACACCGGCAGCACACTATGGTGATGTCATGCAACTAGCCAGCATTCGTGAAGCAAGTATCTCCTACCCGAGTAGCTGATCAGTTATAGTGTTAAGTTTCATGGGAATGTTGAATGTTTTGATGAGTGATTTAGCAAGATGCCATACATCAAATTCTCGGGCGTATATGCGGAAATTTCTTTTTCATCAAGCTGTAATACCCATGTGTCTGTCTCCCAGGAACAATTTTATGGGCAGCTTTTCATTTATAGAAGTCAGTATATTTTTGCAAGCAGCTTTCTCAATATTGCCACTTACAGTTCCTCTTTGTACAATTATTAAGCCTAATATTTTATTTGTTGCAAAATTCATTATAGAATATGTCGCATATTTAGCAGAAAATCCTGGGGAGTCATACTATCTATCCTCATATAAACATAAGTTTTAATCATTCGTGGCAATTTCAAAATTACTTTCATTTTCTTTTAACCAGCCTTTGTGTACAGAAGAAAAACAAATTTTTTAAGAAATTTATAAAAATATTATTCAGAAGAAAATAATAGTTTTTGCTTTTTAAAATGCCAAGAAACAGTTTAATCATATCCGGCAAAGATATATGCCTTAAGCTATATACACATTACTTTTCAGACTTCCACCTTTGCCTCCAGAGCACTGCTCAAATATGTGTGCCTGTTCACACAATGAGTTATAATTCATATTAATGCCCCTCGTGTGTTAGATTTTCTTTCAATGACAGGCGCACCACATGTGCGACACATACTGAATAGCACAAGAAGAGCATTTACACGCACAAATACAAAAGAATATTTTCTGGACTTTTCTTCATTTAGTTTATAATCTTCATCATTTACAGCTAAAGATTCACCTTCCTCATCAGTGAAACTTTGGTTCACATTAGCGCTGTTTATACCACTAAAAATGTCAGATCCCAACTCGTACTGTATTTCAGCACCAATCTTCAACTTCACGTGTAAAGACTCATTGTGTAGCTTCACTTGCTTGCTGAGAATTGCTTACTGAATTATCGACTAGCTGAAGCTATTGCTTTCTTTTAAGATTTGAGCTTCTTTCTTTGGGAGGTTTTTCTTCTAGTCCTGCTAACATTTTTGAAGATACCACATTATCTTTCAGTCCTGGGCTCTTGTATTTCTTGTTCTTGTTTTTATAACATCCGACTCATTAAAAACATTTTCTTTGAAATTAATTCCACATACTTGCATTTTTGGTTGGCACAAAGTTTTTGCGTTTCAAAGCAGCAACCCATTTGTTGTACACAGTCAGTTCTTAACTCTATCAGGGAATGGGTAACAACCAAGCATTGCATTAAGGCATTCTTGATTAACACCTCACAGAACACTAGGAAAGAAAAAATGTTTTATAATCACAACATAACAGGAATTAAATGCAATGCAAGGCTAACTAATGCAAGTGACATGAGTAGTGTGGCATGATCCTAGCCTCATGACGACACCGAGAGGTGAGCATTAAACATAAAAGTGCTTCCAGAGTGAAAACGAGAGGTTTGTTTTTATTTTATTGTTAGAAGTGTTTAAAAATTTACTTCAGTCCTCCTTTAAAGATAGTGAACTTAATGGTATACTAAAATCTGCCAGAGCTTCTGAAATGCATATGTGTATTTAAATGCAGAAGTTAATAGTCTCCAGCACAGAACAACTTCTAATGTTGAAACAATGATTTACATAGCAGCTCAGTGAGAACATGCATTTGTGCTTTATCGGAAACTGAAGGATAAAAAGGTACTGACTTCAGGCTATGCATGGCTTAAAGCCTACCTGAATGGGAGACAAATTGTCAGGTTTCAACATTCTTTGTGGATACTTGTTTTTCCATGTCTTTTGGTTTCCAATATTTTAAGAATAAAGTGGGGTTTTTAATTAAAAGCATCTGTAACACTATTTTGAAGTTATACAATTTGCATAAATTTCTCATTACAGAACCGCCACCTCCGATGGCAGCCCGTTCGCTCATCATGGTGGCAAAATGTTTGCAAAATCTTGCAAATCTTGTTGAATTTGGTGGAAAAGAGCCTTATATGGAGGTGGTGAACCCATTTATTCTTAAGAACAAAGAGCGTATGGTTGTGTTTCTGGACCAACTCTCCGTAAGTAACTTAAAGCTACATAATTAGATGAAATCAATAGTAGCATTAAAGAGTGTACAGTTTGCTCAGTCTAAACCAAGTAGCAAGTTACTATAGCCGTAGTAGAACAAACTATTGCAAACAGTTGCATTATTCCTAAGACCTTTTTAAGAAGGAAAGAAGCAGTTTGCGTATTGTAGAGATTACAATGACTCAGAAAATAACGTAGTAAGGTGCACTCATATGATTGTACACATGGTGATTATTTGCATTGAGTTTACAAATACCAATAGTTACACATACACTAAGAAAATAATTCTGTTAGTTTTGTTCTGATTTTTCTATTGTGCCTTAATGGTTTACTGATAATGTATGCAGTTTAGGGTTCTCTACAGTGGTTAAAGCAGTTAAGACATAAGCTTTTGAAGGTGATTTTGCTTATTTCATTAATGATACTAGAGCTACAGTTTTAATTCCTTCCCACCAGCCATTCAAATGCCTGTGCCACATCATCCCAATATTGGTTTAAATCATGAACAGTGGCTTAAATTTATGGGTGTTCATGAAAGCACAATTTACTCCCATTATTTTTCAAGATGCTTTAGTTAAACAAAAACCATATAACTGAAACTATAATCTTTAGAAGGTTGAATCAGAATTGAAAAATCCAATGCTATGACCAGGATTGGAACACAGATCTTTAACACTTCATGCTGATGCTCTTACTGTTTGTTCTATCTTGGTTACCTTGCATGTGCATTAAAGTTTTTTATCTGATTCAAATATCCCAGTAAACCTTTAGGATTTTTATCTTAAAGACGACTTGCAATATTTTAACTACTTTTATTTTGGGGCTTTTAATCAAGTCTGGTTCAACTTCCAAGCTACTGCCTACACTATAAAGCAGTTTTATATTATGTTATTTGTCACACTGTTCTGACTCCGTTTAATAAAGGATTTTTTAATATCAATTTTGCACTGAGCGATTGATTCCAGCTGTATCTTTTAAATCTATTGTACTCACCTAGCCGAAGATCTGGACTCATCAATGTATCTCTGTGATGTTTCTCTCACTGGGTTCCAATTTTATTTCTCTGTGTCACCTTTCATCTTGCGTCGTATATTTTGTAATGCATGATCTATGAGAATTTTTTTTTCTCTAATACTGATATCTCGGCTTGTGATACAGGAAGGTATTCTGAATAAAATAACAAACTCTCGGAAACTTCTCATTTATTCTGAAAAACTTATTTCATCAAAATAATACTTGATTAACAATTATTAATGATCTTCTCTCTTGATAGTCTAATTTCCAATAGATTATAACTTCAGATTGGGTCCAGAATATTGCTTGTAATATTTCCTATTCACTATCCCATATGCTAACGATGAGCTAAGACGCTTTAAGAATGCTATGAATGTCCTCTTCTCTGGAAAAACCTTATATAGTATTCGATGTTACTATGGTTACCAAATCTATAAGCATCGTTGTCTGATGCCTCTACACAGCAATTCAAGTTATACAAATTTTTTTTCAATGATGAGTTTCCTCACAGTGGGCTATGCAGTTTACTAAAATAATTTGTGTCTTTCTTTTCTTAATACTCGAAAGGCTTCAACTATAAAAATATATACAAATATTGCCTTGAATGAATAAAGAAAGTTATTAGATTAACACAAATTAAGAAATATTAAAAAATGTTTGTTAAAGAATAATCAAAGTCTTCAAGTCCATCTTGAATTCTATTCCTTTTTAATTTTTAAACAATCTCCTTTCCAAAAATATCATCCTCTTATCTGTCTGAATTTCTTAAAATTAAAATTTGTCTACACATTTCATTGTGTACAGTTTATAGTTTTTAAATTTTAATTTAAGGAATAATTCCTCTCGATCTTACAATAACATTTACATGCTATCATATGTTCCTACCCACGTGGGTGTATCATGTGTTTGCATTAGTGTTTTGTTTGTGTCAGCTTGGTATCTTGTGAATCGTCATATGTTGTGCAATTATGTTAGCATGCCGTCATACCATCTTTGTTTACATTCTTCATCTTGTAGGTATTGGTAATATTTGACAAAGTTTATCGTATATTTTGTTCTGAAATAACTATTTTTAAGAGATATGAGTGTTTCTTCCTGATCTTTGTTTTGCATAAATTTCTATTCTGATTCGTTGTTTTATTTCTTTTCCCAAGCTGCTTCTGCATTTTCTTGTGACAAGTTCTACCCTAGCTTGGTTTTGTTTAGCTGGTCCCCAGTACCTAGATAAAAATAAATTCCTGAATTATGTATAGGATTCATGTGTCAATCTTAACCATTCTAAAGCTTTATTTTTCAGACTCATCTTTAGTTCATTGGGTATTCTCTTTACCCTAAAGTATTCAATTTCTTTTATAAATAGCTTTGGGTTGTCCCCTTTCTCATCAAATATTGGTGGTGTGATCTCGTGTAACACTGTGTTTGTGTAACTTGTGTTATGCATGGCTGGTATGTGTGGGTTTGCAGTTTTGTACATTGCATTTTTATAATTATCAATATCGTATGTATCAAAATCATGATTATTCATCTCTGAAATAACATCTTCCTGTGCTTGTAAAGCAATCACAATTCTGTTTATGTCTTGGATATTTTCTTTCACTTCTTGCAAATTCTTACTTATTGGTTTTATTTCATTTACAATTTCATTTCTTATTTTTGCTTGAATTTTCACTTCTACTATTTGCTGTTGTGATTGCATCACATTCGTTATATCTTTAAACTCAGAAGCAATTATTTCTTCACACTTTCCTCATCTACATTTTCTTTCCTCATTGTTTCTAATTCTTGCTCTAAAAGTTTCTTTATTTCCTCCTGTTTCATTTCTGAGCTTTGCTGCTGCATTTTAATTTTTTACTTCTTCAGCTAACTCTGCTCTTATCTTACTAACTTCATTTTCTATGCTACTCTTACATTCTCTTTCATTTCTACATTTCCTGATCTTGTCTTCTAACATTTTCTTACTCTCTTTTGTTCCTATTTTTGAGCCAGTCATTTTGTTTCTTAGATCCTCTATCTTATTTCCTAACATACTTGTGGTTTCTTTCAGATTATTATATATTGCCTCCATATTCCTCTTACTTTTTCTCCACCCTGCTCTATTTGCTTTCTACTCTGCTCTATCACTATTCTATTCTGTTCCATTTGCTGACCTAAGTCTTGTTTCAACTCTTCTCTAGCTACCTCTCCTGCTTGTTCTCTCCTCTCTGCTACATTTTCCCTTTCATCTACTATTTCCTCTACCTCTGCTTCTTTCATTTTTGTATCTACTTATTTTTGCTCATCTTTGATTTTTCTATTCTTTTCCCACTTCTAAGCAGCATTATTATCATCCTTTTAAATACATTTAACCCTCCGTCAGGCGCGCGCTTTGGTAGAACGTCGTTAGTCGCGCGGGGCCTAGTAGACCCCCGCTATATTTTTGTTGTTATTGTTTGTATTTTTGTTTTCTTTCGTTAATTTTATTTTTTTCCTGTTTTTACCTTTATTTAGATTAAGCGTACAAGGCTTTCATTAATAGGTATTATCTTACAACATAAAAATACAAGCTAAAATATGAGTACATATACGTTATAAATTGTATTACAGTAAGTATAAAGAAATACATTGCCATTTCCAGGTATACATACAACTTGTAATTTCAAATGTTCAGTTACTCAGAATCATCTACTATTTCACCCGTGTTTTCCCCGACTAAGCAGCTATCGCAAATAATTTTAGCATGTTTGCTCAAACACAGGGGGATGTTGCATTTCCCACATGCATATTTAGTTTTGCAGTTCATTTTGTCTTTGTTGCTGGGTTCACATCGTTTCCTTTTCAATGTGCATAGTGGTGTATTTGACAATTCATCTACGCCGGATTCTTCAGGTTTATATTTTGTCAAAAGTCCTTTCAAATCATCGGATAGATTTGATGCTGTTGCTCTCCTTTGTATCTGTTGCAACAGTAAAGCTAAAGATAGTGATTTCAAATACTCCTCCTTGTGGAATAATTATTTTGGTTTCCAAGGAAGATAACCCTAGAATTAATACCTTCAATGTTCAAGATATGGTTAAAAATTACCATGGGCCACCTTCTCGTTATTCTGGCTACATTGTATGTAGCACACAATTTATCTACTGCATCAACTCCACATTTAGTGTCGTCGTAATGCAGGATTATTTCAGGCTTTTTCTCAGCACCTTCTGATAACTGTGTTGATGAAACATGTAGACTTGAGAGCAAAACTACTGTTTTACCCTTTTTTGGAACGTATGAAACAAGTGTTTCATTTTTTGTGAAGCCAAATATGCTTTCGTACTGTCTGCGATCTTTTGGAAAAGTGAAATTATTGGGTAACTCTTTTTTGTTCTTTCGCACTGTACCGACGAAAGAAAGTTGTCTTTTGCGCAATTCATTCACCAGCGATACACTGGTTTCGTCCAGTGCCAGAGATTGGTTCAGTTAGTCTCAGCACTACAGCCTCTGCCGAGTTAGTTTCCAAATATGGTCCGTCCGGCTGCTGTCCACAATAAATCTCCATGTTAGTTGTATAAAACAGTTTTGCATCACTCAAACAGAATATCTTTATGCCTTACTTGTTTGGCTTGGAGGGTATATATTGTCTAAAAGCACATCAACCACGAAATGCTGGCAACTGTTCGTCGACAGTGACATTTTGTCCAAGAGAATAATGGTTCTAACAGTTGTTCAGAAACAATGTAAACATTTCTCTAGCAACAGCCAATTTATCCATTCTTCGTCACTCCAGTCTTGAGCTTTTGTCATCAAAGTGAATACAGCATATTAGAAAACTGAATTGTTTTTCGGACATAGCCATTCGGAATAGAGGAATTCCAAGATCGGTTCTCCAACACTCGTGAATATTCTGGCGTCCACCACGAAAAATTCCTGCCAGGTACAATAAGCCTAGGAAAGCTTTTATTTCTATTACATCTGTAGGTCTGCTATCTCTTTCACAATCAAATTTGTGCTGCACACTGCTAATGTAAATATCAACTATATCTTCGGTAACAAAAAGGTTCCAACAATCAATTTCCATTTTCGCATTTTTGGCAGCTCCTACCACACCAGGAAGTTTGGTCAATATATTGTGAGCCCTTGTCTGTGTTATTTTCAAATGTGGTTTTTTTTTCATTTTGTTCCATCTCTTCCTGTGAATAACAACAGAATGTATTGTCAATAATAATAAGAAGAAGAAAAAGAAGAAGAATTACTATGATACGCATATGATGTTACTTATAAAATACATGTTATCACACAAGCTGCTTTCATCCTCTTCATCTTCATGATCAGTTTCTAAATCTAAAGATCTCGTTTCGAGTTTATCTTCTGAATCAAAGTCATCTTATTCATATAAGTTGTCATCCACGGACAAGGCATCATCATCGCAAAGTAAGCAATGTACTTCTTCCAAATCATTCGGATTTTGTAGATCATACATTTTACTCGTATTCATGACGAAGCAGTAACAGCTCCTTGCAATAGTAAAGCAATATTGCACTAAAGCTAATGAGAAACAAATCTGTCAACAATATGTAACGAGAGCAGGCGTGTGGGGCTTGGTTGACCTGTGCGACGCGTAACTGCTGATTATTCATTCCTCCAGCCAAACAAATAAACAGATAAGGTTATCGCTGCAGCAAATAATCGCGCAAGGTGTAATGTTAGATGTCCTAGTCAGGCAATTTCATAGGTGCGTTCGTTCGAAAATTATAACATTTATATAATGCCAGGGGTCTCCCAGGCCCCTAGCGACTGACGGAGGGTTAAAGGACACGTCCAATTACAAATATAAAATATTTAACAAGTACAGCTTATAATTTTACATTATTTTTCATTAACATTTTACCTTTAGTATCAATTATCGTTTTACATTGCATTTACATTAAGTTTACTTTAAATATCAATTTTCACTTTACATTGCTTTACTGTGTCTAAATTCATCTATACTATAAAATTCATTTTCTATTAAGTATTTCTTTATTGTTTTCATCATTACATTTGGCTGGTTTATGTTCTTTATTTCTCTAGGTAATTTATTGAATAATTCTCTTCCTCTAACTTCTATGGCACGATTATTTAGAGTTCCCCTTAATGTTATTCTATGATAATCATCATTGTTTCTTAAATTATGGTTATGTACACTGGAATTTTTTTCCATATTTGTATTTATCACAGTTTTTATGCATTCATATATATACATATGACACCGTTAACAAGTTTTGATTCTTAAACACCCCCCCTGCAAGTTTGTTTCTTTTCCATTTTGCTTATTATTCTAATTTTTTTTTTTTTTTTTTTTTTTTTTTTTTTTTTGGCAGTTTAAAGACTTTATCCATTTCCCTTGCTGTAATATTTCCCCATAACGTAATTCCGTATCTTACATACGAATATATAAAAACATAATGGACCTGTTTCATTGTTTACGCATATACAAATAAAATTAAAATTGAATTTCATACTATTCGTTGTCTTCTTTCCTCATTGGTTACCCGTCATCTTGTCTTCTTTCTTCTATTAGATGTCGCTGGAGTCTGGCATACTGATGTCCTGTGGATGCATCCTTCTCCCGATGTAGCACTCTGTTATTCTGATGTGTTGCCATTCTACTTCTAAGAGCTTTCTTCTTTTCTGTTGCCATATAGACACCTCTTCTTTTTTGAAGTTTTGTTTATTTTGTTTTTCTCCATGCACTTTTTCTTTCTCTGTTCCACATGTACCTTCCCTTTATTCGTGTCCCTCAGTTGGGCTCCATTTAATGTGGGGGTTTATTAATTTATGATGATGGTTGCTGTTTGTGCTGAGCGGCTATTGTGCTCACCCAAGTCAAAGATCTGGACTCATCGACATATCTCTGTGATGTTTCTCTTGTTGGGTTCCAATTTTATTTCTCAGTCGTCTCTCATGTTACATAGTAGATTTTGTAGTGCATGAGCTATGAGAACTTTTTGTTTTACTGATATCTTGTGTCATGGTATGGGAAGGTATTGTGAATAAAATTACCAATTCTCAGAAACTTTTAATTTATTCTGAAAAACTTGTTATTTCACCAAAATAGTACTTGATTCACAATTATTAATGATTTTCTCACTCAATCTAATTTCCAATAGATTATAACTTTGGATGCGCATCCAGAATAGTGCTTGCAATATTTCCTATTTGCAATCCTGTATGGTAATGATGCAAAGACAATATGAGAATGCTATGAATGTTTCCTTCTCCAGAAAAACCTTATATAGTATTCAATGTTGCTATGGTTACCAAATCAATAAGCATTGCTGTCTGACCCATCTATACAGCAATTCAAGCGATACAAATTTTTTCTCAGTAAGTTTGTTAATGGTTGGCTATGCAATTTACTAAAATAATTGTTTTCCCTTCTTTTCTCAATATTCCAGTCATTTCAACTATCCAAAATATATACAAATATTCTCTTGAATGAATGAATAAATAAATAAATAAAGCTTGCAATATTTATAAATTATTAGCTTATTACAAATTAATAAATGTGTGATTATTTTTTAACAAAGTCTTCATCTTGAATTCTATTCCATTTTTTGTTTGTTTAAATTTTTAAACAATCCCCCTTCCTAAAATCTCATCCTCTTAATATCTGTCTCAATTGACTAGTGCAAAAGAACTACTATCGAATAGAAACTACATCTACTGGAAACCACATGTTATATAAATATAGATTATTGCTGTATTTTTAGTTTTGTGCCAGTTATGATTTCGTTTTCAAAGAATATTAGTATCTAATGTACTTTATAATATAAAGAAGCTGTCGTTAGCTTTATTTAACTGTATGGCATAGAAACTTGATGGAAATGAAACTCATCTGTTTTGTCAGATGGTTTAGTGGTAATAGGGCAGGTTCTATAATCTGCCGATAAATTGCCAATAAAGCTGTTTACTGGATTTCTTAGTGATTGGCATTCTACAATCTCTAGATAGCACTGCTCGTAAGATATCTTGCAACGATAAATTTTCGGCTAGTTGGAGTAGACAATACGTCCATTATCCAACAAATAACATTTTCATGTTCAGGACTGACACAATTCTTATCACTAACAATATGATGAGGAAATCTGATGTTTCTGCATAAGAGGAGAAAGCCTAAGATCATAAGAGAGAGACAAAATTATTTCCAGACATTGAAAAAAGGCGAAATTTATAGTTTGCCTACCTGATGTTTAATGGGTGCCTTTTAAACTCGAATGATATTTTAATCAATTTCATGCACCTCCCACCATTCTTTATTAAATCATTGTACAATCATCTGGAGGATGTTATGGCTAATTCTCCCCTTTACCCCTTATAATTGTAATTTCGTACAGCCCAGCTATTCCTAATAGTGGATGAGAAATCCCGATATTCAGGCAAGTGGAATGTTTGACTTCCTTAACCTCTTCCCCGACAGTCTTCTCAAGTATGTTCTGTTATAACACTAATGTGTTTTATTCTAATACACAGGCTTTGCAAACCCTTTTAAGTAGTAATATTTTAGTAATTTAGGAATTGAAATTATAAGGTGTTATATGCTTCATGTCCATCAAAAAAGACTTTGGCTTTTCAAAGGTGAAAGAATTGTCAAATTTGGTTTAGTGACTTAAGATTAGCCCATATACACATGCATACAAATTTTCTCTCTTTATGATGTTGTTATAGCATAGATTTTGATTAAGGAGTAGGAGCATAAGGAAGCAAGGAATACATCAACAACTAGTTACCAACACGGAGCTTAGGTTATGTGAACTCTGATGTGATTGTATCCTAGCATTTTTTTTTTTTTTTTTTTTTTTTTTTTTCCCCTTCTCCCTGTTACTGTATCAAACTTTCTATTCTCGTATAATCTTATATTTCTGCAAGGTTTAACAGTCTTTTAAGTTGTCGTGAATGAAGTTTTGGGCCCTGCTTCGGTTTATCACTTCCATTTTATTCTAAAATGATGGCAAAAGAAACCACATGGTAAACACTAACTTTCATTTCGTTTGTTGTTGTCTGCTTTACAGGGAAATTCTGGTTTGTTTTCTAATTTACAAATTCCCCAATGGTGGCATTTCCGTTGGATTCAGAATGACAAATTAGCACATCACAGATTATCCTATAGGATTGCTATCCAGAGGAAGTCATGTGATTGTAGAACAAGAAAATTGCTTATTGACCAGATGAATTTATTTGGAGAGTAACTATAGGCAAGCTTATCGGGACATTGTAGAACCAGCCCATAGTGCGAGATGTTGCTTCATTCATATGCTCAAATTAAATCTGCTTGAATCATGTGGAGGCGTTTGCTGATGCCCATTTAAATAAAGGAAGTAATTACTTTTCTGTACATGCTGTCCTCCATGAACTTGCTAGTAATTTAAAGCAAAAGCTTTGCAACTGTGGTCCACTTAACATGCAGTTTTACTTTCTCTACTGTTTATCTGAAGTAGAGGAAGTACAGTAGAATCTCATTAGCACGTTTTTGCAGGGACCTAAGGATTTGGACATCGTGTTAACGAAAATGCAAAATATGCAATTTAAGAACATAGTTATGTAATAAAATGTAGTAATTACTACATTTCCATGGGTAATTAAAATCGATTGAGTACAATCCGTGTTGAATTCAATATGTGTTCAAATGGATTTGGATACACAAAGCCTGAGAATAAATAATTCAAGCTTTTATGTTGGTCAACTTTGATTTTTGAGGTTATGAATGTTTTTGTGAAAATAAATTCCGAATTATGGAAGCAACTAGAGTGGCCTTGCTGTGCATTTTATTACACATGTGATAACAATTTCCGCTAAAAACGAAAAAAAAATTATGAGCGTGCATCATGTTAAGAGTACAATAGGTGAATGTATCTTTGGCGTATTCAATACGATTTGAATACGGTAAGTGTTTCAATGCAACAAATTTCGTTCTGATCCTCTTCTAATCCTATTTTCCAAGAGGAAAGTTTTGTTTTTGCATCATGGTTTTAAAAAAGGTTATCAGCTATATAAGAATGAGAAATGGAAGAGAGAGAGAGTGCTAAAAAGATTTGATTGCCTAGATTTAAGACTTAAGTTCAAATGGAAGTTTGAATGAACAAAAAAAGATGTCTCTAGCGAAACATAAAATGACTATGAGTAAAAAAATTGCCGGACACAAATGTGTCAAATGACTTGAAAGAATTTACACTGCCACAGTAGAAAACAAGATGTTTTTGGGGGCAGAGGTATGGGGAATAGATGATGCTTGGAGAGAGGTTGACAAAGTCAACTTTTTATAAATGTTTTACATCTATCAAAAGAATCACTAAATGGGGCAGCATAGCTAGAATTTGGTAGGTTCTCCACCAAGATCAAAATTTTTATAAGAGCTATGAAATACTTATATAGAATTTCTAATCTGGAAGATAATATTATCAAAGGATATTTTCATATACAAAAGAAAATGGAAAGAGTCATGATTATTATAACTTCAGGAAGTTTTGGAACAGATGGGTATGTGAGATGTGTGGATAAATGCAGAATATCACATTAGAGGTTTTGGAAAGAAGTAGAATTAAGGCTAGAAGATATTGACAGACAAGATATTTTTGGCAGTACAAGAGAGAAAAGCCCCTTGAGGATATAGAGTGAAATAAAAACAGTATGGAAGAGGGAAAAGTACATAGAGGGGTGCAATAAACTGGGACAAGAAGAATTTGCATGGGCAAGAACAGGAGTTAGAAACTTGAAAAGCATCAGGCATGACGAGGATATAGGAAAATGTCCAATGTGTGTTGAAGCGAACATGGATATCCTTTGTACATTATACTGTAATCAAACAAAAATGTGGAGAGAACAATTTTGGCAACAAAAATGGAAATACTTGGATGGGGAAGTATTAATAAAGAAGATTCTGACTTAAAAAGGGTATAAAAATATAAAAGCTGTGGGTAATTATTTGGGTAAGGTCAAAGAGAAGTGTTTAAGAATGACTACAAGAAGATGGGGTTAAGGCAGACGAAATAGATGAATAATGTAAGCAAGTAGAGTGGGTCATCAATAACAGAAAACCAGGAGTTGGTGTATTGAGATCATAGATTAGCATAGGCAAGTAACCAAGAAGTGAATTTATGGTGTAAATAGTCTAATATTTTCAAAGATTATTATAGTCTAAATGTTTGTAATTTAATTATGTAATTGTGAGTATTGAGAAATAAGTATTCATTCAAATGAACTGCAGAAATAGGAGACAGTAAAGTGAAACAGTTTAATTGAATTTTGAGTTTGGTTGAGACATTACTTCACTTAAACTTTAATAGATACATTTTTTGACATGTGTCTTGTTCCAACTGGAGGTGCTGGCGTCCAAAATCTTGAGTTGCTTTGTACACAGAAGTGGTGTCCTCTGGTGATTTGCTTAGGAATTTCCTTTAAACAGAAGACTTTTAAAACTTTGATGAGATCTACAGAATTTGGAAGTTTTATGCAATGAGGCTTTGAGGATCAATGAAAAATTCCAATATTAGTATGTGAATTAGTTATATTTCATGTTGTGAAGAAAATACTGCTCCTTTTACTTTTCCTATTACTTTCCATTAGTGCATCTTTTTTCATGAACCTGTCCTGATAATATGTATTCACAATGTGTTTTAATGTACAGTGATACCTGTCAATTATATGTACATATATTCATTTCTGTTTAATTATAGTTTAGTACTTATTTCTTTGCTGTTTCCAAAATGACTATAATTCATGATGTGTGCTCATGTTTTTGATTTGTTTATAAAGTGTCTGACAGAAAAACCGGAGTCAGAGGAAACTCGGATAAAAGGCGATCCAGCACGAGATCTGGGGACTTTGCATCATATTTGTGTGTCTCACCTCAAGGAGCTGCAAGCCCTTGGTAAAACTCAGGTAAATAGCATTTCTTATCTTTCATGCATAACCCAATTGATCATTGACAATGAGAATGTAAGTACTGCAAGGAAAAAAGTATGGCAGTAAGCAATTATTACTTTCATCTTTCAAGAACAACCTGCATATCAGATGTCCCAAGGTACTGCCTTGGGACTTTAAAAGTTTTATTCTGACTTATTTCCATTTATACAAGGATCATTTCGAAACTATGCCTCCTATTTATTTTATGGAAACTACAACAGATACAGAGAGCACAATAACACAGTTAAATAGGACAAGATTTCAGCTACATACTGTCATTTTTGCATATAGTCACCTTTATTTATTATGCACTTTTGCCAATGATGAACAAAAGTCTGCATGCTGCACTTGTAAAAACCTGAACCAGCTTAGGCTAGCACTATCTTACACCTTTGACAATAGCATCTTAGTTTGGAAAATGTTGACTACATATTCCACCTTTCATAGGCCCAAAGAGATGGAAGTCTGAAAGTGCTAAATTAGGACTGGTGGATGTGGTAGGACAGTCCAGCCAAATTTGGCAAAACTGGTGTACAAGGTCTGGCGATACCATGTTGCAAGTGAAAGTTTGTCTTCTTCTCTGCCTGACTCTGGAAATTTGGACTTTCAGCCTAGTCAGTATTATGTTGTAGCATTCTGAATTGACAGTTGCTTTAGACTCCAATCTATCCAAAAGAACCACACCCCGCCTATCCCAGAAGACTGTGCACTTTGCCTGCAGATGGCTGTCTTTTCAACTTCTTCTCTGTTGGAGAAGTTGCATGTTGCCACTCCATGGACTGCCTTTTGGATTATGGCTTGCAGTGGTGACACTATGTCTCATGTCCAGTGATGATGGGGTTCAGAAAATTGCCACCTTCAGCCTCGCATTAGTCCAGCAGGCCCCGACAAATCTCCATTGGATGATCTTTTGGTGTTGTGTAAGCATCCACAGGATCCATGTTGCACATACTTTGCAATAATCAAGGTTGCATAACATCTTGTCTAAAGCTGGGTCTCCACTGCTTCAACAATCAACACAGAACACTCAACGCTAAACATACACAGCTTTAAAAACATGTAATTTGAAACAGGTTGAGTCATACTTGTAGTTGGAATTCCCATCAACATTCCATCTCCACTATATTAACAAGTGAGGCAAAGTGTAATGAAAATGTTGCATTTGTTATACTTGAATTAACGTAACTTCTCAATTCTGACAGCTAGCTCAATGTGCTTTCCACATGTGTGTGTGGGTCTGTTGTCATGACAACCAGGGTTGATGTTGAAGTAGCCAATCACTGTTTAAGCCCCCTTCACACCTTTCACCCGAGCTCAGAGGTAGTGTTGCCACATGGCAGATATTTTGTTTGGTTTATCAATTGCTTGCATGATTATAGTATTGTAGTGTGATATTTTAAAGTTTCTGTGAACTGTGCATACTGACATTATTTTTCAAGTGCTAAACATGCAGTTATAGTTTAGTGAATGACCAGTAATGTGATCATTATAATATTTTAAAATATATAACCTGTGCTGAAATTCCTTTGTAATTGACAGTGTCTGATCCCAGGCAAAAGCATAGGGGGAAGATCACAAACTAAGCTTGGACAAGGTACTGCAATTCACAGCCAAGCTCGTGAACTGGTATGTGCTTTAAGGGCATATTTTGAGCTGAAAAGAGAAAATGGTGGACCAATGATTGATGTAAATAAAGTCTTAGATAGGACAGCTGCTGCACTTAAAATAAGTAAAACGATTGTTGCCAATATAGGGAAAGAACAAGAAAGAAAAGAGTAAGAAGCTGAAAAATCACAGTCTGGATCTTCAAAAGTAATATTAGAAACCCCAGAAAAACTCCACATCATCGTAAAACTGTTACAGATCTAGATGATTTCCAAGTAGATGCTATTCGTCCCCATATATACAGTTATTATGAAAGAAAAGAGTTCCCTACGTTGTACAAGCTACATGTTAGTCTTAAAGAGGCGGATCTTTTCCACGGAAGTAAATCCTCTCCGCATTTGTCCGCATGAATTTGACTTTAATTTTGAAAAATATTCCAACAGAAGTGTGCTGATGGAAAGAACAAATTTTGTAGCTTGGAGATGTCGGTACTTGTGAGAAGTAAGGAAGTTAGATTTCAGCTCCATCATTTGGCTGGACAAGACCTGGGTAAATGCAGGCCATACTTGAATCAAAGGGTGGATTGTGATGCAGTAATTTGTATCACAAATTACTTAAATGTAAATAATGATTGTAATATGAATATGCATTTTTATGTGACATTGATTTGAGATGTTTCTTGACTGTAATTATTGTTGATAAGTAAGTTTATACAACCTTACTGAAACTGTCAATAATAGCGCAATAATGCAGCGAGGGGGTGAGCTGTTTATCATTATTGGAAACGAGGAAGTTACGTAATGTTGGCGCGTTTTTCGGTAGAACCTTCTGGAATGTTTTCTCCCTAAAGCATATGTATTCATAATTTACATTGGATATTAAGATAGACACTAATGTTGGCGCGTTTTATTAGCCAATTGCAGTTCAGTTATAATCTTTAGGCGTATCTGGATGTAGGAGTATAAATAAGCTAGGTTAGAGGTAAAGTCAGTCAGTTGCTCAGTTCATCGAAAATCTCAATACATTACACGTCGCCTTCAGTCTGTCAGTTCATCAAAAATCTGTGTACACTACACGTCGTCTTCAGTCAGTCAGTTCGTCGAAAGTATTAGTACGGCATACATCGGATATAGATTCACAAGTTACGCGCAGCAGAATTATGAAAGATCTAAAGTATGGTAAAGTTAATTATACAAAAGATTGAAGTACGTGGATTAAAAGAATTATCAGTAAGAAGTTATTATAACAGTTTCAGTTTGGCGAGTGTTAAGATCAATGTATAAATGTGATAGTTAACGTGTTTGACAATAAATGTGTAAAACAAATTTCTTCATCAGTGTTATATTTGGATAAAAGATTCCTTTCCGTTTACACAACCCTGATCAAGAGACATGTTCGACCGAGAGATAATAGCTAGCCGGAGGACAGTAAACAAATTTTAAATCAAATAACAGTCGCATTCTTTCGAACACTAACACTGATGCAAATTGCTAACACAAGATGGAGCTACAAACCGAACAAATGAATGACGTCACAAGATGGCTTCAACACTGATGTAAACAAACTTTATAAGTAATACCGCATCAAATTGGCTACCACAACATGGGGCTACAAAAATGTTAAATACAACATAAATACTACAACAATTGATGGCACCAAACAAAGCACAATAAATGCCCCGTTAAGTGAGGGAGGTAGGGTTATTGTTGTTCATGCTGGTTCTTCGCAAAGTTTTGTCCCAAACTGTTACCTCATGTTTAGGTCAAGTACAACTGGAGATTATCATGAGGAAATGAATGTAAAATCTTTTGGATTGGTTTCTTAACAGCCTAATGCTCAATATTTCTCCAAATTCCACCATTGTAATGGATAATGCCAAATGCCATTCTGTAGTATTAAACAAGGCCCCAACAATGCGACGGAAGAAGGCAGACATATTATTGTGTGTGCACCACAATGTCGCAGCAAAACATGGCATCCAGATTGATCCAGAGCTCAAAAAAGTGTAACTAACGGATTTCGTGAATACTTATAAACCAAGGGTTCCACTTATGAGATAGATGAACTGTCAAAGGAACTTGGGCATAAAATTATTCGCCTTTCCCCCTACCATGCTCATTTGAACCCTATTGAAAAAATATGTGCACAGGTGAAAGGTTATGTGGCAAGAAATAACAAGAAATTTACACTATCAAAAGTAGAGCAACTTACCAGGGAAGGAGTGGAGAATGTCACTGCTGAGGATTGGACAAAAGTGGTGGAAAATATTCAAGGAGTCACCAAATAAGCATGGAGAAAAGAAGGAATTCTGGAAGACTGCATCCAGCAAATAATCTATCTCAGCAGTGGTTCCACCTTGGAGGAAGGAGAGACCAGTGATTTGTCACTAAAAGCAAGCCTCTTGGCACTATAGTGCAAGTACCATAAATCATGTATGTGTCAATGTCAGTATGATTATGCTTTTATTTGTAATATATCCAAGCCAGAAATTTAGACCAACTTGCATGTACTTTGTAGGGCAGGAACCCTCAAACATAAAATCATATTCTTTATATATTGTAATTACCCTTTTTTTTACTACAGTACGCACTTATATGTAAACAACATAATGGAATGACAATAGTTTTCAATCATTTAATTATTTTCAGAAAATGCATAAAAATAACGTATCCAACATTTCAAAAGACAGCAGAGACTGATGAAGAAGATAAATTAAAAGATAAAGATTATAAGAATATTAAAGCTAGAGTTGATATACAAAAAATGCCAAGGAAGACTGCAGTGGCCTTATTTAGGATGGCAACTGGCCACGATTGCCTCGCAGAACATCTACAAGATACGATGCCTACCTACATCCAAGTGCACTCTCTGTGAAGAAAAGTCATCCTGAACAAACAACATCTCGCCAAATGCAAAGGCCTTAAAAGTGATAACTTACAGACTTTATATTGGGAAGCCAGAGAGAAAATGATGCAGATCAATTAATCCCCAGTGCCATTGGTGAACAACAACATAATAAGTGTCCATTTAAGTTTAAGTAAAATAGGAGTAAATTAAACACAATTACTTCACACTTTTAAATGCAAAGTTGTCTTATTTAGTTGAAAGTTAAAATAAACAACAGTAAAAATATGAACTTCAGAGTAAATATGGTACTAGAATAACCTGCTATCCTGAAAGTTTTGCAATAGTATTAAAAAACTTCGGCATGTGGTGCATTTTGAAATTGTACAAATGTAATGAAAGTAAAAGGAGGAAAATCAATTTTAAAGCACCACATAAAGGCATTTAAAAGATACAAAATGGAAAACAAGCACTAGAATAAAATAATATAGGGTTAAAAAGTAATTAAAACTGTTAAAATGGAATATGCGCTTATTCTCACATACCATGAAAATGAACGTGAACATAATCCAATAGTTGACAGATGTGTTGCACACCGTACTGTTAGAAATGTATAGAGATTTTTACTGTGTAGAATATTATTTCAAAATTATGTCATTTGTCAAAGCACAGTTTTAATCTGTCTCTAGATATGTGTTGTTAGGCACAACAGAACTTTTATCTTTGTTTACCTCTACTCTTTTCTTCCACTCAACATGAACGACTGGCAGACAGATGGGACGACAACACTGCATGTTTTACATGTGAATTAGCTGAAACGCACATGGCAGGAGAGCAACTGTCAGAATTGAAAAGTTACGTTAATTCAAGTATAATATCAATAATCACATTATGAAGATTTAGTCTTTGTAGTCGCAATGTATGCTTAATGAGAGAGGCGCAAGAATAAAAAAAGAAAGTTGTGCATACACCCTTTTGTAAGCAATAGAAACAAAGTAAATAACATCTTGTCTGAACTGAAAGTCGAGGGTAAATTCAGCTTCAAGAATTTTGTAAGAGTGTCAAAAGAATATTTCTGTTTGTTGCTATCTATGATTTCACCAGCAATTGCAAAACAGGAGACAAATTTCAGACCAGCCATATCAGCTGAACTGGGATTAGCCTTAACATTCTTTCCCCCCCTCTCTCTCTCTCTCTCTCTCTCTCTCTCTCTCTCTCTCTCTCTCTCTCTCTCTCCCCCTCCCTCCCCCTTTCTATGTCAAAAATACTGACAAGCTCATGTAAACACTCCCTTTTCTTGATTTTATTTCCATAGTGTCTTAGGGATATATCCCAGATGACTGGTCTTGCATTTTTCCCATTAATTTACTGTATTGTCTTTACTTTCATCCACTCCATTTATCTCGCCAGTAAGCAATGAATAATATGCATGCGCCAGTTCACTGTATCATGTGTTGGCCGAAGTTAGTTGAGTCTGCATGAAGTGAGTCGAATACATATCTCACTCAACAGTTTTCCACTGCCAGTGGAAAACAGTTTAGTTTAGACAAGGCATGTTGAATCAACATACTTAAGGCATTACAATCGACATTTAGCTGTGCACACAATTCCTTGGTCATAATATGCCGATCATAATAGATGAGTTGACCTAAATGCTATACATTATGCAGGATGGCAGCTGAGCAAGATTGACTGGGTCATGGCTTGTCATGCACATCCTTTTCACCACTAATGAAACGCTGTAACCACCACCTCTACTCGCATCTATGTATCATCTTCATACACCTTTAGCAAGCTTTGATGGATTTCAATTGGCACAATGTGTTCAGCAGTGAGGAATTCAATGACATCTCTGTTTTATATGCACCTCAATGTCAGATGCGATTTTGGAATGTTCCCCTGCTGCTGCGTGTCGCAGGACAATGGAACCAACAGGAAGATTCAACAATTAGTGCTACACTAACATAATTTGGCTCAGACACTCAAAAGTCAATATAAAAAATGGAAGGCATTAGTATCAGAATGACTCTTGTATAAAGATACCAGTAAAAGTTCTGGTAAAGTAAGGTTATCAGATTCTTTGATTTATTTCTCTTTTGTGCTAAGAAATATACAAAGAATATGGCCAAGCATTAAGCCCAGGCCCTTAGCTTGCCATATTTTTAAAGAAATTTTCTTATTATCTAAACATACATATTTAACTACCCTTAAAATTATGCTTGAGTTTCTTCCCTTCTAGTATCCAATGCCATTTATTTTTAACTTTAAGTACTCCCTACATTCCTGCTTTCTTTGCTAAAGAATGGAATTAAAGCTATGTTTCTGTCTACTTTTAACCATTTCTCAATTATACTCTCTTTTCTCCAGAGTTCTGTCCCTTTGCACTCAAATACTATATGTTCCATGTCTTCCTTTCCTCTATATATTCAACGCTGAGTCTATGGAGAACATTATTCCTTTTAATCTCCACAGAGCTGCTTGTACTCATGTAATACTCTCTCTTTGTTCTTAGTTAATTTATCAAAATACATTACTCTTACCCATGTACTTTTTATTGGTGTATACTAAAGCTCTTTTTTTCCAGCTATCTCGCTAAAACATTTTTGTATTTCTATATCTTCAAATCCTGGCTCCTTTCCAAAACCCATTTACATTATTTTCCCTCCAAATTTTCCCCAGTCCATTCTCCAAATTAATTCCTTGTTACTGCACCCATTGCTTCATAAACTTTCCTTTTGCTGTGTTCTGTTGTCGCTTGTTTTACTTTCCTGTACAACCACCATGTGCCCATCAATCCCAACATGTAGATTAGGACTGAATGCCTGTTTCCATACAATCTTGCTATCTTAATTTGTTGAATTAATTTCTTCTTAGCATTCTTTGTTCCCAAATAAATCTCTTTTTTGTAAAAATATTAGTTCCTTTTAATTTAATTTTCCTCAAAACTTCATATGCAAACTGCACAAATGTAAATCTCTAAACTATCATTCTTGCTCCTGATAGTCTTCCCACTCTGAAGGATTCTCCAATCTTCCAACCTTGTAAAACCATTCCGAGTTTTCCTTTGAGAATCTCTGTTAACTTACTAATTTGGAAGTTAAAAGTTGGAAACAGTGAAGTAAAACAATAACTTGAAAGCTGTTGAGTTGACTATAACACTAATTTCACTTCCTTAAAATTTGATTTTTGAACATGTTTCAGAAGCAATTGCTTCCATCTTGTGCCTTGGTCCAACTGGCAACACCGAGACATAGTTACTGGTGTTGGTTGTAGAGATGGCATCATCTGGTTTTTGAATCTGCTGAAGTTATTTTAGGCAAGATTTCAAAATTCATCACATGCTCTTCTCATTTTATGATGTGGAAACGCAGTGGCAGTCTCACCTACAAATTGGTCTACTTACCTCTCAGCAAACAAGAGTATCAGCGGGAATATAAATACATCCTTTCCATAGCACAACAGAATGGTTTCAAGTCCAACATGGTGCATAACAAGGTTGCAAAATTCAGAAACAAAAAGACAGAAAAAACACTTTTACCCTCTGCATACAAGAACCACAATGATAATTTGTAAAATTCACTTACCATCCTAGCCTAAACTACAGCTTCAGTAAAATTTTCAAGAAATACAATATAACTTAAGTTTCACAGAATTTACTTGTTTCTCCATTGAAAGATAAAATACCATCATACATGTACTTAATCAGCTGCAAAAATGTAACCTGGTGTATGTAGGAAAAACAAAAAGGAACATAAAAATCAGAAGAAGAGAACATCTCGGGTCTATTACTAGCAAAATAGAAAAAACAGTCATAGCGAACCATTTTTGGAATGCCAACTGTAACATCAATCCAAAAGTTACGTTATTGAGAAACGTCAAAATATCTACTGAAGTAAATTGGGAAAACATTTACATTGTAAAAAGGAAACAGCATATAATGAATTTCAAAATCCTGCTCTTAAATAACTTCAGTAGTTTCATCACAGGAAACCAGATGATGCTACCTCAGCAACCAACACCTGTAATAATGTCTGCAGTTCAGTTTTTGAAGATTTAGAAGCTTGTAACAGTGATGTGTCATAATTTAAAATAGAGAGTTGAGGGTTGTTACACTACATCACTATGATATTCTTACTTGAACGCATTTCGGGAGACAGCTTGTTCCCATCGTCAGCATTTTCTCTCAAAAATGCTGACGATGGGAACAAGCCGTCTCCCGAAACGCGTTCAAGTAAGAATATCATAGTGATGTAGTGTAACAACCCTCAACTCTCTATTTTAAAAAATGTCTGCAGTGTTGCCAGTTGACTAAGCCTGAAGATAGAAGCAATTCCTTCTGAAACATGTTCCAAAATAGAATTTCAAGTAAGCGAAGTTAGTATTACAACTGACTCAACAATCTTTCAAGTCTTTACTTCTTGTATAGGCCAAATTCCTCTGCTTTCCTTGACTCCAGAAATAACTAAGTTGAATCTGCAATTCTCTCCTCCATACTCTATTTCTTTTAACTTTCTACACCTCTCTTCTCATATCTTGCACAATGTGTTTTATTGCTTTTCTTAATTTCCTTTCATTCTTTTTTGACTCCATTCAATTTGTTGCCTATTCCTTTAGCCATATCCGTTACTGTAGATAGAATCTCTTCCATGATGGCTTGATTCCCAGTAGGTTCAGAGTTGATTTTGACAATTATCAATAGTATGCCAGTAACCCTTAATAAAAGAAACATGTTTACTATCTCTTCTTTTCCTTATTTTTCTTTTAGAAGTTCAGCATCTTCCAAGAACGCCCCCCCCAAAAAAAATCCCCCACCCCATGCTTCCCTTATATGGAAGAATTTTTATTTCTTATTTTTCTCAAAGGCACACTAACGATTTTGATTAAAATGTCACATGTTTAATATAATTATGTGAGAAATAAATATATCTTGAATTTGTTATGAGTATCCGGTGAACTTCCTTTTATAGTATTCTATTTTGTATAACAAGGAAATCTTAACAAGACAAAAACTTGCTACAGGAAAAGTGTAGAGCTCATTAAGATATAACATTTATGATAAATACATTTTTTTCCTAGTTAGCGAATTTCAAAATATTCTATGTTTTAAGTTTAGACTTTTCTAGAAGCATTGTCTAACAGACATGCTTGAAAGTTAAGTAATTCTTCCCTTTCTCCCCCCTTTTGTTTCCATTACAAGAACTTTGTTATTAAGAATAAACATTTGTATGCTGTTTCTGCATGTTGAAACCTTAATTTGAAACAATTTATGTGCAATAATATATTGTGAGTAACATAGGAAGGATAGAAGAATCACTTTTTATATTATTAGTATGAAATGCAGGGTGTTACAGAATTCAACCACAGTAATTAAAGAAATAGTAGATAAACCATAAAAAGTATTTTGAGATAGGAACTAATGGCCTGTGATTTAAAGTTGCAAACTAGAACATGTAATGCATTAAGAGTGTGCATGCCACGGATTAAATGCACCTATGGTCACATGCTACATGTAAAATAAAGGAATATGCACCAAAGCAGTAGCTGTTTAGCTCAGTGGTTAAGAGGAGTCTAAATTTGTTTAGCAAAGGATAAGATCTAAAATTAAAATCTCAACAGTTTTTTCTCTCCCTATCTCACTCAGTTTGTGTTCAGTATCTCATAAATCTCCTAACTCTTTTCTATGATATCATTGTCCAAAATCTTTGAATGAAATTAACGTTTTGTGTTGTCTGTTTTTGGTAGCTGCAGCCAATTACAAGCCAAACTAAAACTGCATGAAGTTTCGAGAACAAAACATTCTAGAAAAGAGCACTAAAAAGTTCAGTTTTCTGGATAGTAAAACGCCATTAAAGTAACATACCCATTCGAGATGCTAATAGTTCATCACTTTTACTGTAGAGTATACATAAGGTTACTTACTCAAGACAAGTCAAAAAATCTGATGTGTTACACTCACATGACTTTCTCTACTCTTGTGCAAACTATTTTTACAAACTCTTATTCTCCATCTATTTCATATTAATCAAGATAAACATTTGCAGAAACGATATTTTGACATGCAAAGAGAATTGCATTTTACACATAGCGACCAGTTCTAAAAATATTTGACTTTCGCTTAAGGCGTACTATGTTCCCCTTGTTTTGTATTTGCAAGGGCAATATATACAGTAGCCTTTAAGCATAGACATATCTCTTACTAGCTGGTTGTATTGCGTATTTTAACGCAATCTACATTTTTTGTGTAGTAAAATTTTGCCTATCTCTTATAGTTTACCAGTTATGCAAAAGTCATTCACAATGAAGAATACTTTTGGAGACATTCCCAGAAAATTCAAGATATACATTTTATTTGTCACGAAAATATCTTAAACATATGATATTTTAATCAAAATCGTTAGCCATTTTTGAAAAAATTAAAATTTTTGAAAAATGTTCCATGTAAAGAGTAATCTGGGGTTGGGGGATTTTCTTGAAAACCTTCGTGTTACATTTCTGGAAGATACTGAACCTAAATACCAAGTTTTGTGTTTATCCGACTGTTCGTTTCTGAGTTATGCTGTTCACAGACATGTTTCCAAAAATGCTTTTGGATTCAGGTGGTCTCAAAACATGTATTTCCGGTGAAATCTCGGTATCAAATTTTTGGGTGGAATACAATACTTCCCCTACTTACTATACGTAGTAGAGAAAGTAAATGTTCCAATTTTCTCCCTTTTAAGAGATTGTGATTAACAAAATCTTGTAGATTTTCCTCTGCAACATAGAAAGCTAAGAAATTGGGTTTTGGAATTTCACATCTGTATAAAAGTGATGTTTAAGGAAAATAATGAAGAATACAAGAAAATATAATTCAGTTTTTCCAGTTCCTAATGCAAAAAATATTGATAAAAACTGTTGGAACTGTTGACTTCCAACATCTTTGCAGAGGTTGCAACTATGTGCAATAGTACATTTGCTAGATTAGCAATCTTGCACAGTCGAGCCACTACATCAATGCAGTCACTTATGATGACATTCTGAACCAGGAGCCCAAGCAAATATGTAGGGAAGCCCTAACGAATGCCACAGTAATCCTGTTAATGCTCTTAGCAAAAAATAAACAGCTATCCTGCAGCTTGTAAGGAAGAAAATTGAATGAGTCTGACAGGAACTCATAGTGCATAAGACCTGAACAAGGGGTAAATAACAAATGGCTATATTTTCCCCAACATAAAAGCATAAAGCATTATAAGGCTACACCAATTAAAAGATTAACAATAACGTTCCAAAAGCTGTGATAAGAAAAGGTTAAGTTAATCAAAACATATAAAATGTGCCATTAAAACATAAAACAAAAGGGTGATATATGAATCTAAACAGTTAATACAAGCAGAATGAAACTGTAAATCTGAGAACTATTAGACTATTAAAAATAGTATAACAAAAGTCACACAAAGAGAAATGAATTTAATGCATGGCATTAATAGTGAAATTAAAACCTGAATCAGAAACATTAGGTTATGAGCCAAAAATTGGAATTATTATTGTAACTTGGCTAATCATTATAAATGCAAACAACTGAAAAAATATTCATCCCCCCCAAAAAAAAACTTGGCATTACCCAAAGCATATTAAATGCAAAATAATGGCAAGGAAATTACAGGTTATTGCAAGAAGCAAAGTAAATTTAAAAAAACCAAATTAAAAAAATAAAAATAAAATAAACATTAGCTGTTTCAGGTTGCTTAAAAGCTCTTAACAAACCCGAAAAAATTATGCCTTGATGGGAATAAATTAATACAAACTATATAATAATGAAAACTGTTAAACAAATATAGCTTAAAAAGAAATCTAAATTGGCTGTTTATTCTTATTACAATATATGCAAGTTAAACCCTGAATGGCTTGCATAGAATGAATTAATTTGCAAGCAAATGGTAAAACACAACTTTAGTAAATATAAAATAGCCACAAACTTCACGTAATTGTATCCTGGAAGCAAACTGACTATAAAAAAACTAAATAACTACCAAAAGCAAACAAAGGTAGTACATTAACAGTATGTTAGCAAATGTAGAGAAATAATTCAGAGTGATTTAATAACCTGTCCTAGAATAATACAAAATTACACATTGCACAGCCAAAATGAAATGTACATTAACACATGCACTAAAATTGTATCTATGAAAACAAAAAAAATTTAAATTATCTTGCAGCTTATATGGAAAAGCCACGTTAAATTAAACATGAAATAATTAAAAATATAGAGAAACTGTAAAGGAAGAATATAAGAATGACTTAAGGTTGATTAAAACCTTGAAGAGGCAAAAACTTTACTAACTATGTAATGTAAAAGTCATAATCGTTAAAATATATCTCTGCCCCAGTGAAAAGGTTTATTTTTTGTGGTGCATGCAGTAATATATACATTTAACAATTATAATATTACAGATTACCAAGAAGTCAGTTAGCACAAGCAATTATTATATTCTTAGTTGATGTTTTAACTAACCATTGTACATTACTTGGAGCTCTCCGTGCAAGTTTTCATAAGCATCTGTCTTTCACTTACAAGCACATAATCTATTTCAATTGACGCCAGTACACAACTGCAAAATAATATACGTATGCAATACTACCACAAAAACAATGTATTAACAAAAATATTATATAATGTGTATACAATATACATATTGACGCACACATGCATGCATTAAAACTAATTCAATAACTAGTTCAGTTTAAGCATGACACGATAAACTAGAAAGTATAAAACTTGTATACGCACTCTGTTCCTCTATCAGAAATAATTTTAAAATGAGCACATAATTGAGAAGGCTTGAGAAGGAAAAGATTTTCACAGTTTAATCCCACTAATTAGGCTACCAATTACACAATTATATTGTATAAGTTTGTTAAGAACCAGAGGCCATTTTGACTATTCGCAAAGATGAAAGTGGTTGCGTTAGCAAGAACACCCTTTAATAAAAACTTTGTAATGATCGTTAGCTACTCACGAACACCCCCAGTCAAGATTGGTTAAAAAAATAAATACTTTTGGCCCCATTCACCTCTGTATCACTCCCAAAATAGCAAACTGCATAACTAGATCCTACCCATGTGACTATAACAAGTTGAGCCCAGGAAAGATTACAACAAGGCAAACCACTCACTCCCATGACTGACCAGCTTGCCCCAGCTAATGGTTCCCTAACTCGTCGCTCCCAAACTGCCATAAGCTCAGGCAGGTTCAGCCAAACAAAAATTTACTGATCAGCACATATGTGGGGAAAAAACCTCACTTTTCAAATAAATCTGGAGTGGCATGGATTGGGTTGCAGCAGCCAGTATCCTGCTGCTAACTCCTTGTCTAAAGCAACTGGTCTTTCAAGCACTTAAGGTCTTAAGATGTCCCCATAAGAAGAAGCCTATGGATGGAGAGTGCAGTGGTCAAGCTGTAGGATCTCTTCCTAACCAATGTCCAGGAAATGCATTGTCACATAATATTGCACAATCATATCAAAATAAGGAGGTGCTTCATTGTGCTGAAATCACATATTCCTTGTATTAGTTAGAGAGAGACATTTTCAAGAAGCTGGGGCAACATGTTGACTAGAAACTGGCAGTAAAATAACCACTTAATTGCATAGGAAAAAGGTATGAGGTTATCAAATATCACCAATTATGCCAGCCCATGTTCACACTGAACCTCTCCTGATGGTTTGCCTTGATGACACATGTGAATTTTCAGAATTCCAGATATAACTATTCCTTTGGTTAAGAATAAATCCATTTCTGGTGAAAGTGGTCTCGTCTGTGAAGAGCACTGAGGAAAAGAAACACTGCTGCTTTATGGCATAATTACAAAATTGCAACCTAGGGGCAAAGTCTGCTGGTCCTAAGCTTGTACTTTGAGCACATGGTAAGCATGAAGTTGTTCATCATGCAGCACCCACCATACAGTGACATTTGTGTCCAAGGTACATGCAATGGTGCAGGAACTAGCACTTGGATCTGCTTGAAGCCTGTTGAGCAATTCCTCTTCAAAGCAGACAGTGCAAAGTGTCTACATAGCATCCTGGTCTGTGTATGACAAGCTTCTAGTTTCAATTGCTGGAGAGACTGAAATGTCAGGCAATAGAATATTTATACTTTCTCTGCCACATACTTAGTAGGTAGAGAAGGTATTGCATTCCACCCAAAAATTTGATACCAAGATTTCACCAGAAATACATGTTTTGGGGCCCTCTGAATCCAAATAAAGAATTTTTGGAAACATCTCTGTGTGTGTGCGTGCGTGCGTGCGTGTGTGTGTGTGAGAACAGCATAACTCTAAAAATCTGATGTGTTACACTCACATGACTTTCTCTACTCTTGTACAAACTATTTTTACAAACGCTTATTCTCCATCTACTTCATGTTAATCGAGATAAACGTTTGCAGACTCTATCTTATTGCTAATTTTCTTGTAGGTGTAAGGAGAATATGATAGGCTTTAAGCAATAGTCAAATCTTTTAAGAGTTGGTTGCTATGTGGAGCATTGCACTCTCTTTGCATGTCCAGGACATAAAAGAAATAAAGCATTTTTGGAAACATGTCCGTGTGTATGTCTTGTGTGTGTCTGACTGTCTGTGAACAGCATAACTCAAAAACAAAAAGTCGGATAAATACCAAACTTGCTATTTAGGCTCAATATGTTCCAGGGATGCGACATGAAAGATTTCAAGAAAATTTTCCCACCCCAAACCACCCCTTGCATGGAACATTTTTCAAAAATTTTTATTTTCTGAAAAACGGCTAATGATTTTGATTAAAGTATCATATGTTTAAGTTATGTTACTTAGTAGTTTTTTATGGCAAATAAAATGTATATCTTGAATTTTCTAGGGATGTCCCCAAAAGTCCTCTTCATTCTGAACTACTTTTGCATAACTGGTAAACCGCAAGAGATAGACAACATTTTACTACATAAAAAATGTAGATCTCGTTAAAACACACAATATATGTCATAAACATTCTTTTGTAAACTGAACCATTTTCGAGATATTCCTTGTTATTTCTTTGAATTTTCCAATACTTACACTTTTTCTCAACTGAGAATTCGTTGTTCTTTTTTTATGTTCTTGACATGCAAAGATAATTACATTTTACACATAGCGACCAGTTCTAAAAATATTTGACTTTCGCTTAAGGCATGCTATGTTCCCCTTGTTTTGTATTTGCAAGGGCAATATATACAGTAGCCTTTAAGCATAGACATATCTCTTAATAGCTGGTTGCTATGTGCAGCACCATTCTCTTTGACAGATTAATACTCTTTGCATATCCAAGACAAAATAATGAATAACGAATTCCCATTTGAGAAAAAGTATAAGTATTAGAAAATTTAAGGGAATGACAAGCAATATCTCGAAAATGATTCACTCGACAAAAAAAAAAATGTATATGACATAAATTGTGTATTTTAATGCGATCTACATTTTTTGTGTAGTAAAATTTTGTCTATCTCTTATGGTTTACCAGTTATGCAAAAGTCGTTCACAATGAAGAATACTTTTGGAGACTTCCCAGAAAATTCAAGATATACATTTTATTTGCCATACAAATGTCTTAAACATATGATACTTTAATCAAAATTGTTAGAGCCATTTTTGAGAAAATAAAAATTTTCGAAAAATGTTCCATGAAAAGGATAATCTGTGGTGGGGGTGATTTTCTTGAAAACCTTCGTGTCACATCTCTGGAAGATACTGAACCTAAATACCAAGTTTGGTGTTTATCCGACTTTTCGTTTCTGAGTTATGCTGTTCACAGACACTCACACACGGACATGTTTTCAAAAATACTTTTTTTGGATTCAGGAGGCCTCAAAACATGTATTTCCGGTGAAATCTCTGTATCGAAATTTTGAGTGGAATGCAATACTTCCCCTACTTACTATAGAGAAAGTAAAAATAAAGTCTGATAAAAACCAAACTTGGTATTTGAGTTCAGTATCTTCCAAGAATGCAAAGATTTTCAAGAAAATCCTCTCACCTCAACTACCCTTTAAATGGAACTTTTTTTGATTTTCTAAAAAATGGTTCTAATGATTTTATTAAAATACTGTATATGAAAGAGATTTACATGACAAATAAAAATGTATATCTTGAATCTTATGGGAATAGCCTAGGAAGTCCTCTTCTTTTGCAAGGAATTTTGTGTAATCCAGTTCCATCGATTTTCAGTTGTTTCTTGCGATTGCATGAAACATTATGGAATTTTAAGGCCAATATAATATAGCATTCTGTTCATAGATATTTGACTATTGCTGTTCTCTTTGTGTCTATAATGAAATGTGTAATGTAGCTATTTCGGCAAAGGTTCATTTGGATTAAAGTGTAGTAGTGGAAAAATAAGCTTTAGTAAAAATAGTTTGTATACCCACTAATAAAGATAGAGGATAGAGAAAGTCATGTGAATGTATCACATCAGATTTTTGCAATACAATTGTTCTGCAGCAGATGCATGTCCTCCAAATTTTCCTTAAACAAGTAGTGTGTGTGCATCTGCAAACAAATAATTATTTCTCGTGCTGCTAGTCATACAGTAATGAGAGCTTCAACATAATGAACAGTACAATCATGTGACTGATCAACAGGTTAACATACAGAAATTTGTAGTCTTATTTCCTCACTCAGCCTTTAGGTAGGAAATTTGCACCTGCTGAGTCATCACTGCTGGGGTGCGGGCTAAAGCCTGGCAGCAACAGGTGACACACTATCATTTCTTGTTGCCAGAAAACTTAAAAATCTTGAAATAACACATTTCTAGATGTGATGTTGTTGTGGTTAAAGGACAGGTGTGTAGTCATTAGATTATTTCATCATTGTATGCAACATACTCTGTCATATCCATGATCTTACAAACCTTAAATAAAATGAACCTAATAATTGCATTAAATAAATTTAAATTGCGTAAGTTTGAGAAAGAAGAAAAGGATGGGTCACTTATGATTATATGTTGGTACCTGATTAACTAACACATATTTCACCACTGAGCTGATACTTCAGACAGATCTCAAACAGGTTAACTCTCTTAGCACTTGCAACTGTAATCAGTGGCATGCTTACCCTTTGGAAACTACAAAATATCAAGTAACATAACTTTGAAAATGCGAGGTTTTAGCTGTCAGAACCAATGTTTTTCCATTATTATTTGAGACAGAACTTACTATTTTGGTATTAAACTTTGCACATTCTTTGCTTTGCCAGTGACTAGTTTATAATATCTTAACACTTCAAAGTTCTGTATAACTGTAAGTCTTTGCCCCATAGACTACAAGTGTCTATTTCTCAAACTGTTTATATATGGTCTCCCTTATAATATTGTGGTTGTATTTGTAACACAGTTTATAATGAACATATATGAATTTGTCATCGGTATAGAAAATCATGTGCGTGCATCAGGTTATTTAATAGTATCTCTTAAGTTACTGTGTATTTCCTGTTATTTGATTTTTTTTTATTTATTTGGTTTTTATCATTTCAAGAGTTCTCAATTACACTTTATTCTGGAAGTCTTGTCTAATACTTTTTCTTCCCTTTCTTTTTCTTTCCCCATTGTCAATAATACCTGACCATTGAAGAATGCAAGCTAACAATAACGTTTTTTGTTTTCAGGCTACAATAAAGAAGCTCGTCACAGTGACTGAAATGCTGAGCAAACACAAACAAAAGTATTTGGAAATGATAAGATAGTTGCTTGTTGTGCTAGCATGTTACACAATATTGGTGTTAACACCCAAGATGAGGCAAAACATCTGCATTATAGGGCCAAAGATTGTGATAAAAGCTGGTGTAGGAACACAGCGGGAGCTACAGGTTTAACTAGATTAAAAATTTGCTGCTACAACAGTTTGTGATCATTAACTGCATTTCTCCCCTGCCTGGATTAGCACAGAAAAGAGAGGCTGCTCAGAAAATTTATAAAAGTTTCATGATGTGTTCATCATTGACAACATTTGCCTCAGTGCTGTTAAGCAATTCCTATGTATTTTTAGTGCTTCATTATAATACTATATATACACACAAAATGGATTGATGACCAGCTACCATAATGTTGACAGGTAGGGCGTATGTACTCACGAAGAATTTTTTTTTTATATTACCATGTTTTTGTAATTTCATGTTTCATAGTGAGTGAATGGATGAAACATATGTAAAGTGTGTTAATAGAAATGATGTAAATATTTTGGTGCATATTACCTCATGCATTTTGTACAGCAAAGATTTACATTAATTTTACTTTATGGGAAACTAGAACAAAATAGATTAGATATTTACATATATGATTGTATGGAATGTGATAAAACAGTTTTCCATGTCTTCATTTTTCCAGTATATAATACTGTGCTCTGTCTCAAGTGTTACTTATAGAAACACCATCAGTACATGTGAAATAAAAAGAATGGGATTTATATGATACCTGTGATTTGTTATTTATACATTTAATCAAAATTTCACATCAGCCGACGTCTATCCGTGACCACAGAGGTCTTGAATTACGATAAACTAAATGAATTGAATAGAACGTAGAGAACAAATTACAATTAAAACAACAATGAAATCAAACTAAGGAAAACAAAATTGGCATAAGAATATAAAAAATACAGTACACAAGAGCTACAATTAAAATCAAACTAAGAAAATCAATAAGCATCATGATATAAGGATACTGTTAAAGTTTTACAAAAGCGATATTTATATTCCACAAGAGAAAAATGTACTAAACAAAATATAAATGATGGAGGATTTTTAAAAAAAATATTTGATAATATCATTTACTATATTATATAACCATTTTTTTAAAAATTTAGAGCCTTTTTAAATATGTCAATGCTAAATTTGATATACCTCCCCTACTCCCAAAAAGTAATCCGATGATGGACCAGTTTTCAACTGGGAGATGGTATTTCATGGCTAAATTAGGGAGGCATGGCTCATATATAGATTTTTTCTTCCTATCAACCTCCTCGGCTTGTTGTAGATCTCTCTCAAACTGGATGGTAGGGTCAATGACAACTGCTGTTCGTTCAAGCCAGTTACGTGCAACGATATCCGCTCTTCTGGATGAACCATTAAAAGAGATACAATGAACCTCTTTGTATATTTCCCAACCCATGAATTTGAGTGAAGAAGCCAAAGAGCTTCAAACTTTATGATGTCTGGTATTGATTAACAGTTCATTTTTAGGGCATGATCCTAGCTCGTGTCCTAGGGTTTCAATCTCACTGCATTCTGGAAAATTACAGCGGATTGTGTTGAAACTTCTGCCGAGTATAGTGGGAACTGCAGCTCTGTTGCTGGACATATACAGGGCATTGGTCCATTCAGAAGAGGAGAGTCATTTTTTACTGCTGACACAAGAATTAGTCTTTGGAACCTCTGAAAACAGAACAACACCTTTGCCGTTAAGATGTATGTTGTCCATGTTTTAAATGCTTCAGTTCTTAATTCCTTTTAAATATGTCTACCACTCCAATTAACTGCTTTGGGAGATGATATAATCTAGCTTGGATAAGGTGAAGGACTTTGTTCTCAAGGTTCCTGACCAAATGTAAATGAGGATTTTCAGTGTTAAGTAAGATGTTGCAGATATTTACGTGTTGAATGTAACCCTAAGTAGCCATCATCAGAGCCAAGCTACGAAATTTTTGGGGAGTGTAGATGTTACAGGGCAATCATGAGGTAAACTTAACGATTTCCTTAGTTCCACCTTTAACTATTTTGTCTACATCTTGCAGAAAGCCCAATTTCTTCTTTTTCAGTTAAAGATTTTACAACTAAACCATCCAATGAAGTTACTTCTGTTAAAGAAAGGATACCACTCTTGATGCAGATAGACTTACTTTTAGCTGGGTTTATTTAAGACCTATAGAACTCTGACTAGACTTAGCTAGACTGAACAGCGATGGATTCCTTTTCCACTAAGTGATATTGAACTAATATTATCAGCAAAAACCAAGGGTGATAATTTGGCTAAATTGGGGTTTAATTGGAATGCATATTCCTCAAATCTTTTAAAATTCCATCCAAAGCCAAATTAAAAAGCATCAGAGAGAGTGGATAACCCTGAGGAACTCCTTTAAAAACTTCAATAGGTTTTATTTTGACTTTCATTGCTTCAATCTGTGTTATATTTTTAAATAAAAGGGTAATCAGACTTCTCAAGTTTCCGGACCTATCAATCGAAGCTAGAGATCATATTATCTGTTCATGCCCTATAGGAGCTTTGGTTACATCTAAAAAAGCAATGACACAATCAGATTTTTTACCCTTAGCTGAATTCAAACATCCGTTAATGATAGAGGTATTAATATGAGTGCCAGACGTTGAAATAAAGCCGCGCTAGTAGCAAGGGAAGGGTATAAAATTATGTAATTTGTTATCCAAAATGCGTTCAACAATTCTTCTAATTATGGGGAAAATTGTAATAGGTCTCTAGTTACTTAAATCATTGCATTTCCACCTTTATAAATTAAAATAGTTCTAGCTCTTTTCAAGTCCTTAGGGACCACATCAAAGTGAAGCATTGCATGGCTAATAAGGCTAAAACTCTACCTGCTTTGAGATGTTTTAATACTTGCACAATCGCTTTGATTGGTCCTGGAGCAGTATCTGTTTTAATTTTAGATAATGTATTTATTTCTTTAGCTGTAATTTCCAAAATGTTAGATAAATAATTTACATTATCTATATTAGCTGGGGTGAGTCAAGGGATGTCAAATTGTTTAAGTTCCAAAAATACCTTTAAAATACTTTCTACTTCTTCAGTGGATACGGAACAAGAAGTTCTAACCCCTGCATTTATGATCAGATGTACTACCTTCCGTCTATTATAAAAAGTTATACTGGGCCTAATCCTAAGGGTATTTTTCTCTTCTCTTTTCTCTCTCCCATTTGGAACATCATCTAGGATTCGAGGATTCAGAGTAAGCATATTGCTTATTTATTTTATGTTCATGGCAATTTTTGTAATATTTTGTTGCAGGATGTTGCAGTCCAGGAAGGGAAGAAATTTATTCAGCAAAAAATTTAAACAAGGTTATCTGAGCCAGCAGGATTGTTATTAGACAGAACACTTTCAACTTTTTTTTTTACCACGGTTTCATTGGAACTATTTGTGAAACAGTGTTTACTAGACGATTATTACTGCAATCAGAAGGCTGAGAAGCTGCATAGTTAGATGCAATGTATTTCTTGTGTTCTGCAGGATGGGCTTTACTTACGTGAATTTTAACACTTTTGTATGATTTTTACACAGGATCTGCGTACAGTATTTTTACATTATCCTGCACTAAAGAAGTATCAAAAATATTACTTTTTTATTTATATTTATTACTTCATACACTTAAAACATGACAATTACAACAATATTTCACAGAAAATATCATCAATTGAGAATAAATCATGGCCTCCATGATATCCATCAAATAGTATGGATATGTAATATGTATTTCATCATTATTACAATAATACAAATAAAACTTGCATCTAAAACTTAGGTCTAGTGCTACAGTTTTCTAGCTCTTCCATATTTAGCCCCTAGGGTGTATATATGGGATAAATCTACTATACCATCTCTCCACTTTCCAAACTATGCCCATTCTCCTGTACCTTTCTTAAGCTCCTTATCCACTTATCCCTTATATTGCCTAAAATGTCCCCATCATTTTAATTGTTTCTGCTTTTGTGCTTCCCAACATTCTTAATGCTACTGCTACTTTATTTAAATTGTCCCATTTTTTATTCCATATAACCTCTCCACCTTTTAACCTTATCACATTCTATTAGCCAATGAAAAGTACAACCCAATTCATCACACATTATACATCTCCCCAAACAATTATATCCATTCCTTTTTAAAAATATTACTCCTGTGCGCATCCACACAAGACCTATTCTGCCAAATTGATTGCATATATCTACATACTTCTCCCTTCCCCAATTTCTTTTAACTGATTTATACAAGATCAGTGACCTTTTATCCTCAAAACTAGCCCTATTCTTGTTTCTCGATATCTTCCACCCTGAATCTCACTTCTTTCCAAAGCCCCCTGTTATTATATTTATCTAATAGGAAAATATTCCTCATGCCAATTTCTTTTAGCACATTTCCCATCTCCCCAAACCATCTCTTCTCCTAAGACAGCTTTTTGAAACTGTATACATTCTTTTAATATATTACTATCTTCTAAATTTAAACATCTATACCAATACTTCAAAATTCTTTCCACTATTATACCTTTTCTCCCTACCCTTCCTAGCTCTGCCAGTGCCACGCCCCTTGGTGAACTCTTAGGTAAACCCAGAATTTCTCTACAAAACATTCTATGGACTATATCAATCTTATTCCATCCCTTTGCCACCCCCATATTTCTATTCTATATAACATTTTTGATTCAACTACAGCTTCGTATAGCCTTTCCAACAAGTTCAATGTTAGTGTAGGTGTTTTGCACAAGCAAACTCTAACAGCTTTCATGGCTAGCTTTCCTTTCAATTGTGCATATTTAGATTGTGCTTCCCATTTCTCATTGCTTGAGAATCTAATCCCCAAGTAATCAGATTCTTTTATCACCTCTATTTGCTCTCCTACTATGGATATAGTGATATCCATACTACCTTCACGTTTATGATGCAGTTTCTTTTGACAAAGAAGAAGCTAACCAGCCATGTGGTTAGATTTCGCCATCCAACTTATCTCTGCAGCTAAATATGATTTATGCTGGATAAAGCATCGGAGACACTTTTTTCAGTTACTTCAATTTTTCTTTGCCCTCAAGTCTGCCAATGGATCCACTATCCTCTGCCATTACAATAAAACATGGTTAAACCAGACATTGCTTAGTCAAGATAGGTATTCTAAAAGCAGAAAAACTCCAAAGTTAGATATAAAATTCTCATGTGGTAGAATATAAATTTCTGTGCATTACAGCTAATGTTTTTAGAGACCCAATGGTATTTGTTAACCTTATTCTTGTGCACAAAGCAATATTGCTTTAGCAAGGTACAATAAATAACTTCAATTTTACCAACCATTTGTTCTTGGTATGAGCTTTTTTATATCCAATTGCCAAAAAATGAGGATTAGTTAGGTGAAAGAACTCTTAAATCCTGTTATTTACAAGAGAGTGACAATAAGAAAATTTCTGCATATTATGGCTCTGTCGCTAAAGGCATCTGCATGAACTCATTGTAAAAGAGGTGTGAAGAATTAAAAAAAGAAAATATACAGCTTTTTTAAACCAAAGCAGTAAGAAAATTATGGATAATTTGTAATACAACATGGTACTATACTTCTTTATTTTAATAAATGTTTGTATTCACAAAATTGACTTTGGTTTTCTTTTATTTCATTAATCTGAACTTGTTTTTGTGGTTTTCTAATTCCAATCAGTCCAATGTTTTTCAAACAGATTACCTAGATGAATGATGGTATGACATGCATTTAGACACTTTGTATCCATTTTTTCATTTAAGTAACATATAAAGATAAAACTTCAGTGTAAATGCTTTGCCATCAGTCATGTCCTGTATTTGTCTAAAAACTGGTACCTACAGTAGATTTTCTGGGTAGTTCTTAAGTCCTCTTGAATTATTATTTTGTCCTGTTTTTCTCTTTAAAATATTTTGAATCAGTTGTTTTGGTTCATTTCATGTATGTAATGTGTTTGAATATATTTTAATAATTTTTGTGCCTTTTTTAATTCCTTTGAAATGTTGATCAGCAGCTTTTCTGTCTTCTAAATACTTACATAAAATATATGGAGATGATTGTAAAGCCACAGTTTTGTATTCAAGTTCAGTACTAGAGTTGAAATGTTACACTATTAACAAAACTACCTCTTTTAATGTCTGTTCTGTAATCCAAATTGTGCATGCAGTAGTTAAAATCCTCTCTCTTAGCCCAGGATTTACTTTTTTAATTTAGCTGTTTCATTCTCCATTCCTGACTGTCTAATGGATTTAATATTTGAATCAGATGAGAATAGTTGATGCGCATACAAGTATCTCCCCACTTTGATAAAATTTATTTTTTTTTAATAAATATCTTTTTCATTGGCAGGTCTGTGGTATAATTGAGGTATTTTATTAATTCTGCATTATTGTGTATTTCTGGTTGGTTTCCCAAAAATTTACTGATAAATAATAATTGGAAATGTTATTTGGATCTGATGCTTGTGTTCCTTTTTGTTTTGCAATATAAATTTCTGTATAGCTTTTACATCTTGTACATGCTGGATTTTTTACTTGGTATTTATCTCAATAGTTTTCTGTAATAAGGTTTTTTTAAGTTGCATTTTTTTTAAACTCTTGGTGTGCCCATGAACGATAGGTGAATTTTTAGTATGTGGTGTGGCTTCTTTCTCATTCTTAGTTCTGGATTCTTTAATTGCTTTCTCTCTCTAGAATTTGTTATTTAATTATTTTTAAACCATTTTCATTGCTATTTGTATAATGTGTGTGTATTCTTTCTGAAATGTTTCTTGAAGAAGAGGTACATTTATTAACTTACTGAGTGTGTATTACAAAGTGTGTTAAGACATCAATGTTTTGAAGTAAATGTCAGCTTTAAGGGGAAAGACATAACAGTAAATGTGTGGCGGAGAAGTTGCTTAGCAAGCATGTGCTCAGTCTAAAGAGTACTAATTTGGTAATAACATTAGTCATAAAACATAAACCAAATAATGTGTTTCACAATGTCACACACAAAAGTGTAAAATAAAATAATCTTTCTTGCATTACCGTACCATTTTAATTTCTTTCTGCAGGAATGTTTTGTTAACATTCATGCAACAAGCTGCAACATCATTGACAAATTCATATTGCCTTACACTAGCAATGATAATAGTTACCCTACTTACAGCTTTCACAAATCTTTGATATTGATCAAACAAAACACAGTGTGCAAGAGGTTTTGATAGGACATTACCATACAGACTGAAAGCCTTGCTTGCTAGGCAACTTCCCTAACACACAGCCATGTACCTCTACACAAGTACTAGGCAAATTGAATTCTAGACTCAACAGAGACAAGTGATGCCGCATGGCATGGCAGGGCACACTTTGAAATGAATAAGAAGTGTATTATGTTAAGCTTATAAACTGCTTATTTGTGGGCTACTTGGTTGGTTATAAATGCATGTCTTTTCTGTTTATACCAAACTATATCTTCTTGTTCCTGCTGATTATTTGAAGATCTAAAACTGGCAGAAAATTACCTGTTTCCATTTTTGTTATGAATTTTTTTTTCTTTTCTCCCTTGAATGTTCAGGAATTTTAGTTCTTTGTGAATATAGCATCTTGTTACTATGGCAAATGTCAAAATCTCTGCAGTCAAACCTTTAGCACCCATGGGAATACCTTTTTAGATGCATACACTATAGTAGCAGCTATAAGTATAGCTTTGTCTATCTGTCTACTGGCACAACTAGCTGCAGCACACAGCTTGAAGAAAATTTGTTGACACATTTCAGATTTGGTAGAAATTGATGCAAACGTAATAGTAGTTTAAAGCCTTAGGTAAATCACTGCACATAATAGAGTTGAATTTTATACACAAGAGTTTAAACAAAATTAGTTCAAGCCACCAAGTAAAACAAATTCACATTGGGCATACTGAAGGTTTCAAAATATTCTTAAAGAATATACAGGGTTATTAAGAAAGAAGGAACAGACTTTAAACATTTATTTGTAATGAATGACAATAGATGGTGACACATGCGATACATCACTGAATAGAGGAAAGTTCAAAATTTTATTTTGTGTGTTCAAAATGAGCACCGTTTGTTATGCAATGATGGCCAGTGCTTTTCCGTTTGCATATGCAACCATCTTCTATGAATTTATTGTATCAATTGTAAATATTTTTATGATGAAGTGGCTCTTTGTTGAACTTACAATGAAATGCACACTGCAATGAAACAATGGATTCACTCTTTGCATACTGCAGCACACAAAACTACTTTTCCTGTGGCATTGCCATTTTATCGTAAACAAACCCCGTGCTGCTGTAGGCACTGAATGGAACTAATAGGTGGGAGCTTAAAACTTTGAACTTTCCTCTATTCTATGATGTGTCGAATGTGTTGCTATCTATTGCTGTTCATTAAAAATGAATATTTAAAATCTGTTCCTTCTTTTTGAATAACCCTGTATAACAACTATTTGTGATAAATCTTCACTTATCTTGATAAACATTAATTCAATTGCAGAACATGTTTCAAAGTAGGTTCTTTTTGAGTTTGTTTATTTACATAGTTACAGTTACTGCTACTAGGTGACTGATTGTTAACTATGGTAATGCCATCTACTGGAAGTAAAACAAATTTAACAGAATCATTCAACGGAATTTCAAAATTCATTACAGGATCTTTATTCTCTAAAATAAATATTTTCTCCTACCCCATTAAATCTATGGATCCATTTAAATGTTTTAATAATTTAACTTCAGGATTTATTTCATGATTAAATGACCAAAAATGCTCTCCTACAACTATCAGTTTGTTTGTATTTAATATTCCCGAAATGTTCTTTTACCCTGGTTTCCAAATGATGTTTTTCAGTATAAACCTGATCACAATCCAAACGGATTGATAAATACAGACCTTTTATTTTTAGAAATGTTATCTTTTTTACAGAAACCTAACAAACTTTCTTTATGTTGTATTTATTTTGAGGAAGTGAAATTATACCACGTTCTTTAAAAATGTTTGAATTTTTTATTTGCCCGAGAATGATAAGTAAATTTTTTAAAAACATAAACATCTTTTATTTTTTTATGAGTGGAAACATCTTTAATAGCTTTCTGAAATTTAAAAATCTTTTTTATTTTTAAAATCAATTAATTACAGCAGTGTTAGTAATATGTCTATATTCTTTATTAAATTCATCATTATTAAGGGGAAGTTTTATTCTTTATGTAATTATCAGTATGAGTTGATTTTCTAAAAATACCAAAATTCAATTTATTCTTATTTTTAATTATCTTTAAATTCAGAAAAGGGAGATAACCATTATTTTTAATTTCTAATGTGAACTTTATACCTTTATCTTGTAAATATAAAGTTTAAAAGCATCATTTACATTTTTATCAGGAACAATAGCAAATATATCATCTACATATCAAAAGAATTCAAGATTACATTAGCACCTTATAATAGATTCAACTGAAAAATAAAAAGAGTGTGCGTGCTTGCATGTGTTTATATTAAGAAACACAAAAGGGACATAGGCAAAGAAACTCTAAACATCTGGAATATCAAACCCCCACAACTAAACGTATAAGCAATAGCCATACATTTTTGGGAAACAAACCACAAAATACACTGAGATGCAGAACATCTTAACATCATAGACTGACCCTAAGGGAAAAGACATTTATTCAAGGGAAAAAAAAAAACCAAACATCTAATGAATTTTGAAATTCCAAAAGACATTTGATTGGCAAATATGTTCAGATTTAATCACCAGAGGGACAGACCACACTCAATGGTTGTGATCAACTCAGGATAAGACAACAGCTGTTGAAATATGTTCTAAAATAATATACAGTGATTTTCCTTCTTACTGTGGCCACTGCACAATGGCTTGCATGTCAACCTCTACAGCTCGGACTCACCAAAACAGTTATAATATCCCCACAACCACCTCACATTCTCATAATTACATTACAATGATAAAGCACATATCTTATAAGAGAATGTTAGAAATTATGTCCTTTTATATAAGCATATTTCTGGAATCTTTTCAGGAAATTTTCATTCACAGTGGAGAGTTTAATATTCAAGACAGTGAATTTCTCACCCATTTTCTTTTAGCTCTTTCAACGTATGGGGTTTGTTGCATACAGCTTACTTTTGAAGTTCCCTCATAGATAAAAATCACATACATTAAATCAAGGGATTGCAAGGGCCACAATTCTGTACTAATTATCCTACTTTCTCAAATCTCCTGAATTAAATTTAATGACACATCAGCTGTGTGCACAGTAACAAAGTCTTGTTGGAAAAATCCAGACTGACTTCAACATTGGTGAGCTGTTCAAAAAATGGTGTAAGTCAATCATGTACCTCCCTTCATTTGTTGCTTTTTCAAAAAATATAGGTTCTATTATTCTGTAGACATTTACTACACATCAATTTTCACGTCATGCAAGGGAATCTCGTATATAAAATTGGGTTTCTCTGTATAGCAGTATGTTATTTTGCGACGAAACATAGCCATATAAAATGGAACCAAGCTTCATCAGAGAGGAATATTAAGTGTGCATCAATAACTCCTCATTTTGCAAATTCCAATCACAGAAATTTACCCGACTCTGATGATCACATGAAAGACAAGGTGTATGCAACAAACCCTGTACATTGGAAGGAGTAAAAGAAAACATCAGGCAAAAAATTCACTCAATTTTGGATATTCAACTCTCCAGTGTGAATGAAAATTTCCTGAAACAAAAAATGCCAGAAATAAGCGGATAGGGAAGGAATGTTCTTATCATTGTAATTGTAACTACGAAAATGTGAGACTGTTGCAGAGATATTATAACTATTTTGGTAGGAGTCTGACCTCAGTGGCCATTGCAGTGTCCATATTGTAAGGAAAAACACTATATAAGTTGAAGTATGTAAACTTTTCTCAGTTTATGAAGTTGTTTCATTACTTCATTGGACTCTTTCCAGAGTATTAAGTCCATTCCCTAGGGACTCTGCTGTAGCTATGATCAGTCAGCATGAAGTGTAGAAAGGAAGAAGTTGAGAAGAAACTGGAAAGGAACACCCTGACCCTTCAAATATTCTAATGGCATCAGTGTTTTAAAAGAAAAAGTTGATCAAATGAGGTATCTGGGAAAGACTTGAGAAAATGAAGACCACTTTTAAGAGCTATGAAGAAGCCGATAAAAACATTGAGCGATGGGAGCACAATTTGCCTGATCCTGACTTTTGCCCCTGTAATCAACTTTATTCAACAGTGTGACAATAGGGAAACTTCTGCATATTATGTTTTACCACAGGAAGTTTTAAATCAGAATAATGAGGAAATTGTGGATTGTTTTGAACATTGTGGTACTGTACCATCTTAATAACTGATTCTCAAACTTGCCTCGTTTTTCTTCTATTTCTGTGAATCCAAATTATTCTAGTATGGGCAACTTTTAACTCTGGGTAGTGTAGATTAACAAGATTTAACTGTATCACTTTTCTATTCATCATATTCTAAGCTACTGAGAGCTGCACAAGTTGAAAAAAAGTTTTTCTATTGGTGCTAGGAAGTGCATTAAATGTTAAAATTAATTATGACCAATCTTAAGCAGGTGTTGTCATAAGCGTGGGTTAAATTAATTGGGTTAATTTTTTCTTATAACCGGACATTTCTTACAGAACTTATAGCAAATACAACTTAAAGCTAATACTGGAAACCTTGCTTATTTAAAATTGCAAGCAGTGATGAAAAGTAATAATGTTACCATCTAGCAACATGAAATGATAGCTTTCTCCTGTATGCCGGTGTGCTGACTTCGATGCTGGCTGGCGTCTGCTGCGGTGTTAGCCTGCTCCTCGGGTATATAGGACACTGGGCCTGGCCGGTAAATTGAGCTGTACCACCACATGTGGCACAGTAGCGGCAGCGACGAAGAGCATGTGTCAGCGGCGGCAGGGAACCTGGCTTTCTATTCGGTTGGCCTCGATGCGTAAGCACCACCCCAACAAGGGCAGGCCCGGCCGCATCGTAGTCGCCAGGGTCTGCGAACTCCAGCCTGACGAGTGTTGTGGGTCCATGGGCTCCGGTGATCCGAGTAGCCCTCATTGCTGAGGGCCACTGCAGGTGCGCGGCGCTGGTGAGGAACCTGACTGGCAGGTCCCTCGGAACCCCTGTGATGAGCACTCTGTATCTCCCTTGAGGCACCGGCTGGCGCGGCGGTGGCTGGAAAAGTCCCAATGGCGATGGAGTAGCTGACGAATGGTGAGGCGGCGACTGCAATGGCAGTCGCGGCGCTGGAAGAGGGAGCATTTGTCGAGGCCAAAGCTAGCTCGACTCGCGGCGGCGGTGCTTGCTGAGGTAGGCTCTGCATTGCGGCTTGTGTTCCTCTTCTTGCCCATAGCTGCGTGTCCATGTCTTGTAGAATTTTTTAAAGGGGGTGGCCCCACACCCGCCGCCCCCGGTGGCGATGTCATCCGCAGGAGCTACATCGCCTCCCCATGCAACATGCAATCTAAGCAAAAGCGCAGTGAAGAGGTAGTATTGAAGTGCACGCGTGGAATAGCCGGGTTCCGCTGAGCCATCCGAAAAGTATATGCAAGTGAGCGTTGATTGGCCCGGGTTCTACACATACCGGAGTCTGCAGAACCCTGGGGAAATGAGTGATGATATAGACAGGTACTGTGGTGTAGTTTGACATACGGACTAGTGGAGTGAACTGCATTGGCAGGGACGGACGGACTGACACGATACATGAGGTGTGGTCTGAAATTATGTGATAGATGGTGGGGGAGGATGTAGATGTATTACCTGAAGTTTGAACTTGCTGTAAGGAGCTGTAGTTGTGGTAGTACTCACAAGGCTGGCTGCCTACCTGAAGTGTAGGTGCGGACCCGTGGTACTATTGGTTGTGCTGATGTAGCTGGCTCGAGGCTGAGATGAACATTCTGTTGACTATTGCAGGATTCTAAGCGTAAGAGATCAGATATTAATATTACGTGTTAAGCTGTATAAATGGATAGCTACGTCAATGGCCGAATCGTCGGTAGTGAGGGAACGGTCAAAAAGGTGTAATGGACGTTTGTATTGTAGGTCGTCAGTATATCGTAGTTACCAACTTGAGTAAAAAGTGAATTGTGATTGTCGGATATGGTGTGGTATAAGTAGTAAGCGAATGAATTGTTCAAGAGTGTGCATGTGCAGTTCATCGTGTCATTTTGGAGGCAGGACAATAGGAAGAACTTGGTTGCAATGCGAAGAATTTTGTTATGGAAAGTTGTGAGGGTTTTGATAAGTGATGGGGCAGCGTAAGTAATGATCGGTCGGATAAGACTTTTGTAAAGTGTGGTATCTAATTTAGGACTTAGTCCACTATTAATGTATAATAGGGGATAACGTTTACTTAGTTGTGCTTGAGCTTCGTTTCTGGTGGTTTTGATATGAGCTTTCCAGGTTAAACTTTGACCCATGGTCGCACCAAGGTAGGTAACTCGGTCAGTCCAGTTAATGTCCTCTCCAAATAATTGGAGGGGAGGAAGTGAGTGTAAGGGATATCGGTGCAATCTGCGCTTGGTGAAGATTATGGCTTCAGATTTGTCTTGACCTTGATACGCCACTTTTCCAGCCATGGTTGAATGGTGGTGAGAGCAGTTTGTAGTCTGTTGTATATAGTAGTAGTTCTATTGGCTAGGGTTGTGATTGAAGTATCGTCAGCATACACGTGTATAGAGGTATCAGGAACTTTGGGTATGTCGTTGATATAAATATTGAATAAAATGGGTCCAATTAGGCTACCTTGTGGTACGCCTGCATGAATTGGGGTTGGGTGGATTTAGTATTATTAACTGAGGAATAGAAGAATCGATTATCAAGATAATTGGCTACAAGTTTGATAATGGAGATTAATGTTGAGCTTTTTTTTCGAGTGGAGGAGAAAATGATTTAATCACTAACCCCAGCCCCGATGGGAGTCGGGACAGAGTATGGGACTCGCCAAGCGTCGGCATACCCACTAAAACTCCTCCACCGGTAGGAAAATGGATAGTAGAAGAAAGTGGAATAAATCGTGAAGGTTTTGCAGTCCCGCATAGCACCCGCGTTAGTAAGTAAAAGTTATTGGCTCCCGCTATATGGCGAGAGCGGGTAAAGCACTAGGGTGCAGCCATGAAACACTACAAACACTAGTGGAAACTGCAACACTAGTGGATGTGGCGAGGATTTAGAAGAGAATGGGAATGGAAAATGTGTAGGAGAGGTAGTTGAATTTGAACTTTCTTGTGATAATGAATTGCGCGACTGTGGTATTCTTCGGAGTAAGTTGTGCTGGTTGGAGGCCTTCAGCGATTACTGAGGGCCTCCGGTTTGGCTGGCTGCTGGAAGTGGGCTCGAAGTCGATGCTGCTGTGCTTCCAGAGATCTGAGTGTCATGTCTATGGAGTCGTGGTGTTGAGTTATCGTGTCTGAGGCTGAAGATGAGTTCTGGATGGAGTTGGTGATGTGATGGTGTCAAACTGCCCAGATAGAAAAACTTGCTCAGCAACTGATGTGTCTTGAAGGTCCCTGATGAGTTCCCCCAGGGCTGTCAGCTTCGTCGTCATGTTCAGGAACTCCGCGTGGAGATCCTAAACAAGGTTGCGTAGACCCTGGATTTCCTCGATGATCGGCGTTGGTGATGGTGCTGGTGTCAGCGAAATTGGAGGTGTCGATGGCTGCGAAGTAGATGTTGGCGGCTTCAGCGGTGTCTTCCTGCGAGGAAGCAGGAGCTTGGCCGGTGAAGTGATTCGTCCCTCCACAGGTTGCACAGTAGCGGCAGCGGCGGCGTAGCTCGTGATGTTTTGCTGGCGGTACCACAGTAGTGGCACCTTGATGTGCTGAGCAGGACATCTCGTCGTGTCCATAGGCACAGCAGCGCCTGCAGGGAACCTGGCGTTCCACTCGGCTGGCCTCGATGCATAAGCACCGCCCTCAAGGCCGCTTCGTGGTCGCCAGGACCTGCGAACTCGATCCTAACGAGCGACGTCGTCCCTAGGCTCCGAAGATCCTGGTGGCCTTCAAGGCTGAAAGCCACTTCTGGTGAGCTGCGCTGATGAGAAACCTGACTGACAGGTCCTACGGGACCCCTTTGATGACAACACTGTACCTCCTATGAAGTACAGGCTGGAAAGCTCACAGGATCGGCGGCGTGGATGCCGGCTAAGGTGCGGCGGTCGAGGCGCAAGCAGCCCCGGGCTGCGGCAGCTGCGACGGTTTCTCCTCGGAGGATGCCGGAGAAGTAGCTGCCTTAGCTTCGCCATCTCGGAGCTGAGTGTTGTGATCAACGATCTTTATTTTATTTTTCTTAATTGCCCCCCTAAGGGGGCAAAGGACGGGCCCCACACGCGCCAGTCCCAGTGGCGATCGTCCGGCATGCGTTGCCGTGCAAACTACATCGCCTTCCTCGTGCAGTTAGTGTGTCTAATATGCAGGGAGTTTGTTAGGAGTTAGTGCGTAGGTTAGTTGGGTCCCGCATAAGCACCCCGGTTAATTACGTGATATGTGTTGATGGCATGCTTTGCATGCGAGCGCGTCAGTGGATGAATTCCCAGGTTCCAGCCTTGAAGCCCCGAGTACAGCCTGAGGGATTGATGGTGTAAGTGAGGGAGAATTTGGAGATGTATAGTGATTTGGTTAATAGTACTTTGTACGTGCATTTTTAGTAGTTACGTGAGGTTAGCATGCATTTGCGTAATGGCATGGTGGGAGCGATAATGGATTTTATTCTACGTGGCCTCCTTAATCGGAGCCGTGTAAGTACTTGCGTGTACGGCCGGAGGGCGTCGTCAATATGTTCCAATTCTGGGACCAGTGTTCGTGCAGGGTCGTCTAGAGTGCGCACTCGGCTGGCTGGCTGGCTGCCAGCCAGCCTGATGGAGCAGATGCGGACCAGTGCCACTCGCGGGGAGGCACTCATCTCTCGGGTCCGCCCTTTTTTTTGAAAGGGGATACAGAAGTAGAGTTGGAGGGGATAAAGAGTTGGCTTATTTCGCCGGGAGAGTTAAGGAGAAAGCTGAGGTAAGGAGTGAAGGTGAAATTGAAGGAAAGTAGGATGGTGGTCTTGGGTGGAGTTGCGCAAAGAGCACCTTCGTTAGTTAAGGTGAAGGGTGAAGTGCTACCGTCTATGTACGGGAGCGGGTGTAGGAAAAGGTGTCTAGGTGCTCGCCATGGCACTAGGCCCTGACCAGTACACGTAGGTAGTGGAAGGAGGAAGTGTAAGAAGGAGTACTAGGGTGAAAAGTTAGATGTAATTAATAAGGGTGGAGCTGCATTTGCGTTCTAGATTTAAGTGTCTCTCATGCGTGTGCATCTTTCGTTGACTTCGCGGCCCCGTCTGGCCGCTTCCATCCAGTGTGGTTGCAGGTTGAGGTAAGTGTTGGCTCGTTTGGCTGGTGGTGTTGGCGTGCTGAGGTAGAGTACTGGGATGGCGCCGGTGGACGTTCAGGTAGTTGTTGGTCGTAGGTCATATTCTGAAGCAGTTGTGTGTTACGCCGGGCTCGTTCATCCTGTGAGGAGTGAGTCGTCGGCAAGTTGAGTTCTGCGGCTTGGTGTGTTGTGTTGTTGAGTTGAGGAGGTTCTGGGGTGGCCGGTACCGGAGCTTGCTGTTCGTCTGAGCTGGTTGTCGTGGTGGAAGTTGATACAGATGTGAGCGGGCTAGTGTTGCGGTAATCGAGAAGTTGAGCCTGTAGTTGTGTGAGGCCATCTGCCAGGGCCTGAAGTGTTGCGTTAACGGCCTCTTGTGCTGCCCAACGGTCGGTAAACCGTTGGAGTGTGGTTGTATATGCTGTGGTGAGCTGGTGCAGGTCCTGAAGTACGGCTTCAAATGTGTTCAGTCTAAACAGGTTTACCTCTGCGTGGGAGGCGGCGTTGATCGTGAAGGTCTCTTCTGTGGTGGCCAGTCGTGCGGCGATGGCCAGGACCTCTGCATGGAGACACTGCAGGGCGTCCTTTAAGTGGTGATCGTGGTGGCGGCCTGTGTTGGTGCCGGTGGTGTGGACGTCGGTGCAAAAGCAGGTAGTCGGCGGCTCCGTGGATATTTGGGACACTGTGACTGACCCGTAAAACGGCCGTGACCATTACAGGTCGCACAGTACCTGCGGCGACGGCGGAAATTGTGCAAGCGACAGTCAGAAGTGAGGTTTGTTGAGCCGCAGTAGTGACATCTTGGCGTTGCTGTGCAGTTGGTGTCTTCGTGTAGGTAGAAGCAGCAGCATCAGCATGGCTGATGGCTTTCCGATCGGCTAGCCTCTATGCGTAGAACCTGCCCTAATAAGGGCAGGCCGGACCTCAAGGCTGTCCCACGGTCGGCCGGAACAGCCAAATGCAAGCGTACGAAGGTGTTAGGTCCCCGAGAAGTGATGATTCGTGTGGCCTTCAAGGTAGAAGGCCACCGGTGCTGTGCTGCGGAGAGGATGTATCTGGTCGGCAGATCCTGGGTAACTCCAGAGATCACTGCGCTGCAACATGTTGTCAGCTACAGTGGTGTGGAATGCTGTGGTGGTGGCGGTTGCTGTATTGGTTGCTCTGGTGAGTTAACCTGTGCTGGAGACGACTGCTGTAGTTGGAAGTGAGGTGTGGTGCTGACGAGGAAGAGTGCTGAGGCTGCTGTTGCTGGCGCGAAGCAGTGACCGTTGCCCAAGAAGGCCTGGTCACCGGCGGCGATGAGGTAGCTCTCCCGGCATATGCCGGTGCAGCGGCCGGCGTGTCGGCAGTGGCGAAGCCCGGAATAGTCTCAGCATTGGGTGACTGGGCTACGATCCCTTCGGCTGGTGCCAGAGGGTCGGCGTGTCCTTCCCATTTCATACGGCGATGTGCAGGTCCGCCACTTCAGGGGGGGTGTCGTTGGGAGAAGGAGCCACCTGAGTTCCAGGTGGTGTCTCCCGACTGGAACCATACCAGGACAAATGTCCTATGCTGGTAGGATGGTGGGTTTAGAGTAATGGACTGTGGTTAAGCGGTGGTTCGGTTAGGATTAGGAAAGGTTTTAAGGGTGGGGAAGTGTTTTTTTGAGTGGTTGGGATAGTGTTTTCAGGTTTGTTTGGAGGGATTTTGTGTAGTGTAGATGGTATTTTTTATTATTTTTTGTTTGTTTAGTTAGTGCCTGTCAAGCACAAATCTGGGGCGTTTGTAGCGTTCCCCGGGGCCGATGTCATACTCCCCGAGGCCGCGGATGAGGGCATTGAAGCTGTGAGGAAGGAAGTGGTAAAACTTTTGGGATAGGGACAGGATGTAGTCTGCTAGGGTGGGTATTTGGAGGTCACGGTGGATGTCGTTGTTGGGGATGTACAGTCAGCGTTGACGGCGGTACGGAGGAAGCTGTTTTGGAGGCGTTGGAGGTGGGTTCTGGCGGCAATTTCCCAGACTTGGCAGGCGTAGGTGAGTGCAGGGCGAAGCAGCTGCTTGTACAGGAGCACTTTGTTGCACAAGGACATTGCTGAATTTCTATTATACAAAGGGTACAGCATTGCCATCCTACGGTTGATTTCATTGGCTAGTTCCTCTATGAAGAGCTTCCATGTCAATTGGTTGTCCAGGGTGACACCTAGGTATTTGGCTTGTGTGGTCCAGTTAACTGTCCCACCGGCGATTAGCAATTCAGGCACATCATCCAACACGTGTCGACGAGTGAAGGTGGCGGCCTGAGATTTCGTGGCGTTTACTTTTAAACGCCACAAGTTGAATCACGTAGTTCGTATGCTTTGGAGACGGAGAACTGCTGTCCTATGTTTAGTGGAAGCGGATGCGATTGCTGTGTCATCTGCAAACTGGAATAAGGAACAGCCTGGGTAGGATGGCAATGTGTTTATAAAAACCAAACTTTTTTTGGGGGGGGGATTTCGGGAATCGGAAGGATTTGGCGTGGATTTGATGGGAGAAGTAAGGAAAGGTATTGGGGTTCCGCTGTTGCACCCCCGTTAGTACGTGGAAAGGTAGCTGCCAGCTTATTGCGCTGGCAGCGGAGTAGGAAACTGTCCGGCTGACGGTCATGACCAAGGCCCTGACCGGCACCACGGGTAGTAAAGGAAAGGATTTGGAATGATTATTTCGTGGTTTTCTTTATTTGTTAATTGCTGTTGATGCTACTTCGGCGATTGAGGTTGTATTCGTCTGGGTTGTTGCTGATGTATTCATCGAAGAAGTGGAGGTTTTGTCTGATGCGGTCGCTGCGTGGAGAGAGCTGCGGAGAGTCGGTTTGTGTCGTGGATGTTGATTGTGGTGAGGCGGAGGCTGTTTCGTAGTCCTGGTTGTTCAGTAGGTCATATAGTTGATCGACACGCTCCTGCAGTGATTGGAGGAGCGTGTGCAGTTGGGTCAGTTGTGTACTGAAGTCTGTTAGCTGATCTCTTACTTCTTCAATGGTGTCGTCGATGTGGTCTTGTCGGCGGCGACGGGTCTCCGTGTCTTCTGCTCTGATGGCCGACGTGATTGTGCGAACTTCCTCGGCGACGTCTCCGAGTCGGCCGCCAATCGTCAGGACCTCGGAGTGTAGGTCCTGAACGGCTTCCCGGAGGCGCTCCTCAGAAGTGTGATGAGGCAGTGTAGGCTGTTCCGGTGCTCTAGATGTGCCCGGATGCTGGTTAAGTGGCCCTCGGTTGTGGACTGCCGGTGGTGGTGATGATGGCGCAGTGGTAGCTGGAGGTGAGGTCCTCGGCGGGCGAGGGTATCTTGGGCACTGTGCCTGGCCCGTGTAGTGACCGAAGCCATTACAGGTGGCACAGTACCGGCGTCGGCGTCGCAGATCATGGTCCCTGCAGTCCGCAGTGAGCCGTGAAGATCCACAGTAGTGGCAGCGTGGAGTGGCGGTGCAGTGGTGAGCAGCGTGTCCGTAGGCGCAGCAGCGGCGACAAGGCTGATGCCTTTCCGCTCGGCTGGCCTCAAGTCGGAGAACCCGCCCTAATAAGGGCAGCCCCGAGCTCAAGGCTGCTTCACAGTCGGCAGAGTCAGCCATGGTTATGCGGATAAGTGATGTTGGCCCCCGGGAAGAATTGATGCGACTGGCCTTCAAGGTTGAAGGCCAGAGGTGTCGAGCGGCGGCGAGGATGAAGCGTGTTGGCAGGTCCCGGGGTGCTCCAAAGGCCACAACGCTGCTCCTAACTGGTGGCTGCGTTGCATGCTGTGAGTGTTGGATTGGTGACGTCATCTGAGGTTCTCTCCGTGCAGCTACGACCGAGGCGAAGGAAGCCCCGGCCATCGTCGGCGGTGTGGCAGGTCTGGCAGCAGGTGGTGGGTGAGCGGCCGGCATTGCGGCGGTGGCAACCCGCGGTGGCGTTGTAAGCTTCACGGCACTTGCCGGGTGAGCGGCAGGCTTGGCGGCGGTGGTGGTCATCAAGGCAGCTGCCGGTTGGGCGGCCAGCTTGACGGCGGTGGCAGACCGTGGTGACGTAGCCTTCATTGCTGATGCTGAATGAGCGGCAGGCAAGTCGGCAGTGGCGATCGGCGATGGGTCCGAAGCTACAGGGTAACTCCAGAAGCGCGCACTGGCATGCATTCCTGAAATTGCGAGCAAACACGTTCACACTCCTCTGATGACATACCCAGGATCTGAAAAACCAAACTTTTTTTTTTTTTTTCCGTGGGGGGAAAAATGCATTGCTGCATTCGACCCCCAGCCGGTGTGCAATGGCTGAGGGGATATGTGGGGCTCGCCGCTCAAAGCGCGGAATACCCACTAAAAAACCCCACCACGTGTTAATCTATGAAAGCTAGAAGTAATTTCGTGCAATTTTAGTCGGGTCCCGCATAGCACCCCGGTTAGTCAATGAAAGGTGTGTAGCTGGCATGCAATGCATGCGAGCGCGTCAATAGTTAGTTACCCGGAATTACACATGACAAATGCCCTGAGTAACCCCGGGTGATTAATCGTGCATTATACTAGGTAATTGTGATGTTATACCAAACTTGACGAGCAAGCTGAGGTGTTCAAAGGCGCGAACCTTACAGAAAACTGTTTAAGTAGCTGCAAAATTTGTCCGCTATATCTATATATGTTTATAATATTTTAATTTTACTTGTAATATAATTTGTTAATTGTATATATCGATAACCCTAATATGCTCTGTAGAAAAGGTTTTAAGATGGAATAGTAATAAAATTATTAATAATAATATTAAAAAGATGTAATGATACTGATTTTGCTATGTTCTCTTCCAGTCACACTGCAATTAAAGAAAATTATTTTTTCAGAAAACCCAAAAATATTATGCAATGAACCCCAAGTTTCGAACGCTTTTCCCCTTTTCCTTTCGCCCTATTGCGTATCATGTAGCAGTTGCTGCCATCTAGCATGCAGAATCATTAATATTTGAAGACTAAAGAAATTGTCAGTCAGTACCGACATATCCCGCCCAACGGACATAAGTAAAACGAACACTCAGTAGAAAACAAAAGCTTTTGAAACGTTTACTGCATGTTTTACCTGCTATGTATGTTCATATATCTATGTTGCAATATCGCAAGTCGCCTTGAGGAATGACATCGTTTTGCCTTGAAGATCTGCTGGGACACTTGAATCAAATGGGACGATTTAATGTGCATGTGGTATCACACTATGATAGTTCAAGTAATAAGAGCTTTGGCATGAAGTGCTCCAAAGATTGTGGTTCAAGTCTCGGCTGTGGCATTGAACCTTTCAACTTCTAAATCTTTTTTAAATTTTATATAACTGCAAAACCAATAGAAAAAATTGTAGTTCCGTTAAAACAATTATGTGAAATCGCACTTTCTGGCATTAACCATTTCCAAAATATTAGCAGTTCATTTGATTTTTTCCCGTATTTCAAGTAGCACACTTTGAGCTACTATGACTGTATGAAGAAGCACATAAAATCTTTGCTGGCAACAAATACTGTCATGTGCTTTGAGCAATTGATTGTCACACCTGCAAAATATGTATTGCTGTAGTATTAACTCAATGAAATAATTTCCAATGAATAATACTTAAAAAGGCTTGTATGTGAAGTTTTAGAACATGAATGAAAACATGCAGCAATGTGTCCACAAGGTATACCCAGATCTTCTATTTGTTCTTGTAAAACATTTTTATCTCGTAATAAACGTTTTGATTGACCATATTACAATACTGATGACATGTGACATAACTGAACCGTTATGGCATCAATAATACTTCAGCGACTCATGCTCTTCCACAGCAGTGTGCGCAGCTGCCTTATTGCCTATACCTTTTAAGCAGGGTCCATTTGAATCCATTCCCCGGACAATGAAATGTGTATTTAAAATAAAATAAATTCTGTTCATTGTAATTTTAATATCCTAAGAAATTGAGATTATTTCCTTTGCTTCAATATGTGTTGCTTTCTGGTTGGTGTGTTTGATTGATATTAATTACTAGCTAATCCCAGCTTTACTATCTCAGAGATAGTGTAAAGAAAGCTCCATGCCAGGCTGAGACCCAAACAAGTTAGCCCGGCTTATTGCTCATCTCTGAGCAATACAATATGTTACCTCTGTACTCCTGTAAAAATAACACAACAATGACACAATCGTGTAATGCAAGGTTGACTTGTAAGTCACGCAGCCATCAGTTCACTGACGTACCACATCTGCTATCTGTAGGGGAATGAAGTATTTGAGCACTCCAAAACTTACATCAACTTATTCTATGAGGAAGCAGTGCATTGTATTGAATATCTCGCTTAAGGGCTTCAGTGATAAACAATAAAACACACTTTGTAATCAAAAGTGAGTACAATGCTCACACATCAACCGAGGAAGGATGTGACGTGATATTAGTATTTACTGTAATAAAACACCACTTTTAGCTTAAGGGGACTCGTAGGACTTAGGCTTTTGGATGAGTCAGAATTGTATCCCAATACTTTGATAGTGGTATATTAATGTTATATTTATTTATTTATTGAGCCCCACTTGGGGAGCCAATTTGCGGCGGTATACTTATAATGTTTGTGTATGTGTGTTTACTTCACGTGGTGAAGCCATTTTGTGATGTGATTCTTTGTTAGGTTTGTAGCTCCATCTGGTGTTAGCAATTTGCGGTAGTATTAGTGTTTGTTTGAAAGAATGCGACTGTTATTTTATTTAATTTTTGTTTACTGTCCTCCTGCTAGCTATGATCTTTTTGGTCGAGCACATCTCTTTATACAGGTTGTGTAAACGGAAAGGAGTCTTTTATACAAAGATAACACTGATAAAAGAATTTCTTTTACACTTTTATTGTCGAACACTTTCACTATCACATTTACACATTGATCTTGACACTCGCCAAACTGAAACTGTTATAACAACTTATTTACTGATCATTCTTAATTCGCGTACTTCAGCTTTTTGTATAATTAACTTTACAACACTTTAGATTTTTCATAACTCTGCTACGCGTAACTTGTGAATCGATAGCCGACGTGTAATATTTCTGCTGAACTGACGGACTGAAGGCGACGTGTATCATACAAATATTTTCGACGAACTGACGGGGTCTATCTCTAACCTAGCGCTTTTTATACTCCTACACCCCGATATGCCTAAAGATTATAACTGAGTTGCTATTGGCTAATAAAACGCGCCAACATTAGCGTCTATTTTTATATCCAATGAAAATTATGAATACATATGCTCTAGGGACAATGTTCCAGCAAATTCTACAGAAAAACGCGCCAACATTACGTAACTTCCTCGTCTCTAATAATGATAAACAACTCATCCCCTCGCTGCATTATTGCACGCTATTATTGTCAGTTTCAGTAAGGCAGTATAAACTTACTTCCAACAATAACTACAATCAACAAACATCTCAAATCAATGTCACATAATAATGCATATTCATACTATAATCACTCTTTACATTTAAATAATTTATGATACAAATTACTGCATCAACTTTTTTTCTTTCATGTTCCGCACAAGCCTGCGTTGATCATCTTTATTGCCTGTCACGCATCAATATCAACCGAGACTATAATGATATTGGTGGAATAGACTGTAGTAATACACCTCCCTGCTTATTTTGGCACAAAAAAAGAAATAGCAAGGAAAAAAATTGGCATTCACCTATGATAAGATCAACTGGAAACCTTAAATTGAAGGTGCAGCATCTTACAGTTAAAACAAAAAAGAAAAGATTAAAACTGGACCTTGATCGTTTGTTTTCAGAAATGACTGCAATCCGATTGCTCTTATGAAGTACACGAAAGCTTTAACACACATTTTCAATGGGCATATTCAATTCAATACTGGATTAATACTACCACATTATAATACGCGGATTCATTAAATCCATTTCAATTTTAGATGGACTCTTATTGGTTTACGTGTGTACCCTTTTCTCAATTTTTATACATTAAATTGTTTTTATTTCTGCTAGTGTGGACTTCAAAGGGTTCAGGAAGCATTCGTCCCTAAATTACACAGAATATTAAGATTTTAGTTACACATTTGTTCCGAAGCAGCAAGTACTCAACAAACACAAAGATTTTTTTATTTTCCACATGTCACTTGGTTACCTGACAGAGGGAAATTATCTGACGCATCAACTGATATTTTGAATGTAGAGGTTTACATTTTTCCATTTAAAAATAATTTGTTCTGCGCTTTTCCTTTGAACTCAAAGAGGAATATCACTGGTTCTATCTAATACTTTACTTTTTGAGCCTGAAAGATAATTATTAGAAATAAATGCATAAATATAATTGAAATAAAATGAATTATTTTTAAGGTAGGTACACAATTAGCTGGGGCAGTCACCTTTTTTAGTCTCTGTCCCGTCTTCTTTTAAAGGTAAACTGGAACATCAAAAATTTCCCTTTTTTGTGGCAATGCCTTACCGGCATAAAATACTGTTAACAATAGCGCTTAGCATCAGTATCATGGAAAAACAAAAAGAAAAAACCTGTTAATATTATGGGTACTCACCTGTAACAATGTATCAATTAACTAATCGTAATCACTGTGTTTTATATAAATACCACCAACAATATAAAAAAACTGCAAAAGCATATGCTTCAGTCGAAAGACATTCATTATAGTTGTGACTGGTAGAAGACAGTACAGTAGAACCCCGTTTTAACGAACGCTTTCGGAAGCCCCGCCAAAAAGTCCCATAAGTGTAATGTTATTTAAACCCACTTTTAACGAAAATGCTTTTCTCGAATTTGCGATCGCGCAGTTTCTTCTACGCAGTTAGTGCATTAAGATTTCAGGATACAGTTAACGCTATAATCCTCCGCTATAATGACCTTTTTGGATGCTTTCAAATTCACTAGACTCTGGGCGTCACTTCGTGTTCCGCTTCAGTTCACATCTCTGCAGTAATGTTTTCAAACCTGTTAACTTCCGTATCTCTGACTTCCGATTTGTGTTTGATTTTCGCTTCCATTTTAAAGTTCACTGTGCGGCGTGTTAAGTTGTATCGTCTTTGTGATAGTGATTTATATTTCTCATTCGAAAAAACGGCTACTAAGCGGAAGAAGCTTACCATCCACGACAAGATTACAAGAATTCAAGACGTGGCAAACTACAGTGCAGTTTCTTTGATCGATATGGCGAAGAAATATAATTTGGTTCTAAACACGTTTACGTTATGTCAATGTTACGAATTAAACATTCTCCTTTGATTATATACTCTTTGGAGTTAGATTGCAGCAGTTGCGATGGAGTTGATTATAAAAATTAAGAAATACAGTATGAATAAACTATCTGCTTACAGTTGCAATAGAAAACAAATTTCATTTAATATATTTAAATAATAGCTGGGCAGAAGATAACAACAATTGGTGACCCCGGCGTGATCTAAAATGTGATACGACGCAATTTAAAACGAGATACGATATTCATTTTACGAAAAATACAGTAACTTAAACAGCATCGTCGTAAAATGAGAGCACTAGCCGGCAAGGATGTTTCTAACAAGGTTCTACGTACCTTTTGGTTCGAAAAACTTCCAGATTCTGTAAAAATTATACTCGTAGTAATTGAAGAATGTCTACAGCGCGTAGCAGCCATGGGAGATAAAATGCTAGAGATGAATCCTCGTAGTGAGTGTACAATATTGAAGATCAAGATGCAAAGATTGTTTCGATTGAAGAACTAGTAAGTAAAATTTCTCACCTGGAGCAGCGAATCGCAACTATAATGGTAGACAACTGTTGCAGTAGAAGTCAAAGTCCTTGCAGTAGAACCACACACCGGAACCGCAGTTCGAGCCTTAGCTGATGAAGATTTGCTTCTAATGGCAAATATTTCTATTGCCATTTTAAATTTGGACGGAAGTGTTTTCCAGAAAAATGCAGACTACCATGCGCATGGAAAAGTGAGAAAAACTCCGTCCGACAGCAGAATTAACGGCGAGTTCGATAATAATGAAAGTAGCCGTAAACACCGATTATTTGTTCGTGATAGTAAAACAAGTCTAGTGTTACTTATTAACAGTGGCACAACCGTGTAAATAATTCCTGCTACAAAAGCTGACAAAGTTGATTATACATATAAGCTTTACACAGCAAATGCAACCGAAACCAACTTATGGAATTAAAATCCTAACCTTGGATTTTGGATTGCTTAGACGTTTTCAAAGGCCATTCATTGTAGCTAACATTGACAAAGAAATTATAGGAGCAGATTTCCTGAATAAATTTAATTTATGGATTGATGCATAAGAAGCAATTGATTGATGGTATAACCAAGCTTAGCATTAAAGGTGAAATTATGTCAGTATCAAATAACTACATTTTCAGCACAATAAACCAAAATATTAAGTTTACCACTTTGAAAAAATCTTATCCAGAAATCACGTCAATTCTAATGCCAAGTAAGGTCATCCATAACATCAGACACCATATAAATACACATGGTCATCCAGTTTACCCTAAAGCAAGAAAACTAGATCGTCATTGATTACAATAAGCTAAACAGGAATTCAACTTTATGTTAGAACATGGGATCATCAGACCATCGAAGTCCGAATGAGCCATTCCACTTCACATGACGAACAAGAAGATTAAACGATCGTACGATTCCTGACTGAATTCCTAGAATTGAAGATTTACATCATATCATGAAAGGTAATAACATATTTTCAAAAATATATTTATTCAAAGCATATTTTCAAATTCCAATTGCAGAGGAAGATGAACCCAAAACTACCATAGTCACACCGTTTGGGTTGGTCAAGCTTAATGTTATAGGTTTTGGACTCCGCAATGCACTAGCAATATTTCAGCGTTTTATCAACGAAATGCATTTTGGATTTGATTTTGCATTTGCATATCTGGACGATATATTAATGGCTCGAATATCAGCCCCCCACCAGGAATCTACTACGGTAGGCCGGGATTGGTGCTCCCGGGGTCCGAGCCTCACTCTTGACTGGCCTCCTCTAGGAGGTGAGAAAGCTTACGCCAAAAACCAAATAAACGTTGGTCCACAAGTGTGTTTGACTAGGTATCAGTTACCTCCCTGAACACAATCTGACGGATACTGCTACGCGGGACGGAGGTGGGGAGACGCAGGGGGTGACTGGGTAACGCGTAACTCCCAGCCCCTGAGTATCATGTAGGACTGTGTTCGTATCCGCTGATAAAGGCCAGTCCCGGGAGAGGCCATTACATGGGCTGTTATACCCCTGAAGGCGATTGAATCCCACTATGAATTGGGAGGCGAAACCCTAAGGTAAGCAAGGTCCAGGCAGCGCTCTCGCGTAAGCTGGGGTGGCGCTCAGCATGCAATCGAAGACGTTTGTAATGGCGGAGGATGTAATCGCTATGGAATAATAAAAAAACAAAAATCATGAAAGCTGGTGGAAAAGAAGTAGCTGAGTATACCAGTCCTCGCTACTTGTTATTAGCAGAACAGAGGTTGGAAGAAAATTTACATCGGTGAACGCTTTTACAGTTCAAAAGGGTCTCGATAAAATTGCTGGTCCTGTTAAGTTGTGTATTAGGAGTCGCAATGGCATGCTCCTGGTTGAAGCACATTCAGCAACCCAGGCAGCGAAAATACTTAGAGCCAGCATGTTAGGCAGCTATTCCGTTAAGGTTGAGATGCACAAGGCCTTGAACTCCTCCGCGGCGTGGTAAATACCCGTGAATTAGATAATATGACCAATAAGGAGATTCAGGAAAATCTTGAAGTTCAAGCTGTGACATCGATATATAGTGTCCAACGAAAAAAAGAGGTGCATTAGTGCCTACTCGTAACCTGTTCGTTACGTTTGATCGGGTAGATCTCCCTCAAAGGATTAAGGCAGGGTATGAAGTCATCGGAGTCGGGCCATTCATTCCGAATACTTGCGATGTTATAAGTGTCAGCGCTTTTTGAACACCAGTGATTTCTGCAACGGTGAATTTACCTACGCTAGCTGTGGAGACGTCTCTCACGATGGAGTATGTAAATCAGCTCTGCAGCGGAGAACAACCATCAAATTCCCGAGAATGCCACCCGTTTTACAGAGGAAAGAGTTATTCAAAAGATCCGGGTTAAGGAGGTGTCCTTCTCGGAAGAACGGAAACTCTTGCGCATCCGCCAGCACTCTGTCTCGAAGTCCGGTACCTACAGCTCAGTTGCAGCTAAATCGGTACCGAGTCGGGAAATCGCAAGTCAAACCAGCGATATAAACGGGGCCACTATTTCAGAAAAGATTCTTGTAGCCAGAACATAGCCAAAACCTTCAATATCAACACCGACGACACTTTCAACGTCTGCAAAGTCCGTTACTCAAAATATCACATCGGTGAAATCACCATCAATACCGTCGACCTCAACCATTAAGTCTAGCAAGCGGTTAATACTTAATGCGTCGCCAAAAAAGTTCAGGACCAGGTATAAGAGAAAGGAAAGTGATAAGCCTTTACCGGAATATCAAGACAGGAAAAGTCCACGAGAATCTCCTCGGAGATCCTCTTCTGAGGAACCTTCTGGGAAGGACTCGGATTGGCGATCTACATCTTCGATGATCTCCACTTCCAATCGGTTCGAAGGCTATCCTTCAATGGAACATAGTGGAATTAGAACACATGAAACAGAGCTTGATCTTTTAATCAACGAGAATAATCCTTTGGTCGTATGTTCGCAAGAGACTAAGCTCCGTCCGCAAGATAGATTTAAAATTAAGCGGTATACCCCAGTACGGTGTGATATTACACCCGTTCCTGCGCACGGGTGCACTATGATGCTCATCAGAGATGATATTTTTGTGAAATTTGCGTCCATACTTTCTGACATCCAGTCAGTGGCTATATGGATTAAACCGCCATCCCTCCAATTTACCATTTGTAACATTTATCTGCATCCATCCCATGTTCTTTCCCTCACGCCTTTTCTGTTGGTGGGAGATGTTAATGCCCATCAGCATTTTTGCGCCTCACTTCGGGCTTGTGCCAGAGGTAAGCTAATTGCCGATTTTTGTACAATTATAACCTACCTCCTCTGAACACCGGAGAGCCTACATTTTTCTCGGACCCCTTCAACATTTTTTACGCCTTGGTATTGCAGTTTGTTCACCACAGTTAGCAGTTGCCTCGCAATGGATTGCCAACTCTGATTTACACTCTAATGATCACTTTCCATGCCTTATTAGTCTCCTAACACAGGATAGATGTTCCACACGTTTGCCTAGATGGAGCTTGAGTCAAGCCAACTGGAACCTTTACTCCCAATTGACTGTGTGGATGTTTTGGTCAAACATCCCACAGAGACAATTCTTTGTGCTGCTGATCAATCTATTCCTCGGTGGACTACCCAGGTCCGTCGATTTCCGATCCCTTGAAGGACCGATGAATGTCGAAAGGCCATTCGTGCTCGTAGGACTTTCCAGCATCGCCCCACATTGGATAACCTGATCCAGTACAAGAACATTTGTTCCAAGTCTAGCCAAATCATTAAGGATATCAAAAAGACATAATGGAGCAAGGAGCTCCTGGAACTTCATTCAATCGACATGCGCCTTCCTCTGTCGTTTGAGATAACTTAAGGCGCGCGGCTGGAATATCGACCAACATGCCAATTGCCGGTCTTAAAACAGCTGCAGGAGCTGTTGTTCATACATTTGGCCGTGATTTCGCTCAGGTGTCTACTCAGATAACTATTCGTCCGAGTTCCTTCCTGTTTATTCTCAGGTGGAATCTCAAGGTTTATGGTTTCGTTCAGGAAATCTTGCACATTACAATTGCCTTTTCACTGTGGCCGTGTAAGAATACGCTCTTTCATCTTCGCGACTATCAGCACCAGGACCCGATCGTATCCACGTAAAATGTTGCAACAGCTCTCTCCTGGAAGTAAGGCTTTCCTACTTGAGGTTTATAATGGTGTTTGAGTTGATGTCACTTTTCCAAACGAATGGCGGGAGGTCACTGTAATACTCATTATGAAAGCTGGAAAGGACTCATCTCCCGTCCAGCTACCGTCCTATTTCTATCACCAGTTGCGTTTACAAGATGATGGAACACATGATCAATGGACGGTTGGTATGGTGGTTGGAAACTTACAACATACTGACCAACACCTAATGCGGTTTTCGAAGACGCCGTTCATCAATGGACCACCTTGTGTCATCGACACAAATCATGAACGGATTCATGAAGGATTGTCATACCGTTGCAATATTTTTCGTCCTTGAGATGGCTTATGACACGTGTTGGTGAGCAGGGATGCAACGTTCCCTACACACGTGGAACTTACCTAGACGCTTACCACTGTTCATTTAGGAGCTTATGAAGGACCGTGTTTCCCGAGTAAGAGTCGGCCCGGTTTTTTCAAAACGTTTTGTTCAGAATGACGGAGTACCTCGGGGATCGGTACTAAGCGGTACACTATTTGCTATAACAATTAATTCTACTTAGAAATATGTTCCTCCTGGCGTATCTTCATGCTTATTTGTAGACGACTTTGCCGTTTATTATACTTCTCAGCGTACGCTGTATGTAGAAATGTTTAAAGAATCTTCAAGAATGGAGTTCTAAAAACGGCTTTCGTTTCTCAACTAATAAGTCAATGTGGGTGAACTTCTGGCACCGTAGGAGAAGATTACGACCTTCGCTCCGATTCGGTCCAGGTTTATTACCATTCGCAGATTAGATGAGATTCCTGGGGCTGATCTTTGATAGGAAACTCAGCTGGTCATCGCATATAGCACAGTTGAAAGCGTGTCGTCCTCCGTGGACTACTGGTACCGCGCTAGCCTCTAGTTCCCAACGTCGCGGGTTCAAACCCGGCGGAGGGCGATGTATTTTTTCGGGCGTAAAAATCCTTAGCATGGCTTCCTTCGGAAGGGAAGTAAAGCCGGTGCTCCCGTGTCGTAGATTTACGGCACGTAAAAGAACCTCAGGCCCGATAAAGAAGCCTCTGAGCAAAATTACTGGTCTTTCATGCCCAATATAGAATGGGATGCTAAGGACCATAGTAGTTAAAGAGCGTCCATAAACAAAACTCAATTTAATTTGTTGAAGCGCGATGTGACCGTTCTCTGAATATCTTGCAGGTATTAAATGGCAACTTTTGTGCGGGCAGATCGGACAGTTTTGCTGCAACTGTATCGCGCACTGATCCGATGAAAAATAGACTATGGGTGTATCATTTATTCCTCAGCATGACCACCTGTACCGAGGAGGTTAGACACAATCCATAATCGGGACATCCGAGTGGCTATTTGTGCTTTTCCCACTAGCCCAGTTAGGAGTCTTTATGCAAAATCGGTAGAACCTCATGTGTGATATGGGCGTGATGTTCTCTTATGCTGTGTGCTTAAATGTATGCCAAAACATCCACGTTCGCTTCGTTTTTTCACACCTCTGGACGAAAGTTATAGGAATAGTTCAATTAACCCAAAGTCTGCAGAAGTTTGTTTGCGGGAGCTTCTTAAAAAGCACATTGGAATGCTTAGCATGTTTGCTAAGGAGGAGAGGATGTTCCCGTTTGGTTACGTGCGACATCTCACGTGAATCTTCGGATGACGGTATACCAGAGGCCTACGATGCCTACGTTTAGCATCCGTACCTGTCTTTTTTTTTAAAAGAATTTCTGTCCGTTTAAAGTGACCGAATTTGATCTACACCGATGGATCTAAGTGCACCAATGGTGTTGGATGTGCTTATGTCCATGGAACCGAAGTCCACACATTCGGTTTTCATGATAGCACATCCATTTATAGTGCAGAGCTGTATGCCATATACCGAGTCATTTTGTGTGTACGTCGTCGAAAATTGGGAGACTGTCTCATTTTGAGTGATTCCCTTAGTGCACTTCAGAACCTTCGTGAGCTTTATAACTACAACTCCATTGTTCAACGAATCCAGGATCCCCTCCATATTTTATACGCTTCTGGCGTTAATGTGGGGTGTGCTTGGATACCTGCTCACGTTGGCTTGCCAGGAATGAATTTGTGGATTTGGCAGCTAAGGCGGCAACCACAAAACTCCTCTTACAATATCTCGGGTAACGTCGGAAGGCTTTAGACTTGTTGTGCGGAGAGCAGTGCTGGCGTGATTTCAATTTCCAAATGCGGATTTAATCATGTTAATAGGTCTTTCATACTTCTCGGTTTATTCATATTTATTCCTGACTGCTATGAGTTTTATGTTGATGTTTCTCTCTTGCTTTCGCTATGATTTTTATATTCATGCTTAGCTCTGGCGTTTGCTATGATTTTGTACTGATCTTTATCTCTGGCCTTTACCATGATCTGCTTTACAAGGGCGCTAATGAGCAGTTAAGCGCCAATAAACACAAAACATCATCAACATCAGAAGAACACCAAAAGCATTTAAAACTGGTTCTGGATAGATTAGCTGCATAGCGACTACGTATAAATATTACTAAGTCTGTTTTAGGTGCAAAAAAGTTAGAATTGCTAGACACTTAAACACACCAAGTGGATGAAAACCTCTTCCTGAGAAGATACAGATCATTAGAGATTACAAGTTGCCAGAGACAATAAAAGAGCTTCGAACCTTTCTTGGATTAATTAATTTCTATCGTCGCTATTTGAATTATGCCGCACAAGCACAGTCAATTCTACATGGTTATTTGAAAGGTGCACAGAAAAACAATAATAGAAAAAGTAGTTGGACCGACCAAGCCAGAAATCAGTGTGAGAAGTGTAAAGAGGATCAAATGCACACTACACAGTTAACTTTTCCCAATCCAGATAGTACCCATAGCACTTTTCACGGATGCTTCAGAACAAGCCATAGGAAAAGTATTACAACAAAGGGAAGATGATGATTAGCAGCTAATCGCATTCTATCCCATAAAACATAATTATGCTCAGAGGAACTACAGTGCTTATGACAAATAATTTCTAGCAATTTATTTGGCAATTGAACAGTTCAAACATTACGTTGAAGGAAGAAATTTCACAGTTTTCACAGACCACAAATAAATTACATATGCTTTTCACCAGAAGAACGAGAAAGCTTTACCGCGTCAATTGCGACATCTAGGGTACATTTCTCAATTCACAACTGACAAAACATGTAAGTGGTCAAGACAGTGTGGAGCTGATACATTATCAAGGCTTGACGAGATTAATAGGCTTAATTGCGCAGATATTGCGAGATGTCAAGAGAGTGATAAAGAACTCAGCGAGTTTCGTCAGCTTAACACCTCGTTGCAGTTGAAACAATGCCAACTATGAACAAAAGATTCGTTACCATGTGACATTTCCACTCACAATATTCGACCTTTTATTCCTAAACCATTTCGTAAAAGGATTTTCCATTTTAATAACCTAACACCCCAGGAGTTAAGGGCACAGTTGAACACATTACTTCCAAATTCATATGGCCAGCAATAGGAAACGGCATTCGCAAATGGACACAAACTTGTGTTAATTGTCAGCTGAACAAAGTGACAAGACATACAAAATCAAATCTTGGAGAATTAAAGCAATCAGATGACAGATTCTGCGTAGTGCATATACACACCATTGGACCATTACCACCGTCAGAGAGCAATGTGTACTGTCTGACTTGCATTGATCGTTTCAGCAGATGGATGGAAGTTGTACCTTCGTGCAATATTACAGCTCAAACAGTAGCAAGAGTTTTTTTTATGACAACTGGATTACTCGGTTTGGAACCCCTATTTCAACTATAACTGATTAAGGAAAACAGTTTGAATCGGAATTATTTAGAAACTTAGCGTTGCTCTGTGTCGCAAAAGTTCAACATACCACTCTTTATACAGAGCACTTAAGACAGCAATCAGAGCTCACAACAATATTAAATATCCGAGAGTTTGCCAACAGTTCTTCTAGGATTACGGGCAGCTGTTCGAGAAGATACTAAACAGTCAGTTGCCGAAATGATATATGGAACAATTAGACTTCCTGGAGAATTTTTTTTGAATAATCTGCAGGACCAGATGTAAATCCAGACACATTAGCATAACTAGATGATAATGTGTCACATGGTATAGAAAACTGAAGCCTACTTCAATTCGCAAAGATTCATCAAAAAACGTTTTTGTCAATAAAGATCCTCATTCTTCTTCATACGTGTTCCTCAGAAAGGACAGAGTCAAAAAGGCTCTTGAATCTCCGTATGAAGTACCATATTTAGTAATGAAGAGAGAAGAAAAATATTTTACAATAAATATTAAAGGCAAAAACATTAACCTCTCTCTTGACAGACTTAAGCCTGCCTATCTATCAGCTGATGAAGAGACAACATTTACAGTGATTCCACCTATACCTGATCAGCAGAGCACTGGTTGGGATGGCAGCAGGGAATCGCAAAAAACTGTACAAATAAAAAGTACAAGGAAAGGCAGAGTAGTAAGGTTTCCAGACAAATATCTTGATTATCAACATTGCAGTTTCCAATGATTTTGATAATTGTGTTATACCATTTAATTTTTACTTTCTCTACTACGTATAGTAAGTAGAGGAAGTATTGTATTCCACCCAAAAATTCGATACCGAGATTTCACCGGAAATACATGTTTTGAGACGCCCTGAATAAAAACAAAACATTTTTGGAAACATGTCCGTATGTGTGTCTGTGAACAGCATAACTCAGAAACGAACAGTCGGAAAAACACCAAACTTGGTATTTAGGTTCAATATCTTCCAGAGATGCGACACGAAGGTTTTCAAGAAAATCCCCCCACCCCAGATTACCCTTTACATGCAACATTTTTCGAAAATTTTAATTTTCTCAAAAATGGCTCTAACAATTTTGATTAAAATATCACATGTTTAAGATATTTTCATGACAAATAAAATGTATATTTAGAATTTTCTGGGAATGTATCCAAAAGTATTCTTCATTGTGAACGACTTTTGCATAACTGGTAAACCATGAGATAGACAAAATTTTAGTACACAAAAAATGTAGATTGCGTGAAAATACACAATTTATGTCACATACATTTTTTGTTGTTGAGTGAACCATTTTCGAGATATTGCTTGTTATTCCCTTATATTTTTCAATACTTATTTTCTCAAATGGGAATTCGTTATTCATTTTTTTGTCTTGGATATGCAAAGAGTATTAATCTGTGGCAAAGAGAATGGTGCTACACCTAGCAACCAGCTAATAAGAGATATGCATATGCTTAAAGGCTACTGTATTTCTATATTGCCCTTGTAAATACAAAACAAGGGGAACATAGTAGCGATAGTCAACTATTTTTTATACTGAGAAATAAACGAACTGCTATGATTTTGTGAATCTTCTATCGGCTTTTGCTTCAAAGGAATGCTGATTTGAACCAATTTCGTAAGATCGTTTCATTTTATTAATTCATATCTTATTGTTCGTTATAGTAGCATTTTAAATGTTCCTATATTTAGTTTAAGGGCTGTTTCATTTTATTCATTCATACATTATTTGTTACAATACCATTTTCAGGTGTTTCTGTTTTGGTTTCTGTTCTTTGTTTACTGGTTTACGTTTTCAGACTTTTCATAATGCCTAGTAAGAAACGAACCAGTTTTAATTTTTATGTTAAGAAGTTGTTTTCCGTGAAAGTAGTCAAAGTGATTGCTGGCACCTTGAGCCAAAATAACGACATATTTGGTGAAGTTAAAAACACACAGTGCACAACAACTCGGTGATGGCGTTGTTTCTCAACTGTGATAAATATTGATGCTTGGAGTTCTGAAGTAATTGATAAAATTCTTCATTTAGGCAATGATTTGCACTTAAAAACAATTTCAAATTATGTGTTATGCCATATCCCCCTTACTCGTGCGCTGATGAGGCTTGGCTGCAGGATATTGTAATTGATGATGTAAAAGTAATCTGCAATGCAGTGACAAATAATTTTGCATTACAAGGGATCATACCGAGGGATTTTGCCAGTGTGTTAAAAACGTTTTTCCAGTGCTATCACTACGGTGTGTTTACTGCACAGTTAAAATCTATAGCTCTTATTTATTTTTTGTCCTGGCAATGCAAAGAGAATGGAATACTCCACATAGCAACCAGCTCTTAAAATATTTGACTATCGCTTAAAGCCTACCAATTCCCCTTGCATCTATAAGAAAATTAGCAATAAGATTAACGTGAAGCTATGGAGAATAAGCGTTTGTAAAAATAGTTTGTATAAGAGCAGAGAAAGTCATGTGAGTGTAACACATCAGATTTTTTTTTACTTTCTCTACTACGTATAGTAAGTATTGTATTCCACCCAAAAATTCGATACCGAGATTTCACCGGAAATACGTGTTTTGAGACCCCCTGAATAAAAAAAAAAGCATTTTTGGAAACATGTCCGTGTGTCTGTGAACAGCATAACTCAGAAACGAACAGTCGGATAAACACCAAACTTGGTATTTAGGTCCAGAGATGCGACACGAAGGTTTTCAAGAAAATCCCCCCACCCCAGATTACCCTTTACATGGAACATTTTTCGAAAAATTTAATGGCTGTTCATATGTTTAAGATATTTTCATGACAAATAAAGTGTATATCTCGAATTTTCTGGGAATGTCTCTCAAAGTATTCTTCATTGTGAACGACTTTTGCATAACTGGTAAACCATAAGAGATAGACAAAATTTTACCACACAAAAAATGTAGATCGCGTTAAATACACAATTTATGTCATGTAGGTACATTTTTGTTGTTGAGTGAACCATTTTCGAGATATTGCTTGTTATTCCCTTAAATTTTTCAACACTTATTTTCTCAAATGGGAATTCGTTATTCATTTTTTTTTTGTCCTGGACATGCAGAGAGTATTAATCTGTGGCAAAAAGAATGGTGCTGCACATAGCAACCAGCTATTAAGAGTATGTCTATGCTAAAAGGCTACTGTATTTTTATATTGCCATTGCAAATACAAAACAAGGGGAACATAGTAGGCCTTAGATAGTCAAATATTTTTAGAACTGGTCGCTATGTGTAAAATGTAATTCTCTTTGCATGTCAAAAGATCGTTTCTGCTAATGTTTATCTCGATTAATATGAAATAAATGGAGAATAAGAGTTTGTAAAAAATAGTTTGTACAAGAGTAGAGAAAGTCATGTGAGTGTAACACATCAGAATTTTTTTTTTGTTATGTGTATATCTAAACGTAACTTCATTACTGGCAAAGGAGTAATGTTGTGGTAATTCCAGCATGGACATTCTAAAGAAGTTGACGTTATATCAATGTTATGAATTAAATGTTCTGCTTTGATTATACACATTGTGGAGTTAGATGACTGCAGTAATACTTTGGTGTTCGAAGGCAGCAGTTGCGATGGAATTGATTAAAAAAAAATCAATAAACTTTCTACTTACAGTTCGAATAGAAAACTTATTTCATTTAGGTAATATATTTAAATAATAACTGGGCAGAAGATAACAATAAGACCTTGCCTAATCTCCTCCGTGGCTACAATGCCGACGAGTGTTCAACTTGCTACTTAACAACAGTTTGCGGTAAAAATGTCATGGCGGAAAGAAAGCAAGGAAAGGTTAAAAGCTCTGCTGTGTGCAAATAGTGACGGAACTAAAGATTACCTCCGCTAATCATAGGGAATTAAAACTCCGACGTGTTTCAAAAACATTCGTACACTTCCGTGCAAATACGATTTCTAGAAAAGTTCATGGATGAAGACTACGAACCGGCTGCGCTGTTTTTCCTGTACGCGTCCTCGGCGCTCGTTGCCATCTGTCACTATTATAGAAAGGCGCGGATGAAACCATACAATATTTTTAAAAACTACTTTTAAAGGCTTTACTTACCAACTTTATGAAAGGAGATGCTGAAACTGGCCTCCGTCGTTGTGCATACATTTTTGGCACCTCTTTAGGAAACTATCCATCACTCGCCATAGTTCATGTTGAGAAATGCTGGCAATTTCGTGGCGGATATTTTGTTTTAATTCTTCCAGGGTGTGTGGGTTTGTCTTATACACTTTGTTTTAAGTTACCACAGAGATAGAAATCGCAGGGGGTTAGGTCGGGGGACCGATGGAGCCACAAATCTCTACTAATAATTCTGTACTCAAACATACTTTCATAACATTGTTAAGTAAAGCGTTTAAAAGTAGTTTTTAAAATGTTGTATGGTTTCATCTGCACCTTTCTATGATAGCGGCAGACAGCAACGAGCGCCGAGGACGTGGACAGGTAAAACACAGTGCAGGCGGTTCGTAGTCTTTTGGCTCTCCCTGTACTTCAGGCCATGCATATATTTGTGGCTGCATGGCAGTTACACCAGGCACCATATAGCGTTGCTTTGGGAAAGCTGGGTTTGGTTTTTGCACCGATGCCTTCAACGAGGACAACGATGCCGAAAGAATGGGAGATGCTACAGAGTAACACAAGTGTAACCTTTGAAGAGTTTGTAGGTTGTGATGATAGTGTCCTAACCTCAGAAGCATCTGTGGACGTTGTTAAGCTATGCAATGAAGCAACCAGAAGAAGAGGAACCAGCAGTATCAACATTTGCGGCAGCAGTGGAAGGATTGGATGTCGTGATGTCCTTCCCTATTGATGAGGGGCTGGCTACTCAGCAGCATTAATCACATTGAACACAGGATTCCAAGTGCCAGATACCTGGGCAAAAGGAAGCAGACTACTCTGCTGGATTTCTTTAAGAAATGAGGGTTAGTAACTTTACTGTCTTGTTTCTTTACTGGGTAATGCCAAAGAATCAGCCTGCATACATATCTAATGATAAATATGTAAATCTGATATCCACTTTCATTTTGTTTGTTGCAGATTAAGCAAGAATGGCTGACCATGAAGTGGTGTTAATATCAGTGTTTTCTGTTTTTGAAACTAATATAAATTTATACCTATTGTATCATTTTAATTCTCTAATTTACTGCATTTAGTTCATTAATCTTTAAATTCCTTTCTTAGTAATACATGTGTACACAATGATTTAAAATTTCTGAAAATAGTAAGTTTTGGTATTAAAATACTCGAAAACATGATTGGCATATTATTTTTGGTAATTGAATGTTCAACCTTATGCTAACCTCCTTTTAAGGTAAACCTCCATCTAAGGAAAAAATTTTAATTCCCCCTGAGATTCGTTAAATATGGTTTTACTGTATTGTGTTCTGAATTTGTGAAATATACTAAAATACAGTGTGGGTACTTTTGTAAACTGAAAATGTTAAAATGCTCGAAAATAATTTGTCATTGCCGAAAAGGAATTGTGTTATTAATAGTGACTTACAGAAGAAATATCCATACATTCAAAAAACAATTTCTGAGTCAGATGTTTGATGCAATAAGTGTGCATCTGCTTTAGTATAAGCCATGGGGGGCAGGGGCAATATTTAATTCTTAGAATATTGGAATTTCTTCTTTGTTTACTTGGAACTAACTCCCCCTCCCCCCAATGAACAAGTGTTTTCTTACATGAATGTTCTGTGGACAAGTGATAAGATTCTGTACAAATATTGCAAGCTATATTGATTAATAAGGTGAACTTTAAACATACTTGTATAAACTTTTACAAAATGCTGTGCAACAGAAACGAATTATTAACAAAGATCCTTCATCAGCAAAATATTAATGCATGCTGCACTAATAAGTCTAAAGGATTGCTTGGTGGAATGAAATCAATACTACTACATCACGTAAGTTACACAGTAATTATTTACTTATTTAATATTGGTTTTTCTAAACCTAAGTATTTATAACAAAACCATTTTAAGTGTCCTATTTTACCCTTGAGACAAATACTAAAATTTCCCTTTTTCTTATATTAAAAATATGGTCACCTTAAATTAGGCAGTGGTAAACATACTCATTCCATCTTGAACTCAATTTTAATAGTAACATATTTTTTAATAAAATACACTTGAAAGTGGAGTCAACCTAAACACTCTTACTAGCTTCACTCATTTATTTTGCAGAACATGTATCGTGAGCATGAGCTCACATGATATTCAAAAATCACAACATTACCCTGGCACCTTACAACAAATTTAGCATCAAGAATGTCATTAAAGCAAGAAAATTCTTCCCATACTGCAGGACAAAAAGCCAGGTATCTACCGGATCCAATGTGAAAATTGCGAAAAGGTTTACATTGGAAAAACAAAAAGGAACATAGGTACCCACTTCAATGAACGCTGGCGTTGCATAAAGTTCAAACAGACTGGCAAATCAGCAGTTGCTTTTCACTTCTGGACTCAAAACCATAAATAGACAACAATATTGAGTTGCTGAAACCAGCCCAAAAACCCAAAGAGCTCGAAATATGGGAGAAGATTTACATAAAAGAAGTTTGAAAACTGATCATGAATTTTGATTTGCCAGAAGCAGACAACCCTCTTTTTGTTCCATCCATACGTCACCAGAAGATACCCCAGGCTTTCAACAATACAACTCGAGAGTTCATCCGACAGTCAACAGGCAGCTGACAATGTAAGCTCTTACTCACAATACATGTTCTACAAAATAAATAAGTGAGTGAAGCTAATAAGAGTGTTTAGGTTGACTCCACTTTCATCAAGCGTATTTTATTAATTGCTTCACTGTGTGTGATTCCACCACCTTTTGGATATTATAAGGAGCTTCAATCCCGGGAGCAAGAGACACGGAGAATTCTTGAGTGGATTTAAAATGGAGGATGAGGTAAGTAACTCACAACTCAACCATGTGTTTTTCAACAACTCCTTCTGTGGTCACAATCTATAAATCAGGGGATTTTTCAAGTTAAAACATAAAAGGAGAGTAATATCAGTGGACATACGCTTCATTAACAGGTGCCTAAAAACAAAACTATGCCCTAAATTTGTTTGTAAAAAACAGCAAAATATAATAAGAACAGCCAGGAACAAAAAGCAGCTGAAAAGAGTGTTAGAAATTGAGAAATCTAAGTACTACATTAAATTGGGGGATCTGGAACTATATAATCTACACATGAAAATATCAAAAGCACCATTGGGAAAATCTAGAAAGAAATACTTTTGAATGCATCGCACTTTTAGTTTATATAAACACCCACTCTTATCGCCTTGCCAGCTGGTTGCTTCACCAGTTTCAAGCACTGCCACAATTCAAAAGCCACAACATCAGAAACTCCCTTCAGCTGGTGGAAAAACTGCAGTTGATCAAATTGGACCCCCAGAACAAACTTGTCTCATTCGACATCAAAAACCTATTTCCAAGCATTCCCATAGACAAGCTGGTCACATTTCTGAGAAAACGTTTACTCTCCACCACCTTCCCTGCTGAACAGTGTGAAGAATATCTACACCTCACCAGGATCTGCCTAAACCATTCCTTTTTCGTTTCTGAAGGGAATTTCTACCAACAGGAAAAAGGTTTGTTTGTGGGAAGCACCCTATCTCCTTTCCTGGAGAATTTATTTATGAGGCATCTTGAAATACACATCACCAAAGCTTTCCCCTTTATGTTCAAAGTTTGGTACAGATACGTTGACGACACATTTGCAATAGTAAAACACAAACACATAGAGGACACTCTCAAGCTTTTAAACTTACAGGACCCATGCATTCAATTCACCATAGAGATAGCTACCAACAACTCCTTAACTTTCCTGGACCTCAAATTAACGAAGATTTCAGACAGCATAGAATTTGGAATACATAGAAAACCCATGCACACAGATAATTACATCAAAGCACATAATTACAACCCCAAAGCACACAAAGAAGAGGCGTTCAACAGCATGGCTCTTAGATTACTTAACATCCCCCTCAATAGAACTGAATATTATAAAGAATATCAACAAATCGTCAAATCTGCAGTACATAATGGATTTAGCCAGGAAATGGTAGATAGGAAAATACATAAATTCAAAAGACAAAAACGCATCAAGCAGGTCACCACAGTTTCTAACACAACAGAAAAGATCAATTTCAAGAAATTCACATACCACCCAGGTCTCTTTCACAAATTTCAGAAAATATTCAAGAATCGCAACATTACCCTGGCACTTTACAACAAATTTAACATAAAGAATCTCATTAAAGCAAGAAAATCTGATCCCATACCCCAGGACAAAAAGTCAGGAATCTACCAGATCTAATGTGAAAATTGCAAAAAGGTTTACATTGGAAAAACAAAAAGGAACATAGGCACCCGCTTCAATGAACACTGGCGTTACATAAAGTTTAAACAGACCGACAAATCAGCAGTTGCTTTTCACTTCTGGACCCAAAACCATGAAATAGACAACAATATTCAGTTGCTGAAACCAGCCCCAAAACCCAGAGAGCTTGAAATATGGGAGAAGATTTACATAAAGAAGTTTGAAAATCCCATCATGAACTTTGATTTGCCAGAAGCAAACAACCCTCTATTTGGTTTCATCCATAGGCCACCAGAGGACACCCCAGGCTTTCAACAATACGACTCGAGAGTTCATTCAACAGACAATTGATGATGTGAGCTCATGCTCACAATACATGTTCTGCAAAATAAATGAGTGAGTGAAGCTAGTAAGTGTGTTTAGGTTGACTCCACTTTCAGCAAATGTATTTTATTAATTGCTTCACTGTGGTGATCCCACCACTTTTTGGATATTTTTTAATGTTTGGCAACATAGCTATTTTTATTAGGAACCTGTTGTATAATTTTACTAATGATGATGACTTACTGATATTAGTAAAATTAAAGTAAATTCTACAAATTAGTAACATGTTCAGTGGCACTAATAAGTTTTATCACCTACTACTGAGAAATCATCTGGCAGGCTAGGTTCAGAATAAATATTTGTAACCTAGTGTATTGACTGACAAACAGGGTAGGAATGATATGCATGGATGTGAACAGGTTCATTGTATTATTAACTTTAAAGATGAAGTTTAAATACGTTTACAGTTATGTAAATGAAAGTACTACTTACAAATAAAATAACATTTGACAACAATTGTAGGAATAGGTAGCTGTTTCAATGAAACATTACATAATTCATACAAAAAAAGATGATTATGGAGAGCTTGGTGTGGCAATGAAAATACGCAAAGCTCTTCTGATTAGTGATTAATTTCTCTAAAATTTACTTTGCCATTAAGGTTGAATCTGATCTTGAAATGCTGTATTTTAGTGTTTCTAATGAGTTTTGTTTGAAATGCTGTAATAGTACTGAGTAAACATTGTGCATAGCTTTGCCATCTAGTTTTAACATCATTAGATATTAAAAAGCTTTAAGGAGATTATGTTCAAAGAAGTTGTTCAAAACACTGCCAGAGTGACCAGCTCATCTGCTTTGTCATCCTTCAGTACTTCATCAGGAAGCATTTCCTTTGAATGTTATAAAGACATATAAATGACTTCAAATAAGGAGTAAGAGTCAGTGCAGTAGTTCCCAAATGATGTAAAATCACTGCAACTGGGTGCTCTGTTACCACTTCTTGCAGCAATTTTCAGTCTCTAGTAAATCCTGAACCATACATTTTTACTAGAATATAACACACATAAATCAAAATGCTTGTTTATTAATTAAAATATACTGCTATTAAAACAATGAAGTTACCTATTCAGAATCCAGAATGCTTAACAGCAATACAAAATCTGTATGTGCTCATTGTCAAATCTACTGCACTCTGATTGTTGCATTAACAATCCAGTCCTCTTGTCCATAAACCTACTGAAAATAAGCATATATGCCATCGAGGAGCCCCCCCCCCCAAAAAGGTTAACCTGCATTATCGCATATTTTTGGTTACTAATTTTATACAGAATATGAAGGAAGCTAGAACATTTGTTATACACATTAAAATATCAACATTATTTATTTAAAATAGCATTTTATCATGAATATACATTATCCCAATGAAATTCCATTTTAGCTTCTTGCAATATGCTATGACCAAAATAAAATGGTGAAGGCCATAATGATACAGCTAAAGGCAACATAAGGACTTTTCCTCTCTCCAATACGGGCACATTTCCAGAAAGTGCCCAATAATCTGAAAGCATAAATTGAAAAATTAACTGAAATACATGGCATCCATATACTAACAGTGCTCCATTGATTTAATGAATCATTTGAAATAATGAAGATAGATTATTTTCAGTACTTGCCCAACTTTGTTTCGATCCAGCAGACTGGGGAAAATAGACCTAATATATGCACAAGTGCAAATTAGTAGCAGTAAAACTGATAACAGGCTCTGGAAATTCAGTAAAGCAGACTGAAAAACAAAATGAAAATTGCATTAACTATTATTCCTTATACATTATTACTTATACAGAGCGTTCATTTTGTGGCATGGTCTGGATCGGGTGTAAGTGTGCCCTGTGCACTGTCTACTATACCTGGGGGTTTTCCATTCTAGAACTCCCACATTACATACGCATGAGTAATAGTAGCATGCACTATAATGAGTACTAACCTGTTATAAGTGGTGTCCATCTGCGATCCAAGCCACGCCATAAAACGTACACACTGTACTATAGAAATGCCAGCATCTGGTTAGTAGTTACAGTTAACATATATTACTGATGTTAAGACAGGGCTTTATCAAATTTCAAAAGTAGCATTTACAATTATTATTGTAGCTATATATCAGTGTTTCTTTAAGAAGTTCACTGAAAAATCTCCAAGTTCTCTCAGAAAGAGAAAAACAGAAAGCACTAAGTATTATTTAAAATAAAGAGAGTTGAGGGTTGTTACACTACATCACTATAATATTCTTACTTGAACGCGTTTCGGGAGACGGCTTGTTCCCATCGTCAGCATGTCCTCAACTCTTGTTCAAGTAAGAATATTATAGCGATGTAGTGTAACAACCCTCAACTCTCTTTATTTTAAATTATGACACATCACTGTTACTAGCTTCTAAATCTTCAAAATTAGTCAACACTAAGTATTACTTTAAGCAAATTATACAGTGCAACCTTTTATAAGTATTACTCTACTGCAGAGGTGGCGAAAACGTGCTTGGCGAGTTATTTTGACTCTCAGGCGCAGTTCCCTCTCTGCAACCGTCTGTTTGGTTTTCACATGCTACTGAGTGATGCAGTGTGTGTTGCATATTAGGTGCCTCGCGGAAGGAAGTTGTTTTCGCCACCCTTGCTCTACTGCAGTTACAAAATTCAAGAGCCACCTCTCTGGTGTGGGGGTAGCATGTCTGCCTCACGTTTAAGAGGTCCCAAGTTTGAATCTCGGTAAGGTTGAGTTATCCAGATAAGGTTTTTTTCTGAGGTCTTCCCTTATACTGAAAGATGAATGTCAGGTACCTCTAGTTTTATGGACCTCAGACTCATTTGTGCATAATTTCATTCATTGTCCGATATGATCTAACCAGTTAGAGGATTAGGACCTAAATGCTTATTGTATCTCATATTTTTATCCTGGTCTTTTGCCCAAACCTGTGTTAATTTAAACATGTTTGTTACCTTTGTTAACAAACAACATCATTGGTCATGCAAATGTATATTTTTGTTCATATTTACACTGTTTTTCTAATTTTTATTCTAAAATTCTTCCTACATCTAACAACTTCACTTAGGAGTATATCTTTTTTCTACCTTCTTTATGTGTACAGTAAAATTTGTTTTTGTTAGGGCTATACTTATGAAGGTTTATTTATCTAACTAAGGTTTACCACATAAGAGCAAGAGGCTGTTACTTCTTCCTGGTTAAATGCATATTTATTCTATTCTTTCTTGGAGGAATAGGTGATTCATAGATTTTCAGACTTACAGGTGAGAGGTATTTAGTGCAAAATATTCTGAGGTGACACTGATGTATTGTAAATGTTACAGCAGGAAAATTATTCAATATGTAGCAATGCTTCAAAACAAAGTAAATGCTTAAACAGACATTAAGAAAGGGAAAATGGACAAGGTTTGTTGATTAAAAATTCTGCTATTTTATTGGCATGAATAAAGAAACTTGATCTTCAAAGATTTATTTTTGAAGAATTCAAGAATATTCTATTATATAATTTGAATCATCTAAACCAACCATCACAAACACTCTTCCTGAATTGAGGAGTGCTACTGAGCGCTGGTTTCACAGATATTAAGTTTTATATAAATGTAGCCAAAAGACAGATTACAATTGTATAAAAATATATTCCTAGCACAAACTTAGTTATTCAAATGCAAAATAAAACCAGATAAGATTGGAACATCATATGTTTTATCAAAAGATTCTAGTGCAAATAGATATTGTCAATTGTCATTCATTTTGTTTTTCTCCCACTGAGTTTTGAAAATGCTTCACAAGATATAGTCATCAAAATTTATCATTGCATTATGAATGAAAAGTGAAATGGCCTTTGATAAAAGAATTACACATTCCTAATTTACAAGAAAATAATGTTTTGTATCTTAAACTACGGTATATTTCTAGTCTAGTGGTTAAATAGAGTACACGATTGGTTATTTAAAAATTTTCTTGTTACAATACCTTGTAATCTACTAACGCTATCTTGAAGAAGAAAGAAAGAAAGAAAAAACATTGTAATTCCATTATTATTTAGTTTTGTTTTCATAAAGTAATGGGCAATGCTTCATTTTAAATCATAATTGTTGAAATCCTTATATGGGCTGTATAAACTAATGAGTCCTTATCTGACTTTAATTAAATTTCTGCAAAAGCAGCCAATAAGCACCACTTCTCATTTTAAAATATCTGCAGTTCTACTTTTAGGTAATTCATTCTGTATGTGTTACAAAATAAACACACAGGCAATCATTTGTGAATAGCTAGGTAATACAAGAGGGTGTCAAAAAATAACTGGAATTATTTTTTTTCACTGTAAGGCACCCGAGCTGGAGTCTGGTGTTGGCAGCACTGGACAGGTCTGACCTTGAGTGACAAAATGCATGCGCGTCATTCGCCTGGCTGTCCTCTGTTGGAGGGAAGCAGGTGAAGTAGAAGAGTGTGTTAACTGTAAGCAACATGGATCTTAAGTTGCAGCAGCATAGATTAATTAGATTTTGCGCTCTTCTTGATAAAACTCCATCACAAACACTGGAAATGTTGCAGCAAACTTACAGAGCAAGCTGTGGGAAAAACACAGGTTTTTGAATGGCATAAGCAATTTCTGGAGGGTAAAAATGACCTTGAGGATGCTCCATGATCCGGAAGACCTTATCTTCGAAGACTGGCAACAGTGTAAACACAACTGATGTCATGTTGTGCAAAGACTGTTGTTTACTGTTACTAAAGATTGCAAAGATTATGAATATATCCTATGGATCAGCTGAAGACATTGTACGAAATGTTCTAGACTATAGAAAAGTTACAGCAAAGTGGGTGCCTTGTGTGATCAATGATGAACAGAAGGCTCACAGCATGATGGCATGTTAACAATGGAAAGGAAGGCTTTGGTGAGAACCAAAGTTTTTGGACAAGTTATCACATATGACAAAGCCTGGTTTCATCATTATGACCCAAAGATAAAACAAGGAATTGCCCAATGGAAACATCCTTCAAGTCCAAGACCCAAAACAGCCAAAGTTCAACCAAGTGCAGGAAAATACACCTTATCTTTTTCGATAAGCAAGGCATTGCATATGATCATATGGTGGATAAACAACATACTGTTACTGCTGATTACTATTGTGAAGTATTAATGGGACCATTAAGGAAAAAAATTGTTAAGAAAAGACTAAACCTTGCTCAAATAGGATGGATCCTTCATCAGGATAATCCGCCATGAAGACTCAAGAAGCAATCATGGAATTAGGCATTGAGATGATGCCACATCCGCTTTATCTGCCAGATCTAGCACCGTGTGAATTCCATCAATTTCCTACAGTGAAAAAAGAACTTTGGGGTTGTCAATTTTCATAGTGGTTGTGAGTTAATCATACAAATTCGGGTATACTTAACAGACTATCCAAAAGGGGCATTAGGGAGTGTTTTGAACAGTGATCAAAATACTGGAGCCGTTGTAATAGGGAAAATAGTTTGAAGGTTTGTAAAAGAATTTTAATAAAAGTGCGAGAATTTTCCAGCAAAAATATAATTATGGCTGTTTTTGGACATCCCCTCATATGATCATTCTTAGAAAACATTTTCAAATAATATGCTCCAATACTATCTTCAGAAATTTTCTTAATTTAATATCTCTTCTTCTGCATAACATATGTCTTACAAGTCATAAGGAGAAAATTAATTTTTCAGTAAACACAAAATATTCTAAAGCTGCACAAGTTAATTATATATCAATCTGTTACAACTGAGTATGATAGACCAAAACTTCAGAAACACACAGAGTTTTTATGACTGGGTACTGCATCTGGTTTTACAAGAAATAAACAAAGATCTTATGCAGAACTAAAGCAATTAATTCACAGGCTTCAAAACCAATAGAATAAATAAACTCCTGGATGATAACTCATCAATTAAGTTCAACTTATAATTCAATGGCAAACTCTACCGCTTTTGCTGGATATGGTTTTCCTTACCCCAGGAAAATTAGGTAAAAACATTTGTGGATTTAATGGTGGTGTATAATCTGTTACCTCTTATACATGAGCCCATTCAAGCAATACCAGAATCAAAAACCATTGTAGATCACATATTAATGAGATAATCATTTTGTATAGCTAAAAACATTGGTTCCCAATAATTCGGTCATTATGCACAAAAATTTACAGTAATTAAGAATATGGAGAGGAAACTTAACAAGTATTGTGAGAAGGAATATAAAACAGGAACAGTTTTAGAAATGATAATAAATAAGTTCTTAATAGAGTGCAAATGTAGCTTAAGAGTCATTCTTAAAAGTAATGCAGGACTACCTAGTTATGGCTTTGCCAAGACTGAGACAAATCTAAAATTAAATCTGCATACAGAAAAATCTGATGTGATACATTCACATGACTTTCTCTACCCCCGTCCTTATTAGTGGGTATACAAAGTATTTTTACTAAAGCTTATTTTTCTATTTACTACATTTTAATCCAAATAAACCTTTGCAAAAATAGCTACATTCCACACTTCATTATATATAAAAAGAGAAGAGTATAGTCAAATGTTTAAGAACCAGGCGCTATATGCTGGCCTTAAATTCCATGCTGTTTCCAAGCAATCACGAGAAACAACTGAGAATCAATGAGACTTCAAAAGAATGACAAGTATTGAACAACTTAACTTTTAATAACAGATATCTCAGAAACGGCTGATGCCACAGAAAAACTTATTTTAAGTAAATTATGTATTTTAAGGATATCTACATTTTTTCTATGGTACGTTTTCATCTATTGCTTAACACTTACCAGTTATACAAGATTATACAAAATTCCTTCCGAATGAAGATGACTTCATAGGCTATTCCCAGAACATTCAAAATATACATTTTATTTTTCATTTAATATCTTTAATGTATGATATTTTAATCATAGTCGTCAGAGCCATTTTTTAAAAAATCAAAATTTTGGAAAAATGTCCATGTAAAGGATAGTTGGGGTGGGGGAATTTTCTTGAAAATCTTTCTGTTGCTTCTTTGGAAGATACTGAACCTCAATACAAACTGTTATGCATATGCATGCATGCGCGCACACAAACCTTTTTCTAAATATGCTTTTTTATTATTATTTATTCAGGGGGCCTCAAAACATGTATTTCCGGTGAAATCTCGGTATCAAATTTTTGGATGGAATGCAATATCTTCTCTAGCTACCTATACTCTGTACGTGGTAGAAAAAGTGAAAATCATGGGCAACACAAGGCATAAAAAGGTTCTTAGAAAGACAAGTTTCTTAGCAATATACACAAGAAAAGTAACTGTAATAACTTTTAAGACCTATTTCAGCAACTACAGAAATACATACAAAAATTTCCTAACTGCTGCAAAAATATCATAATGATAATATTATTAGCTCTTCTGAAAATATATAAAAATCAACATTGATAGTAGCCAAAAAAGACATGGGACATATGAAAGAAACAAAAAAATATCACCTCGAAAGTGCCAGGCAAAATACATTCTGAACTTAGCGAAGTAATTTATAAGTTATGAATTATTTTGTTAGCACTGCCGATAAATTACAACAAAAGTTAAAGATATAGTCACCTATCAGAACCAGTTAAATTTTCATTTACCATGTTGACTTATACAAGCTGAAGACTATTATAAACAATTTAAAATTCAAGTATGCATGGGAGCTGATGACATACCAGATATTTGGAACACTGTGAAAATATTATTAATCCCTTGTATTATATTATAAATCTCTCAATATAGCATGGGATCTTTCCAATGTGGCTAAAAGAAACCCTCAATATTAAAGAAAGTGGAAAAACTAAAGTTAATAATTATTATAGGGCTATATCATTATGCTATTTCAAAAATTGTTGAAAAACTAATGATTAACCGACTATATTCATTCTTTAAAAAGCATCAAATCCTAAACTCTATAAAGCATGGAATTATAAAGGAGAAATCTACAGAATCAGCAATTCATGTTAAATAATGTTTACATATCATTGGACAAAATAGAATTCACATGTGTTTGTTCCTGGATTTACCTTCTAGGACTTTGATCTAGTTGATCACAAAACTCATACAAAAGCTGGGATGCTTTGGTTATGGGAAATTGAAGATTGGTTTTCTTCTTACTTGAATGATCAAAAACAATTTGTAGAAATAGGTACTAGAAATGAATGCACAATTATGAAGCACACAGTTCCATTGTTGTGCAATGTTCCAATGTAGGCCTTCCTCAAGGTTTAGTGCTGGTCCCTTACTATTTTTACTTTATGGTTTGCCACATCTAAAATGTCAGATAATCCTATTTGCAAATGACACTAATCTTTCCTTTAACACTGACCAAAAGCGAGTAGACACAATACTATAAGTGAAATGAGAATTGGCTGTAGAACTGGTTTCATAAAAGTATGCTAGTAATAGAAAAAAGAAAAAACCTCAAGCTATATTTTTCAGACATCTATGGAATATACATTCACACCCATCTCTTACAGAAGTTTAAAATAAACCCTTACCTATGTAAACAGTATTAAGTTTCAGTGGTGTGGATAGATGACAGTTTGTAATGGAACACTACCCATTTTGAGAAGCCGAGTCAAGTACGCTTTGCTCTTAAAATAATAAGGGAAAGTGGGAGTCAAATGATGCTGAAAAACCTGTATTTTGCACATTTCCACAGTTTTATTAGATATAGAATTATATTCTGAGGTAAAAGGGCTAACATCTTTAAAATGTAGATATGGTTACTAAGAATAATTACATATGAGAAGAGAATTAACTTCTGTTAAGTACTGTTTAAAATTTTAAAGAGAAACAGAGCTGAATAGGTTCTAACCTACCGTAAAACTCGTCTTAAAATACTATTAATGCCCAAACTCATGCAACAATACACTTATACAGATATATGTACAAAAAAGCAAGACAGTATGAGATTAATGGCGTTTGTAGTTGTTCCCAGTATTTAAATTTAAAATGCACAATGTAAATTATCAATCCGAAAAATTTCCACGTGGATAAATTAACATATCTGGATATGGCAATTAAATTAAAATATAAATAATGAAAATATACTTAAAGCTGTAAATTCAACGAGTAATTTAATGCTTAATTTTTAAATTCACACACTTCTTTGCGTAAAGAGTGGCTTGATAACCAATACAATGCAACGAACATACACATGCCGGATTCTATTAAATATTTACCATTTTTGTCACAAACGAGCAACAACCGAGTTTTTAATTCTTCATTCTTCACAATATGTATCAATAGCCAAGCTTTTTCTTACATATTTTCTTTTGAGTTTTCCAATTAATTCGTTCTCGACATGTGTGTGTATAAAGTAGCAAAAATTGACAATTACTGATAGCATGACGCATGTGCTTATAATGGCTACCAACTATCCTGTTTCTTAACATCGACTATAAAAAAGATTGCTATAAAACCACATTGTAGAAAGACATATTGCATAGTCATCCCTTGATATTTTTCACATTAATATAGTATTTTTTTTTTAAATTCACCTTGAATCTGTCAATTAGAGAAACGCTTGTCATTGAGTTAACTTATTCATTTAATTTGCTAATGTTACAGTTCTGATGCTGCAAACAGCAACATAGCGATCTTGCAAAATGTCAACCTGTGAAAGGGAAATAATACGTCTGTAAAAAGTGTGTTTGAATCTTTTTACGAAAAATCAGATTAACGTCCACAATGGGCCTCTTCGGTAAAACTCCCGAAAAGAATCCCAAAGACTTGGTAAGCATAAAAATTCATACTGGTAATTTTACTTAACTGGAAAACATGTACATATAATGGGCGTAACCTAACCACTTTCTATCTATAGGTGAACGAATGGTCTCACAAAATAAGAAAAGAAGGTTACCAACTGGATCGGCAGATTAGAGGTAGGAGAAATTATAGAGCGTTTCTTTTAATGAGATACCTAGTTTAAAATGATTATAAAGTATTAAGGTTTGGGCTCGAATGGTATCGCTGTACCAGTAAGTGATAATCAGTTTGTATATAGGTATTTAAGAAACTGTTTACAACTGTTGTAGCCATTCAAAGAGAGGAAGAGAAAGTGAAGAGATCATTAAAGGAGGCAGCAAAAAAAGGAGACAAGGATGTTTGCATTATATTGGCAAAGGAAGTAATCCGAGCCAGAAAAGCTATAAACAAGATACATACATCAAAAGCACATCTTAATTCCATTCAATTGCAAATGAAGAATCAGCTTGGTAAGTTTCAAAGATACTCAATAGTATCAAAATTCTTGGTAAAAATTTAGAGGGAATTATAACTTAAAATGGTTCTTAATTATTTACATCATGTCCAGAATAGGTATTTTCAAAATGCCTTTAATGACCACAGTTAGAGATATCTTTTATGGCTCAAAGTAATTTCAAGGAAATCAAATAAATTAAAAGTAATACATCTTAAACTTACACTCACTTCCAGGTGCTCTCCTTGCTCTTCAACCTGGCCATATAAACATAAAAGTTCTGATGTGTTACACTCACATGACTTTCTCTATTCTTGTACAAACTATTTTTACAAACGCTTATTCTCCATATGCTTCATGTTAATCGAGATGTCAATCTTATTGGTAATTTTCATGTAGATGCAAGCGGATTCTAGTAGGTTTAAAGCGATAGTCATATATTTTAACGCTGGTTGCTATGTGGCGCATTCCATTCTCTTTGCATGTCCAGCACATAAAAAAAATGAATAATGAATTTGAGAAAAAGTATAACTATTAGAAAATATAAGGGAATAACAAGCAATATCTCGAAAACGGTTCACTCAACAAAAGAAATGTATATGACATAAATTGTGTATTTTAACGCGATCTACATTTTTTGTGTAGTAAAATTTTGTCTATCTCTTATGGTTTACCAGTTATGCAAAAGTCGTTCACAATAAAGAATACTTATGGAGACATTCCCAGAAAATTCGAGATATACATTTCATTTCTCTTGACAATATCTTAAACATATGATATTTTAATCAAAATCGTTAGAGCCATTTTTGAGAAAATGTTAATTTTCTCAAAATGTTCCATGTAAAGGGTAGTCTGGGTTGGGGGGATTTTCTTGAAAACCTTCGTGTCGCATCTCTGGAAGATACTGAACCTAAATACTAAGTTTGGTGTTTATCCGACTGTTCGTTTCTGAGTTATGCTGTTCACACGCACGCACGTACGTACGTTTCCAAAAATGCTGTTTTTGGATTCAGGGAGTCTCAAAACATATATTTCCAGTGAAATCTCGGTATCAAATTTTTGGGTGGAATACAATACTTCCCCTTCTTACTATACGTAGTAGAGAAAGTAAAAATCTGATGTGATGCACTCACATGACTTTCTCTACCCTCTATCTTTTCTACATTTTAATCCAAATAAACTTTTGCGACATTCTGCTCTTAGTGTATCTCCCACAGCATGAAAATGATGTGTTATATGTCCAACAGATGTCACTCTATGTCATACGCTAGCTCAACAGATGTCACTCTGTCATATGCTAGCTCTAACGCAATGCTGGCAACATATGAATAACTAATGCCGCCAAAGCCGGTAAGATACTCAGCCTCAAGGCGTAGTCGAGAGATTGAGGGCCCTCAGCCTCAAAGCGTAGCCGAGGGATGTTCTTTAGAAGGAGAGGAGTGTAGCACTTGTGTTCCTAAGCTTAGGTTTCTGATTCACGAGAGTTTAGGTTAGGTTTAGTTTTTTTATATATATAAGTGTAGGTTTCTGATTTACTTTGAATATATATATATATATATAACCTTGTTTTAATAATTTGTTACCAGTGGTTACATCAAAGCATGCTCACGTGCGTTCCTAAGCTTAGGTTTCTGATTCACGTGAGGTTAGGTTTAGTTTTTTTTTATATAAGCTTATGCTTCTGAATTCACGGTAGGTTAGCCTTAGATTAGGTTTTTTTTTATGTAAGCTTGCGTTAACTATCCACCACTGTTACAGTAAAGGAACTTCTTTATTTAATGGAAATAACATATTAATATAACAAACTTTCACAAAAAGAATACAAAAATTACAATTTTGGTGGATAGTCTTTCTTACTATGAATGCGTTGCATTTTTGTGCGTCAACACTAAACGAAGAAGTACAAGAAATTCTAGTAACAACAACACATCGCATATTTAGCGGATTTCACTTTTTATTTAGGTTGGCAGTTTCCATTTTGCATGTGCTTTAGCAACAGCATGGCTAAGTTTGTTGCGTTCTTAACACGATTTCCCTATAAAAGTAATACACCTAAAAGGGGCAGGCAGGTGGGCACCAGCTATTGAAGAGATCACATCCACTTCTAAACTCACTCCTAAGGTAATTTATTCGCTTTTCTTAGGGTTTTATAAGCATTTTCAACAGGGATACATTAAGAGCAGATTTGCCGGACACCATATGCTGGCCTTAAAATGCCATACCGTATCCATGCAATCGTGAAAAGCAACAATGTTGACAGGACTTTAAGAGAATGACCAGGTAATGAACAATTCAAACCATTAATAATGGATATCTTAGAAATGCCTGATACCACAAAAAAATTATTTGAAATAAATTGTATGTTTCAAAGAGATCTACATTTTTTTTTGTAAAGTATATTTCCATCTATCACTTAACAGTTACCAGTTATACAAGATTATATAAAATTTCTTCCGAATGAAGAGGACTTCACAGGCTATTCCCACAAAATTCAAGATATGCGTTTTATTTGTCATGTAAATATCTTTAACGTATGGTACTTTAATCAAAATCATTACAGCCATTTTTTAGAAAATCAAAACCTTCAAAAAATGTTCCATGTATAGTATAATTTAGGGTGGGTTTTTTTTTTTTTGAAAATCTTTTTGTTGCATCCTTGGAAGATACTAAATTTAAATACCAAGTTTGGTACTTATCCAATGTTTCGTTTTTGAGTTATGCTGTTCACAGGCACACATATAGACCTTTTACTAAAAATGCTTTTTTGGGTTCAGGGACCTCAAAACATGTATTTCTGGTGAAATCTCAATATCAAATTTTGGGGTGGAATGTAATACCTTCTCTACCTACTATGTATGTGGTAGAGAAAAAAAAATATGGTGATGTAAGATATCTTAAACATAACAGAATTATGTAGATGGGATGGGAGGGATTTTCTTGTTGCAGCCTTGGAGGATACTAAATTTAAATACCAAGTTTGGTACATATTCAGCTTTTCATTTATGTGTTATCTGTTCACATACACACATTAAGACCTTTTTCTAAAAAAAAAATGTATTGTTTTTTATTCATTCATGTATTTTTGGTGAAATCTCGATATCAGATTTTTGGGTGGAATGCAATGCCTTCTCTACCTACAATGCATGTGTTAGAGAAAGTAAAAATATTGTGATGCAGGATTAGATATTTTAAACATAAAAGAATCTGAAGAATTGATACATAAATAATATTCATAGCTCTATAAGGTGTATGTATTTTAATTATATTTTATCATGTTATCCCATCCTAGTAGTGTTTTACTGGTTTTAGGAATATTACTAAGTATTTATGCACCGATACATATTATAATTTTGTGCGGCTATTGGTATGACAACACATGTCCATTCCCCTTGAAGTACTTGATGCTAGTATATGGTGTGGCCATGTTGGAAGAAGAATTTGGAAGGGGACCTAATTGGCTGATCATTGGCTTCCCATTCCTGACCCTCTTTGATGGTCCAATGAAGTGCAACACTAATTTCTGCATTGTTGTGGTGCTAATGAAGTGTTACACATCCAAATGAGCAAATTACATTATTTAAAGTAAACAAACATATGTACAATGGAATGCATTTTTAGGTTATCATTAGTGTAACAAAGTAAACTAAGAGGTTTTGAATTTAGCAAATATTCAATAAATGAGGTGTATAATTAAGCAAAAATGGCTGGGGCATAAATTAAAATAGGTGAAAGCATAAATGGAAACATGTACTAATTATACTGATATTGTTCTTTTTACTGTTTCTTAGAGGAATTCTTTTAACGGCCACTTTCACTAACTGATGTTAAATTTTAACATAGTGTTAAAGCAATTTAACATTGAAGTTAACACAAATTCTGTTTCATTGAACAATGTTACTATAACATTGTGTTAAACTCAGCGTTAAGATCCCTGCACCCCTGTTTAAGACATTTTACAAATATTAGGAGTTGGAAATTGATTGCTGCAAACTAAGCTGTTTATATGAATTTACTGTATTTAGTGTTTTTAATGCTATTTCTAACCAAAGAACAGCTGTGTATTATAATAAATTTGAAAATGATACAGACTGTTCAACGTGAGCTTGGTTTCATAGAAAACGTTAACATAAAAATTTCTGCAGTTGATTACTGGAGTTGGGAGAAATGCATGCATTGCAATTAAATTCCTTGCAAATTTTCTCCCAGGCTGCACCCTTATGCTGTAATTTAAGTCTGTCACTATTTTCACATTTGATAATTCCTCAACCAGTTCTATAATAACTAATGCCTTTTCGAAGAGTGAAAAACTCTTTAGTTCATCTGCATTAGATTTTTCAATTGACATCGCGATTCTAAGTTAAAATACTCAGGATATTCACATGACAGTAAAAATTATCTATGAACATAACTATAGTTACCTGCTACTTAAACAGAGTGCTTTGATGCTTAGATAAAAGCGCACTGGAGTGCATTCAGAAACTGTGTAGTTTGGTCATCACCTTCTCAATAATGTTTTTGACATTAACTAGATGTTAGCAAACAACTCTCTGTAAAAGCTTGATGATGTGCAAGGGTTTTAACACAATGTGAGCAAGCAAGATGTTAGAGTATTTTTAATATTAGTTGTTGAAACCGGCCCTAAGTTAATTTCACTTTTTATCACTCCCAGATGATGCTGGAAATATTACATATAATTTTGGTTTTGTTATGAACTTTTGCCTGCGGAGCTTCAACATTATGCTTTTAGGATTATGCTTTTTTGGATTAAGAGGTTCATTATGACAATATAAAATTCCTAAATTATTGATTATTTATCTTTAGCTATGTTCATGTGAGTTAAAAGAGCTAAATTGTGCAATTTCTCATGTGATGTGTAAACATTTGGTTTACACAACACTGCTTCCTTCATCGAGCGAGAGGGGTGGTGGTTATAAGAAGCAATAATTTCCTGTTATTAGATACAGAAATGTTATACAGATATAAATGTTGATTGTTGTCAAGGGGATTATAAATGTCATACATTTTTCATTTCTTATCTGTAATAGCAAGTCTCTTTCAATATAAATTCCTGAGAATGTTGACAGTGAAGTGTGTAAATTATTTAAGATGAGTTGCATTATTAGCACAACTTCACATACTGTATTTTGAATGTACTAATTTCAGGAGAACTCTCTCTCATCTGCAGCACTAGGACAACTGCCATGGGTGCAGGTGTCATGCTTTGTGTCCTTGACTTCATGTAACCTACTGAGGTTGTTCATTGGTAGGTTCATGGAGTCACCAGAGGGCACAGAGAACACAGCACCTACACCACATGACAATCGTCCTAATGCTAAAATTGGGAGAGACTTGTTACAAAACTAGTTCATTTAAAAAACAATAAGTGAAGGTGTGTCAGGTGACTCATCTTTAGGCGAAGTCTCTTGTGTATGCTGTCTCATTTCATCCATTTCTTTTATCACTCAGAAATTCAACATAAATTGATTTTTACGCTGCCATTGGCTATCTGTCTAGACTTTAATGCTGCATGTGTTATCTTGCTCTTCATGCTATAAGCTGTAACATTAGCTGTGTTCATTACTAAAATATCTACTTTCTTTATGTGAAAACTCCTTTTGATTTTTGCCATATTTAAATATGAAAATTTTCTTAACATTATTCTTAAAAACATTTTGAGTTTTTGCTTACACCTGTTTTGTTACACATTTATCACATCCTGGTTAAGTTTGAAGTGTATTGTGGAGATGAGTAATTTTTAATTTATTCCAAGCATGCTGTTTGTTAGTGTTTGAAATTCTTTGTTTAATATTTTTACTATGCAATGTAGATGTATTTCCCCAATGTAGCAGGGGAAGTATTGTATTTCACCCAAAAATTCGATGTCAAGATTTCACCAGAAATATATGTTTTCAGGCCCCCTGAATAAAACAAAAGGATTTTTAGAAAAAGCTCCGTGTATGTATGTGTGTGTGTGCGCGTCTGTCTGTGTGCTCAACATTTAGTTGTTTTCGCGATTGCATGAAGTATGGAATTTTAAGGCTAGCATGTAGCGTCCAGTTCCTAAACATTTGACTATTACTGTTCTCTTTGTATCTGTAACCAAATATGTAATGTAGCTATTTCTTCAAAGGTTTATTTGGATTAAAATGTAGTAGATATGAACATAAGCTTTAGTAAGAATAGTTTGTATACTCAGTATTGAACGATAGAGAGCAGGGAAAGTCATGTGAATGTATCATGTCAGAATTTTTTTTAACCTGTAATGAAATATTTTTAAAAGACTTGCAAAATGCATGTTACTGATAGTAAAATTGAAAAAAGCTTATTTGAGAGAGAAGTGGGAGGGAAAGCTGGAGAGAGAGAATTGATTTTCTTATTCATTTTTGCTATAAACTTATGCGTTTTCTTTTGGTTTTCCTAATGCAGCAACTCTGAGGGTAGCAGGAGCTCTGCAGAAATCAACAGAAGTGATGCAAGCAATGCAGACTTTAGTTAAAATTCCAGAGGTGGCAGCTACAATGAGAGATTTATCTAGAGAGATGATGAGGGTAAGAAGTGTGTGGAAATGGAGTTTAATGCAGTATGCATAGTTATTCAAAATAAGTTGTAATGCTATGTGTAAGCCAAAGTTTTAGCTCTGCTTAAAAGGACAACATTACATGGCGAGAAAACAGTAATCATTACATTCTTTCTTCCTCATGAATACATTATAATTATTTATACATACTAAATTTACAGACGCATAAAATATGTGTGCTGAAATACTCCAGATTTAGTAATTTTCAAGAATGGGAGGTAAGAGACTACAATAGCTGATCTTTAATAATAATCTCTAACACATGAAACTTCTTAATTCTTTTAAGCATCATGTTCATTTTATTGTATGACAAATTGTATATTAATCAGTAATAAGATGGGAACAGTAATAATCATAAATTTAGCAAAGTTATGCTACCCAGTTCATAATGTCAAGGAAAAGTCACATACTCTTAAGGGTTGGGAAGTTGTAAAGAAGTTGTAGACTAGGTGGTCCAGTTCGCAAGTTGATTGGCCACACTCTGACGGTTTACCGTGTCTTCGTGACATAGAGCGATCTTTCAGTGTTACAATTCCTGCTTATGTTGTAGATACCATGTCACATCACTTTCATGCTTACTCAATGCGTGTGTGCTAGCAGCGTTTCTATGGGTTTTTTTTGTTTGTTTGTTTTGTTTCTTTTCTTGCCGCTTACTGCTGAAGGACTCGTTCTTAGTTGCTAGGCCCATAGTGCCATATTTTCTCATCATGGCCTGATGTATACTGTGGTCACAATGAAGCCCTCTCTTGTGCTTCTTGTCTTCATGTTCTTTCCTTACTAGACCGGAGGTTTTAAGGATGTCTTGTTGGGTAAGAAAAAGAAAGAAAAGAAAACCAATTCTGGGATGGGAATTCAATTTCTTCTTGGAATGATACGCTTAGTGTCAGGTGGGGGAGTTAAATTTTGAGTAAGTGTACCACTGTCGACAAGTTTTGCTAGTCATAGGATTTTTAACCCAATGGGGAAAACAAAAACCAACAGTCAATTCTCTAGATGTATAAGTCTGTGCATGTTTTATCTGACAGTCAGTACATTACTATGTTATTTACTAAGTTTTTATTTCCTCTCTTCTTGTATTTCCTTTTTTTCTTGTTTGTTCACATGGGGGTTACATAAAGTATGGAGAGGGGTTTGTGTATTCCATTTGTTTCCACTGTTTGTCCCAGTGTTGCATCCGCTTTAATCTGCTTTGCTTTCCTCGTGTCTAAATGCTGGTATTTGTTCCTCCTTGGCCCAAAACATTCGAACATGTGTTTTAAAATGTTCTCTTCATCTCCATCTTCACTTCATTTCTTATCCACCATTTTTTTCCTCTTTGTTTGGTTCTTTCTTTCTCTCCCTCCCTCTGCCTGTCTGTCTCTCTCTCTTTCTTTTCTGTGGGCTATGGTATACCAGCATCATGTGATTGGCAAAAACTTACTCATGCTGTCTTTTTTTCTTCCTTTAATCTGCACGTTCATTTCTAACCTGAAACTATTTTACACTGTAACACACTTTCCTTGCTTCTATATGTGAATGATCTTGAGGTGATCAATTCCAACATTGGATCTCCTTACTCTTATGTGGCTCTTTGCTGGAATCTGTGGTGGTCTACTGGGATCGCACCATCGGAGTACCCTGTAGTTTTGCACCAAAACTTATATTACTCTTCAGTCTGCTAAGCAATTACTCAGAACCCTGAGGTTGCTTCTGCCTTTGTATAATGAGTTGCTGCCTATTTTTTCCTATAAATATCTCCATATTTTTTTAAAATAAAGCTTACATAATTTCTTACATCCCCATACCATCTTTCTGTGGTTATCCTTTTTTGCTGGCCTCTTTCCTTCACCTCCATGTCGACTACTTTTTCCTCTGCATTGCTTGTCTCTTTTGCTTTTCTGTAACAATCTTAGACATTATTTATTAATTACCTTACTGTCTAATCTACATTTATTCTATTACTAAAGGAAGCAAGATTGGAGAAGACTTTGTGCTGCTCTCTCTTTTCTTTTCTCTTCTCTTCACGATCTCTTATTTCTTTGTTTAAATGCTTAATGTGTTGCTTCATTTCCTTGCCTTCCATTGAGTGGTATTGACGTAGCCACCACTGCAAGTTTGAAGTTTATTCTGCATGTGTAAGCTCAAGGCCTTTACTTTACTGCTTTGTATCTATAGATTCTTGCCCAGTATTCAGTGAATAATTTACCAAGCAAGATTGAGTTTTGTTTGTCTATGTTATTTCTTTTTCTCAAATATCCAAGGACAGAGTGTTACATGTTGTTTTCGTTTGTTTCCAGAATACCATGTAAAGTTGTTGGCCTTATACTCGATGCTTTTGTGAACTTCCGTCAGTTTTCCACGTGTTCCCTTTTCTTTTTGTTGGGCAAAAATGTAAAATTACCTCCCCCTTCCTTTCCTCTCCAGGAACCATTTCACCTCTCATTTTTTTTTAATTAATTAATTTATTTATTTATTTTTATTTATTGTTGTAACCGCTCCTGATCCTCTTGTCATTATTGTGTTTCCACTTGTCGCAGTTGCGTGACCAAAACTGCTCTGGTTTCCAGTTCCTGTTGCACTGTTTCCACACAGTCTCTCAGTTTAGCACTCTTGGCATCATGTTTTAAAGATTTTAAAGACTGTGGCAATTAGCATTATAAAAACTATTTCTAATATTTGCCTCACTATTCCTTGTACTATCAAACTAGCCATTGCTCTTAGGACCACTGTTATTTTGAGTAGCTCTGGACATCTTATCAAAACAAGGCTTAACATTAATGTTATTAGGGCCATCCAAGCATATAATACTATAACATAGGTGATGTGTTCATTGTTTCTTGTAATGTTTTCATTATCAATATCAATATTCATTGCTCCTTGGTAACACTCATTATTTTCTTATAGTCTGGGTACCTTAGCTACAGTTTTCCAGGCTGAGGTTTATGCAATCCTAGCCAGTGTCATGGAAAGCATTAAAAGGAGATATAAGAATAGAAGTGTTCTTATCCTCTCAGACAGTCAAGCTGCTCTTAGAGCACTTGAATCACCATCAATAAAATCAAAGCTCGTCTCAGAATGCTGGGAATCCTTAATGACACTGGCTGAACACAATAAGGTTCAACTTATGTGGGTGCTAGGACACACAGGTATACCAGGCAATGAGAAAGCAATTGAAGCAGCCAAGGTTGGCAGCAAAATCCCATTTTTTGGTCCGGAGCCTGTACTGGGGCTGTCCTACAGACCAGTGAAACAGGCTATTAAGTGCTGGGCTCAAGCAGAACACAAGAACTACTGGAACTCCATTGAGGGTTGCAGACATTCCAAGTTGTTTATTACAGACCTGGATAACAGCCGGGCAAAGTACTTGCGCTGTCTTAGTAGAAGAAGACTTGCATGGGCAACAGGATTCATTACAGGACACTGTGCCCTAAAGTTTAATCTATACAGAATGGGATTGTTTAACAACCCTATCTGTAGTAGATGCCTAGAAGGAGATGAGACTGTTACTCATCTACTATGTGATTGCCCTGCTCTTGCGAATCAAAGAACAAGTATTTTTGGCAATCACTTTCCAAAGATAGATGAACTATCGAAAGCCTCAGTTAGCAGTCTGGTTAAGTTCATATCGTGCAACAGACTACTTAACTGATGAAAGGGGGGATGTGCAATAGATCTTTAAGGTCGCAGTGCTTGGGCATAAAACCCACCCCTTTTCAAACTAGAACTAGAACACTCATTATTCTATTACTATTTCACTTTTTATAGAATAAACAAGTTTGTATATTCCATGGCCATACAGTTTTTACAGTTTTTTTGTACTTATAAATTTTTACCAAAGCTGGCCATGGTTGCTACTAAATAAATAAATTGAACCTCTAAATACAAATATAGGTTAACATAAAACATTCATAAACCCATAATAAATGTAATACAATAATCATGATGGCATCAAAAATATGCAAATATCATAATACATATATAAATGTAACATTAAATTGGACCAATTCTGTATATCTCATATTCTTACCAAAACAGGTAAGTCAAATATAATTAATGTTTAACCTTTCTGCTTCAAATTATTAAGCTGCTCTGCATTCCATTCGGTTTTGGGTGTGATTATTGAATGGCCAGATGTTACATTTTGGTCCCTGTCCTTAGTATAGTTAAACTCCAGTGTTCACTGGTAGAAAATGCCACATGTGAAATTACAGTTATTTTCTCAACTCAGTATATATGTATGTGAAAATGAAGGCGTGCTACTACAGATGAGCCATGTTATTTTGTGTTGCGTGTGAAAGATGCATAAGTATAGACACTCGTTTTCAAGTGACACAATGTTTGGAAACAGCAAAACATTTAAGAAAGTTTTAAATAATGTATGCTAAAAGTAAATATTCCAAACGAAGCAACTTGTTCAACTTTTGGCCCCCAGTTGTCAAGCCTTAAAAGGACCTATGTGAGGCTTTCACCAGTGCTGACATTCTGCTATATAAATTACAACATCCTAAATTGCATGCATTCTTAGAAACATACACAAAACAAGGTATACCACATGAGTCTGCTCTTCGCAAACATTATGTTCCTTTAATTTATGAAAGAACAGTACAAGAAATTCATGTTTCTATTAAAGATAATCTAATCTGGGTTAGTTTGGATGAAACTCCAGATGCATATAAATGATCTGTGTGTTATTGGTAATTATTGGTATGCACTATCAAAATGAAATTTCAAAAGCTTATCTTCTAACACTGGAAGAAATAGTAACAATAAATCATTCCACTGTCATGAAAGTGTTCATCAACGCAATGTTGTTATTGTGGCCAGAGGGAATTAAATATGTAAATATAGTTTTGTTCTTATCAGATGCTGCCCCCTATATGCTTAAGGCAGGTAGGGATTGAAACTTGTATAATAGAATGATTCATGTAACATGCTTGGTGCATGCAGTACACTGTCGGAGCGAAACAGTGCACTAAATTTTCCTACTGTTATTGTTTAATATCAAGCATAAAAATGGTTTTTCTTAAATCTCCGAGTATAATTAATTTATTTAAACATGTAGCACCGGAAATTCCACTTCCTCCTGAATTAATTTATTACAAGATGGGGGACTGGTTACAGGCTGCTATATATTATTGTAACAATTTACACATTATTGAGAAGATATTACAAGAACTAAATGAAAAAGAAGCAAAAGGTGCTATATGCAGGATTGAAATAAAGGAGCAATTAATTTATGTACAGTAAGTCACATTTCACCTGCATTTCTACAGCTATCACAGCACTCAAACGAAATGATGTACCACTGGGGTCACAAATATAAATGTAATAGAAAACTCTTACTAGAGCTTAAATCTGTGCCAGGTGAAACTACAAAGAAAGTAGTATAAAAATTTAGCTGCATACTTCAAAATAATACGGAGTACCACACATTACAACATATATCCAATATCTTGTTGGTAAAATGGAAAGCCTATTGTCCAACACTGAAGAAACATTGTCCCTGAAAGAGATAGCAAAACTTAAATATGCATTTATAATGTCTGTTGTAGCCAAACAAATCAATTCTTAAAAGTAACAGAGAATCATTTTTGTTTTCAAACCTTAAAATGATTGTTGTTATATACTGCAGTAGGAAAAATTAAGTTCACTTCACAGCAGTTTTAGTCCGCAAAATTGGTGAGTTTTGCAATAGCATTTTTATTGCTTTGATGGATCATACAGTATGTTAACTTAGATTTTCAGTGTAAAAAATAATGGATGAAAAGAACCTAATTTCAATCTTTCTCATTATTTTAGTGGAGTTTTGGATAGTATATATTTTCTGGGTTAATAATGCATATACCCCTATTTTAAATTGCATAATTATGTATTTTGTGTTTTTAATGCATAACTATCCTAGCCCTATTTATTTATTACTAAGCAAACCCTTTAATGTTGTTTGGAAATAGTTGTTTTTACTCCTAGTAGTGTGTGTGTATGAATGTCACATTTTTAATTTAACAACATAAATGTTGTGTGTGCTTAAGTACAGCTCAAGTAAATCAGGACTGTGAAGCAGAATGGTTTGTGTTTTTGTTCTTTATATTTGCAAACAAAGAGTTCCAATATCAGTAAGCATTAAAATAATTGTATTCTCTCCTGTCTCTTAAATAGGAGTTCCATCACCCTTACATTTTTGTGTACCTGAGCAATGCTGAGTAGAGTTGCTAATTAATAATATATATGATTCTTAGTAACCTTTACTATGAAAACAAGTTAAACTTTTTAAATGTACTGTCATTATCTGAAAACCTCTAAGTTTTGGAGCTTATACAACGCGTTGTTTTATAGTGAGACCACGAATCATGCATATGCATGCTCTGCATACTGTCTATTACAGTGGGGAGGCTTTCGTTCTGTAACTCCCATGTTGCTTACTCAGGAGTGATAGTAACATGCTCTATAATGAGTAAGTGGTGTCCATCTATGTGAAGACATCCCTGGAATCTTCAAATGAAATTTCCATTCACACGCTAAGTTCTTCTTGCATAATGTTCATAATTTCTGTTTTTACATTATCCTTAAGTTTATCTTAAGGGTAATATAGGTGTGAGGATTGTTCCTATATATCTTTTTTTGGGGGGGAGTGTTTCCCCGCAAAAGTTGCACCAATTTTGTCAATTTTTTCCTCCATTAGAACATTTTGTTTCTGCATTTAGTAATCTTGTTTCCCAAACTTATTAATCAGACCTCTAACAGTGTCTCTACTTGGAACTGGAATACCAGGAAATTTCTTCTGAAATTGTCTATGCACCTGTCTACATCATTTGGTTTTTACGTATGCATCATACATAAAAATTCATTGCTCAAGTGTGAATTTGTTGGCAGGCATCACAGTGGACTAATAACAAAACATTAACAGTCTTAAGCAAATCACACACAACACAGATGTCTTGAATAAAGTTTCACCTTTGAGATGCAAAATGCACAACTCTCTTTACAGCAGTAACTGAAACAGAGCTAATAAAGATAACCTTGAATGCATCATGTGCCGCCAGTAGCGCATCAGAAAAGTACCAAGGTCACCACAGTACAGCGTGCTATGCATTTAGCCGGTCTGTGGCCTCACCTTAAAATGCACTGTAGAATTACATCAAGTTAATCTTAGGGCGCCAGGGTAGCTCAGTGGTTTTGTTTGTGGCTCTCGTACGGAGGGACCCTTGGTTCGATTCCTGGATCTGGGATAGTGATTTTAAGTCAGTCCTATCCAAATCTTCACCTCTGACTAGCTCATGTGAAGTATCCCCATAATCAACGCGGTTCAAAGTCCATGGTAAAGCCAATAGATCCTCTCTTTCCATTGCCATTTACCGTTATCATCCTTTCATCAGAGTTAATGGTCTCTGCCCCCATGGGTGCCTCTAGTTAATAAATGATGTCCATATATCACTTGGTGGAACAAGGTTTCCCTGTAGGTCATCTACCATGTGGGGAGTGTTGTAAACCAACTAAACAGTTTTAATCTTTGAAGGTACACAGATGTGGGACAAATATGGGGTTCTGTCACCTCACAATAATATGCATTGTATGACCTTTCACAGGCAGGAATCATTGAGGAGATGTTGGAAGAAACTATGGATACCCTTGAAGATACAGAAGAAATGGAAGAGGAGGCCCAGGAAGAAGTGGATAAGGTAAGCTGCAAGCACTTTTTGTTCCAAGCTAAAAATAAGTTTTATTTCCAGGTTTTAAGGTTATACTAGATGATGCATAAACCTACAGATGTGAAGTTTACCAACTCTTCATTTCTTTAGGACCAGGAACAATTTTGGTGGAGATGATATGAAAGACTTCTTTGCAGCTCTGAAAATGGGGTAACTTGTAGTTGCTGTCCATTACCTACAAAGATTGTGAAAAGGTTTTGAAAAAAAAAGTGTTACATTCATATGATTTTCTCTACTAGCTATTGTTTATTTTTATATAGCTTCTACAGACTATTCTTACAAAAGCTTATGTTTCCATCTACTTCATCTAATCGAGATAAGCATTTGCAGAAATAGTTTTATGATAAATCTCATTGTATGAACAAAGGTGGATACAGGAAACCAAAGAAACTGTAAAATGTTAAAAAGCAGGTCACTAAATGCTGGCCTTGAAATTCCATACTCTTTCCATGGCATCGCTAGAAACAACTGAATGGTTAAGCACTTCAAAAAATGACAAGTGTTGAAAAATTTAAATAAATAACAATGATTATCTCAGAAATAGTTGATGCCACAAACAATTTATTTGAAACAACTAATTTGTTTTAAAGAAATCTTTATTTTATGCATAGTAAGCTTTTGTCTGTGTCCTATCATTTACCAGTTATACAAAACCCTTTTTGAAAGAAGAGGACTTCATAGGCCGTTCTTAGAAAATTGAAGATAAGCATTTTATCTGCCACATAATATGTGCATAGATATTCCTTTGTCCATATGTTTATTACATAACAGGTTTTCCCATTTTATGTACATGTTTTGTCTTAAAACAAAAATTCATTTCTTTTTGTAATGAAATAAGTGTGCTCCATAAAAACTTTTTTCTTTTACATTTCTTTTATTGTCCATAATTTTCAAAAGTGACCACCAGCTAAGCCTAAGATATTCAAGTTTCTTATAACAAGATGCAATAATATAATTTAAATTAGGATTAAACCTTACATTTTACAAACTTAAGAAAAGTTAATGCAATGTTTCATGATCACTCTCTGCCTCTTTCACACAGTTTACCATTGATTAACCTAATAGTTGGTTAAACTATGAAGTACGTATAAGATTGTAAGTTGCCATTGAGATGTCCTTGTGGTTTACCAGGAAAATGCGAGTCATTTGGAGAACTTAATGTTGTGCCGACTTGCCAAGGTAGCTCAGTGGGTCAGAGCAACCAGACGGAAAACCAAAGATCTGTGGTTCAAATCCCAGCTATGGCATTGAATTTTTCAGTCTGATCTTTTAAATAAGAACCTATATGCATAATTGTAATAATACTAACAGCCTGATATTCTTGTTGTGACTTTGTCCGCACTTTCTCTAGTGACTCTTTAGTTCTATTGTATGAGTAGTGTAGTGTCTATAGATATATAAGAGAACTGTGTCGTCCTCTGTGGTGTAGTGGTTACCATGCTAGCCTCTAGTTCCCGAGGTTGCGGGTTCAAACCTGGGGGAGGGCGATGGATTTTTTCGGGCGTAAAAACCCATAGCATGACTTTCTTTGGAAGGGAAGTAAAGTCGGTGGTCCCGTGTCATAGATTTATGGCACGTAAAAGATCCAGAAGCTGATAAAGAGGCCTGTGAGCAAAAATTACCGGTCTTTCATGCTCAAAATAGAATGGGACGCTAAAGACCACAGCAGTTAAAGAGCGTCCATAAATAAAACTCAATTTCAATTTTTTTAACAGAACTGAAACAATTTTAATGTGCAAAGAAGAATGGTTCAGCTTGTCTATCTGGAAGGAACCACTTAAGAGAAAAGTTCCTCTCATCTTACGGAACACACAAAAAACAGATATGTCAGAAAGAGAAAGCTTCTATAATATAGCATGAAGCTCTCATGTGCAATGGGCCTTTTTACAGGACACTATGCCCTCAGAGAGAACTTGCACAGGATAGAGCAAAAGTGAATTCTATGTTAATAGGCCAATGAGACAGCTGTCCATCTATCGTGCAAGTGCTCTCCAAAGAGTCCTCATTTTTGGGAGTAAATTTCCAAAATTGTAGTAGCTTTCAACCATCATTGCCTTAATCGTTCATTATGAACATCAGATTTCTGAATCAATGGTAATAAACTGGGATGTGCAATAGATCTGCAAAGGTCACAGTGCAGGGCAGTGTTTTGCCGTATAAAACTAAACTATGAAACTAATGTAGGATGAAAGCAGGCATCTATTTTGGCATCAGGTGACTGAGTATATATAAAACTGTCACAAGTTGAAAGCTCACCACTCATTCATTCTCATTGCTTGTATGTGTTGAACTATGGTAAAACCTGTATTAAGTGACCATTGCCATTGAAAATTGGTTTTTTAGAGGGGTGGTTGCTTAATAGGGGGATTTTTTTACACATCTACTATATTCAACTAATTAGGCATGTAATGTAACATATGTTATACTACTACAAAATATGAAACAAAACTGGGAACCCTTGGTATGGGGTGCAAGTGGTCAGATCCCTTAAACAATAGCATTCTTCTTCCTCACTTTTTCTGGAGCCTATGTTACAATAATTACAGTTAACAACGTTACCAGACATTGTGAAGTCTGGTTTTAGGAAAAGGACTCTTTCAATTCTTAGAAAAATGCATTCTTAGAGATAGAGAGGGGGTAAATAAATAGATTCACTTTCTTTCTCGCACACAAGATGCTTCCAGAGCAGAGTCTCTTGTCAAAATCAACCCCTGCCCCAGTAAATCTATGTTTAGCTATGTATGTGGTGGATTCATACCAGGTACCTATCCAGCCTTAATTCTGTAGACATGGAGAGAAAATGGCCGCTTGAGATTTGTGTTTACAAACTGTACACCTGCTCAGGCGACAATAGTTTCGAAGACAATTTGTAGAAGTAGAAAGGGTTAGAGAAAGAAAAGGGTCCCATACATAAAACACCTTTAAACATCCTGAAATTTTCAATTAAGTAAAAAAATTGGCCTTTAAAAAGGGGTATAAATGAAGAAAATGGCTCACCAAAAGCTAGTTGCTGGTCAGAGAGAGAGGGGTGGTCTGTAATTAGAAGTAAAAAAAATACATTGATTTTATGGGTTTTTAAATCAGTTCCTGCAAAAATTGGTCCTTAAAGGGGTGGTGGTCTCTTAATAGGGGTGGTTATTAAGAGAGTTTTGACTGTATGCGGAAAAGGGATGGCACGTGGTTGAACTCTTAAACCAGATGTAGTGCTTTCAAGAAATAATTAGGAGTTCTGTATATGGGTGAAACAGGATTTTCAAGAGTTACAGTACAGTGCTTTTGAGAATTATTAATTAAAATACAATTGTTATTAAAAATGCTGTCAGTATATTTAATTATTTATTTATTTGTCTGCGTACCATGTGGGAAAGAGTCACCCAGCTAAAAGAAGAAACAAAGAAACTAGATGTCTATTTCATGCTCTACAGATCCTGCCTTACCTTACCCTTATCGTACACCCAAAAAATTCCATTCCCAATTAGATCTGGCATCAAGTTATGCCACATCTCTCTTCTGGTCTCTTACTTACATGTCACTTTCAGGACTTGCCTACTCTCCTCATATAGACAATGGCTTCTTGCATAAATGCTGCAAGAACTCACTGGTAAACAGAACTGAATAAAATCTGGTGCACTATCAATCACCTTTCTTTTATAACTGAGCTCACATTCTCAAAGTTTCCACCATATCAGGGGATGGGAGTTCCAGAAACTTCTACTCACATCCCAATAAGAGTTATGGAACAGTTCTGTAGGCTGAGAGCGCTTCCCTTCCCTCAACCATATGCCAGCTGTGCAGAAAACACACCCTGCCCTCAAGACAGAGCTAGTAGGCAAAGGACTCCATCAAAAAGCTCCCTCTTCAGAGCTTTGTCCCAAACAGCTCCATGATATGGGGTGAGGCAGTCAGGTGCATCACCATCGGCTTCCTTTAGGATTGATTCTGAATGTAGTATATCACATCTTTTATCCTGGTGATAACCTTATATGGTCATCCAAGGAGCACTGTTAGGCTCATGAGACAATAAAGCCACACAAGATCACTTTCTTATAATCTTGCACCCTTCACCAGATAGTCATAGTGTGCCTTCATCTGGTCATTTGCCAGTTTCAGCTATTCCCTGGCAAGATGGTGGATGTCTTCAGCTAGCGACTATACATAATCTGTTGCTGGCTGATCTGCATTTAGAAGCATGCTGAACAATAGGTCACAGGTAGCCATACATTCTGTCTAAATACCATGTTGGCAAGTGACATGCCAATTGATTCTTTCTAATGCTTGGTGCCAGGAGGAACAAACTTTGTATTAAATTTGGCATCTTTCAAGAATCAGCACAAAGATTTTCATGAAATTCCCACCCCAAACTATTCTTTATGTGGGAAAAATGTTCATTTCCTCAAAAATAGCTCTTAATGATTTTGATTACAATATCAAATGCTTGAGACATTGATATGAAAAATAACACTTACATCTTAAATTATATTAAACCTCATGTGAAGTTTTCTCCATTCTGATTGAATTTTCTTTAACTGGAGAATGATAAAGAGATGGACAAGAAGTTGCTAGAAGAAAGCTTTAGAGCTCATTAAAATATAAAATTGATGTCAACTACATTTTGAAGAATTCATTGTTATTTGTTGGAATTCTCCAATATTTTGTCATACAATTTTTAAATTGCCAACGGATCATTATTATGTTTTTTGTAAGGTAATGCAAAGAGTATGTAATATCAAAGCTAGCATATAATGATCTGCTTTTTAAACATATGACTGTCGCCCTAGTCTCTTCTATGCTGTTATTTAGCTATAACCAGATGTGTTTTGTAACTGTTTCATTGTGTTAATTTTTGTTTAACAGGAAGCAGACAGGAAAAGCAAGCTTTTTAATGAATAATTTGTGGAGTAGCTACAATGAAAATAAGCTATATTATTTAGAGAAAGTCATGTGGTTGTAGTACATCAAACCTTTTAAAATTGGAGCAATAACTAATGATGCCATTAAAATTACAATATGTTGTTATTTTCTACTGTGCTGCATTTGACACCAAACAAAGTCTCTCAACAAAGTCTTACTCTCCAGCACTTTGCTGTCCTGCATCTTCACTTTGTAATGCAATGCAATGTCCAGATGGTGTTCTCCATTTCCTCTTCTGTATTGTTGCATAAAATACATTTATTTGTGAAGATGTTGATCCTATTCAGATGTTTTGCTCGGCAGTCATGTTCTGTTAAATTATAGGTATAATATGAATAGACTTTATTTTGCAAGATTCTATTTTAAATAATTAACAAGCTGTTGTTTAATGTAACATATTCCAATTTGACTGGGGTCCTCCTGTAGTTGCAAGTTCATTATACTCTGGCTAAAGAGTGAAGTGAGGTTAAAGGGAATTAAAGGATCTAAAAGTTTAAGAAACATTCTTGTTTATTAGTTTTACTGAAGTTGAGTCATGACTTTAGCCATAGTACTGCAGTTTAAAAGGCTTCATATGATAATAAGTTTGTAATGTTTGGAGTAGAATGTTGAAAAGTACTTTTATTGACCTTTTAATTTTATTTCATTGAAGTCAATAGGTATAGTTCCATTTGAAAAATTCAGATTTGTGCTAAAAAGGCACTTTCTATTCATTGAAATATTTATGTAGGAACCCTTGTGGCAACTTTCTTTCTATGAAAAGTGTTCTCACTTCAGAAATATTTATTATGGTAGTTTTATGCGATTCATCCTTATTATACAATGTTACCATTATAAACAGGTTGCTACTCTATTCATTATGGTGCATAATTGACTCATTATGATATGCATGTGAATAATAGCAATGACATACCAATATTCCAAGTTGCTGTGGTTTATAGAGAGAAGGTGAAACCATTTTATGATATTCTTTTCTCTGAGCAAAAACCTCTGTACATTATTAAATATAGAATAATTAAGATCTGAATTCATAATTATCATGGTGTGCTGATAATAGGTTACATCGCAGTCCATAACATCTGCTCTCTTCTCTCTCAGAAAGGGAATGCATGCAAGTGACTGTCTTGCTTATTGGTTCAACACATCAGGTTGTAACAAATGAACTGCAGGGAGAGAAGCTAACGTCTCATAACATATAAAGATACTCTCACTTATGTTCAGCTATGGATGCTGAATTATTTCATGATTTATTTCCTACAATGCATAACGCTAAGATAGCATAACATTTGTATCCAACTCATTGGTAATCTTAATATGGCATTTATGAAAATTGTCTCGTAAATGGCAGTGATGTATCATTCATGCCATAATCATCAATATTATCCACTTGTTGCATAAATTATTATTTTATTAAACAAAGAAGTATGAAGACAAACTACAATAAGGTATTAACTGGTTTCTGCAGGTGCTTTGGGAGCTTACTGCAGGACAGTTAGGCCAAGCACCAGCTGCTGTAACAGACTCCCTGCCACCTGCTGCTGTGGAAGAGGCTGCAGCACCTGCAGTCCCCTTAGAAGATGAAGCTGAGCTTGAAGACATGCAGTCTAGATTGCAAGCACTCCGCAGTTAGTCTTTGGACCAGCAAAATGCTTTCAAGAATGGCTTATAATACAGATAACAGAATTTATTCTTTGCAGCCTTTGATGTTCCTTTCATTATAAAATTATTGGTTAACCAGAAAAAGCAGACTCTATATTGTTGAATGAGCCTAATGATTCAAACTTAACAGAAACATGCTGATAACCACATTGCAGTTTGGTTAATGTGAAGTTTTCAAATAAATGTTGTATATTGTTAGAATTTGCAAGAAAAATAAATTATTTATGTTTTATTACCTATTTTAATAAAATGAACAAATCTTTATTGCCTAGAGAATGTAAATGATTCAAGAAAAAATAACTAACTTTCATTGCTGAAAAACCAGTATTTTTCCTCATCCAGATTGCTAAATGTCATTTGTCCTTTTCCTTGCAAATATGTTGTGAATACTGTTTAATGCATTTCTACTCTCCCCTTTTACTAGGTTTTGCAATAAGTAAAAAAAGGTGACCACAGTCTTAAAAGGCTTTACGTATTTTGTTGTCTGATACATTTAGATTTTGCTACATGAAAAATAAGTTTCATTGCATAGGTAGTAGTCATTACCTACTACTGCTCTCTTGAAGGAGAGCCAAATTAAAGCTATGTAATCCTGCAGAAGTGTTACAAGTTGTCTTAATATACTGGAGTGCATTACTGTGGATCTGATTTTACCATACCCTTTGCAACAAAGAATAACATTTCAAGAACATTTTGCATTAGCTTTTTAATAGGTCTGTCCCAAGCCATATGCTTAAATTTACATCCTATGTATATGAAGACTGTGTATTAAGCATAATGTTTCAAATCCACTCATACCGCTATGTAGTTTGGATTTACCTAACATTTATTACAGTGAATAAATGCAAAATTAACAAATTAAATAAAGTTTATATCAAAGATGGCATTTTTAAATATGCATGAAAATATAAAGAATTAAAGTATTTCTATACTTGATTCTTACTGTTATTTTCCTATATTATAATACAAAAGTTTAACTGTGGTGATACTTATTTCATTCCCTTCTAGTTCTCTGTGCAAGTGCTATACTACATTCTTCTTTTTAATGAATCAGGACAGTGTTATCCAGGAGAGACATGGACAGACGATGTTCAATCTAAACTCTGTGCTGTGGTACTACCTTCAAAAACACTTTTTATTTATCACTAGGTACTCAGCATAGCACCAAAGTTGCACTTGAGTCACTTTTGGCACATATTCAGAACACAACACAACTGAACTTCTGAATCACAACTCTCAACTAGACTGCACTGTCCACTTTTCACTTCCTCTCTTCTTCTAACTGAACTGAACTGCTCTGCTCTGCTCTGCTCTGCTCTGTCCAGACAAGAGCAGCCCCTTATACAAGCCTCCCATACAAAGTGGAAGGCTCTAGAAAGAGAGGCTACTAGAACATGCTGAAAGGAATGTTATCAAACAGGTAAGATGCACACAATGGCTATTGTTCCCGATGGCTCATCAAAGGCCTCATCCAGGTGCTGGGCCAAGAGGCACGTACTGGCGTCCTGCAGGTAGTCTTGCACATGCAGTCACAGTATGCTCACCAGCTAACAGTTCACCTTTATGCTGATACTGACTAAGCTAGACAAGCTTCTGACCTTTTGTTGTTTTTTTTAAAGAGAAATAAATTGTCAGTGGATATCAAGAAAGGATGGCATAGACCAGTCATCGTCTCTTCTCTAGTTTGCCCTGTGACGAATCACTCAGGGCAGGTTAGCCTGTGAACAAGAGAAACAGCAGAGCTGTACAGCGGCAGGACTCAATGTCAGTGGCACATTTTCTATTACAGATCTTGTTTTATGAATCACAAACTATTTGTGATAGCTACAGTATATAAAGACAAAGGAGGGTGTTCAATAATATTAATCTGAATAAAATGACTAAAAAAAATGGACTTTATTGCACAGGGAACAAAATACTACTACATATCGCGTAAATAAATTACACATGCAGAACATTAAAAACTGTTTACAAAATAACATTCTGTATTAAATGTCTTAGAAATTATGATGAAATCCTCATGAGGTTATTTAAACAAATCTTTCTTTTGTCCTTGTGAAAATGGCATTCTTGTGTTACAATGCATACGTCGTTGATTTAACAGAGCATAAATTTACTGCGAACCTGTACTACTACTTCAGAATCTTTTACTTATTTTGTCCTTCAATAGTTTTTTAATATTGGGCACCATGTTCTGACACACACAAATGAAGAATATACTTTAAGTTATGGTCTGATGGTTTCTATGACAGGGTTTACAAGTCTTCATCAGTGAAAAAGCTGCTCACATAAATATGTAGATGCGAACATGCTGAGATACCAGGCAGCAAAATGATGAAGTCATGGAAACCGTGATGAAGGGAAATTGCTGTAGAAGTCGCTCAGATTCTTTCTATTTTGGAATTTGTCTCTGAGTTCTGTGTCATTCTGCAAATCTATCAGTTCTAGTTGCAGTATGGTTGGAATAGTATCAATTGCAACAGAGAAAGGTGTAGCAAATAATTGAATATCAGGTTCCAGGTCTATAATTTCTTTAAATCTGGAGTCGAATTCTTCAATCACTTGTCGTACTGTGCGGCATACTGGTGAAAGCCTGAAGGAATACACTACTAAGTTTTGGAAAATATACTGTGTCCATGTTGGTTAACTGGTGTTCCCATAATGCCAACTTCACTTTAAATGCTTTCACCTTGTTGAAGAGATCACTTATTATCTAATTTTTCCCCTGCAGCGAAACATTTCAGTGTATTCATGGAGCTGTTAAGTTTGCCAAAAAAGCCAAATCACATATTCAATTTACGTCATTGAGCTCTGGTACAGGTTTATCAAGAAATAGTTATGATATCTTTCCTCAATTCAGAGAACCTATCTAGTACTTTTCCTTGGCTCAACCAATGCACCTCAGAATGGTATGGGAGATCATTGTATTCACTTTCACATTCCTCAAGAAATTGTTTAAACTGATGATGATTAAAACCTTTTGATTGTATGCTGTTCGTTGTTTTCACTACTATAGACATAGCATTGTTGAGATGGATACTTTTAGCACACAAGTTTTGTTTGTGTTGAATTATACAATATAGAATGATATCATGTTTAAGTTCAGACTTTTTGTCCTTAATTCGCCCAACAATTTACTCATAGTCCCTATCATGGAAGGTGCTCCATCCATTGCCAAATATATAAGATTGTGCCACTGGAATTCAGCTTCTCCTTCTATAGCTCGCTGCAGAGCAATAAACATGTCCAAACCTGTAGTTCTATCATGCATTGGAACGAAATCTAGTAAGTCTCCCATACCTGGAGGTTAGTATCAACACCCCTTACAAAAATTGAGCGGTGCTCTCATCTAAGGCCAACAAAAATGCTATGAAGTTCGACACGTTTATGAGCTGCTCACAAACATCGCAGCCATATCCTGAATGCAGCACATTACTGTACTTCTATATAAACTGATTGCCTCACATTCATGCACTTGATTTAGAAAAAGTTCTGCAGCTGTCATAATTATACATATTTGATAAACTGTCCATCACCATATGGTCACAATTCTTTTACAATTCGTAACAAAGTTTGAAGCTCAAGCGCATTGTCAATTCACTGACAGAATGCTCTTCTATTTCATGCGGATTATATTTTAATTCTTCTACAAGTGTTGCTTGGTCCTCTCCTTTATATCTTCATAGTCACCAGCATGGCATGTTGCATAATGGTGTTGTAAATTATACTTCTTTACTTTGAGGCAGTATTTTTAACACTTAAATGATTTCAATCAAATTATATAATATAAAATATAATAACAGCCCACGTTAAAGCAATATGTGTTTAATATATAAAGTGCATGTAATAGTCATTGTATTAATGTAATGTAATATTTATTGAGTGCCAAAATAATTACAATCATGTTGGGAGTGAATGCTTCTGGCCCTGGCCATTTTATAGTCATCTCCCCTCCTTTAGTTGTAATAATGATGTATTAATCTATTGAGCATTATGTTATTACATATTAAATGCCTTCTTGGATTACTATTACATGTTAATACAATTAGTAATTTTTATATTTATTTGTATTTACATTATTTTCTTCTTTTAACCATCCATATCCTATTCCTATTCATTCCATACCATGAACTTTCTTTTCTCCTAATCTCTATTTCTTTGCATTCAAATATAATATATATCTTCTCTTCCCCCACCCTTTTGATCTACATTAGATATATGTTCATGTTTTTTTTTTTTTGTTTATCTTCCTTATTTTACTCACATTATTTTCTCTAAGAATTTTAGTTACGTTCTCTGCTTATTTCTTCCCCCTATTCTTACGTTAAGGTCCCCATTATATCATTGTATTAATGTTGATATTATTGTATACATGTTTAATAATGTTATGTGAATGTATTATGTAATTTAATAATGTAGGAGTTGTGAGAATAATAGGTCAAAAGTTGCTAACAATGAGGTAACCTTGAGGCAATAATGAATAAGAAAGTTTAATAATGCTACTTGTAATTCTTGGAGCAACAATAATGTAATTTTTGAGACAGTTTATAAAATAGCCAATCAACAAGCAGAAAAAAGCTTAAGTTAAATAAAAGTATACTATTGGAGTAGGAATAGCCAATCAGAAACTGAAATAGGACAAATTGTAAAAATTCAGAAGTCAGTTGCTTGTAGACAGCGTTCCTAACCAGACGAGAGACGCGTCCTCGGGAAGTTTAATACGTATTCAGTGTGAGAAAAAAAATAGTTTACGCATTAAAAAGTGCAAGTAATTAATAAATAATCTCACAGCTCTCTATATCAGTGAAGCGTTACTTAAATCGTGTCAAGGATTAATAAATGGAGTGAAGTACAAAATTATAATCTGTGTAAGCCTACATTCTTCAGTCGCACCACACCTTGTTAAAAAATTCATGTCTCTACAAATTAATACTGACGCAGCCATAGCAAACATAAATATATAATATTTAAATAAACAGTCAAATTACAAAGTTAATATTTTTAAACTTGGGGCGAAGGCTACCGGAAACTTTTTACCATACGTGTGGTTGCAACTACTTCAAGTTTGGCTCCCTAACAATCGAACTACAATACAACACCTACTTCAAATTGGCTTTCCATATGTGAAGCATTAACCTACTTCAACTTGTGAAGCACTTTACCACAAACTAAACACTTTAGCATGCTACCATAATCGGTACATAAAAATAGTTCTTCCCACACTTGCAAAAATGTTGCGTTGATGGCCTTGCGTTAATGTCTATAGCTGCTTCTGATAGTGTTCCTCTAGAATAAGTTTAGATTTGAATGCATGAGCCACCTCGGAACGAATCACAACTGCAACTGCATCATCGCCACTACAGTACCTACTGATACTGAATTACTCTCTGCCCTGTCCATGTTGCCCGCACAGTCAATGCGTGGTCATTCCACTTTGTAATGATAGTCACTGGCATAGACTAAGCAATAGAATGCATTCTGAGAGACTAAATTCAACTTGGTTATCAATCCTAGGCTGAAATAAGCTGATAGACAAAGCTAAGTAACAATGCTTTGTGAGGAAATTATTTATCAAGAGAATGAAAGCTAAGCAACAGAATGCATTCTGGGGGTTGTCTTCAGTTGAAATTTAAAAATTCATTAGTTTTTTGTTTGTTTGTTTGCATGTTCGCTTCAGTATAAAAATCTTTTCTAGATGTCTAATTTTAGTGGTGTTTGTACTGGTCTTAACATATGTGCACTATTTTCTATTTTATGGTTTCTGTTCCAGAGGTAGGCGGCGCCGTGGCCGAGTGGTTAGACCGCTTGCCTTCCACCGAGGCGGCCCGGGTTCAATCCCAGGGACCTGCATGTAGGATTTGTGGTGGACGAAGCGGCGTCTGGGCGGGTTTTCTCCGGGTTCTCCGGTTTCCCCCGCCATTCATTCCACCAACTGCTCCATCATCACCTTTCCTTTCATCCATTTCACCAACATTTCGTTTCATCTACTTCCTTCATTCCATACCAGGCATCGGGCTGATCCCCCATCCTGGCTGTTCTGTCTGATCCATGAGTGTCTGCTCCTCGACGGGCCTCTGACCCCAGGCACCCGCCTGTAAGTCCTGGGGGGTGTAAGTCCTACATAAGAGGAGGGTAAACAGATGATGAATGAATGAATGTTCCAGAGGTGTGAAGCTACTGATACAGATTTGTCTATTTGGTTGTTTTTTGTGTCTCAGGTGTTCCTTCAGTCTGGTTCCTGTGTTTCTTTTGGTCTTTCCTTTGTATATTTCTTCATAGTCTTCACAATTGTTTCTGTAAATTCTTGATTTCTTGAATGGAGGTCTCTTTTCTAGCTTATTGGTTTTTATGAGGCTTCTGATGTGTTTGTTTTGTGGGACTAAGATGAAAATATTCTCAGTTTTTTCTACTGTGTGGGTGGTGGTGGTTGCTGTGGTTGGATTATAATGTTTGAGATTGATAGAAGTAGAAGGCAGTGCTTTAATGTAGCTGTCTCCTTGATGAAGTATGGTATTGTGGTTCAATTGGCAGGAATAATGCTTGTGTATACTGAAATGCTGTTGATAATTATAACAATTCACAGTGCTTTTGCAAAAAGAAAGGGGGGAAAAATAAATTCTAACCTTAATATACTGGACTGTATTGCACATTTTATACCTAACCAAAAAAAATTAACAGTCTTAAAATATGTATTCTCTTATGTTTAACTGTCTTATACCCTTTTACTGGTTAGCTGAGCAGGAGAATGTATTCTGAGGGAATAAATGTCACTTATTAACAAAGCATAGGTTGAGATAACATCGGATAGACAATTTTTCACACATTTTTATTTTCTCCATACTTTTTGAAGCACAGATCAAGAATAGCCTGGCATAAGCTAAATGCAATTGAAGGAAATTAATTTCACTTAATCAAGCAGAGCTTATGATAGGCAAAGCTTTGGAAGTTTTGTTTTTAATTGAAAATATGAGTGTATATCAGGCATAAGCTAAGATAGGTAAGCTTTGAGAAAAGTTCATTAACAATAGCCTTTACATTTGAGGCATGTTGTTATAGAGTAAGACAGCAAACATCTGCATTGTGAGAGACTGAAATATCCAGCTATACAGGTTGAGGTACATAAAACTACCTATTATTATAATATAAAACAACTACAGTTAATTGTTCTATATTACAAAGTACAGAGCCATGGACCACATGTATGCATTTTTTTCATTATAAAACTCCTGTGTTACTTACTCATTAGTAATAGTCTTGTCTTGTTCGATATGGATTTCTGTCATTGCTCCAGATGCACTTCAGTCTTGGGCTTATTGTGCTACCTGTATCATTTTAAAACAATTCATTATGCCTGCACCATTTACCAAGGAATAGTCTCATAACACATACGGTTTCAAATACTTAAGATTCTAAAAACATTTTCCCAAAAGCAATATATCTCTTGTGAACCAAGGCCTCACAGGAGCATATAATGTGCTGGGCTGTTTCAGCTTCTTTCTTGCACAAACTGCAATCTAAAGTTACCCTGAAACACTCCCATTGTGTTAAGATGCTTTTTCACAGGAACATGTCCTGTGAGAAATGCAATAATTGTTCTCAACTGAAGTCTGTTACATTTAAGTAAGCTTTCAGTTCTTTTCTTACATGGCTTTCTAATAAGTAGTTTACCATGTTTGTGTTCTGGAGTTTTAAGCCAGGTTTTATGATGTTCTACTTTGGACCAGTTCTTAATAGCCTCTCTTACTAAACATTGAGATGTTCCTACAGACGGCTCTGGGTCAATAAACTGTGAAGCTGCTCCTTATCTTGCAAGTTCATAGTTTTTTCATTTCCCATGCCACTATGACTCGGCACCCAGATGAGTAGAACTTCATTCTGTTCTGCCAAGCTTGTGAGCCTGTGTAGGGAGTTTAAAACCAGTCCTGATGTTACCTTATGACTACTTAGAACCTTAAGTATAGTCTGGATATCTGAGAAGATAAGGGTCTGTTTACCAGTGTAAGCCCTCCTTATGTTTTCATGTATGTATTCAATAATAGCATAAATTTCTGTTTCAAAAACAGTAAGTAGCATATTCACCTGAGGGAAAAAACTTGCACCTTCGTCTTATGGTACATACTCCAGATCCTGTTCTTGAGCCATTCTGTTAAGCCACCTGTAAACCACATCAAAGTTTTCTCAGAAGTTTCCAGAGTTTTATTTGTCCAACAATCAGGATCAATAATGACCCTGAAGTTCTTTATAAAGTGTTTAATTGGAATTATATAGTCTGATGGCATTTCTAAAGTTGCATTTCCTAATTCTTGGAAACTCTTGAGTCAGAATAGAACCAGCTGAAAAATTCTATGTCATGGTTCTCCTGCTTTCCATGCAGTTGTCCTAACCATTGAGCTACTGTGACAACATGCCAGTAGGACAATTCACCAATTGACTAGTTTTTTCCCAAGTTGCTGTAAAGAATGCTATCTCTAATGTGAGATGCCTTGGTTGGTTCATATGTGACTTTTCTATTTATAGTCCTAAACACAAAACAAATTTGGCTTAATTTGGATGCCAGCTTTTCAACATGTATGTTCCTCTTAAATTGTTCATCTATCCATATGCCCAGGAATTTTGTAGACGGTTTATGTTATACTAATTGATTGTCTATTTTTATTTGTAGTTTATAATCTTCAGGATTTTGACTGTGACAAAAAGAAATAACATATTTTTCTTTGTTTATAATTAATTTATTTTGTAGAAGCCATTCCTGTATTTTTTGCTCTACAAGTGATATGTTAGATTTCATTTCTTCTTTACTATTACCTAAAATATCAATGGAAGTGTCCTTAGCATACAGTACAGTATTACTGGTTTGAAGATAAGCTGGTAAATCATTAATAAGCTTCATTTCTACATCAAAACTTACTGGAGCATGCTTTGGAGACTTTTGTTACCCTTAGGCTAAACTCACTGTCGCACTTCCTTCTGTGGTTTGTAGATGGCATTTCTTGGCTGGATATACTGTGTGTTGAGATTGTTTTCATGTGGGACATAAAGGTTTAATGACATGTGTTTATTTTTATGTATAAATAGTTTTTTCAAAACAGAGAGTTTAACCAGTTTTTGAAGGGTTTTTAAAAGCTTAGGTTTTTCATTCAATTGACCATCTATGGACCAAAACTAATCTGAAAATGCCAATTTAGCACTATGTTTTATATTTTGTAGAAATAGTGGATTGGAGGACAGGAAATTGATATGGGGTTATCATGATGGTAGTACTTACAAAATTCAACATGCCCACCATCCATTTCATAGCATTGTCCCCTTTGTTCACCTGTAGCCCTAAAGACATTTGTCAGCATTTTGCATGTAATTGCTACACATACTGCTCGAATTTGATTCCTGAGCTCCTGTAGATCTCGTACTTTCATTTTGTATACTCGTGCCTTGATAAACCCCTGGGCAAAAAAGTCTAACGGCATCAGCTCAGGTGAACATGATGGCCATGGTCATGGTGAGCCTCTGCCAATCCATCTGTTAGGAAAGTGCTGGTTGAGGTAAGCTCTTACAGGTAATGCAGAATGCACCATCTTGCTGAAAGACAACAATGTCATCCTGCTCAAGCTGTGGTTCCAGAAACTTTGTCAGCATGTTACCTATAATGCTACCTTCTGCGGACATGAAAGGACAGTAAACAGTGGATTTGGTAAGCCCAAGCCATACTTTGACTTTCGGGGTATTCCCTTTGTCATTCATAAATGGTGTGGTGGCTAGTTACCCAAGTCATAACACACTTCCCTACGAGCTGTATAATCTTCCTCATCTAGTTTGGTAACACCTAAATGCGATAACCACATTTTTTTCAATGTAAATCTCAAAATCTTTAACGCAGTTGCTCTGGGCACATCTAGCTCGTTACTTAGACGACGAGTCGATGCTTGAGGATTACTTCCGATGGCTTCTCGAACCAGTACCACAGTCTCCTCGGGCACGGCAGGTTGACCGGGAGGTGTCTCGGTTACATTACGTGTCTTCTGACATTTATTGCCCAGGATTCGGATATTTGCTCACATTGACGCCGGTTTGTGGAATTTACGTCCAAACTTCTCTTGGATCTGTGCATACATAAAACGGCACAATCGAGCACCCACAACAGTCACTTGTTCTTCAAGAGTCAACATACTAGTATGTCAGCCTAAAACAAAAATAAATTTCCAACATTAACTCGAAAATGGATCGAGACTTTATAGCTACTCTGTATTTTACGTTTCCCATGTGATCTTTAAACCTTGTTTCCATGTTTCTATTTGTCTTCCCCATGTATATTTTCCCAGAATCCAGGCGAAATATTCGAAAGGGGGACCGATCGACTACCCCATATGGATATATCAGAATTAAGGTAATACTAAAACAGTTGCTAACTAAATATTTAAGTAAATAAAATAATATTTAAACTACTAGCTGTGATGCTGTTTCTATTTCTAAACAATGAGCCACGGGCCCACCAAAAAGAAAGAGAAAAAAAATCCAATATTTTTAAGAGACACAAACAGCTGATAAATTGCTGAACCTCCATTATTGTCATCATAGAATAATTAATTGCCACGTTACCTGGATGATCGTGTCTTCTGTATCTCAGCTATCTATGGCATGGTGGAAGATTCTCTTGTAGATGCTGTATTCGTCGTTGTGATCTTTCAGTTGCCTCGGCTGTCATTGGGTTCAGCATGAGACGGGTCGAAGATCCCATAGGTGAAGTACGTGAGAAAATAATTTCCTTTAGCTAATCTCTGTAGCACTGACACTGAAATATTGGTATTGAACACAAAGTACATTAGATTCGACAAAAAAATTTTCTTTTTTAGGCGAACTTCCACTACTCGTAAGTTAATTTCCACGAAGTTGACAGTGAATTACTTTTCTATACCCATCACTAATTATATCCCTTATGTAATTTCTATAAACACGAAGGACTTCACTCGCGTATTTTAAAATAGTTAACAAAGACTACATTCTGTTTTTGGCGTGGAATTGCTTACTCGATGAACGTGGATTTTGTCTAACACCTTAAGACATATTAGTGGGGTTTGAGTCTTTCTGCATCCTGCTTATATACAACAACTTTGGCGCGTTTAGAATTATTTCGACTTTTTCCCATTAACTAATTACCCATAATCGGGCTCTTCCAAATTTGTAGAAATCAGAAGCTTTTTCCTCACTCCTGATTCGTCGCTACTTAGTCATGTGGTTATATCAGAAAAATCCCCTTGCTTCTCTCTGCCTCTGGGATTCCTGGAACGTATATTTGAGTCTTTCTTACTCGTAACATATACCAAGAGGTTTTGTTTGGCGAGGGCTCTAACAGACTTTCTCTTCTTGGTTTTACGTTGCTACGAATCTAATAGTGGAAGCTTTCCTGTACATTTATCATTGGAGTTACGAAAATCTAAAATTACATTAAATTAAATAAGCATGATAGGTATAGATATGGTAGAATCTGACAGTTGTTATTGTAATGATTACATTACTATATGCATACTAATCAGATACGGATAAATACTGTCTCAACACACATTCAGTAAAAAAATGCGACTCTGTTGTATTATTTCTGGAATACAATATGTAAATAAAAATAAATTAATTGCACCCAGGACAGATTATGCAGTAATAATAATGGTAAACATGGCGGGTCTATTGACGGATAGGGAAGAATATCGTACGTTTTATTTGTAATGTAAATATCTTTAATATGTATACGGTATTTTAATTAATATCGTTAGAGCCCTTTATGAGAAAATACAAAATTTGGAAAAATGTTACATGTAAAGGGTGGTTTGGGGTGGGGGATTTTCTTGAAAATCTTTGTGTCGCATCTTTGGAAGATATTGAACCTAAATACCAAGTTTGGTATTTATATTACCTACTTATCGTTTTTGAGCTATGCTGTTCGCACGCGCGCACACACAGACATTTTCCTAAAAATGCTGTTTTTTTATTCGGGGGAGCTCAAAACATGTATTTCTGGTGAAATCTTGGTATCCAATTTTTGGGTGGAATGCAATACCTTCTCCACCTACTAGGTACGGGTAGAGAAAGCAAAACAACATAAATGTTACTTGACAATGGAAAATAACGAGTGCAAGAGGTACGAAAGTATGGGACCACTAAACTTTATAATATCCGTGTGATCTGACAGGCGGGGCCCGGGTCTCCTGGACCTCCTCTGTATCCGTGTCTGTCACAATCCCCATATCAAATTTCATAAATGCCTGAGTTTTGTCCTTTTTGTTGGTGCTGAGTATGTTTATAAGCAATGCTTGTTGACTGGGGCTAGGGCTATAACATGTTTCCTGAATAAAGATTTAGCATATTTCTGGAAGGGCCAAGGGTGGGAGGTGATTTTATTTTTAACAGTTTAGTTTCTTTCATGACCGAGCGAGGTGGCGCCACGGTAACTCGCATTCAGGAGATCACGTGATCAAATCCGCAGGTTCGACCAACCTGACCGAAGGTTTTCTTGCCGTTTTCCTCGGTTGCTAGGCGAATGCTGGGCTAGATAATTTGATCCGCGAATTTTCCCATCATCCCTTTCATCACTACATTTCATTTCCTTCTTCTTCACTGCCATACCAGGCACTGGGCTGAATACCATCCGGGATATGCTATGATCCAGAGTTTGCTTGCTCCTTGATGGGCATTGGCTTGTAAGCCCTTGGGGGCGTAAGTCCTACACAGAGGAAGGTAATCCGTTAAAGAAGAACAAGAAGGTTTCTTTCGTGTTTGCTTGTGTGGTGATTTTCCTTATTTGTGTCTGCTTTTTAAACTGCTTTATCTTTCTGTCCACAATTTCTTTCATAAAGCAATTTGTATACAGAATTTCTAGGATCTTGCTGTATTCTTCTGTGCTCAGGGGTATATTTACCAGTCTGAAATGAAGCTGCTTGTTATTGCATACTTGTGTTCCTTGGTATTTTATCTTTCATTGTGTGTGTCTTTTCTATGGATGCTAAACCTTATTTTATTCCGATTCTTCAGATCGTATCTGAAGTTACATGAGTAAGTTATTGCATTCTGTTTATATTGTAAACTTCACTTATGCATCTTATAAATTTAGCAGAGTTGTCATGTCCCTAACAAACTTCTTGTCCACTGTGGAAAAACTGTCGTATACATACAGAGTGAGCCAAAATACTCCGAACCGCCTGCGCGTGTTTTTTCTGTCCGCGTCCTCGGCGCTCGTTGCCGTCTGCCGCTATCATAGAAAGGCGCGGATGTAACCATACAACATTTTTAAAACTACTTTTAAAGGCGTTACTTACCAACTTTACGAAAAGGAGATGTTGAAACTGACCACCGTCGTTGTCCATACATTTTTGGCACCTCTTTAGGAAACTATCCATCACTCGTCGTAGTTCACGTTGAGAAATTTCCTGGCGGATATTTTGTTTTAATTCTTCCAGGGTGTGCGGGTTTGTCTTGTACACTTTATGCTTTAAGTTACCCCGGAGGGGTATTTTATGAACAATATTACCGGCTGCGCTGTATTTTTCCACTGGGCGTGTGGAAATATGATAAAAACATGATAACGCACTGCTGCTATAAACAAAGTCACGCTGTTTGTTTTTGCTGTGCAGTGTGAAGAGCAGTTTTGAGTTGACGGTGATGTGATGTAGTTCAGTATTACGAGTTATTTATTATTTTGTCCTGTACTTAGTCACAAAGTATATTATGGCTCAGTATATATTTTCCACTGCACAGCGTGTATTTATTTATGATTCGTATGTGTTAACTCGGTCAGCTCACCAAGTGAAAGTATGATTTGCAGAAAGATTTCCAGGTGTAAAAGTTCCAGGCCGTACAACAATCCATGAACTTAACAGTAAATTTCAGGCCACAGGAAGTGTTCAGGCTAAGAAATGTAAAAAACGGCGTTCGGTTGTTACCGAAGAAACATTAGACGACATCGGTCATGGTTTGGATAATTTCCCCCCAAAATTCCATGATGGATAGTTTCCTAAATAGGTGCCAAAAATGTATGGACAACGACGGAGGCCAGTTTCAGCATTTCCTTTCATAAAGTTGGTAAATAAAGCCTTTAAAAGTAGTTAAATGTTGTATGGTTTCATCCGCGCCTTTCTATGATAGCGACAGACGGCAACGAGCGCCGAGGACGCGGACAGAAAAAACACCGCGCAGGCGGTTCGGAGTCGTTTGGCTCACTCTGTATATGTACACTACGTGATCAAAAGTATCCGGACACCTGGCTGAAAATGACGTACAAGTTCGTGGCGCCCTCCATCGGTAATGCTGGAAGTCAATATGGTGTTGGCCCACCCTTAGCCTTGATGACAGCGTTCACTCTCGCAGGCATACTTTCAATCAGGTGCTGGAAGGTTTCTTGGGGAATGGCAGCCCATTCTTCACGGAGTGCGGAACTAGGAGAGGTATCGATGTAGGTCGGTGAAACCTGGCACGAAGTCGGCGTTCCAAAACATCCCAAAGGTATTCTATAGGATTCAAGTCAGGATTCTGTGCAGGCAGTTCATTACAGGGATGTTATTGTGTAACCACTCCGACACAGCCCGTGCAGTATGGACAGGTACTCGATCGTGTTGAAAGATGCAATCGCCATCCCCGAATTGCTCTTCAACAGTGGGAAGTAAGAAGGTGCTTAAAATATCAATGTAGGTCTACGCTGTGATCGTGCCACGCAAAATAACAAGGGGTGCAAGCCCCCTCCAGGAAAAACACGACCACACCATAACACCACCACCTCCGAATTTCACTGTTGGCACTACACACGCTGGCAGATGACGTTCACCGGGCATTCGCCATACCCACACCCTGCCATCGGATCGGCACATTATGTACCGTAATTCGTCACTCCACACGTTTTGCCACTGTTCAAGCATGTAATGTTGACGCTCCTTACACCAAGCGAGGCGTCGTTTGGCATTTTTCTGCGTGGTGTGTGGCTTATGAGCAGCCGCTCGACCATGGAATCCAAGGTTTCTCACCTCACGCCTAACTGTCATAGTACTTGGAGTGGATCCTGATGCAGTTTGGAATTCCTGTGTGATGGTCTGGATAGATGTCTGCCTATTACTCTTTACGACCTTCAAATGTTTGCGGTCTCTGTCAGTCAACAGACGGGGTTGGCCTGTACGCTTTTGTGCTGTATATGTCCCTTCACGTTTCCATTTCACTATCACATCAGAAACAGTGGACCTAGGGATGTTTAGGAGTGTGGAAATCTCACGTACAGACTTCTGACACAAGTGACACACAATCACCTGACCACGTTCGAAGTCCGTGAGTTCCATGGAGCATCCCATTCTGCTGTTTCACAATGTCTAATGACTACTGAGGTTGAGGATAATGAGTACCAGGCAGTAGGTGGCAGCACAATGCACCTAAGATGAAAAACATATGTTTGTGGGGGTGTCTGAAAACTTTTGATCACATAGTGTATGTGCATGCATGTGTAAACACTTCTGTTACATGCATGTCTGAGAAACTCGTGTACAAGTTTGCAGAAAAGCGGAGAGTGGGTAGAATATGTAATATGTCAGAAAACTTCACTGCATTTTCTCTTTATCATGACAATGCATGTTAAAGATATAGCATAATAGTATTCTATAGAACTGACTATTGACATTCAGTTTAGGTAGAGGCAGATTCTGACCATAACCATATTTGATTACTAAGCATTTGGGGTTAAATCTATTATGTCCAAAGCTTTATCCTTTACTTACTTTTATTCAGCAACTTTCTGATTGTAAATATTTGAATCACATTATTTTCAAACATTAGTTGTGTTTGCTGCTAACTGCATTTGAAACTTTTCGCAAATATCAGATGTTAGTTTGTGGTAAATGAAATGAGTCTTTCTTTTCTTTGTAAAATTTATGAGAAGACCCATACAAACTTATTACATCCAGATAAGAGTCAACAAAGTAGTGCTGGCTAGCGTCCTTGCCTCGATAGTGAGTTTTAACAGATGGAATAGATGTCTAATGTTCACTAACATGCAATTAATCATCAGATATTTTGTTAGGCTATTTCTGTTTTCTATAAATGTGGTACTATTGTTAGGCTATTTCTGTTTTCTATAAATGTGGTATTATCCTTAAGTTTTGTTGAATAATAGGTACCTACATAACCTTATCATACAACCTGACAAGAATAGGTCTTGCAATGATTTATTCTCCTGACTTTAAAAATATGTATACAACTTATATTGCTTTGCCAGTGATATCTGTGTATAGCAGTTCTTAGACTTTTTTGGGGGGGGGGACAATGGCTGATATGAATAAATCTTAGTATGTGCTTTGGAACACATATTGCGAATAATATGTAGAACATACTTTGGAAATTAGAAACTACTTCATTTTTATAATGTTAAACTTCAGATACAGTGATCATAGAGCACCCACTTTCATTGTAATAGTAGGTGCCATGTCTGCACATGTTAGAAAACTGTCTAAAGCCACTCTCCAACAATGCAATGTGATTATTTTCATTCTTTTCTTTACTGTTGAATGCAACACATGGTTTTGAGAATGGATGAAGATTGTTCAAATCAGTTACAATTTGTAAGTATACTAGTGCACTACTCAGTGTTGTTAGAAAAAAACAAATTTTCCTGGTATTAAAAGAAAGGCAGAAGCAGTTAAGGAAATACAAGGAAGAGTGTCATAAAGTTGAGATAAATGAAGCACAAATATGGAAAAAGCTGAACAATATGAAAGCAAAAATTAAAGCAAAGACCAACAGAAATAAAACTGGAAAAAGATTATCTTGAAGGAACGGGAAATTTTTTTTTACACTTTCATTCAAGGCGAAAACAAATCCTTCATATGCACATTAAAAGGTAATTATATTAAATTTATTGAACACAGTTAATTTATCAATTTTTTAAAATCACTAGTGTAAATGTTTGTATGGTTTTGGAAAATAACAAAGCCTTAATTATTAAACAAAGTGAAGGCATTTTACAGATATATCAGAAGCTGTCGTAGGTTTAAAAGAAAGCTTTCTTTTGTATTTTTACGGAGCTGTGTCTGTTGGTTCGACTGAATTTAGTGGGGACACTGAACAGGTCATGATCCACACAGTTAACTAAAGTGCATCCAATGAAAACACAGTCTCTCCTGTTACTGTTAACTTCAAATTTAATGCCTCCGACATACCCATCCCAGAATTCCAGAAGCATGGAAGGAGGGCCTGCAAAGAAAAATGTTTAACCAGAAACTGAGGAAACAAAAAGGATTAACCTCAGCAGAACTTCAACATTTGGTACTGCTAGAAGTGTTACAAGTGTTCAGAACATTGAAGGAAATGCTTCTAGAGAGGCTCTGGTGAAAATCAGAGAGGCACAGTACAGGAAGATTGTATGAATAATACTGTTCTGTTAAATTTATTTCCCGACATCCTAATTTGTGAAGTTAATAAGTTTCTGTGTGTGAAAAATTACCTATTTATAAATTATTTCCAAGCCACTATTTTATAGATTTATCAATATTGAAAAATTTCAAATATCTAGTATTTTAAAAAAAAATTTCAGGACAACTAAGTAAAAAATACATAAAAAATAACTTACTTAGTGTCGAAAATTATAGATTATTCTTGATATTTTGTCCCTTCTTTGCATTCCGCTCTGCTGAAAATTAGACACTCTCTTGCCTCCATCTTTTACCTTACATCATGAGCCTCTATTTCTGGAATTTCAAAGTCTTCATCTTTAAGATGTTTTGCGACGTTGTGTAAAATAAAACAGCGCAAGGCACGACAAGAAATTTTATCCATGTGTACACGTATTGTGTACTGCAATATAGGAAAATGCTTTTTTCACTGTCCAAAGCATCTTTCAATTATACCTTGCTCTTGAGTTATATACCTGAGTTATATATGTATGATTGTGATTCAGCAGTGGTGGTATTTCTAAAACGAGTCATAAGTCATGAAGTTACACTGTAGCCAGAATCTCCCAGCCATACTGCATCAACTTCATTCCATTCCATTCCATTATCTCATATATAACTGAATTTTTCCACACATATGAGTCATGTACTGAGCCTGGCCATGATGCATCAATATTGTAAATTCTTCTTTGGCATTACAAATTGCCTCTACGTTGATGCTGCAGAAACCCTTTCTGTTAACGTATTCATCACCGTGCACAGCAGACTTTATAATAGGAACATATGTACAATCTATAGCACTGATGACTGAAGGGAAATGGAACTTCATGTCACATGTTCTTCTCTCTTTGAAACTCATCAACAGATGTAAATCTAAACCAGTGACCAGCTTTCCACATTATGGCATCCATAACTTTATAAATATTTAAGGTAACTATTGTCTAGTGAACTCCAATGTCCTTGCCAACGCTGCTCTGAAATCCTGGGTCCCTGATATAGTGAAGAAAAACCTTCATTCTTTGGTTATTGGTTAAGGTACCCCCTCTAGTTTCTAAGTCTTCCCCAAGGAAATGTTCAGTTATCCAATCTGAGGTATTTCTATCAAACCTGTACAAAGTCTCATGATCAACACCTTCTGACATTCTGCAAAGTTTATATAACCTTCTCCATCGAATTATAGGCATAAATTCAGCCATGACACAGATATCAACTATGTTTATTACAGTGAAGTGTTCTAATGAGTTACCTTCAAGATTTGAAAGCACATACTACACTTTTGTAGCACATACTACAAAGTGCGATCATTAAATTCCGGGACTGTGTCTGCTATGATGAACGGATCACATAATTTACATGCACGTGCAGCACAGACGAGTAATAATCTTGAAGACAAGCTACAAAAGTTTCAAAGGAACAGTGTCATTGATACTTGTGTTACACAAGTTTGTACTAGCACATGCATGCTCACCTTGGCGAAGTCACAATGGACTCGAAACTGGAATAAAGAGTAAACATCAAATTCTTTGGGAAATTCGAGAAATTGGCAACTGAAACCCATGGGATGTTGAAACAAGCTTACGGGTATGAAGCAATGAGTCGGACGAGATGCTTTGAGTGGCATTCATGTCTCACAAATGTCAGACCATCGGTGGAGGACAACCAACAGCATGATCATTGTTCTTTTCGATATTCACGGGATTGTGCACCGTGAATTTGTTCCTGTTGGTTAAACAATGACTGCTGTATTTTTTGCTGTGATGTTTTGAGGCCTATTAGGGAGGACATTCGTCAGAAACCACCATGACTGTGGGCAGAGAAAAATTGGATGCTCCAAAACAATGCACCAGCTCACAGAGTTCTCACAACACGCCAGTTTTATGCATGATCATCCTTCTTCAACCCCCGTATTCACCAGATTTGGCCCCCTGCGACTTCTTTTTGTTTGTTAAGATGAAATTGAAGCTGAAGGGTCACTGTTTTGGCATGGTGGAGGAGATACAACGCAAACCGCAGCAGGTCCTTAACACACCTCAAGAATGAGATTTCCAGGGTGCATTCCAAAAAGAGCAGAGGCACTGGGATCAGTGCATAGCTGCCCAAGGAGACTACTTTGAAGAGGATGGCAGCCAAATTTAAACCAGGTAATTTTATTTCCATTTACAGGATTAGTCCCGGAATTTAATGATCACACCTCGTAGTTTTTATTCTTATCAAAATACACCATATGCTTTCCAGGAAAGCAAGTACCAAATGATACGTCATAACAAAGCACTTACAACTGTTCTTAAAGCTTATGAAATGAAGCACCTTCTTCAGAAATGTAGTAAAAAGGTGCTAGTTTTATTCATTCCACCCAATGTGTCCATTTTCTCTTATAAGATAGTACCAATTAATCTTACTTTTCTGAAGTTGGATTTTCAATGTTCTGGATTACAAGATTCTCTTCTATTTTTTTCCACAGGATTTCTGGCTTATTTTAAGTATTTGATAACTACCTGAATCACTATCAAAATTTGACTGTCTTCTGTTTCCATGAAAGTTGCCTAAAAAGTAGAATACTGCCTTTTTTTTTAAAATGTATTTACTGACACAACTGGTACCTTTTCAGAGGTCGCCTACTATTTTATTCTTGTTTGTAGTGTGTATTCTTGATCTCTGTATTCATTCAGTGTAGTTACTTTCATGCTGTGCTGCTTCTTATTAAATCTCAGGGCTGTAATATAATCTAGTAAACAGGAGACAAACAAACACCCAGCACCAAACATTCATGCCTGAAGCGGGCTTCCCTGCAACCCTTTCATGGTGAGAAGACTGCCTTCAAGGCTGCCAAGTAACACATTTGACACAGCCACAATGCATTTGGAGGTTAAACAGCTTGCCAACATTTCTTCAGTCATTCAACACTGCCAACATTAACTTCTGAAGCACATGCTTCAAATCCTAAAGAATATGATCAAATCTGGTTAGAAAGGAGGCCAAACAATCATTGTGATATCATTCCTTTGAAGGAATCAGTTTGCAACAGGTTGGCTAGTGTGGACAGGATGGTTATATTGCTGGAATTAAATGATTCTATTCCTTACAGAAGTAAGCATGATGCAATCAAGGATGTCCTTATACTGCGGCTATTTCGTGTGCCATCAAGCTGCCACAACACATGTAGACATCCAACCCCAACACAGTATAGATACATGATCTTGGCATTCATTTGTGGGTGTTTTGCATTGTAACATTTCCTTTGGGGTGGTAAACGATTAGTTTCCCCCCATTTATAGATGTCACCTCATCTGTGAATATAACCCTATTTCAGTTGCAGTTGACATTTTCTGCAAATGCGAGACAAAATAACTTGTGATCATCTGTAAGACGCTGCTTTTTAGCAGCCAATTGAGCAAATAACCCTGCTATAGTTTGGGCTGTGCAGTTTGATCCAAATAAGAATTAATTCTAGTAATTGTACACATAGGCTGTAAAGGATTGCTGTATACCTCTCCTAGAGCAGTGTCCTGCTGAGGAGGGGATAAATTTTTTTTGACCTGAACCAGGCGTCAACAAAACAATCCCTTCCCTGGACAAGCACACCCACCTCATGGCTAGATATAAGGACTTCAAGCAATCGTTTATAGACATCACCTCATTTGTGAATATAACCCTATTCCAGTTTCAGTTGAAATTTTCTGTAAATGCGAGACAAAATAACCTGTGATCATCTGTAAGATGCTGCTCCTTAGCAGCCGACTGAACAAAGAACCCTACCATAGTCTGGGCTGTGCGGTTTGACCCAAGGAAATAAGAATTAATTCTAGCAATTGTACATGCAGGCTGTATAGGATTGTTGCATGCCTCTCCTAGTGCAGTGTCCTGTTGAAGGTTGGATAAATGTTTTTGACCTGAACCAGGTGTCAACGGCAAACAATCCCTTCCCTGGATAACCACACCTATCTTATGGCTAGATATAAGGACTTCAAGCAATCCTGCAGCCTGAGACTCAAGAGTAACCAGCAAGATTCACTGACATAAGGAGAAACCTCCCTGTGGCTCCATCTTTAAGTGTGCGCTCAGTCATAGCAGAAGTCAGTATGACTGCTGACAAATCATGCACAGCTCAGGGCACATGATCATACTAGCACCAATGATAACTGAAGAATGAGGGCAGTTATAGAGACAGAAAGTTTACACATTCAATATTAAGGCACCAAAATGTTTGATATAGTTTTTCAGTTTATAATATTTATTAAAATAGCATTATTTTAGAATTGAAAAAGATTAATTTATGTTTGTGTTTTTAAGCATGAACACTTCAAAATTTATAGAATATCTTGTCCATACAAAAATGCAGTATTGCTATATATTTAATATTAAATTTAAATGGGGGGGTGGAAGGAAAGTTATAACAATACAGCTTGTTCCAATTGGTAATTTGTGCATTTCACCATTCAGCCATCAGTGTATGTGACCAAGTCGACAGGGATCTTCCCATTTTTCACAAACCTTACAAATCAAAGCAAGATGGTAATAAATTGTGTATTGTGTAAACAGCGTCAGTGAAAGCTTCCAATGTTTCCGAATCAAACACACTCTGTATCAATATACTACCATACAATTTTGTCTATGCCATACCCTTGATTTTATACTTTTAAACATCCTCCACGGGGGTGTAAAATAGTGGTTTAACTGTATATCAGTAAGAAACTCTATGGTTTTTAGTACATTATTCACATCTGATACAGGTGTAGGATTGAATCTGATCTGGATTTTTTTTTATATTTGCTTTTTATATAAGCTTCATTTAAAGGAACAAACAAATTTTCAGGTTTTATCAACATAGTATATTCCTCAATAAAAAAGTTTTTACAGTATTCACATTTCACCATAAACAATATGAATAACAATAACTGCAGTATCAGAACTAAGGCTATCACATAAAATGAATAGTACAAGAAAATCAAATAAGATATTCCAGTTCCAATCCCTTCATTACAGGGTTTACATAGTGTTATTGTAGATAGTCTACAGCATTTAAATTAGATTAATGTTTGTGTCTGCTACTTCAGGATATAAAAAGGGGAATGTTAAAGCTCTCTCCTTTGACAATATAGACATGGGATATTCATTCCAGAATGTCCTTCATATCATAGCTGACAATCCTACAATGTAAAACAGGATTTCTTTTAAGAATAAATTTTGCCTTTAAAACATTCCATGAACCCTATTTTACAGGAGTTAACTATAAATTGGTTTATCTTTGTTAAGAGTGCTACTTGACATTATAAAATAATTTACTACATTCTCATTAGTGAAATCATATCTCCATTATCATGAAGATGCACCCAAAAAAAGGACCATCACAAGTCTTACTAAAACACTTTTGCAAAAGTGTCACAAATGAGTTATTGGATAACTAATTAATTAAGCTACGTGTGTATGACAAGGTTGGAAAGGTAGAATCATACTGAAAAATTTAATGCTATAGCTGGGATTTGAACCACGGATTCCTGGTTATGGCATTAATATTTTAGTCTGATTCTATCTTTCCAAAGTTATCAGGTATTTATCCATTTGAAAAAAAAAGTTAAAAAAATTGAAAACTTAAACAAGTAATACAATTAAATGGATTAAGATTAATTCAATACACCGATTTATACAATCTATTATATAATTTTAAGAAAAGTGAACAGATTCTGCTGTATTTGTCCACTTTTCCTCATGTGGAATACCTTTATATGCCAAGTACTTCGTTCTGCATAGATTCCATTTACTAAAAATTCTATGGGGAAAACGAAATCTTATAATGCAAAATATCTGCCTGAACACATTTCTATCCAAATTTAATGTTTTGTTTGAGTGCTGTATCTTCTAAATGTCACATTAACAGTGATATTTCTTTATTATATAACTCTTCAAATGGGATGACTTTCATTCTCCCAAATAATAAAATTATTCTCTAACATTTTAGAATATATTATTATGATGTTGATTAGTGTCACTACACAGATTTAACAATGAGTTCAAAATTATAACTTTTTTCTACAAATAACTTACTGGTTGCAACCCAATAACGATCAAATATTGCATATCACTCGAGTATTTTGCAGCAAGCTATTCAACACATTATTACTTATTATTTTTTTATTCACTATTATTATGGATAATTTAAAAAAATGGTGAAAATACTCTTTATGTGTAATTAAAATCAGTGCAACAAAGCAAACTAATGTGGAAAAGAAGTAACCACTTTTATCAAACATTTTATTTCAGTGCTGCAAAATCATATCTTTCAATTCTGAAATCAGGTAGGTGACTCATTACAATATAGTAGTATAAAAATATACTTTTCTCTTAAAACTTCTAGTAAAGCAGTTAAAATAAAATTACCATTATAAAAAGTAAAAGAGTTTTAACATAAATAATTGTTTAATGTTATCTTGAAGTGTAACTGTATCCCATTCCAGTAATAAGGCTTAGTTATAGAAGAAGTTTACATTTGTATAAAGTGTGATCATAACAATCAAAAGTTAATTAATATTATCAGTTATTTTTTTCAGGAAAAATTATTCTGCAGGATTCAAGAATACTATTTTAAGCCATACTATTTATTTACACATATCCATAAGCTTCATTCATTATAGAAACTATAACAACAAACGAAACATTTTTGGAAATATCTTGTTTCTTGTTAGCATAAATTAAATAAAATTTTGAATGGGCTTCTAATTGCAAATTAGATTCCTGATAAAGGTATGTATCAACTGCACACCAGTAATCCAGATAAACATGAACATTAGAAGTGTTTGCCAGTAAAAGCTGCATAATCCTATTTACTAATTTTCCAGAAAAAATTCAGTTTACTAATTTTTCAGCGGAGCGAAATTATGTAATTTCTTTAGCCTCTTTAGTACATTATAATTCCAATTTGCAATATTAAATGAAGTTTTCTATTCTTATTAGCATGATTTAATGTAGAGTACAAAACAAAGCTGTTCCCAGAATCTGCCATCTGAATGGCATAAATATTTTTGAACAGAGCATAATTTTCAGGTCACTGTTAACAGTACTAAAATCACAATATCCATACCTGAATTCTGGAATAATGCAGCTTTGGACAACCACGTTCATCAGAACTCACATTTGGTAAAAAGGAGTTGTACATATTTTTCTGGCTGGTCTCTAAGTATAGCTACAGATAAATGATTAATTATCGCTATCACGTTTTATTATTTTTTTTTGGTCTAATTAGTATTCATATACTGCTAACAACTAAAAATAAACATCTAATGCCAAACGTCATTATCCACAGCACCAAAGGAGTGCAAGAATTTGTCCATTTAGGACTTTAGTAAAAATGAAGGCAATTTATCCAAAAAATTATAAACATCAGAGCCGGAGCCAAAATGATAAGCAAGAGTATTAAAAGTTATAACTTTACTTGAATCTAACTTCCATAGAAGAATGAAGCTCATATATCAGATATAACACTTATGTAAACCTAAACCGACTTGGCACTTTTGGATACTTGAAATCACATTTTGTTAAACTGAATGCAATGATTCCAAAAATGAAGTTGTTTTGCCTGTATTGTGCAGCATTTCTTTGAAATTTTATATTTGGTACTGATTTATATTCATATATCCACCCTTTAAATGAAAATGAACCATTATTGTACACAACATTGTCTTTAATGGATAAAATATATAATTTTAGTAGTAATCAATTGATGTAATACAGTTGAGAGCACTTTCCATGGAGTTTTATTCTTTCTTTGTCAGTTATTTCAGTGATTAATATTTATTGTATTGAAAGAAAGATGCTCATTAAAAGCTTTGTTTTGTTCTCTTTACCATAATATGCAGTACAATTGGGAATGACAGAAATAACAAAGAGTAATGGATACAGATACTCAAATTTTACTGTTCACAAAATTCATAAAAAATATAAAATAATGATGACAAATATGCAGTCAAGTCACTCGTATGATATTTACAAGTGTTTTGCTACATTAACTCAGGAATTTAACTAAGCAATTAGGTTTAATTATGAAACCTAATCACACAAAATTGTAAATTCAATTTGTTATCCACAGAAACTGTAGCTGCAAGTCATAAGTACATAAGTAACGCTATCCCTTTACATGATTCAATAAATAATAATCAGAGTGAGCCAATAGACTGATCAAACAACACTGCTCAGAATTGCTACATGGTAAAGCTAGTTTAAAAAAATTCAAGCCTCGTATACTTCATCTTCATGTCCAATTTATAAGTAATAATACTGATGTAGAAACATGGTTATATCACATTCAACATGATAAATTGTTTAACCATTTATTTAAAGTACAATACTGGAGGGTAAATTTTAAGGATAGTGAAGTTGTAATTTTTATGAGTAAGGGTGCAAAAGGAATTCAAATCAGCGAAATACAGAGGAATTGCATTGATCTTTTTGAAGGGGAAGTCATAAAAATAAATGTGATAAATTTAAAAATTTGGATTGAGCACCTAGTGCCTCATTAAAAGGCGTCTTTGACTTTTTCAACAATGATTACAAATAATTTGAGAGAGATTATTTGCCAGTGCATTAGGGTTATTGCCACTTCAGCAACTATTACAGATATGTCATAAATCTGTCAAATTTTAACATTATTAACAAAGGTATCAAAAGTTACTGTCCAAAACTAAAATCCTTTGCATCAGTACTGTTATTAAAAATATACATTATTGTCATAAGAAAGGAAACAAGACCTATCACTAAATATAACACAAACTTGTGTACCAATTAAATAATTAATCATGGACATTAGTGCTTAATGCTGCACCCATTGAGGAAAAATTAAATGCCTTCTACAGGATGTCCATAAATTTAAGCGCTAAATCTCCAGGATCTTATTACAAGATAAATTGTAGACAAAAGTTTATGCCAGGTATGTTCTAAGTGTAATAGTACAATTAATAGCAAAATGAATCAATCAAAAGGCATGATATTGCATCACAGTTATATGCTACACAGTTGACAGCCAGTTCTGATGACATCCATGCACCTAATTGTCAACTTCCTGAAATTACAGGTTACTTGTAGTGCAATCAAATTTTAAACTTCACAAAGTGCAGTCTACAGTTTGTTGCAATCCACTAAAGGTGACGGTATAATTGTGATGAAGGATAAATGCACAGATAAGCTAGATAAGCTCTGCCTTCAATAATCTTGAATGTCAGTGTTATTATTCAAGTTTAATTATTCACTTAATAATTATTTTGTTTCTGCTATTCTGTAGCAACATCTAAACATATCTGAACTCAACTTCTCTATTTCACTTGAACACTAATGCTTACAATGTTAATTTATAACCTGATTTTTAAATTTGTTTACAACTGAGTAGTGGTTATCAAAAGGAATTTGTGTCTGACAGATGTAAAATTTATATCTCATGACTGGGTGTGCTTAATTATTATGCTTCCATATTTTTTGTTATTTTATTTCAGTGTATTTAGACATTATTTAAGTTATATGTTGTGCCATTTACATAAATAAAACCTATAAAATGCTTCCTGAAATAATTTATTTCAATACCTTTCAAAACATTCCTGTGTTTATAGGTGCAGATAAAAGCAGCATGTGCAGATGTTATAGCTATTTCCTTAACTCTGGCGAAATGTCTTTATGATATATGTATTTCATGTAGCAATACTGTAGAAATGGCAAATTAGAATAAAACTATATCATGACATGCAGATATATTGACAAAATCATATTTGGCAAAGTTTTTCTGTCCCCTTTAAAATTACTTTTATATCACATAACAATTTGCAGGTGCAATGATGAGCCTGTTCTTAAAAAAGGGGAAAAACAACTAATTACAGGCTAATAACACTTGCATCCATATTTACAAAGTTACTTGAAAAAGTAATACTAATAGATTAGGAAAAAATTATTAAACTTGGAATGCTACTCAACCCTCAGCAAGAAGTTAGGAAAGGATATTCCACCATATGTGCAATAGTATCATTCATTCATTACATCAAGGGAAATTAAACAATAAAACACTGTATCTCTCTCTTCAGTTGCAGTAACCATGACCTATTACTAAATGAACTCAAAAAGTATAGCATTACATGCATATCATACAGACTGAATTGCTTCCACCTTAAGGAAAAGCTCCAATGTACTGAAAACTATCCATGAATTAAATAATAGAATGTGTTATTCACACATAGCATTAAAGAAACTACTACTTAACTAATCTACAGGGGTGATAATTTGAATTTGAAAAACTTGCATTACCTTGATTTAATAGGTACTGAGCCTATGATATGGAAACTGATATGCCCAGAAGTTTACCACAGTATTTCTGCAAGATATTGTTGATACATAACTTCAGTAGGAAAATAGTATATTATTATACTTTACAGCAATCTAATGGAAGAGTTAAATCAGATGAGAAAAATTCAGTCATAGCTAGTATTTGTAAAGTGGATCTTTGGCTTTTCTTACCAAGTTTTCAACTCTTATCCATCTCTATCAACATTTGTCCTAAGCACAGCTACTGTGCTTAATTTACTTAAAATGAGCCCTGAACAAAAATATGCCCAGCATTGCAAGTTTCCTTCTTTGCACATAAATCTCTTGCTGTTGAAATAACATTAGTATCACATGAGAAAAGCTTATGGATGTTTAGGAAGATGGTCAAAGTAGCTCAATTAACAATTGCTCTGGCATGCAAAACCTTACTGTGGGACAAGCTTTTCATATATCTGTCCTATATATAGCTAATCTAAAAGAATTATTCTCAATTAAAATCTATTCTTGGAGTTAATAAAATGTATGCTTAGTATTTTATATTTGAAATGCATAATCTGACCTTATGTATTCAAAATGAGGATTCTAAATACCCTTATTTATGACATTCTGCTGAATAAATAGTAAGGTTTTATGTATTTGAAAACATTTGTGACCTAGACAGTCCAACAAGTTATAAATCATATAAATGATTGACATTTAAGATATTAAAATCAAATTCAAAGTTTGAAGCACTGGTGAAATACATAATTTATCCATAGTCGAGTTTCCAATCAAGGCTACAACTGAAAGTTTCTGAATCAAGGTAACCTTGCTAGAGTGCATTTATTAAATATATGTACATATATCTGATTGATGGTATGAGAATAATGGTAAAAGTTTTTAAATAAAGTAAAAGAAAATAAAGAGATACGTGATAACTGGAAGATAAGTATGATGATTCTGCTAAACAAAGGGAAGGCAGATATAAATAAATCAGGTAATTATAAAGGAATCAGATATCAGGAAAAATATATACAGGGATAATGAACATTACAGAAGTAGGTAGAATAGGAAAACAAAATAACTGAATTTCAAGCAGGATTCAGAAAGGGAAGACCATGGATAACACAATTAATGGTAATACAGACAATATTATGCAAATCCTTGAGCTACAAACTAGGAAGGGTGTATAATATGTTCTTTGCTGATTTTTAAAAAGGGTTGACTCTTAACAATAGGGACACACTAGAATGGAAATTAAGGAAAATGGTGTAAAGAATAAGTTCATTATAGGAATCAAGAAAATATACAAAGAGAAGTTTTGTATTAGATGTGACAGAAATGGGATTGCAGATATAATTTATCTACAGCTGAGGTTAAACACAGATGTAAGTTGTGTCTATCTTATTTAGTTTATTTATTAATGACATTTTAGAAAGAGTTGGAAAAGTAACTCAAATAGTCCAATGGTAGGAAACAAAGAGATATCAGGATTACTTTATGCAGATTATTTAATGGCAAGTGCAGTAACAATTGCAGGGTTATAGAAGGCAATTAATGAAATCAGCAAATTCTGCATAGTGGGGCATAAGAAATCTAAAATAATGGCATTTAAAAAAAATTGATTAATAAAACGTGAAAAATGGTATTTGAATGGAGAGAAGTTGGAAAGAGTGAAGTAATTTGATTAAGAGTGAGATTAAGTAGTAATGGAGACTGGGAGTTGCATGGTAAGAAGGTGATGGCAAAAGGAAAATGGGCTATAAAATGAATGACAGTGTTTGTATAAGGCACCAGAAATGTCTGTAAAGGTTTATACTCTTCTGCTTCATTTTCTCTAGCTAATATTAATTATGAACATTTAGACAGACAGAGATTGTTAATTAATTTAAGGATGTTAAAGCTGATAAAGAATAGTATTAAACTACTGGCCCACAATTTGGCCTTGCTTGAAAAAAGTCCTTACTATATAGGAATCAAGATAGTCAATAATTACCACTGTTAATTAGGGAAGAAAAAATAATAAGCTGTTCAAAAATATGTTAAGAATTTACTTATCAGTAAAGCTTATTACTTTCTAAATAAATATGAAGTTATACTTTCGCTAATTATTGAATTGGAAAGCTGCCAAGTTTTATACTCTCTGTAAATATATACAATTTCTCTATTATGCTTTTGTCAACTACTAATTTTATATGTAGTTGTACATTCTTTCTTGTATCCTGACAAGACACCAGTTTACGAGCTTTGCTTAATCATGTAAATGTTATTGTATCAATAAAAATTTTAATTTGAAGGTAGAATCAAAGATATATGGAGTGGAAATTTGGAGATAATCAGAGATTGTGAACAAAATTGACATAATATATAGGATGTTTTGTAAGAGTTATTAGGTCTACTGAAAACATCACCATGAGTAGCAGCATTGGCAGAATTAGGTAGAACAGGAAGAAAAGGAATGGTGGTTGAAGCAGTTCTGAAATACTGGTACAGGAATTTGAAACTAGAGGATGATAATATAATTAAAACTTGTATGAATTACCAAAGAACAGTTTTGCACAATAATAAGTGTTGGAAGAGACTTGTATGGGTGATGTATGACAGATCGGAGAAATTAATTCAACAGGATTCTGGAGAATGGTATAGAAAATATTGATAGACATGGTCAAGTTTTGAGAATGGAAGTTCATTGAGGTTGTACATAAAGAAAGGTTGGTTAAGAGAGAAGTATGTTGACAGTTATGATAAGCAAGGGAGGGAGGGTTATACATGAATGTGAAAGGGGGCAGTGTAGCTTAAAGGATTTAGGAACAGCAATGTGGAAGTATGTGTTTTGAATGAGGAAACAGAGGGTATGTTTCATTGTTTGATGCAGTGCTAGGAAACAAATGGGGAGGGTATATGGGAGCCGAAATGGAAAACAATATTACAGGAATAAAAATGTTGACAGTCAGAGGGAAGAAAAGAAGCAGGAGTAGGGTGAATATTTAGAAAGAGTAAGGGGCAAATGGATTATGAAAGTGAAGAGAGAAAAAGTAGTGCAATTGCAGCTATAATCATGTTGACAACCAGGGAGTCAGGACCTGTAAGGGCCTCAAGAAAAGTGTGTCAGTCTCAATTATAGAAAATGTATGTCTGATACACATTTTGTAGTGAAAGATTGACAATAAAAACTTAATGTTGTATAACTGACAGCAATTTTCCAGGAAGAAATTAGTACATCCTTTTATAACATATTTACAGTAATGAGAAGCAAAATACAACCAGAAGGGAGTTCCACTGCAGCAACAAAAGTGCTGCAAATGTTTCAACAGAATGTCACTCAGCAAGTGTAATGGTTATTATCTAAGCCTGTCACACGGAAGACTGCAATTTGCATCCCCACCATGGGGTATAATTTTAATCTACAATATGAAACCTTAAACAGGTTAAACATATTTGTAATCATCTGTAAATTGGTTGAAGGATGTACCTATGCTCTTTATTTTATATTTAATGTCATGAATTGAGACTATTTAAAATATCTCAGCTTCGTGGATGTGCATCTGGGAACGTCTGCAATGCCTGAGCATCCCTTAAGATTTTTTCTCAGATTAAAAATATGCAAAAGCTACCATTAAAGGTACTTAAAAATCTCATAGATTTACGTAAAATTTATCATACAATGGAGCATTAAAATCCCACTTGGGTAAGTATGTTTGTAAAATTTGAACTTACACACTGGCTCACCACAAACTTACAATATGTGGGCTGTACTGGTAGTAGACCCAGATTTTAATCTCTGTTGGATCAAGCTTAAAGAAAGAAAAGACAGAAAAAACAAAAAGGAAAGAAAAACAGCCTGCTAGCCAGAATTCAACACCTTGCAAATTAAATTCAGACTATGCATGTGTGTGCATATACATGAATGGCATTCATTTTATATGCTTATGCTATATAAAATATTAATGTTTAATCTAATCCCACATTTAAAGCCCAAAATCCAGTCACGAGTGTTTTAGATGAGGATTTTAAAAACCATTATTTACTGTGTTTATTAAAGTGATAAGTTTTCTTACTTATTTCCAAAATGTTGGTCTTTCAGATGTTCCAAAACATCACACACATAAATGACATGTAAGGTATTACTACAATAAAAATTAAACTTGGATTATTGGTGGAGTATTTCATAATTTGATTGACATCCTCCATTACCAAATGTATTCAAATTGAGGCCAAAGGCTTTAAAATTTTGCTAGCTAAAACAAAACAGGAGCATTAATATATGAAATGAAGCTAGAAACCGTGATGTGCTTTTGAATTTACTTAAGGTGAGTCCAAATTAGTTACACTAATTCCGACTCACTTTAAGTAAACTCAAAAACAGGAGCAGTTTGCTCACAGCATGTAACATAGTAACATTTTTACAACATATGTTATTAAAATTTGAAATTGCATAAATATATCAACTGTTAGTGAAACATCCCCCACAATTTACTGTGTAACCTTAGGTAACTCTACTGTATAAACCAGACTATGCCAGAGGAGAGGTTTTTACAATGCAATGATTCATCAGGGAGTGAGGATTCATCTGTGCTTATGCTAGCAATTAAAAGGGAAATTTCAAAATGCTGCATACCCAGATTAAGCCCTGGTTAGGTCAAGCTGACTGGCTGAGGCTTTTGTTTGGAATTTTTCCTCAGTTCTTAGGAGGATTATCACATAGTCTTAGCACTTTTTGTCTCCAAACTCATTTCCATGTTCACTCCATCCATTCATTCATCATCTGTTCAATCTAAATATAGTAAATTTTAAAAAAGAAACAAAGAAAAGAAAGAAAAAACTGCATTAGTAAAGTTCAGCATTTTTGAGAATGATATTCAGATTGTTTGCAATGCAGTAAAATCTCCAGTGATTTAATGGAACTGTTGCAAAATTAAAATATGTTTGCTTTCATTACTATGTCTACTATGCTAGATAGATATGTGTATGCATTACATTAAGATTATGAAATTTACTGTTTATAAAATATGGCTTCAAGTTTTAAAATTTAAGGCTTGCCATTATCACAAATAATCAAATTTAATTTGGGATTATATATTCTGTCACTCAAGAAAGTGCAGTAAGTGTGCTAGTTATGGTCATTTTACCAATTTTTCAAGGTAGTGTGATTTATTTGCATGGATCCTCTAGTTTTACCTTACGCTGCGCGAATGTGGTGGATTAAGAAGCTACGGTTAATAAGAAATTAAAAGTAACAAGTTTTGCTTTTATAGCTTGCTAAAACCAAAATGCTATGATTTGCCTCTTCATGTTAATGAGCTCACATTCAGACAAATACTCTACCAGGAATTAAGAAAATGCATACAATGTATATAACATGAATATAATTATATTTATGTACATTTATATTCATGGTAATTTTAACAAATATAGAATATCACAACATAAATTCAACCTGGCATGCCTAACAATGCAATGTAATACTCAAGATTGTCCAATGCTTTACAGACATCCAATTCCATTGTGCAGTTCTTATTGTGCATTTTGCAAATAGAGGATGTAAATGATACAAAAGATGAAATTTATATGTATGCCTTGGCATATACCACCAAATAAAGCTGGCACATTTTCTTGATATGTAAATTTCAAAACCTAAGGTCCAATAAAACACATGTGTTTAGGATGTACTTAGTGTACCTATACTCATTAGACCAGAGTTGCATTTGAGTGCAACAAACTATCACCATTGTTTATGGTTGCTCACCTCACTATTGCCTATACTAGGTGTTCATGTAATAATCATACATAGAAATAGCAGGGAGCAAAATGCAAAACTTTAATAATGACAGCGTAAGTGCATTCTATCACATCTGCAATTTCCAGCTAATGTATTATTTACATCCCATATCATCACTAACAACAGTAATATATGTGTGAAAGTCACAGAACAGTTTTATACCTAATTACAATATTAAAAAACATATCAAATTATTAGGAACAGCATTATATACATTATATTTGCTTTCAGTTCTCTGCATTTCTGTTACTTCTTAACAAACTATTAAAATGGATTTTATGCCAGATAGGTACTTAACTATTTTATGAACTGTAATGGCATCAGGTGTTTTGCAATTCTTAGCTCTTCTGTGTTTTTACGTTTGTCTTGAGTTATATTCTACTTCCACTTTATTCATAATTTATTAAAATTAAAGGCTATCATTTCTGCTGAATATTAACTAACTTTATTTTTTTGCTACAAATGATTTCCAATGTCCACTTCCTCCTTCCCCTTTTAGAACCACTTTAGCTAGTTTTATTGCACATTGTTAAATTTCATCAGTTTCCATTTCCTTAGCCAGTTATTTGAAATACTGCTTTCTTTTCACTTGCACCATTAACAACATGGCCACTTAAACTTATCTTATTTTTATAATGCATGCACAAAATGGGCATTTTCTTATACATTTCAAAATCTATGAAAACTTATTAAACTAAGTGAAACAATGGAGAGAGAGAGGGAGAGAGAGGGGGGAGAGAGAGAGAGATCTTTTATGAGTGAAATCAAATCACATAAAATAGTTTTTCTATAAGTACCAAAGCACATATCATTATTTAATGTTTATTATAAACAGCATGCACCTTGAAATAGTACCTATGTGTGTACCCACTTTGGATATGATGAAGTTAAAAATGATGAAAATGCTACTGCAAAATTAAATGAAGTAAATTAAATAGAAAAAGGCTGCATTAAGACATTTTTTGAAACCTACATTACTTATTACGATAGAAATTAAAACTTTTAAGCACTTCATTTTAAGCATTAAAAGTATGATAAAGAAATGTGTTCTCATCTATTCTGCTTATTAAATTGAGATATTGTAGCCCTTTATGTAGGATGGCACACTCCCATACACAGATCACTAAGGGTATGTTACCAGTCAAAAACATATACAATGTCATGACAGACTATGCTTTAAAGTCATGCATTAAGCACTATAAGAAGCACAGATTCCCTGTGCTCAACGTGTAAGACTAACTTTTAAAAATGGCATTGATTAAAAAATATAAATGCTTGGTTACAGATAAATAACAATGTAGCAATATCATTTATCTTTGGGTCATGTCACTGGTAAACCCAAAACTGATCAACTGCACATATTGGTTGCTGAGCAAAGAGGCCCTTCTGATTTCTTCAAAAGATTGTCACAAGTTGCACCAATTATTGTAAATTTTACAAGGCAGAGTCAATTACTTTCATGTAGGGATTTTACTCAACGCTACAGAATTTGCAAGTGAAGTATCTAACTTGCTAATTAGAATATTCTGCTACAGGCAATGACTACCTCTCTACCTTTAATCTATAAAATTGCTTGTATTAGATTAAAACAAAAATTATTGTTGTGAGTTGTTCATTTTTTAGCATTGCGACTTAGTTAACTGGCACTTAGTTAACCATTGTCATCTATGCACCTTTACATGTTTCATTGTAAGTACTATTGTTTTACTGCAAATAATGTGTACCTCATTATAAATTTTATTTGTTAACTGTTTATTATTCTCAAATATTATTTTATTTAATTTATTTTCAGAAATTCATACAATGAGCTGCCTTCACTGATTTTATCCACTGAAAATGAGCCAACAGAAGCAAAAAGTAGAACATAATACTGATTCCAATATATGGTTGAAGTGGTTCTTTGAAATTAGTGAGGAAGACGTAAGTAATGAGAGTGACCATGAGGGAGGTCATGTTACAGAGAGTGATCATAATTCAGAACTGAGCAAGAAGTCAGTGAAAATGACAGTGTGGCTAGTAATGAAAGACGAGCCTGGAGATGGTAGGGATGGTGAAACCAAATGGTGGAAAGCAACACTTAAGTTGAACATTTGTATCCGAGTGTATAATTTAGAGCTGCGGTTTTCCTGGTTCCAAAGCTAATGTTCTAGACACCAAAATAGATATTGATATTTTGAATTTGTTTTCAGCTGAAAGTGCAATGAATGTGATTGTGGCTTCAACCAATATACCTGAAGCAATACTGAACCATTTGTTAGACTTCTGTATCTCATTGGCCACGAAAAATATCCACCAGCTATGGACAACTAAAAAATGAAAGGGCTTGAATCTTGCTATTTGACCATGGATGAAAAATATTTCTGCTTTCTACTGAGGTGCATCATATTTGGTGATGCAAGAGACAGAGCTATGCATAAAGGAGCAGATAAATTAGTTCCCATATAAGAACTATTTAAGCTTATGGTTGATAATTTTCAGCAAATGTCATTACGAGCAACGAGCAACTTACGAGCAACTACTGGCTTTTAGAGGATATTGTCCTTTTAGGCAGTATATCCTGTATAAGCTGAAAAAGTATAGTGTGGAAATATATGCCTTTGTATATAGGGTAAATGGCATACATTAATATTCATAGCTGGACTTACTATCAGGGATTATCATGGCAAATGAATGGAGCAAATTCCAAAGTTGGTTGGAGGAGAAACTTTTACTCAATGTATCCTGTCACAGTGTCCTTGTACTTGATAATGCTACATATCACAGCATACAAAAAAATAGGCCTCCACAAAATATGCTGTCAAACAAGAAATAACAGTCGTCTGATTCTACCTTTCCAACCTTGTCCAACACATGGCTTGTGTGGAAGAACAATTAATTCCAAGAAATAACATGATTAGAGAGCAATGATACTTCATGTTCTGCTGCAATACAAAAGGGGATTTGTTTAAATTAATTCAAATGCATAAGACAAAAGAATAAATATATCACACTGACAGAGTAATTGAAATAAATGGGCATACAGTTCATAGATTACCTCCTTATATGTGCAAGTTGAATGTTACAGAACTGGCATAGATGGTAATAAAACAACATGTAAAAAGAATAATGTAACTGGTGACTACCTTTAAAACATCTACAGTAAGTATGTGAAAGTGCAGGACTATTGCAACAATTGACTGGAGGGGCTACAGCAGACATGTTACAAAACTCAAGGATGAGATCACGCAAAAGGATGGACTGGTAAAGATGGAATAGATAATTTTCTTACATCAGTTGGAGTCTAGTGATGAAGATACAGAGAGTGACTGCAGCAAAAATGAGGGACTCTCAGACTTGGATCTTGCATGCCCACTGCACTTCTAACCATGGTTGAATTAACTGACATGGTACTACCATGCATAAACATGATGCAAATGGTAGAAAATGCTTACATAGCACATTCCTCTTGCTTGCCTTCTTCTGATTCCAAGCAAAAAGATGGTTGGAGAGGATTTACACAGCCTTAGTAGAATCAAGATGGACATATGGAGTAAAGGTATGGGGAATAGAGGAAGAAATGAACAAAATCTTGTCCTCATGGTGTAAAACCATATCAAAATTACCCCAAATTCCATGAACCTGGGTGCAAGGATCAAGACTGAGAAATTTGGGGTGCAGTGGATGATAAAGGGTTTTGAAATAATGGTACTGGATTCAACAACTCCTTGAAAGGCATATACTAAAAGATTGTTTAAAATATCGGGAGAATTACAAGAATGATAGCTGGATAAAGCAGATTAGATATCAACTACAAATATATGAGATATGGGAGATATCTGGGCTGAAAGAAACAATCTACAAGGAGAATTTTGGCAGAGGGTACAACATCAGTTAGAGAATATTGACTATGTACGCACAAAAGACGAGAGCTCTCTTAGCTATTAAAATTGATTCTAAAACAGAATGGTATGTTGATAACAGCAATATTACGGTAAGGGAAGGGATTGCATAGCTGAGACTGGTGTATGGATATCTAAAGGTTCCAGAAAGGTGGATCAGGGATTTGGAGGAAGGAAGAGAATGCAAAGCATATTTTACTTGATGGAGATTAAATTTACGCAAATAAAAATGAAAATAACTTCTCTCATGCTATGTCATGCTGCTTCATGTGAGCTTCAAGTCATGGTTCAAATCAAAATGGCTTAAAATGAATAAGGAAATAGCATGTAGGAAAATTTTTTATGATAGATCACAAGTTCAGTTACTAGGAGAATATTTATACAATGGACATAGTGAATTGAAAAGCACTCATAGATTGTAAGAACTATAATCATATTTATTATTGTTCTGTAGTTATGGCTTAATGAAGAACAAGTGTTGGTTCCAAACCATAACCTAGTTTGTAGCTTGGCACAAACAAATAATAAAAGCTTAAACTATATTTTAATTATAATGATCAAAGGCTTTACAAAAAGTGATTCCATTTTTCAAACAAGTGATCCTAAACTTGTACAGAGAACAGTTAACAACATAAGTGTGATATTCTTGCTCTCCCAAAAACGATGTTTCACTCCATAATATTTATGGATCACGTTTAGTTTCTTTCAATGTGTTAGACACTGTGGTGGTGAATTCCTTGTAATTGTAAATTTATGGAATGGAAGTGAAAACATTTTTTATTTTGGACAATTTAGAAAAACTTAAGTTTTCAAGAACAGATTGTTCTACACAAAGGCTATCTCTTCAACATGGTCTCTTGTATATGGGACCACCAAAGGGTAGTAAGCTACAACTGGATGGTTCAGCACCATAATGGCACAAACATCTCTTAAGTCCAAATTTGTCATCATTTAAGAAATAATGGTAAATTAGGCAGAAATAGTTTTAATTTTCTTTGCTGTGAGGACTATGTTTTTTACTTTCCCTACTACGTACATAAGTAGGGGAAGTATTGTATTCTAACCAAAAATTCGATACCAAGATTTCACAGGAAATATATGTTTTGAGGCCCCTGAATCCAAAAAAAGCATTTTTGGAAACATGTCCGTGTGTGTGAACAGCATAACTCAGAAACGAACATTCGGATAAACACCAAACTTAGTATTTAGGTTCAGTATCTTCCAGAATTGTGACACAAAGGTTTTCAAGAAAATCCCACCACCCCAGATTACCCTCTACATGAAACGTTTTTCGAAAATTTTAATTTTCTCAGAAATGACTAATAATTTTGATTAAAATATCATATCTTTAAGATACTTTTAAGACAAATAAAATGTATATCTTGAATTTTCTGGGAATGTCTCCAAAAGTATTCTTCATTGTGAACTTTTGCATAACTGGTAAACCATAAGAGATACACAATTTTACTACACAAAAAATGTAGATTGCGTTAAAATAGACAATTTATGTCATATACATTTTTTTTATTGAGTGAACCATTTTCGAGATATTGCTTGTTATTCCCTTAAATTTTCCAATACTTATACTTTCTCTCAAATGGGAATTCGTTATTAATTTTTTTTATGTCCTGGACATGCAAAGAGAATAATGGAATGCGCCACATAGCAACCAGCTCTTAAAAGATTTGACTATCGCTTAAAGGCTACCATATTCCCCTTGCACCTACAAGAAAATTAGCAATAAGATTAACATCTCAATTAACATGAAGCATATGGAGAATAAGCGTTTGTAAAAATAGTTTGTACAAGAGTAGAGAAAGTCATGTGAGTGTAACACATCAGATTTTTTTTGTCCTGGTAATGCAAAGAGAATGGAATACTCCACATAGCAACCAGCTCTTAAAATATTTGACTATCACTTAAAGCCTACCAATTCCCCTTGCATCTACAAGAAAATTAGCAATAAGATGAACATCTCGATATTTCGATTAACATGAAGCATATGGAGAATAAGCGTTTGTAAAAATAGTTTGTACAAGAGTAGAGAAAGTCATGTGAGTGTAACACATCAGATTTTTTTAAAGAGGAATAAAAAAGTCTGGCACACATGGAAAACCTCATTCTCAAATCTATTGAGCAGCGATAAGTTAATTTTAAAATCTGGGACCAGTTAACTCTGGCATTAAACCACACAAGTTTCTAACACATGCAAGCAAAATCTGCCCTATTTAACAGGTAGTCAACCAAGACTATTTTCTTTTGCGTTTTCCCTGCATTTTGCTTACAAATTCTAACAATGTTTGGTTCTTTAATCAATTCAGTGACATTTAAGAATTGGGGCATTGGGATTCAGATAAATCACAGGACCATTTCAATGACTCACTGAAATTAATTGACTGGTGAAAAGGAATACTGCATCAATCTGGCAATAAATTAAGCAGCTGGGTTTTTTTGTGCAAGACACAATGAACAAGTGAAAAAAATTGCTATATTTTAACCAGTTTAGTGGACATTGCATGTTTGTTAGGAAGGAAGATGTGACAAAAGCAAAATATTGTCAAAACAAGACAATTATTGTGAGCTTTTCAAACTGCTAATGAAAAGTGAACAAGATACTTTAAATAAACAATTTACTGGTTTGTCAAAAACCATTCAAAATTATTTAATTGAATCAGTTGCCTTCCTTCTAAGAAGAGAGATAAGAGGGCAAGTTCAGCTTCTTTCCTGGGGAATTTGATACAACTTCAGACGTCTCTCTCATTTGGCACTGCCCCATAATTTTGATATATGTGGATCCATCTGGATTTATTCAGGAGTATTTTTGTGTTTTTATACTATCATTGATGGTAGAACTGCCAATGCTAAATAGTTTACTAGAACAACAGCTACAGCCAATTATGATGGTGCTAACACTTATGACAAGAAAGTTAACTGGTATAAAGGCAAAGATCAACCAGTAAGCTAAGCAGGTGTTGTGTGCGCACTGCTATACACACAAACTTATTCTAGTATTATCAAAGAGCTGCATAGCAGAGCTCTAGGGCTTTCTTTGCCAGTATTGGTAACTTAATTTTTTCCTCTGTTTTTGAAATGAAGTGAGATACTAATCTGTGACTGAGCTCAGATTATTCAAAGATAACCAAACTTAATGAAACTTTATATCCAATTTGGCTGAGTATACAAAAGTGCCTAAGGAAGTCTTCTAGAAATGTTTACTGCAATTGTGGAGGATGACTTAAGGAAATGAGGTGAAACAACAATTAGGGAACTTAATGGGAGACTGAATTTGATTTCTTGCTTTTAGTTTTCAGTGAATGTTCTCAAAAACTAGTATTCTCTTATTCTCCAAGAAAAGCTAGTGACATTGATTTCTACGGCAATCATATAAACAAGATGACCAAATTTCTTAAGAAATCAAGAGGTGATATAGCATATCAGCAACATTTTGAATCGGCTGCTGAATGTAACTGGATATGCATTTCCAAAAATGAAAGAATATGTTTTACAATTGAAGACCTAGAAACATATTTTCTGTTATGGCAGTGTGCTTTCTACACAGTAATCTGTGCTGGAGGTGAGGCATTAAAGGCCACATCATCATATGTGCACATCTCACTGCTCCTGATACTATGCCAAGCAGTACACTATTGGTGAGAAAGAGGCCAGTCTCCAGTCTGCAGGAGGGCAGTATGAAATAACTCTTCTCCGAGTGAAACAACTCAATATTATGCAATATACATGGATTTGGCAATCTGATGATTCAAGAACCTTCTAAATTCAAAACTGGTGATTGGTACAGTATGATGTCGCTCAGGTAATAAATAGCAATTATCCGAAAAGTGTAATGATTTGCAGAGGCCAAGACATTGACATTAATTGAATTATAATGAACTATAAAGGATGTTTACCTCACATGCAATGGCCATTTTAAGAATTGTCAATTTGTATTACTGTCACATTATTCAGTGTATGTATATGTGGAAAATAGTTTGGGGTTCAATATCTCAATACCTTTTATTTTAATGCACCAGTTTAAGTTGCACAATTATTTGAAAAAGTTCTTTGTTAAAGGTTAAAGTTTGTAGGTACACTTATAGTCTATTATAGTGATTGTTATACTAAGATTTTAATGACTATTTGTAATTTCAATTCTTTAGATATTCAAAGTTCAGAATGAATTTACTGTATTTATATTTTCTATATTTTCAAAGTGTTAGGACTGCTATATGTTATTTAAATCTTCATTATATTAAAAGTTTTAGATGCAGTTGATATATTTGATGTTATTTCCCCAAGACCGTAATCAAAGATTTCATTTCATACATTTCCAATTTTACATAATATATTGTGACAGCTGAGAAGCAGAGTGCTAACCTATAAGTTTAAAGTAGAAGTAAACAAATTTTAATGTGTCACTCCGCCAAGCACATGGCACGCGGACATATTATGGGAACTAAGTACCTATTTGTTCATCTTATTCCTATATTTTGCCTTCTATTTTAAACTTCTAACACATAATTCTAAAAACAGACAAATGAAAGTGGTACCTGCATAGTTCGGCAGCTGTGCCTATCTACTATTCCTCCTGTAATTAAACATACTACATTAAGCTGCTCTTAACTTTAGGTTTTAAAATTCATTCATTTAATGACTAATATCAGTACATGTACTGTTTTTGCTTTAAACTTTTATGAGTCAACAAGTTAAGAAAATGATGAGCACTATAGGTTAGAGACTGTAACAAAAACACAACACAAACAATTCAAGCAACAGTTCTTCATCACTAACAGTGAATTTAAAATAGAGAGTTGAGGGTTGTTACACTACATCACTATAACATTCTTACTCAGTTGAGAGAGAGAAAATGCTGACGATGGGAACAAGCCGTCTCCCGAAACGCGTTCAAGTAAGAATGTTATAGTGATGTAGTGTAACAACCCTCAACTCTCTATTTTAAATTATGACACATCACTGTTACTAGCTTCTAAATCTTCAAAATTAGTCACTAACAGTGAAGTTCAATTATTGCTAAACAACAGCTAACCACATTCATTGTCAATTAAAAGTGGGTAGTATTTATTAAAAATATTTAACACGATTGTCTTCTCTCCAATTTCTGCATTTAGTTTCTCCACAATGGCAGAGGATTTTCAGACATGACATACTTGAAAATAATATTTTCTGAACTCACGCAAAGTACCTGACGGTTTATACCAGAAACTGAAAATGAACTACAGCACCTGCACATAGCCTCATAAGTGCTTTGATAAAATGATTCAGTTATACATGAATATGAACCAAGACATTTTGTTTTTAAATTGAACAGTTACAATAATGGGTATTTTAAATTTCTCTGCACAAGAATAATCACAAAATGTTACAATCTGAGCTGAACTTTTTATATAAAGGAGATGACATGCTAAGTGGGAAAAGTTGTAGTATGCCCACTAGCCAGGAGGGGCTCCCTAGTCACATGGTTTTGTTTACAACTCCTTTAAACTTAAAATGAAACCACTTTAGCTGCTGAAGAGGAAGTTTGTCAGGTGAGAGTTCCTGTTCTATACTGAAATATTAAGAATCACCTTTTAAATGTAAAACAGCTCACAAAAAAAAAAAAAAAAAAAAAAAAAAAAAAATATATATATATATATATATATATATATTTATAGACCTGTGTAATCTAATACTTTGTTGGGTACCCCTTGACTTTAATAACTGCCTCACACCTCTTCATACAAGTAGCCAAGTTTTTGCACTGTTCTGGACTGATTTTATTCCATTCTTCTTGCACAACACATTTAAGTGCTTGTTTAGATTTTACTCTGCTTTTACGGATTCGTTTCTTCAGAATTGTCCATAGATGCTCGATTGGATTCAAGTCCGGACTCTGAGGAGGTGTTTGTAGTAATTTGGATACATTCCACATCAACCAACTCATGTTCAGTCTTGCCTTGTGTTTACTATCATCATCCTGCTGAAACCTATAACCAGGTGCCATGCCCATTTTCTGGGCACTTTGCTTTACAATGTTCTTTGAAATGTCAAAATACACATTTGTCTCCATAGTGCCATCAATAAATTGTATATTACCAACACCATTGGATGACATGCAGGCCCAGAGCATTATGGAACCACCATCATGTTTAACTGTGGGAAGTGTGTTTCTGGGGTCACTGCCTGAATTTGCTTTCCTCCAGACTCTTTATTCCATCTGACCTGAAGAGGTTTATCCTAGTCTCGTCTGACCATATCATGCTGTTCCAAAAGTTCTGATCCTTATGAATGTGTTCTTTGAAACACATGCATGCTAATAGTTATTCATAATAACTGTACGAATAGGAAAGTTGTATAAAATTGGGGGCTATTTCTTTAACATTGCTATTTCATGCAATAGTGCAGGTTTTGAAATGCATTTTTTCATTGGAATTTGTTTGAATCAGATTCATCAAGCATGTATAAATGACTCACAGAAAAACATAAGTTTTTAAGCAAGTAGAGAATGACTTTTTATTGAAAACCTGATGTGTACGAATAAGAATGTTACATATTGTATATGAGCCAAGAGCAAAATACGGCGTTGTTGGGACAACATGGTATCGTGATGTCACCTTATGCATCATCTAAAGGTGAGTAAAGGCTTTGAAATGTTGATGAATAAAAGGAAACCGGAGTGGCATTGGATATGCATTTGCCTAAAGAGTGCAGTTACACTATTTTAAACATTTATGCATTTGTATTATTACAGTGTGCCAAGTCTCTTAAAGCTACAAAACATTTATGGAAAACCTGTAATGGGAAGAGATCCCACCATTTAGTGTAAAAAGCTTAGCTTCACACAGTAACATGCTATAATCCCAACAGTTGTATTAAGTTGCCAACTTGAATCAGATAGAATTAAAAGAATGTCGCTGTTAAAGATTTTGCAATTGACATCAAGGTGGCAATGAGTATGAAGCCTGCAGTTGCTATATTTTTACAATTTATGGTTATCTCCAGCACTGTCATTTTTAAAAGTTATTTAATAAGGTATACATCTGGTTTTTACTTATAGCAATCTGCAGATGCTGAACAGCCTTCTTACTGGTTTCCCAGTTTCCTAATAAAATGTAAGATACCAGGTGCCACTACTTACACTTGGATGAGTTATATTTGTTATTTCTCTATATATGAAGGAATGAGTAAAATGTTGCAAAAATTAATTAAAAAGATAAAACTGGTAAAATATACCTATATATTCATATTTCATATACTGTGCATAAATAACCATGGATAAATTAAATAGAGAATTATTTGCACTACACAGTTTAAGCATTAATTTCCTTCTTCTTCTTCTTTTTTAACGGATTACCCTCCTCTTTGTAGGACTTAAAAGCTAATGTCTTAGGTCAGGAATCTGTCAAGGAGCAAGCAAACTCTGGATTGTAGTACATCCAGGATGGGTCAAAATTATATTTATTTGTAATGGACATATGGCTAATAATAAACAGGTAAAACATGCAAGAGTGTCAGAATTTCTATTTGAAACACTAAATGTGAAACAATTACATGGAAAATAATGTATGAAGTTGTTTTAAGGTATACTTCTGATCATAAGCCAAAGTGGATTAAGTACCAAAATTAAAAGCTCTTATGCTATTCAAGTTTAACTTGGCTACATTTTATCTTCTTTCTTGTGTGAAAATGAATTGATAGTATCCATGACATCTGAAAAGTAATGTCATCATTTCTTTAAGAGTTAGTGCTACATTTCTCCTTCATCAAATAAAATAAACAAAACAAGTATGGCTCTAGACACCTATATGCCTTTTAACATTATTTCAGGAGCAAACGTTATAAAAATAAGTGTTGCACTTATGCAATTGCATTCACAAATTTCAAAGCAGCAATAAATGTTTCAAACACACTGATGCAAGAAAAAAGATCCTTAGCATAATGTAGATTGGCTTAACAGAAATGCTACTAAGAATCCTTTACCTACGGGAAATAGTTGCAAACCTTGGTTGAGGTTCAATTTATAAATTTTAAACCAAATACTAAGAGATATCTAAGCAATCTTGTGTTTCCAGTATTACCCCATGGGGTGGTTTTTCTAAAACTCTTGTTAGTATTTTCAATTTTTTTTAATGAGCTCCATAATAAGTTCCAAAATATAGCAGAAGCTGATGTTAGTTTTGAATATGACTTTGATGATATCTGCATTCAGTAGAAATAACAGCTCTTCATTCTTGTCAGTTTTTCAATTTTGAATAGATATGTTAATGAAGCACCAATACATAAAGTGTGCTTATTACAGTATCTCTATGAAAACTCTCTTATGTCTGACTGTAAATGTCTTTCTTAATAAGGTGAAAGGTAATACAACTTTGAAGCATTGTACAAAATTTCATATTTCTACTTTTAAATTTAATATCTAATATTCAAAACATTAAGATTTTGGCACTTGATCCATTTTGGTTTCAGTCACCTATTAAACCTGTGGCCATACCACATCAATGGTATGGCAACCACGCTATGAGGTATTTATTCTGTAAATATTAGGCCCACAAAAGCAAGTATAGCCTTATAAATTCTATCTTGCCAGCCAAAGAGTAATATTTGTAGCTGTTTATGACCCTCCCCATAAAAAGACCTTTCCTCTAACTGTAGTTCTAATAAAATATAAAAATCTAGCATTCATTGAAATTCTTAAAAAATGAAGAAAAAAATGCTTAACCAAGTACTGTGAACAATTCAGCTTTTATACATTACAGATATTACCATTCAGTTGCAGTAACTAGATGTGTTAACTAGTTCTCTTGCTAATTGCTGAACAGGTTACCAATGCATATGTGTTCAATGTAAAAATATCATCTTTAATATGCCTTGGTGTAATTACCTGAGAATGCTGTTTAAAAGTGTTTTTGCATTATCGTTGTCATCAACTTATGTGAAAGGCTTATAAAGCTTTGAGAAAATTGACACCTTTTTCAAGCTTGAAATCAGCAGCTACCTCTTACATGACATTCTGTGAAAATGGAATATAATACAATTAAGTCAACAAAAACTTCATAATAAAAGAGAAAAATATAAATTGACTGCTTGAAATTATACTATTTTTAAATTATGTGCCATGCAAGTTAAAAGATATTGCTCTCTCATATTTGAACATTTGAGCTCTAAAGGAGATAATGTCTGTAATTGCAATACAATGTTAGTCAATTTCCCACGATTTCTGAAGCTTTTGGAGACATGTGTGTGCTCTATGAGTGATGTTTAGTCCTGGATGAATCTCTAGAAGACCATTTTCTTTCATTAAGCTCAAAGCACCCAAACCTGTAAAAATCAAACAAAATTTTGTATAAAACAAAGTAAAGTGCATAATCTGAAACTTATATCCATCCTAATGATCATAAGTTACCTATCTTATTGATCAACCACTATTTAGCATAAAAGCTTAAATATTATTTGCTTGATATTCTGACAGTTTTCCTTCCTCTTCTACCCATTTTCTTAATCTGTCGGACAATATATAGCAGCTATATAAAAATAAATGATAGTGGATAGAGAAAGTCATGTGAATGTAACACATCAGGTTTCTAAAGTGTCTTCTCTATATAAATAGTTTGCTGTTCTGTGATTACTATATCAGCACTGTATCTGTGTATGCAAAAAAATTTAAATTGAGTTTATTTACGGACGCTCTAACTACTATGGTTCTTAGTGTTCCATTCTATATTGGGCATGAAAAATTGGAAATTTTGCTCAGAGGCCTCTTTATCAGGCTTGAGGTTCTTTTACGTACCGTAAATCTACGACATGGGACCACTGCCCTTCCAAAGGAAGTAATGCTAAGAATTTTTACACCCGAAAAAAAAATCCATTGTCCTCTGCTGGGTTTGAACCTATGACCTTGGGAACTAGCAGCTGGTATGGTACCCCTAGACCATGGAGGAATTCTGTGTGTGTGCATGCATGCTCACACATTTTCATACCTTCATCAGACCAAAAATACAAGTATAAAAAGCGTATGAAGTATAATGTTAAACAGTATGCAACTAATATTATATGCAATATGGGAGAAAAAATATTTTACATACTTCAAAACAGTTTTTAAAATATGGCCAAAATAGTCATAAAAATCATGCAGCCAAAACTGTTGAATTAAATACTTCTTAACATATTTTTTAAACTTCCCTTATTTTATTTCATTGTTGACTAAATTATACATATTTATACTCTTGTGCAATACAGAATAATTTTACTGTTCTGATAGTTTTTATATATATTTTATCGCAAATACTAGTAATGCAATTATGTGTGGCACTGTCTGTGTTGAAGCAGCAGATGTTATTTATTAAATATAATCTGTAATATATACAAGCACGCTACAGTCGGATACTGAGATCCTTGAAATCCTTTACAACACAATAGTTCTGCTTAGATTTAGCATACACTTAATTATTTTCTTTTGCAATAACTAATATGTAATCTGGTGAACTTTTGCCCGTCTTCTCTCTTCTTCACTGAGGTTACCTTCCTTACTATGAAGGAAGGTTTCCTCTCACTTAAAATGTGAGAGTGCAACAGTTGGTAGTGTCCATTCTTCTTTCAGCTCAAACGCTTCTTCCTGCTGCCTAGACCTTCAGTGGGCTGTTTCCTAGGTCATTTGCAGCAGCCATGTCAAGGGTTACAATCAGATTTCTTTTGAACAATAAGCAATCATGATTTCAGCTTATAATTGTGACTTAGATGCTGTTTTAATTCAGGTGAATTATTCTAGGACTAAATTTTACTACCTATTGTACACTAATGGCAAGTTAAATAGGGAATTCTAGTAATGTACTTAAATGAAAGGGATAGATTTTATATGTATAAATAAAACTTTAAATGAAGGGTCTATTACTTTTGGTATTCAGAAGTTAAATGGAATATAGGTTTTCTTCTGCAAAAGAACAAGTAGGTATCAAGTTAGAATCTCGGTTAGGGGAGTTACTAAGATAAGGCTTTTTCCGGCGTTATACCTTATCCTGAGGAGACGAATGTTGGGTAATGTTAAGCTCTATGGAACCTGGGCTCAACTGAGCATGATTTCACCCATGTCAGTCATTCGTCTGATACAACTTACCTGGTTAAAGAATGTTAAAATTTAAGCCCCCCCCCCCAAAAGAACAAGTATAACTTAAAAGACAATTGCCTTTATAATACTCTTGTGTAATGCTAGTCAGCTTTTTATTCTCTCTTCTTCACATGAAAGTTAGAGTCGACAATAAAACATCACAGAAGCTCTGGATTCATAGCTACCTTCACTGTTTTTGTTTTTGGAGCTCCAGAAACATCCAGAAATGACAGGAAACTAAAACTGGTGACTGTGCTTAAAGGAATTCAACGTTGAGAAGAGGGGTGTAAGGCAAACAGTGATAGATTAAGTTAACCGAGTTTTGGTGATGAATGAATGAATTTTACATAAAAGCAGAAACAATTGAAGTGCAAAACAACTATAAAATATTGCATCGCAGATCTTTTTGTTATGCAAATAAAAGTTCACAGATGCCTTAATCTACTTCTATTTATTTGCTACATTTGGCATTAGGAGTGAAATAAAATGGAAGAGCTATTCATGAGACTTTTGAGTGAAGTGAAGGAGGTAAAAGGTGAAATGATAAAAATGAGCAGTGACCAAAGTAGAATTGAGGGAGATTATGGTAGTGAAAATAAACGAGGCAAACCTCATTTGATTTGAAGAATGAGATGGTGAAGATGATTGAATAACTAAAAATATGGTAAAAAAATCTGATGTGTTATATTCACATGACTTTCTCTACTCTTGTACAAACTATTTTTATAAACACTTATTCTCCATATGCTTCATGTTAATCGAGATGTTAATCTTATTGCTAATTTTCTTGTAGATGCAAGGGGAATTGCTAGGCTTTAAGCGATAGTCAAATATTTTAAGAGGTGGTTGCTATGTGGAGTATTCCATTCTCTTTGCATTACCAGGACAAAAAAATGAATAACGAATTTGAGAAAAAGTATAAGTATTGGAAAATTTAAGTGAATAACAAGCAATATCTCGAAAATGGTTCACCCAACAAAAAAAAAAAATGTATATGACATAAATTGTGTATTTTAATGCGATCTACATTTTTTGTGTATTAAAATTTTGTCTATCTCTTATGGTTTACCAGTTATGCAAAAGTCGTTCACAATGAAGAATACTTTTGGAGACATTCCCAGAAAATTTGAGATATAGGTACATTTCATTTGTCATGAAAATATCTTAAACATGATATTTTAATCAAAATCGTTAGATTTTTTTTTGAGAAAATTAAAATTTTCGAAAAATGTTCTATGTAAAGGGTAATCTGGGGTGGGGGGATTTTCTCGAAAACCTTTATGTCGCATCTCTGGAAGATACTGAACCTAAATATCAAGTTTGGTGTTTATCCGACTGTTCGTTTCTGAGTTATGCTGTCCACAGACATACAGACACACAAGTACATGTTTCCAAAAATGCTTTTTTTGGATTCAGGTGGTCTCAAAACATGTATTTCCGGTGAAATCTTGGTATCAAATTTTTGGGTGGAATACAATACTTCCCCTACTTACTATACGTAGTAGAGAAAGTAAAAAGTAAAGTCCACTAGCTTGGAAGAGAGGGTTATCTGTGCAATGAAGGAACTGGCAGATTTCGGCAAGCACATTAACAATTTGAGGACCTCCATGAGAATACTGAGAAGCAAGAAGATGGTAACATGAACCTGTTCATCAAAGTAGTGGTCAGGAGACTTCAGGATCTGAAGACACAAGTACCAGAATGTGAAACAATGCTCATGGTGGCATGAATGGAACCCTGAAAAATGACTGGGAAAGCTACTTTTGATGACTTCTACCGATAATTCTCGACTATGGTGATGAACAGTATGGTCACTGAAGTACAAAGACACAGTCATTATCCAGTCTTCAGAGATCCTAACATGGAAATGGCATTACTGACATCCAACAACATCCAGTAACATCTCAGGGCAACCAGGTGAAACACACTAGCTGTACAACTTGTGAACAAGGCGTTGAATGATTTCACAGTCTGAATGATCGCAGTCCTTTGTTAATGGACTGTGCGATGCTAAAATTGGTGAATATACGACAATCCAAGAAGTGTTGATGGCAGGGTTTAGAATGAAGGCAGCCAAGCTCACAGCAACACCTATTTTGTTCCAAACAAGGCGTATCTATCATGGCACTGATAGAAGATCCCCAGGACACTGCAGAGCATTGACCAGTATACACCATTTGAGCAGTATGCCTGGTGAAGGACTGTTTATGCTGCCTCAATAAACAAATAAAGGCAGCAAGCATGAGGCTAGTTTCACCATTTCATATTGAACGACCTTGTACACCTTCAGCAGCAAGATGGGTGACATCCTCTTTGTGGACAGCTGGATTCTTAGGAATTTCAAGACAAGAAAAAAGGCTGTATTCTCAACAGGACAAAGATTACAACAGTTATAGTTTATGCCCTTCGGCCTCTGCAATGCACCAGCTAACTTCCAGAAACTAATGGAATTGGTGATCAGGGAACTGATCAGCGATGCTTGCTTAGTATACTTACATATCCATGTCACAGGTGATACTTTTGAGCAGCAATATCACAAAAGAGACTGGCACTTACTGTAGGTCAAGGACAGGGTGCAGGTAAGAGCATCGGGAGTACACAGAGAGAGACCCAATGGGAGCACTGATTTTTCTTTGGAGCTAAGTTAAGGAGGCACAAAAGGAAGTGCACATGGGACATTTGGAGACATTTCGAAACCAACTGATCCATATACAAAACCTGGCAATGACACGGTTGGCTGCGGCTAAAGCAGACACCAAGAGACCATGTTGGAAATATGGCATGTGCACAGAAAGTCCTGATTCTCAGACTAGGAGTCTGGGTCACAGACAGCACTATAGTTGTGTTCATGCCTTATTGGCCTTCCTTCATTCCACTGTTTTGAGTGCGTCAAATGGTCATGTTGTCACATCTCTTGCTTTATTGGCTTGAGGTTAATGTAACTCGGCTAGTAGAATGCCATTCTTCTTAACTAATAGACATTATTATTGAATATGCAGTACTGAAATGTATAAACATTAATTTTTGCCTTCCTTATGACTATACCTACAAGTTGTACTTTTAATTGTCTATTCACCAGTACAAATGGTTATCTTGAATTTGTATTATTTAATCCTATGGAAAACTAGGTCATCTTATCGAATAAAAACAATAATAAAATCATCTTAAGTATTCCAGCCTGTATATAATTATTTTTCATAATTTCTTCTCTAATACTTTACATCCAGTACAAACGACTGCATTTGGGGTACAAGCAACCCAAAATGATTTTCTTAAGGGTATTGATCAGTTAAATGGATTGATCCTGCTGTACTTGTAATGCTTATAGTATTTACTCCTAATGCAGGCAATTATTACTGTTGTTCTCAACCATATCTTAAAATAAAATTTGGAATTGAAATATTGTGCTGTTGCATGAAATGCAAAATTTTATCCTTTCTCCAACATGTGGAAGGTCTAGGGTTTAGGATTTGGCTGTGGTAAAATGTATTATCCAAAACAATTGCAGTTGGCTCTTCTAACTTTAAGATTTTGTTTTTGAACCAGTTTTCAAAAATGCTTGCATTTACTGACCCATGATAAACCACAGGTGCAACCACCATGCTTTTATGAGTCATAAATAAAGCATCCTTCGGAAAGCCTGATCTTCCATTGCAGTGAATAGCTACAATTCTCTCACCTTTGTTGCCTGGTGTCGATATGAAGCAATTGTCTGTATCAACTGATAGTGTTGCTGCCATACAGTGTTTCATTGAGATAAACATCACTGTATCCTTGTGAAGAAAGATTCTTGATCTCCTCATAATACCTGTATCATCATGCAATAATGTCATTGGACTCAGTTCTATTGGGTTTCTTTACTAAAGTGCAACCATTGAAACCAAAGCCTGCTCACTGTACTTCTTCCATAAGGAAACTCATAGTCAGTACCCTCTGTATTTTCATGCATTGTTAAGTTAACATTTGCATTGTGGGTGATACATCATTTATATAACAATCGTATACAGTTCTATACAAGTCACATGTAAACCCATCAATGCAATCAAATGGTAATTCATTTATATTTACATGCTTTTTAATTGGGTCTCACAGTTTTCTGGGTTTGGCACTGAAATATTTTTTAATGGCAGTAATGCCTATCCCAGTAGCATCAGTGGTTAAGTGGTTGAGATTTTTTGATTTGATGTTTAAAAGTTGGAGAAGACCAGGTTTGAGGGAGCAGTATTGCATAACATTAGTCATCCTCCCCTCCCTTTTTTGTGTAAAAGTGTTGGCAATGGTGCATTACAGAAGGTCCTAGATTCATGGCTTCTGTTGTTTTTGTTCCCGAAAGACCAGAAACTGGTTATATTGAGGGAAAAAGACAAAAGAACTGTAGTCTGCAAAATGAGACTTTTTGGATATGTGGCTAGATATGCTGCAATGGAAAAGAAAAGAAGATATTATAGAAGAGTTGAAAATGAATATTCTTGAAACTCGAACAGACTTAAACAATACAAAGGGAACATGTAAGCTGTATGCCAAATTCAAGATTTGTAAAAACAATGTTCTAGTATTGTTTCCCAAAGAGAGTGGTGGTGGTGGTGGTGGTGGTGGTGGTGGTGGTGGTGGTGGTGGTGGTGGTGGTGGTGGTGGTTGTGGTGGTGGTGTTTAATGCCCATACACCACCAAGTGGTGGACCCTGATGATGCATGGAATGAAGTGGGGGAAGAAAACATTCCAGGTCTAAGTTTGGGGTTCCTCCCTGGCATGACATTTATAAATTACAAGGACTAACGAAAATCTGAAAAAAAAAAAAGAAAAAAAAACCTGTCAAGAAGGATGGTTCTGGCAGGATTTGAACTGCAGGCCACCTGTTCACAAGTCTGTGCTTTAAAAACCTTGGTTACCTGTACTGGTTTCAAAGATGGTGTTTAGTATTCACTCCGTGTAGTAAAAGTTGTTATATAATTTTATTAAGCACTTATTAAACAATAGTGGTGATTACTGCTATAATCCCAAATTCACCTTCCACATTCATTAACTCACCTAAATATGTATGCAGAGGATCTGGAGTTGTATCCACCCATTTGGAGAAACCACCCATTATTGGGTCCTGTGTTGTCAGGATGTAGCTTCTATTTTGTTTATAATCCATCATGTCAAAAACTCCCAGGATCTAAAGATGGAAAATAAAAATGAAGTCACATTCAGAAAAGTTATGCTTGTAGGTAAAAATAAAACAAAATTTTACTAGTTAATACTATGTTCTATTATTTGTCATGAGGTTCAATGCTATTTGGAAAGAAAACAGGATTCTGAGCTTGGAGTAAGGTTGTAAAGTTTATCTTGTCAAAATGTGGGTTATAAGTATATGACACAAGTACTGAAAATTCATAATAGTTTTTTCTTTACCACCAACTCGCATGGTGCAGTGTGTTAGTTATTTTAATTGTTCTTATTGAAGTAAATTTGTTTAAATTTTTGCAAGAGACTCAAATTTTTTGCTAGCATGTACACAATGTAAAACTTATATACATTAAATATTGATTTGCAACTCAGTGTACAGTACTATTTACCATAATCATGTGTTACTCAGAGACAGATTTTGTTGCATTTAGCTACTGGAAGGCAGTGGTGTTTACCTGATCTGAGACAAGTGAGGGTTAAAGATGTGTGACAAAAGAAGTTTTTCCCCTGCATGAATCATGGTGTGTACTTCCACCAGCTAAAGCTTTACCTGAGAGACAAGGCATCCCCCCCCCTTGCTAAAATGTCGCTGAATAGACTACTACAATTATTTGCAATCACTTTCTTCATCAGCTTCAGGTTAACATGCGATTGCTTCGGAAATATTCCTGTGAATAACTGCAGTAGAATAGAATAGAATACTTATTTCAATAACACTGTTGTGAGTTAGTTTATTGACACTACATCACTTTTTATAAAATGGTAAATGTTTCAAGAGCTCAATTGCTCCCATTATCAACCTGATGCAGATTGCCAGAACATGGTGTCCTCCTGCTGAAGATCGCTGCATTACTGTTGTCTTCTGGTGGCTTTTCAAGGAATTTCCTACTGAGTCACTTGGCGGTAACTCAAAATTGAAGACTCGGATATTTGTTTTTCAAAATGAATATGTTCTCCCAGACTGTTAGTTGCTTTTCATTTGAAATGTTTTTAAAAGTACTGATTCCAGATCAATTTCATGGTTTTCTAGCCAAAAGTGAGCTACTACTGTACATTTTTCTTTTGTTTATACTTCTGATTTCTGAGATGTTCCTTTACCCCTGTTTTTAATTAAATTTTAATGTAGCCATTACAATTAATTGATATATTCCTGATTTTTCTATTGTTGATATGGTATCCTTTAGTTCTTATTGTAGTAGGTTTTGGATGGAGTATGGGTTTTTGGATGCTAGAATGATGTGCTCTTTGAATATTTCCTGGACCTGGTCATGGGCTTTGGGGTGATGAGTGAACTTCCTGTATGTGTATTTTTCTTTTTCTGCTGAGAGTTTGGTGGTTTCTTGTATTATCTTTAGTCTTTTGCCTTATGGATATTTTTGTACTATGTTTTCCTATTGAATCCATTGTTTTCTTCTATTCAGCGATCATCTCCTTTTCTATGTTGAACTCTGCAATGTTGAGAGGTAGGTTAAAAAGTGAGAGTATGAAACTGTTGAAGATTGCATATTGGTGTGATTGAAGTGTAACTGTTGGATTTTATAGTGTCTCTGTGTGTGGGTTTTCTATATATGCCAAATTTGAGATTTCCATTACATTTCTGGAATTTGAGGTCTAGGGATGGTAGTAATTTTTCAGTTCCTGTTTCAATGGTAAATTGGATAGTCAGTTCTTGTAGGTTCAGCAATGTCAAGGCATCTTCAATATGTTTTTCCGGAATGATGACAAAAATATGTTATTCACATAATGATGCCACGTCTGGAAGATCAATGGGAAGGCCTTTGTAACCCTTATTTTCAGGTCGCTCATAAACAGACCAGTTAAGGATAGGTGATGGATGGTTTCTCATTGCATGACTGTTTGTGATATATCTGAATGTTGAAAAGTGTTGTTCATGCAGACAAGTTATTTGTTGTGTTATTGTTCTGAGTGCCATTGTATTTGGCTGTAATTCTTATATATGTTCCCCTGTTGTCCAATTTGCAGAGCTTATTGAATTTAAGTTTTAGATTTTGTGATTTTTATCTCAGCTTCTTGCTATTATTTTCCAGATTGTGCCAACTTGCATTACCTAACCTTTTTGATAATTTCAAATGTAACTCAAAGTTTGATGTCAATCTTTTCTCTGTTTTTGTAATGTTTACATTTTCCTAGTTGCAGGACTTTCCGCTGCTTTTTGTGCGGTGCTGTTTTTATCAAATTTCACCACTTTACGTAGAAACTTCGGTGCTATTTTCTGTCTTAAAAATCAGTTAATGATATAAATCCAGCCACCATTCCCTTTTCTCATATAATTTGCAAAACAACTTTATATCACACTTGTTGCCTTTGGTGTTGTCAAAAGAAAATTTCACACTTGTGGAAGTAAGCCTGCTAGACATGGGCTCAAAAATGTTTGTAGCATACTCCAAATAAACCAAAGACTACATTGGCAGCATTCAGATTGCCACTTAGCATCTCCACAAGCCAGAAAAAAACATCAGTAAAAGTCATGTGAAAAGGTTCCAGAAAAAACAGCCAAAGATCAGAAATGAAACAGACATCATAAGACCATAAAATCCCAAAGGAAAAAGAAGTGATTTATAGCAAAGATGATAAAGGCAACATAATAGTAATCTTGGACAAATCAGAATATATTAACAGAATGGAAAACCTCCTCAGCACAGAAGAGTACACTAAAATAAAAGCCAAACCACTCAATGCAATCACCAATAAAATAAATCAAATGATAAATAACAGTTTTATGATAGACAAGCACGACAAAGCTAAATTAAAACCAGACAACCCATCCCTGTCTAGAATATATGGTTTACCTAAAATCCACTAGCGAGACCAAATATTAAAAATATGGCGCTTTTATGTACAACGTAGCAAAATGATTAGTCCAGAAACTCAATTCATTTCCAAAATTTGAAAACCATAACATGAAAAATTCATTTCACCTTGTAGAAAAACTGAAAAATGTAACACAACAGAAAATAACACAATGGTCCCCTTTGATTTTCAGTCAGTGTTTCCTAGTATACATATCCAAAAATTAGAAGCTCCACTTAGACATTGGCTTAAACCTTAGACCTTCACCAAGAACAGATAGATTACATCAACTTAACCAAACTTTGTATCACAGATAACCTTTTCATTTTCAACAGTCAGATATATCAACAAAGAAATGGTCTAGCAAAGGAAAACCCTCTATCACCTATCTTAGCTGATCTGTTTATGATAGATCTGTAAATAAGGGTTATAAAAGCCTTCCCATACATCTTCCAGACCCGGCACTATTATGTGGATGACATATTTGCTATCATTCTGGAAAAAAATATTGAAGATGTCTTGAAATTGCTGAACCTACAAGGATTGGCTATTAAGTTTACTACTGAAACAGAAGCTGAAAATTAACTACCAGACTTCAAAATCCAGAAATGGAATAGAAATCTCACATTTGGTTTATATAGAAAACCTACACACATAGACAACTATATAAAATCCAAGTTACAATCCCAAGGCATACCAATATGCAGTCTTCAGCAGGCTTTTTCTTCTACCTTTCAACATTGCAGAATTCAACAAAGAAAAAGAGACAATCTACAGAATAGCAGAAAACAATGGATTCAATAAAAAACAATATATAAAAAAAACTGAAGGCAATACTGTCAGCAGAAAAATACACATACAGGAAGTTCACATAATTATCACCCCAAAGCCCATGACCAGTTCCAGAAAATATTCAAAAAGTACATCATCATTCTTAGCAACAAAAACCCATACTCCATTGAAAACCTACTGAAGTCAAAACTAAAGGATACCATACCAAGAATAGATATTGATTCAATAAAAACAATATATAAAAAAAACTGAAGGCAATACTGTCAGCAGAAAAATACACATACAGGAAGTTTACATAATTATCACCCCAAAGCCCATGACCAGTTCCAGAAAATATTCAAAAAGTACATCATCATTCTTAGCAACAAAAACCCATACTCCATTGAAAACCTACTGAAGTCAGAACTAAAGGATACCATACCAAGAATAGAAAAATCGTAATGTACCAGTTTAACTGCAAAGACTGCAATAAAATCTAATTACAAACAAGGGCAAAGGAACATCTCAAGAATCTGAAGTATAAACAGGAAGAAAAATGTGCAGCGTAGTTCACTTTTGGTTAGAAAATCATGAAACTGATCTGGAACCAGTACTTTTAAAAGCATTTCAAATGAAAAACAACTAACAGTCTGGGAGAACATATTCATTTTGGAAAAACAAATATCTGATTCTTCAATTCTGAGTTACCACCAAGTGACAACCTCAGCAGAAATTTCCTCAAAAAGCCACCAGAGGACAACAATAGTGCAGCAATCTCCAGCAAAAGGACACCACACTCCAGCAATTGGCAATAGGTTGATAATGGGAGCAATTGAGCTCTTGAAACCTATTCAGTTTTTTAAAAAGTTATGTAGTGTCAATAAACCGACTCACAATAATCTTATTAAATTGTTTAATACATCACTCCATATAAACTTCCATTCAAGAAAGTGGAATTTATTTCAATGTTTCACCAAAAATGGTATAACAATTATATATACAATTTTTTTTCTTCTTACAACTGATACTGAGACAACTTTCCTTAAGTAACCAACATGCCATGACTCCTTGGTCATCTGCATGTTTAAGAGCCCTATTTCAACTACTTTAGCTCTTTTCACTTTCCTAATCCATTTGCCCCTTACTCTTCCTAAATATTCACTTATACACCTTCCTACTTACTTCCTAGCCCATGACTGTCAACATTTTACTGCTACAATATTGTTTTCCATTTTAATCCATTCTGAATCCCATATACCCTCTCTCCAATTAATTGTTTCCCTTCACTACACCAAACCTCTATTTTTCCAAACATACTGCATACTTTCATGCTGCTGTTCTAAAGCCTTTAAAACACAATGTATATCCCTCTTGCCCTTGTTTAACCTAACCATATCTGTTCTCTCTCAATATCTTCTAATCTCCTCCTTACTTTCTTCCAAGGAATAATTATGGAAAGAATCTTGAATGATTGATAGAGGTGCCTTCAAAGAGAAGGTCAAGATATATTAAAAATTTGTGTGAATCAACAGAAGATAATGTTAAATAAGAATGGCTGGTGGGCAGGGATAGGAAGAGAGTTGGAGAAGATAGAAATGGGGGATATTTGGTAACTAGAAGAAAAAAATAACGGATTTTGAAAAGTAGTGAGAAATAAGAAAGGAGATATAGAGAAGCAAGAAATCTGGGGAAGTTTTGAAAAGTCCTTAAATTTGTAGAGAACAATTAAGAGAGATTGGGGGAGAAAGGCGATGTTGACTTATGTAGCAGACAGGAAAGGAAGGTTTAGCATGGGTGAGAACAGGGGCTATGTTCCTTAGGGGGTTAGGGAGTGAATTGTGAACATGTGTCATATGTGAAGAAAAGATAATAAGACACATTAGAGTAAAGAGTTAGAGAAGTGGAGACAGGATGCTTGAGATCCAAAACGGGACAAAATGAGTAACAAAATGATAGCTATAAAAATATTAACAGTTAAGGGAAGGGGAAAGGAGCAGGAAGAGCAAGAGAAAGGAGAATAATAGAAAACAGGAATCAGGGAAGTGGAAAGGGAAGAAAAAGAATAAGGGCTAACTGAAAGCCAAAGGGCCTGGGTGCCAGGAGCAAAATAGTCCTTAAAAGGAAGGAAAATTAGACTTAATCTGTACTAGAATGTAACTACCTTTAAGAATTGATATAAATATATTTAAAGTTTTTGTGTGTCGTTTGGTACAAATAAATATTGTATTCTATTCTATCCATTGTATTCTATCCGTTTGAATTATTTTCTTCTCTCTGCAATACATTCCCCATACCAATCTCTTCCAAGGACTCTTTCAGTTTCTTCCCCCAGTTATGGTACAAAGCTGCTCTTTGGTAATTCATGCAAGCATTAATTATATTTTCATCCTATAATTTCAGATTCTCGTACCAATATTTCAAGCTCTTACCAATACCATTCCTTTTCTTCCTGTTCTATCTAGTTCTGCCAATGCTACTCCTCTGGGCAAAATAGTTGATTTGAGTTGAGCTGAGTTGATTTCACAATAAGTAAAGCACTGTGAAATCAACTCATAATTTTTCACTTTTATATTCACTGTAAGTATGATGTGAGACACAGCACCTACATCTTTATTCACGGTGGTTTTGAAACAATCTGCATTTGAAGAGATTCAAACTTATTCAATTATAACAGCAGAACTAGAAGTATGAAGCTTGACATAGCACCTATAGTGGATACATCCTTAGTTGGTGATTGATGTTTTCCAGCCATGTGGTAATGAGCTGTGGAAACCAAGAGAAGGGATAAACATGTGACTGACACGTCATTACGATCACCTATACAGTGTATGGTATTAGAAGGCATATGAGGCGGTGCTAGAAGAGATAGGCCTGGAGTGACTGGCCTATCATAGGCATGCAGTGTTGCCTAGTTTGGGCATCCACGGCACAAGCGTAGGAACAGTGTTTCCTCTTTTTCATGCACTCACAATTACTATTAGAAATTCAATGTCGTAATGTGCCCACGTATATGCAGCAACAAATTTTGAAACAGCCTGTCCAAAGGCCATGTTCCTATGTCATATACTTCTTGAGCCATTGTTCTAGGAATAAATATTGCATACTCTCATGTTTTTGTTTACGGCATGTTCAAACTTCCAACCTTGCCCATGTGTTATTTCTTTTCATTAAGCAGTAGTCAGTGAGACATTTATGGATTAATGCTTTAAACTGCAATATTTCATTTATAAATTAATTGAACACGGTTAACTGCAGTCCGGAAGCGCATGCGCGTGTTCATTGAAGTTCAGTTCAAGACCACTGTGTAAGGCAAATTAAGTTTTAAGTGCTTTGTGTAAGTGTGACAATAAGCATAAAGTTTTTATTTTTACATTCTGTGTTTTGTGAAGTGTTAATAATGTTACTTTCAAAACGTGGTACTAGCGGTGCAGGCACTAAGGGCACAGTACTTCACTCCCAGGTCAGAAGTATTATTTTTAAGCGTACTCTTTCTTTAATGAATTGTCATATGAGGAACTGCGTGATCAAATACATTTTTCATAAAGCCAGGAACTCACAGCCAAAGCATGTAACACGAGTGTACATACTGTGTCACGCGTTGTGAAAGAGGGCAAACCATCTAGCACAGAAATTGATGAACCTTTATTTAAATCTCCAGGAAAGCATGCCAGAAAGCAAAAAAGTGTTTCCAATTTAGATGATTTTGAAAAGATGTACTTCACTGCACAATATATGAAGCGTATGAATGGCAAATACCCTACTATTAAAATCTTGGTTCATATTATGAGTAAAAAGATAAGATTATATGGTTTCTCTATTTCAGTGGGATTAATACTGAAAATTTTGGGTTTCAGATACAAAAAAAACTAATGATGGGCATAAATTCTTGCTAGAAATACAATTTATAAGAACTATGCACATACTTAGGGAATCTGGAGATACCTGCCCCAGTTTTTATCTTGATGAGACATGGGTAAATCAGAACCATTGCAGGCAAAACATATGGCAAAATTCTACAGGAAGAGGTGGACTCGAGATACCTATAGAAAAGGAAACAGGCTTATAATTTGTCATGCTGGTTCTGTACAAACAGGATTCATTCCCAAAAGCACGTGGGTTTTACGTTCAAGACCAGGGGATAAAAATGTTGATTATCATTCTGAAATAAATGCAGGTTCTTACACAGAATGGTTTCTAAACAAATTTTTAAACTTATTTAGTAGAGGGGTCAATCATCATCATTGATAATGCAAGTTACCATTCTAAAATCTTAGATAAACCTCCCTCTTCTAATTCCAAAAAGCAAGTTATTCAGGACTGGCTGGCATGTAATAACATAGCATTCCACCCTTCTGAAACTAGAGCAGAAGTGTTACAAAAAATAAATCAGTGCAAAACATAAACAAAAAAGAAGTACGAGCTAGATCAAATTGCATTAGAAAATGGGCACCCAATTATTCGTTTACTTCCTTATCATTGCCAGTACAACCCCATACAATTGATTTGGGCTAATGTAAAGGGAGAAGCTGATAAAGAAAATACCATTTTTTGTCTTGCCGATGTTAAAAGGCTTATGCATGCTGCACTTGACAGAGTGGCAAAACGAGACTGGGGTAGTCGTGTTGCTCACTGTGGAAAACTCCAGAGAGAGGATTTCCATAAAGCAGTAGCTCAAAATAACACCATGCAAAAATTGGTGATAAATCTGCAGGGAACTGATTCCAAATTATTAAGTGAGGATGAGGAAGAGGAAGAAGAAGAAGATGATGAGCTAGCAACTCCTCTACACTGATTCACTTTCAGAAATTCAGGTACGTTGTTTTCAGCAAATAAACACATTAATATTGAATGTTTCAGATTATAATACTATGTAGAAGCATCGTTTGCTGCGTAAGTTTACATTCTGGCAGTTTGTGACATGACAAACGTTACTTTCCTTCTTTCTCTCCCCCCCACCTTCCTCACTCCGGCGCATCACTTGGCAGCAGTGCAGCTACGGCAGGCAAGAATTGTCTTAGCTCACATGCCTTCTAAAACCACACGCCATTTAGCAACCAGTAATTCACCAATCAAAAGCAAATTGTCATAGCAACTGGATATGTTATGGCTAGGTTGCCAGCTCTATCACATTATACCATGTGTTTTGTGCACGACACCAGCAACTGATACCTCTGCTATTTGCATGTAATTGCTGTAAACAGATACTACTGTTATTCTTGCTTTGCTTATGATTAGTGGTAGCGGAATGTCATTTGTTCATTGCTATCTGTAATATATAGTAGTGAGTGTGTAACAGCTATTGCAGTTTATTATCAATCATTGATATCTGACTTAAAAACATTTACAATGGTTTAAAATAACATCACAACAAAATTCTTGTGTTTCAGAGTACTCATATGTGTGTGCATTTGTGATGTGTAACTTATATTTAGCAAATTGTTTCATCACTCATGCTGCAATAAACACTCGTGTTACAGAAGCGTACAAAAGAAACTATCCATGAAGGCCACAAAAAGTATTATATTTTGTCCATTGTTACTGTTAAGCAATTGTGCACTTAAGAAATGTGTAGCCAGTCTTCTAATTATACTGCAATATGCAAATAATTTCAAGGAATGTCTGTATGTGCATGTCCATTAACACGAACTTCAAGCTGGCAACCCTAGTAGGGTGGCGCAGACTTCCAGAAGTTCATAACAGTAAACAGATGTTCCTGCGCATTTAATAAAGTTCACACATCCAGCATATGTATAGCACCACATCTTCTTAGATTTTTTCTCTGCAAATGTAAAATGAAACTATAGAAAGTTCACTATATAAATCCACCAAAGAAGAACTCGCATCTTCGGAGGTAGAATACCACATTTTTGTAGTTTTCTCACTCTCTCTGACCAAGATGTGGATATCCTGGGCATTACCAGACACAGAGTCAATAAATAAACCATCAACAACAATGTTCAGATCACAATGCGAACACACAAATATCCTCCCCACTATCTTTGCTGCATGGCACGTAAACTGGGGCGCTATAGTGGCAACATTGGAATCCCTGCTCCTTCAATTGTCAATCATCAACTTAGGATGCAATGTGCCCATTATAATTTCAAAATATGGTCTTGATTTCAATTGCAATGCAAATATACAAAATAGCTGTTGTCACAAATGTAAAACTACGTTTAATAACATTTATATTAAAATTATTCTCATTTTTCTATAATATAGGATAAGCTAGTAACAGTGATGTGAATCTGAAATTATTTAGAAAAACTGAGTTGGAGTTGAAGCACTTAACATAGCTAAATGTTTTTCGTCTTGACCGGTCAGAACAAAACAGGAGGAATCTATCAAATTGCCCAGGATGTAACCAAATCTACATAAGTAAAACGAAAAGAAATTTAGAGACCAGACTAAAAGAGCATATGAGACACATCAAATACAAACAGATCGATAAACCTACAGTTGCATAACACTTTTGGATTACAAAACACATCACACCAAATATAACACTCCTAAAACTGGCAAAATAAGCAGCAGAGTTAGATACTAGGGAAAAGTTATTAATTACAAAACACAAACATTGTGTAATCAATTTTGAATTGCTACCACCAAATCCACCATGGAAATTCATCACTCCACCACCAGATGTCACAGCACAAAAATACACACCGAAAAACACGAGGAACCAGTTGCCCACTTCTGAGGATGGGAACAATGGCTCTTGAAACTGATTAAGATGAAAAACATGTAAGTGGTTATCAGTGTTTCAACTCTGATTCAGCTTTTCTAAATAATTTCTTCTTTCCAGTTTGAATGCATAAATAAGGTTTTATTCTGTATGAAAATATGATCTTCAATGTACATTTATACTATATAAAAAGACTTAAATCCTTAAGCTAGAGCATATATATTACAAGCTGAACAACCTGGCGCTTTGAATCATACATTGAAGACGTCAGTTTAAGTTTCACACAGTGATAGTTGGGTGCATCTCAGTAAGACATTTTTATTAAATTTATTAATAAATGTGGGTAAATATATAATTCTTTATGTTCATTAACATAATAGCATGCTTATAAACTTTTGGTCGTGTATTATGAACCAAATTTCTTTAACTTTTAAGCTAATTCATTCAACCGTATTATGAAATACAATATGCCTTGCTTTCATTTTGATTGGGAAAGCAGCTTTTATTTATGAGACTTCACATGAAAACACCAGCAAGATAAGACCATTAACCTGGATTTCTCAAACTTATCAAATTATCACACGGTTTCTACAGATATGAATGCTGGGAAGGATGCATATATGGAAACAACCTCTTATCCAATATAATATACAAATCTGATGATAATTTTAGATCTTCTGCATAAGCTGGATACCCGTTGGCTTCAGCAGTATTTTATCGGCTCTTTGTTATCAAATTTCCTCAATGTTCAATTTTTTCTGCTGATAACTTAGAATTCGGTTTTCTATGTTTTAACAGTGAGAAAACTGATACAGAACACTCCTGCTCTTCTGGCTAGCAATGTGAAAAACTTCAAAGCCAGCTGGATCTTGAATTAAAAGTTCATTGTTATTTATCTTAAACCCTATTGAAATACCTGTCTTTGCCCTTATTTTACATCTGCACAATTTCTTAAATCTTACTCATTACTTAACTGAACTTGACAGGACCGGCAGAAATGGACCAACTAATGGAATCTCTAATGGCACTTGGAAAAGAATTAGGAGAAAAAATGGAGGAAAATTCAAGACGACTCGAGGAGGTTATGAAGAAGCAGAGAGAAGAGATGGTACAGCAGATAATGGATTGCAGGAAAAAAATTGAAGATATAGAGAAAAGATTCGAAGCAGGTCAGAGAAGAAAGAACTGCGTAATTTTCGGAGTGACAAAAGAAAACAGAAGCCTAGAAGATCATGTAGATCATGGAAGAAGCACTAGGTATAAAAATGTTTGGTTGGGAGATAGAAAAAGAGGAAGAAAGTGTACACACATGTTATAAAAATAACGACAAAAAAGAGGGAAATTTTAAAGAACGTCAGGAGGTTAAGAGGCGCAATAATTTTTATAGAGCAGGACTATACGAGAGCAGAACAAATTTTGAAAAAGAACTAATATCCAGGATGAAAGAAGCAGGAGAAACTGGGAAAAAGGCATTTTAGAAAGGTTTAAAATTATTTGTGGAAGGCGAAGAATGGAGTATGTGTATACGGAGGAATGAACGAGAAAAAATTTGTGAACGTCAACAGAAGCAATGGCCCAAGGCACATTCAAGCCAAAGAACCAACGGAATAGCTCAGTCGGTAGCTTGGAGAAAGGAACAGAAAACAGCTGATCAAATCAGAAACTCAACAGGCATGGGAAACAGTCATAAAAGGAGTACAGAAGAAAATAGGGAGGAAGAACCAGCAGCCAGGGAGGGGGAGGAGGAGCTAACATTGGTTGCAGCAGTGGGATGGGAAGAGATGCAAAGAAGAAGTGAGGAGAAGCCGAGAGAACAGATGACTAGCAGTGCAGTAAGAAATGCATCATGAAAGGAGTACAGAAGAAAATAGGGAGGAAGAACCAGCAGCCAGGGAGGGGGAGGAGGAGCTAACATTGGTTGCAGCAGCGGCATGGGAAGAGATGCAAAGAAGGAGAAGTGGGGAGAAGCCGAGAGAGCAGATGACTATCAGTGCAGTAAGAAATGCATATGCTGAGGAGGGAAACAGTCATGAAAGGAGTACAGAAGAAAATAGGGAGAAAGAACCAGCAGCCAGGGAGGGGCAGGAGGAGCTAACATTGGTTGCAGCAGTGGGGTGGGAAGAGACGCAAAGAAGGAGAAGTGGGGAGAAGCCGAGAGAACAGATGACTAGCAGTGCAGTAAGAAATGTGTATGCGGAGGAGGGAGTGATACAAGTGAGAAGTGGGGAAGTAATAAGAGTGAAAAGGGTTAGTGAAGAGGAAGAAATTGCAAGAAGTGGGGGGGTTAAAAATAATAGATTTGAGGGAAGGGAGGGTAATGCCACATGGGGAAGAAAGTGTCGACCTGGGAACCAGACTTACTAGACTTAGAAAAGCAATGGAGAAATATATGTATCAGGATAAAACAAAGAACAAATAGGGAAAGGGAGTAAATTTAACACTCAATAAAAAATAGGATTAAGACAGGGATGTAAACTGAGTTCAATATTATTTAACATATTCATAGATGATATATTAGGAGTAAAAGTAAGAAATTAGCATTGTCCAGTAATAAAAGATAAGGAGATTCCAGGTCCAGGTTCATTATATGCAGACGATTTTATGGTAGGCGCCATATTGATAATAGGATTACAAAAAGCAATAAATGTAATTCAAGAATGTGTGAAAAATGGGGAATTGAGGAATGAAGAAAAATAGTCTCTAGGTGGTCAAGAACTAGAGGTAATCAAAGAATATGACTATTTAGGAGTAAGGTTGAGTAATAGCGGGGAAATTAGACATGAAGTAGGAAAATTGACCAAATATATAGAATGTTTTATAAAGAATTAATTGGACTACTAAGAGCAGCACCAGGAGAGGTTGCATTAGTAGAACTAGGAAGAACGAGGAGAAAAGGCAATAGTAGACAAATTTTTAAGGAAGGTAAAGGAAAAATGGTCTAGAAAAGTATGAGAAGCAAGAGCCACTCAGTGAGAAAAGGCCAGGGAGCCAAGCAATCTGAGTGGCCCAATAATAAAACAAGCACCAGACAAATTGTACAATAGATGTAGGGGTATAGTGATATACGAATATACATTGTATATATTGTAAACCAAGTTGTAGAACAAATTTTACAATAAATTCACTCACTTATGCATCACTGACTTTGGAGCTGATTTTCCTGAATACTTTCCATTGTAACCTTAGTGTGCACAGACATTTGAAATTTATTAACTTAGATTTGGTAATATACATTTACAGATAGCTTAAAAAGCTCGAAAGATATTTAGGTAGGTGCTGCCTTCTACACTGAAAATCACATTTCAAAAACCTCAACGCTACCATCTTTTACAGGGTGTGCCAAAAGACTCCGAACTGCCTGTGCAGTGCTTTTCCTGTGTGCATCCACAGCACTCATTGCTGTCTTCCGCTCTCATAGAAAGGCGCGGATGAAACCATACAACATTTTTTTAAAACTACTTTTAAAGGCTTTACTTACCAAATTTATGAAAGGAAATGTTGAAACTGCCACCATCGTCGATACATTTTTGACACCTTTTTAGGAAACTATCCATCTTGGAATTTTTGGGGGGAATTTTTCCAAACAATGACTGATGTCATCTAATGTTTCTTCAGTAAGAACCACATGCTGTCTTTTAGATTTCTTAGCCTTAACACTTCCTGTGGCCTGAAATTTAATGTAAAGTTCATGGATTGTTGTATGGCCTGGAACTTTTACACCTGAAAATCTTTCTGCAAATCGTACTTTCACTTGGTGAGCTGACCGAGTTGACACATACGAATCATAAATAAATACACACTGTGCAGTGGAAAACATATACTGAGCCATAATATACTTTGTGTGAACTACATCACATCATCGTCAACTCAAAACTGCACTTCACACTGCACAGCAAAACCACAACAGCGTGACTTTATTTATAGCAGCAGTGCGTTATTATGTTTTTATCATCTTTCCACACGACCAGTGGAAAAACACTGCGCAGCCGGTAATATTGTTCATAAAATACCCTCCCAAGACAAACCCACACACCATGGAAAAATTAAAACAAAATATCTGCCAGGAAATTTCTCAACGTGAACTACAGTGAGTGATGGATAGTTTCCTAAAGAGGTGCCAAAAATGTATGGACAATGACGGTGGCCAGTTTCAGCATCTCCTTTTGTAAAGTTTGTAAGTAAAGTCTTTAAAGGTAGTTTTAAAAATGTTGTATGGTTTCATCCGCGCCTTTCTATGATAGCAGACGGTAACGAGCGCCGAGGATGTGGACAGGAAAAACACTGAGCAGCCAGTTTGGAGTCTTTTAGCTCACTCTGTACATTTGTGTTTAATGAAATATTTGCTATCAAACAGACTATTTATGTAACTGAAAATTTGCTGGAGACTAAGTAATTCCAACAGATTGTCTTTCTGCTTAGGAATCACTAAACTCAGTTTATTATTTCATTTGTAACTGGTACTTGCTGATTTTAAATTATTTCACATTTAAAAACAAAAATAACTGGTGTCAAATGTTTTCAAATCCTCAGGCAATGAGGCAGCTTATTAATTAGTAAAAATCGGGTAGAAAAAAAATAAAACATTTTGGCTACACCTGGCCACATATGTGCATTTTAAGACGTACAAAAAATTGAATAGCTGATAAATCATAATAATAAAGAAACTAACTACACATTGCACAGACTGGAAAAATACTGGCAACTGATGCAACCATAATCCCTTAGGACACACCAGAATTACAAACATAATCAAAATCCCAACCTTTGAGATGGGCAGTGATGCTTTCTAAAATACCCTTTGAGAAACCATTCAATATTTTGTTTGAATGGAATCAGGATAAAAGACACTGTCACACTAAAGAACTGATCTGATGTACAGATGGTTCAAAGATGGACAGTGAATCAGAAGCTGGAATTTATGGGGAATCTCCTAGTCGTGATATTTTTATCCCTCTAGGAAGAGATTCCACAATATTCCAGCCTGAAGTTTACAATTGGAACCTGTGCTGGAAAGAACCTCTAAAGAGGCTATAAAAATAGCACCATAAGGATTTTCTCTGATGGCCAGGCCACTCTTAAAGCAATTGCAAGTAACTAGATAACATCTAAGCTGGTTTGGAACTGCCTACAAAACCTTATACAACTGGAAAAACACAAGATAACACTTGGTTGGTGCCAGGGCATAAAGGGATTATAGGCAATGAATGAAAAACCTGACACCTTAGCAAAATAAGGCTCAGACAAATAATTTATTGGCCCTAAGCCAGTATTTGGCATTTCCTTAGCCACTGTAAAGAGAACTATTGCACAGTGGGTTTTAAACAACGACCACAACAATTGGGACAAGTGGAAGGGCACAGACATAGTAAGAGAATGTTGTTAAAACCAACTTTAGCTCTTACTAAAGAAATCCTAAATCTCAGTAGGACACAAATGAGGCTGATAACAGGCCTCTTTACAGATCACTGTGGATTAAGGAAATACCTACATACTATGGGTATCTATAAACAAAATCCAATTTGTAGGTTGTGCGGTGAAGAGAAAGAAACTGCCTCTCACATAATCTTTGATTGCAAGGTGTTAGCCAGACAAAGATACGCATACTTGGGAGTGACTGGTTCAGAAAACCTCCCAGGTTAAAAGTATAGTTAAAAGCCTACAATTCCTTGTTAAAGGTACTGGTCTATTTAAGTAGAATCAATAAAGATGGAGAATAATACACTAGATCTTCCGGATTCAGTGTTAGGGCACACATCCCTAATCTCCTCCAAATATTTTGAAAATTATGTCAGATATTCCACAATTTTACCACATTAATCTATCTAGAAAGGTTATAGCAACTATTCTCAAGGTTAGTTTACATGATGACACTAGGTTTTGGAAGCAAATTTCGCAATTATCTTTTATTTTAGTGCACATGTGCAGAAGTTAATGGCAACAGTTATGACACTAGCCAGTTTCTTACTTCCAACCTTTGGTGAAAACAAACTAGTTCTAGCGCATGATTTTGAGATTATGTTTTGCTTGTGATTTGCAGAATGAAGTGGGGAAGCGAAGAAATAATTAAATTCCTGGATTTATAAACCATGCAGGAGTGCTTGTGGGACTTTAATGAAATAAACTTTAAAAATAAAGGCGAAATGTACTGCTGCACTTGAGTTAATTTTAAAAGAACTCAACATTGATGAAATGACAATAGAACTTAGAATGCAAACTCATTCCACAAGTAGGACCTAAACAAATGAAATATGGAAGATCGAAAAGAGTAAGAGCACTGACCTGAAATCGTGCTTTTTGGGAGCCAGTACAAAAATTGTAGTTACGAATACGAGTCACCACTTGCAAGATATTTATTTCATTTGTTACTTTCCCAAGCAAAAGGCTGAACTGTTCTAAAATAATTTTCAAATGATTCTAATAACTTTTGGATTTTCTACAATTTCCTTCAACAAAGTTGCAGAACACCTAAGAATGACTTTCTCTGAATCCAAAATCTAATCCATATTCGTCTCTTTCCCTTCTCTCATTTTTTAAGGCCAGTAGTAACATCTCTGCCACTACTTTAGCTGCTGCAATATCTTCACCATCAATTTTTACAAACTACCTCTGCAGAAAGATGTTAAAAATCGATGAAACTACAGTATAAACAAGTGATTTTTCTTCTCCCAAACCTGCCTATCCGTGCTCTGTATGCTTCCATGTCCATACCCATCGTCGCGTCAGCTCTCACTCCACACAACCTTCTCCTACCGTTGTCAGCACCAGACCACCAGTTGTGTGGAGTAAGGGTAAGCACACAACACTATATGACAGAATGTAAGGAAATAAGGAGCTGGAGGGAAAAAGTATGGGAGAAGAAATGGGAAAATATGGATAGAAAAATAGTAGCTATAAAGATGTTGACAGGGAAAGAAGAAAAGAAAATTGAGGGCATGGGAAAATTTTTAAGGAAGGTAAAGGAAAAATGGTCTAGAAAAGAGAGGCAATATTGTAAACAAAATTGTAGAATACATTGTACAATAAATTCAATTCATACAAGGTGTCACCATGTAAACATCTTGTGTAAATAATTTCCCGAAAACAATTACACGAAACTAGTTGTGAAACCTAGTGCCGTCATGTAAACTAGGCTTTAGAATCAGAATTTCTGAACACCAGCAGAGAATTAGTATTTAAGTGGTTTCTTACTGAGAATGTGGAGAGCAGCATACAGTAAATCATTTGCTTTTAACGTCATATTTTGACAAATGATCTATATTCAGAATTAATAAAGAACTTTGAAACCCTTATATGTGTGGATTCTATATTAGGGAATCCATCTCTAAAATGTTTTAATATATGGTTCAGATTTCTGTCAAAATGAAAAATGAAGATTTAGTATAAAACTCCATATGTGAATAGTGGATTACTTGCATTATTGCTTAGTAGCTTAATGTGATTGCAAGAATAGCAGTGTTCATGCTTAACAGCGAAGTAATTTTGTTGTATTGGTATTTGCTCCACGCTTTGGGAGCCAATTTGAAGATGATGTTTGCTTCATGTATGGAAAGAGTTTGAAAATGATGTATTATAGCTCAACTGTTGGGGAGCCGAACTTGAAGTAGTAGCAACCACACGTATGGTACCCAGTAGCCTTCATCCAAAATTTAAAAATATTAACTTTGTAATTTGACTGTTTCTTTAAGTATTATATATTTATGTTTGCCTCGGCTGCGTCAGTATTATTGTTAGAGACACGTTTCTCTTTGCAGGGTTGTAGTGCGACTGAAGAATGTAGGCTTACACAGATTTTAAGTTTTTCTTCACTCCATTTATTAATGCTTGACACGATTTAAATAACACTTCACTCATATAGAGAGCCGTGAGATTCTTTTGTTAATTACTTGCACTTTTTAAACACGTGAACTATTCTCTAATACAAAATACGTATTAAATTTCTCGAGGACGCATCTCGCGTCTGATTAGTAACACTGTCTGCTAGCAATGCGTCCAGTTATGAGCAATGTCTACAAGCAACTGTCCTGACTTCCACTGCCTAAATTTGTAAATTTCTGTATTTCAAGTCTCGATTGGCTAATCCTACTCCAATAGAATACCTTTATTTAACTTAAGCTTTTTTCTGGTTGTTGATTGGCTATTTTATAAACTGTCACAAAAATTACATTGCTGTTGCTCCAAGAATGAGTAGTAGTATTATTAAACTTTCTTACTCATTATTGTCTCAAGGTTACCTCATTGTTAGCAACTTTTAACCTATTATTCCCACAGCTCCTACATTATTAAATTACGTAATACATTCACATAACATTGTCACACATGTATACAATAATATAAACATATACAATGACTGAAATATACACTTTTTATATATTGTTACATACACATATTGCCTTAAGGTGGGCAGTTATTATATTTTATATTACATAATTTGACTGAAATCATTTAAGTGTTAAAAAATACTGCCTCAACAGCCTATGGATCTTCTAAGACATATTTACTCAAGTTTTGCATTTGAAAGCTATAAGAAATATCTTCTTTATATTTACCTTCAGTTTTATTTCACCATAATGAAAATAAATGTTACATACTTACACTACAAAGAAAACTGTTCCCCGATGGCATCCACTCTTTCTGTCTGTCAGGAATCTATAAACAATTTCTTTTGCCTTTCTTCATTGGCAGAAAAGTGATAGAATTGATAAATTCTGTGCCTACTATTATTTGAGCAATTTGTAGTTGCACGTTCAACCATTTCTCAAATTATACTTGTATAATTTGCTTAAAATTGCACCACTGTGTTACTGCTCACATACAACTACAGCTTAACATACCTGTGTTTGGAATTAAAAATAGCAGGTTATTCAGCTATCATATATAGTGCTTTACCTTAAGCTATAACTCACCTTGAGTGTAGCACCAACCCAAAAAGAGTAGCACGTATCAACAGGTTTATTTGGTCTGCCCTGGAATCCAGATATTTGACGAGAAAGACACCACCTTTTTAAGCCATTCAACTAAAAGGGACAGAAAAAAAAAAGAAGGTAAAAATGGTTAGTTCCATAAAGAGAGAGCTATGAAAGCTTATACTTAGTTGACAAACTGACAAAGTTTGGTTCTACAAAACCGGTCTTACTACAGTTTTGAAAACAATAATTCCTACTAGATGACCCATATACGAATAATTCACACAACCATGACAAATATCCAAATTATACATGTTGCTCTTTGATAAAATTTTATTGCATAAAAAGTGCTTTAATAGAATTAAAAAAAAAAATTCCAGAGCTGGGAATATAAGTGGCTGAGCAAAAATAGCCAACTTCTAAATATCCATTCCTACATCTCTTCAAGGAAGAAGAATGTACTATTTTAAAATGCATGCTTCTGCTATTTACATTTTCTGTTGTTTCTTCCCATTTTCTTAGAGCTATTTGGAGGAGAGTAATGAAATTTTGCAAATAAGTATTTTAGGCTTTAATTAACATTTTGATGATTCACATATTAAAAACATATGCCCCTATAAGAATTTTCACATAAATGTTTATTTTTGAAATCTCTTTTAAAAACCTGTATAGATTAAAATGAAAAACCAAAACTAACAAAATCATTTATGACATGGTTAAAATAATTGTGTCAATTTGCAGCTTTTGAGTAATTTGCTCTAAGTTTTAATACTGAAAATTGTTCATGCTAAAAAGTAATGGAAAAAAAAGCACAGTAGGTATAGACTTGTTAATACACATGCCAAATATGAAGAACTTTTCTAAATAACTATAGAAATTAGGAGTATTTGAATATGACTGTATTTTGTGATCTGCAATGACTGAAGGAAACATAAAAAAGATATGGTGTTAAGTCTACCTGTTTTGCTGTGAAGGAAGCCTTCAACTGATCCATTAGTGCTAATGTAGCTATGGCACAATATGTTGTACCTCCATGGGATTCTAACTCAGGACCTTGGGCTATTCCATGGTCATATGACTGTAAAGAATAAAGAGTACATATTTGTAACTATTTTAGTTATGAAACCTTTCATGCACACTTCTTCCATAATGAATATGACTTGGGATCCCAGATGTTCCATTTTGGTGGACCTGCTGATTTCAACAGTTTTGTTCTTGAGTAGCTCCTGCCTAAATGTCTTGTGTAACTGAAATTTGTACTCCATTTCAAAAATGCTATTTATTTATTTCTCACTTGTAAGTTTATGTTATGAAGTATTATTTTAAGTACAGTATGACTGTTTCCTCATGGCTCTCCTCAGCTGAATGCACAATAGCTGGAATAGTTATCTCCCAGGAGGGGTTTTAGGTTAGTTGTAGGAGAATGGCCTGTACCTGAGGCACTCCTGTTGCACCATGCTAGGGGAACACTACCGGTCTTTTCTCCCCTCCCCTCTCCAACCTTCTCTCCATTTGCATGTCTGCAGGGTCAGGTTGAAAAAATTGTACCATAGATAGAATGTACCTCTTTGCCAGAATTATTTTGTGTCATATACCACTTTTCCTCTTAATTTCCAAACCAGCTTTTATATATCTTTCACCGGCACCACAACCAAAGCGAGTCAAATAGCCGTGATTGTTGTTACAATACAAAATGGATACCGGCAATCCATTCAAAGCCAAACGTCATGAGTTCGAGTCCCAATGACTGCAGTCATATGTGCCTGTGGTAAAGAAAGGGGAGGGCCCAAGTAAAATAGCCTGTATAATGGCATGCTTGGATGCTGATGGGGTTACATTTGACTGTAGTTGCATGGATATTGCTCTTTATTATTATTAAAAAAAAAACTACACTTTTTTTTGCTAAAATGTTAATATTATTACAATATAAAACAGAATAGCTATAAATATCCTAATTTTATTGTTGAAGGTTAGTATAATATGAAATTAGAGAAAAAAAACCCTTTAATAGTCTTAAAACCTAAAAAAACACCTGTTTAATGTATAAGTTACACCAGGCTATAAAGGGTTAAGGGCCGGATTCATAATCCTTACTTGTAAGACACTCATAATCAAAGCACACTTGACTGACAGCAGTGAATGAAAATTGAGTGAGATTTAACTGCTTTTCTAATGAAGTTTGGCTTTTTTTTTAAAGGCCTGGTTGCTTCAAATGGAACAGAAACATTATTAAACTGCATTAAAACATGCAAGTAATCGCTAAAGTGTGAATGTTTGTGCAATTTGCTAATTAAGAGTTTGGAGGTTATATGTAAATTTAACAGTGAATGAAGCTAACAGTCCTGTAGGCCTCATGATACAGAGTGAGGGGCTTGCCAGTGATTACCAGATTATTAGGGCCTCTGAATCTCGCATTTCTAATCTAAGATTTAAAGGTAAATCACAATGTGGTTTTACTCCAAAAGCAATGCTAAGATGAACTCATTGTCAATGTTACCTGTCTCTAGATATGATGCAAATGCAGATAGTTGACATTAAAAATTTTGTGGTTCAAAAACAGAGAAAACAATCAGTAAATAATTCATTGCTTTATTTCAGCATTTCTAGTTATTGCATTTAGTATTGCCATCCGCAAGGTGTAATCTGAAATGAGAATGGTTTCCTAATGTCATATTCCTACCTAAAATTCTAATATTTTTGTTTGTTGATAATAGCTGCTTAGTAAGTAGTTTGCTGTATTGAAAACAAAATAAAACATCCTACAAACTCTTGTCTAAAGCAAATGGTGAACAAATTCATGATACTGAAATAAATGCTTTGCAAAGCTGTAATTTTCAAGTATGTACATGCATGCATAAAACTTAATTCCTGGTCCGGAGAAGCAAAGCAAAAAGGAATCATATATCAATTTAGAGAATTATAGAATTAATGTTTATATTACCTGCTTAAACTTAACATTAACAATTAGGGTTATGACTTTAAAGAAATGTAAAATTTTTAAATCAGCCGAGGCCATCATTATATATTTGGCTATGTGCCCCTACACTCCTTGTTTCACCATTCAAACTGTGAAGTATATTCATGCAATTTGTCAAATGCAAAGATTTTAATTACATTATTTTTTGCATTTTAAACTCCCATCTCTTTAACTTATATTAAAACATTTTATTTACATGCGGTTATAGATACTTTCCATCATAATGTATGTCATAATTAATGTTGACTTCCTCAATCTTTACTTAAAACATCATGATAAAATTGTGAAAGTTATCAAATACATATTTGTCTTACAAAACAGCAGTCATTAGTGCATGTTTCCCTTTTTCCTTGGCCTAAATGTACCCTGTTTAGCTGAATAGTAAGAGTTAGTTTTGTGACCCAACCATGATTACAAGTATGCATGATTTGCTTGCAGAGCAGCGACCTTGGTATTGTTCTGCTAGCTCACTAGCTGTGAATGATCCACTCAAGACTGTGTTTATTGGCTGTGAATGTCAATTGCTACCTTCTGTTCATGTGTAAAGACTAGAGTTTGTTCATTGAGCAGCTCAAAAGTGAAAGCTTATTCAAAATCTGTGTTGTTTGTGAATTACTTTTAGAGTATTCTTATTATTGTTGCTGTTCTTATCTTTTATTAGTCAACTGAAATGCCTACCAAAGAATTTATACTTGCACAGTGAATACATAGTACAATATGATACATAGTACATAAAAACAGAGTCATGTAGGCTGGTGCCTATATAATTTTAGAACACACTTCCTGCCATTCCAGTTCCAAATAGAGATACTTGACAGATGTCTGGTTAATACATTTAGGACAACAGGCTTGCTATATTCTAAATCTGAGAAGTGAAAAAGACATGTTGTAACAGAGGAAAAAGTTGACAAAATTGATGCATTGTTCGAATGCTCTCCAAAGAAGTCTCCAAGACCTGTTGCACAGCAAGTGGTTGTTTCCTAAACCTCTGTTTATATGGTTGCTAAACTTTTAAAATTGAAACCCTACAAAGCAACTATTGCTCATGAATTACAACCTCGTGGTGAGAAGGAATACTAGGATTATCTCAATGCAGTGGACACCACTTTCAACAAGATTAGTACTCATTATGTTGCATGTTATTATTACTCATGAGTATGTACGTAGGAGTTTTAGAATGAAAATCCCTCCAGTGCAGTACAGCGCACAGAGCACATGTACATGCAATTTGGACCAGGACATAAAACAACCACTCTGTAGAAACATTAAGAAATAGTGATAAAAACTGAAGGATGCAGCAAAGAACCTATTAGTAATTATTTTTATAAATATTGAGCAAGTATACTAACAGTGGTATTAAATTCATGCAAATTTAATTCTTTTGGCAATACTTATTTTTGTAAACTTGGATACACGGCCTTATTTTTCAAATTGTTACTGTACTGCTCTACAAGTTCTCTTCTGTGGAGAAAAACTTTATGATTGTCCAACATTTTAATCCACAAAATAAGAGCACAAAGGAATATTACAGGATTTAATCCAATGACTAAAGCAATAACCACACAATTCACAATAGTTAATAATGTTCCAAAAATGATTGATTTAAGAGAGAAAATGCTGACAATGGGAACAAGCCGTCTCCCGAAACGCGTTCAAGTAAGAATATCATAGTGATGTAGTGTAACAACCCTCAACTCTCTATTTTAAAAAATGATTTATCAAAGTCTTTCCATGGTTATTTAATGGTTTTGCTGTGAATGGGAATTCATGTCATACTATATCATATTCCCTCAAGTAAATTTCTCTATGAAAATGATGAATTGGCACTCACACTTGAATGAATAATAAATGAGCTGAACATTGGTGTCCCTCAAGAAAGGACTAGGAATCTGGCTTTAAGTCTTTACAATCCAGAGTGAGTCCAGTCATAAAAAACTGTATGATGCAATTTCTCTTCAGTTTAATGCTAGAAGCAATAATTAATTTTTTGCCGCTGTATTTAAGTGTTAACATGCATTCCTTCAACTGCATCTAAACTGAAACAAAATCACATCAAATTATATTTTGAACACCAATAAATTTTGAAACAAGTCCTTCATAAAAAGCAACTATGTCGGCATGGATTTACATAACTATCAACAGGCATAAGAAATATGAATGAAAATTAATGAAAAGAAAGCATAAATAATCCCACAGCACTTACAGTCAACTGTATTCACCTTTTCTTGGTAAGAGAAAACTCAGAAAAAAGCTTCACATGTACAGTGGCCTTCAGGAAATAAATTACTACCTTCATATTCTCTCTGAGATAAGTAGCAAAATGGGTGTTGGAAATTAGGTTTACATTAGATTGCAGTTAATTATGCAAAGAGGTGGTAGTTTTTGTTAATTAGCAATAAAAAGAAATTGCTGATTTTGTATTAAAAAGCTATTATCTTTGTGTATTACCATGATTTGGCTCATTGACTGTTATATTTTAAATTGCAAAATAAAATGAAATTTAAGAATAAAACAAAATTATTTCATTTTCGTGAAATAGAACAATTGTTCTGTTAATTTTTGGTACTTGTGAGATTTTTAGCGTTTCAGAGGAAACTTTCTGATTATACTGGTTTTAGCCATGTTTCATCCCTCCAAGAACCATCCATGCGAGCAAGGGAGGCACCACTATTATTAACAGGTGTTTATTCATTGTTTTGGCTTCCTGCCCTTAACATGTGCACACCTGTTCCTTTATTCACGCAGCAAATCAGGTGCATGGTTGGATGTTGGACAGTGGTCTGTGATTTATGACCATGCTTTAAAATGTTGAAAGGTAAAGTTACATTGCAGGAGTGATCTGCGAAATTTAAGTCCCGAAGGCTAAATAGTATTGTATAATGTGCTAATGTGTAAATTTTGTGAAGTACGACTTGACTTTAAGCATAAAGATACCTTGGAAAAAACACAGCAAATCAGAGAAACACATGAACTGCAGAAAAGCTGCCCAAGATGGTGTTCCATGTGTGGCTACTTTATAAGAGATGCTATATAATGTGAGCTATGTGAAAGATATGAAGGAACAATTTATTTTAGATACAACAGAAGCGTCTGTGATGGCAAATGTTCCAGTAGAAAGTTGGATAATCCTGCTCTTCGAAAATGGATGAACTAGTACACGTGAGGTGGAGTAGGGCACCTACCATCTGCCAACTGGATAAGAAAGAAGTACATTCCCATGTTGGGACAAAAGAAGAGAGATGAAATAAAAGATGTGGTTGTATTCTGTGATGAAACAAAATGGAAATTGTGTTTTTAATGTGTTGCTTTGTCCGGTTGTTCCATCCATGGAACAACACATTTGGCTTCTTCCATGGTGTTGGATGCTGCTAATGGTACTAACTGTTCAAATACAATAGTTGATACCATAAGGATGTATAATATAGACAATGTGCATGTTGTAGCCATTGTACCAACTCCGCGTGCTGCATGGCCTGTGTAAAAACGCTTCAAGGGCTAATTGAAAACTTGAACACATTCAATGTTTGGCCCACAAAATAAACCTTGTGGGTAAAATATTTGAACAGGAACTGAAAGAACTAAATGTAGCTGTAGTGAAGGCAAAGAATGCCTTTTTAAATACTTGTATGTGGAAAAACGGATACATCACTTTCTTGAGACAGAAATACTAAGACACTGACCATGAGAATAAAATTTCTGCTTTTCCTATGTCCATGTGTACGAGGTGAAATTCATGGTTGAAATCTGCAATGTACTTTGCAACCCACGTTGAAGATCTTGCAGAGTTTTTCAGAAACATTGAGGTGGAAATATGGGAACACTTTTCTTTAAAGAAGCAGTGCTGTAATGATTCAAACTATTAAGCTTCAAACGTTTGAGTGTCTGCTGTATACCGCCAACTAATGGAGCTGACCATTTTCTTGGAAGGATCATCTTATCTGCCACACATGTACTCCATTGGAAACGTAATGACATTGAGGTAACATTCAAACTTTTCAGTGAAGGAGTTTTTAACCAAATTGAGCTGAAAGAACTTAATCAGCTTCCCACTAAAGTTAAAGCGCCTGCAGAAGCAAGTATTTCCCTGCATCTCAGCTGGCTTTAGTCAAGTTGAACTTGATGATGACAGACCCATGTCATTAAATCATAGAAGGAACAGGTTCATTGTTTGATCCTTGAAATGTATCTAAGAATATGTCACCATCTGAACTTCCTAACTTAAAGAACTGTTTACCCTTCATGACGAAGTTAAGATCACAGGAATTCCTAGAATCCCAGCGTCTTTGCTGCTGCTGTCAAAGAATAGATTGGTAGGGAAGTCTGTGAAAATACTTCGTGGACTGAAATTTTCATACCAGAACTATGTTGCTGCAGCCTGAAGAGTGTGTGGTACCAAGTTCAAATGTTGACTAGGAGAGATCATTTTCAAATCTAGTCTAGTGGTGAATGACAATATGAGATTGACTGCAGCTAATGCAGAGGCATTTACCATGATCTGGTTTACATAAGGTAACCTGGTCATTTTATACACTTAAATTAAGTATTCTTCACTTCTTGAAATTTTATATTTCTAAAGTTATTTTCTTCATTTATTTAGGCAAATCTTCAAGCAGCTGTTGGATGTACTATTTTGCCATGATTTCTTTGGAAGCATTTATAAAAAGAAACAATTTTTCATTTAATGTTACTACCTTAGTTTCTTTCTTATAGGATTTTATGTAGTTATTGTAAATATTTTCAAGCTCTAAGCTTTCTTTTATGATAAATTTACAATGTTTAAACTGAATATTAATTGTGTTGCATTACTTTAAAATACAAATAACTAAATTTCATCTTGCAAACCTAGAAAAAAAAATGTGTGTATCTTTTTAATTAATTGTTGTAAACATCCCTGAAAAAGTGTTTAACATTTGTGCTTTCTCAGCAAATACAATTAATTTACGGTTTATTCTCCTTTCTTGTATTCCTATTGCATAATTTAAAGTGTCAGAAAGTGGTTACTCAACAAAGGTGTTTGTCGAAGTGTGAAATATTTGAAGTGTTATTCAGAAGTTAGAGGCAGTGAAACGAAACAATAATTTAATTGAATCTTGAGTTGGTGGATACACTAAAACTTCACTTAATTGAAATTAATCAAACATGTTCAAAAGCACTGCTTGCTTTCATCTTCAGCTTATTAATATTTTATGTAGTTATTGCAAGTATTTTTGAGTTTTAAACTACCTTGTAAAACTTAAAACATTTAAACTGAATATTAACAGTTATATTGCTCTTAAAAATCAACTCTGGTCCAACTTTTGTTGCATCAAGAATGAAGACAATAAAAACAAAAAACAACAAATTTCATATTTTAAATCAACAAAAGTGTCAAAAAATAAAACCATTTTATCACACCCCTAGTTATGCATTAATAAACTGCTACATACTGCCATTTAAGGTAAAGTGCATGACACTTCTGAATGTATACTAAAATCAAACTGCATATGCCCAAACAAGATTATTACTAAAAAAATGTGATGTGTCAAAATATGTTGTGCTCCATTCAAAATGGCAAAGCTTCAATTAGTTGCTTTTTACTTTTTCTACCACGTGCTTAGTAGGTATTGTTGCATTCCACCCAAAAATTTGATACAGAGATTTCAATGGAAATACATGTTTTGTGGCTTTCTGAATAATATATAAAAAAAAACATTTTTAGAAAAAGGCTTGTGTGTGTCTGTGAACAGCATAATTAAAAAAGTTGGGTAAATATCAAACTTGGCATTTAAGTTTAGTATCTTTCAAGGACACAAAGATTTTCAGGAAAATCTACACCCCAACTACTCTTTACATGAAACATTTTTCGAAATTTTTGATTTCCTCAAAAATGCCTCTAATGATTTTGATTAAAATATTATAATTAAATATATTTACATGACAAATAAAATGTATACATCTTGAATTATCTGGGAATAGCCTGTAAAGTCCTCTTTATTTGGAAGGAATTTTGCATTATCTTGTATTAACTGATAAACATTAAATGATACAAAAACCTACTGCACAAAAAATATAGATCTCTTTAAAACACACAATTTATTTCAAATAAGACTTTTTTTGTGGCATAAGTCATTTCTGAACTATCTGTTATTAATAGTTTGAATACTTCAAAACTTAGCCATTCTTTTAAAGTCCTGTCAACATTTAGTTGTTTCTCACGAGTGCATGGAAACAGTATGAAATTTCAAGGCCAGCATATAGCATCTCATTTTAAAACATTTGAATATCGCTATTCCCTTTGTATCTATAGAAAATGTGTAATGCAGCTAGTTCTGCAAAGGTTTATTTGGATTAAAATGTGTGTGTGTACCTAATGCTCAGGAGTTAATAATGAAATCACTCCCAATATTTTGGTGTTAGATTTTCAAAAGCCACAAGAGTATCACAATTTTTAAGATGTTTCACATCCATTTCTTCTTCCTTGGGGCACAATAAACCATTTGGAGATGTTACTATTCCAATTTTGTAAAGATGTTTATTCAAACAATTTTCCAGCCAAGTCCAAAGGACTCATTGACCAACTGCAGGTGTAGTCCTCCAGACCTACAATGATTCAAATGCCAACTCTTATAAAAATGATGTCCCTAAGAAGCAGTCGAAAACTGAACATGAAAGAAATAGATTAAAATGTAGTAGACAGAAAAATAAAGAATAGTTTGTATACCCATTAATAAATGATAGAGGGTAGAGAAAGTCATGTAAATGTATCACATCGGATTTTTTGGTGTTTACGATATACATTCTTCCTTAAATATCACGTTTTAATTTGACTAGCTGTATAAGATGATAATTTTCTCCAAATGCTCAGGTGTAAACTTATGACGTTTATCAGTCAACACAAGCTTGCATGTTGAGAAGGATCTTTCCACATCCACAGGTGTTGTTGGGCAAAATATGAAATCATTTGAATAATTCTGGGATAATTTCTTCAGGAAGCACTACGTTTTAACCTTAAAGATATTTATCCACAGAACAAAAGTTTAATATCAGGATTTCTCTCTAAAACACTGCACAATTTACCACTTTATTTTCCTGCATACTTTAAAGGATCACTCTGAACCTCCATATGGGTGTCTCCATAGTAAGGACTTTATTATTTTGCCACTTGTGTGTTTAAAATATTAATTTTAAAATTAAAAATTTTAAAATGCACATATTGTATGCTCAATGCATGCAGAACTGATGAAATAAGCAGGAATGTTAGAAATATGCAGTTACATGAACTATAAAGCTTTGCATACAAGCAGAGAAGAGTATGAAACTTATTGCAAAACTTAATTCCATAACACAAGTAAAAACAAATTAAATATCCGTTTGTATACAAATCCGATGTCTAGTTATAATTCAGTTTAAATTGACGGATTACTTTCTCTATCGCATACACAAACTGTATTTCACCTAAAACTTCAATATCAAGATTTCAATGTTAAAGGTCCTCACATTGGCGCCATGTTTGTGTTTCTGACAAGTGTGCCTCAAAAACGAAAAGATATTAGCATTCCTCTCACCATAAACAACCATTTCCATGGCATTTTAAATAATTTTTATTTTCTCAAATGTTGCTCTAGACATTTTGATTTAGAAATGCATTTGAAATATTAGTATGATGAATAAAATGAAGTGATATTTTCACTTTTTACACCACATACAAGTAGGTAGAGAAGATATTGCAAACCAAAAATTCAATACCAAGATTTCACTAAAATACACTTTTTGAGACCTGAATAAAAAAAAAAAAAAATAGTGCGTGTGTGTGTGTCTGTGAACAGCTTAGCCCAATAGCAATACCAAAGTTGGTATTTACATTAGCATCTTATAAAGAGTTTTAAGAAAATTCCTGCACCCCAAATTACCCTTTACATGAACATTTAAAAAAAAAAAATTATTTCCTAAAAAAAGGCCCTAATGATTTTGAAAAATACCATATATTAAAGATATTTATATAAAAAAATAAAATGTGTATCTTGAATTTTCTGTAAATAAGCTGTGAAGTCCTCTTCATTCGGAAGGAATTTTATATAAAATTGTACAACTGGTTAGTGTTAAGTGATAGATGAAAACATACTACACAAAAAATGTAGACCTCTTTAAAACACGCAATTTATTTCAAATAACCTTTTTGTGGCATTGGACATTCCTGAGATATCCGTTATTAATATTTCAAATTATTCAATATTTAGCCATTCTTTTAAAGTCCTGTCCATTTTCAATTTTTTTGTGTGATGTCATGCAGAATATGGAATTTTCAGGCCAACATATAGCATCCAGTTCTAAAACATTTGAAGTTGATAGGAAAATAAACTTCTATAAGAATAATTTGTATACTAATAGTAATAGAGGGTAGAGAAAGTCATGTGAATGTAACACACCAGATTTTTATTAATTAGCATATGTTTACTTAATTTAGAGAGATTTTAACTTACCATGCTATTAAGGATATAACTGACTGTCTTCTCTTCATCCATTCCTGACCAGTCATTAAGCATATAACATATGCATGCAGCACAGTAAACAAATCTCATGTCACTTTCACTGCCTGCTAGAGTCGCACAAAAACTGCAAAAGGAAATGAAACTTATATTTAAAGATGTACACAGTGATAATAAAGCATTGTGAAACTTAAAGCAAAAATCGTAAAATGGCTTTAAAACAAATGTGGTCATATTTAAGTTTATTCTGTTTAATCTATGCAGCTCAAATTACCTTCAATGACTGCAATCCACTAGTTTCCTTATCCTAATTAGCTTCCATGAACTAATTTACCTACGGAAAGTTACATGCCCATGAAGCAGTAGCATAGACAGAAAATTATTAGGGGGGACGGTTTATGTATAGGGATCCATTTTTGAAGGTTTGTATCAATTTAAATGATAAATATGAATAAATTTTGAGTTGAAATATTTAAATACATTGATATATTATACTCACAGATTAAGGTGCAGCAATTGGAATTAAAATTAGGACAGGATGTTCATGTATTTTAAGCGACAAATGTTGTGACATGAGAATCAATGACCACTGTGAAGTATTTTATATAATCATTGCATATCATTTTATTTCACTACAAAATAAGCTTCTAGTTCTGCTCTAAACTGGAAGATACTGCACTAATTTGGAAACCACTCAAATTTAGCACCGGAAAGAAAACATGCCTCCGATGACATGGTTGTCCAATGCCATTTAAAGTACAGTTTTGTTGCTGTCACCTTCGGTCATATTGGCCAGACAAACGACATAAATATAGTACTACCAGCGATACGATTAGGAAGTATCTCATTCCTGCCAACCTAGAAAGGTGCTGTTATTTTAATGAAGCTATTTTTGCTATTAATTTTTACATTTGTTTAGTAAGGGGAGGAGGTTCCAACCCCAAAAACCCCTTCCTAGCTATGCGTCTGCCATAGAGTGAAAAATTACTTCCTCTACCACTTGCCTACAGTAGGCAGGGGAAGTACAGTATTCCAACCAAAAATCTGACACCGGGATTTCACTGGAAATACACAGTCTGAATAATTAATACTGTTACACAAGACAAAATTATTTATCTATCGAAGTCTGTCCATGTTTATTTGATGGCCTTGCAGTAAATGGACATTCACCTCAAACTAATATCATACTCCCTCAAGTAAATTTCTTGGACTACCAAAATCAGGATGAAATGGCACACACACTTTGAATGAAAAACAAGGAATTGAGTGTCAGTATCCCTCATGAAAGGAATATGAAATCTGGCCCTAAGATTTTACAGTCCCAAGAGAGTCCTGCCCCCAAATAAACAATTTTTAGAATAAGAGGGTAGTAGGTGGGTGTGTATGTATGCAAACTATAATTTAGTTATTTCAACTCTGGATCAAATTTATTCTTTATCTGAACTTGATTACCACACCTTAACTTTCCAGATCACAACATGACATCTTCAGCTGTTAGTTCATATGTACACCCATGGACAAAAAAGTTGAGTCATCTCCAAATTCCATGTGCGGATCGGAGGGCTTTATGTACCTTTGTAACAGCTGTGTTCACAACATACATGCAAGAATTACAGAATGGTCTACAACTGTGAGGCAATGCTCACCTTATAAGCTATTGAAAACAGAGCATGGAACAGCATTACAGTGGTTAAAAGGTTAAGAAGGCACTGCTTGTGCTTATAAGCTCCTCAAATCTCGCATTAGTTATTTTTTATTTTGTTAGTTTTATGACTGGATGTGTAGAACATAATACCGCATTAATATAACTTTAGCATTTCAAGTTTTAGGCATATCTAGGCACACAAAAGCATAATTCTACTAAAATACTCATTTTAAATGACTAAAGAAATAAATGAAAATTAACTATTATCTTCTATAACAAAAAATAAACAAAATTAATATTGGGTGTATGAACCCACAGGATATAAAACTACCCTCAATCTTCAGGGAATAGATGTAATTAAATCCCTGCAGTAACGTGGATGAGAGGCTATAACATTCCAGGCTTCTTGAAATTTGTGGCCAGAAGTCATCCTTTGTGCATCTGCAGAGAAATTCGAGCCCAGCTCCCTTTTCACCTCAGCCCAAACATGTTCAATAGGGTTGAAATCCGATAAACATGGAGGCCAGTCTACCACTCTGATATTATGACTCTCTGAAACCAATTTGAAGCCTTTCAACTTACGTGGACAGGATGATTATCCTGTACAAATTCAATAACTTCATCAGGATATCTCATCCTCACAGAGAGAATCAAAATATTCTCAAGTATTACCATGTATTGCACATTGCTTGGTGTATCGTCAAGCTGCCACAAGACACCCAGACCATCCCTTGATATCCAGCCCCATGAAGGTACAGAGACATGATCATGATGAAGTTGTGAAGCCATATGAATTTTTGGTTATTATTTAATTTATATATTAAAATGTTAAGTTTAATTGAACAATTTATTTAAAGGTGAGTCGAAATTGTTACACTAACACCACTTAAGTTTACTCAATTAACATGTTTCGGGAAACCGTTGTTCCCATCCTCAGAAGGTTAACTCGTCGACTGGCCCGTGTTGTTGGTGTTTTCGTTTTTTGGACTGGATCCTGTGGTGGCATCTTGTGGTGGAGAAATGTACTTCCAGAGAGGATTTGGTGGCGGCAAATCAAAATTCATTAGATGTGTGTTGTGTTTTAGAATGGTGATCTTCTCCCATGCATCTAATTCGGCTGCAAATTTGGCTGGTTTGACTAATGTAATATTGGGTTTGATGTTGTGATTAGTGATCCAAAAATGGTGTGAAACTGCAGATTTGTCCATTTGTTTGTATTTAATACATCTCATGTGCTCCTTTAGCCTAGTTTCTAAGTTTCTTTTTGTCTTACCAATGTATACTTTATTGCAATCTGAACAATTGATTTTATAGATTCCAGCTTTTCTGTCTTGTGGAATGGGGTCTTTTAACTTGTTACAAAGTAATTTCTCTATGTTAAATTTGTTCTGTGGAGCTAGGCTGATGTTATGTTTCATGAAAAGCTTCTTAAATTTGTGAAATGTTCTTGGGTGGTATGTGAATTTCTTGAACTTTAGTTCTTTATCTTGCTGGCTGAGATTAGTTGTGTTTCTGATGTGCATCTGTCGTTTGAATTTTGCAATTTTTTTGTCAATAGTTGCTTTGTTGTACCCATTATGTATTGCTGTGTCTACTATATGCTGGTATTCTAACTGGTATTCTTTTTTATTTAAGGGGGTATATACCAGTCTATGTGTTAGGCTGTTTAGTACTGCATGTTTGTGTGTGGTTGGATTGAAACTCTTATTTTTTATGTAATTAGTAGAGTGTGTTGGCTTCCTGTATATGCCAAAGGTTAGGTTCTTTTGTTCTCTGATGATTTTTAGGTCTAAAAATGGTAGCATGCCTTCTTTTTCTATTTCTATGGTGAATTTTATTGATTGGTTCTGTAGGTTTAGTAAGGCTAAGGAGTCTTGTATGAACCTATTAGGGACAACAGCGAAGATGTCGTCAACATATCTGTGCCAAACTTTAAACATGTATGGAAAGGAAGTTGTTATGTGTATTTCTAAGTAGCTCATAAATAAATCTGCCAAGAAGGGTGAAAGTGGGTTGCCCATGGTTAGACCAGTTGGTTGTTGATAGAACTTCTTATTGAAACTAAAACAATTTTGTCCAATGCATAAATTGGTAAGTTGTATGAGGTCTTCTATTTCTTCTTCAAGTAGGTTAGTCTGCTGTAGCCATTTCTTTAATTGACGCAGGAGTTGATCTGTAGGGACACTTGGAAATAGTGCAGTGACATCAAAGGAAACTAATCTGTCTTCTGGTTCGAGTTCCAGGGATTTTATCTTCTGTATTAAATCTTCTGAATTCATTATGTTTTTGCTGTTGAATTTTGGTAGTGAAGAGAATCTCTGTACTAACCATTTTGCCAGTTTGTAGGTAGGAGAATCAATATTGCTGACGATTGGTCTCATCTTATTACCCGGTTTGTGTATTTTAGGTAGAGCATACATTCTTGGTAAAATGGGGTGGTCTGGTTTTAATCTAGATTTATCAGTGTCTGTTATAGTTTTGCTTTCCTGGATGGTTTGATTGAAGGCTTTTAAATGTGATTTTAATGGGTCTTCTTGAATTTGTATGTAATTTTCTTGTTGCAGCATATTTTCTACTCTGGTAATATAATCATCTTTTTGCAGTACAACTAGTTTATTTCCCTTGTCAGCTTTTGTGTATACTACTGGTTTTGATTTTAATGTTTTGATCACATGTTTGGTTGGGAAATTGTTATGTTTATCTGCTTGTATTTCTTGGAGAACTATTTCACATTCTTTTTTTATAGTGTTTTTACTATTTTCATTTAGGTTGTAAGTAGCAATCTCAATGTCTGCGACTATTTCATCGGTTGTTTTTGTGTAGCCAACACATGTTTTTAGGCCAAGGTTTAATACCGATAATTCTGCTTTGGTGAAAGTTACATTTGAAAGATTAATTACGTCAGAGTATGGCGTCGTTTTTTCATTTTTTAGGTTAGGTTTATATGAATGTTGCTTCCGGCGTAGTATGTCTAGTTTTTTCTTTAATTTCAGCGTTTTTGTTTTCATCCTGTAGCTAAGAATAGTGAGGAATTTTGATTGCATGTTTTGCCAAAGTGGATAGCCGAGTGTGTCCGTTAATTTAAGGTGAAGAGCATATAATTCCAGTTCCAATTTTTGTAATTTTGCGTAGTGGTTGTTTCTCTCAATTATTATTACTTTTTTATCGGCTGATGTTTGGTGTTTGCTGTTTTTGTCGTATTTTACAATTCTCCTTACAAACTTTGGTGTGACTTTGTTTTGTATGCATAGGTTTAAAAAACGGATGTCCGCAAATGTGTTTTTTCTTTTTTCTTCAATTTTTTGGTATCTTTTGATGTCACTTTTTATTCCACTGAAATCTGTATTGAAATTTAGGGTTTCTAATCTTACCTTGTTTTTTGCCATGACTTGCATCTTTTCCACGTGGTGGCCAATTATAAATTTTGCTTCTTGTGACTTGTTGGTCATAAATTACGTATGTATTGTAATGAAAAGAAGCTAGAAACAGTGATGTGTATTGAATTTATTTAAAGGTGAGTCGAAATTGTTACACTAACATCACTTAAGTTTACTCACTTAACATGTTTCGGGAAACCGTTGTTCCCATCCTCAGAAGGTTAACTCGTCGACTGGCCCGTGTTGTTGGTGTTTTCGTTTTTTGGACTGGATCCTGTGGTGGCATCTTGTGGTGGAGAAATGTACTTCCAGAGAGGATTTGGTGGCGGCAAATCAAAATTCATTAGATGTGTGTTGTGTTTTAGAATGGTGATCTTCTCCCATGCATCTAATTCGGCTGCAAATTTGGCTGGTTTGACTAATGTAATATTGGATTTGATGTTGTGATTAGTGATCCAAAAATGGTGTGAAACTGCAGATTTGTCCATTTGTTTGTATTTAATACATCTCATGTGCTCCTTTAGCCTAGTTTCTAAGTTTCTTTTTGTCTTACCAATGTATACTTTATTGCAATCTGAACAATTGATTTTATAGATTCCAGCTTTTTTGTCTTGTGGAATGGGGTCTTTTAACTTGTTACAAAGTAATTTCTCTATGTTAAATTTGTTCTGTGGAGCTAGGCTGATGTTATGTTTCATGAAAATCTTCTTAAATTTGTGAAATGTTCTTGGGTGGTATGTGAATTTCTTGAACTTTAGTTCTTTATCTTGCTGGCTGAGATTAGTTGTGTTTCTGATGTGCATCTGTCGTTTGAATTTTGCAATTTTTTTGTCAATAGTTGCTTTGTTGTACCCATTATGTATTGCTGTGTCTACTATATGCTGGTATTCTAACTGGTATTCTTTTTTATTTAAGGGGGTATATACCAGTCTATGTGTTAGGCTGTTTAGTACTGCATGTTTGTGTGTGGTTGGATTGAAACTCTTATTTTTTATGTAATTAGTAGAGTGTGTTGGCTTCCTGTATATGCCAAAGGTTAGGTTCTTTTGTTCTCTGATGATTTTTAGGTCTAAAAATGGTAGCATGCCTTCTTTTTCTATTTCTATGGTGAATTTTATTGATTGGTTCTGTAGGTTTAGTAAGGCTAAGGAGTCTTGTATGAACCTATTAGGGACAACAGCGAAGATGTCGTCAACATATCTGTGCCAAACTTTAAACATGTATGGAAAGGAAGTTGTTATGTGTATTTCTAAGTAGCTCATAAATAAATCTGCCAAGAAGGGTGAAAGTGGGTTGCCCATGGTTAGACCAGTTGGTTGTTGATAGAACTTCTTATTGAAACTAAAACAATTTTGTCCAATGCATAAATTGGTAAGTTGTATGAGGTCTTCTATTTCTTCTTCAAGTAGGTTAGTCTGCTGTAGCCATTTCTTTAATTGACGCAGGAGTTGAGCTGTAGGGACACTTGGAAATAGTGCAGTGACATCAAAGGAAACTAATCTGTCTTCTGGTTCGAGTTCCAGGGATTTTATCTTCTGTATTAAATCTTCTGAATTCATTATGTTTTTGCTGTTGAATTTTGGTAGTGAAGAGAATCTCTGTACTAACCATTTTGCCAGTTTGTAGGTAGGAGAATCAATATTGCTGACGATTGGTCTCATCTTATTACCCGGTTTGTGTATTTTAGGTAGAGCATACATTCTTGGTAAAATGGGGTGGTCTGGTTTTAATCTAGATTTATCAGTGTCTGTTATAGTTTTGCTTTCCTGGATGGTTTGATTGAAGGCTTTTAAATGTGATTTTAATGGGTCTTCTTGAATTTGTATGTAATTTTCTTGTTGCAGCATATTTTCTACTCTGGTAATATAATCATCTTTTTGCAGTACAACTAGTTTATTTCCCTTGTCAGCTTTTGTGTATACTACTGGTTTTGATTTTAATGTTTTGATCACATGTTTGGTTGGGAAATTGTTATGTTTATCTGCTTGTATTTCTTGGAGAAATAATTAATTATTAATTTATTAAATTAATTTATTTAATATATTAAATAATTATTAATTAATTATTAATTATTAATTAATGTTAATTGAACAATTTTAGAAAATATGTATTCTGCATCGTATCGGGACCCCTTTGGATGGTAGACAATCACCTTTCTCTTATGTGTGGAAGAAAATGTCACCTCATCCGAGAATATCATGTTATTCCAGTCGCGGTTGGCATTTTCCTCTGCAAAGCAAGGAGAAACAATATGATCGCCTGTCAATGTTACTTTTTAGCTGCCTTTTGTGCAAGAAGCCCTGCAATGTCTACATGCAGCAGAGCTGTTTGAGCTGATCTAGGGAATTATGAATGTGCCTTAATTTCAGAAGCAGTATGGAAAGTGTTTCTCTCTGCAATTTACTGCAATTAAAGCTGTATCCATTTCAGGAGTGGACACATGTCTTCTTCCTGAACCAGGACGATGGTGTTCAATCCCTTCCTTGGATAATCTCACCCACCTCTACAATTTAATTACAGGGAGTCCAATATGAGCTGCAGCTTCACGAACAGAAAAGTCTGCTACATTGACTAATGCAAGAAGAGACTTCCTTATGCCTATGTCTTTGTGTGCACATTCTGCCATTATCAAACACGGTGAGATTCACTGAAAGAGAACCTGTTCGGGTCTGATGCATTTGCACACCCTTTTGAGCATCACGTGGTTTCATGTGCAGCATATCACAGGTAGAATAAATCCTTAAAGAAGCATTATAATAAAGCTATTTTATTAACTTTACCCGAATGCCATGTATGAAATGCAGTATAACAAAAATAAGTAGTCTCTGTGTGTTGATTAAACATTATTAACAGAAGAAAAAAAAAAGCGTTTGCTAAATGCGAGAAGTGAACCTACGGTCTTAACCACATAGTAGGCTATGCTACGCTTTACCACAGCATTACGGAGAAGATACATTAAAGGTAGCATGTTTAGTAATGCTGTACACCTTGCACAGCGCCTACACAACTGTATTGTGTATGGTGTAAAAAAGGCATTGTGCCGTGTAGGACTTAGACAAATTTGGTGTTCAAGACATGCTCATTCTTTTTTGTCCACAGATGTACTTCTATGCCTTGCAAATGACCTAGTATTGCAATATGTTTATAGTGCCCTACCTTAAGGTACACCCATAGACTCTCAAAGCATTAAATTTGCCTAAATTTCTCTTAGCTCAGCAGTAGATTCACGCTGGTATGTCTAGAGCTTTCAGTTTTATTTACATCGGTCATATTGACTTCCTGATGTCAAATGTGCAGACAGTCAAGTGGTTAAAAGCAGATATCTAGCAGGTACTACGGTTTGAAAGGGGGTGATTGGTGAAATTTAGGTTTTCCACAATTTTGATACAAGAGGCTTCATTTTTTGTAAACACATCAGGGATATAACAGACATTCTGCCGAATTTCATTTCTCTAATTCCAATAGTTTGAGTATTAACATTTTTAGTTTGAAATACGTGCATTTTTCAAAATCTATCTTCTCGTACAGTTTTGAGTAAAACGACTAAAATCTTCTTGATAATCTATAGAAGCACATAAAACAGCTTCAATCATCAGATTTTCAATTTCTTCATTACACAGAGAAAAAAATTAAAGCCACTGTAAAAGCAAAATTTCTTACTTCTTTTGCCTTTTCTGCACACAATTGATTTTTTATTTCAAAAAGTACTGCTCTAATAAAAAAATCTGTTTTGTTACACTCATATGACTTTCTCTACTCTTGTACAAACTATTTTTACAAATGCTAATTCTCCATCTGCTTCATGTTAATTGCTATAGGCATTTGTACAAACTATCTTAAACGCTTATTCTCCATCTACTTCTTGTTAATCGAGATAGACATTTGCAGAAACTATCTCATTACTAATTTTCTTGTAGGTGTAAGGGGAATATGGTAGGCTTTATGAGACAGTCAAATCTTTTAAGAACTGGTTGGAGCATTTCATTCGCTTTGCATTCCCAGGACATAAAAAAACAAATAACGAATTCCCATTTGAGAAAAAGTATAAGTATTAGAAAATTCAAACAAATAACAAGGAATATCTCAGAAATGGGTCACTCCACAAAAAAATGTATATGACATAAATTGTGTGTCTTTTAGAGCTCTACATTTTCGGTGTAGAAAAATTTTGTCTATCGCTTACGGTTTACCAGTTATGCAAAAAGCATTCAGAAAGAAGAGGACTTTTGGGGACATTCCCAGAAAATTCAAGCTATACATTTTATTTGTCATGAGAATATCTTAAATATACTATATTTTAATCAAAATCGTTATAGCCATCTTTTGAGAAAATCAAAATTTTCTAAAAATGTTCCATGTAAACGGTAGTCTGGGGTGGGGGGAATTTTCTTGAAAATCTTTGTGTCGCATCTTTGAAAGATACTGAACCCAAATGCCATTAAAGATATTTACATGACAAATAAAAAGTTTATCTTGAATTTTTTGAGAATAGCCATTCAATCCTCTTCATTTAAAAGGAATTTTGTATAATCTTGTATAACTGATAAACGTTAAGTAATAGACAAATGTACTACACAAGAAATGTAGATCTCAAAACACACAATTTATTTCAAATAACTTTTTTGTGGCATCAGACATTTCGAGATATCCGTTATTAATGGTTTGAATTGTTGAATACCTAACCATTCTTTTAGTCCTGTCAACATTTAGTTGCATGGAAATAGTATGGAATTTAAGGTTCAGTTCTTAAACATTTGACTATCACTATTCCCTTTGTATCTATAACAAAATATGTAATGTAGCTATTTCTGCAAAAGTTTATTTGGATTAAAATAAAGTAGTTATAAAAATAAACTTTAGTAAGACTAGTCTGTATACCCACAAATAAACAATAGAGGGTAGAGAGAGCCATGTGATTGTATCACATCATATTTTTTTTATTTATTTTACAGTATGTGTATTTTTTTGTTTCATTATTTAATAATTATATGCAATTTCTATTTATGCACCACTATATTTTATAACTTCAAATGTATTTGTTATTCTGTGTCATTTATAAGCTCAGTTGAACCAGAAATAAAAAAACATCTCATAACTTTAACAAAATATCTTCAAACTCTTAATAACCTATAATTCCACCCTCTGCAAAGCCACAATTAAGAAGTACAGCATAAAATTTTATTGAGCTAACATTTTTTACTTCTAAAGGAATTTCTCTACAAAATCTGAATGTACAATTTGCTTTCTTGATTGTTTAATGCTTTTTTAATTAATTTTGAAGATTTAGAAGCTAGTAACGGTGATGTGTCAGATTTTAAAATAAAGAGAGAATTAACAAAAGCCGGAAAATTCAGAATTAAACCAGATTTGCCCACCATACCTAGGTTATATGCACTACCAAAAATACACAAACTCGGCAACAAAATGAGGCACATAGTGAATAACATAAACTCTTCCACATATAAACTAGCAAAATGGCTTTCAAATACCTTCAACTCCATGCCTGTGTTCAAAAGTATAAGTATAAAAAAATTCATAAGAATTGACCAGTCACCTTTCAGATATAAATATATCACCCACAGATATGATGGTATCATTTGATGTCACTGCACTCTTCCCAAGCATACCAAAAGAAGAATTATTACCACTCCTAGAAACTTGGATATTAAACAATGGCACACCTAGAGCACAAACAGAAGATTACTTAAAACTAACAAAATTATGTCTGGAACCAGAATTTCTTTTCATTCCATAACAAAATCTTTAAACAAACCACAGGCCTAACTATGGGAAACCCCCTTTCACCATTTTTAGCAGAACTATATATGAGCCATATTGAATGCCATATTACTAAATCATTCCCACATCTATTCAAAACCTGGTATAGATACGTAGTTGATATTTTTGCCATTGTTCCAAAAAAACTTTCAGAAGATGCTTTGAAATTATTGAATTTACAAAAAAGATCTATTAAATTCACAATAGAAAAAGAAGAAAATGGCCAATTACCTTACCAAGACATCAGGATCATCAGAAATAATGCACACAACAAACTAACATTTGGCATTTACAGAAAACCAACTCACACAGAAAATTATATTAAAAACAATAGCTACAATCCTACAAGCCACAAACATGCAATTTTAAATAGTATTACAAACAGGTTGGTACATATACCATTGGGGAAAGAGGAATACCAGAAAGAATACCAACACATTACCTACATAGCCACTATGAATGGATACCAGAAAAAAACAATAGATAAGAAGATAAAAAAGTTTGAAAGACAGAAATACATCCAACAAACGACTACTTTACTCAGACAACAAAAACCACAAGCATATAGGAAATTCACTTATCACCCTTGGACACATCATAAATTTCAAAGGATTTTCAAGAAATACAACATCACCCTGTCTCCACAGAATAACCATAATATACAGAAACTACTATGCAAAAGATCCTATCCCCAACAATAAATCAGCTGGTATATATCAAATTGCTTGTAATGACTGTAACCTGGTATACATAGGAAGAACCAAAAGAAATCTTTAAATAAGACTTAAAGAGCATATGAGATGCATTTACCAAAAGCAGCCAGATAAATCAGCAGTAGCACATCATTTCTGGTCTTCAAACCATGATATCACTCTGAACATAAAACTCTTAAAACCGATCAACAGCAGCAATGAATTTGACATCTGGGAAAAAATACATATCGTCAAACACAGGAATCACCTAGTGAATTTCGAACTGCTGCCACCCAGCAGCCTTTGGAGGTTCATCAGCCCAGCACCAGAGAACACCACTAGCCACACACATTCCCCAGACAATAACTGGCAAAATCAGTTGAAAACATGCTGACGATGGGAGCAAACCATCTCCTGAAACGTGTTCAAGTAAGAACATTTTAGTGATGTAGTGTAACAACTTCAACTCTCTTTGTTTTAAATAAGGCTTTTTTCCACATATAAACTTTGAGAATGAGATGCACTAACATAATAGCAATGGCACTTAACACACACTTGGTTTTCTAAATTAGATGTATATAATATAGTGGTGTTCAAAGTGAAGCAAGCCTATCAAGAAAAATGGCTGTTATATGCCATTGACTATTTTGCATATACTGTTTCAGGCTCTATTAGATTATAAGTTGCAACACAATATCCAGCATATTCAACTCATATTATGTACAATTAATGAAATTAATTCCACTTTTAACAGCCTGTCCAGCTAGGGAATGTGAAATGCTGTCATAGGCGCTCAATGGATAGAGCAACTGCATGGAAGGCGGGAGAACTGTGTTTAAATCTTGGCTATGACATGGAATTTTTCAACTGGCTCTATTTCACACATCCAAATCAGTTTACACTAAAATAATCACTATGTATTTTCAGAGCAACTTCCAGTCATTATTTATGTCATCTCTCAGGTGGATGCATCAGGTGAGGCACCATAATTTTTTGAAGTACTATGTGCCTGTGCTTGAACCACATTTTCAATATAATATGCAGACATATGTAAGCATTAAAGCCACGACAAAAGGAAAAAAGTTCAACTGTTACTGGACTTTGGCTAGGGATGTTGCAGATAACAAACCACCCTCCAACCCTTGTAAGGTCTTTTGGCTGTACAGCCCTGCACAGACCATGTTTACATGCTGTCAGTGACCCCTGGCTGTTGTTTACATACATGTTTTGTACTGACACATGAGTGCAGTGTATGCAACCAAAAAGCACTGAATCTCATTATTAGTCAAACTAAATTCCGCTACAAAAATACATTATATCAATTCATTTACTATTAGTCATAGAAAAAATTGTTGTAGTCTCTCTGTTGGTAATTTAGGCCTACTTTAGTGGCAGTAATTTACCTTTTGATTAAGTGCATAATTAAGTTAAAATGAATTTAATCTTTGTACATTTCTTAGTAAAAGTACTATAATAAATTAATTTATTGTACAACTTGTTTTACAATTTTTATACTATATATATCTCTCTCTCTCGTACTCCTACATCTTATGTACAATTTGTCTGGTGCTAGTCTACTTATTGAGCCACTTAGATTGCTTGGGTTATTAATAGAGTAACATAATACCATAGTAACATTTATTTATAACTTTATTTCACAAAAGTATATCATTAATTGCTATTCTTGGAGTTGCTTGAGATAGGATCATATACACTTAACACCCTGGTTATTTGTGTATATGTACCCTTCATTTTACTATATACATTTTCCAAAACTAGCAATTTAAATTTTTCTCATCTATATTTTACCTATATCATCACTCCTATTATTATATTCCTCTTTTTCTTTAATAATTTTCCTCCACCATTTCTCTCTTATCTTCCCTGTATATTTACCTAATTGTTTCAAAACTTCTTTCCTATTGTTTCCAAAGAGTTTTAAAAGTAATATCTCTATCTGTAATTTATCCTACTTCCTATTCCATATTTCCTCTCTCCAAACCTTGATTTCCGCACATTCTATTATACAGTATAAATGTTTATCTACACTTCCACATAGTGGGCACAGTTCATTGTCAACTTTTAAACCGCTTAACATGGTTCCTGTTCTTGCCCATGCCAGGCCCTCTCTTTCCATTTTATCACAGACATCAATATATTTTTCTCTTCCCCAATCTTTTTTCAAGTTCAGATAATATATCAGGGTTCTCTTATCCCTTAACCTACCATATATTTCCTGTTTCTCAATATCATCAACCCTGAATTTCACTTTATTCCATACATTTTGACCCCTCGTCTGAATATTGGCTGGCTCGCCCAATCCTACTTCCCTCACAGTTTCCTTTAATTGAGATAACCAACTTCTTCACCATCTTGTTTTTTCTTGTATCCTTAAACAGTTTTTAAGAATATTTCCTTCCTCCAATGCTTGGATCCTACTACAATATTTCATAATGCGTTTTAACACTATTCCTTTCCTTCCCACTCTTCCTAATTCAACTAGGGCAACCCCATTTGGAGCTGCTCTTGGTAACCCCAATATCATTTTACAAAAATTAATTTACTAATTACCTGAGAAATGTTTGTGCTGTCAGTAGTTTTTAGATTCTTCAGTGTTTCTGACTTTCACGTGTTTCAAAAGACCACTTCTTTTTGCAGCCAAAACAACATTTCATGCTCTTTTGCTTTTGCACTGTCTTCTTTAACTGGTTGTAACCATATCAACAAAATACCTTCCTTCAACCACATATCTAAAAACAACTGTTTTATCACTTCTTCCTCTCTTTTGAACGTTCTCTGCAGTATATCCTTTTTCCTTTAAGAGTGGAGTAGCCTTTATCACTCATTATTATATATGTAATGGTAATACTTAACACGATTAAATTATTTTGTAGAATATAAATGAAACTTGCATGTCGATTTTAGCAATAATATAAATTTATTTTTTAAAATTAAAATTTACAAATTTTGCTACATTTTCCCACTTTTTCATATTTTACCGCAATGTCTCCTGAAGGTTCAAAGTTTGCTACATGAAGTAGAATTCTGTTACAGTTGGCAACACGGTATGAACATAGCTAACTTGAAGTCAAATGCTTAAGAATTCCTATGCCTGATAATAAGGCACTATAAGGTATCTTCAACCCTAGTGGTTTCAATGTGAAGTCTTTTGATAACAAAGATCATTGAACTGTCTCTTAATGCTGTGCATTAACTACATCTCATAATTAGGAATGAAACAGGATTGTGTTGGCGCTAAGTTGTATTCTTCTCAGTCTGCAAAGAATACTTTGGATTTTTATTTGCTAATTCTTGAACGAGTATATTCTTCAGGTTACCAGATATGTGTTCTCAATGAATACTCCTGTGCTTCACAGCAAACACTGGGCTGTTATCCAACTGCTCCTACATAATATTATATGTTACGTATAACTATGAAGTGTTGTCCTCTGTGGTCTAGGGGTGCCATGCTAGCCTCTAGTTCCCGTGGTCGTGGGTTGAAACCTGGTGGAGGGTAGTGGATTTTTTTCTGGGTAAAAATCCTTAGCACGGCTTTCTTTGGGAGGGAACGTGTCATAGATTTACGCCACGTAAAAGAACCTCAAGCTGATAAAGAGGCCTCTGAGCAAAATTTCCGATATTTCATGCCCAATATAGAATGGGACTCTAAGAACCATAATAGTTAAAGAGCATCCATAAATAAAACTCAATTTCTATTTTATCACTATGAAGACGATATAACATTTGTACTCATTTGTGAACTAGTTTGGTGTCATTGGATAATGGTACATATGCTCATTCTGATGGAGGGTAGGAATACTTCATTTCTACAAAGTAATAAATATTTGCATTCATACAAATGCATACTCTTATTATTGCTGCTTCAGATATGAAAAATAAAGTGTAGGTAACTGCTACCTACACTTTCATATACAGAAAATGCTTTGAATACGTGAACTATACCAAGCAATAACATTTTAACTCGGGTGCAAGGGAAATGTCTCTCTTTCATCTACATATGAGAAACAATAGCAATTGAACATTTTTAGTTATTAAATAATTTTAATGCAGTGCATACTGCACAAACTTTAACAGCTCTAGTTCAAAATGTTAATTGTTGAGGTGCAATGTTACCACTTGGGATAGGCAATGCGTTGGTTGTTTTAGATCAAATTGCTTGTTTATAGTGCAAATGTTATAGTACACATTTAATTTTATTTCTTTTTTTCCTAAAACCCTGGCAGTACTGTGTTCAATTTAAATTATCAAGCTTGATTCACCATATGAGTGAAATATTTCCAATGAACCCTCTTTATATTAAAATATAAATGATGTACCAACCTCCCGTCTTCCTGCTGCAAAGCTTTTACACCTTCAATTATAGCTTTTCTGTTAATTCTAGACAAATCATCACCCAAAATCACAAGACTAGCTATGGCTGTGTAAGTCATAGCTAAATGTCCACACTGGTACTTTTTTGAACAATTGTTACCACCATTCTTTGTTATTAATGTGCTTGACCCTTGGAATCCACACCTTTGCCATGACTCATTGGGTTCTGTAAGAAGAAAGTTTTTGAAGTAAATCAAACATAACAATTATTAATGATGCAAGTTTAATTTTTGTTGTATTATAATTTTTGACAACGTATTTAAAAGTAGCTACTTAAAATAAAATATCAAAACAATAATATGTTCAAAGAATAAAAATTGATTATCTTTAATCTTTTGGTGAATGTCAGCATATAATATATACATTTTATTTAAACTATATATTTTTCAAATAATTTACTCTGGAAGAAATAAACTAGCATCCAGAACTAGAATGTTAAAATATATATTTTTTCCTTTCTTTTTTTGCATCATGTAAAAACAAATGGAAACCAGGCAGAATGCCTGTCAGAGGCAGTCCAAATGCAACTGCAAAACAACGTTTGCCACATCTGATGTAGGAGATGGTGTCTATTATAAATTAGCTGTTACAGAAATTGCACCAATTCCATCCCCAGGCAGCTTTAAAGTGAATGGAACACTTTGTAGCCTGACCACAAACCCATCTGTAAACGATTCTTAGGGTCTTCCCACTCCTTAATCATAGCCAGTGGTCTTTTCACTACATACCTATGTCAACCAAGTCAAGCATTATTGTGATGCCATTTGTTTCAAGATCAGTACATTTTAGCAGCTGTGACTGTATACACATGCTTTTTCTCTGGCTTGCATTAAACTTATGTCTGTATATTCATAGAAGTTACTTAGTATAGTTTTGTAAGTTTAGCAGTGTTTGTTATTGGTGTTTAATACCTACTTGTGTAGTTTAATTAAAATATTGAGGCCTTTGGAAATGAACCAAGTTACTGTCAAAATCTTAGCAATATGAAACCTCTAATTAAGCACATGGAAATTGCTACAACCTTCAGACTGCTAGGCTATGGGGTCCAGCTGGACCACAGTGTTAAACGTTTTAGTTTTTATGAGTGAAATATCTAGTTTAGAGTTTTGAAATTGTTGTAATGTGTTACAAATTTAATCAGATTTATTACCACAAAATATTTCCATAAAATGTTCAATAAATACAATTGTAAACAAATAAAATACAACTTAGGATCAACTTGGACCCCTCATAGCAGTTCATGTCTTATATCACTTTCTGCATCTTGAGAATTTTTATGTTGGTTACCTTGTGTTTTTCAGATATTCTAGCATGCATAGTTGGTTTCAAATTGTGTGGAAACAGTTCAGTACTCTCCTAGTGTGCATTGTAAGGTGTAATCATGTCAAAAGAGAAAGGTGAAACTTTTAAAATACTGATGTTAGTTATGTTCAGTAAACAATGATAGAAAAACTAGAACAAAGTGTAAGAGTTGCAAGAAATTCATTTGTGATACCCACTACCAGAAAATGGTGTGTCTTGGATGCTACACTTAGCGAACATGAATTGTAAAGCTTCATGTAAAAAAAACTTAAATGGTACTGATAATACATTATAAAAATGTTAAAATCAGTTGTGAATCCCAGTGAAAAATAAAACAAAATAAAGTGAAAAATAAAGAATAAAAAAAATTATTTCATCCAATGCGATAGAGTTGGAAAATAAAAATAATATTGTAATTTGGTTGTTGGTTTTTGACAATGCTAATTTTGAGATACATTGTTGGTAAAAATAAAATGTTGACACATCAGAATTGTTGTTTTAAAATGATTTTATTTGTTCTAAGTAGAAGATAAGATAACTATATTGTGTTAATTCAAGTTTTCTGCCTGGGGTCCACTTGGACCCCTCTCAGTGGTTTAAGGAGGTACAAAAGCATAGCAGTCTGAAGGTTACATAAACATCATAAACAACAATGCATATTTGGTTTACTTTACTAAAAACCTTTTTCTGAAGCAAGTTCATTATCTTTTCAAATCTACGAACAGAGCGGTTATTTCCCAAGAGTGACACAAAAAATTGCTTACTTTTTTCACTTGTTTCTTCTTTTAATTTTTGACATATTTACTACTTTTGCTTATATCCTCTAGAAACTGATTTCACTACTTTCTCTAGTTGCCAGACAAACAAAATAAAGGTTTTTCATGATACCTCCGTGCACAATTACAATTAGTAGATCCACAAATATACAAGCTTTATTTATAACAATTAACTATCAGGATGAATAACATAAACAAAGATCAGTGTTTTATTTTTTGTAACTATTCCTTGCAAAATATTCATTCATTCATTATCTGTTTACCCTCCTCTGATGTAGGACGTACATCCCCCAGGACTTACAAGCGGGTGCCTGGGGTCAGAGGCCCGTCGAGGAGCACACTCTCATGGATCAGACAGAGCATCCAGGATGGGTGATCAGCCCAATGCCTGGTATGGGATGTAGGAAGTAGATGAAACGAAATGTTGGTGAAATGGATGAAAGGAAAGGTGATGATGGAGCAGTTGGTGGAATGAATGGCGGGGGAAACCGGAGAACACGGAGAAAACCCGCCCAGACGCCGCTTCGTCCACCACAAATCCCACATGCAGGTCCCTGGGATTGAACCCGGGCCGCCTCGGTGGGAGGCAACCGGTTTAACCACTTGGCCACGGCGCTGCCTCCTTGCAAAATAAATTCATATTAATAACACTTTTGGGTAAGTTGCTCTTACAGGGTTCCCGACAGCGATGTCTTATATGTCCTACAGATGTCACTCTATGTCATTCTCTAGCTCTAATGCAATGCTGGCAATATATGAATAAGTAATGCCACCAAAGCCGGTAAGATATCGCTCTCTCGGTATGCGTTCTTAATTACTTATTTTTGGTTTATTGATTTTTTAGCTTTCTGATTTCACGGAAGGTTAGCCTTAGGTTAGTTTTTTTTTTTATATAGGCTTAGGTTTCTGAATTCATGGAAGGTTAGCCTTAGGTTAGGTTTTTTTCTTATATAAGCTTAGGTTTCTGAATTCACGGAAGTAGCCTAAGGTTAGGTTTTTTTTATATAAACTTATGTTTCTGTATTTCCAGAAGGTTAGTTTTGTTTTTGTTAGCGGCAATACAAAATTAAGAAGGAGAAGAAGAAGTAATCACAATGCATCGCTTATTTTCAGTTCGTGTTTAAGTTGGCACTTCAAATTAAGCATCTGTGTTAGCGGGAAGACGGCTATATTTGTGGTTATATCAAAATTTTCCTATAAAAGTAAAACATCTAAAAGGGGCGGGCAGGTGGGCACCAGCTGTTGGCGAGGTCACATCTACTTATTTCCTCACTCTTAAGATAATTTATTCCATTCCTTCTTGCTTTTTCAGTGTTTTTAATGGGGACCCCATAAGAGCAAAATAGCCATACTTTTAAATATTTAATGATAATTGTCCAACAATGAATACTTTATTCAGTACATGTTTCTAAGTTCCCCTCGGACATGTTAACATGCATTTCCATTCTTGTAGAGTGATATTTTAGTTTTAACTCTTCCTCAGTTGTGTTCTAATGCGTTTGTAACATACATAATTATTATGCAATACATTGTTATTTATTTCAGTTGTGTTTAAGGTAAGCAAGATAATTAAACTGCACAATTGTATTTCGTACATGTGGAAATCAGCTGCAAGTTTTTTTCAAATGCTATTTTAAACTGTGGCAACAATGCAAATCTTCCTTTAGTGCATGTGCCTTCCCCAAGATATTTATGGAGGTAGGGAACAAGTGCTTGGGTACTGTACAAAGGCTGCTGCTTGGGGATGGATTGGGTGTTATTTCTATATCAAGAATTCTCCTATATTAGTGGCAAACTAACTAAATCCAACAAAGCACTAGTTCTAGCACATTCCAAGACTGCTGTCCAAGTTCTCTCTCTTTACAAAAAATGTGGCATCAGAGACAAGTTAATGCTGATGCTACCAAATCTCCTGCAAACCATAATAATAGATAGGTTTCAATTGGTACAATCTCAGATTGAAATGCTTGGAAATGAAACAGAAGGCACCGTTGCCAATAAAGATAACCAGCTGTGTGTAGGCTATAGCTCGAAAGGTAGAATTGGAATGAAAAATTTGATTCTACCATACAAATAAGGATACTACAAGTAAAACTACAATTTAGAAAGGTATTTTTATTAAATGAGAGGCTCAACTTTCTAACATATCATGTATGGTTATTTTTCTAAGTCTGAAACCTTGAGATTTTGTCGTTAAGTCCAAAATAATGAACAGCAATTATACTCATTCACATGAATATGCATTTATAATTAATGTTTATGTAGTGGACTACTGTAGAACAAACTCTTAAAATTGATATGCACATTTGTAACACAAAAGTGATTTTGCAAGTCTGAAATAGCAACTATGAACTGTATTAATCAATTAAGCTTCAAATGAAATACTTTCCTTTAATTCAAATAAAATCATCTTAACAATTACCTTCCTCATTTATAATCAACTCTTTGAGGGAGGGATAGATTGCTAGCGTACGGTTCCTACTTATCCATTTGTATTATAGTTTACTTAATTTTTCCCTCCGGTAATTATGCCTGTTTTTCCTTTCTGAAACAGCTAACCCAACACACCGCTTCCTTTGATTTCACCATAGAATTCACTACCTTTGGCTAACGTTGTGCACAACATGTATACCATGGAGCGTTGCAGCTATGTATTAAATTTCGTCAATAGATTCCAGTTTGGTGTAGCATTTCCGCGAGTCTTGGCCAGCATTAAAAGAGAAACATAACCTATTAGAACAAACGCATTATTTATATGCTACACGCATTACTTTGCGTTTAAGTTAGGAACACTTGCCTTTGCCTTCTGGAACAATTTGCAACCTGTATATCCACTCAATAATGTTATATTTCTTCTCTTCGTCGAGCACGTGTAATGCATTCAAAACATCCAGACCCGATATTGCAAAGAATGCCATCGTTAACCTCGTAGAATCCTGAGATGAAAATCGAGCAGGAAGCAACTGCAAATAGCGCAATAAATATTTTATTTGTTGCTTTGGTTTTAAAATGAGACCGTTTAACCCATCGTCAGCTATCATGTTTTGCGTTATTTTCAAAATAATTAAGTATAATTCTCCAAATATAAACTTGTTTCACTGAATATGAGGCTGAAATTTTAGCATTTTATAACCGTTCATTACAGATCTCACAATCACTCGATTAGAATTCTCACGACACATTTGTGGTTAACATAAGGACATTGCTATCGACACGCCCACTTCTCACCCCGTAAACAAATTGAACAGTGGCAGTGTAGCCAATCACAAACGTATGGATTTCATCCAGTGATCTCAACATATAAACTGAATCTGAGCGTCTGTCAAAGAAAATTGATGGGGACATTAGGGCCGATTGTATAACGCAGTTGATCTTAGATCAGAGAGAAAACTAACCTGAGATCAAGCTGAACCTGCGAATTTTCATTGTATAAACGTGGAACTACGATCATGTCCTCTGATCTGAGATCAACTTTTGACTGGAGAAATTTCTAAGTTCAAGGTTACTGATCCGAGATCAAATAGCGTTCGGCAAATTTTCTATCAAAAGAAGTGGATTTTGTGGACATATTTGCACTTTATATCAGACGAAAAGGTACGTTAATGTTTTAATAAATAATGTAAAATAGACTTCTATCTCCTCCTTTGGTTAATTTTCAATTAAAACTAGAGCGAGACATCCCAGTACGGAATCTGTTGCAAGTAGTCCAAATTAGCAAATTAAGCTTCCGTAATTCTTTATTCTGCAGCTCAGAATTGCTTTTAATGTCATTCACATATACCTTCATAAATAAAGTTGATTAGGATTTATTACAACTTTATCTTTATCCTTCGACGACATAACCTCTAATTGCTTGCAAATATAATTCTATACGTACATAACCTCTAATTTTTCTGTTATCTTGTGATTTTTCAGATGTCGGATTATTCGGATATTTCCTCAGACGATGAGAATAATGAACTTCATCGTGCTCCTCGCACCTTCCATGAAAGATGCAATCCTCTGAGGGATTTGAATGATAAAAAATTTAAAATAAGATACAGGTTAGATAAACGCACAGTGGAAAATTTGGAGCTGAGATTGCGCGAAAACCTACTTCGGCCAACAAGGAGAAATAAACCATTATCGCCGATGTTAATGATTCTATTAACTTTAAGATTCTTTGCCACAGGAACCTTCCAGATGGTTGTTGGCGATTTGTTGCAGGTGGACACAGCAACAGCTTGCCGAGTAATTCATCGCGTGTCCAACCTCATTGCTGGGCTTAAACCCCAGTTTATTAATATGCCCACTGCAGAGAATGAAGCAAGACGCAACAAACGCGGATTTTTCGACGCAAGTCGCTTCCCTGGTGTCTTGGGTGCAATAGATTGCTCTCATATACCAATAACTTCTCCTGGGGGCAATAACGCCGAGATTTACAGAAACCGACATGGGTGGTTTTCATTAAATGTTCAAGCCATATGCGATTCAAAGCTCAGATGCTTAAATATTGTAGCAAGGTGGCCAGGATCTGCCCATGACAGCAACATCTTTATGAACTCAAGGTATGAAGTGGTATGAATAAAAATCTGAGGTGTTACTTTTACATGACTTTCTTTACTCTCTATCGTGTATTAGTGGGTATAAAAATTATTCTTACGAAAGCTTATTTTTCTATATACTTAATTTTAATCAAGATAAATATTTGCAGAAATAGTTAAATTACACATTTTGTTATATAAAAGATATAACAAGAGATTTTTATAGATGCAAAGGGAACAGCGATAGTCAAATGTTTAACAAGATACTATATGCTGGCCTTAGTTTTGTTAACTGAATTGGACTTTAAAAGAATGACCGAAGTATTGAACAATCCCAAACGTTAATTATGGATATCTCGGAAAAGGTTTATGGCACAATAAAGTTATTTGAAATAAATTGCGTGTTTTAAAACTGTTCCGTGTAAACTATAGTTTGGGTGGGGGATTTTCTTGAAAATCTTCGTGACGCATATGTGGAAGATTATTTCTAAACATGCTTTTTTAGATTCAGGAGCCTCAAAACATGCATTTCTGGTTAAATCTGATATGGAATGTTTGGGTCCAATGCAATATCTTCTCTACATACTCTGTACATGTCTCAAGTATGAATGAAAGTATAAATGTGTGTGTGATCTAATGTATATTGTCGCGGTAACTTTCGTGTTATCTTATTTGCTGGGCGCCTGTTATTGTTTTACTATTTTGAATTTTGAGTTCTTTGTCCTCCGGCTAACTATTATTACCCAGTCGAGCAAATCTCTTAAACAGGGTGTGTAAACGGAAAGGAGTTGTTACTAAAAGATAACACTGATAAAAGAATTTGTTTTTACACTTTTATTGCCGTCACACTTTATTAATTTCATATATATTACTCTTAATACACACCCGACTGAAACTGTTATATATTCGAATGTACTATAATCACTTATTTGCCGCACATTATTAATTCACGTATTTCACATTTTATAACTAGCTTTACGACGCGAGAGATTCTGTAGAATTGCGCGACGTGTAACCCGTGAATGATTCTGTTGGACTGCGCGACGTGTAACCCGTGGATGATTCTGTTGAACTGGGCGACGTGTAACCCGTGGATGATTCTGTTGAACTGTGTGACGTGTAACCCGCGAATGATTCTCTTAAGCTGTGCGACGTGTAACGCGTGAATGATTCTCTTAAACTGAGCGACGTGTAACTTGTGAATGATTCTGTATAACTGCGTGCTACCTATCCCCGGCTTTAGAATTTATACTCCCTCACCCCGATATGCCTAAACATTATAACAGAGCTGCTATTGGTTAATAAAGCGCGCCAACATTAGCGTCTATTTTTATATCCAATCAAAATTACGAACACATATGCTCTAGGGAAAATATTCCCTCCATTTCTAAAAAAAGCGCGCTACTCTGACGTCATTTGTTTGCCCCTTATAATTGATAAACAACTCACCCCCTCGCTCATTGTTACCCGCTCCTATTGTCAGTTTCAGTGAGGCCGTGTAAACTTATTTCATAACAATGCTTATAATTAACAAACATCTCAAATGATTGTCATACAATAATGCTAATTTACACTACAATAACTCTGGCATTCACAGTGTTGTGATATAAAATACTGCGTCAATATATATTACACACAAATCAAATGACAACTGTTAAAACCATTGTCAATAGGCAATATGTTTCAAGGTAAAAGGCTACCATATGATACCATTGCAGTTAAAGGCGGGTTAAAAAAAGTTTTAAAAGATTCGCAAGACATATGAATAGTGCTCAATTCACTAAGGACATCGGCTACGCGACATGCGCTACACTCGGCACAGTATCGCATCTCAAAAACTAGTGTTCGCAATAAAGCGCACAAGTTGACACTGAAAGCACACCCCTTTTCGCAATATTTTTGTATGCAGTTGAACTCAGTTCATCAACTCGGGATGCCTTAGTATTTCCTGGAAAAGTAATGCATTTCTCCCCAGAGGTTGGTGTCTTCTTAACAAGAACTACATTAACTATGGATGCTCTCGTGTCACGTGGTTTTATCCCCATATGGTTCCTTCTTTTTCTATATTATTCGTCATTAGCGATTTTGGAGAACGGAACTACGTCATAATCCCTCCAGTTGTAGCCCATAGTTCCATGCGCTAATGGCATCAATCTTGATCGAAAAATTCGGTATAGATTATTTTTCTTGATGGTAGCAGACATTTCTATAATGTTTAACTTGGCTGCTCTGGATTGAGAAATCTTTACAGTTCCATCCCTATTTCGTCATATATATTGAGGTCAGGAGTTTCTGTATTACATGCACTATATTATGTTCTGATATATCCTGTATTAAACATATCATAAAGAATGCGTTGAAAATGACATCAATTTGTTCCTTCCACGTGTTTACTCTTTTGAACATCTTAGAAAACACTTTTTGCATTGTATTTTCTGTGATGAAGTGTACCTAATGCTTGTTTTATGGACATTTTTCAGCTCTTCTATTTTTTTTTTCGAGCGTTTGGCATACAGTGTTTTAGCAAAAAAAAACCCAAAGAAAGTAATAAAGAGGTGTCATATCTGGAAAATTAGAAGCCCGTAATCTGGCACTAATAAATTTGTAGTCATAAAACTCTTCCAAAAACGATATGGTGTTATATGCAGTATGGACTATGGCAGCATCTTGCTGAAAATATTCAATTTGAATTTTATCATTATGAACCTCTTTTAAAAACTTGTGCAAATTTTGCATCCGGCATATATAGGCATTTACATTAACATCAAAGAATGTTTAACCTATTATTCTTCTCCTGGACATCGCAGCCCAATCTTCTCCATTTTGTGGTTGGAGAGATGTTTCAACAAATTCATATGGATTTTCAGTGTTCCACGAGTGATAGTTCTGGCTATTTTAACCAGAACTATCCCCTCCTTGATTGGAAGAAAAGGAGGTTCTTCTGCTGTTCTTTCCCAAATGTTCCATGGAGACATCAACTACAAAAAAAATTGCTGCACAAAATAGTTAATTTAAAATATATTTAACTTTTCACTGCATAGTTTAGTTAAGCTAATTCAGCACTTTTCTGTTTAGTGATTGGTTAAATCTTTCACTTTGGTAATGGTAGATATGACACATCCTTTGCAATATTAACACGCAGAGATTTTAAAGCGTTTCTATAAGAATGCTGTCCATTTTATGATCATTGCAAATACTACACTTAAGTTCTTCCAGAAATCTTCCTTTTGCAGCTATTGTTAAAGTTTTTAAAATATGTTTCCTTGCAGTGGCGTAGCGTGATTTTTGATTTGAGGGAAGCAATTAATGGATGTTTCCAAAGTTAAATAAATATGACGAAACGTTTTACATTAATAGTAAATATAACTATATTTCAATAAGCAAGAGTTTTCTATATTAAAAGTATTACCTCAGTTTTTGTAGTGCAGCTCAATTCTTCGATTTGTCACCGCACATTGGTCGATAACATCCTGAAAGCTCGGTGTGGACTGTAGTTTGTATAGCAATGACTTCTCGATACTCATCAGTACTCACCTGGGAGTTATGGTAGTTCATTTGCCGCTGCTATAGTTAATAAACTTAACTCGCAAAGTTTTGATGTTTGTGGGATAATAGATGTCAGCTCTATTTTTGCATGCACCGGCATAAGTCCTTCACACCATTTTCCGACATATCTGGATCCAAATAGATTAAACGAAGTTCGCTTTTCAAAGCCAAAGAAAGTCCGTAATTCTCTTTTAGACATGAAAACATTCTTTCTGAGAATTATATTTTATGACTACGGAAATACTTTGAATCAAGGAGAGTAAAAACGCAAAGTTTTGGGTCCTTCGAAAATAGTTCGTTACGACGTACTGTATCAATGATCTCATTATAATGCTGTCTGTAGGAACTTGTTCTACCTTCCAGTTTAAACAAATTATGTTGGTATGAAATTGGCAATCATAAGTGGTATATTCCATTTTTGTCCAGAGCTGATCAAAATTCTTCTTTTCAAACATTGGAGGTGGTCGATTTTTTTTTCTGTGAAATAGTTAAGTTAGAATTTTAAATAGAGCATAAAAATGAGAAAAATCAAGAAATGCTTTACCATTGAGACATGGAAATCGAAATGGCTTAAAAGTGGAAGACCACGAGCAAAATAAATTATTTCAATATCCCATTAATCTGGATTTTCAACACGCAATGTGTATTTTTTATGAAAAAGCTGTCCACTACTATATAAATTGCAGTAATTAAATAACACTAAAACCCCAGAGCGACTCGCTGAACATGGAAGGAAACCCAGGATGGGCAACATCTTTAAATTTCCTATACTTTATAGTACTTGCTAGGAGAGGACATAGGCATGACCAATGGTGTCCTAAATCATTATATAGTAACCAACACTTCTATAAAAGTATAATTTATTATAAGTATGGCACGAGTCGGAAAGGAGTTTACAAATAATTAAATGAAAAAGTACCTTACCTATCGCGGAGGATGGTTTATGGTGCTCGTTGATTATAACATTTTAAATTAACACTTTGGACCACGTGGGATCTCACTGCAAGACGGTCCAAATCGACCCTCGTGCTTGAAGCCAAGGGTTTATATATTATACAAAATCTGGTTAGACGCACTAATACGTCATTATTTATTGTTAAATGAATGTCTTCGCTGCAACTCAGCTATTTGCCGGACAACTGCTTCGGGGTTAACGATATCTGATGCAGTGACTCTGGCCAATTGGCTACAGCATGGTAGCTTTAAGTTTCAGCTGTACACTGATATTCAAATAACGTCAATGCTAGATGCGCCGAGACAACATATTAGGTAATGTGCAAATACTGCAATGTTAAATTCACTGGATTAATTGAACCATGTGTGTGACGCATTGCACAGAAGGTGCAAGCCCCAAAAGGAATAAAAGAACCGCTCTGTTACAGATACAGTCGCTCAAAAAAGTATTCGTCTAACTAGTCTTAAGTTTAAAAGCAAATAAAGTTAAAGAATAAAGCTTGACTTAAGTATTGGATTTTTTTTATTATGTCCAAAAATACATTATATGTTAATATAACATTGTTTTCTGTTTTAATAAAAACCAAGAAAAATAAACAAAATCAAGTGATCTCTTTTCACTTAAAAAGTATTCGTCTCCAGCAATAAACCACTGCTTTGACTTATGGCTATATATTCTTAATACTCGGTGGGCCCTCCTTTCCTCTTTATCTCACGCAATCTTCTTGGCATTGATTTCACAAGATTTTTTGTAATTTCTCTAGTAATTTTCTTCCACTCCTACATTAATAGCTCCTTAAAACCATTCTTCTTTGAGATCTTGTGTTTTCTTAGATTTTCTTCAACAATTTGCCACACATTCTCAATCGGATTGACGTCTGGTGATTGCGGAGGTGTTCTATCGTGGTGTGTTGTAAAACCACCAGAGTTTCGTATTCCGGGCTGTGTGTTTGGGGTCATTACCTTGTGTGAAGGTGTGGCCATCTGTAAGATCCATATTGTTCACACTATGTGGAAGATGCGATTTCAGTGTTGATATTAAGTCTGTGGTCCATGTTGTCATCAATAAAGCACAGATCGCCTACACCATTCGCACTCATATACCCCCCCCCCCACACAAGGCAGTCCTCCATGGTTACCATGCTAGCCTCTAGTTCCCGAAGTCGCGGGTTCAAACGCGGAGGGCGATGGATTTTTTTTGGGGGGGGGCGTAAAAATCCTTAGCATGGCTTCCTTCGGAAGGGAAGTAAACTCGGTGTCGTAAATTTACGGTACGTAAAAGAACCTCAAGCCTGATAAAGAGGTCTCTGAGCAAAATTACCGGTCTTTCATGCCCAGTATAGAATGGGACGCTACGGGCCACAGCAGTTAAAGAGCATCCATAAATAAAACTCAATTTCATTTTAACCCCCACTCAAACACAGAACCTCCACCATCTTGAACAGTGCTGAGAGATTTTTCATTTCCAATTCATAATTTTTCTGTCGCCATATCTTTACTCTTCCTTTGGATACAAAACTTGTTACATTTACTTTCATTGGTAAAAATGTACCTTTTTCCAGAAGTCATAATCATCATTTGTGCGATTTTTGGCATATTCCAGTCTTTTGCTTCTATTAATCTTGGTTATATATGGTTTTCTGTGGGTTATTTGGTTGATGTAGTCAACTTCATGAAGAATGTTTATGTCTGTGGATTTCTATTTCCTTTTCCACTTCAGCAGCAATCTTTTAGGATCTATTTCCACTTTTCTAATATCTGACGTTCTTCAGCCTGAGTCATGACTGAAGGCCGACCTTTTCTTGGTTTGTTTTTGATTATATCTGTATATGATACTTTAACAGTAGTAATGGGCCTGCTTCTTTGATTGTTTTGCCATTTTTGGAGGCATTGTATTGCAATTCATCTTTCTTCCTCTGTCGTTTCCTTAATTTTTTCGTCCTATGCTTTCTGTTCTGATGCTCTCCGTTTCAAGGCACAAAACTCACGGACCACAGCATATTTACACCAGCTGAAGGAGAGAGAATCATATAACAGGATACTTTTGTTGCTGCCTGTTCTGTTCTCTGTTTCAAGGCAAAGAACTCGCGGACCACAGCATATGTTCACCAGCTGAAGGAGAGAGAATCATATAACAGGATACTTTTGTTGCTGCCTGTTCTGTTCTCTCTGTTTCAAGGCAAAAAACTCATGGACCACAGCATATGTACACCGGCTGAAGGAGAGAGAATCATATAACAGGATACTTATGTTGCTGCCTGGACAGATACTTGACCTCCAAGCAGAGTAGACTATAACAGTTTATGTCACTATTATAAACTAAAGACAATATTTGCCAATTTTAAACTTTATCATTAAAAGGCAGCCAATAACATTTTATAAACTAGATATGTTGACTGGTCTTAGTTTGCATATAAAATATGTATTAATGTGATATAGCTGAGAGGATGAATACTTTTTTGAGTGACTGTATGTTCAGCAAAGTAAGAAAGCCAAAACTCTCTTGGAAAAAGTTGATCACCCCAGCATCTGTGAATGGATAAGCAAATATGTACATGGAAAGTAACTATCATGCATTTGTTTACACATGACTTTTTGCTGAAATAGTACAAATAGTGAATGAAGACTTTTACAGCTGGAATGAGATATCTTCCAGGCTAAGAAGTCTGGAAGACAATAAGTACAAGATGAATATACTGTAATATTGAAAGTATACAACTTATATTGTTTTCATTCCATAGAAGCTGGAGATATACTAGTGGCAAATACCTTGAGATCATGTTTCAGAACTGTGGGAAAACAACCACCACCTGAGAGAGCATGTTGAAAATAAGGCATTAACAAATCTCTGTGAAGATGGAAAACATAGCAGGCCACTGCATTTTTGAAATGCCATTTAAAGCTTTAGAAAACAAAGTTGATCCTGACTTGTTTGCTCACGGCATCAAAGTGTAGCTGCTATGGAATTTAACTAGAGTCAATGTAGAATTCAATCAGTATAATATTCAGTTTGAGAATGTAATACGTGTTGTTACAGATATATAACCAAATGCATTAAGTCCAAATTAGTGACGACCTCATCCATGTGTGGTGTTGTGCACAAACTTAATTTAGTGGGAAACCAGAGTGCTGAAGTTTCCCTCAACTAAATGAGTACATGACAAATGTCAAAATGCTATTTTTAAACTTGAGAAAATGGAAGCATAGATACATAGTTATCTTTGAGAAAAACAAAGAGGATCCTGATCTATCATTCCGACGAGGTAAAACTCCTGGTTCATGCAGTATGTTACCCAATATCTAGATTGGGAGATTCTCAACCTGGCAGCATATCCTCACTGGAGGCATTGTGAGCAATAATATTCATGAATTAGTCAAACAAAACATAGCAACTTGTAACACAAACCTATTTTGTAGGTCTCAGAGAAGAAACTTCTACAAATAGTTCTCTACGCCACCATTAAATCTAACTACATTCAGGCACTCATCTTCTTTACACAACGCAATACCAGAATGATTTGTCCCAATACTATTAGATTTCCTTTGCACTCTATTGGAAGCAGATAGTATTGTTCATAGGGAAATGTTTTACCGTGGTTAGGATAATATTACTACCATTCAGTGACGGACTATTGAGGTTTCTTGTGTTTCAGTCAATCAAGTGAGTAATTGTCAATGCATAGTAGTGCTAAACACGGCTAAATCATTACCAAAGAAAAGATGGTACAGATGAATATATAAGAAAGATTCAGCTTTATGTACGTTGAGAAAAGCAGTTGTCATTCACTTAAGTGCATTATTGTCACAATGTTCTGAGTAATGATGCAATGCGACCAGGGTATTTAGATTGTCTTGATTAGTTATCGATTATTTCAGCTTCAAAGACAAACCATGTGAATTTTTTCATGGAAAGAATAATTCACTTAAATAAGACTTGATCCTTTGTATGAGAGAGGTCCAGAAAGTAACAGACATTTTGGGATAAAAAATTAACAAAATGAAAAGTTTTATTATATACATCTGAAAGCTACACTCAAACTATTTTTATACATAATCGCCATTCAAATTAAGGCACTTATCATACCATGGCACAAGTTTTTCAATACTATCTCTGTAGGAAACTGCTGCCTGCAATTTCAATCACTTGTTTACACCAGCATGCAGTTTGGCGTTAGTGTCAAAGCACTGTGTAGGAGTCATTTCTTCATCGCTGGGAAGAGGTGGTAGTTGCTCTGAGCCAAATCCAAGCTGTACGGTGAATGATCAAAACTGGCCATCCAAGAGCCCTCGGGTACAATTGGCTGTGTGTGAATGTGCATTGTTGTGAAAAGAAGAACACATCACAAAGTTGACGATACATTTCAATTGGTTTGTGGTTTTTTGCCAATAAAAACCTAATCACAGACAGCACCTCAGAAGTGGCGGGATTTTCAATTGCAGCGCACATTTTAAACATGTCACGGAGAGCAAAGTAAGGGAGGCACAGTACACGCACTACCACAGTTGAAAGTGTATTGAGTGTAGAAAAGTTCCAACACTAAGATAGCATCTCTAGCCCTGCCCACTGCCGTGATAGGCCAAAACGTCTGTTACTTTCTGGACAGCCCTCATAATTCAGAGAAATGATTAAATAAAAGTCTTAGATGTGGTCGCACACATACAAATTTCATTGAGTTAAATATTTACCTCAGAACTAGTTTCAAGATTGTCTTCCTCATCGTCAATGAAATTTGTTTATGTGCAACCACATCTGAAACTCTTATGTAATCATCTCACTGTGCCTTCCAAATTACAAAGGATTAATACTTGTCCAACAAGTCAAATGGAAGAAAAAAAAAACAAGATGGAAGTAAGAACTGGCATTAATGATTGAAATGAGGGTTCTATGGCATTCGATTGTAAGAAAGACATCAGAAAGCTTTTCAAGCTAATAACTAAAGAAAAAGAAAATTATGGAGGACATAAAATTCATCAATGATTGCACTTCCAAGAGGAAGAATTTTGTTAGGAAATACACGGAAATAATGCATTACAAAGAGCAGCAGAAAACAGAATATTGAAAATGGAAAATAATCAGCATTACTAAAGAATTAATGATATTGAGTTGCCAAATTATGTTCCTTTAAAAGTCCTGGGGTTTGAAACTTGTGCTAGTTTAGAAGAAACACTTTTTGATCAATTTAACCTCTAAATCAACATAAAGGGAAGTCTGTTAAAAAAAGCGGGGGCAGTGATAGTGCAATGTTTAGGTCAGCTAAAGAGGCAGTTTCTTATTTTGCAGTATGTCATACTTGTTTTCCTTTTTAGCCTGGTTTTAATATTACCAACTTTTTAACAACTATTTTGAATCAATTGGTGTACCAAAATCAGCTTCAAATAAATTAAAGTTTTTTTGAGTTGCTTCCTCTTTCCTTCTTTCTGCTTCTGGTTGGGATTTTTCTATTCTGTCAGAATAATCTAAAGACATAGCTAAAAACACAATTGTACTTCCTGCACAAACTGAGCTTTCACCTGGATTGGATGATGACATTTTTAATAGACAAGTCATGCATGCTCATTTACTACAAATGAAATGATAGGAAGCATCAAGACCAACAAAACAGCAAAATCAGATGCCCACACTTACTTGACACTAGTTGCTAACAGTGAAGACGAAGCAAATTGCTGGAAGATTTTGCTTTTTTCATAGAAGTAAAACATAAAAATTAACCTTACAACCTAAAGTCAAAGCTTTTGCTTCTTCCTTTTGCTTGCAAGCAAATGCTCTGACTTTTACCTTTATCTTACAAGCTTGTGCTTCAGTTTTATTCATATGACCCTTTGACTTCAAACAACTTAATATGAGCTATGTGCTGTAACAGCCTGGTACTAGGATCATGAAGGAAGTGGGTCTACTTGGAACAGGAGTGCTCAATTATGCTGTAATTAGTTTTATGTGGAAAAGCATTATCAGACATAGTTCATTTAAACATGAAATAATATAGCTTGCAGTCCTATTGGAAATACTGAAGCATAAGAAAAGGCAAGACATGGTTCTTTCAACAATTAAACATTTGCTCATTAAGGACAAGAAATTATGAGAAAGTGAATTCAGGAAAAACGTGCACACTTTGTTCCTTTCAACATGAACTGCCTCAGTGGTCAGCATTCTAACCTCTAAATATTGATGAAATGAAATCTGATACTAGTTAAGTCACAGCATGAGACATCGCATTATAAACTTACAAAATTGTACCAAATGGTGGATGCAACAGGATTTGCAATGATGCTCTTCATGAGATTCTTACTGTATAATGGATATAACTAGATATCCAAGCAAATAAACAACAGTATTGCAAATTATAATGCTTAAACAGAGGAACAAAAACACATTTCATAATAAGTTAAAGTCTGTGCACTTAAGTGTCAAAAAGAATAAAAATATTCCTTTGTATTGGGCAGTAGTTTGTTAAAAGATTTATCACTTTTAAGAGAAATAAAGGGCAGAGAAAAAAATATTTAGTAGAATTATGACAATATTCATGTCTTTTGTAGGAGTTTGCTGAGTCTCTTCCCAATCTGCTTTGGATAGGTGTAATTTTTAATACGATACTCCATGCTCTGATGAGTAACTGCACCACGATCAAGCTGGAAATCACATAGAGCTATCAATGGTTGCAGCAATGTTCTCTTAATGTTGTCATTTTTTTCTAACACTGTCAGTGCCTGAGCAGCTGTTTCAAGGGTTGATAAACATCCATCTGTTGGTTGTGTTCGAATAACATATTCGCTAATACCTCCTGTTATAATTTTAACCTGCAAAATGAGAAAAAACAGTGGTTAAAAAGGCTAAACAAACAATAGGTATGAAAAATAGTAAATGTTAATGAGAATATAGGAAAGGTGGAATCAGAGTAAAACATTAAATCTCAGCACAGATTTGAACCATGGATCTTGTTACCACGCGGCTGCTGTAACTGAGCTACTATAGAAGCACAACACTAAATTCTCCAACTGACTAATATTTTTCCTGGTAAAGCACAAGGCATTCTCAAATTCATTTTGAGATGACATACCCCAATGGCAACTTACAATTTCATAAGTACTTTAAGTCCTGGGCATTAGTTAACTACTATTAGTTCAATTAATTGTTCTTCTATACGTGCTATAAGAAGGCTAAAGTTCAAAACTATAAAGTCTGGGACTTAAACTACTTATGGGATTCTAAGCTGCCATTGGTGTGTGATATATCAAAATGGATTTGAGAATGCCTTGTGGTTTACTGGAAAAAATGTGAGTGTCAGCTGGAGAATTTAGTGTTGCACCAGGATGTTGCCACGGTAGCTCCATTAGTTAGAGCAGTGGCATGGTAAGCCGAAGATCCATGGCTCAAATCCTGGCTATGGCACTGAATTTTTCAGTCAGATTCTACCTTTACACTCAGCCCATATGTGGCTGGAAGAATGAAAGTGTTATTTATTAATAGTTACTTAATAGGAGCCAAGCTGGATCAGATGTTGCATTCTAAATTTTGAGTTTTAAAAAACTAAAGATTTCTCAGATGTACAGCAGTCATATAAGAGGAATTTAGATTCCTCAAAAGGTCTGATAATCTTAAACATCAGCACTTTCTTTTCACTAACATTTTATAGTGGCAAAATAGAGGATAAAACTATTGAGCATTCAAATGTTTTCTAGCCCAGAGGATGCTACAATGTGCATGCTTTGAGTCAAAGATCTTGAATCGCATGCATATTTTTTTAAGTGTTCAACATCTTTTTAACAATTTAGGTCTGCAAAGATGAATGAAATGGATAGAGCTCAAATGTCACAGAGTCCAATGGGCTGAGTATTACCCAAAATTTATCTTATAAAGATAATTCATCCGGCCTTAATTTTCTAGGTTGGAGAATTGACATGATAAACTTACACCCACAGAGATGAGCAGTTATTACTTTTATTCAACAATACTATAGCCAAGAGCACACACAAAGGTAGGTGAGTGCAGGTTGCGCAGCAGCATTGCTCTGAGTCACGTGACCTCCCAGCTCGTAGTGAGCGAAAAAAAAAAGAAGAAAAGTTTTATTTATGGACACTCTCTAACTACTATGGTCCTTAAGTCTCCCATTATATACTGGAAGAATATAATGGGAGCATTATATACGCATGAAAGACTGGAAATTTTGCTTAGAGGCCTCACTACCAGACTTGAGGTTCTTTTGTGTGTTGTAAATTTATGACATGGGACCATGGCTTTACTTCCCTTCCAAAGGAAGCCATGCTAAGGATTTTTACACCTGGAAAAATCCATCACCCTCCGCTGGGTCTAGTGCGTGAGAATGAAAAAGACAGTGTACTATCTGAACAGACGAATTTGTCCATTAATCCGGACAAGAGTGAAATAATGATCTTCACAAAGAGGAGGAGGCTACTAGGTGTGGCAGAGTCCCATTTATTTGGGAAAAAGTTGAAGCTTTCTGGAGTGGTTAAGTATCTAGGTGTTTTTCCAGATGTCGGGCTTAGCTGGAAAAAATGTGTTGATTATAAAGTAAGTAAAGAAGGCCTACAATGTTTTGTGGACCTGCTGGAGATCCACAGTACTGAGGTGAAGCCCGAGACCTAAGGTGGTCAAATGACTATACACTTCGCTTATAAGACCATCAATAAATTATGCGCACTGGTTTGGTAGACCGCCTCTGTTGTGAAGGCAGTTTCTGCTAAGCTGGATTCACTGCAAAGATTGGCATGTGTGATAACAGGGACAGTGTGCACGATTCCTCAGTCTGCCTTAGGGATTTCGATGGACTTTTGCACTTGTTTGCGAAGGAGGTAGCCAGGAGGTGCACAGCACCTCTGACTCTAGGGGATGGTGTTTTAAGCTACCTCATAAAGGGCACTCACTGATCCTTTCTGGACTTCAGGAGATGTGTCTAATAATCCTGATGATAGGGGATTTGATGGGGGACTAGATATCATTTAAGTTCATTCTAAATGGTGCTAATACCTTCCAGGGAGAAGTGGGATACAGAGATGGGGTCTCTCCAAAAGGCAGGGGGCAGGACGTGTTTACAGATGGTTCCCGCCTAGGGGACAGGATGGGGGCTGGAGCTTGGGGCCCTAGAATCAGTCTTATCATTCCCCTTGGTCGAGTTGACACAGTTTTTCAGGCTGAGAACTGTGCAATCTTAGCCTGTACTATGCATAAATTTTATACTATGCCATGCAGACGATTGGATAGTATGGCAGCTTTGAAAGCCCTTAGGGCAGTTAAAACTACATCAAGATTGGTGTGGCAATTCCAGGGGGTTAGACAGACCGTACCAGATGCCTGGTTACACTTCTTTGGGTTCATGGACATGCTGGTATTAGAAGAAATGCAAAGAGGGGATCAGGGCTGAATTTTATTGTGCCTGAGCCCTTCTGCAGTGTGTCAACTGGAACTGTCAAGTAGAGATAACCCAGCTTGAGGTGAGAGCTCATCTTGAAATCTGGAATAAGCAAACCACTGCCAGACAGGCCCTGATATTGGGACCTGACTAGAAAGTGAGTTTCTCCTGAATTTGACAGATCGAGGCTCAGAGGAGTGTGGGCTATGTTGCAGGACACAACACACACTGTGCAGATATTTATACATAATGGGGCTTATACAAGACTATATGTAGGAAATGTGCGAGGGGTTTTGAGACCTCACAGCATATACTATGTGAATATGAAGGTCTCGCTCTGCATAGATATGTATTCCTAGAGTCCTTTTTGGAACTGGAGGGATAAGAAGGGCAGATATCAGGGACTTGGTTCATTTTATACAAACCATTGAACTTGAGTAATGCCAAGAATATGAGGCACAAAGGGCTCCATGAGCCTACGTGCAGGCCTCTTTAAGAGGTCACTCAGTGATGATCATCATCATCTATGTCCCACTCTCTGCTTAGAGGCTTTCTCCCCATCCGCCTTGGTGTGTGCTTCCAACTAGCAACTGCAAGAATAATATTGGCATTATTATTGAGGTAGAAATTTGTCCTGCTGGAGTTCTTTTACATGACATGTCATTAAGTTTACTGATATATGAATGCCACATTTCAGCACACTTAAATGCCATTGTCCTGAGCCACAATTGAACCTGCAACCATGGGCACAAAAAGCCAGTGTTCAACCAAATGCTTACACAGTGTGGTTCACGCAATGATGAAATATTTCACTTCACCTTTGTATGAAGGCCGGCCTTGAAGCATATGCAATATGTCATCTTTTGACTTAGAAAATAACTGAGGCACTCAATTATTTTGTCCTCTGTAATATGTACGTTTATTATAACTTAAGAATGTGACAGGAGGTGGAAAGAATAAAACAAAGACTGCTTTGCTGACATTCAAGGTGAGCATGCTCTTCCTGTGAGAAGCTTCTCAAGTTTTATACAAATACATACTACCAAAGCATACTCTAAAAATAATGAGCTTACTGTCAGGCTTATATGGTTGAAGAACTGAACAGGTGTTAGTCAATGACCAAGTACTTTGGCCAGGTAGTTTTCTGTTGAACTTCATTTTTGTGATATCAGAAAGAGGGACAAAGAGATAGACAACATTGGGGAGAAAGATTAAAATTTGTCATTTGTGGAAATTTAGATTTTTCCCAAAATTGTTACAGGCAATGCTATCAACTGGTAAGGCAAAAGACAGCTTCTATCTACTGCAAATAGAGAAACGTATGAGAATGTGCGATACCAATTCAACATTAATGCTATCATCATCACAGCCTGCTGGTTACTAATTTGAACACAACAGATACACATTTTTCTGTTTTTTTTATCAGTTGATATAAGTATACACAAGCATGCACGCATACTCTCTCTCTGCTGTGTAATTCTGGTATGACAAAATTTGATGATATTGCAATATTCCATAACTCCAGATAATGTTACAAAGCCTGGTCAATTAAATTAAGATTGTATAATTTTTTTTATCCTAGAAAGGTAATTTGTAAATCCCACTCCAAGAAAATGTTGAATGCCCAATTCTAAAGCGCTACACATTGAGCCAAGTCACGCTGCATATAAACAATGAATGATAACAGTCATAACCTCGATATTTTCATTCTCGGTGCTACAGTTCTGATAATACTATTCTCTGTCTGTGTCTCATCTGCGTTACAATAGTAATAAACAGTTTGCCTGCCTCTAATGTTTAAGGTTGCAAAAAAAAAAAAAAAAAAAAAAAAAAAAAAAAAAAAAAAAAAGTCATTAAATAATATGCATAGCATAGAATTACCACTGTTCACAGAAGAATAAATTAGCAGTAGCTAATTATGAAGTTCAAATAATTCTATTTTAAACATACAGGAATAATTTTCTGAACATTAGTATTGGCAAACTCCATAAATAACAAATGAGCCAAACCATGTTGTTTAGCTATGAATCTGTAACTTCAGTTTTAAATTGTAAGTATAATAATGTAAATTTATTCTAAATGGATTAATAAAAGCACTAGCAACAATATGCAGTTTCACACGTGCTTTCAAAACAGTATATGATTACTATGCATAAATTTCTTCATCTATTAGTGCAGAAAGTAAAACTTCTATGTGATATAGCACATTTTGCAACTGCTATGAGATACAATTAGCTTATTTAAATACAATTATAGCTGTTAGAGGTACTTCTTTGCTGTTTCTTTGTAACAAATATAAGCATGCAAGTGGTTTTATACTAGACAAGAAGGAAAATATTCATGCTATAGAGTTCATAAAACTCTATAACTCAAATCTTACATAATTCATGAACTGGATAGATTTTTTCTCATTTCAGTAACTGGCTACTGGCACCATATAGTTGGTTATGTAGTGGGAAAAATAATATGAAGTATATTTTGTGAATTCATTTTATAATTGAAAAGTGAGCAATGAGATCCCTATATATTCTCAGGACATGTCACAGGAATTAAACTTTTTATTTGTTTTTCTCAATAATTTTTTGCTTTGCATTTTCTTTCTTACATGCTTCTATAACTTTGCATGTTATTTCATTGAAATGTCATTTTACATTTAAACAATGCTAATATATTTAAATGTGATCTTTCCTATTAATAATGAGACTCCTCTGTTCCATATGAGTACTAATGAAATACTAATTTCTTCTGAAAAGAAGAAGACTATTTATTACTCCTTGGCAACATTTATTATTCTATTGCTACTTCACTTTTTATGAAATAAAGTTTGTTTATTCTATGGCCACGTATACTGCCTTTTACAGATTTTTGGTTTTTTTTATATATAAATTTTAAATAAAGTTAGGCATGCTTGCTATCTAAATAAATATATTCAACTTCTAAACACAAATATAGATTAACATTGAACAAATCTGGTAGTTGGTTACGCTAGGAGGGGGGTGATAGCTCAGAGGTAGAAGGGATGCGTTGGTACCGGGGTGGTAGGTAGGCTGGGGCGGCACTCTAGGATGTGGGTAGTTAATTACTGCACAGGGGATGCATTGACTTAATATATTGTATTTGTTTCAGTGTGAGTACATGGGGCCCATAGTCGGGCAACTTAGATTGGGTGAAGCCCGTGCAAGCAGAGCAGATGCATCATTACCTATTTAATTGCTGTTGCAATGGCGACTCCTGTATGGAAGGCAGACCACAGGTCATCGACAATAAAATTCACCCTCTCTCCGCTAATCACAATACTATTCCACGATTCTCTCACCCATCACACACCACGAGCCAGACCCCCGTAGTATATATATTTTCGGAAGTGCTGACTTTGCATTCCTTAGCGCGCCCGTGTTGAGGTAACCGCATTTCAAAATTTTCTGCCCGGTTACCTCATCTGACATAATCCCAGGTGCTCAACCTGATCCGCTACGATATTACATGAGTGAATTTACCAGTGTGAGGAAATGTTTTATTTATTTGTTTATATTGCATTTAATGTTTTGTTAAAAAACTGACAAGTACCCAAAGACTTATTCATAAATGTGGTCCCAACATCAAACCTTTTTACTGTAGAAAAAAGTATATTAGTGCATGTTTGTTAAGCTATACATTCATATGATAATGCTGCCATATGTACACAGTTTATTTAGTACTAGTTATATTCCCTGCTGCATTATTAATCATCACATGCTTAAAGCCAAACGCACAATTGGACTTGACAATTTCAGGTTCAGAGAGAAGATTAATGACCATCATAAAATTGGTCAACACAAGTATATGTGATACCAACTCAACATTAATGCTGTCATCATCACAACCTGCTATTTACTAATTTGAACACAACAGATACACATTTTTCTGTTATTTATAAGTTATCAAAAACTGTTTTCGTTTTTTGAAAAGGTGCATATTAATATGCAAGTACGTCTTGTTGGGAGAACAAGTATAATCATATTGAAGAGTGATAATGAATAGATCTAACAATCTAACACTCAACCTTACCTTTGAGCTGGGGTGTTTTTTTTTTAATTTATTATAATATGATGCTTTTGTGGTGAGCATTGTAGACTCTTTTCTTGTATCTCAGGGTCGTGTTTCTCTGGGAGTCTGCTACTGCTAAGATATAATTGAAATAAAAAATTCCAGCTTTTGCAGTAGAAACTTGTTGAATTTATTTATTTGCTGGTTTACTAACTCATCCCTCACACTTCTAATCATTTATACATATACATAATATTCATAAATAAAACAAAACTTTTACATCAGCCATTAATGGCTGCACCAGCCATCTGCTATGGCTTGGCGTCACTCTCCTACACTCTCACAAAGACAACTGCTAATAAAGCTTGGCTTCACTTTTCAAACTTAGCGTCTTTTTTATTTATTGCTTACCACCCTCTAGGCAGTAATTGCTCTCTTTGCCCAAATTTTCCATAGGTTCCCATAGTAACCTCCCTTCCATTCACTTACATATTTGCTCTCTTAGGGTCAACAATGATCTTCTATGACCGTATATAACTCCTTCTATGTTTTTATTATTTAATTTACTATTTTCCTTCCAAATTTACAGTAATTAATTCTCCCCATTACAATTTTAGGTTATGTTACTATGAAATTAATTCCACAATATACATATTCCAACAATAATATCAATCATATGAAATTAAAATAAACATTACAACAATAACAATATATATGAATACATTTTAAGATTCCAAATAACATATAAATACTTGCATGCTCATAAGTAAGCCTATGAGGTTATGTAGCTTTGAATTCCGCTTCAGAGCTTTCCTCTGAAACTTATTTCGAGTTAACAATGAGTTAGAGCTATTCATTATCACTCTTCAGTAATAATTAATGTATTTGCTCACAGTACCTGTTTCATTTTATGAAGCTGCGCTGTACTATGATAGATTGCTTTGGCTTGTGGCCACGTACCATCTATCAGAATTAAGTTGTATGGGGACTCCACTTCTGAAACAGGAGGTATTTCTTCCAGGTTCACAGAATCTTTGGAAGGATATACAAGAAGGGAGTTTGGAGATTCTAATATCGCTTCCAAACCTTCGTGTCTGAAAATGACAAATATTTTGCAAAATTAATCATTGATGTGCACAAGGTGTATACTGCCTTTGAGGTTTAAATGCAACATACTTCTAGTATAGGTTTCACAAAATGTCAGCATTGTATTGAGTCATATTGCACTAATGCAGCAGTACTCAAATGCACGATATGGCAAGCTTAACATCCTTACTTGTTTTATTTCCACAGCCACAATATGAAGCTGCATTTATTACAGCTGTCATACCCAATGTTACACCGAAGGCTTTTTAAATCTCAAATTATTTAATTAGTTTTAACTTACCCTTTGTACTGTTTATGAAATGATGATAATCTGGAAGATTTACCATGCTATTTATAATAATGGAGCAAAAATTCACAGATATTCAGAGAAATGGGGATGAAATATCCGCAAATGTTGTATTTCTGATCTTAGCCTATCACCCTTGCACAATAAATTCTGGAAATGTATTGTCTGCAAAAAAAATGTTTAAGGGTGAAGGATTATTCAAATGGTAGAGTCATTTTTATACAAGCAAAGTAGATGAAATGTTAAACCTTTTTCTCTTCTCTTTGGTTCTGTAACTATTTAAAAACATATAGGCCCCACAATTTTTACATTAAGAGAAACAATCCCCTGATATATGTTCAATGAAATAAGAGATATAAGGGATATGAAACCATGCGCAAGATATGTGAAATATTGATAGGAGAAAATTGTGAAGCGAGTGTTTTTGAAGAGGAATTTTCTCCACGAGATCTCACTTGCTTCAAGTATGTTCCAATGACTTCCGTTGATGTGGAGATAAGCTTCTCAATGTTTTGCAACATGCGGTCAGAAAACTGACGATCCTTTACGCCTAAGAACCTGGAGATGGCTATTGTGATATACTACAATGCCAGCTGAGGTAAAGTTTCCGAAATTCCAATTTCTGTACTGTGTGGTTAAGTGAAATGTGATTCTAGTTATAATTATTTAAATTTCTTTCTCCAGGATGTCTATTGCGGGTTTGCTGAATTCAAAATAAACATTTCTTTCATGTAGTTTTTTTTTCACTCTAAATATAGTTTTGTATTTTTGAAACATTATATTCATTAAATATAAAATTGAAACTGAAATTATGAATTATTTGGATTGTCTTTCATGTAGTTTTTCTTCACACTGCATATAATTTTGTATTTTTGAAACTTTATATTCGTTAAATATATAATTGCAACTGAAATTATGAATTAATTTGCATCGTCATTCATGTAGGTTTTCTTCACATTCTATATAACTTTGTATTTTTGAAACATTATATTCATTAAATATATAATGGAAACCAAAATTACAAAATAATTTGGATAATCTTTTTATGTCCTTTTTTCATGTCTTTAGGTCCTATTTAGCATATTTTTATGTCTATTTAAAGGCCGTTTTAAGCACTTTATAGGTCTTCAACTTCCAAGCCCTAGTAATGACAAGAGGTCATGTTATAAGGAGACAGTAAAAGAAACTAGAGTAGCTCTGAAAAGAAGACATAATATTCCTCCTGTAATATGGTCACATTGTTTTTATTCTAGCTTGTCACTATTCCTCCACGTGGTTCAACAAATGCAACTATAGCCAGGACCAATTTAATTTTTGTCACCTTATAAAATCAATATATTTGGGGACATGTATGACTGATCACATCAAAATAACTACTTGCTTCTGGAAACTCTTGCAACAAAGAAAGAAGCAAATTCTCTTTCGTATATTTCATGACTATTTGGAAAACTTCGGATTTGGTGAGACAAGAGTTCTTCCTAAATTGATGAGATGTAGTTCAGTTATTACGAGTTATTTATTATTTTGTCCTGTACTTAGTCACAAAGTATATTATGGTTCAGTATATGTTTTCTACTGCACAGCATGTATTTATTTATGATTCGTATGTGTTAATTCCGTCAGCCCACCAAGTGAAAGTGCGATTTGCAGAAAGATTTCCAGGTGTAAAAGTTCCAGGTCGTACAACAATCCATGAACTTTCAGGCCATAGCAAGTGTTCAGGCTATAAAATCTAAAAGATGGCGTACGTTTCTTACCAAAGAAACATAAGACAAAATTGGTCATCATTTGAGAATTCCACCTAAAAATCACTTAGGAGCCTTTCACAACAGGCAGGCATTTCTTATGGCTCTGTGAGAAGAGCTACCAAATTGCTGAAGTTAAAACCCCTCAGTCCCCCGACCTAACCCCCTGTGACTTCTATCTCTGGGGTAACTTAAAACAAAGTGTACAAGGCAAACCCATGCATCCTGGAAGAATTAAAATAAAATATCTGCCAGGAAATTGCCAGCATTTCTGAATGTGAACTATGGCAAATGATGAATAGTTTCCTAAAGAGGTGCCAAAAATATATGGACGACGACGGTGGCCAGATTCAGCATCTCCTTTCATAAAATTGGTAAGTAAAGCCTTTAAAAGTAGTTTAAATGTTGCAAGGTTTCTTCTGAGCTGTTCTATGATAGCAGCAGACAGTAACGAGCGCCGAGGACGTGGACAGGAAAAATGCTCGCAGCCGATTTGTAGTTTTTTGGCTCTCCCTGTACAAAACTAAAATAATATTCTTATGTGCTATTTAGTATAGAGAGCGATGGTAGGCCTGCACTGTAAGTTTACTAATTTCATTTTTACCAGTGGATCATATGAAGTTTTGTGACTGGGTTTTTGGTTTACTGAAGCAGAAGTATCGCGTCACTCCTATTTCCATCATTGCAAGATACTGCTTTAGTGATTGAAGCGGATAATTCAGAGAGAATCACAGCTAAATAAGGACGTAACTGCTGGAACAGAAGACCGGAACATCGTTGCTATGAAGTTAGACTGGCTCTTTTTGGACTTGTAAGGGGGGGAAGAAGAGAGAGGAGAAAAAAAAGAAGAAGAAAAAAATCACTAGTTTCTCCACAACTGGAGTTATTATGTGTTAGAGTTGAATGGCGAAGCCATCAGTATGAGAATTTATGATGCTAACAATATACCACAAGGCCTCAAAAATGCATAAGAAATTTAATTGTATGAAAATTGACAATATTGTAAGTTGAAACTAGAGAACTGTTTTGTCCCCAATCTCTCTAAATTACATACATTAAATGAATCAGAACCAATCAATATGAACATTAAGGAAACTGAAAGGGCAGCATGAAACGAAAGAGAAATGTGTAGAAACTCCAATCTCCACTTATTTAATGAATCAGATGTTATCAATGGATGACTTCAATGATAAAAAATTATGGAGAAGTAGATATTCAAAACAAGAACTTATTCAAAAAATATTTACTTAACAAGATCCTTCAAGAACCAATCATATGAAAATTTAATCTAAAATAAAGCAATGTTATCTGGATAGTTCATCTAATTTTTCCAGTATGTAACCATAAATTCCAGTATATTTGATAAATAAAAAAATTCAAGTACATTTCCATATTAGTATACACCCTTTTTAAATTTTGGCGAAACTGCCATTAATATACCCCATGAAAACTGGTTAAAGACAAACCGCGATCTAAGTTATTTTAGTGTATTTCCCATGGTCATTGAAATTGTAATGGATTGACAATTTTGTCGAATTCTGGTTACATTTGCTATAATAATGCTTATGTGACAGTATTGAAGTAATGTATTGATTTTGGTCACATTTGCTATCATGTAACAGTCCAGGGTAGTTCTAACCTCCATGTTACTTTCTGTGTGATTTAATGCAGAAAGTTGATACACAATATTGGTAAATGCTGCTCATATTGTAATGATTCAGCATGGATGTTGATACATGAGATTCACAAAGTGTTGTAATAGGGAAGTGCTAGCAATGAGGACGACAATTTGATGATCTGTTCTTCTAAAATACATTTATTGGCCTCATAAGTGGGTCAGGAAGCTCAATTCTTCTCCCGACCAACTGCTACGCAGACTTAATTTAGTTTATCTTTAAAGCTGTGCTTCTAGTCTTGCCAGAACTATCCAGGTGAGCAATGGTGATGTATGGCTAAGCCCCTGGATGATAGACCCCCTCCCTTCAGAGGGTCACCAACTCTCAATTCTATTTCATTCAATAATATAGTAGATAGCTTTTTATAGAATCCATTGTTCTCATTTCTCATCCCCTAGCTTTCCCATGACACACTCATCTTGGTACCGACCATCTCTCCCTTCTGTGCTACTACCCCTCTGTTAGCTACCCCTATGGCTGCCTACCACAAGGGTCGCTACAATATTTTGAATCTGTAATTGTTTTTAATGTGTTTTTGTTTTTAGCACTTATGATGTTGGTGGATCCTGGGGAGATATAGAGGGCTGCAGCTCGCCATCCAGCTACATTCAATGAGCTGGATATAACCACCTCCAACAGCGCAGCATAGGCTTTGGCTACTGGTCATTTTTAATGCTGATGTCAGAAGAATTCATATAAGGGTCATTTCAGAAGTCATGGCAACTATATTTTATGTTCTGAATAACCGAATATGCGGTTGGTTCAACATATACATTTCAAAACATGTTGTACACAGTACAGGATGCCACCACCAGATTGCATCTGAGTGCATTAGTGGCTAGTAGACAGAACATGCATAAATTAGTATCCTAGAGGCTGTGTTACAAGATGGATGTAAGTAAAGTAACAGTGGTCATACGTAAAAATTGGATTTCTATGTGGCAGAAATGCTCATGTGTCATGCCGAGCTATGAGAAGCATTGGGTATAGGGCACTGCTTTATTGAACTGTTGCATGTTGGGTGGAGCCCTTAAAATGTGGACACACAGCAACTGTTGACCTGCTGTGCAGTGGGTGTCCAGAGTGCTCACACAGAAGTGAAAGTGGATGTTATCGAGATGACAAGCATTGGACTGTGGTGGAATTATCTGCACATACGGGTATTTCTGCATTGACAGTGTGCTGCATTTTACAACAGGACTTAAAGATGCACAAGGTTTATGCAAAGTGGGTACCACATGAGTTAGACGAGGTGGAAAAATGGACTCCATACGAGACATGCCATATCCAATGATTCCAACTGCGATTCCAATGTGAAGGAAATGATATGATGAATTGAATAATTGCAATGGATGAAACCTGGCATGAGTGCATGAATCAGAACTAAAGAGTCAATCATATGAATGGCATCAATGTGGTTCACCACGAAGACGCAAGTTATGACAGAATCCATCACCCAGGAATGTCATGATCATTTTGCATACGTCAGCCAAGGTATTCCAGAGTGTCATCCTATTCGTGAGGGATGCACTGTTAATGCCAAGTACTACAGATCATTCCTGCTGCACAATGATGCTGAGTCTGTTTCGGTAGTTGGTGTGAGGATGGGAAAGGCTGCGTAGTGTATTTCAAAGTGCCTGGCTTCCTCGTTGACCTTCGTCCTCTGTGACATAGCCTTTTGGCCTCTTGAGTTCGTTGAGGTATGAGACTACTTAAACTTCTTTTAGGGTGAAATATTCCCTGTGGAATAATAAGTACAGATCCATTTTTATCTGCTTTATTTTGTTTGCATATAAATATATTTACATGTATGGGTATACCGACTACACGGAATTGAACTCACCACCTCATCTAAATGTTTAACATTAAGTTTTGTTTCTCCCAGTATGTCTAGTTCTAGTTTAAAAAGAGGTGGGTTTTATGCCCACGCATTGCGACCTCAAAGATCTATTGCGCATCCCCACTTTCATCAGTCAAGTAGTCAGTTGCTCGTTATGAACTTAACCAGACTGCTGAGGCTTTCGATTCCCAGTATGTCAGTAGTAACATTAGCCTGAAGCTGTGTGGCACTGAGCTACATTTATCATGGCATACATGATAATGGTTAGGGACCCCAGATTGTTGGTAAATAAAATAATGTGATATCGGTGTAAAATATTATAGCAAGCGGTGTTTTGGGCGGTAAATAAAACTGCTTAACGGTGTTATCTCGTGCAAAAAAAAGGGAAAAAACAAAAACACAGTTTAAACTACTTTACTGTGGAACAAAGGGCACCTTACATGTAACTTAAAAAAGAGGAGCATGAAAATATTTACATAGTATACATTTTGACTGATTTACTTTGTTAGAGACAAAGCCATCATAAGTTCGGTGTTCTCTGGCTTAATATTTGTTCTTAAGTTTGCCATGATGTTCCCATATGCAGAGAAAAGTCTTTCACTGTCCACATTGGACATGGGTACCCACAATAGTTTCATACACTTCTCACTGAAACACAAGTGATCACATTGAAGTCCAGAAAGTAAATCCATAAGTTCACTTCAGCAGCATCATCTAATTTCTCACACACTATGTTCTTCAGAGCAGCATATCCCTCCTTGAATGTCTTCTCTGGCAAGTCTCACAGAAAAGGTAACATTCTTCTAGCTTTTTCTATAGTTGTATCAGTAGATGCCTCATTTGATACTATTTTTCGTACATCAATTTACCTGTAGAATGAATATCATCAGCTGGATCAGCTGACATTAAGGAATTCAGCTTGGTAACTGACTTTATGCCCAATTGCTTGAACTGACTGATAACATAAGACTTCTTGAGGGTTGGCAGTCTCTGAAGAAGACTTGAAGTTTTCTCTCCAAACGAGCCCTCAGCTACTATTGTGAAGCCATTTGATATATCTGTTTGCTATATAGTTTATGAACAAATGGATATTTAGATCCCTCAAGCACTTCAATAAGGCAAATGGTGTCTTTGCAGTGTTCAAGAAGGAAAGATGCCTGGCAGTTTATTATATTTTGAGACCGCATTGAAATACTACTGTGGAATCGGTTTGAATTCCCGCGTGCCGCAAAACTAAACTGACCTGGCAACGTCTTGCGCATGCTGTCTGTATGGTGCGCGAATGGCACGTCGCCAACTCCACCGTCAGCTGAATTGTGCATGCGCTAGCTTAATTTGAAACTGGCTCCATCGGCATAATTCCTTTTCTTTTTCAGAGCAGAAGGTAAACAGACTCCTTGCGCTAAATTGTAACGTAATTTAAAGAATATAACTTAACTCCAAATGAATCTTTCAGTATAGCGGACACAAAATATACCTAGACATGCGTTCACATTATGGCAACGTCGCGAGACAGCAACAATTTTCATGAGAGGGGTACAGGAAACGGAGACAGTGATTGGTAGAAGAGGCTGTCTACTGTCAGAATTGACTTGAACCAGACTTAGAAATTCATGCATTATTTAACGATACTTTTGCGACAGTCTTTTCCAGCCGGCATGAAATGGGGCGATGCAAGCACGAATCGTTACAATACATTAGAGAAGAATTGCAGGTAGTATTGTCATTTAAATCCAAAGAATAATTTGAGTGAAATGAGAAATCTGTTACTGATGCGGTGTTGCCGAGTTCCGATAAACATGGCATTCCTTTTGTTGTGCATGCGATAGGTGAAGAGTGAAGAGGACAGGGTAGTCGAAGCAGTACCGATGTTTGCCAAAGCTCTGGTTAAATCACAATGCAGTTTGGTGTTCTGTGCCGTGCAGCACACAACACTGTGCAGCATGGCCGTAGCGAATGACAATACACGTATCCGTAAATGATTGATAAGCCAAATATCTGATTGTTTATGTGAAAAGGAGAGACAAACGCCAAAAAAAAAAAAGAGAGAGAGAGAGCGCGAGAGAAAAATTTCGGGTTATTTTGCACATTCTTTTTTTCATAACGGTGTTATTTCGCGTTTTCGCAATATAGAAATAATGTCGCGTTATTTCGCGACTCAGAATGGATATATATGTGGAATTTAAAAATAATTGATTAAAGGTTTTCCTTATTGTTAACTTTCGGCCAATTTCGCGAATTAACTACTTGCGAAAAGTCGGTGTCCCTAATAATGGTGAACTGTTTCACTGGCCCAAGGAAGGGTCCCTAATAATGGTGAACTGTTTCCGGCCCAAGGAAATTTTCTAAGTTCCAATATGAGAATATGTATTGGGCAAAGCTATCAGTGTACATACATCATGCAAGTCAAGTGAGGATTTTCAATCCAGAAGTGTACTATGAAGAGTGGTTCATCTGCAAATTTTCAAAAGCAGCCACATTGGAATTCCTCCCAACTTTTTCTTGATCATGTGACTGTTTCACGATTACTAGTGACACATGATATCTAATTTTGCTCTGAGTCATCATTTTTATGTATAATATTTTATTCTATTGGGCAAGACAAACATTTGCCTATGCCTCCTTATAAGTTTAGAAAGTTATTGGCAGCAACATTTTCACACACTGCCTTGTTTTTTATAAAACACATACTTTTGGAAAGTACCTAAACCCTGTTCCCTTATTTCGAAGCATGTACAGCACGATTTCTTTTGGCTGACCCTGCAGAAATGCAAACAAGGAGAACGTTGGAGGAGAGAGTAGGAAAGATGGCAGTATTCCCCACCGTGCTGCAACAGGAATGCCTAAGATACAGGTCAATTTTTTCGTCATGAAAAGGCAGAAATGCAGAGGAGGAGAAGGTAGCCTAGGGTGGGGGAGAATGGCTGGCAGTTCTCTTGTGTGGAACAAACACTCGGAACCGTGGTGATGTCACCTTATCTCACGTTGTGTACATGCCTGCTGCTCTGTTACAACCGAATCAACACCCCTCCCAGAAGATAAACGGACTTGTACAACTACTGCGATACAGATAAGCCTGTCACGATGAAAAAATAGTACTGTACATATTGGCCATTTTACAACTAACCCAAACCCCTCCCAGGAGATAATGGGCTCTCCAGCTACTGCGCATCCAGCTGAGAAAGGCCAGAGAGAGAAACAATTTACTGTACCTCAGGTTAACAAAGACATGTTGTGTTTCCGGGCTGTATTCCTCGTGCCCATCCATTAGAAGGGTTGTTTGTTTGTCTACTGACTAATTTATTATTTATCTAATTTATCTTGTACACAATGTGTGGTTACAATAATCTGCATTGTACACTGCAGAGGAAACATCCAACACTTCCAAGCAATGCCATAATCCTCCATGATAATGCCAGATGCACACTGCAGCTGGTGCCCAGAACCTTTTGCAGTGATGGGTGTGGGAGAGCTTGCAACATCCTACATACTCCCCTGATCTCAGGTAATGCAACTTTGACCTCAGTCTGAAATTCAAGAAGCCGCTGCATGGGCAGTAGTTTGCAAACAGGGAGAACACCTTAATAGCATTTCAACGAGAGATGGTGCACATAGATGCATCACACACAACTGATTGTATTCAGGGCCTTCCTCATCATTGGCTAAGATCCTTGGGGATTACTTTGAAGGGTGTTAGCTGTGAGTACTATACAAGTACTTTTTTGTGCATATGCAATACAAGAAAAACAATTTCTATTTCTGTATCTTTGAATGTCTCTTATCCAGCCTCCCGTACCCGGATCCCAGTTTTGTACCAGCATTGCAAAGGACATTCCAGCAACTTACAATAATATATATCCATATTGAATTTAGGTTCCTGCAGCCTTATTGGCTGATAAAAAAAAGTTGCCATGACTTATGAAATGGTCCTTGTATAAATGTTCAATAAAATACTATGTTCCTTTTACTTGCCAAGAGCAGGCTACGGTCTGTAAAAAGTATAATTAATTGAATTAATTATATATATATATATATATATAATATTAATGTAAAATACTATGTTCCTGTTTACCAGCTCCGCAGACATTTTTTTGAAGACCAACAATCCTCTATTAATAAATGAATTACAACTATCTGGGCTTGTAGGCAGTGGTCTAGAAGGCATCGTGGATACCGACGTTTCGTAAAGTACAGCGCTTGGCATCTTCAGGGTGAAGTGATTCAGTGTCTGTGGTGGTCGGAGTCTGAATGTGGAGACCGGAGGATGGCGCTCTTATATAGTGGGGGTGGGCGGGGCTTGTTGTGAGGTCCTGTGCAGTGATTGGCTCGCGTCTCTGGGAGTGGGTGGGTTTGGCGAGGTATTATTATGTCTGCTATTTCTATGTATCTGTTTCTCCAAGATAGGTGTCCAGGCTTTATGCACACAGAGAGCTTCTTCTTTCCGGTTAAAATTGTTTTTGTGTTATATATTTCAATGGCCTCCCTCTGTAGTCGAGCATGGTAGACAACGGCCTACAAGCCCGGATAGTTGTAATTCATTTATTAGTTATGACGCCGGCCGTGAAAGCCTCAGTATGTACAATCCTCTATTGTTTGAGCGTGTGTCCCAGTTTCAGGATAAATATACAACTGCTTCAGAAAGTTAGGAAAGTAAAACTGGTAGCACATATATTACTGGGAGTGCCAGAAATTTCCATGATGGTTTAGTTTACATCCATTCATTCAAGGTTAGTAGCATAAGAGGCTAATATGTGATATCTATACTACTGATTTGGTTTAAAATGAATATGACACAAGCGGAGGCTGTCAGGCTGTAACGAGCTGCAGTAAAACCACTGGGTCCTGAAATTTTGAGATTTATCCACGGTTAAGTTAGGGTGTGTATATGAATGGATTCAAGCAACAGATATTACATCAGAAACTGTGATCTGTTCCCTGTGATCCATGATTTCATATGACAGAGGCACTGTAAGATGCTAGCAATGGGCACCAGACATTGCTAGCATCAAAGTTTTAGGAGTGAGTTTCTGATAAACACATGGTGGAATGTGAGGAGAGAGTATATTATTTAGGAATTTCTTCTGTCGCTTTGATTCATTTTGGGCACCTGGAAATTTGGGAACATACTTATATAGGAAATTTGTGTATTTACTAACCAAAATCATTTGCATGTGTTGGGGCCTGTATATGCATGCAAGCACAAATTTTCCAGTATATTAAGTAATGCAATTTTGAAATGATATATCCATTCTTTTGTTTCTCATTAGTCCATGCAAATTGCATGCAATATCAATAGCTTATATATTCAACTTTCTTTCTAAAAGTGACTGTTGCCCTAGGCTTAAGTACCTGCGCACCTATAACATCTCGTAGCCATTTGTGGTGAATATTTATTATGACTAACAGCAAGTACAAACAAAAATATGCGGCTTTATGGCTAACATAAAATCCTATGAAAACAGATAATTGGTTGATAAAACCCTGCGATTGCTGCACAACATTTTTTTACATATAGAGGTGGGAAAATGGTTAATTTTTGGAACAGTTCCAACCTTTCCAGTTCCAAACCACCATCCTAAAATATCAGACATAGGTGTGAAAAATGGTTAGTTGTCTGGAACAGTCCTGAACATTTCAGTTCCAAGAAAGCATATATCAAATATTAGTATCCACAAGTATTTAACTTTTACATACCATAAAAGCAAAATACTCTTGGTCCACTATTACCTTCCTAACTCACTCTGTTGCACCAAATCAATGTTATTCTTTCTGTGCTGGAATGTGCTCCCTTCTCCTCACCCTACAGATTTACATTTAATCATGAATGCATGCATTGTAACATACTATTAACAACCATACATACACAAATTACAGTAAATACTAATTATTACTGCTCACTTAACTCAAATTAAAGGAATTCATATCCATAATCATAATAACTATCATGCTTCAGTTTTCCTGAATGCTGATGATTATGAAGAAGTCTTAATGTAATGTACTTCACTTTTACATATAGATTTCAAATCCCCTGCTTAAATCCCATACAATATAATGCAAACAACTTTCATTTTTATATACACGTTAATTATGAACATTTAAAAATTATGTATGCAATTTTTATTGAATATATTTTCTTTGATAGTGTTATTTCATCTATTCTTGAGCAAAAATGTAGTAATGTCATACACATTGTGTATTACTACATTTTTGTTTCAATTTCAAACTGCTGCCCAGAAACGAACTGTGCAGTATCTGCCACATTAAGTTCTGTTTTCTCCAAGGTACTCCATCAAGAGTACCAACAAATGCGTAGCCATTTTCTAAGGCTGGCAACCTGATATTTTCATGCAGTGATATGGTATTGGTTAAATCATAGCCTTCTTTATAAAAAAAAAAAAAATAGGCAGTGGTTAAACCCAAATGCACTTCTGTTTCTGATTTCATTTTCACGTGGTTTTTGTTGTTGAACGTGGGAAGATGGTTAACGCTATTAAAGCCTGCATCTTGGTTGGTTTCTAAAAGTTTTTTAAGTTTGCGTCTTGCATTTTTGTAGGTCGTTAGAGAGCTGTTTGTTAAAGTTTGTATCTTGCATTTTTGTTGAGGAAGATAGTTACTAAAGTTTGCGTTTTATATTTTTATTGGTTAAAGCTTGCATCTTGCATTTTTGTCGATCATTGACAAAAGAGCTGTTTGTTAACTTTGACAACATAATGGAGGCAAAGAAAAGGAAGCAATTTTCAAAAAAACTAGAAGTTGAGCTGAAAGGAAGGTAGAAAACGGAATGAAGTAGATCGAAGTAGCACGTGTAACATCACCCACCATTCTTTCAACAATACTTCGTGACAAAGAGAAAATATTTCAGGCTACGAAAGGCTGATTTGCCCCAACAGAATGAAGATTTGTGCTAGTGATTTCTATCAAGTAGAAGCAGCAGTGGACATGTGGTTCAAAGATGTTAGGGTCAAAGGCCTGAGTTTCTGGACCAATACTCAAAGCAAAAGCATAGGAGTTTGCAACATTGTTGAATGTCAAAGACATCCTAGCAAGCACTGGTCGGCTTTTTCATTTTCGGGTGAGATACAGCATTTCCTGGAAAACCGTCAGTGGATAAGCAAGAGATGTTGACATAGAAGTTGCTCAGGAATGGAAGGAAACTATTTGGATGTATCATAAATTACAAGGCACAAGACATTTTCAACATAGATGAAAGTGCATTTTTTTTATAAAATGCTGCCAAATAAAATAATGACTTACAAGGGCGAGACCTGTACTGGTGGTAAGCAATCAAAACAGAGACTGAAGCATTACTCTGCTGCAATGCTACAGGCACAAGGATGCTGAAACCATTCATAATAGGGCACTTTGCTAAGTCAAGATGTTTTAAAGGTTTTGCATCTCTGCCTGTGAAATATATGGCTAACAGCAAAGTATGGATGACAAAAAGGCCTGTTCACGCACTCTCTTTGAGGTAGATAACGAGATAGGCAGAGATAAAAAAAAATTCTCATCATAGACAACTGCTCTGCAGGTTAGAAAATATCAGGCTTGTATTCCTACCTACAATTGCACATTGATGTTACAGCCACTACACCAAGGAATCATCCAGAATGTTCAAGTGCATTTTTGCAAATGTCAGGTGCAACGTGTGCTTATCAACATAAAACTTAAGATACCTACCAATGCCAATATTCTGCAGGGTATCTGGATGAAAGCAGGAAGGGATGTGAAAGCAACTGCAGTAGTGAATGGTTGGGGAAAAGTAGGCATTCTGATTTTCAGCCAGTTACAGCACCAGATGACACTGAAGTCTCTTGCAAGTTGTGGGAACAAGTTGCAAAGGAACTGGATCTGCCATCCTCGTTAACCTTTGAAGAAATGTCTCTATGGATGATAAAGCAGAGACAACACATCACTTTACAGAGAAGGAAACAGTGGAGTCTTTGATTGTAGCAACCCAAGACGACAGTGAAGAGGAAGAAGTTGGAAACTGCAGCTGAAAGTGTTATCTGTTGATGCAATGAAGCATATACAGAAGTTAAGGTGATAAGTGGAGAAAACTGACAAGGTGCCAGAAAACATTCTGAAGTCGCTTAGTGAGTTGAGCAGTTTGTGGAAGAGAACTTGTTGAAACAGTCAAAACAAACTAAAATCAATGACTTCAATACCTGTGTGTACACTAGAAAATGTTATCTAATTTGGTGATGTATTTTGTGTGAGCATATGGATTGTAGTTAGGTGTGGGTGTGTGTGTGTGTGTATTTATTTATACATACAAGAAATTCAATAGAGCTGCAATGATAGAATTAAAGGTACATAACTATGCATTATAATGGTCTAATTTTTCTTGCATTTGGTAAATCTGTCAATTATAAGTAATTGATTCTAATGAATTTTTATATTTGTTAAATCCCATTATAACATTTAAGACATTTTCAGAATAAAGTATAAACCTTATGATTTTCTAAGGTACTTTTATATTGAGATTCAACTGTATATGTTCCAAAACAGTAACACTCATAGTTAGCTTTTGCATGTATAGTGCCAGAGTTCAATAGCATAAATAAATATGATTGGCCAGAAGACCTCCAGTGGCTAATGACTCTCTGGATCTTGGAAGACTAAACTAAGTATGGTTCTAAGGTCTTATGAAATATACACATTTTTATTATAATGTAATGCAACCTACTCTTATGATCCAAGTGTTACTTTTGCAACAATACTTGATTGATGGCATTAGTGCAAAGTTGGAAGACTGTTATTTTGGAAATGTTAAACTGGACCTATGTTTTTTTTTTCTACCTCTAATATCAAACATATTTACCTTGGATGAGGGAAGCGCTTCCCTCTGAAAATAAGGCATTTTTCGGGTGCAAGTCCCAAAGTTAACATTGGTACTGTAGCAAGGCACCTCTTTTGTTCTGCAGGATGTTGCAAAATCACCAAAGAACATCTTGTTTCCAGTGGAGCAGGTGGTAGGTACGGACACCAACATACTGTAACAGGACGTCTGGAATGGAAGTTATAGAATATGTCAACTTGCATGTTATTTGTGTCTCACATATAACATTTTACAAAAAAATTTACTATTCTAGTTTGCTCGTATTTCATTGTGAGCCTAGTATCAAGGAATGCAAATAGAACAATTTCTGTGATATACGAGGGCAGTCCCAGAAGTACCCGACCTGACGTATATATAGCAGTTGTTGTTTCAAACAAATCACTATTGTAGAAAGTACCACCCTTATAAAGCTTAAATTTGAAGTTTGACGATGCTACATTGCTTAGTAATTGTTTGGCAACCATTAATAGTGAAGTATCTCAGCGAATTTGTAAACATGGATAAAACTGGCCATCGTTATGTGATACAATACCTTCATTTGAAAGGTTTTAGTCCAACTAATATTAAAGCTGAGCTGGATTCTACTCTGGGAGTGTCTACTCCTTCGTTTACAACAGTAAAATATTGGGTAGCAGAGTTTAAGCAAGGCCGTTCTAGCTGCCAAGATGAACTTTGCAGTGGTCATCCAAATGAGGTGACCATGCCAGAAATTGTGAAGGAAATCCACAAAATGGTATTTGATGAGCATCGACTGAAAGTGCACGAGCTAGCAGACACCGTAGGTATTTCAAAAAGCACTGTACATCGCTACGACTGAAAATTTAGACATGAGAAAGCTGTGCGCAAGATGAGTGCCGTGTTTACTCACAATGGAACAAAAGCAGCGTCGTGAGGATGTTTGCCGATGTTTCGCTGCAATAAAGCTGAGTTTTTGCGTCAATTCATAACCATAAATGAAACATGGGTCCATCACTTCACACCTGAGATGAAGGAACAGTAAAAACAGTGGATTGAAAGGGAGAATCGGCTTCAAAGAACCAAAGACAGTTCCATCTGCAAGCAAGGTCATGGCATCAGTTTTTTGGGATGCACATAGGATAATTTTCATTGATTATCTTTAAAAAGGAAAGCAATCAATGGCAAGTATTATGCAAACGTATTGCAGCATTTGAATGGTGAAATCAAGCAAAAAGGCTGCATTTAGCGAAAAAGAAAGTTCTGTTTCATCAAGACAACACACCAGATCACATATCCATTATTGCCATGGCCAAAATCAATGAGTTAAAGTTCGAATTGCTTCCTCATGCACCCTATTCACCAGACTTAGCCTCCTCTGATTATTTTCTGTCCAAAGTTGAAGAAATGGCTTGGTAGTAAAAGATTTGCCAACAATGAAGAGGTGGAGTTTGCAGAACTCGACAGTTCTCACTATAAACACGGTATCGAAGCTATTGAAAACATCGCTGAGAAAAGTGAAGAGCTGAAAGGAAACTCTGTAGAGAAATAAAGATGTTTTCCCCCAAATTTTTGTGTTTTCTTTGTTAGGTCGGGTACTTCGGGCAGCCCTCGTAGCAAGATGGAAACTCATGGAAGTGATTGAGAATAAAAATAAGGAAAAGCCTTAGTACAGCAGAGGAATAAAAGTAGTGAATGAAAGAAGATAAGCATTCTTATTTCTTTATCTAACACAGATATCTAACAGTCACTTAAGCAGAAATGTGACCGAGCATACATAAAAGAACTTGTTTATAAGACTGTCCTAACGTACTTAACTACTGGCTGCACACCTCCACAGACTAAACATGTACAACTCTCCAAAATGTACCCTGTGCAAAGAAGCAACATTGCTATACATGAAGAACATTTACTACAATGCCAAGCAGCATAAAAAATCCAAGGAGATATTCAAATTCAACTTATATATTATTGGGATGCTAAATGGAGAATGGATGAAGTCCAAGATACAGAGCATTAGCAAACAATAACTATACTAATGAACATCAAGTGAAAACTTTTACAATAACTGTTCAGACCATGCACTTGAAAGCAACTCTGCTTATCTGCAAATGTGCTCAAGCAATCCAGGGTATTTCAATTGCTGGAAGGCATCTACAACCCTATGCTGCAAATATTCTATTGTCTGTTGTATTCAAAAAAAAAAAAAAAAAAAAAAAAATAAAAAATAATCCAGAGTATACAAATCTGGTGATCTGCTGCCAGGCCACAGTGAAGGTCCTCTATCTATCATCCACACGTATTATCACTGTTTAGATACTGTCTGCATGTAAAAGAAAACGTGTTGTTGCAGCATTGTGCATAAACCAAATTTTCTGCAACGGAACATTATCTGGTAAATATGGAAAATAATTTTGCAAAACGTGCAAATATGCTCTCTGGTTAGCTGTTGCGGGAATTGTGGTCCAATTCGAGTCACTGAGTATTCCTGCCCAGATACTAAGCGCAAACAATTATTGATGTAAAGCCTCTTGCACTGCACAACAATTGAATGACATTTGGAAATTAAAAATACTATCATGACCAACTCCATCTTCATTGGTAAACAAAATAATGTTTAAAAATTTTGGGTCTAGGGCGCCCAGTTGTTCCATTTACGAAAGGAAGTCTGTGTTTTTAATTCCTGGATATATAGATACAGTAATTCTCGGAGTAAGACTCATTACAATGACAAGTTCCTGTATTTACAACTATACATTCAAACATCCTTTCTTCTACATCAAGTACTATGGATTTTGGTCTACTTCGATGTTTGCATATGTCCCCTCCTCTCAAAGGTGCTGAAGTATCCTAGTGAATATTCATAGGTCAATCAATGATAACTAATTGCTCTTCCACACAAGAAGATCCTACTTGAATCTCCAGTCTGGTACTACCTTTCCAACTTTAGCCCACACACAGCTTATGTGGAAAAACAATTAGCATTGACCTAAGAGGTTAATTATGAAACCCGGGATTTAATAGTACTTTTAAGTTGCCACTGAGGTATGTTAAGTCAAAATGAAAATGCCTTGTAGTTTATCAAAACAATTGCGAGTCAGTTGGGTAATTTAATGTTGCGCCGGCATGTTACCATGGAAGCTCAGTTGGTTGCAGCTACAACTCGGAAACCCAAAGATCCACGGTTCAAATCCTAACTATGGCATTGAATTTTCAGTCTGATTCTACCTTTCCAACTCTAGTCTACATGACATGTGGGGAAGAACAATTAATCATCACTGACTGATCTAATAGTGGTTAACTATGAACTTAACTGAGCACTTGTACTTTCAAGATTGTAAGTTCGCCAATGGGATCTGTTATCTCTATACAAATTTCAGAACACCTTGTGGTTTACTGATCCCCCAAAAAGTAAATCAGTTGGGAAATTTAATATTGCGTCAGCATGTTGTCTGGTAGCTTAGTTGGTTAGAGCAATGGCATGGAAAGCTGAAGATCTGTGGTTTAAATCCTGGCTACAACATTTTATTTTCAGTCTGATTCTACCTTTCATACATTAGCCATCATGTGTGGAAGAACAATTAAAATAGCAATGTTATAAATTATGGCCATTTGACTGTAACTCAAGTTCAGAAAAAAAAAAAAACTTTTATATTAGTAGTACAAGAAAATCTGATGTTTTACATTCACATGACTTTCTCTAGTCATTACTGGTAAATTATCTCTCTTCTAATTATTACTACAAAAGCTTATTTTTCTATCTAGTTCATACCAATTGAGATAAACATTTGTAGAAATAGTTTCATTATACATTTCATTGTAGGTACAAGCGGGATACAGTACGCTAAAGCAAGTCAAAGATTTATACCCTGACATTGAAATTCCATACTCTTTCATGAAATTGTGAGAAAAGACTAAATGGTAACCACTTTAAGTATCTCAGAAATGTCTGATGCCAAAAAAAAAAGAAAGAAAGAAAAAAAAAAGAAGAAGAAATAAATTGTGCATTTTAAAGAGTTAAAACAAGTGATGGTCCGTATATATATATTTACTCATGCAAATGACTTAATATGTAATTTTAATCAAAACCGTTAACTACACTCTTCTGAGAATATGAAAAATAAACTTTTGAATGTAAAGGTAATTTGGAACATTTTCTCACAAATGGCTTTCCATTAAAATATCATACATTTAAGACATTTACATTATAAACAAAATATATCTCTGGGAATACCCAGTAAAGTCCTCTTCATTTGAAAAGACTTTTATACAATTTTGTATAATTGAGTGAACCATAAGAAATAGATAAAAACTTACTACACAGAAATTGCATATCTCTTTAAAACACACAATTTATTTAAAATAAGCTTTTTGTGGCATTGGCCATTCCTGGCATCTCCATTGTTATTGCTTTGAATTTTTCAATCCTTTATCATGTTTAAAGTGCTGTTGATACTCAGCTGGAGTATGGAATTTCAAGGTTAGTGTATAGCAGTCCAGCTTTAAACATCTGATTATTGCTTTGATCTCCTTTACTGACCTTGTATCTATAACGAAGTACATCAAGAAACTATTTCAGCAACTGTTTATCTCAAAATGAAGTAGATAGAAAAATAAGCATTTGCAATAATAGTTTGTAGATGCTATATACAAATAAACAATAGTAGGTACAGAGAGTCGTGTAATTATAATACATCAGATTTTTTTTAAAAAAAAGGTAAATATGGAACAGTCTTGCACAATATGGGATACATTAATGGACATTTTAAATTTCTTCAGACATTATTTTAAACGTATAACAACTGAATGTATTTACTTATATAGATCATATTGAAAACAATCTTTGAAACAAGTCTAGAATACTATGGCTTCTCTATTGGGTTAAGAATTTTAGCTGCTAATGGGCTATTGCAACACTTATGTCATATGTAATTACAGGTACATTTGTTCCTATACATGCACACTAAACCTAAAGTTAACCTCAGGTTAAATCTAAAAAACACAAAACCCCTTGGATTTATTGTGGCTTGCTATGGTCTGATGGCATAAACTCTACGCCTACTTGATCTATAGTTATGCCGTGATATCCTTAGTCTTTAGCTCAATCTTCATCTAAAATCAATAATAAAGCAGATTTAAATTAGTTTTAACTAATTTGACATTCTTACATTTAAGGCTATTTTAAGTAAGAATTATAATTTGTTTGATTTAATAGTAATTCTATAAATGTTTGTTTCTAGTACGGTCTTGGATTATGGGTGAAATGCATATGAAGTACTTACGAAATCCATTTTGAGGTAAACGGTTACCAACTGAAGACAAAATGTCACTAAGCAATTGGATCACTGGGGCTTAGCCTCACAGATCCTACCTGTTGTTGCTCTACAGTTGCTGCAACTGCTCCACTCCTCTACTTCTAAAAAGTATCCTTTGCTATGTTTTGCAGCTTAGGGACCTCAATGCTGGGCTATGCTTTGCGGCTTAGGGACCTCAGTGTTGACAACACTCCCATAATGCCTTGGAGGGTTGCATACAATGGGAGTTGTGTAACCTATAATGAATGTGATCTGGACGCAGATACCGTATCTTATCCAAACATTTTTACAAATTAAATCTCATTTTATATAGCATCTTCCAGCTGTTTTTTGCCAGTTAAAACTAGCAACATATATTGGATTTTAACATATCCAAATTGCTCCACTTACTCTGCTGGTCCTAATAATGCAAGAAATATCTGCAACCTACTCCATTATCCGCTACACTAAAGTTTGTTTTCAACAAGAAGCAACTTGTAAAGTAGCTGGAACCAATAAGGTTTCACCATCCTCCTTTCTCTTCGCCAGCAAGCTAAACTTTGAGGGGTAGCATGTTGTCCTGTATTACTATACCGTAACACATGCTTTCATACTGCTTACAAGCTAATACAACCTGCAATGCCATTCTCCCACTTTCCTGCTATGATTGAACTGTCCTGTCACAAGTCACTTTTTGCTTACACTACTGTAGAACCTGAGCTGTGAATGTATACTCTGATCCTAGGAGTTTCTATTATTGTTGTACTATCAGGAGAACAAACTTCACTTATATGTCATGAACAGCTATAAGAAAATCATTCATATTATAGTGCAGCAGCATTAATTGCTCTTTTGCTCATGTATGTCTGATGGCACTGTTGGTGTTCTGGCTTCTTTTGACTCTGGCAAATACTGTGCAACTGTTACATATTGATAGGGAGTAGGAATTTCAGGTGTGAAAATCCTACTTGTGCCACCATACAATATAAAACCTCAAAAAATAAAACAAGATTGCTGTGCATCCCTCCTTTGATCCCTTAATCATTCTAGAAGGCTTTAAACACAGATAATACCATAACAAATTTCTGCATCCAATTAAATGCATAAACGGCCTAGTGCCTAACCCTCTACATTAGAATTTGGGTGCTGTTCGCACCGAGTGATATACTTAATATATTCAATTATGTTGTAAGGGAATGACTTCTATAATCAAGCAAAAATAATGCCTGCAAGGCATTAGAAAGTGGAGCTGTTAAACTCACCTACATCGGTTGCATACTTCTCGCATTTGTGGTGGATCTGCGGGAAGATGCGACAGATCATTCCAAACGTTAATTTCGTCATCCATTACTGTACTGTTCACTTTCAAAACGTTGATTCTTAAATGATTGTGGAAGTAACTCAAAAGCAAACATAGTAAAACTCTGCATCTCTTACATACTGCTATTTCATTCGAAAGACCTCAGCTGAATGAAATGTAAAGTTGCAATAAATTCTCGTTGGTCACAAGAAGTGTATAAATATATGTCGCATATGCAAAAACAGTCATTGTATTTGTTACTATAATCCTTTATACAACATTCAGAGGTTCTTTTTTCTTAACAATGTATCATGTAATCGAACTACCTCTTACTTTCATCGCATACTTTTCTCGTTTTAACCATCTTCATGTCCGAAACTACCGGCATATTTCTTGAAATATGAAAAACAAACAGAATCACAAAGTCAGAAATTCATTGTTTTGATACCTCCAACCTCAGAACACCAAAGTAGTTCCAAACACAATCCGTACCAACCCAATAATGCTGAATGTATCTTTCACCAGTTTCACTGAATCGTAAAACGTTTAAACTAATTCTATTTCGTGGATGAAAATAACTTAACCAACATTGGAGATCTTCGAAAGTTTCCTTACGAAGATCATCGACTAAAATCAAGTCTCTGTTGTATGTTTACGAATTTGCAGTTAAGAAAACAGTACAGGTTTTATATAAGTTCAGCTGACATATCACATACCGCCGGAAGGCGTATGGCCCCACTGAAAGCGATTTTACCTTCGCTGGATTTCTCTGCTTTCTCCCCCAATGCTTACTAGTTTAATCAGGTTGGCGTAATAAAATTCGTGATTGGGTCCCTGAACGTTTGTACATTTTGCCGCTAGGAACGCTCGATCAGACCATAAAGTTATTCACACTGCCATTGTTATAAATTGCGTAATTGTCAAAGTGAGTTATTAATTATGTTTTGTAGCTATAATACGTTACTTAGAAAGCAATTACAAGTACAGTTGTCTAACTTTGGGATTAGTAATCGTTTAAGAAAAAATTCCTTGGTATTGTTTCTTGTATTATGCTAGACGTAACGTTAAGTGACATATTTGAAGGATGAGTTAGTCTGTAAACATTACGGGATTAATGATGAATTATATGTAGAACACGAAAGTTATGAAGAAATCAGGCTACATTGTAGTTGTTTTAACATTATTAACGCATTCGAAAATTCCTACGGTAGTGATGTATAATATTAGTGGCATTTGGATGTCAAAACTTGAAAACTTTGCTCATAACCCCTAATTCTAACACAATGTACAGCAATAAAACTGTGAATGGATTGAAAGTCCTGTACTTACCTATTAATTCTTCCTTGATTGAAAGAAAAATAAGACCTGCTGCTGTTCAAAATTACTGTGCAACATTTCTGTTTTATAAAGGAAATGACGTGCCGCATCCTTTCCTCTGCTTTGAGTTGCAGTAGGGTACATAGCAACGAACCATTTTAATTAATTTATAGACTAGGATGCTAGTATTACACATTTGACATTAGAGAGCTTAATACACACACACACCCATACACACATACACCCACACACATACACGCATAATAAATTTTATATTAACTGAAATATTTTGCATGTATTGCTATTTGTGCTCACTGGAAAACCCAAATGATAGGTTTATTTCTTCTCAGCTCAATTATATGTGATACGAGGGCGTATCGAAAAGTAACGCACAATAATTTTTTTTACAAAAAGGTTTAATATTTATAAAAAATCACAAATGAACTTACACCTTTTACCTACTTTTCGACATAGCCACCAAGTTTCTCAACATATTTATCCCATCATGATACCAGTTTCAATATCCTTCAAAGTTATAAATAAAGTAGATTCATCTTTAAGCCTCAGTATTAACTTGGAGGAGATCCAATCCTTTATCAACACTTATTTTGATTTTTTGATCACCTTGAAGTTTACATTTTAATTGATACCAGTTTCAATATGCCCTGTTCGTAGAAGTCCGTTTCTTTGGAGTATAACCATCTGCGGACTGCTGATTTCACTTCCACATCTGTCGCAAACAGATGAAGGTCCGACGGTGTAAGGTCCGGACTGTATGGTGGACGATGGAGCACTTCCCAACCAAATTTGGTGATTTTCTGACGAGCAGCAGCAACATGGTGGCGAGCATTGTCATTAAGAATTTTGACATCGTCAGCATTCACGTTGTGGCGTTTGTCACGAAGGACACGACGCAACTTCACCAAAGTTTTCATGTAGGTTTCAGCATTCACAGTGGTTCCGTGTTCAACAAAGTCCACCAATACAACACCATGCATATTCCAGAACACCGTCAAAAGCACTTTCCTAGTAGATTGAGTCACTTTGAATTTTTCTTCACTGGGGAACCAGTATGTTTCCACTCCATACTTGCCTGCTTGGTTTCTGGCATGTAGTGGCATGTCCACGACTCATGATCAGCGACGATTTATTTCAGAAAGTCATGCCCTTCTGCGGTGTACCGCGTAAGGTGATCCAAGCTCATCAGTCGCTAGCCCTTGTGGTTGTCTGGTCAGGTTCTTAGGCACCCAGCGAGCACTAATTTTACGAAATTTCAACGTGTCATGAACAATATCGTTCACTGCACCTTAGGAAATGTTGAACTGTTGCAACAAGGTTCGCAGTTGCACATGCCGGTCATTTAAATTTGCCGCCTCAATGCCTCTGACATTCTGTAGGGTTGCAGCTGTTACCTGCCTCCCGGAGCGTGGCGAATCACCAAGGTTCACGCGGCCCTCTAGGTAGAATGCACACAACCTGGAGACATTGCTACGGTCCATACAATCATCCCCATACACGCCGCGCATGTACCTGTGAATATAACTTGGTTTATGCCCTTTGGCCCAAAAATATCGAACCATACCTCTCTGCTCTTCACGCGTGGACGACAGTAACATGCGTGCCATCTTTTTTGCCTAGTTCACGCTTCTCTCGCTAGAGCTGCACTTGAGACAAAAAATACCCTCTGTAGTGAAAACATAAAACTATATCTGTGTGAAATTGCAACATTCCAGCTGCAATTCCAAGGCAGAAAAAATATTATTCGTTACTTTTCGATTCGCCCTCGTATATATAGACATAGTACAGCAGAGGAAAGAGGAAGCATTGCTTGGGATGCATCCCTGTATGTATATTTAATGTTTGCGTAGCGTTTTATAACAAAAGAAGTATCAACCATTTATGTTTTTGTATAATTCAAATCTAGAATGAATGAAGGTCCATGAAAGCACCATACAGCCACATGAACAGGAAGTATATAAACAATATTTGAAAGAAGTCAATACTTCATTGGCATACTAGACTTCTACTTGTTGTTTATAGAGTAGTTGAATGCCTCTATTGGCGAAAATTGGCATTGTGCAGGAACCTATTCTGTTGCAATTTCGAAGCCGACGCGCCATCTTATAACATTTAGTAAGCAATGTTTTCTCCTATGGGTAATGATGATAATGATGGTGATGATAATGATAATAACAGTAATACTAACAACAATATAATGATGCTTAACCGAGCTAAAGGTGGTAGAGACGTTTGGGACAACACATTTTCCCCCCGAATAATCGATAGTAATGGTTAGTTCCCCGAGGTAGTGCGGAATATGATTCTTGACCCTGCCCGTAGGAGCATAGCGTCGGCAAAGTGTCATCTTGGAACTTCTGGTTGCTTTGACATTATGGGTAGGATTTTTAAAAAAAGTTTTATTTATGGACGCTGATTAATTACTACGTTCCTTAGCGTCCGGAAATTTTGCTCAAGGCCTCTTTATCGGGCTTGAGATTCTTTTTCACTCCGTAAATCTACGTAAATCTACGAAGGAAGTCATACTCAGGACTTTTACGCCCGAAAAAAATTCATCGTTCTCCGCTGGGTTTGAACCCGCGACCTCGGGAACCAGGGGCTAGCATAGTACTTAAGGATACGTCCTAACAAGGACACCCCTGTCGTCAGAGTAGCAATGTAGTGTGTTCTGTTACTGTACTGAAGCCTCATTAGTGCAGTAGACCCTTGCGAAGAGAGTTTCCTTGTTGCCCTCAAACGTTTGAACCACCGGCGTTATCCTTCTAGCAGAAGTTGTGACGGTAACTGTCGTAGGACGCAAACCAAGATTGGCGTCCGAGGGCGGCGTCTGCAGAGTTGCGAGCGGTTTTGCTCCCTTGAGACTCTTGGTAATTGGCCGACAAGCTGAGGTTCCGCCTGCAGTTTCAGTGGCGAGAGAAGTTGAGCTATTTGTCTCCAATTTGTAGTCTTCTGCATGTTGCTCTGCCCTTCTCCCTCCTTCGACTTACCATGTTGCTGCATTGAAGTTCTATTACTGTTTTTCTGTCCTCCCTCTTTTCGGACGTCCCCTATTTTTTGTGGAAAAAGCAAGATCGTAGAAGAGTTGGAAATGATAAAGGGTTTGACTTATTTCGCCTGGATAGAAGAGGTAGAGCTAAGGGAGAAGGGAAGGAGGATGTATCAAATGCCACAGGAAACATTTATAGGAAGTGATGGAGTCCCACATTAGGCACCCCCGTTGTTCAGGCGAGAGATGGGAAGCTGCCTGTCGATGGCAGGGCGCGAGAAGAATGATTAGATGTAAGTTTCAGCCATGACAAAATCCCTGACTACAGCCTAGGAGTTTGGTGATAATTAGGAAGAGAAAAGGGTTGAAATGTTATTTATTCCAGTTCTCTGAACTTTCGATATCTCTAGTTTTCTAGATTGATGACCCGACATTTCTCGAGGAAAGCTTGGGTCTCAGGAGGCATTTAAATTGTGGTCATCGAGTTGTGGTTTTTTTTGGCGTTTATGTGGTTGTGAAACTGTGATGGTCTTGACGTTGTCCCCCAGGGCCTGAAGATGTGATATGCGATTGTCAAGTCTAGTTAAATGTCGACTGCGAATATTTGATATTGCATGATGAGGTGGTGATGGTGGTATGCAGGTCTTGGAGGCTTTTGGGATAAGGTTGGATAACGCCTCTTATAACGCAACTAGGTGGGGTACCAAGATCTGGTATCCCGTGGAATTCTGTACTGCATCCCACAGTACCGCGCTAATCGAAGTTGCCGGTGTTGAGGGTCTGCGATGATGGTTGGTGATGGATGAATCTTTGGCATTGGTTCTGTAAACGGCGTGTTTCTCATTTAGAGAGGACACTTGCTAGTTCGGTGTAGTGAGATATGTCCTCAATGGTGGCACAGTAGCGGCGGCGGCGATTGTGTCCAGTGCACTTGGAGGTGATGCTGTTGGCGAGGAGCAGGCGTATTGGTTCACGGCAGCGAGGACCAGGCTTCCGTGTTGGCAGTCTCCAGATCTGCGCTGTTGGCCAGCTCTAGGCGGACGAGTGATGTGGGATGGCGGGCAGAAATGATGCGTGTGGCCTTCATCGCCGAAGACCACTGCTGCTGTTTAGTTATTAATATGAAACGTGCTGACAGGTCCCGAGCGACATCTCAAATAACCACGCTATGAGGGCTGCGCAGACTACGGAGAGACTTTGGCGGCGAAGGCGGAGCGGGAGTGTCTGATTGGCGCGCTCCCGGCAGGGAGACGAAGCCAACTGCACGCTGCGGCGCTTTTATTCTTAGCGGTGTCTGGGGTGCTTAGGTGTAGGGGCGACCTTTGTTACTTCGCGAATCGAGACATGCTGTGGCGTTAAAGGTTGATTTGTTAACTCTTAGCTCGATGGAGTTATTTTAATGTGTAAAGCACGCATATTTTATGATTTTTTTTTTATTTTTATGAAGCCAGATTATACGAGGAGCATCGAATCAAAAAGCACTAAGTGCATAATACAAAAGTTTTCAAGAGAGAGAAAAACCATCATCTCCTTAACTTACCGAAAGTTCCTCGTTACTACCTGTAGTGGAAATGCCTTTGTCCTAAATATTGTTATCACCAAAATCATTTTCTGTTTAATATTGCATATATAATTAAAATTGTTTGCAATCAATGGATTTTGAGCCAATTACACTGCAAATACTACCTTGGACATTAAGAAAAAATGGCAGAAGTTTATATTTATTGATATTTTAATAAACAAATTCAATCCCGCTTACAAAAGCAGTTTTATACTTTATGTTGTGCATTTATTGAATAAAAGTCTCCAAATTTCATGTCCCCCTTTTATGCGTCTCTTTCAACAAGTGTTTTCTGTATTTAAACAATGTATATTTCTTCCATTAAATAGTGAAATGATTCTTCATTCTGGTTTTCACTGCAAAATGCACACTCGTCACCCAACAACAATCTCATAAAACTGCAGTTCAACCTCACGTCTCCATTCACTCCTGAATCTTTTCTGTAAGAATGCGTCAAACTCTTCTTCTTTACTACATTGACTCTACTTTGGAGTGTTAAACCCTGGGCTTGTGGTATACACTCAAACGAAATTCCCCGTTTCAGTGGAAATATAAGGGGTTTAGGTTTGCATCCTATTGCTTTATGAAGGATAACACAGGAAAAGAGAACTTTATACATTTCGCTATTTTTTAAAGGTTAGCACGAAAGACAAACCAACACAGAAGCTCAGTATCATTTGTAGGCATTTTACTGCATTTATTTGCGTGAAAGTAGTACAAAAACTGTATCAGTGACGTGATATAAGCTATTTACCTCCGTTTTACTTCTGTGCTGTTTGTTCCATTCGTTTCGGAGAATTAAGCGCTTTCTGAACCAAACACGATATTCTGAAGACATCTTTCTATAAGAGGGAGTGCTATTTGAAAGAAATGGATTGCGCAGATCGATTCAGAGCTATCGAAATGGGGGAAATCCACATCAAAAAGCATTCCGTCCGCTAGTAGAGTTATTGCGTTTTGTTCTGATGCTTCTCATATACCAGGTGCCTTTTATACCTAATTATCTGTGTCTATTATTCATTTATTTATATTTTCAACCACTTTAAGAATTTAATTCTGAGAATAAAGCTGTGAATATGAGTCTAGAACTCTGCACTAATGCAGGATATCTATCCGTTCCCGATATTTCATATAAAGGCTACGCCTACGAGATATAGACTAATTACTCATCCCTCAGCTTACATAAAAGATTATTTCCTATTATTCAACTCAACTTTTAGCGTTTATCCTGTTTGACAATCAGAAGAATATGAGCGAGAGAAATGTGGTACATAAACATTTTTTAACATCCACATCATATTTATGCACACCAGGGCAGTTAAATGTACACGTTGGCAGATAATTCAGCTATAAAGTCCAGCAGATGTACAAGATATGAGTCTGGGAGTTCCTCGTTTACGCTGCGGTAACTCTCCGTCTGTTCGTGACTAGACTCCAGGCTTCCAATTATAAAATTGTCCATTGTGTCTTCCGCCAATAAATTCTTTTTCCTGAACTCATCATCGAGTTTCATCATAATGCATTGCTTAACAATGGAGTTATAGACCCATATTTTATAAGTTAAAGTATTGTTAAACAGAATTTGAATGGCAATAGAATAAATTAATGCAGATGTATATATCTGACCAAAACACTATCCTGAGTCTAGAGCGGTTGCCATTATACCACGCTTATTGTCAAAAAGCTATTAATTTAACTGAGGACTTCATTCAAAGGTAATGAGCAAATCGCGAATTAGATTTACGTAAATCATGAGGCCCCTTGCTTGCTTTCCGAGGAAGCATTTACCGGTCAAATTCAGATTTTGATAATGCTAATACGAACTCCAATAAAGTCTAGAAACTAGATGAACAAGATGACTAATGTGGTTGTTTGATTAATTCTTTCATCAGAACACTTGATGCTGAAGAAATAATTATTTACGTTATCTAATTGAGCTGCTATACCAGGAAGGGCTTAATGAACAACATTTTCATAGGCGTAAAACAATAATATATATTTGAGGGCACACTCATTTTGGAAAAAGTCTTATTCACTATAGGTTTACCCAACATATTTAAAGTTTCTACTAGCTTGAAGCCTGCGTGCCAAGAATTAACAGTACTTTGTTCGTATGTACTGACGTTTTAAGGATAGTAAATAATGTTAGAAGGCCATGAATACAGTAATTATATAGATAATAGTGTTTATTTTGACAATTACACCATAACTGTGCTAGAGAATGCTAATTCATTTCTGTAACCTGTTATATGTTAATAAAAAGTCATAACATCTATTTTGAGTAAATAGCAAACCACAAAGCATTTTTCAATGGAATGAAATCTTATTCTTGCAGGCTGAAAACATGCTTGGCTTAAATAGGAAGTTTGGTATTCATCCGAATTTTCCTATGCCGTTCACTTAAGGGCGCGCGTCTGTCGCTAAAGTACTTTATTAGAGGGAACGAAAAGCAAAAAGCAAAGTGAAATCCCGAAATAGAAATTTTGGGTTGAATGCAGTATTCCTACATTTTAATTGCATTTGGCCCTCGAAGAGTTTGAGTTTCGACAATATTGTAGTTATGCTAGAACCCTCTCATACTTAATAGATATTTTAAACTGCACTTTAAGTATCATTCAAGATCTTCGAATATTTGAAGTCTTGTATTGTGGATAAAGCAGATTTTTACACATTTCTTATATTATGAGACCTGTTTTTAAATAATCGGGGGAGAGAAATTTTAAATCAACATTGCTTTGGCATTAGTGGTAAGATTTGAGACTGGAATTAATTGTCATAGAGTGATGATATAAAATCAGCTCAAGAGAAGAGAGGAAAGCAACAGAAAATAAATGCATTTAAATTATTAATAATATTTAGAAATTGTAATACATATTGAATGCAACAATGTAAGATCCAAGCAAAATATCAAGAAAAGATAAGAAAAGAACGACAATAAACAGCGGCGGCTCGTGAGTTATTAATGTGGGGGTTCACAGAAGTTAATGACGATCAAGATACAATCAATGTTTAATAATTTGTTGAAATAAGTAATGCATTTGTAGATAGCTTCAAATATTTTTAGACCTTTCAGAAATAGTTTAGTTTTTAACAAAACAGTAAAAATATGAACATCAATATCAATAGCATTAGTATATGAAAGCGTGATTATACCCAATTGTACAAACAAAAATATTCAGATCATTGAACTCATAATTACAAATCGTGCATTGATAGAAAATCTGACACAAGAAAGATAATCTGATGTACAATTTCTGTAAACAAAGATCTCTTTTTTCCTTTTTTGAGGCAAAGAAATCAATCATAACCTCGTTAAAACTGGGGATGTTGGCAATTATCCGTTTCTCAATAGAAAGCATTTGCTGTTGCACTTAGTATTTCCTTGACCATGGTACTCCTTAAAACGGTCTTCATCCTGTTTAAAGTGGAGAAACATCTCTCAGCCTCAACAGTTATCGGGAATTGTAATAACAATTAACAATAGTTTCTTAAGCCTCAGAAAGACTATTTTGTAAGTTGTTTTCTCTAACAAACCGCAAAAGACTGTCGGCGTCAGTTACGTTTCTAAAATTTGGTCTTCTCTAGATAATCTCCAACTCCATCTTCAGGCGATTTTTTTCTAACATGTTGTAAACGTTGGTTGTATCTTCAAGAAGTTGAGTAGGGAAGCGTTTATCATATTCCTGAAAATTTTCGACGTCGAAGAGTAAGAGGCAGAATAGTGTGGTAAATGTATCTCTGCATTTTGAACGTCCTTGCTCACTGTCTCCATTCTTTCTATTTCCTTCTCAATTGATATCTGAAAACGTTGGATATTTTTTTGAATATGAACAGCATCAGAATTTCTCTTTTGGAGTTGGTTAAATGACATATCCACATGTGGCATATATTGTGGAAAGTACAAAACGGGAGTCCTCCAACATGCGGCAAATAGCTGTTGCCCGATTTATTGTAGTAGACTGTTTAGCAGTGGCTACTATTCTCTCCATGCTTTGGATTAATTATTCTCGATCTCAAACAGAGTGTTCACAGTTCTACTTTTAAAATTCCACCCGGTAGACGAGGCATGAGGAATTTTGTTTTCAACTTCTTCTACGAGTATTGAAATTCTCTGAGGCGAGTTACTAAAAGAATTAGTCATATCATTGAGATTCGAAAAACACTCGAATATGCTGGTTCTGATTAATGTATTGATCTACAATCAAATTTAGCTGGTGAGCGTAACAATGCACAAAATGAGAATTTTTGTAAATATACTAAATAATTACTTGGACACCAGCATGTTGGCCATTCATACGCCATCGTAGCTCTGGGAAATCACTTTATCAGGATTATCAATAACTTTTTCCAAAGCTTCTTGAAGGACCGAGCAACAGATGCAGAGTCATGTCCAGAAGGATTATAACATTCCCAGTCGCCTTCTACTGGTTGCCCATTTTAGAATGGATCGAAACACAGCAACTAATTGCAACACAGACGAAACCTCAGTCGTTTCTACTGCTATCACTGCAAGGAAATCTGCATTTGAAGTTTCTTTTTTAATGTGATCCTGACGTACTGCACGCAATCCAAATAATCGTTCTGTATTCCCTTAGGGGTCTCCTTAAACACAATGGCACTGGTAAGATGATCCTTCAAAGAATGCCTCTCTGCCGAAAAGTCAACAAGGCTTTAAAGATATCGCGTTACTCAACTCAGCACTTTTATAGTGGCCCCGAAGTACTGGTTTGAAAGCGCCACAAATATTAATGGAATCGATCATTTTATAAAGTACATACATTTTTTATATTTGTCCATACAGTCTCTTAATGTTCAGACGATAAGCACTGTCGAGTTGTTGGCGAATATCCACTTTATCTAAAATATTTAACTCTAGGGTAGAATTCAGATGTGAGTATGCACATTCATACTTCTTAATCTTTTGAGTCAAGTGTGACAAATCACAAACATAATTTACCCAGCTAGATTCACCGCCTTGTTTTGCAGACAGAAAGCAAGGAACACACTATAGGCCATTAGTTACCTCACTTTCACAAATCCATGCATTTTTGTTATATATATATATATATATATATATATATATATATATATATATATATATATACTTTCTTAATACTATATATATCACACTTGAATTCTCTTTTAAGATCTCAATCTGTAGGTGTGAACCTACCATCCTCTTATTTCTGTCTCCTTCTCTAAAGGCAAACTAGAAAATTGCAGCTCCTTTAACACGCTAACTTTCATTTTAGCTTCACGATATGCTCTTGTTACTTAACAATGCTTTGGCACAACTAACATGTGCTACACAGGTAGCTTATAGCCGACCTTCCCCTTCCACTAGGAAGGGAAGACTGTCTTGTCACGCGTTCATAGAACGTGCTCCGTCTCTAAGCGGGAGATAAAACAGTTGCAAAGAAGTGCTCGATGTTTCAGTTCGTTTTATACCAATTATACCAAGAACATTGAATTCATATAAGTTATTATTATTATTATTATTATTATTATTATTACTATAGTAAATCATTGTTATTACATTTTGCCAGAGGGTTAACGTGCGCATGTGCTCTAATGGAGTAGCCGCCACTGATAGGAAATATTTTAAAGCTTATTGTTCAAGTATAATATGTAGAGAAATAATAGTTAAAATAAACGACGAACGCTATCAATGAATGAGAGCAACAATACTTTATCCCCCTAAAAGAAGAAAAAGTCAACAAGCTAGAGAAAGGACGCCATTGTATGTTTTGTGAAGCAGTTGCGTGATCGGCACAGAAGACATTAAATTAAATTGAGCTTTATTTATGGAAAGTAAAAGAATGGAAACTTTGCTCAGAGGTCTCTTTATCAGGCTTTAGGTTCTTTCACGTGCCGTAAATATACGACATGGGAGAAGCAGCTTTACTTACCTTCCGAAGGAATCCACGATAAGGATTTTTACTCCCGAAAAACTCCATTGCCCTCCGCCGGGTTTGAACGCACGATCTTGTGTTCAAACCCGGCGGAGGGCGATGGATTTGAACCCGAAGTCACGAGAAATTATTCTGAAGATAAAGAAGTGAGAAGAGTTAGTGAGAAAATATTTGGAGGAACGTTGAGCACTAGTTCATGGTAACTTATATAGTTAAATGGGAAAACCTCCTTGACGAGGTATTTCAATAGAAAGCTCCGCGAGATGCGTAGAGAAATAGTAAATTATCCGCACATAGAGAAGTACCTGGACTTAGATTTTCCATGATAAACATATTGTAATTAACTCCCCACAAACATGAGAAGTTACTTAAAGATAGTATATAAAATTCGCGACATACACAAAAAATAACATAATATTAGAAATCAGATAACAGAAACCGGAACGTGGTAACAATTACAAAGTCATTTTTGCGACTTGGTTAGGTAATAATCAATTTAGAGAAAGAAAAAATTAAAATTGTAATAACAAACAATTATGTAAAATTGAAAATTGCAAACATCCCATTTCGAAAGAAATATCAAAAGAAAGAGTCACATAGCTCTTGGGCATAGCCAATCAAAGGAAAAAATATATAATTGATTTTCCAAACATAAAACTATTTGTATATTTAAGCATTAGATAGAAAATCACAAGTGACAACCCCTGAAATCCCAAGCGCCGCGTAATAAAAACTAGAATACATATACACAGAACTGCAGATTTCATTCCGAGGTGGAATGTAAAGAGTTTTCATACTTTTCAACCAATGCCACTTTTAATGTGTATTGTTGTATAATAAAATGTATGTTTATACTTAGATACAATCTTAATGTTTCTTCAATTAGTATTTTATTTCTTGTAATCAAGTGGGAGAGACAGTTTTTTTATTTGGCACTCTTAGCTTACCCAAGACCACGGAACGCTTGCCTCTAGTTCTTGAGGTCTGGGGTTCAAACCCGACGGAGGGCGATGGATTTTTTCGGGAGTAAAAATCCTTAGCATGACTTCCTTTGGAAGGGAAGTAAAGCCAGTGGTTCCGTGTCATAGATTTACGGTAGGATTTACTCAAGCCTGATAAAGAGGCCTCTGAGCAAAATTTCCGTTCTGTCAAGCCGAGTATAGAATGGGACGCTAAGGACCATAGTGTTAAAGAGCGTCTATAAATGAAAGATTTCATATAAGTCCACGGAGTCTTGGATTACCAAATACTCTCCACTGATGACAGTGTCCTCAGGAATTGAGCTGAGACTTTGGGTTCCCCAATTACACCATCCTGACGTCCTCCAATGACACCCCTTGGGATCGAACCGAGAGGGGGTGGGAGACCGGAAGCACGGGGGGACAGAGGAGGTGAAAGTACTGGGGCGGGAGGGCGGAAGGACAGGAGGGGTGGTACATATTAAGTTTCTAAAGAAATAATGTTCCCAAAACACCTCCACTTCTCCCCACTTATCAATTAATAATGTAAACAGGTATGCCTGCAAACTTTTGCATATTAAGTGATCCAAAACCGACATATCCATACTAATCGCACGTATGTACATGCGTGCGCTCGTGTGCGTGTGAATGTGCGAATAGTGTAACTCAGGACACCGTAACTCGGAATTTGGATGGATTCTAAACTTCGTATCGTATGGTATTAAGGATCCAAGGTGAGAATACTCCAAAAATTCTACCATTCCAAACAACCCTTTGCATGGATAAAATGTTTGTTATTCTCTATTTTTGCTGTTTCTACTACTTGATTGCTTGCTTATTTAATTACAGTGATTAAAGAAAGAAGGTATTGTATTTAAACAAAAAATTCGATGTGGAGATTTGATGGGAAATATACGTCTCGAGACTCCCGAATAAATAAAAAGCATTTTAGAAAAAGATGTGTGTCTGTGTGTGTGTGTGTCTGAGCAGTACAACTAAAAATTAAAAAGTCGTTTAAACACCAAACTTGGCATTTAAGTTTAGCATATTTCAAGGATACGACACGAAGATTTTCAAAAAAAATCCCCCATCGCAAACTACCCTTTACATAAGCAATTTTTCGAAAATGTTGATTTTCTCAAATATGGCTCTAACGATTTTTATTAAAATGCCAAGTGTTTAAAATACTTTTATAATAAATGAAATGTGTATCTTGCATTTTTTTGAGAATAGCCTCTGAAGTCCTGTTCATTCTGAATGAGTTTTGCACAACTGCTAAATCGTAAGGATAGACAAAACACGCAGATCTCGTTAAAGCACACAATTTATGCCAAGTACATTTTTTGTGGACTTAACTATTTTGGATCAATTTATTGTTATTCGTGTGAATTTTCAAATAATTACAGTTTTCTCAAATGGGAAGTCGCTATTCGTTTCTTTCTCACTGTCGTGTAAAGAGGTATGCGATTTCATAGCAACACGCTGTTTAAAAATCTGACTATCGCTTTATCTTGTTTATCGTACAAGGAAATATGGAAATGTGAATTGAAAATTTACCTGAATTAATAAAAAGTTAAGCTTTTGTAAGAATAGTTTGTAGAAGAGCGAGTAGAGAAAATAATGTGTATGCAACACATAACAATTTGTCGGGGTATGGGCTTTATCGATTTCGCTTAAAACATAACTTGTTTGATATACTGTTATTACAAATAAAATGTGTCTGTGAATAGGCTGTGAAATGCCCTTTACTCTCATTGAATTTTGTATAAACAGTGAAGCACAATCTGTTCTCTTAAGAGCTAAGGTTCAAAGTCTACAGTTTACCTCACCTACTATATTTGAAGGGACTGACAAGGTTAACCAATCAAGTTTCAGTGCTTGGCAGCAAGAGTGGAAATGAGTGGGTACGGAAACTACCTTCATTACCTCTCTCTGTAAAGTTGGGCATCCCTGTGTATAACTCTTGCACTAGCTTCGGCGATACATATACTAAGTTTGGAACGATACGAAGAAGATGAGAAAACCTTAAGAGAGATGTAGATCAAAACTTAGCATTGGAAAATTGTAAAACCGATAAAAATACGCGATCTAGTTTAAATAACTTCTCTAACTCTATCTCCCTCTCTCCCTGTCTATCTCTATCGTTCTCTATTGCAGCATTAGAGTTTCCGAGTTATTTTCTGTCAGTGGTTTCAATATTCCAATATATTAAGCAGTACTCTTGAAATTATGTCCGTTCTTCTTTTTCGAGTCAACCAATGCAAAACGTATCTATGGTGAAAGCCCAATTATTCGGCAGACTGTCGAATGAATCTGTAATAAAACACTAAATTCATTTCTGCCTAGTTTTTATAACGAGATGGCCCTTGAGAGTAATTGGTACAACCTTGACACATATCTAAATAGGTATCAGATATTGTTCTTCACACATGCTTTAATACTATACTTGCAATGATATAGAGTAGAATGTAATCGTATATACAGTTTTAATATTTATTGTTATGCACTTTTTCTAAAATTAAAAGCCATATCAAATAAGCAATAAATTAAAAAATCTTCATATGCACACGATAAAAAGGAAACTAAGTGCATTCGTTCAAAAACATTCGATACATATTTACTTTGTTATGGAGGTTGCTGTGATATGTAATGAAGAGCTTTTGCCAAGTTAAAGTCCATTATGTGTGTGCTACATCTTTAGAACAAAATATCTCGGCTTACCTACGTGCTGTGGGGATAGCGTGCTGCCTTGCATTCAGTAGGTCCCGAGTTAGAATCTTGATTAGGGTGAGTTATCCTGATAAGTCTTTCTTCTGGGGGTTTCTCTTATCGTGAAACATGATATGGGTAGTTTTATGTTCTATAGACTCCGGGTTCATTTGAACATCAGTTCACTCATTGCATTAATTCATCGTCCCATATGAACTACCCAGTTAAAGGACGTTAAAATGGTTTCAATGGTATCACCATAAAGTAATTAGTAACTGTTTATATAGTTTTCTTTTTAGCTGATGCTTATTAGCAGAGACTTTCTAAATAAAAATATGAATTATTTAAATGCTATAGATATATTCAACAGGTCACCATTCAGACATAACATATCCCTACACGAACGCGCGCATGTAGGGCAAGAAGGCGACCAATTGAGATTCAAATGTGGGTACTCTGCCAGTACAACCCCAGAATAAAAGGTCTTGGTGAACCTGTGTAGCTATGTGTACTTTACATTTTGCAAGCGTATATATCCGTGTGTAGGTTTTGCGGCTGCGTTGTGTGATATAATGTTTGTAAATCTATGAGATGGGTACCACAGCGATTTATTTACACTAGCACTGCGTTAATTCGAGAATATATCTTAGAGACTTAGATGATATCCTTCACTCCTGACATACTTGAATGCATGTCGTGGCAATATGTGTAAAATAGAAAGCGTGAAGTTGTGGTCTTTGACAAAATTACGAATGAATGAGAATACCATTAACCATCTACGAATTAATAAAGAAGAAAGAATTACTATGAGTGCTACGGCGGTGAACGCGATTATTCACACATCAGTCGCTAAGCGTAACCACTACATTGCGGAAGCGTCATGCTAGCTAGTGTGCTATAATAGTATATTACACAATAAGACTATAATGGTAGTAATTAAGACGCGAGTTAGCGAGTTTTACAATTTTCATACGAGCCTCTTAATTACCATCATAATCAAGTTGCATACGACTGTTTTTGGTCCACCACGCTATAATTTCAAAACGTTGAGTTCTTACAAAAATATCCTACCTTGTTAATTGTGTGTAATTAAATGCTGATCTGGTGGCAGCACTTATGGTAGGACCTTGAGCGTGTTTACGAGTAGTGCAACAGATGTTGAGTCCACACCGTATTTATTGATTTTTTGCAACGTGAAAGCAACACATATTGAAGCAAAAGAAATAATCTCAATTTATTGCAATATTAAAATTAACAAAATTTATTTTAAATGCAGATATTTCATTGTTTATTTGGGGAATGGATCCTCGGGAACTGCTCCTTTGAAGGTGTTAAAAGGTATGGGCGAAAGGGGAGCCGCGCTCGCCGCCAAGTAACATCATAATGAGTCGCTAAAGTACGCAGTGGCTCCCCTTGCGGATGGTAGCTTTGATATTTATTTTAATACGGTTTTATTATTAGGTGGAGTCATAAAATGAACTGATTAATTTGTCACATACTCTGTGTCTAACGGTTCTAATGAATGCTCGTTTGTGATACCATTATGTGTTTTCTCTATTATTTGTTTCAAATTGAAATCCTTAGTGAATTATATATCTAAGATGATTAACAGGAAGTGATTAAAAACAAGTTTTTGTATGACCAAGTTGTAAAGAAACTATGAAAATAAGGGATAACTGGTAGAGAAAGTCTTGCGATTGCTACACACAAACTTTTACACTTCCAGTTCTCCCTCGTCTTGAAATGATGACTTAAGTGCACTGGATTTTTAAGCTCATATACTCCTCTGTATTTTACCTTCTTAGAAATCGATAATGCTTGATATAGCTTGATTTTCCTTCACATTCACAAGTGGGTTAGAAAATTCAGACGAAAATGAAATAGTACTGAGGCTTGCATCTGTGAAACATTACGTTGATATTATGGACCTGTTCCTCCTCCACGTATTTTCTAATTAAAGTATGGCGGGAATGTTGCTCCGCCCCTCTTCTCCGATTTTATATTTATTACCCGCCTCGGCTGATGTATGTTCAGGCCAGTTAATACGCCATGATAACGTACACGACCACGTTGCTAATTGCAAAACATATTAGAGAGAAAATTTCATTTGAAGAGTAAATCCTCTCTCACAACGCTCCCCGTTCCAGTTTTCCAATGAAGCCGCCGTTCATGGTGTGGAGAGAGGGTGCATAAATTCACGTCAACGCCCGTTGGGTCAGGTTCTGGGATCAAGTGGCGAACATAACCTCCACAACACGTTGCTCTTGCACAAGAGAACTTGACGTTTTTAGATTTCAAGCTCGCTCTTGAACGATCAAGGAGAGCGCAAACAACCGCACTCATCTCTCGCTGTATCTACTGTCAATAGCTTCGAGATGCACTTCCACATAGTGATTTTTAAAACTAGTAGTTGTATTGACTCTGATGTTCGTAAAACACCAAAAAGAGCGCCTGGGAATGGGCTACTTCATCTCAAACCATTCCGAGTAGAGAAAATCTACCTTACATTTTCGTGTCCGAGGGCGACATATTGCTCTTGCTCATGGCTCTCATATTAAAAGTTCATAATGTTTTAATTAAAACTATCCAAGTTATATCATTTTTATACATCTAGTTTCTTCAAAATCGAAAAAAATGCCATTAAAGACGCTAATTTATCATCTGTTTTATTTTAGTTCTTAAAACTTCAATTTCATGCTTATATGTAAGTTTTTTCAATTTTTATTTAAGTAAAATAAAACTAATTTTTGTAAATTTATACACTTATGTTAGGAAGATTTATACTAATATCACAAAGAGAGAAAATATGTGTTGATGTGTGTGTGTGTGTGTGTGTGTGTGTGTGTGTGTGTGTGAAACCTTGTTCCTCTCGACGTACATAGGGTGTAAAATATTTCCAATAATTTTGAAACTAAGGGGGCACTTAGTGGGGGTTTTCAGATTAGTATTGTAATAAATGAGGACACCATTTACTGTGAAACACTTTATTTTATCACTTAGATATTCAGCGTAGCACCAATGTTACTCTTGAGTCACTTTGGGCACACACTCAGATCACAACACAACTGATCCGTCGAATCAAATCACAACTGAACTACGTCACAACTCACTACATTGCATTGTCCACTTTTCACTTCGTCACTTCTTGACTATCAGAACTGAACTGGCAAGAGTAGCCCCTTATATAGGTCCCGCATACAAAGCGGAACTTTCGAGAAAGAGAGGCTACTAAAGCATGCCGAAAGGAATCTTCTCGAAAACGTAAGTGGCACACAATGACTATAGTTACAAAGAGAATAGCGATAGCCAAATGTTAGAACTGGACGCTATACGCTGGCCCTAAAATATGAGGCAGTATTTTTAGTCAAATTATATAATATAAAATATAATAACAGCCCACATTAAAGCAAAGTGTATGTAACAAGATATAAAAAGTTTATATTATAGTCATTGTATATGTTTATATTATTGTATACATGTTCAATAGTGTTATGTGAATGCATTACGTAATTTAATAATGTAGGAGCTGTAAGAATAATAGGTTAAAAGTTGATAACAGTGAGGTAACAATGAGGTAACCTTGAGGCAATAATGAGTAAGAAAGTGTAATAATGCTACTAGTCATTCTTGGAGCAACAATAATGTAAGTTTTACGACAGTTTATAAAATAGCCAATCAACAACCAGAAAAAGATTTAGTTAAATAAAGGTATTCTATTGGACTAGGATTAGCCAATCAGAGACTGAAATACAGAAATTTACAAATTTAGGCGCTAGAAATCAAGTCAGTTGCTTGTAGGCAGTGCTCATAACTGGACGTGTTGGTTGCAGACAGTGTTCCTGACGTGAGATGCGTCCTCGAGAAATTGAATACGTATTCGTATGAGACGAAAATAGTTTACGTGTTAAAAAACGCATGTAATTAATAAAAACAATCTCACAGCTCTCTCCATATTAGTGAAGTGTTATTTAAATCGTGTCAAGCATTAATAAAAGGAGTGAAGTAAAATTATAATCTGTGTAAGCCTACATTCTTCAATCGCACCACTGCAAAGAGAAACATCTCTCTAACAATAATACTGACGCAGCCGAGGCAAACATAAGTATATAATAGTTAAAGAAACAGTCACATTACAAAGTTAATATTTTTTAAATTTGAGACGAAGGCTACCGGGTGCCATACGTGCGGTTGCAACTACTTCAAGTTCGGCTCCCCAACAGTCGAAATATAATACATATTCAAACTGATTTTCCATACGTAGCAGCAACAAAACACCTTCTTCAAATACCATACGCTTTCCATGACAACGTGAGAAACAACTGAATGTAGACAGGACTTTGAAAAAATGACGTAAGTATTGAACAATTCGAATCATAATAACGGATACTTCAGAAATGGCTGATGTCACTAATAAGTTATTTGAAATAAATTGTGTGTTTTAAAGATATTTATTTTAAATTCCTGATATATAGTTTATTTTTCATGTAAATATTTTTAATAGATTGTATTTTAATCAAAATAATTACAGATAATTTTTAGAAAATCAAATATTTCGAAAAATGTTCCATATAAAGGGTAGTTTGGGAAGATTTTTATGAAAATATTATAACATTTTTGGAAGTTACTGAACCTAAAGACCAATTTTGGTATATATCCGATGTTTCGTTTTTGAGATATGCTGTTCACAGATACACATACACACACACACACATGGACAAGTGTTTTTTTGGGTTCAAGGTCCCCAAAACACGTATTTTTGATGAAATCTTAGTATTGAATTTTTGGATGGAATGCAATACCTTCTCTACCAACGTGGTAGAGAAAGTAAAAACAACGTATTAATGAGACAACACATCTTCTTTAGGTTTGTAATGTCATTTAACCGGTTAGGTCATATCAGACGATGGATGAAATGAGTGAAATGATGCTCAAATGAGCCCGGTGTCCATAGAGTTTAGAGTTACTCGACATTGGTTTTTCAGGATGAGGGAAAACCCCGGAAAAAATGTATACGGGTAACTCACCCTAACCGAGATTCGAACCTGCGATCTCTTGAATGTGAGGCAGACACGCTATCCCCACACCAAAGAGATGGGCACAACACGTTTTAAAACGAACTAAAAGCAATTGTAAATGCAAAATTGTTCATAGATTTGTTGCATAACACCATTTTTAATGCTGCAATACCAGAAGTGCTACTTGGAATGTAAAATTACTATTTTAATGAGAGGAATGAAGCTGAATTAATTTACATAACTTATCTATTTCGGGTTGAATTTGAGACAACTGGAACCGAATATCTAGCTCTGCATCGAGACGAGATCTGCGTTATTTTGGGTACCTGCATAAGCAGAAAATCGTGATTATCATAAATAAGCGGTTTCAAATGGCAAAAGGATGGCTTTAGATTAATTAAACAAAGCTTCAAATTCGTCTTTTAGCTGACACCCGAATTCAGATAGTGACTTCCTATTTGAACAATTATATTTTATCATAGATTCTGATGTCAAATCAATCGAGCATTTATATTACTGCGTCGTCAGAGAGGCGGTATTTCTGACATGGCAGAGAGGGGTTTACAGCTCAACATTTTTTTTTCCGTGTTTCATGGAATTCTTCCACAAAACAACTGTTGAAACTACCAAGCAAATTTAGTAGTTCAGCGTGAATCTCATTTAAGATATCCCAAAGTATGTCGAACCTAGTTATTCTATAAATTCTTTTACCATTAGAAAGCTGTCAAAGTTGCCATTATTCGTTGTCTTCCGTGGTCTAGGGGTACCATGCCCAAAGATAAATAAAAAATGGCCAGTGTTCACTGATTCTGCCCCAAACTTGTGTTGCTTTTTAAGCGCTTGCTCTTTATTGATGGCATAAAGCATTGTTGTTGCTTTTACTTGAAGTGAAGGGTTTAAATTATTAACTTTCTGAAAACATCACCTAAATATGCCAATTTTTATTAGCCAGCGTTCGTCACATAACCTGTCTCCCAAAACGCAGGTATCGTCAGTCTGTCAGGAAGACTTCGGCTCTCGTTTCAGAGAACTGATTTAGACGTTTGCCTCGAGGGATTACCTTGCTTCTGTGTGAAGAAGTAAAGATGCTTGTAAATTCCCCGTGTCATCACAAAGCTTTAAATAGCGTCTTCTCAGATCCTGTTTTAATCAAATCAGTTACTTTCATGCTTTCGTCCAGAATTTCTTTTAGGAAGGCCCTTCTTTACAGCAAGAGGTTGGCGGTGGAGGACACAGTGGCTATACTGCACTCAAGCACTTTATGTTTAATTTTTGAGATTACACCAGACATCCTTCAGCAATGATCTTCGCGCCTTCTGTTCAAATATCGACACAATTATCCCATGGAATACCGCTCACTGTGAAAAATTAATCTAATAATTTAACAATTTCAGCGCTAGTTGTGGTAGCCAGTTGTGGTTGGTAGAGAAGCAGATCCTATTGAATAGACTCCAAGTACTGGTGCCGCACAAAACAATTAAAACTGTAAACTCAGCTATCTCTGTCGATTAATAAATTTGAAGCAAAAATTTAGTGAATTTTATTCGTGGAAGTAAAGGAGCCTTCTCGTCAGCATCTGAGCCCATGATGCGTCGTGAAATAGTATTATTTGGAGAATGAATTGTGTCTATTAATTTCGTGGCTTTTCCATCCAGAAAACATCTATGTTCCTAGTCCTGACAAGGTTTTCAGTGATGGTATGGGCTTCACCAGTTTGATGCTTACTAAGTATGATGGCATCAAAGCCTTTTCGTTAATTGTGTTTAGTGGTATGATATAATTTTCGGGGCTTCTGCAAGTTCACTGCCGTTCCTTCTGAAAAAAATTACTTGGTTTACTTTGCATTCTGCACAAAATGACTGCGTATTTTCGCTAGGAACATCGCAATGTTTGGCAAAACTTCGCCGAGAATTAATTACCATAGTTTGTTCTCGCTGTCTCAACGAACTCAGTGTATAAATCATAATCTGGTACTTAATTTTTACTGTTCTTTACCCTGTGCCACTGATATCCGAAGTACTTTACGTTTAGTTCTTAGCTTTAGGAGATGCTGTCGCATTCATTATAGCTAAATCGTCCAAAAACTTTCATTTTCTCCAAAACTTCTGACACCTTAAACTGCTTCACCTTCTTCCAACCAAAATCGTAAAATAATATTGGTATAATCTTGGTACGTATATTAATATGATTTTATATTACATTAATAGTACTTAATAATAACACCGTATGGCGTATATTTCCGAGTATAGTGCGCACCCCAAATTCAAGATATCTTAATATATAAAAGTCAGTGTGTGTGTGTGTGTGTGTGTGTGTGTATGTGCGCGCGCGTGATTATATTCCTTAAAGGCTTCTACACTATTGCACCGAATTCGACTAAACTTGGCACATACAACTTTTGACTGCCTGAAGTACAATTTGGAACACTCGGCATTTCACACCATTAGTTATTTAATGTTATGCAATCCTGCAAAAGCTCGCAAGACCATCTATATCTTTCTCAACGATCATCATTTCAAAAATTGCTAACGTAAGAATACAATTATTTAGGTTTTCATGGCCTCACAAAATAAGAAAGGAACAACGAGTTCACATATTAGTCGTTGATCTCCTCTCTGACATTGATCATGGAGTAATAACGCAGGCAAATAAATAATTACACCAGATATATCGCCTGTAATAACAGATTATTTATTGTGCATTGATATAAAATAACAGATAAGCATTCAATATATTTGCATTGACTACAAAGGTCCCTAGACTATAGTGCTCAACATTACTAACATAAGAGTAATAAATATGTCGAAGTTATATCCATTCATTCTGCGATAACACTCCGATGTTCGGATCCTCACTTATTATAATTTGTAGTTCCTCATTTTTGTAAGCAGCTGGTTTCTTTCCCTATGGGAAAAGCTAGTGATGCTTTTATATGCGGAATAAAAAATTCTGATGTGTTACACTCACATGACTTTCTCTACTCTTGTACAAACTATTTTTACAAACGCTTATTCTCCATCTACTTCATGTTAATCGAGAAGTTAAACATTTGCAGACTCTATCTTATTGCTAATTTTCTTGTAGATGTAAGGGGAATATCGTAGGCTTTAAGCGATACTCAATTCTTTTAAGAGCTGGTTGCTATGTGGGCATTACTCTTTGCATGTCCAGGACATAAAAACATTTTTGGAAACATGTATGTCTTTTGTGTCTGTGTGTGTGTGTCTGTCTGTGAACAGCATAACTCAAAAACCAAAAGTTTGATAAACACCAAACTTGGTATTTAGGTTCAATATGTTCCAGGAATGTGAGACATGAAAGTTTTCAAGATAATTTCCCCACCCCAAATCACCCCTTACATGGAAAATTTTTCGAACATTTTTATTTTCTCAAAAACGGCTCTAACGATTTTGATTAAAGTATCATATGTTTAAGACATTTTTATGGAAAATAAAATGTATATCTTGAATTTTCTGGGGATGTCCCCAAAAGTCCTCTTCATTCTGAACGACTTTTGTATAACTGGTAAACCGCAAGAGATAGACAAAATTTTATTACATAAAAATACAGATCTCGTTAAAACACACAAAATATGTCATAAACATGTTTTTTGTAAAGTGGACCATTTTCGAGATATTCCTTGTTATTTCTTTGAATTTTCCAATACTCTCACTTTTTCCCAACTGAGAATTCCTTGTTCCTTTTTATGTTCTTGACATGCAAAGAAAATTACGTTTTACACATAGCGACCAGGTCTAAAAATATTTGACCATCGCTTAAGGCCTACTATGTTCCCCTTGTTTTGTATTTGCAAGAGTAATATACAGTAGCCTTTAAGCATAGACATATCTCTTAATAGCTGGCTGCTATGTGCACACACCGTTCTCTTTGCCACAAATTAATACTCTTTGCATATCCAAGACAAAAAAAATGAATAACGAATTCCCATTTGAGAGAAAGTATAAGTATTGGAAAATTTAAGGGAATAACAAGATATATCTCGAAAATGGTTCACTCAACAACAAAAAATGTATATGACATAAATTGTGATTTTAACGCGATCTACATTTTTTGTGTAGTAAAATTTTGTCTATCTCTTATGGTTTATCAGTTATGCAAAAGTCGTTCACAGTGAAGAATACTTTTGGAGACATTCCCTGAAAATTCGAGATATACAATTCATTTGCCATAAAATGTCTTAAACTTATGGTATTTTATTCAAAATCGTTAGAGCCATTTTTGAGAAAATTAAAATTTTCGAAAAATGTTCCATGTAAAGGGTAATCTGGGGTGGGGGGATTTTCTTGAAAACCTTTGTGTCGCATCTCTGGAAGATACTGAACCTAAATACCAAGTTTGGTGTTTATCCGACTGTTCGTTTCTAAGTTATGCTGTTCACAGACACACACACGGACATGTTTCCAGAAATACTTCTTTGGATTCAGGAGGCATCAAAACATATATTTCCGGTGAAATCTCGGTATCGAATTTTTGAGTGGAATACAATACTTTCCCTACTTAGTATACGTAGCAGAGAAAGTAAAAAAAAAAAAAAAAAAAAAAAATGAGTGACATAAAATGACAGTGGGCATGGATAACATCAAACCAGTCTAAGGACCACATCACGTTGTTATTATTATTTCTTTGTATATTAATATTAGTCTTCATTTTATTTTGTCTTTTATGTGTTTTCTTAGCAGATTTACATTTTAGTTACTGAGAATGAACAAGGTTATATTTATGTTACTAAACTGCTATTATTTCTTCACAACAGATATTTTCTCTGTAAATAACGACGAGACAGCCAGAGTGTGGTAACATGAAAGTAACTCAGCTGCATTCACGAGAAACCATTACAAACTGGTATTTGTAATTCAGTAGTGATTTTGCATAGTGTTTTATCAGTATTTTAATTTTTTTGTTCTTTATAGAGGCCTGCGAGTTTTAAATGACTCTTTTAAGTATCTTGTGAAATAATTTTTAAATGACTCCAAAGAAACGCAAGGCAATTGGGCAAGTGCAACCTAAGGCTAAATGTTGTAGGGATAAACCGTCAAACCACGGGCAACGCTGGATATATTAGCTAGTATTAATATAAAAATAAATACCTTCCACATATAAGGCGCAACTCAGAATCAAAGATGTAGACACCATATTAAAAGCAACAAATTACGAGCATGTCGTGAAAATATATAAATTTAATGTTCCGTCTTCTGTTTACTGCTGTTTTTTAAACCGTCTCTACCAAGTTTGCTTTGTTGAAAGTAACGGTAAGCTTGTGACCGTTATTATTCAGAATATAATTCTTATTGTTTAATTGAAAAGAGAATTAGTAAGAGATTAGAAGTGAGTGCCTTTGTAGATTAAGGTCTGGTATAACGAAACAAATGCCATTTGTGCATGTTTTAAAAGGAAATTTATCTTACACGCCAAAACATGTGGAAACCAGCATGCTAATATTCGATGATGGAGACTTGGCGTAATGCCTTGCTACTGAAAGCGATTCAGACAGATTCCAGTGACGATACAGAGATCATTTATGAGGACGAATGACATTGATACTTGGTGCAATGCCGTAATATTTTTGCATTGATTAACGTTGAGCGAGTTAATTTTGATATGACATAAATATACCGGTAAATTGAATAATTCAATAAAAATACCGGTTTGTGGTATCGATTATATGCTTCTTTTTCTTACCCTAAAAGTATCACTTCCATCAAATAAAACGTTATCATTTGTATGCGAATATAAGGCGCATTGCAATTTTGAGCGGCTAATAATGGACCTAAAGATTCGGAAATATACGTTATAACAATCCCTAACAATAATGGTTACACAAATAATGAACAACTAGGGTGTTGTTAGTGCTGAAAGTCAGTTGCGTTCGTTTGTGATTAACCTGGTCGGCCAATCACAAAGCTTTTGAAATAAATATTGAAAAATGCAAAGAAAAAATTAAATTCGTAGATGTCTTGGAAAATAGTTGAAAAAAACCAGTATTTTTAATTTGCTTTTTCTTTCAATTTCGGCTATGTTTGACGAGTATTAACCAAGTTGTCTTCGAAACGCTATACATTAATTTAAACTACATAAGTATGTATGACGATTCACGACTTATTTCCTTTGTAGGAGCAGAAGGAGAAACGGCGCTAATACTCCATAATGTTGCGATTGTGCTACAAAATTAACAAAAATGTATAAAGTATTCTAAAATAGTACAAATAAAGTATTTGAACATATACCATCTGACTACTTCCACAACTATTGCAGGTACTATGATGGAAGATTTGAGGGTTTTCTTAACGACTTGGCGAAAAATATAGGCTACCTTTACTTACCTCTTATGTCTAAGAAAAATAACAGGCTACTCATGAGTTTAAAATATTACCGCCATCTTTATGTCAACCCCTTACTTATAGAATGTATTCTTACGAAGACGAAGAAATCGGCTGGTATTTGTAAAGTGCCATACAATTCCACGTTTGCAGTACAAATTATCGTATATTTTGTTGCGGCAGTAAATGGCAAGGAATCGTCAGGATTAATTACAAATAAATTGGTTCATGTGTGGGCCTTTGTAAAGCGTGTGACTTGTGAGGGAGGAATTACCTTGTGATTGACAAACGCTCCTCTGAGTCATCTACTGGAGGGCTTGTTATCTCGTGGATCAATCAAGACAAACAGCGATTATTGGTCAGCTAGATGACGAGCCTTTCGGCAGCTGGCTGAAAGAGTCGTTGTCAGGCACAGAGTAATTTCACCTATTCTATAAATCCTGCTCTGAATGTTCCGTGAAGACAAGGTAGGTAGGTTAAACCAAAATGAACCCGAAAAGGGTAATGTGCAGTACTTCAGTGCAAATTCATAAAATCACAATGCAAAATAGTGCTTAACATTCATATAATAAGGATGAAATCCATGATTTACTTAACAGTTTTGTTAGTTAAATATTTCAACACATCTTACAGATATCATCTCATCGGTCTTTCTAGCTGAAGAATATCTTTCTGTAACAGCCTTTAATGTATCTTGAAGATAGAGCAATACAATAGCGAAATCTATTTTATTGGTCAGGTACTTTCAAACCACCTTTCTTTATTTTGTCCTTCATAATCACCTTTTAATCGGCAATAGGTTGCAATATCGATGAATTTTAGTCAGCCACTGAAATAAATCAACTGGTGATAATTTGGTTTTAAATAGTCTACCATTAGTCTTTAGTCTACCATGTTTTCTTTCCATTAGAAGGAGTAAATAAAAAGAATCCAAACTGCCTTGATATCAAGCCTTACCTCGTAATGTAATAAGTTTATAAAAGTGCTTCCTGTAACTATATTGCGAGGATAATTATGTTCCTCTCTCCTTTCCAGTGTGTATAGTTCATTCAACATGTTTTTCACGTTTTAAGTGCACTGGCAGAGCCTCGACAGATTCGAACAGATTCAGATTGCTGCATACATAACCATAAGTCGCTGGGTTTATTCTTGGTTTACTCTATAACTGAGAACGTCAGAATTATATCACTGCTCTAGCATTATCGGCTTTTCTGAGCTGTTCTAGTTTATTCTGAACCGATTATTTGAATTTTAATAAAATAAAATACACTTGAACTAAACAAAATTCTAGACAGCTGTTTATACATCGTGCAAAACAATTTCTTTTGTACTGATATAAATCTTCAACATCATTCATATATTACAACAAAGCATTTCGAAGCAATGAGCATCAAAATGACTTACAACATTAAATTTATCACCCACTGAACTGGAAACATCATACATTTTACTTCCTGTCTTGAAAAAATTATAACCTAAAGAAATGGACAATGCAACATTCTTACCGTTTTCAAATTCACTTAGGATTGCCAAAGGTATTCTTAATATTTCCGAACATCATTAGAGGGCGCATTTCGGTTTGCTTGATGTTTTTTAAATTTAGTTTGTATTTTTGTATGTTTATAAAGTTGGAGCACGAAGTAATAGCTTATCATACATAATTCTGTTTTGTGCCAAAACCGGGAGAGTTAAAGTCACCAGAAATTGTAATTTCATAAACTAAGATATTTCATAGCCCAAATGGAAAATGCGTATCGAGAGCAAAATAAAAAGTTATAATTGCTAATTAAATTACAGTTTTAAATTATTTGTTTACATTTTAAAAACGTGCACTCTTTAAGTATTCTGCACATACTTTTGCCTATAACATCTTGCAATATTATTTTAGATTGTCTGTTCTTTACTACATTGTTTTTTATGTAACCACATTATTGAATATATTTGCTTTTACTTCACATTTAGCTCGTTCATATTTCACGATAATAAAGGTATGCTGTCGAATCTTATAGTATTTTGTGTTCTTACTCTACTAAATTACATAACTGACTGAACTAGACCTGAGTACGTTTTGCTGCGGTGTAAAAATGATCTTCTGCTGCTGCTGCTGCTACTACTCTTACTACTATTATACGCATTTGGAATAACAATAAATAAAACGAGTCAAGAGACCAACGAAACTCCCACAATACCTAGTGAACGATATCAGATGCCCATAAGTAGCCTCCCAAGTTAAGCAAACGTTTGGAACACACATCCATTGGCATGTTTTGGCGACGCTACTAGCGCCTGGAACATATGCAACCTAACAATCAGTAGTGGTGACTGGAACAGCGTATTAGCCATAGAACAGCCTTGAATTTTTGAAATGGTATAGTCTTGTATTGGAATGGGATGTATTGATGGAAGACGTATTTTTCTGCTAAGTACGAGGGTAATCCAGAAAGTCTGAGACGTTTTGAAATAAACAATTAACAAAATGCAAATATCAACGTTTATTATATGCATTTAAAAGGTAACTCTAAAGCTATACTTCTACATAATCGCCATTCAAATTGAGGCATTTATCATACCGTGGCACAAGTTTTTCAATACCCTCTCTGTAGAAATCTGTTGCCTGCGACTTCAACCACTGTTTTACACCGGCATGCAGTTCAGCGTCAGTATCAAAGCATCAATTTGATGCACCAAACTCCGTGAAATTTGGGGAAAATGTTCCGAAAGTTCTGTAATCGTGAAACGACGATTTTCACGAATTTTGTCATTAATTTGCATTGACAGTCCATTAGTCATAAGGCTAGACCTACCACTGCGATCCTCGTCGTGAACATTGGTACGGCCATTTTTAAAACCAATGCACCTGACTCGGCTTTCACTCATTATTCCCTACCCGTAAAAATCACAAAGTTGACGATAAATTTCAATTGGTTTGTTCTTTTTAGTAGCCAACAGCACTTCACAAGTGGATGGATTTTCTATTGCAGCGCACATTTTAACAACTAACAGAGAGCACAGTAAGGAAGGCACAGTCTTCACGCTACCATAGCTGGATGCGTACTGAATGTAGGAACGTTCTGACACCAAGATGGCGGCTCTAGCCCTACTCATCGCCACGATAGGCCAAAACGTCTGGGACTTTCTGGACTGCCCTCGTATTAACTCGAGCTGCGGCTGTCGGAGATTGCGGATTGCGATCCAACACTATTGTGGTCATTTTGAAGAGGGAAGTGGCTCAGAAGTTCTTTGGTATGGCAGCAGAGCATCCGCCGGAGAAATGACTTTTCATATGTTCAAGAAATATATGCAGAATCTACTTCGAAAGAGGAATATCAAGTTAGCTCAAATTCGTATTATCCAAGTCCTCCTAAACATTCATGGCAGAGTGTTAATTAATTTTTCTGAAACTGCAACGAATTGTATATATGGACTTGAAACAAGAAATAAATCCACGACTGGACTTTAACGAAAAGATGCGATTCAATCGTAGTGTTTATGGACAAAGACGAAACAAGACCAGCAAATACATAAGAATAAACAAGTGCATATTTTTAAAGTTGAGAAAAGCAGCAACGCAATTATGACTCTCCGTACCGATATTTGCGGGTTCGATTGTGAAACTTCAAAGTATGCAGTATATTTATAGAAGATTAAGTTCAGAAAAATTATGAAGTTTACTTCCAAATGAAAGGCATAAACAGAGCACAAGTTTTTACACGAGGTCTGGCAGTACATCGCCAGGAATGATGTTGAAGAGGATTTCGTATTTAACATGATTAAAGCCGCTTTGGATATGAACTCCCTTTAACCGAACCTTGTCGCGCATCGGAGAGAGAATTACAGCAGCAGCTATCAGTCTGTAGCATCGATCACACACTTATACTCAGCCACTTTTGATCATATCAGGCAAATTAGGACAAAAACTGTATATATGCTTTGCTGGAGGTTTCGGCAAATGTGTCGCAAACACATCAAATCAAATATATCGCAACATATTGCGTGTGATTGTAGAAGCAGTAGCAAACGTCAACTAATATTATCAGTATGTGAATGCAAAGGGTCCTAAAAACAAGAATTGTATGGAAAATTTCTGTGTCTTCTTTATTTGTGATCGAGTGAAACTGATGCCACCTTACTAACCAGAGCATTTTACAATGATGTGGATCTGCGCATGAAAGTAATCCGGCAAAAATCACCCTTTACTGACCGCCATTTGTGTATTTTTCAACAGTATGAGTAATATGCATGAAGGATTGTACAAATCTGTATGATAGGATATTTTTCTTAAAATTTCCTAGCCTTATTTTGAATAGTTGAGCTCTCCAAATTACTATCCGATGTAATGATATGAATGGCAAGCGTCTTGGTATTTGCTACAAAATAGCAAAACTGTTTTCAGGAATATGATAGACATAAAACTCAAGACTTGTTTTGAACGTATCGCTACAAACAGTATGAAGCTGGCACGACATGTATCTGTGCTAGACATATGCTGTTTAAATTTTACGTTACAATGAGCAGGAATACAAGCGCTCCATATCGTTAGTGTTTACATTACTTTATTTGTATCGATACTACCTTATATCCCTGCTTATGATCAACAGGCCTATAGGTAAGCGCTATTGAAAGTGATTTATTATATTTTATCTGTTCATTTGCTGAAAAAAGCTAGTAAATGCACAGTTGTTATTGGTATTTATTGTATATCGCGCAGTGTGGTGGAATGTGACTATCCACATACCATAGGTACTTTTCCTTATATTCCCTCTTGAGGTTTCTGCGCAGGACTTTTTGAAGAGAAATGCGATAATTGCATATGTGACAGGTGCCAGCAACGCGGAACAATTTACATATATGAAATAAATTAATGGGTGTTCCAAGCGTTAACAAAACGTAAGAAGCATTCATCATTCTCTTTCACTAACACCCGCAAAAGTTTCTCAAGGATTTGAAGCGACAATGTCATGGGGTTCCCTTGTAACCCTCCTTCCCCCATCCTTCCGTTATAAGTATGGTGTGTGATTTTTGTACCTCATCCTCTTGAGAGCTTATTTTCATTGCAACAAACACATTTTATGATGCTTTTCGAATATTTTGAACACATTTTAAAGCGCTTTCATTTATATTACTGAAAGAGTCATTATATGATTTAAGCCTTCCATCGTTTCTATATGTTTGCAATTTGGAAGTGATGGCGCCTCAAAGCATTTTTCGTGATCTAATTTCATAATGTCGTCGCACTTACAAACATGAAGTTTAATTAAACATTAGTTTTCATAAATTATGAAACTATTTCTGTCTAAAAGGTTTGTCTCGTTTAACGGATATAAACTGACGGAGTTGTAAGCCTTTGAAAATACCCGAGAAAATATATATGCCTATGAGATGTGATGCATTTTAGACATTGATACTTCGAAAGGAAAAATTAAAGAAAAAATGAAAAAAATAGTGTGAGTTAGTAAAAGAGAATAATTTTTATTATTTAATATGAAAAGTAATCCTTGAAATGCTGAATACACTGACAATTTAAAATGCAGCACTACGTAACAGTTTAATTGCATATTATTCTCAATTTTCTTTTCAAATTAAGCAGAAAATAAATTAAATTTAAGTGTCATGTATCGTAACATTTAGATCAACATGGGTATTGAATATAATTTTGGACATTTATTTATTAAAAACTAAAATCTTAATATAATAATTCTTAAGAGAGTATTCATTATGTGGTCAGTGCATTAAGAACATGCTAATGCATCTGGTATTATATCTATGTAAATCTTTGGGTTGAAGCATTTTAGTGAATGCTGATAGAATATGCTGCTGTGAATGCTGCTGATACAAAATTAATAATCCAAATCTTTTTTCTTTGAAACAGAAATGGGTAAGTGTTTTTGCATTCTCTGGTGTGTAAGTGAATTGATGTTAATTCTTCCTTAAAAAGTGTGTCTTCGAATATTGGATTTATCCATTCTAGTCTTGTGGGAAAGAATAAGATTTAATTCTTTAGTGATGCAGCTCCCATCAGGGTGCAAAGTTTTATAATATAGTAGTATAGTCACAATAGCTTTACATAGAAGACAATGTACAAGGACAATCCCAGAGAAACTCCCAGACGTTTTGAAATAAACAATTAACAAACTGCAAATATCAACGTTTATTATCTACATTTGAAAGGTACACTCTTAAGCTATTCAAATTCAGGCATTTATCATACCGTAGTACAAGTTTTCCAATCTCTCTCTGTAGAAATCTGCCACCTGCGAATTCAACCACTGGTTTACACCGGCATGCAGTTCAGCGTCAGTATCAAAGCGTTGTGTACCGAGCCATTTATTCATCGCTGGGAAGAGGTGGTAGTCGCTCGGCGCCAAATCCGGGATGTATGGTGGATGGTTAAACACCTCCCATCCAAAACCATCCAAGAGTGTTCGGGTACGATTGGCCGTGTGTGGGCGTGCATTATCGTGAAGAAACAAAACCTTGGTGCTAAGTTTTCCTCGACGCTTATTTTGTATGGCACGCCTTAACTCTCTGTAGAAATCTGCCACCTGCGAATTCAACCACTGGTTTACACCGGCATGCAGTTCAGCGTCAGTATCAAAGCGTTGTGTACCGAGCCATTTATTCATCGCTGGGAAGAGGTGGTATTCGCTCGGCGCCAAATCCGGGATGTATGGTGGATGATCAAACACCTCCCATCCAAAACTATCCAAGAGTGTTCGGGTACGATTGGCCGTGTGTGGGCGTGCATTGTCGTGAAGAAACAACACCTTGGTGCTAAGTTTTCCTCGACGCTTATTTTGTATGGCACGCCTTAACTTTCTTAGTGTTTCACAATACCTCTCTGAGGTTATTGTTGTTCCACGTTCCAGAAACTAAACGAGAAGCACTCCCTTAGAGTCCCAAAACACAGTATCCATGACCTTTCTTGCTAACAGCGATTGCAAACACTTTCTTGGTTTCTTGGGAGAATGTGTGTGTCCCCATTCCATCGACTGCTGTTTTGTTTCACAATTGACATGCTTCACCCAAGTCTGTCCCCGGTTACGATACGATCGAGTAAAGCGTTACCATATTTGTTGAAATCTTGGAGCAAGGTCAGTGCTGCAGCCAGTTTCTATTTTTTATGGCCTTCCGTTAGGATTTTCGGAACTCACCTAGCACAAAATTTGTGGTAACCAAGCTTCTCCACCACAATTTGATGTACCAAACTCTGTGAAATTTAGGAAAAATGTTCCGAAAGTTCTGTAATTGTGAAACGACGATTTTCACGAATTTTGTCATTGATTTGCATTGACAGTTCATCAGTCATAAGGCTAGGCCTACCAATGCGATCCTCGTTGTGAACATTGGTACGGCCATTTTTAAAATCAATGCACCATTACCTGACTCGGCTTTCACTCATTATTCCCTGCCCGTAAAAATCACAAAGTTGACGATAAATTTCAATTGGTTTGTTCTTTTTAGCCAACCGCACTTCACAAGTGGCGGGATTTTCTTTGCAGCGTACATTTTAACAACTCACAGAGAGCACAGTAAGGAAGGCACAGTCCTCATGCTACCACAGATGGATGCGTACTGAATGTAGGAACGTTCCGACACCAAGATGGCGCTCTAGCCCTACTCATCGCTAAGATAGGCCAAAACGTCTGGGACTTTCTGGAATGCCCTCGTATGAACTATATTCTTGGGCGTTTAATGTATAATATTCTCAGACTGCATGACATTTACAACTCATTCGTCTTTTCCAGTTTCACTCTCTACCTTCCCTCTCCATCCTCAATTCTTTAGTATTGTTCATTCTCCTCTTTCCCAGAGAGGTGGTGATAGAGAAGGCTGTGACATGTGCCACGGACTTGCTATCTAGCGACCTTGCCTTTGTTTATATGAGTGCATGAATAACGCTCTTTGCTACCGCAAAATAATTTGAAAGACGGTGAAGAACCATTTAATCGCTAACTACTGCAGTTAATCTGATTTTCGCAATCAAAATTGTCCTTTTAATGAATCAACAGAGAAAATACAATCGCATATGGTCAGTTCTCTTCAAGATAAAAGTTATGGCACTATATATTATGTGCAATCAAAAGTTATGCTATTTAAAAGAGGAAATAAACTAAAAAGAGAAGAGAAATGGCAGATGGGGGGTTTAAAGTTAGAAGTTTTTCAAGGAGATGGATTATTTGGGGGTGAGGATGAGCAGCAATGGTGAATGAGGGGCGCATAGCAGGAATGTTATGGCTAAAGGAAAGGCAGCAATGACAGGAGTAATGATGTGCAAATATAAATTATACCAACTAAATGGATAGAAAGAATGTATGAAGCATTGGTAGAAGCAAGAATGCTATATGCAGTAGAAATTTGGGGGGGATCTGAATTAAGCAGAAAAATAGACCAGAGCTACAGAACGTTCTGTAAAGAGCTACTAGGGTTAACAAGATCAGCACCAGGGGAAGTAGCATTAGCGGAATTAGGAAGAACAAGAAGGGAGTGATACTGGAAAGGATATTAAAATTCTGGTTTAGATGCCTGAGAAAAGATAAAGAGGAAATTTTAAACATATGCATGGAACAACAAAAGAGTATGAAAAATATAAATAGCTGGTGGACAGGGGTAGAAAAAATTATGGAGAAGATAGGAATGGGAGATATTTGGAGAACGGGAGAAAGAAATAGCAATGGTTTCTGGATAACAGTAAGAAACAGAGTGGAGGACATAGAAAGACAAGAGATTTGGGGAAGCTTAGAGAATAAAGAGTCACTAGGGTTCTATAGATTAATAAAAAGGAAATGGGGAAGAGAAGGGTATGTGGATTATTGTAATAGAGCAGAAAAAGAAGCGTTTGCATGGATGAGAACAGGATCAATGTATCTGAGAGGGCTAAGGGGTAAAAAAAACAACAACGGAATTTGTGAATTATGCGGAGGCAGTGAAAGCACAGCGCATTATATGACAGAATGCAAAGAATTAGCAGAATGGGGACAAGAAGTATGGAAGAAAAGTGGGAAAAAATGGATAGAAAAATAGTAGCAATTAAAATGCTAACGAGAAAAGAAGAAAAGCAAAATAAGAATATGGGAGAGTTCTTAAAGAAAGTAAAAGAGAAATGGATTAGAAAAGTAAGAGAGATAAGAAAGGTAGAAAGGCAAACGGAGGAAGGAGAAGATGGGCAATAGGGATTAAAGGTAGCAAAAAATGCTTAGACCAGCCAGAAGGCCAGGGTGCCAGGCAAGGGCAGTGTAGCTGGCAAGGAAATTTGTACATAGGTTAAGTTAGTATATAAGTGGAATATTGTAAAAAAGAATTGTGTAGAAAAAAATGTACAAATAAAGTATCTATCTATCTATCTAAAAATATATAGTATGTACAGTGGCGTGCATAAAAACTGGGACATAATGGACGCAGCTGTTTATGTTGGTACTGACAAATCTAGCCTCAACCTCTGCCAGCGTGACCTTTCTGTTTCTTCGAGCATAATTCTAGCCACTGGATTGGCAGGGTACTTCCCCCAAAATATGACCGAACTGCTAGCTGTCCATATTCTCACTAGGAGAGTACCGTTAAAGCAATATTTCGTTGTATTTTGGCGCAAAAAGTAAAATAAAACAAAAACCTAGAAATAAAGAAAGTTAAGAACTTCTTATTCCTTTTAATAAACATAAACCTTGTATTTTCTGCTACACTACCTCAATGTCGGTTCTTCTTATGACCGTTCAATGGCACCACAACTTTAACCTTCGTCTCATATAAATGCGTAGCTGTTGTCCAGTTTTTGCAAATAATTCTTCATCCCTGCCTTTAGAAGGCCGAATTATGTTGTACTGGTTTAGCTTTTCCTTGTATACCAATTGTAGCGAAACACTTTCATAGAGATTGTATCCGAGCCACCCCTTCATTTCACATTAATTTTAACATCGTTCATTGGTTCGTTTTCCTGTTCTTGATTTGTTTTTCAGGCCAGTCCCTAGAGAACTGATACCGACTGGGTGGTGTCAAAGGTTGGTTACCTGAAGATGAAAACCTTACGGAGGGAAAAATGCTATTACGATCTAGGAGAATGGACCACTTTTATGCACTTCAGTGTATATTTATGCTCGAAGCTACAGCCAATTTCAACCACCGATACGGTTAACGAATTGCAACCATCATTACCCATTACATTCAGTCATTAAAACTCTTCTTTAAGTGCGCAAGCAATGAGGAAATTTCATTCTGAATATTGTTCAAGCGATGGAATGAACTCTGATAATTAATTAGAAAATAATTACTGCTCAAGTCGAGCACATATTTTTAATTACCGTAGAAGAGCGATTATTTAAAGCATCTCAGTAAAATATTGAATTGAACCAGAATGCACTACTCATACTCCAAGGTTCTTTTATTTTTATTTCGTGTAATATGGAATTCCTATTAAAGCTGCTGTTAATTAGGTAGACACGAGGTTTTAATTAGTAAACGAAACTTGTCTGACAGTCTCATAAATTTGCCATGATCTATTGAAATATAATGTAGAGGTATGAAAAGGTCGTATTTAAGTTTCAAATCACAGAGTTAGAATAAATAGGAATACTCATAAAAAGATAATAAAATCATAAGAAGTGATTGCGTTTCGTAAAAGGTACATAACTAATGAAAATAAACACTACATTAAATAAGCTGTAGAGCTAATGTAGGGCGCTATGTGCTGTCATTCTTGCTCCACACAGCATTCTGCTTTTACGCAGACATACATATAATCGCTCCACTCTTAAAACGTAACTTGATGTAAACCGATGATGTCATTAACTAGCCCACAATATGCGGGAATCAAAGCAAACAATAGTACCTACCTTAAATATGCCCGATTATCTGTGAGTTTTCAGAAAGTATGTAAATCAACAATAGATCGAAACCTTTGATTAATTTGAAACAGTAAATAATATGAATATAAAACTAAAGAAGGTTGTAACTTCCTTTTAACTCTGTGTGGTGTCGTTCACCCCTCTTCATGATGAGAAGTCAATAAGGCGATATAAATGCTGCTTCTACCATGCTGTTAGCTTGGTGAGTGCCAATAAAGTTGAAAGAGTGAAGCATTCTAAAGGTAAGCTGTTAAAAGTGGCGAGAAACGATTTGCGTTGAATGCTTTTAACAAAGTAAAGCAAGAGAATGCAATTGTCGTTGAGAATAACATTGTTAAACTAACTGATTATACCGGTGTTTCAGGAACTTAGGAAGCAAGAGCATTGCGAACACCAAGGAAGAAAGGAAACAAGCCAGAATTAGAAAAAATGTAGGTGGCTTTATTAAATGCTATTCGTAGTAGAGTGCACAGTTTTCTTTAATAACGAGCGCCAACGTTAGAAGAAGTATTAAAATCTGTCAACAATGAACCAATGACCCATTATAATTACATTCACTAAAAGAATATATTATTGTCTCTCAACTATGTTCCTTTTTTAATCTGAGACCTGTTTTAGCATTGTTCTGCTTGTATTTGAGGTACATTGACAGAGAGGATATCGTGTAATGGAGACCCAGATTTTACACCACTTTCGGATAGTGAATGCAACTGTAGATTAAATTATCCTGTATTTAATTTCAGACCATCTTTTATTTAGATGTTTAATTTTACTACTACTACTACTACTACTACTACTACTACTACTACTACTACTACTACTACTACTACTACTACTACTACTACTACTACTACTACTACTACTACTACCACCATTATTATTAGTATTACTATTACTGCTACTACTACTACTACTACTACTACTACTACTACTACTACTACTACTACTCAAATTGTACACAGATTTGTTGCATTATAAACAGGAGACATCTTTTCATGTGGCATTTCTTAATGTTTCTTCCTCACAGCTGACACGAACACAAGGCTAACGCGGAGGGATACTATATGTTTTGTTTACGTCAAGTCCGGTTCTAAGGCTGGAATGATTATAATTATATAGAAATTTGGATTTCTAAAACTGAAGGTGATTAATAGTAGGTACATAAGCCTGTACTGATAAGTATTTGTCCTTTCCACTGCTTTATTGTTCATGTAGGTAGCGCCTCTATATTTGTTTTCTTCCTCACATTTACGCAGTAAAATAGGCACTGGAAATGACACTATAATTATTTTCTGCAACAATGGGAGTGTAGCAGTGTATTTTGTATTCGCATCAAGCCTGACTAAGCTGATGAACCTGTGATTCAAGTGAGACATCATTCACAGTATTCTTTCAATAATGCTTCATAATGCTTAATAACATTACTAGTATTAGAGGTCACCTACGCAAGGTCACTACGTGTCACAGCATTTTCTATTACCACCTCTTTGGGAGAGAGGGAATGAATGACACTAAAGAATGAGGAGAGAAGGGAAAGACAAATGAGTTGTAAATGTCATACCGTTTGAGAATGTTATTACTGTTTACCACGTGAATGCCCCTTGCTTGGCCTTCTTGAACGAAATTAGAGATAAGGAGTTTTCTTTTTATCTATTTTACGTCGCTTGAACTACGTGGTCATATCGCGACGGTTCTATTGGGAGATAGAACTCGTGGCTCGGTGTGTGGCGGAGTTAACCTTCCAGGTCTCATCCCTGTACCACACCATCTTGCTTCGTTACGCATCACAAATGCCTTAGTGCTAGACACCTGTACCAGATGGCAGCTTCCACAAGTGTCTACAGAGACCTTAGTGCTAGGCAATTGTACCTCTGCTTCTACATTAGGGTACCGTCCAGTCTACGTGCTTTCATTATCTGTGGTCAGATGGTAGAACATTCGTTATTGCCATCTATTTTAATTTTTACTATTGTTTCTTTTAGTCTTATAGAACTTTAAATTAAATATCCAATCCGGTATTTACCTTGGCGATTGTGCAAAATTACCAGTCAGATTGGTCGGCCAACGAGATTTGAACCCGGGACCTCCCGAATGCGGGCCACAGACGCTACCGCCTGAGCCATAACGCTCGGTATGACATAATTGGATGTTTATTTGTGCACATATAAGAAGTATTAAGAGTTATAGAGCTGGTATGGACAGATGGAATGCTTGGAGAGAGAACTGTAAAATGCCTAAAATGTTATGAAAAATAAATATTTATTTTTGTTAGGAAGGGAGCATTCACTTTGAACGACTCATCCGGGAACTAAACGTCACACACACACACACACACACACACACACACACACACACACACACACACACACACACACACACACACACACACACAAAATATAGGCCAAATATTGCTCCATGTGATCTTTTGTTACTCAGTCTAAGAGGAGCTATGAGGCAACTATTCCGATCCACCAACATCTATTTTAAAGAAAGCCGAAGAGGTTTTGAAGATCAGTCTCAGCTCTCTTCTGCGTTGGCAGAATATTGAGCAACATACTTGATAGAGGATGCTTAATATCTGTCGGTAATGACGTATTTAGTGATTAAAAGTTCATTCTACCTCTTAGTTGCTTTGGAATTTTGTTGTAATGAATGACTATTGAAACTTCCACGATACTGAGTACACTGAGCAAAGTTCCAATTAATTGGTCTGTTTTGTAGGACAAATCACAAAGCTGCTTCATCTTGATTTTAAGGTAAAACCAAAACTCGCCCTATTCACTTTATCGTGTAACGAATGCTAGGAGGAAATAAGTCCATCTATATTGTTACATGTTGGGTTGAAGGCCAAAATGTTACCAGAAAATGATTAATTTATGTCACCCCAACACGCACATGGGGGTGGCGAAACTCGCTGGCAGCAAAAGATTACATAACACACATTACCTGGGATTTATTCACAAAAACGTTTGGTTTCTCTAGTAATTAACAAAGGAAACAGAATGGAGGGAGATGCCTCAGACCGTAGACCGGCCACACACAGTCTGGCTCCAGCAACCACTTCAACTCGAGTGACACTATCTTTTCCACCAACCGTGTCTAGCCAAAGCCAGACAGGGCTGACGTCACACCAGACAGTTTCAAACAGATCTCTCTCTTTAGTGTGATCAGCACCGAAAGGAGAGATCGTTAAGCCGAAATATAATTAAGTAGATCCAATAATACTACGTCTGGTAACAACAATAAGACACAACAGTGTGTTTGGTAATGACAATAACATGATTATGCCACAATATGTGTATGAAAAATGTAATAACGTGTTCTTTATGTAATGTAATTTTTCACTTTGGGTGAACAACTGGTGTTAATGGGGCTATACTGAGACAACAAATTTAATTTAATTTTATATTTTATTATCAATGTATACATAAATTATATGTGTGAATATTCTTCTCAAGAAAGGCTGAATCGATTGCTCTGAGATTTGGTATATGTATAACTCACATTCGGGCTCTTTTAGAGGAAGGACTATATATAAACGTCTTATATGTCTAAAAAAACAAATATATGTCTAAATACATCTACTAGCATCTAAATGCCTTCTCTTTATGAAGGAACACGAACTCAAAAACTTCTGATGTGGTACACTCACATAACTAGCTCTACCCATTACCATTTCATGCATTTCCGTTATGCTGTTGTGACTGACCGGTATCAAACTATTTAAAACGTTAAGGAATAAGAACCGAGCGAGATGATTCTATCTTCTTATCTACCACGATTTCCTTTCCACTAGTTCTATTGCATTCCGTTACCTCCTTATGTTTCAAGTGTAATTCTAGCGTTCATGGCGTATGGCGGTGCAGTACAAATGGCGCGGATACTTGCTCAAAGGAAAGAGTACGCTCCTTGAATACTGGAGAGCTGCTTGGTCGACGGGTCGTTCATTGCCCTCATTAGGCAGTTTCAGCAGTGGGACGGGTCTTGGAGCCTGGAACTGTTAAGGACTTCAGCGCGTCTCTATGGCCTGGCTGCCTGCGGCCTGTAGTCTCCTAGGATTTCTTCACTTCATCCTTCCTCCCGAGGGGTAATGGTAGCCACAATAGATCTATGCAGGTCACGGTGTGCGAGGTGTGCCTCTCTATTATATAACCTATAAGGAATAACTTCAAAATAATTTAATACTGCTTACATTTGCCAAGAAAAGTAACATATGCATATTCAAATATATCATCTTAAATAAAAAAAACAGAAAAGAACGCTAAACCGAATTACTTGCATTGTTTGTTGTGTCCTATTATATTACCCAAAGAACAGTTAAAATATAAGTATACACAGCACATTAACAGTACGTAAAAATCACATAAAACTCATAAAAAGTAAACCACAAACACCTAGCTGGTTAAGCTTAGCTCTGCTTACAACCTGTCTACATTTTATCAGCCTTCTCGGATCTCAGGTGTCTCGCTTTAAATAGGAAATAACCATTCCTTCCACATCATCCCTCCCTACTTGCGTCCAACATGCCCTTAACTCTCCATTCCAGGTGGTAAAGGATCGCGGTAAATATTTCCCCTCCATTACTCCGTACCCCTACGCTTGCCAAGACTCCCAGGACCGAGAACTCCTCCTTGGAAATGGAGCAAATTCTCATAAGTAGGGTAGATTTAGCGGTCCTGAAACAGTTAATTTATGCATGGCTATTCATATGCAAATGAGCTCCCCCACCTCCTCCCTCCCCCACCTCCTCCCTCCCCCTCCCCCCGCTGTGCCTTGGTAGTTTTAGCTGCACCTGCGGTCGTAAATCATGTTGAGTACAATGGAGGCTTGACAGTTAGGTAATTAAGGCTGTCAATCAACTGTCAAAACGAACAAAGGGGTCATAAATTTAAGGTTCTGTAACAAAGGCGAGATGTTTTTCCTACCCATTCCACATCCGGCCACTTCTGCACCTGGTCAGTTACCCGCCCCCACTTCCATTGTGTGTGTCGAACACGTGGCATACTCGTTCCACTAGCTTTTAACAAAAGAACAATGCTTGCCCTTCAGCTGTCAAAATGAACAAAGCCCATGATGAATTAGGGTTGTAACAAAGCCTGACCCTTTCCATTGTGTAAGAGATTCTATTGTGTGTGCCTTTCTATTGTCCGATGCAAGCATTCTTTAGAAAGACCACCTGGCAACCCAATAACAAAGCCTGACCCTTTCCATTGTGTAAGAGATTCTATTGTCCTTGGCAAGGCTAGTTTAGAAAGACACCTGCAGCGTTCCCATTGTTTGGCCACCTGCTAGTTTAACAAAAGAATTCGAGGGTTGCTTTATACTCGTCCTGTCCTTGTTTGTGTGAAAGAGAGAGAAACTTGTTTACCAACTCTGCGTGACGTCATACTTTAGAAAGACACCTGCTCCATAACAAAGCCTGACCCTTTCCATTGTGTAAGAGATTCTATTGTGTGTGCCTTTCTATTGTTCTGTGCAAGGCTAGTTTAGAAAGACACCTGCAGCGTTCCCATTGTTTGGCCACCTGCTAGTTTAACAAAAGAATTCGAGGGCTGCTTTATACTCGTCCTCTCCTTGTTTGTGTGAAAGAGAGAGAAACTTGTTTACCAACTCTGCGTGACGTCAGGTCGGCCATCATGATTTTGCCTGAGGGAGTTCTCCCCGATGTTTTACGACCTCCTACGAATATATCCGAGCATAGTTAACAAGCATTCTGTTTCAGCCAACGACTCCGAAAAGCATCTAATATACATTTCATTACGTGCATTAAACCTCTGAGTGATATCCATAGATCGGTGTTCGATTCTTACTGTAATCAAAAGTTTATTGCTAATGAGAAATTAATGATTGATATTATTATATCATTACCCTAATTAATAAAAAGGCGTTCAGAGAATTCTAGCTCGAGTCTTACCAAGTGAAACTCTAACGCGTAATAACTATTAAACTATGCAAGGTCAGATTAAAAAAATGTATTTATCAATTATAATTTAATTTTTTATACATCATCATCCTAATTAATGAAAGACCGTTCAGAGGACCCTAGTTCGAATCTTACCCAACGAAACTCTAATGCTTAATAAATATTAAACTATGCAAGGTCAGATTAAAATGCATTTAACAAATATAATTTAATTTTTATATATCATTACAATAATTAATAAAAGGGTGTTCAGTGGGTTCTAGATCGAATCTCTAATGCTTAATAAATATTAAACTATGTGAGTATTGCGCGGTCAGATTAAAACGTGTTTAACGAATATAATTTAATTAATGAAACGGTGTTCAGGGGGGATCCTAGATCGAATCTGCGAAACTCTAATGCTTAATAAATATTAAACTATGCACGACCAGATTAAAATGTGTTTAACAAATATAATTTAATATACACGACATTACAATGTTTAACGATCTGTATTCTTAGGAACCAGTGGTCCATAGTTCGAATCCAACCCTGTGAAACGCTATAATAACTATTAAGTTATTGAAGCAGCGGGCGGTCGGATTAAAATTGCATTTAACAACTATAATTATTTATATTAAACCCTGATGCATACTAGATATCTCGATGCCTAGACAACATTCTTTCTTCTTCTCCTCTCTTTTTCTTTCTATCTATCTCTTTCTTTCTCCACGACTTGTACACATTCAGGCGTTCACATATACACGAGCGCTTGTACACACATCAGCAAACATACACTGGTGCACGCATGCAAGCACATACACACACGCACATGTAAGTACACACACGCAAGCACATACACACACGCATATACATACACCTGCACATACACACACATGCACATACATACAACAGTACACACACACATACACCAGTACACACACGCATTCACGCACCTCATGCGTATACATACATACACCAGTGCTCTTACAATCACACATACATATACATGGACAAACACACACACACGTGTAAGCACATATGACTGTTCACTTACACCCAACAGCACCAACCAACACACGCACACACCAACTCACGCGCATGTCCTGAATGAAAAGAGACAAAATGATGCAATAAAAACTAATTATAGCTCGGGATGCAAGGCTCCATTTACGATTGCTCGAAACCGGTCTTCTAATAACTCCAAAACTAATTAAAATAAAGACAGTAAATAAACTTTATTACTTTTATGCCATTAGCTCGTTTCTTGTGCATGTATATTAGAGTCTGGGTGTCATGGGTTCGATCCTTAACTTTAAATCTCAATTATCTCAGGAACTAGCAGGGATTAAGGTGCGGACCAAAGCACGATTTTTAGTTCCTACGATGAACAATTAATGCTTTATATAATTTCCAATCAGTGTCCCTAGCTCGAATCCCGATCTTTCAGTGACTTCCTTAATTTTCCACTGTGTTCTAGAATATATCACTTAGATCAATGTTGCAACTGCATACAGGTCTTTTAAACACATCAAACTAATATTATAAATAACTTTGTTTCTGGCGTTCTGAGTTCGAATACCGATTCAATGAAGTTTACTTATAAATTTAATAACAGTAAATAATTAAGACAAAGGTACCAAATAAACCTATTACGTTTATGTCATCAGATAATATCTTGCGGGTGTATATTAGGGTACCTGACGTCCAGGGTTCGATCCTTAAGTTTAAATCTCAATTATCGCAGAAACTAGCAGAGATAGAGCTGTAGACGAAAGCATGTTTGATAGCTCATACAATGAACAATTAATGCTGTATATAATTTTCAATCAGTTGCCCCTAGTTCGAACCCCGATCTTTCAATGACTTCACTGATTTTCCTCTGTACTCTAGAATACATCACTTAGATTGATGCTTTAACTGCATGCAGCTGTGTGAGAGAGAGCGAGAGAGGGAGAGGAAGTGAAACAAGCAGGGATAGAAGTGCTGAGGGCCTCTGCGCATGCGTAGCAAGAGATGATGTCATTGGCTGCAATAATCACGTGACGTGTAAGCATCACAGCCATGATGACGTGCAGGCATCGCCTGGAGGGGGTTTAGATCCCTATATAAACAGACATCTGTCCCATGTTAGAACTGTTGTGTACTTATTAACTTTACATTCAAGTTTTAAAGAGCTTTAAAAGCAAAGTGAGCTACAGACCGTCTACACATTCAGCACATATCAAAACGGGGCAATGCAAGGTGAGTTTTAAATAACTATACAAAATCACTGTTGGCTTTTACAATACATTTAATTTTATTTAAACGTTACAGTACATGAAAGACGATTCGTTACAAAGAGCATCATATTTTCTAATCTGTGCTTTACATTCACATGGATTTCACTGCATACTCTTCTTCAGTTCACATGATTTTCGCCACACATTCTTCTTACATAAACATTCATACGATTTTCCCCTCATTCTTTGTTTCACTATACACTCACATGATTTCCTCTACTCATTCTTTATTCCACCTACAGGTTCATGCTCTGTTAACATTCACATGACTTTCTCTTCACATTCTTTGCTTCCATTAACATTCACATGATTTTCGCCACACCTTCTTCTTACATAAACATTCATACGACTTTACCCTCATTCTTTGTTTCACTATACACTCACATGATTTCCTCTACTCATTCTTTGTCCCCCCTGCAGGTTCATGCTTTGTTAACATTCACACGACGTTCTCAGCTCATTTCTCTATTGACATTCACATGATCTTCTCAACACCTTCTTCTTACATAAACATTCATACGACTTTACCCTCATTCTTTGTTTCACTATACACTCACATGATTTCCTCTACTCATTCTTTGTCCCCCCTGCAGGTTCATGCTTTGTTAACATTCACACGACGTTCTCAGCTCATTTCTCTATTGACATTCACATGATCTTCTCAACACATTCTTCTTACTTAAACATTCATACGATTTTCCCCCTCATTCTTTGTTTCACTATACATTCGCACACGATTTCCTCTACTCATTCTTTGGTTCTCTGCTGGCTCATCTTCAATGAACATTCACATGATTTCTGTACTTATTCTTTATTTCTCTACACCCTCATAGGCTTACTTACAAAACATACACACCCTAGTTCTTCAACTTGAATAATGTAGTGAAAATAATAATTCATGACAATGTCTGTTACAGATTGTTTAGCTGATAGACTTAACAAGATGGTGGAAGAGCGTAGTTTCCTACCGACTCGCCGAGTTCAAGATCTCGAAATAGGTCTTATCTATGAGATAAAGTCCTTAAAGAGAGTTCAAACAAGATATGGTACCAGGATCGTATCTTCGCTGGAGGATTGTCAAGTGTTCTTGCCAGAGCGCTATAATTCGTTAACCGATCAAGAGATTGCAGAAATACCTGGGAGCGTATACCTACAGTATAATGGCATGGCAGAGAAGGGGAAATTTAAGACATGTAAATTGTCTTTTTTACATGCAAAGAAGGTGCGTAGAAGTGTCAAACTTAAGTATTGAATGTTCTCCCATTTCACAATGAAAAATTCATAAATAAAACAACTGACTCATTGATATTACATATAAAGATACAAAAGATGCATATTATAGAATTTTATAAAAAAAAATTAACGAAATTACAATATCACATGCTTGAGTTTAATTATATCTAGCGCATTGAAATAACTCTAAATATCCGAATGTTTATACAAATCTTTGTGCTTCTTTTTACATGTGCCATATGCTTCATTTTACATGTATCATAACAAAAAATGTAATTCTTTCCAGGTTGCCTTTACTTGACCAAGATAGTTTTCTAAGACTTTCATTGTGCAATGTTTCAGGGTGTGCAATAAGAGGAAGAAGAAGAAGAGGAATAGCCTACTACCATGCAATGGATGCTGACGCTATTGGAGGGTGGAATACCTACAAGAAACATTTCGGCAAGAAACGGGTGCTGAGACATCTACATCACCGAAACACATTAAGACAGGATCCTTATATAACATTACAGGGTATACAATGAAAAAAATACGGTCAATTTTGTATACAATTAAATGCATGGCTGAGAGTTAGCTCGAACTAGTCTCCCTATATTCACTGAAATTAAGCATTGTGAGCAATAATTTAAGTGACTGTGAAAATACTTTAAGTAATGGTGAAATTTGTATCCTAAAAGACTTGAGCCCTGTATACATTAACAGCATTAAGGCTGTTTGCCACGCTGGAATACAAATTATGAAAATAAAAAGACTTTCATTTAAATAATAAGGAAATTTGCATAACCTGCTGTTACAAGTGTAATGACATATACAGAAACAATGAGTCGGACGAGAAAGTGATGGAAATGTAAGATAAATAATAACAATAAAAGAATTAAGGTATGTTTTTACATAGTGTTTTTATTCATTAAAAATCCTTGTATTCCTAATGAAAAATAAATCATTACAATGATTAGTTTAAGTTATATCACAATGATCAAAAAGAGAACCGTCTTTAGATGCATTACTCGATCTTAAGTCAGAGCACCAAAAAATGACAAATCACGGCTTCTCCATTTTAGATGTGGTGTCACTATTCAGGTAAATTCATGTAACACAGCAGGTTGAGTATGCAGATCTGTGGTCCTAAATGGGTGAAACAGAGTCTTATCCAGCTTAACAGTCTTGTGATCTCACCATCAGAAAGTCGAATCACAAGCCTTCTCCACTCGCTGAGCACAGGTTTAACAACAGCATTCTCTTCACCCTGAGACGATGTAAAGTATATAAATGTTCAACTTGACAAGGGATTCTAAACTGGTTGTTAGAGTCCAGAACTGATGTATTATATGGTGAAAACACATGTTCCTCTTCTTAGCGATCTTGTCGTCGAATCTCGGTAGCATTGAAGATGCCCATGATTATAGGATTCTGAAGCCCAAAAACTGTAGGAACTGCTGATTGCGTGATGTTAACCTGATGGGTGTCAAGGGCAGAGCATGATGTGTGCGTCGAATCATTCCATTATTATATCCTCGACGTCGTTGACTTCTTCTAAAAACTATAGGCATTATGCTTATATCCTTGTTTCTAAAGGCAATGATATTGCTGTTAGGCTCCCCTGTTTGCTCTATGAAGCGGATGTTTATGAACAACAGGTAAAATTTGATTTGATGGTTCCTGTGAAATACGTTATCCAGCCGTAACAGATGGGAAAACTGGTAGATGGAGTGTCCACTTTTACTATAGAGGAAGGAGACTGATGCAATACTGCGCTAAATTCGTATGATGCTCAACTTAAATATATTCACTAGGAAATCAGATTCAGACAGCTGATTAGATGGAATAACTTTGTCACTGAAGCGCCACAGAACGTTCCTATAGAACAATCACTGGAAAAAATCAAGAGTGAAAGGAGTGAAACGACATTTTTATTATTATTATTATTATTATTCACTGATCTAATAAAGAAGACATTCGCATCCTAATATGAGGAATCTTTAAACGTCGGGCATACAAGTCAAGGTCTATGTTACTCAATGTTTTTTGCGGGACAAGTATAGTCCTCTGCCAGAGTTTTTTGAATTCCCTTTCAGGCTCTGTCTCCTCTTCGTTTCTGTGTTTCTTCCCTTATTCTTCTTCACTCGAAAACCTCTCCCTCTTGCTTCAATTTCTCTGTTACGTCTCATCATTTCAGCAAGTTGTTTATCTGCAGCTTTTTTCGTATTTACAGCTGTAGCAATTTGTGATGCACCTCCAGCGGCGGCTCCTAGTGCTGCAATAATTGGTATGAGTGGTAGAAATCCTCCTCGTTTCTTCTTTTTGGACCCTCCGCCAACAGATACCTTTCTCTCAATTCCTCTCTTATTCCTCATCATTTCGGCAAGTTGTTTATCTGCTGCCTTTTTCTTATTTACTGCTGAGGCAATTTTGGCTGCACCTCCAGCAGCAGCGCCTAGAGCTGCAATAATTGGTATGAGAGGTAGAAATCCTCCTCGTTTCTTCTTCATGGTTACTGCACCTGGAGCTACCTTTCCCTTCATAATTGCTGTTACTAGTCACGCTGCCAAGTTTTTCACCTAATGTAACATCAGATTGCACGCTTTTCCAAGTCGTTTCAGTAAGATCTTGGCAGCAATGTTTCTCGAAGCAGAGACCTTATGCTGAGCGTTGGCAATGCCGCTAAGATTACACGAATCGTCTAACGGAATGATTCCAGGGTCTCCTATCTTTAATTTTTCTCTAGCTTTACCACAGTTCCTCAGCCTATGTAACCAGGTAAATGTACTTCAATGATTGCAGGCTAGTGAGAGAGTTAATTAAACCGAAACCTCTTGCGAGCTTAACCACCTTAGCTCTCACGTTATATTAATCGATTTTTATTCAGGATAGTTCTTTTATACTTTCTAATTAGCGTATATACATTAAGAGCGATTTATTTTATTTTAGCCGTCAAGCTAGAGAGGATGAAACAAGAATGCTCACAGCCTATTCATATGTTAGGCTTTGAAAGCGACTTTAGATGTGAACTTAGTGGAAAACTGTTTCATGTCAATGTTCTTGACTTGCCTATCATGTAAACCATTCAGGGGAAAAGGTGACCAGCAAAGGGAAAAAGGTGACCAGCAAAGGGAAAAAGGTGACCAGGAAAGGGAAAAAGGTGACCAGGAAAGGGAAAAAGGTGACCAGCAAAGGGAAAAAGGTGACCAGGAAAGGGAAAAAGGTGACCAGCAAAGGGAAAAAGGTGACCAGCAAAGGGAAAAAGGTGACCAGGAAAGGGAAAAAGGTGACCAGGAAAGGGAAAAAGGTGACCAGGAATGGGAAAAAGGTGACCAGGAAAGGGAAAAAGGTGACCAGGAAAGGGAAAAAGGTGACCAGTAAAGGGAAAAAGGTGACCAGGAAAGGGAAAAAGGTGACCAGCAAAGGGAAAAATGTGACCAGGAAAGGGAAAAAGGTGACCAGGAAAGGGAAAAAGGTGACCAGGAAAGGGAAAAAGGTGACCAGCAAAGGGAAAAAGGTGACCAGGAAAGGGAAAACGGTGACCAGCAAAGGGAAAAAGGTGACCAGCAAAGGGAAAAAGGTGACCAGGAAAGGGAAAAAGGTGACCAGCAAAGGGAAAAAGGTGACCAGCAAAGGGAAAAAGGTGACCAGCAAAGGGAAAAAGGTGACCAGGAAAGGGAAAAAGGTGACCAGCAAAGGGAAAAAGGTGACCAGCAAAGGGAAAAAGGTGACCAGGAAAGGGAAAAAGGTAGCCAGGAAAGGGAAAAAGGTGACCAGGAAAGGGAAAAAGGTGACCAGGAAAGGGAAAAAGGTGACCAGCAAAGGGAAAAAGGTGACCAGGAAAGGGAAAAAGGTGACCAGCAAAGGGAAAAAGGTGACCAGGAAAGGGAAAAAGGTGACCAGCAAAGGGAAAAAGGTGACCAGGAAAGGGAAAAAGGTGACCAGCAAAGGGAAAAAGGTGACCAGCAAAGGGAAAAAGGTGACCAGCAAAGGGAAAAAGGTGACCAGGAAAGGGAAAAAGGTGACCAGGAAAGGGAAAAAGGTGACCAGGAAAGGGAAAAAGGTGACCAGCAAAGGGAAAAAGGTGACCAGGAAAGGGAAAAAGGTGACCAGCAAAGGGAAAAAGGTGACCAGCAAAGGGAAAAAGGTGACCAGGAAAGGGAAAAAGGTGACCAGGAAAGGGAAAAAGGTGACCAGGAAAGGGAAAAAGGTGACCAGCAAAGGGAAAAAGGTGACCAGGAAAGGGAAAAAGGTGACCAGGAAAGGGAAAAAGGTGACCAGCAAAGGGAAAAAGGTGACCAGGAAAGGGAAAAAGGTGACCAGCAAAGGGAAAAAGGTGACCAGCAAAGGGAAAAAGGTGACCAGCAAAGGGAAAAAGGTGACCAGGAAAGGGAAAAAGGTGACCAGCAAAGGGAAAAAGGTGACCAGGAAAGGGAAAAAGGTGACCAGCAAAGGGAAAAAGGTGACCAGGAAAGGGAAAAAGGTGACCAGGAAAGGGAAAAAGGTAGCCAGGAAAGGGAAAAAGGTGACCAGGAAAGGGAAAAAGGTGACCTGCAAAGGGAAAAAGGTGACCAGGAAAGGGAAAAAGGTGACCAGCAAAGGGAAAAAGGTGACCAGCAAAGGGAAAAAGGTGACCAGGAAAGGGAAAAAGGTGACCAGCAAAGGGAAAAACGTGACAAGCAAAGGGAAAAAAGGTGACCAACAAAGGGAAAAAAAGGTAACCAGCAAAGGGAAAAAAATGTGACAGCAAAGGGAAAAACGTGACCAGCAAAGGGAAAAATGTGACCAGCAAAGGGAAAAAGGTGGCCAGTAAAGGGAAAAATGGGACCAGAAGAGTAAAAACGTAACCTGCAAAGGGAAAAGGTGACCAGCAAAGGGAAAAATGTGACCAGCAAAGGGAAAAATGCGACCTGCAAAGGGAAAAAGTGACCAGCAAAGGGAAAAAATGTGACCAGCAAAGGGAAAAATGTGACCAGCAAAGGGAAAAATGTGACAGCAAAGGGAAAAAAGGTGACCAGTAAAGGGAAAAATGGGACCAGAAGAGGGAAAAAACGTGACCTGCAAAGGGAAAAAGGTGGCCAGCAAAGGGGAAAATGTGGCCAGCAAAGGGAAAAAAAGGTGACCTGCAAAGGGAAAATGACCAGTATCTCCCTTAACTCATGCATTTTCTGTGCTAACTATCAAGAAAACTTGTACTCTTACCTCTATGAATCCGTTTCTAGCTACTTGAATCTGCGTGTGCTTAATGAGATAGTTATAATTAACGGAATTACAACTATTATGCGGAAATGCTACAATATTTTGCTTAGTCTAATTCGGACATGGCTGTTTGTATGCATCAAAACCTGAGTACATATATAAATACATAAATGTTAAAAAATAACTCAGTCTCGTGTTATCGTATACGAATTCAACATCTACATTATACACTGACTAGTTTATATATACTGCTTGAGCATGAACACTCACAAAGACGGACAATTACAGTCAATTTACGAGAATCTTGATTTTTCGTATATTTCCCAAGGGGGGAGTAATCGCTTTGTTAAGTGCTGCATATGTAATAGAACTTTAAAAAACAGGACAATTTCAAGGCTTAAGCAACATAGGAGACGATGCTATAAAGCAAAGGCCAGCTGTGCATTGACTACAACACCCAAACGAGATCCTGAAATCTTCTCAAGTCCCGAAGAGTGGGATTCAAGATGTACCGTACTTGGAACCAGTTCAAGCGACCCTGTAATAACGTCAAGAGCTACCACTGATGAACCAATGACAGCAGTTTCTTTGAATGAGCAAGCTCTGAATAAACACACCAATGAAAGCAAGCATACTAGTGTCAAATCACCTAGATTAGAAGATATATCCAAAGCGAATACAGAGGAGATGCTATACCGCTACACCGATCCTAATGATTTGGTAAACATGCTAAGGGTACTCATGATGCTTCATACACCAGATAAAATTGACTTTTCCGATGCGATTAACGACATTATTCAGGATTTAAAGCTGGGTGGTTTTATAGCGTGATTAGCATTTGCAAAACCATGAAAGAGTTAGAAAGATTCCTCATATTAGGATGCGAATATCTTCTTTATTAGATCAGTGAATAATAATAATAATAATAAAAATGTCATTAAAATGTCCTTTCACTCTTGATTTTTTCCAGTGATTGTTCTATAGGAACGTTCTGCGGTCCTTCAGTGACAAAGTTATTCCATCTAATCAGCTGTCTGAATCTGATTTCCTAGTGAATATATTTAAGTTGAGCATCATACGTATTTAGCGCAGTATTGCATATTTATATACTTTACATCGTCTCAGGGTGAAGAGTGCTGTTGTTAAACCTGTGCTCAGCGAGTGGAGAAGGCTTGTGATTCGACTTTCTGATGGTGAGATCACAAGACTGTTAAGCTGGATAAGACTCTGTTTCACCCATTTAGGACCACAGATCTGCATACTCAACCTGCTGTGTTACATGAATTTACCTGAATAGTGACACCACATCTAAAATGGAGAAGCCGTGATTTGTCATTTTTTGGTGCTCTGACTTAAGATCGAGTAATGCATCTAAAGACGGTTCTCTTTTTGATCATTGTGATATAACTTAAACTAATCATTGTAATGATTTATTTTTCATTAGGAATACAAGGATTTTTAATGAATAAAAACACTATGTAAAAACATACCTTAATTCTTTTATTGTTATTATTTATCTTACATTTCCATCACTTTCTCGTCCGACTCATTGTTTCTGTATATGTCATTACACTTGTAACAGCAGGTTATGCAAATTTCCTTATTATTTAAATGAAAGTCTTTTTATTTTCATAATTTGTATTCCAGCGTGGCAAACAGCCTTAATGCTGTTAATGTATACAGGGCTCAAGTCTTTTAGGATACAAATTTCACCATTACTTAAAGTATTTTCACAGTCACTTAAATTATTGCTCACAATGCTTAATTTCAGTGAATATAGGGAGACTAGTTCGAGCTAACTCTCAGCCATGCATTTAATTGTATACAAAATTGACCGTATTTTTTTCATTGTATACCCTGTAATGTTATATAAGGATCCTGTCTTAATGTGTTTCGGTGATGTAGATGTCTCAGCACCCGTTTCTTGCCGAAATGTTTCTTGTAGGTATTCCACCCTCCAATAGCGTCAGCATCCATTGCATGGTAGTAGGCTATTCCTCTTCTTCTTCTTCCTCTTATTGCACACCCTGAAACATTGCACAATGAAAGTCTTAGAAAACTATCTTGGTCAAGTAAAGGCAACCTGGAAAGAATTACATTTTTTGTTATGATACATGTAAAATGAAGCATATGGCACATGTAAAAAGAAGCACAAAGATTTGTATAAACATTCGGATATTTAGAGTTATTTCAATGCGCTAGATATAATTAAACTCAAGCATGTGATATTGTAATTTCGTTAATTTTTTTTTATAAAGTTCTATAATATGCATCTTTTGTATCTTTATATGTAATATCAATGAGTCAGTTGTTTTATTTATGAATTTTTCATTGTGAAATGGGAGAACATTCAATACTTAAGTTTGACACTTCTACGCACCTTCTTTGCATGTAAAAAAGACAATTTACATGTCTTAAATTTCCCCTTCTCTGCCATGCCATTATACTGTAGGTATACGCTCCCAGGTATTTCTGCAATCTCTTGATCGGTTAACGAATTATAGCGCTCTGGCAAGAACACTTGACAATCCTCCAGCGAAGATACGATCCTGGTACCATATCTTGTTTGAACTCTCTTTAAGGACTTTATCTCATAGATAAGACCTATTTCGAGATCTTGAACTCGGCGAGTCGGTAGGAAACTACGCTCTTCCACCATCTTGTTAAGTCTATCAGCTAAACAATCTGTAACAGACATTGTCATGAATTATTATTTTCACTACATTATTCAAGTTGAAGAACTAGGGTGTGTATGTTTTGTAAGTAAGCCTATGAGGGTGTAAAGAAATAAAGAATAAGTACAGAAATCATGTGAATGTTCATTGAAGATGAGCCAGCAGAGAACCAAAGAATGAGTAGAGGAAATCGTGTGCGAATGTATAGTGAAACAAAGAATGAGGGGGAAAATCGTATGAATGTTTAAGTAAGAAGAATGTGTTGAGAAGATCATGTGAATGTCAATAGAGAAATGAGCTGAGAACGTCGTGTGAATGTTAACAAAGCATGAACCTGCAGGGGGGACAAAGAATGAGTAGAGGAAATCATGTGAGTGTATAGTGAAACAAAGAATGAGGGTAAAGTCGTATGAATGTTTATGTAAGAAGAAGGTGTTGAGAAGATCATGTGAATGTCAATAGAGAAATGAGCTGAGAACGTCGTGTGAATGTTAACAAAGCATGAACCTGCAGGGGGGACAAAGAATGAGTAGAGGAAATCATGTGAGTGTATAGTGAAACAAAGAATGAGGGTAAAGTCGTATGAATGTTTATGTAAGAAGAAGGTGTGGCGAAAATCATGTGAATGTTAATGGAAGCAAAGAATGTGAAGAGAAAGTCATGTGAATGTTAACAGAGCATGAACCTGTAGGTGGAATAAAGAATGAGTAGAGGAAATCATGTGAGTGTATAGTGAAACAAAGAATGAGGGGAAAATCGTATGAATGTTTATGTAAGAAGAATGTGTGGCGAAAATCATGTGAACTGAAGAAGAGTATGCAGTGAAATCCATGTGAATGTAAAGCACAGATTAGAAAATATGATGCTCTTTGTAACGAATCGTCTTTCATGTACTGTAACGTTTAAATAAAATTAAATGTATTGTAAAAGCCAACAGTGATTTTGTATAGTTATTTAAAACTCACCTTGCATTGCCCCGTTTTGATATGTGCTGAATGTGTAGACGGTCTGTAGCTCACTTTGCTTTTAAAGCTCTTTAAAACTTGAATGTAAAGTTAATAAGTACACAACAGTTCTAACATGGGACAGATGTCTGTTTATATAGGGATCTAAACCCCCTCCAGGCGATGCCTGCACGTCATCATGGCTGTGATGCTTACACGTCACGTGATTATTGCAGCCAATGACATCATCTCTTGCTACGCATGCGCAGAGGCCCTCAGCACTTCTATCCCTGCTTGTTTCACTTCCTCTCCCTCTCTCGCTCTCTCTCACACAGCTGCATGCAGTTAAAGCATCAATCTAAGTGATGTATTCTAGAGTACAGAGGAAAATCAGTGAAGTCATTGAAAGATCGGGGTTCGAACTAGGGGCAACTGATTGAAAATTATATACAGCATTAATTGTTCATTGTATGAGCTATCAAACATGCTTTCGTCTACAGCTCTATCTCTGCTAGTTTCTGCGATAATTGAGATTTAAACTTAAGGATCGAACCCTGGACGTCAGGTACCCTAATATACACCCGCAAGATATTATCTGATGACATAAACGTAATAGGTTTATTTGGTACCTTTGTCTTAATTATTTACTGTTATTAAATTTATAAGTAAACTTCATTGAATCGGTATTCGAACTCAGAACGCCAGAAACAAAATTATTTATAATATTAGTTTGATGTGTTTAAAAGACCTGTATGCAGTTGCAACATTGATCTAAGTGATATATTCTAGAACACAGTGGAAAATTAAGGAAGTCACTGAAAGATCGGGATTCGAGCTAGGGACACTGATTGGAAATTATATAAAGCATTAATTGTTCATCGTAGGAACTAAAAATCGTGCTTTGGTCCGCACCTTAATCCCTGCTAGTTCCTGAGATAATTGAGATTTAAAGTTAAGGATCGAACCCATGACACCCAGACTCTAATATACATGCACAAGAAACGAGCTAATGGCATAAAAGTAATAAAGTTTATTTACTGTCTTTATTTTAATTAGTTTTGGAGTTATTAGAAGACCGGTTTCGAGCAATCGTAAATGGAGCCTTGCATCCCGAGCTATAATTAGTTTTTATTGCATCATTTTGTCTCTTTTCATTCAGGACATGCGCGTGAGTTGGTGTGTGCGTGTGTTGGTTGGTGCTGTTGGGTGTAAGTGAACAGTCATATGTGCTTGCACGTGTGTGTGTGTTTGTCCATGTATATGTATGTGTGAGTGTAAGAGCACTGGTGTATGTATGTATACGCATGAGGTGTGTGAATGCGTGTGTGTACTGGTGTATGTGTGTGTGTACTGTTGTATGTATGTGCATGTGTGTGTATGTGCAGGTGTATGTATATGCGTGTGTGTATGTGCTTGCGTGTGTGTACTTACATGTGCGTGTGTGTATGTGCTTGCATGCGTGCACCAGTGTATGTTTGCTGATGTGTGTACAAGCGCTCGTGTATATGTGAACGCCTGAATGTGTACAAGTCGTGGAGAAAGAAAGAGATAGATAGAAAGAAAAAGAGAGGAGAAGAAGAAAGAATGTTGTCTAGGCATCGAGATATCTAGTATGCATCAGGGTTTAATATAAATAATTATAGTTGTTAAATGCAATTTTAATCCGACCGCCCGCTGCTTCAATAACTTAATAGTTATTATAGCGTTTCACAGGGTTGGATTCGAACTATGGACCACTGGTTCCTAAGAATACAGATCGTTAAACATTGTAATGTCGTGTATATTAAATTATATTTGTTAAACACATTTTAATCTGGTCGTGCATAGTTTAATATTTATTAAGCATTAGAGTTTCGCAGATTCGATCTAGGATCCCCCCTGAACACCGTTTCATTAATTAAATTATATTCGTTAAACACGTTTTAATCTGACCGCGCAATACTCACATAGTTTAATATTTATTAAGCATTAGAGATTCGATCTAGAACCCACTGAACACCCTTTTATTAATTATTGTAATGATATATAAAAATTAAATTATATTTGTTAAATGCATTTTAATCTGACCTTGCATAGTTTAATATTTATTAAGCATTAGAGTTTCGTTGGGTAAGATTCGAACTAGGGTCCTCTGAACGGTCTTTCATTAATTAGGATGATGATGTATAAAAAATTAAATTATAATTGATAAATACATTTTTTTAATCTGACCTTGCATAGTTTAATAGTTATTACGCGTTAGAGTTTCACTTGGTAAGACTCGAGCTAGAATTCTCTGAACGCCTTTTTATTAATTAGGGTAATGATATAATAATATCAATCATTAATTTCTCATTAGCAATAAACTTTTGATTACAGTAAGAATCGAACACCGATCTATGGATATCACTCAGAGGTTTAATGCACGTAATGAAATGTATATTAGATGATTTTCGGAGTCGTTGGCTGAAACAGAATGCTTGTTAACTATGCTCGGATATATTCGTAGGAGGTCGTAAAACATCGGGGAGAACTCCCTCAGGCAAAATCATGATGGCCGACCTGACGTCACGCAGAGTTGGTAAACAAGTTTCTCTCTCTTTCACACAAACAAGGAGAGGACGAGTATAAAGCAGCCCTCGAATTCTTTTGTTAAACTAGCAGGTGGCCAAACAATGGGAACGCTGCAGGTGTCTTTCTAAACTAGCCTTGCACAGAACAATAGAAAGGCACACACAATAGAATCTCTTACACAATGGAAAGGGTCAGGCTTTGTTATGGAGCAGGTGTCTTTCTAAAGTATGACGTCACGCAGAGTTGGTAAACAAGTTTCTCTCTCTTTCACACAAACAAGGACAGGACGAGTATAAAGCAACCCTCGAATTCTTTTGTTAAACTAGCAGGTGGCCAAACAATGGGAACGCTGCAGGTGTCTTTCTAAACTAGCCTTGCCAAGGACAATAGAATCTCTTACACAATGGAAAGGGTCAGGCTTTGTTATTGGGTTGCCAGGTGGTCTTTCTAAAGAATGCTTGCATCGGACAATAGAAAGGCACACACAATAGAATCTCTTACACAATGGAAAGGGTCAGGCTTTGTTACAACCCTAATTCATCATGGGCTTTGTTCATTTTGACAGCTGAAGGGCAAGCATTGTTCTTTTGTTAAAAGCTAGTGGAACGAGTATGCCACGTGTTCGACACACACAATGGAAGTGGGGGCGGGTAACTGACCAGGTGCAGAAGTGGCCGGATGTGGAATGGGTAGGAAAAACATCTCGCCTTTGTTACAAAACCTTAAATTTATGACCCCTTTGTTCGTTTTGACAGTTGATTGACAGCCTTAATTACCTAACTGTCAAGCCTCCATTGTACTCAACATGATTTACGACCGCAGGTGCAGCTAAAACTACCAAGGCACAGCGGGGGGAGGGGGAGGGAGGAGGTGGGGGAGGGAGGAGGTGGGGGAGCTCATTTGCATATGAATAGCCATGCATAAATTAACTGTTTCAGGACCGCTAAATCTACCCTACTCTCATACCATTTCAATCAGTAGTTTTTATCATCCGCCATGTACAAAGTCTGAGCCCCTGTCTAATGAGTTTAGTTCTGTTTTCATGTATTACCCCATACCCCTGAGATTTGGGTCCAGACATACTTCCAACAAAATCTTCTTCGTGCATGCAATTATTTGTTGTTTGTCAATATTAAAAGATGTTCTTAATCTTTCTCCACACATTCCGCATATTTCCTTGACCCGCCACACAAATGTAGCCCATCCCTATGGTTCCTAAACCTTTCTTAAATTTTGATTCCATGTCTTTCCATTCTCAGTGGCTCACAGTTGCAGACCGCCCTAAATTAGTGATCGGTCTCCATGAACAATCTTATCCAATATTTAACTACTCTAATTTTGCGCTCTATCACCTAACTATGCGCCCCGAATTGTTTCATTTTTCCGAAGTTGGTCGTATCCCTCCCTATCTCCAGAATTTATTTAAAAAATCGAGTCTTCACGTGTTCCAAATTCCATGTTTATTACCACGTCACATTTTTACCCAATATATCATTGTGGTTCTAACTGTTGTTCCATATACGGTCTCCAATAAGCTTACATGGCTCTGCTATGTATCCAGAGGGCCTCTATTGTTTTCATTTCTACCTTCCATTTCGTGTTGCCAATATCTTCGTGAGTCCTAAGAACACGAAATTCCTAACGTTGTTCAGCATCTGTCCTGAATATTGTCACTATACTACTGTGGGATGCATTAATTATGGTATATTTTGGACGTTTGGGTGGATAACAGAATTCTTATATTTTCTGGCAAAGTTATAAATTAACATTCTTTCTTCTTTGTGAAGCTTAGCACTTATAATATGTAACAGGAATAGGTTGGGTCGTCACTTCCTATGAGAGTTCCTGCGGACTTTACCATGACATCAATTTCTTCTGGTGTACGTGCACATTTGCACATATAGAGCTGCACCCTGATTGACATGCGTCATTAGGGAGTTCTATAACATTTATGTATTGCCGCTATAATTCAAAACTCTATATTTGCGGTGGCACTCCATATTTGGTATTAGCAGCTGCCATAGCGGAAAACTCCTTCTTGAGTAGCCTTAGGTTATATAAGGCGATGCAGATCCCGATTTGGGGGCTCTTGACTCTCCACTCTTGGTTGTAGCTCTTGTCGCTGCATCTCGGCGCGGCGCTCCGGACGTCTTATCACGTAGTTGCCCTGACACATCCTCGACATATCTCTTAAGGTAAGAACTTTGGGTATCACCTACTTTTAACAATATTGTATCTTTTGTAAGCCAAACCTCGTAACTGAAGACCATAAAATAATGTTAAATATAGTAGTCTTATTTAAGCCAAGCTTTGAGTCGTCTCTACAATTCTTTTAATTCCCCATTGCTATTCCCCCAGTCAAAACTCCCCCAGGTCGTGACAATATGCCCACGTCTCCTTCATGTTAAAACCTTCTTGAAAGTCAGTGTTTTAGTCTTATTCACTTTAACTGTAAATACTCACTCATCGCAGCAATCCATAAGTCTGTCTAGTCCTTTTGTAGTCCGCTAGTAGTTGTAGCAAGTTATCTGCTTATAAAAGTGCTGGAGTCTGCAAATCTCTCAATACCGATGCGTCAATATTACTGAGACCTGAGAAACTTGTGGTGGCAACCCATCCAATCCTAGAGGTTTTCTAGACTCTTCAAAGCTCGTGTTATCTCGCTTGCTGAGATCACATTGGTCAGCACCGGGATATCCGGGGCCCCAAAAACCCATGTTTCTCTTATCATCCCAATTCCCTTCCCCATCCCATTTCCCGAGCAATGCTTCAAAGTGCATTGCCCACTTCTTAGCAGAAATTTCGCCTTCGTGCCTGACGATTACCCCTAAATTCTTTAACAACTGCTATAATTCAGCATTATCTCCCCTTAATAAAACATTTCTAATATTCTCAGTCATTTGGTCTTGCCAAATAGTTCACGCTCCCCTTAGAAGATGTTTGTATTCCCTTAGTTTATGGGGAAAATCCTCCGTACGTCCTCTCTTACCTTCTTTTAATGTCAAGATTTCACCAGAAATACATGTTCTGAGGCTGCCGGAATCCCCCCAGAATAATGTTTATAAAAAAGGTCCATATTTATCTATGTGTGTGTCTGTGTTTGTCTAAACAGTTTAACTCAAAAAAGAAATGCAGGATAAGTATCAAACTTGCTATTTAAGTTCAGTATCTTCCAAACATGCGATAAGAAGTTTTTCAAGAAAATTCCTTCACCCTTAGCTAGAGTTTGCGCGAAATTTTTTTCTCGAAATTTTATATTTGCTCAAAATGGCTCTAACGATTTTGATTAAGATGCCATAGATTAAAGGTATTTACATGACAAATAAAATTTATATTTTGAATTTTCTGTGAAGTCTTCTTCATTTGGAAGGAATTTTGACAATGTTGAATAACTGGCAGACATTAGGCGATAGACGAAAACGTAATAAAAACACACATCTCTTAAAACACACAATTTATTTCAAATAACCTTTTTTGTTACATACGCCATTCATGAGATATCTATTGTTAGTAGTGATTCGAATTCTTCAATACTCTGTGATCTTTTTTTAACTGTCGATGTTCAGTAGTTTATCGCGATTGCATGGAAGGAGTATGGAATTTTAAGGCCAGATATAGTGTTCAGTTCTTAAACATTTGACTATCACTGTTCTCTTTGTGTAATCGAAATGTGTAATGATTTATTTTAATTAAAATTAAGTAGATAGAAAAATAAGCTGTCGTAAGGACATCTTGCATACCAACTAACAAGCGATAGAGAGTGGAAGAAGTCATGTGAATTTAATACATCAGATTTTTAGAAAAGGGTCTGCGTATATACAGGATGTATCTTTATTAGTGTCATATATTTGGGGGACGTGTTCCTGACATAAAAACAGTAAAAAAGTTCATATGAACATGGGTATGAAAAATATTTCACAGTTACAACACAAAATCGACAGCTACAAAAATTACTCGAAGTGGCTTCCTCTTGCTTGATGCATGCAGTAAGCCTGCGTTCCATGCTCTGGCGTACTCTGTCGAAAATTCCTGGTGTGTTTAGTATTTGGTCAAATCCAGTTTGGATACGTTCTCTCAAAATGTACAGGAGTCACATAAACCAAGGACTTCAAATGTCCCCAGACGAAGAAATCCATTGGATTCAAATCAGGCGACTGAGCAGGCCATGCAATGGGTCCCCCTCGACTAATTCATCTTTACGGAAATCGATCATTCAAAAATTTACGAACTATCATACTGAAATGAGCTGGAGCACCATCGTGTAAAAACCACATTCGTTGGATAATGTCCAGAATCACATTATCAGTTAAGTGATGCAACTCATTTCTGAGAAAACTGGAGATAGGTTTGTCCATTTAGACGAGGAGGGAAGAAGTAGGGACCAATAAGGTGATCATGAATGATTCCACCCCAAACATTGAGAGAGAATCTCTGTTGATGGTTGTCCTGTCGTACTTCATTAGGATTTTCAAATGCCCGGTTTTGAGTGTTATGAAAATTGAAGATGCTGTCGCGAGCAAAACCAGCCTCATCCGTGAATAAGATACAGGCTAGGAAATTGATGAACACAGCGCATTGCTGTAACATGCGTTGACAGAAACGTCTTCTTGGCTCAAAGTCCGCCTCATTTAATTCTTGCACACGTTAAAGGTGATGCGGGTACAGAAGATTTCATTGCAGAATACTCTAGATAGTCATATGACTAACTCATTCCCTTACAGCCATACGTGTTGTGCTTTGTGATAGGTCTGCATCCACAGCACGAAGAACTCGTTCTTCAAGCTCAATGCCTCGTACCGCTCTTGGTCTCCCAAAATCCCTAGTACTCCTCTCAAATGCGTTATTCTATCTCAAGCGTTGGTGAATTCGTGCGAATGTTCTTGCACACGGTAATTGCTTGTCAGGGTACCTTTCTGCATAAAGTTCACGTGCTCGTGCTGCATTGCCGTCTGCACTGCCATACGTGTAGTGCATATTCGTCTGTTCACTCATGGAATACATCTTATTTGACCTATAATAACGAAACGGTTGATTTTCAGACCCATGTACATATGAACTTGTTTTACTGTTTTAATGTCAGGAACACGTCTCCTAAATATATGGCAGCAATAAAGATACTGTGAACAGCATAACTCATAAACAAAATGTTGGTTAAATACAAAACTTTGTATTTAAGTTCAGCATTTTCCAAGGATGCGACACAAACATTTTCAAGAAAATGCCTTCACCCTAAACTATGTTTTACATCGAAAAATTTTCGTTAGTTTTGATTTTACTCAAAATGGATCTAACGATTTTATTAAAATACGATACATTTAAGATCTTTTCATAATAAATAAAAAGTATATGTTTAAATTTCTGGCAATAAAGTGTAAAGTCCTCATCATTCTGAGTGATTTTTGTATAATTGGTAAATCGTAAGAGATAGACAAAATCTTACCGCACAAAAACGTAGATCTCGTTAAAACACAATTTGCCAAAACCATTTTCTGTATCGTTAACCATTTCCAAGATGCTATTTGTTATTGATCAGAATTTTAAAATACTTAAAGTATTTCCAGGTGTTGAGACGTTATTCATTTTTTTCCCGGAGGTCATGCAAAGAGAACGGAATTTCAAAGCTGTCACATAGCGATGGATATGGCTGTTGCTTAAGACTACTGCATTCCCGTTGTAACTGCAACGAAATGTGTAATAAAACCATTTATGTAAATCTTTATCTTGATTAACATGAAGCAGATAGAATAAGCTTTCGTAAGATAGTTTGTATAAGAGTGGGTAGAAAAAGATAGCGTATGTAACACATCAGAACTCTCTTGAAAGGAAGATGAACATAAGTTCACGCAATTGTACGTGATTTAGAAACGAAAAGGTGAATTCTAACAGTTTAAGATATCTAGTATTTTCAAAAGAGGGCATTCGGAGATTCCTACAGGAAACAGACGATAAATGTCATTTGATAATGAAAGTAACATTAATTATTGGTACTCTAGAGCCTGTCGTGAGAAGAGCTGAGAAACTTCGTACGTGACACTGACGATAGACAGAGTTACATTAACTAAAATTAAAACCAAAGTTCTTAGGCAATTTATTATCATTAAGGGAAATATTTGGGGATGCAACCGTTTGGAGAAGGTTAGAAAACATTTCGCCTCTAATTACATGATCACCTTGTTTTCTGTACTACAAATATGTACATCGTAAACTTTGAGTCCCCTTTATTTTATATAATTCCACATAGCTAGGAAACAGCAAAACAGACAAAACTTACCTACTACAAGAAAAAGTAAAGCTCATTATAAAACACATCTTGTGTTTTCGAAATATTCTGTATTGCATTCCCTTGAAAGTTTGTGATTATTAAATTTTCTCTTTTCTTTTATTTCTTTCTTTTCACAGCAAGAATTTACTACACATAAACATTTGAATGCTGTTTCTGCATGTTGTAACTAAGCTAAGCTTTTGTTTCTCAATTTAAAATCCTTAATAGGAAAAAAATATATCGTGAGTAAAATAACTGGTTAGAATAACCACATTTTATATAAATACTATAATATATGACGGATATAGAACCTGGAAGCCAAGCAATCTGAGTGGCTCAATAAGAAAACAAGCACCCGACATAAGATGTAGGGGTAGGAGTGATATATACATATATATAATATACATTGTATATATTGTAAACTGATTGTAAAACTAAATTGTACAATAAATTCAATTCGATTCATATATAACGGATATATGCGAAGGTATCATTGGTTAAGAAAGTTATGTGAATGTATGACATAAGATTTTTGGAATTGAGATAGTAGGGAACATTACCAATTGTGCGTGCACTGTCCGGTACTGAGCTTTTTTGGTTTGTTTTTTGCATATGAGAGACAAAAAAGAAAATATCATAATGATACGTCGGCTGGTTGACAAGTAGGTGTGATGAAAGTGTTAAAACGAAAACGCTGAAATTGCGCCAATAGGCAGCTGTTCATAGTATATGCATTTATACATAGATAAGAGATTCATGAGCTAAAACGTTGGAAATAAAACCCTTAGAATGGATAAAATGCTAAACAATGAAGCAGCTAGAGAAGAATTAGGGGAGCCTTTTAATCATTACTACATTATTCCTAGTCTCAAAGCAATTCCAGAACACCTTTCCGGTGTTTCCTGGCTCCTGTTCAGTATTAACGTAAAATGCATTTCTTGCTTCCACCTACTTTTTCGTGAGCAACAACGCTTACCCATTCTAAAATTCAGCACTTTCTCACTTTCGGGGCACGAATGTGTGAATGCAAGCCTAATGATACATCCACCTCATGCATATTGCGATTTACAGTTGTGTGACTCCGAATGTGTTTAAATTTGCAGGGAGTGTGTGTCGCCTGGAGCACGTAGGGCCAATCCCCGATAACAAAGGGCTCAGTTAAGCGTTGTTAGGAAGAAGGCGGGCAAGGTAGACGCACGTTCCTCGCATACATCTTCATTGTTGGTGAATAAAACACAGGGAGGTAAGCCAGTAACCCCAGGGAGGCCCGGCTCGGGGTTAAGCCACTTCCGCGACCAATGTGTAGCCCCGCTATTGGGGAGCATGTTTTAATTAAAAGGAAAGAGCTGAAGCGAGAGGAAAATGTTCTTATATTAACCTCCGTTACAGGGAATCCCTTTAGACAGAATATTACCTTGTTAGATGCAAATACCTTGTTTATTTTGTAATCCTAAAGGAGCTGATAATAGTGGCTGAGCTTCAGACAACTGCAGACATCAGCGATCCCGCTTAAATCTTCTCAAGAACAACAGTTTCTAATAACCGTCGTTTATATTACAAAAACGAACCCACAAATACAGAAATCCTAGATACGTATGTAAATATAGAAGTTAAATAAAGATCTCTAGAAATCTCAATATATAATTCGTGTAAATGTTTTGTTAATAAATGAAATATAGTCACTTTTAAAAGTCGACTTCAAATTAATTTTTCTCTCAATCAATTACAGCAAGAAAGCGAACTTGTTCAGGAATAGGAACCACAATAAGTCGGAGCAATGCTTAATGGAAGGAATGTCATTAGCTATAATTAGTCCGGTAATATTCTATATATAATATGCTCGAGACAATTTGGTATGAGTTTTGTGTATATTTATTAAAATATAACACTAGCTTAAAACTAGAAGTAAGCACAAGAAAATTGTAGGTAAATTCTTGACATTTAATTTTCTCAGGATCGCGAAGAATGTGCTGCTCGGCTTCAGTTATTTGGCTAGCAGTTTTTTACATTCAGCATATATTTTACTACCTTTTTTAAGCTCTCCCACAGTTGGTATTGTGGTTTAGGTTAAAACATGGAAAGGTACTTCTGTAGGTCAAAAGAAATTATACGTTAATACTCGTATTCATTACGACTTACTACTAACATGCAGTATCTTTCAAAAAGATCTAAAGCACATATGTAAATAAAATACTTACAATAGCATGATTTCGAATAATATAGGTACTTACAGCAGTTGGTTAAGATAACCAGTAGAGAATGTCAAGTGCTAAGTGCTCAATTAATCCACTGGTGGAATCCACAGCTGTATCCTTACCTAATCATATGTTTCCTTATTTTTACTTTTCGTTTATTGAATTCTTCTTTGTAATGTATCTGTGGAGGGCGTTTCCACAACCGCGGATAAAACTCGTCTTTCTGGGTTACGGATAAACATCACAAAACTAGAAGCTTGGATTAAAGAAGTACTACTACCATTACCATTACCACTATTACCACTTATACTACTACGACTACTAACCCCAAAATATTTTCCTGCAAATATAGACGATTAAAATATGAATTGCAGTTTATATCGAAGGCAAAAGGAAGTCTGCATCTATGGGTTTCGACCTAACTTATATAAAACGATTATACTAATTTCTATACATAGTTCCAACAATTAATGTTATTCAAAGTAATATAAAGGAAATCATAGCATGCATTTTGTTGAATTACAGAAACATAACAGGAAACCTTTCAACCGTTAACTAGACAAACTTCTAATGGAGTCGCCCTCCGTGGTCTAGGGGTATCATGCTAGCCTCTAGTTCCCACGGTTGCGGGTTCAAACTCGGCAGAGGGAAATGGACTTTTGCGGGTGTAAAAGTCCTTAGCATGGCTTGCTATGGAAGGAAGTAAAGCCGTGGTCCCGTGTGGTAGATTTACAGCACGTAAAAGAACTTCAAGCTTGATAAAGAAGCCTCTGAGTAAAATTTACGATCTTTCACTCCCAATAGAGAATGGAAAGCTAAGACCATAATAGTTAAAGAGCGTACATAAATAACTATATTAAAAAAGCTCAATTGAACTTAATTCCGAGAAATCCATAACCACCTACATACCGTAAGGGAACGACTACAACCAGATAAGACGGAGATTCACCGCTGTGACTTGACCTATTGATTGCGTTGCATGTGAGCTACTATCAGTTTTGCCAACTTTCAGCTCCGACTCAATGACACATTCGGAACCATTGTGTTTGTAAATCAAATATGAAGATTAAATAAAAAAATATATTTATAAGACATACATCTAAATAAGCAAATATGCAGCATAATTTGTCTGCTAAACTATTATGTTTATTAAAACATGCAAAGTGTTCATTGTATGCAAAATGACATTTTATTTAAATTGTTAGAAATCTAGTAATTAACTCATATACCAAGTGGACATACTTTCTGATAGCAGAGAAGAAATATGAATTTGCATTAAAATCCTGCCCTTACTCATTAGTTGAGACAGTTTATACTCACTTCTCGTGTGAGTAATATTTCTTTCAATTGGAAAATGAAGATGCTTCATAAAGTCAGATTTCAATTATGTTCATGCAGCGCCCCTGCTATTTCACTGCGTCTACGACTCCTTGTTTCTATCCTCCAAATGCCTGATATGGTACTGTCCTTCTATAATTTTCTGCTGCACATTGTTTTTCTGCACTCTATATAACAAATTACAATTACCTAAACAGGTTCTGAACTAATTGGATCCATGACATACAGCTTTGGGGCCGCACGAAGAAAACTAACGCTAAGCAAGATAAAGTTTCCAAAATAAAGGTTTAGGAATACTAGTTAATGCACCATGGTATGTGTACAATGAGCATATACACTAGACCTCAAGGTGGATATGGTATGGTTGGGGAAAAATTAAAACGCTTTCCAAGGAACACTGGAAACGAGTTCATAACCACGGGAACACTAAAATACTACAAGTGCTTGATAGGTGTGAAGTGAGGTGATGGAAATGAATAACACCCTTTACTTAGTGAATTATTGTGATTACATTACCGAGTGTGTAAATATCTGAGGATCTTCATTGGAAGACTCTCTCAAACATTGTGAACTTAAATGTGATGCGAATGTTAGTAGATAAGCTGTAATTTGTAATTTGCTTACTTGTAATTTGTAATCAATAAAAATTAAGAGCAATTAAGGGGTATTAATACATTTCGAATACTACTCTTCAGCAGTCAGTCCAAGTTCCATTTTTCTCCAGAACTTTGTACATCACCTATAAACATAATCTATAATCCAACTTGTAGGAGATTTCTGGAAGGTGTCAGACTTGGGGACAGGAAGCTGCGTCCAAGATTTTAACTATCAAACCTTCGTGGTCTGCTTTAAGGTAATGATTAATGTTTTCCTAATTCAAGGATATGGGTTGGAAGGATTAAAAAGTAGATAGTGGGGCCCCGGGTTAGCACAATCGTTAATGGATTCCACATAAGAGGGTAAAGATTCTGCAAGACAATAGCGTGTCAGGGTTAGGTGACAGGACCCGCTATTGCCAAAGCCCTATCTACTGCCCTGAATGGTAAGGGCTCAAGGGCTTGGTTGAGGTTTCAAAAGAGGCCAGGAATTTCAGTGTCGTGAGCGTGAATGCACTTAGTCTGGATGAAAGCCATGTCTTGCGCAATGATAGCATACTATCGGTTCTCTCAGGCGTACGTTGGCGGGTGATGGCGGGGAGTTGGTGTAAGGTGGGTGTAGAGGCGTAGGTGGCGGCGGCGGCGGCGTTGGAGTGTCATTGAGGCGGGGGTTGTTCCCCGTGCCGTCTGGATGAGGAAGACTGGGAGCTGCTGTTTTGAGTGGTGGTGCAAGGAATGGGAGTGCTATGAGGTGCATCTGCCTTTGTAGCCTGCTTGGCTTTCTCAGCGTAGTAAGTGTCCTGCGGTTGTTTTCTATCTCATAGAGCTTGCCCTGAATGGAGTCGAGTATGTCTGCGTAGTCCTGTGAGGCGAACTGAGTGATCGTGGAGCGAAGACTGTTGAAATGCCGGGAGGCGGACTTGATGGATTTTTATGTTCTTTTCCATGGTGCGGATTCGTTTTGTAGGTGGAGGAGCGAAGAATGTTGAGGTTGTGAGTCAATGCGGGGAGGTCGGCAATTGTGGAGTCGATGAAAGCTTGAAGTTGCATGACAGATGGTTGAGCTGTCGAAGATGGATCGTAGAGAGCGATGTTCGGTGGCGCAGGGGTGTAGAGTGCTATATAAACTGTGGGCGGACTGGTGGATTTATTTGAATGGAGGAGAAAAACACAATTATGTGCTAACTTCAGCCCCGAGGGAGTCGGAGACAGTGTGTAGAACTTGCCAAGAGGTGACCATACTCACTAAAATCTCTTCCACCGTAAGGAAATAAGGAAGAAGGGAAAAGAGGAATTCATATGTGAGATTGAGACAGTACCGCGGTAAGCACCTGTATATTCGTGTTATGGGTATGTTGCCCAGCTACAGAGGGCCTAAGGCGGGTGAAGGTAAAGTGTTAGGACGCAAGTATGGCCGAGGCCCTGCTTACGCCCTTGGGGATTCACGGTGAGGAGGTAAATTAAGTGTTGTGTGATAGGTTGCGAGGAATAAGGTGCGGATTACTTGGGTCTCCGACGTCCAATGATGTTGATTGGTTGGAACTTCCCAAGTGAGCGCCCAATCGGGCGCGCCCTGGTGTTCTGGCTGTTTCGGAGAAAGTACGTAAACCAGTGTTGCCTGAAGGGTGCTATCTCCTTTTTGAAGAACCCTTTTATGTCGAGATAGTGTTTATGGAAGAACGTCGGCACTGTCAGTCTCTTTGGAGTATTAGTAGTATTACTAATTAGTATTATCTTGATGCTGTAAAGTATGGTTGCATTGCCCGACTGAAGCTCGGGCAGTATCTCTTCTAGTTGGGCGAGTTTGGTCATGATTTTGAGTAGCTCCGGCTGCACATTCTCCAGCTTCTGTAGGATCTCAGGCGAAGGCTTACTGATGGAGTTGTTAGTTACGGCGGTTGCAGGCGCGTCCAGAGCAATGGCTGAAGAGAGCTGTGGTGCAGGAGGCTGGCTCTGCCCTGCGCTGTCACGCGGCAGTTGATCCTCTCGCTGGCTTGTCCGGACCTTGACCTTCTGCTATATAGATGTGGATCGACTGCGAGGATGAAACGGGCAATAAACTTGCTCCAAGCAGGTTGCGCAGAAGCGGCAGCGACAAGTTAAATCGTGCTGTTGGCAAGTAGACGTCAGGTTCGTTGCACCACAATAGTGACACCGAGGTGGCGCAGTGCATCATACCTCCGTGTGTCCGTAAAGGCTGGTGTGCAGGTGTGCGGAGTGGTTCAGTCCTCAGGGACTGGCCCAAGAATTGCAAGCCGAAGGAGAGAACAGCGTCGTAGTGTGCCTTGTCCCGAAATACAAGGCGCAGGAGAGAGTTAGCCCTTTCCGTGACTGGATTCTTGTTGCCTTCAAATCTGAAGGCTAGTGCTGTTGGACGGAGTTCAGGAGTATCTGCGCTGGCAGCTACTAGTGGACGCCCACAACCACAGCGCTAAAATGAACATGGCGCCGAGTTTGACCTTACCCGAGAGAAGCAGCATTGAGAGAGGTTCTGTCGTCAGAGTTCTCAGTCTGTGATGCGGCGTCGGGTGACATGTGTGGTAGCTTCAGGTAGCAGAGAGTGAAGCGTTTGCGCCGGGCAGAAGTATCTGCGGCAGTGCAGTTGCCAGTTCATCTTCACCAGCAGATTCCGGTTCAGCTTCGCCGGCGGTTGCCGGTTTAATCTACGGAAGTCCCTCCTACCGATACAGCTGGGGTTTTCTTCTTGCCATGGTAAGAAGAGTTCTTGTCTTCTCGAAGGATCGAGGCGAAGTGGCGTGTAGTGGATAGTAAATGTCACTTATGTAGTTGCAGAATCAGATCATGATTGACTCGGCCGGTTCTACAATCAGATCAGTTATTCTGTAGTCTAGCCATCGCCCTTGTGATGGTCCGCATGCTTGAGAGAGATGCGGGTATTTTCTTGCAGGTCCCCTGTAGAAGGCCACGGGGATATGATTGAAATTTTGTACACCAGATTCCTTTTGACTCGGCTGGAATCCCGTGAAATACTCCTATGGAACCAACCCCGAGAAAGTTTCAGATCTTTAATTGAAATAAACTTTTTCATCACTCAACGAGATTGAGAAAATACTGATCGAAATAACCCCACCCCTGCAGTAGCCAGTAACATGGGTTTGTTTACATTGAGGCATCATCGCATCATTGAGGCATCATCGCATATTGAGGCAGTGCATCTGCACGGGGGATTAAAAGAGTACAGCGCATAAAGGTTCTGAAGTGCGCTCAGAGAACGAGGACATTACCTTACATCTTGCCGCTAATTGCATAAGAGAGCTTGGCGAATACCAAGAACGACAGACTTCGTCAACATGTTGCACCAGTTTCATGATGGTGTTCCTCTGGCAGTGGCTGTAGGGTTACCGATGTGGCTTCAACAGGATGGCTTTCCGGCTCACTTTTCACTTAGGACTTGGCAAGTTCTTGATCAGTTGTTTCCTGGACGGTGGATTGGACGAGGAGGACCAGTACTTTGGCAGGCCCGATCTCCTGTTATAACACCAAACGACTTCTTATAGGGAAGAATTAAAGACATTGTGCGTCCTACAACTAGACATGATATGAAAGAAAGAACTTGGGCAGAACTCGACGTCCCGTGCGTCTTTCAGCAGTGATGAACTTCTCCGTGCCATCAAGATGTTACGAGTAGATCACAGTGTTGTGTAGCACAGAGTGGTGGACACTTTGAACGTTTAGAGTGAGTGTTCACAGTCATTACCATCGGTAAGTACAGCATTTCTCAGATGTCATTAATTTGTTTACTTTTGTATTTCATTTGTGAGTAAACATTAGAAGATAGAAAAAGGCTTTGGTAAAAGTGTTTCATTTTAAAATTACTATCCAATTATATCTGAAATAATCCATGTTCCCATTTAAAATTTCAAAGTTTCAGGAGATTGGGCCGGCCAATATGCTGGTCCTCTTCGTCCAATCCACCGTTCAGGAAACACTGGTCAACAATTTGCCAAGTCATAAGTAAAAATTGGGCCAGAAAGCCATCTTGTTGAAGTCACATCGGTAACCGTACAGCCAGAGGAACACCATCAAGCAATTGGTGCAAAATGTTGACGAGGAGATTTATCGTTCATTTGTGAGTAAACATTAGAAGATAGAAACAAAAAAGTTTTGGTGAAGGTTGTTTCATTTTAAAAGTACTATAAAATGACACGTTAAACAACCCATGCTCCCATTTAAAATTTGACCACGAGTACCCATCTTCCGGTTTGTTCTGTAAAATAGAAATACCATCAATGGATTCTTTTCATAGGTTTTGATTATCAAATTGTTTTTGCGAACAATAAGTATTTTATATTTTAGAGAAAAAATGGCTGATACAGGTGCTCTGGGATATCCGGTATGCACATTTACAGCTGCATAAGGAACACAACTAAAACCATTTTGGCTCAAATTTATCATATGTGGCAGGAGGTATACAGAAAAATAAAATTTCTTGTAACCAAACGTTTTTAAAATGTCTATGAAAGTAATGTTTAGTAGGTAGAGAAGGACTTGTGATTTTATACATCAGATTTCTTTCTTTCCCTTAGAAGAACTCGTTTCTACTACTTATGTATTGATTCCTTCACACTTTTGAACATTTTTCCCCATGTTATATATAACTAAGTTGAAATCAATAAAGACACCTTATCTATCTATCTGCTTATTACTGAAACCCAAATTGTTTTTGAGCAAAAATGTGTGGTGAATAAGGCAACTAGGATAAAAACAGTTTTTATGTGAATAATATAATACATAAGATAGCGAATTTGTAATGGATATAAAAAGTCGTGCAATACTTCAGATTTTCATTTTTGTGTATATGTTTTTTCTATCCACGTAAGGAGCTTTAGCAAGTAAGTGGTGTAGATTTTGTTGAGCGGTGAAGAAATCAACATTTACTCTGAGCTAAATTAGTTTCTATTTTGAGTTTCTTTGCTTTGAGTTACTTTGCTGTAGTAATATTCTAAAAGAAAAGAACTTAATTTTTGGGAAAAGTTTTGACACTAATTCATCTGCGTAGTAATCCATCCAATTTTAGTTTTGGAACAGTGGAAGTGCTCCTGTGGTTTAGAGGGCACTGTATGTTCCAGGTTATGGGGCAATTGCATCAAGATTTGAGCTCATAACATTGGCAGGTCACGGATCTCTCCAGTGCACATCCTGTGCGTGACACATCTCGAAGTCGGTACGTGTCGGAACATACAACTCCGCGCTAATAGTTCCCCAACATATTCTCCAGTGTGCTAGGCTATAATTTACTTACCCAGTGCTTATCTGGTCCATTCAAACAAGACATTGCAATTATCTCACTCCCATATTACTTTGCAACCATCTAACAAGAATCGGCATAACTCTAAGTTTAAAATATACTGAGGATAAAGTTCCATGGGGACGATAACTAGAAGCTTACTTATGGTTCTAATAAAGGTAGTTATCTCGCACATATTTTCTTGAGATCAGTGCCTATAATTTAAGATATAATGATCCAAATGCTTTTAATATTTATTTTCTCTACCATCTACCTGTAGTACGAAGGGGAAGTAATGTATTCCACACAAAAATTTGATATCAAGATTTCACAGAAAGTACACGTTTTCAAGTTCCATCATTTTTAGAAATTTGTCTGCTGCCTGTGAAAGCATAACTGAAAAAAATGAAAAGAAATAACAAATTTTATACTTGTGCAGAAACTGTTTAAGCATCCTGGTAAAGATGTTCAACCGAGCGGAATGCCTCAGGTTACGTCGGTGGCCCGCATTTGGTAGGTCGTGGGTTTGATCCCCATGGCCGACCTTCCTGATCCACGGGTTTTTTCGGGGTTTCTCCGGGTCGCCAGGCGATTGCTGGGAAGGATCATTACATCCCCCGAATTTCCTGTCCCTTCAGTTCATCTCCACTCTCATTTCACTTCACATTTCATCTGCTTGATCTCATTAAGGATTTCAAGTGTCGGCGGAGGTCTCGGCGTATGCATGGCAAGAGGAAAGGATGCTCAAGGAAACCTTCGTCCCCCGATGTGCGAGTGGTCTCCGGGTCTCGAGCCTCCCAGGAGACGTGTAAGCCCAGGGGAACAGGGGCGCCGGCTGCACCAGCAAGTACATGGGGATTTCAAATCCATAAATGGTAGGACCCCTATTTTTTTCTGGTAACATAAGATACATACAGCCAACTAAACATGTAGATATTATTCCTTGTACGTTTCAATATTTTTCCACATAGTCCCCGTGCCGGTTCAGATATTTGTCCCATCGCAGCATTAATTTTGCGATGCCGCTGCGGTAGAAGTCGGCCGTCTGACTACGGAACCACTGTCGCACTGTTGTCTTGACTTCGTCGTCGCAAGTGAATCGCTGTCTTGCTAGGAACTTCTTCAGCGGACTGAAAGGATGGAAATCACTAGGGACAAGACCCGGGCTGTATGGTGGATGTTCTTAGAAACTCCCAGTGAAAGTTCCTTAGCTTCCCGACGGTCTTGTTTGCCACTTGTGGTCTCGCATTATCGTGGAGGATGACTACGTTGTCAACATCGAGAATCCTGCGGCACTTCTTTCTGATCGCAGCCCGCAGAAGTGACAGTGTGGAACAATATCTGTCGGCATTGATGGTGACACCTCGCGGCATGTAATCCAGCACGAGCGATCCACGGCAATCGCAGAATGCCGTTAACATCATTTTGTGAACAGATGGCGCAGTACGGGATTTCTTTTTCATAGGAGACTGCGGATGTTTCTACACCATACTCTGCTGTTTTGATTCCGGCGTGTAATGCAGTACCCACGTTTCATCGCCAGTAACAATACGATCCAGGAAATTGTCACCCTCCTCGGCGTATCGTTGCAGATGATTCAAAAGAAGCAATCATTCGCTTGCCTTTCATCACGCCATCCAACTGCTTAGGAGCCCATCGACATGAAACCTTCCTGTACCCTAAGCACTCGTGAATGATGTCGAAAGCACTCCCAAAAGAAATGTCGAGTTCCTGAGCAATGCCTTCGATGCACACGCGCCGCCCTGCTTTCACCATCGCATCCACGTGGGCAATATTGTCATCAGTCACCGATACACGCGGTCTCCCCGCACGCTCATTGTCATGCAGATTTGCACGGCCATTTTCAAACTCAGAACACCACCATCTCACACTTCTCAAAGCAAGACACCTTTCCCCTTATGATGGCTGCATTTCCCTATGGATCTCGATGGGCGTTCGTCCCTTACTCCATAGAAAACGGATCACACTTTGTTGCTCGTAAGCCGTGGACGTTTTAAGCATACCTGCCATTTTGAATTCACTGACAGCAGCACTGCCGCCGGCAGCAGCTGGAAACTCTATGAGGACCGGCCCATGAAACGTCCACTACTTTGAATGTATATGTTGGTTTTTGTTTTATATTCGTAATTTGGCCGAAAAAATAGGGGCAAAGACTTTTTGATTTGCCCTCGTATATAAAGCTTAACATACGAAAAATGTAGCGCTTTTAAAAACGCAGATTTTGTGAAATAATATTTTTAACCGTGTTAACAGTTTTGAAAATGTTCCATTTTGCATGTTTACACTTTCGAAGCACGTCAGCTGATGAACATGCTTAAAGGTTTGCAATTCATTTTTTCTTTCCATCGCCAGAATGGAAATGAATTGAATACTGTTTCCGAATGTTATGTGTAAATATTATTGTTGCTTAGAGCGTGTAAACTGACAGATATCTCTGAAATTGAAAGCTCTATTTTGGCATGAGAGACTTCTATGTTTTTGTATGAATAAATACTGGAACTCTCTCTTTGATAGGACAGAACTTTCCTTATTTCATTACCTGGCTGAAGATTACATATGGCGTTGCTACTTGGGGTGATCTCTGGTTAAGAAGAATAGCATGACTGATTTTATGTCAATTTTAAGAGAAGTAAAGCTACAAAGGAGCACAGAGATTTGAACGCTATTGATTATAACATATTTACGTCGTTGTTGACAATACACTTTCTACCAGAGACTAACAAAACTCGAGGAGCAGGCCTTAGAAATAAATAGAAAATAAATGAGAAATGTTTAAAGCTATTTAGGGGACTTCAAGCAGGAAAAGGCGCTTGAGATAAATTCAAGCACTGCATCGAATTAAAATTCATAAGCTCATATGCAGATAATATTTCTAGCAACTATTGCCGATCTTCAGCATACCAAAGATGATTGGGTACTGCGGCACTACTTTCCTTCAGCTATTGGAGCTATAGATTGCACCCATGTTGAAATAAAGAGACCCGACCTGCTTACCGGTCAATAAATGAACTAATTTCCATAAGGCGGACGCAAACCTACTCTCATAGTTTTTGCTTGATTTCGCCAAAGCAGCTGTTGTTTTCCTTTCCCATTTCTGGCAGCATGTAGTTCTCATAAACAACAGGATGTTCTTTGAGAATATTTACGAATCCGAAAGAGGTTCGGTTGCTTTCTCCTTCTATGTATCATCTGAATACTCATATTTACGCAGTGAATAGGCTTCTCATAATGTCAGGCTCGCTCTTGCACAAGAGAAAATCAGATTGTGTGGCAATCAAAAACTTCATGACTGAAACTAAAAGTCCATTGGTGGCTAAATCACACTGCGAAAAGATGGGTAGTGCATATGTTCCGCAATTGACACGAAGTACTTCTCATTTTGCACGTCAGTTTTTATTCATATGAAATGAATAGAGTACTCAGAGAAAGAACAAGTTTATCATACGACGTGTTATGTAGTCGAGCGATGTTGTAATTTACACCTATATTTTATAATATTTGCAGAAATGAATTTCTTCAATAAATTATTTCTGTATTTGTTTAAGGAATAAATTATTTTTCAAACATAGTAAAATGTTATACAGACTGTGTTAGTTTTTGCTCAATAAAACTGTCATAAAACACATCCAACATTTTCAACGCAAACATGCAATGTTCTTATCACGATTATTATAAATATCAGCTAATCCATTCGGTGGTGTAGTTACAAAGACAATGCTTTCTTTATTCTTTATTATCTAGTGATTTATTAAAGCTTGTAAACACCACTGATGCTTCTTAATGCCATATGTAATTAAAACTGTAACATCAATTACATTGCTTCACAACTACATATTTTATTTGGTTTTCCTGCAAAGACAGTTATTCCAACATTTATTAACAATGAGAATACAAACTTAGAAAACTATTTAAGTACAATTAAATTATTAAATATGACTGAAAACTATCACTTCCATAAAAATTAGCATTGGATGTAAATCCTAACTTTCTAGAGCTGATGAAAATTTGTAACAGAATTTATTAGAATGCGTTTTTGTGTCAGAGCTCCTTGAAATGTAAACAGAACAGAATAGTAAATGAGCTGAAAGCAAACTGATACAAGGGACATTGATTACATTTGAGATAATGTACTTAACTTTGAAAGAAGACGAGGAAATGTTTATGGAGCCAATTTGTTGTTTTCTTTCCAACTTAAAAATCACTTGTCTCAAAACTAATATCGCTTGGATCTCTTTGCTACCTATTAAGACACGCAAGCTTTGGAACTTTATGGTAACTAATTAAATATTTTGTCAAACGGATATTATGTTTAACTACAGAAACTATAAATAGATGCAGCCAACACCTAGAAAATGTTGGTTGTCGCAGTAATCTGTCGTGTTATCTTTTTTTTACTTGGCGCCTGTTATTGTTTTACTATTTTGAATTTTGGGTTCGTTGTCCTCCGGCTAGCTATTATTACTCAGTCGAGCAAATATCTCTAAGCAGGGGTGTAAATGGAAGGAGTTGTTACTAAAAGATAACACTGATAAAAGAATTTGTTTTTACACTTTTATTGCCGTCACACTTAATTAATAGTTCACATCTGTAATCTTTATACACGCCTGACTGAAACTGTTATATTTCCAAATATAATTACTGTCGTAATAGTTGTCGCGTACTTCAGATTTTGTAACTAACTTTACGACGCGAGAGATTCTGTAGAATTGCGTAATGTGTACCTCGCGAGAGATTCTGTAAAACTGCGCGACGTTTACCTCGTGAATGATTCTTTAGAACTGCGCGATGCTTGTTTTGGCTCAAGAATTTATACTCTCTCACCCCGATATGCCTAAAAATTATAATAGAGCTGCTATTGGTTACTAAATCGCGCCAACATTAGCGTCTATTTTGTCAGCCAATCATAATTACAAACACATATGCTCTAGGGAAGATATTCCCTCCATTTCTAAAGAAAGGCACGCTACCCTGACGTCATTTGTTTGTCTCTTCTAAGTGATAAACAACTCACACCATTGCTTCTTGTTACCCACGCCTATTGTCAGTTTCAGTGAGGCCGTGTAAACTTATTTCCTAGCAATGCTTATAACTAACATCTAAAATCATTGTCATACAATAATGTTAATTTACACTACAATCATTCTGGCATTCACAGTGTTGTGATATAAAAGACTGCCTCATGGTGTAACTCCTGTTGTAATATGTTCCTCTAGGTATGAATCCAGCAAACAAATAAACAAAACGTAGACGGCTTGGCAGTTTTGTCCCATTTTGATTTAAAGATCGACATTTCAACAATGATAGCAATGGCGACGAATTTCTTGGATATTCCAGTCGTAACTTCAGTACTCGAAGCCAAGAAAGAACGGGCTGGCCCCGTAGCTCAGTCGGTTGAGTACCTGCCTGTTGTGCTGAGAGTCCCGGGTTCCATTCCCAGCTGGGAATTTTTCTTTAGTTAAGATTATTCCTTATCCTCTCCAGAGTCCGGAAGTATGAATGAGAGTGTGAATGTGTGTATGATCTAATGATTAAAAACCAAAGTGCAAGAAACCCAACGACAAGAGTTACACGAGTTAACACCATTGCCAATAGGTAATAAGTTCCAAAGGAAAGACCGCCGATAAGACCAATGCAGTTAAAGGATGGGTATAAATAGAACTTAAAAAAAAGAGTAGAACGGAGAGAGTGGCTCATTACGCGTCAAATCTGAAACCATGACGTCATTCTGTAACCACCATGCGCAGCGCTAGCATCACAATCCGATGCTCTTATGTCTTACTTGAAATCAGTGTGGCAATGTAATATACTAATATAAAATTAAATAATAAAATAAATGAATAATAACTAATATATGGAGCTTCCTGAAAGTCTCTCCTCATTTTTCTTTGCCACCTCTCGAATATAATAATGTCCCTCTCCAAAATTGCTCTCGAGTGCAGTTGTTCAATAATGGTTTCCTATTTCTTCAAAGAGGTGGTTATTTGGTAGATGTGGAATTGGGATAGCACCTACAGAGTAGAATGAAAGAACTCTGGATTTTTACTGTGGATATTGTAGAAAGATTGTGTTCTATGGGTTCATGGATCAAGTGAGTCATATCTTACATTACTACACACATTAAAATACAGATTTAGTATTGGTTACACAAAGAATCATAACTATTTACACAACACAATTCAATAGTGCAGTGTTGGAAACACTCTGTCACTGAAAACGCAACAAATAACATAGGAAATACATGGTCTCGTAAAATACTTATTTGCGGACATGGATTACTTAATTTTAAGATAATGTTAAAACAGCACAGTATTCAAAATATTATGTCAATGAGATTACAACAACATCATAGGAAATACATATCTTATGGATAAAAATCACTTATTTGGAAACACTGATCAAATAAATTTAGAATTTGATTAGGCATGCAGTATTTGAAATAGTATGTCAATAAGAATTAAGAATTAGCAAAGTAAATGCATGATCTCATTAATACAATTATTTATTTCAAGATAGCGGCGAACTAGCTTTAAAGAATGGTGCTGTGCTTAAGATAAATTGTCACAGGGAATCTTAAATAACTTAACAATGTTTACATTCTTGTATAGAGTAATAGGCTTTGTTACACAAATATAAAAGAGCGGACTTATACTTGTTACCACCAGATGACAATTTTGATTAGTTTGGGAGAGCACTCTATACTACATACTAATGCCGAGCGAAATGGCTCCATGGTAAAGTGTGAGGCTCGAATTCGGGAGGTCTCGGGTTCATTTCCTGGTTGCGGCCCCTCTGACCGTAGGTTTCTTGTGGTTTTCCCTGGTTGCCAAGGCGAACGCCGGAGTAGTATATTCTACCACGTATTCTCTCTCTCCCTCATTTCCTCTCATTTCATTTCACTTTCATGTTTCTGGTTGACTCGGGGCTGTAGTTCGGTTGGTGCCGATCAGGCGGCGCAGACGCCTGCGGTTGGAACTTCATCACAGCCCCGCTAGAGGGAAGCTCATTGAGCCTTCATTGCTGGGTCTGTTTCCCGTTCTTACTAGAAGGACGTCTCAGATCGACCCTCCGTGGCCGGGTGATTAAGTCTGGAACAAATAAAGAACTGCGCGTTTCTGTCGACTTGCGTCGCCTTCGTTTGCAGCCCACGTGTCTCTGCGGTTCCCTCACTACAACCGTTCCTCCCGGAAGTGTATGCACTAAAGATTCATTGGGGTGGAGGTGCTAGGAGTCCTCTGTGTAACTAGTTCTATACTACACTAACACACCTCTCTGGCATTTATGTTATGTAAGGTTACAGATATGCATAGACTACAAGAGGTCGGTGCATCTCCTAGCATAGCGTCGGACGTTTCACGAATACCATACAAAAGACTTTGAACATCACTATGAAGTGAACCATGTTGCAGAGATAGACAGACTGAAACATACTTTAACGTCAGTAGCTCCAGAAACAGAAACTCCGGACCGTATCTTTATGCAACTTTTTGGAAGGCGAATTTGTTAAATATACTTGGAAATCACGCTACGTATGAAAGTATGGTCTGCCTAATATGTCCAGTTATGCATATTTTGTAAACTGGAACTTACAAAGAAAAAAACCAACTAATCACATGACTTTATTATCCGATTCAAGCATTCAATTAGACATTACACTAATCCAAATATGTTTGCTGCAGTAATTTAAAACTCAATAACTGTAAAATCCGCATATTAATATTAATAGTTGCTATATAAAATAAATATTCTTTATAACGGTAAAATTAGAATTTTATAGCTCAAGGTTCAAAACCTAAATTCCACAAAGCACCTATTTTTTCACTAAAGTTATTATGAATAACGTTGGTATGAGATACTGGTGGTGCTTCGAATACCGGTTACGTGAACTAACTCGCAATTAACATGGGTTTCAATGTAATGGGCCCCTCGTTCCGTTCTACCACTCTTGCTTGAACCAGAACATTGACAATCTGTTAGAAAATGAATGCAAAGGTGCCAGTACCTGAGGAAAAGTGTGATACAAAGGAGAACTTATCTATTGGTAGTTCAGACAACCGCCTGACAGCAAATATGAGCTATTGGGAAGTCATATTTTAGTTTTTTGTTTATATTTTTCTTTTGTTTGTTTCTTCTTGTATAGCTCCCTTCAGCATTTATGGTCATTTTGGGGGATTTGACTTTAGAAACAACTGTCATTGACTGTAGCTTTTAGCTTTTGTTGTATTCATTTTCATTATGAAACAAACATTCACACACACATTAGCACTTCCAGACTCTCTGGAGGGTAGGAAATTATTATAATTAAAGAAAAATTCCCGCCACATCCAGGAATCAAACCCGTTACCTCTAGATTGAAAAGCCCTTTATCTTGATTCCTGGAATAAACACAGTCAAAGCACACACCTGAAGATTATTTTATAAATTCTATAGAAAACCCCGAATGTCTTGTTAGTGGACATCATGTTGCCCTCCATTCTGTGCGTGCTAATTGGTGTGGCCCTCGGATGACACACTATCGCAGCTTTACGTATTGTCACTCGCTTTTTAAACTTTTAGTCGATTCTACAAAACACACTTTCCAGCCTTAGTTTTAATATACTACCAGAAACCCGCACGGATAACTCGCGCAACCTCGAGAAACATCTGCAATCATTACCTATGCTTAGATACTGGGCTTCCCTGGCTGACAATACTGAGAGAGTGTAATATAATCGTATATACAGTTTCAATATTTATTGTAATGCATTATTTATAAAAATAAAAACATATTTAATAAACAATAAATTGCAAACTCTTCGTATTTATACGAGAAAAAAGAAACTAAGTGCTTTTCACTCAAACGCACTCGATAACTTATTTTTTGTTATATCATACCTTTGTGTTGTTGGTTACTGTGATTTGCAAAATTTTTGGTAAGATAGGGTCCATGATGTCTGTGCTGCATTATTGGAGTGAAATGTTTTCAATAGTGTCACATAAGTAATTAGAAATTTCTTCTAGTAAGCAGGGGAAGCATTGTATTCCATCCAAAAATTTGATGTCGAGATTTCACTGGAAGTTTATGTTTGAGGCCCCCTGAATAAAACAAAGTAATTTTTAGAAGAAGGGACTGTGTGTCTGTGAACAGCATAACTCAAAAACGAAAAGTCAGATAAATACCAAACTTGGTATTTAGGTTCAATACCTTCCAAGAAAATCTCCCCATCCCAGACCACCCTTTACATGGAAGATTTGTCGTCCTCCGTGGTCTAGGATTACCATGATAACCTCTAGTTCTCAAGGTCTCGGGTTCAAACTCGGCGGAGGGCGATGGAGTTTTTCGGACGTAAACATTCTTAGCATGGCTTCCTTGGAAGGGGAGTAAAGCCGGTAGCCCTGTGTCGTAGATTTACGGCACATAAAAGAACCTCAAGACTGATAAAGAGGCCTCTGAGCAAAACTTTCCGTTGGTCTTTCACGCCCAATATGGAATGGGACGCTAAGGACCATAGTACTTAAAGAGCGTCCATAAATAAAATTCAATTTAATGTAACATGGAAGATTTTTCGAAATTTTTGATTTTATAAAAATGGCTCTAAGGATTTTGATTAAAATATCACGTATTAAAGATATTTACATTACAAATAAAAGCATATCTTGAATTTTCTGGGAATAGCCTGTGAAGTCCACTTCATTTGGAATAAATTATATAGTCTTATATAATGGTAAACATTAAGAGATAAACGAAAACGTACTACACAAAAACATGTAGATCTATTTAAAACACTCAATTTATTTCAAATAAAATTTTTTGTAGCATCAGCCATTTCCGAGATATCTGTTATTAATTGGTTCGATTTATTTAATACTTTGTCATTCTGTTTAAGTCCCATCGATTTTCAGTTGTTTCTCACGATTGCATGGGAACAGTATGGAATTTAAAGGCCAGCATATAACGTCCAGTTCTTAAACATTTGGCTATCGCTGTTCCCTTTGTATTCTATAACCAAATGTGTAATGTAACCGTTTCTGCAAAGGTTTATTTAGATTAAAATGAAGTAGATAGAAAAATAAGATTTAGTAAGAATAGATTGTATACCCACTAATAAACGAGAGGGAATAGATAGTCATGTGAATGATCACATCATATTTTTTTCCAGCGAATATATGTCACGGACTTTCTTATATTAACTGTGAATAATTTACATGCTGTGATTACATTCAAACTGAGCGCCATTCAGACACTGCATATTCCTACACGAACGCGCCCATGCACAGAGCCAAGAAGGCAACCAACCGTCATTTGAATCTATGTCCTCTGCCAGTTCAACCCAAGTATAAAAGGTCTCAGTGAACCTATGTGCTTATGTGTATTTTACATTTTGCAAGCGTATCCTTGTGGAGCTTCAACGGCTGCGATGTCTGATAGGATGTTTTGAAAATCTATGGGATTCCACAGTATTTTGTTCACTTTTAACGGTAGCACTGCGTTAATTCTTCACCACCCTTGGTCACATGTTATGACATATATGCAAAATAATTATGATCTTTTTCGAATGAGAATATCATTAAACATTTGCGGATTAATGAGGAAGGGGGGTTAGGTATGCAAACCTTCATTATTCACGCGACAGAGCCATGCATACTTAACCGTTACACTAGGTTCTTGTTGTATGCATTTATGGACGCTCTTTAACTGCTGTGTCCCTTAGCGTCCCATTCTATACTGGGCATGAAAGACCGGTAATTTTGCTCAGAGGCCTCTTTATCAGGCTTGAAGTTCTTTTACGAGCCGTAAATCTACGACACGGGACCACCGGCTTTACTTCCCTTCCGGAGGAAGCCATGCTAAGGACTTTTACGCCCCAGAAAATCTATCGCCTTTCACCGGGTTTGAACCCGCGGCCTCGGGATATAGAGGCTACCACGGTAATCACTATACCACGGAGGACGACAACATTACACTAGGGAAAGGACATGCAAGTGTGCTACAGAGTATGCTATAAAAAAATAAACGTTACGACGTATAGCGCAGTGGCCTTCCTGGCGGATAAAAGTGTTGAAATTTATTTTTTAGACAGCTGGCACTAAAAGTAGAGATTTTAGCACGAACCACTCATACTAAAAATTGATGATTAACAGCTTACTTTATAACACTCTATTGTATCACCCTTATTTCTTACGATGGAGACTATATGTATATTAAGGGGATAGTTTAATGATAATGTTATATATTATTATTATTATTATTATTATTATTATTATTATTATTATTATTATTATTCCTTTGATGCAATTGTGATGTTGATTATGCAAGGTTATCCTCTCCGCTGCTTGCCAAATTAACGTTTAATAAAGTATACATTTATTAATAAAAATGATTGTTGCATTTATTCTGTTGATCTATTTTTGCCACAGCCTTCTATATATTATAGAATGTTGTGATTTTGTGAGTGATCATGTTGTGAAGCTGGTGCTATGAAAGCCAAAAAACTAACGAGGCCAAACAACAACAGACTAGAGCTCACAATTACGCATGCCCAAAGATATACTGCTATTTCAACACAAATCTTAGCTGGGTACTTTATAATTTAGTATTCAGGACTACTTAAAACTCAGTATATGACATGTTACAACTGATTTTATTTTGCTCGTGAAATTGCTAAAGTCGGCTATCAGTCTCGTTTCGCAAACATTCCTACTCACAAAATAAATGTACACTTTTAACACTTCCATTAAAAACAAATATTAATTAGGTTTTATTATCATATAAGGTTAAAAATGTTCAATTGATAAATTTATTACACGTCCTGTGTCCTAGAGCTTCTATGAATGCTTATTTATATCATTCCGTTATTTACTTTCCTTAATATTTGTTTAAAGCAGTCTGCAATCCCAGTAAAATACTTCATAGGACATTATTCCTAAGATAATGTACAATTATGAGCTTAATCTCATGTATCAGTTGTCTTGTGCTTGCTACCAGGAAACATACAATATCTCGTTAAGGACACGGAGTCTTGTGTTGCATAGAAATGCCTTTAAAATGCCCAAATGCTAAAATACTATAGCTTTCAGTTATCGCTAACTGTTTTATTTTGGAGGAAAAGCCGGAATAGATAAAACGAAATTATAAGTATGTCATTTAAATTTTTTGAAACATGTGTGAATAATAAATAAAATTTCGTGGTTTACATCAAGCAAGTTAGAGATAATATTATTTACATTTCAAATAAATACATTTTATAAAGTTTATTTTGGAACGTTCATGCCTTACACGAAAGAAACACGTACAAGATAAGAAAAGTATGAACACAGAGTAAAGAACGAACGGAAGGGAAACAGTACAGGGTAGGGGAGACTTGGAACACCATTTTCCCGTCACGAGACGCTAATCTGTCCAAACGTGACTCGGATGGCTAAATTTTCATTAAAACATCACGTCGTGACGGACATAATGATTGCTACTTGCGGCAGTGAACGTGAGTGAATAGTGTACAATCAACAGAACGAGTTTTGCGGTACCAAATACAATAAACGCTTTAATAGCCTCTCACACTGATCTGTCAAACTAAGCTATTGCTCTTTCGCAAATTTATCTGAAACTTAGATATTGCAATAATATTAGCATAATTCTAAGGCTCTAAATTCCAGTTTTTTGCAGAACTACAGTCTTTTTCAAAGGAACTGTTATTAATAACTTACATTGTAAGAATGCCGCCAATTCCATTACGATACAATTTTAGTTTCATGTTTGGCACGGGAATCACATACCAGTTATGGGATTTCAAACAGCTTATAACTGGAGCTTAATAGTTTCGCTAATGTTGCAATTTAATGTCGAAAACAAAAGAAGACGGAAGAGAAAATGCACAATTTTAGTTGGGCTGGGCCCTATCCCAGATCCTATGAATGTTAGCAGGTGCATCGCTCAAAAGGATACTGACAGTGAGGGGACATATTATTGTAGCGTGATTAATAACATTCTATAATCTTCTGATTTCAAACTCACATGTTTAGAGTTACCCAGTTTTACCTAGCGGGATGGCTCAGGTGGCAACGTCTGTGCCGCATTCGGGAGGTCCCGGATTCGATTCTCGGTGACCATCCACTTTCGTGGTTTTCCCCTGGCCTCCTAGGGAATGCTAGTCTGTATTCTACCACGATTTCTCCTTTCCTCCATTTCATCTCTCCCTTTCGCGTTTCTGGTGTGTTTTCAGATCCTGCGGTGCTGGCGGTGTCGGCAGATGGCGTGGATGCTTGCGCATTGGAAAGATTTCTCCCGATGAATGCCAGGGTGTGTTGTCCCGCGGGTTAGCGCCGTTTCGTCTACGGATGCGCGGGCATTCAAACTGGAAACATTAGGGCCTTCTGCGCGTCTCTGTGGGCCTATCTGCCTACGACATCAGACCTTCTATGGCTCCTTCACCTCATCCCTGCCTCCAAGAGGGTGAATCAAGCTGGTCGCAGTGTGCGAGGTGTCTCCCTCCGATAACCACACGTACCGTGGAAGCCAGGTCTGACAATTGCTAAATCCGAAGCCGAAGCTTGCATCACACAATAAATTCTAAGTTCTTAAATGCCAGAAATAACTACATTCTGGGCAAAGTAAGAGTCAAGGCAAACTTAGGCAAAACTGCCATGATAGATATCGGCTTTATTCAAGCCAAACACGGAAATGGGGATCAGTGAAACTTTATGAATTATTCTGAAATTGCACTAATTTACGCAACCATTGTCATTGACAGATCACTAATGAAAGCAGAAACCTTATATAATGTTTATACCAAAAATTTTATATATAGGTTTTACGAAAATGCAGAATTTGAGCTGCCCTGAATCTAAAATCGTTTTTAGAGAAAATATCCGTGTTGTTTCTGTGAACCGCTTTGCTCAAAAACGAAAAGTTGGGTGCCAATAAAATTATTGTATATAAAGTATACCATACTGCAATAAAACATAATTAAATTGTGCAGTGGTTACAGTCAATATTGAAGAGAACATTTTTCATAAAAATGTAAATTATTTGGCATAAATGATATGTATAAAGATTGGATTTAAAAAGGTTTCATAAAATGGTTACATGTAATAAAAAATTAGCCCTTAATGGCAATGTAGAAGGATCTACGTATATAGACTTTGATACTCCTAGATTTTTAAAAAAGGAAACCAAATATTTTGCATAAGTTTCTGGTAATAAATAACAATGTTGGTAACCATAAAAAACTGTTTCTTCATAAAAATTTAAGTCACGAAGGAGTGAATATCACCGCCTAATTGTCTAAATTATACACTAGTTTCGCTTAGTAAGTTTTCCATTTTGATAATAATAATAATAATAATAATAATAATAATAATAATAATAATCTGTAAGTCAGCTGATACGTTATAGCACTTGATAGAATGAAATTTTAAAGCATATTGCGCAGAATATACATACATAAAGTGTTATGTAAGCAACAGTTACACTATCTTGAAACTGAAAGAATTCCCAAGATCTTATGCATGATTGGTAAAGATTTTTCCTTTTAAGAACAACATTTAACAGTTTAAATTCAGAAATTCGCTGATTCTATATTGACCAGAAATGGCAAAGTTATTATTTACTTCATAAAGTCTCATGGAACCGAAATACATAAGTAATAAAGCTTCCTAGAATGCTAAAGTTTTTGTGTGTAGTATTTTAAAGTAAGATATTTCGATTCTTTACTTCGTATCCAGTTAACCATTTGGATAAAATAATTAGGATACAATGCGCCTATTCCTATGCGGGTACTAATATTGAATTATCATATAACAGGCAAACGCACGAAATATAACTATATATATATATATATATATATATATATATAACAATAATTTTAAAGATGTGATATTTAGTTTCAGGCTAGCCCATTATATATACGTTAACATATATTATGTATCCAAAACCGAAAATGAGGCCCAGAGAATATAAGCAGATTACAAGTAAAAAAATCTGATGCGTTACACTCACATGACTTTCTCTACACTTGTCCAAATTATTTTTACAAACTCTTATTCTCCATCTATTTCATATTCATAGAGATAAACATTTGCAGAAACGATCTTTCGACATGCATAGAAAATTACATTTTGCACATAGCGACCAGTTCTAAAAATATTTGACTATTGCTTAAGGCGTACTATGTTCCCCTTGTTTTGTATTTGCAAGGGCAATATTGAAATATAGTAGCCTTAAAGCATAGCTGGTTGCTATGTGCAGTACCATGTTCTTTGCCACAGATTAATACTCTTTGCATATCCAAGACAAAAAATGAATAACGAATTCCCATTTGAGAAAACAAGTATTGAAAAATTTAAGGGAATAACAAGCAATATCTCGAAAATCGTTCACTCAAAAAAAAAAAAAATGTATACGACATAAATTGTGTATTTTAACGCGATCTACATTTTTTGTGCAGTAAAATTTTGTCTATCTCTTATGGTTTACCAGTTATGCAAAAGTCATTCACAATGAAGAATACTTTTGGAGACATTCCCAGAAAATTTCACTTGCCATGAAAATATCTTAAACATATGATATTTTAATCAAAATCGTTAGAGCCGTTTTTGAGAAAATTAAAATTTTCGAAAAGTGTTCCATGTAAAGGGTAATCTGGGATGGGGGATTTTCTTGAAAATCTTCGTGTCGCATCTGTGGAAGATACTGAACCTAAATACCAAGTTTGGTGTTTATCCGACTATTCGTTTCTGAGTTATGCTGTTCACAGACACACAGACACACACACACACACACACACACACGCACACACACACACGGACATGTTTCCAAAAATGCTTTTTTTTAAATTCAGGGGGTCTCAAAACATATATTTCCGGTGAAATCTCGGTATGAAATTTTTGGGTGGAATACAATACTTCCCCTACTTACTATACGTAGTAGAGAAAGTAATAAAGTTGAAGCAACAAAGGGCTTCACATATTTTATTTTTAATTGGGGTTTCTAGATAATGTTTTAAAAACAAAATTATGACAAAATCGTTATAAACGCACTCAAAGAGTCTAAAGGTACATTATTTCATTAATATGATAGCAAAGCGTTTACATACACCCAACATCAAAACGTCTACATTATAGTATTTCATTACGAATTTATTTATTTATCAACTTAAAGTTTATATTAGTGAATTCATGGCGACCCTTTGTGTTTCATATAGGGATATTGTTTGTCATATTTGGCAAGCCTATTAATCTAGGAGGCTCATTATGTATTACATTTGCCAATACAAAAATACTTTTAGCTTCCCTAGCAAAATATATTTACTGAAAAACACCACTTTTGGGATATGAAAAGGGAAGTAATGCAAATTTTCACATTTCATTTTATGGATTGATGGATGGGCGGACGGTAGATGATGGATGAATGAATATAGGGTGTTACAGAGTCAACGAGAAACTTTCAGGGGTTACAGAGGGATGGTATAGGAACACCTTGATGTAGTACACCTATGATCTGTGTTCTGTGATCTGAAGTTAAGTAATGATTTTTGTTTGAATATTCGTGCTGATAAATGCAAATAAATAAAGTCTTAATAGGAATGCGGCAAGTCATTTCCACTCTAAAACAGTTAATTTATCTTCCACAAGTCTGAAATTAGGGGTATTTTAGGGGTATTTTAAGGTACAAATAGGGATATTTTAAGTTATGAGCATTGCCATTTCTGGAAAAATGCAAGGGCTAGTGCATCACCAATACCCCCTACTTTCACATGGAGAATCATGTGTATCAGAAGACAAGCAACAGTTAACTATAGTAACAGCGAGTTATTAGTATACTCGGCTCTCAAACTGGTGGTACTGGGTTCAAGCCCCATATAAGCGTTTAAATTTTTTTTCCCAAACAGATGAATGGCGTACTTTTGTAGTGAAGTCATTTTAATTTCTCGCGTTTTATCTATTGAAAACAACCATTAGCTCAAAGACCACAAGCATCCTATATCAAAGTGCTCGCCTCACACTTCTCTGTAACCCCTGAAAGTTTATCGGTTGAATTCTGTAACACCTATTAGGTATATATACAAGATGGGTCATTTAGGTTGAAACTGTACGATATCTCCAAAACTAAGCGTTGAGAAAGAAATGTCTTTGGTAAAAGTTGCTTGATATTATTGGGGAAAATAAATGCTTTTAGCATGTCTTGTTTCGTTATGATGGTCATTTTAGGGTCAATTTAATTTTTTAAATGCGAACTTACAATTAGGGTCAATGTAAATTTACCTTAAAGTGACCATCACAACGTCCTCCAAATAAAACATGAATAATGCCATTTATATTTCCCCATAATATCAAGCAACTTTTATCAAAGACATTTCTTTCTACAACGCTTAGTTTTGGAGATATTGTACAGTCTCAACTTAAATGGCCCACCCTGTATACCTATAGATTTACATCAATGTTCGGTGCTAGTTACAGTTTAGAGGACACACAATGCCAGATTCAGAATGAGCAGGACAGAACTGTAAGCAAACTGTTAAAACCCGAACATCTGAAATTTGGATCATAGTTCACTCTTTGTTCTCAGTTCCTTTAATTTATCGGACACGTTTAGTTGTAATGTTATGCGTTTCAACAGATACAATTTCACAACTTTAGTTCAACATACAAATAAGTACAAACGAATAATGGGTGTTTGGGATTATCGATTTTGACAACACATTCCTGCATTCTTATATCATTTAACAATAACCACTATTTTGATGCGTTACTGCTTTATAGAGCTATTAGGTTGCATTAAAACACGGGATCTTCTTTCCAAGAGCAGTTACGGTATTCTACCACAAGAAATAACTCCATGAAATGCAAAACAGCATAAATTTACACTGATGCTATGCATGATATCTCTGAAATGTTGTAGGGATATGTGCGCAACTTTTTGTTTCTGTGTATATATACACATGTTTTCAGCACACAATTCTTTCTCACTGTGTGCTTTTCTGCTTCCATATAATTCATCTTCCTTTATCTCAATAGTCCGTCCCATGAGATAAAATGTAGAGTAGAAAGCGGTAACTGCTTAATATGCTCTTCCCTGCAAGGGTTGACTAATTATCCAAATGGAATCCCTTAGAAAACAGAAACCATAATTCATAACAATAACATACGGATATGGCTCGGCTTATTTTACATCTACCACAAGGTGCTGTAATTCGAATAAATTACTTTGTGCAAATGGAAGTAATCTACATATTTTGAAAGATCATGCTTTCTTTTCTGTTTCCAGGATGTGCTTTTATTGCACACTGCCCAATTTAAATGTACCTACTGAACTTGTAGGACGTAACATCACTTTATCAAAATTACAGGTATAAATATGTATGCAAATGAAGATGAATGAAGGAAAATCCAAACGTTGCTGTTTAAGGTACATCCTGCAAGCTGCAATTTTCTTATTTCATTAAAGTGATCAGAGATTTGGAGCTTCAGAAATTTAAACTAGCTCATGACTTTTCTATACTAATTAAATAGAAAACAGAATTTTTCTTGTTGCGTCCGAGATTAATAAATTTTAATGCATTACTTATATATGTGGCAAGGTAGTGAATTATAAATACAAATATTTTCCCATATGAAAACGGGGCATGACCATAATGAGATTTATTACATGTACCATAACTTGAGAATATGCATACATACACTATGTGGTCAAAAGTATCCGGACACCACACACACATATGTTTTTCATCTTAGGTGCATTGTGCTGCCACCTACTACCTGGTACTCATTATCCGCGACCTCAGTAGTCATTAGACATCGTAAAATAGCAGAATGGGACTCTCCGTGGAACTCACGGACTTCGAACGTGGTCAGGTGATTGGGTGTCACTTGTGTTAGAAGTCTGTACGCGAGATTTCCACAATCCTAAACATCCCTAGGTCCACTATTTCCGATGTGATAGTGAAGTGGAAACGTGAAGGCACATGTACAGCACAAAAGCGTGCAGGCCGACCTCGTGTGTTGACTGACAGAGATTGGGGTCGTAAAGAGTAATAGGCAGACATCTATCCAGACCATCACACAGGAAATCCAAACTGCATCAGGATCCACTCCAAGTACTATGACAGTTAGGCGTGAGGTGAGAAACCTCGGATTCCATGGTCGAGCGGCTGCTCATAAGCCACACATCAGGCAGGAAAATGCCAAACGACGCCTCGCTTGGTGTAAGGAGCGTCAACATTACACGATTGAACAGTGGCAAAACGTTGTGTGGAGTGATGAATCACGATACACAATGTGGCGATCCGATGACAGGGTGTGGGTATGGCGAATGCCCGGTGAACGTCATCTGCCAGTGTGTGTAGTGCCAACAGTGAAATTCAGAGGTGGTGGTGTTATGGTGTGGTCGTGTTTTTCCTGGAGGGGGCTTGCACCCCTTGTTGGTTTGCGTGGCACGATCACAACGCAGACATACATTAATATTTTAAGCACCTTCTTGTTTCCCACTGTTGAAGAGCAATTCGGGGATGGCGATTGCATCTTTCAACACGATCGAGCACCTGTTCATACTGCACGGGCTGTGGCGGAGTGGTTACACGACAATAAATCCCTATAATGGACTGGCCTGCACAGAGTCCTGACTGGAATCCTATAGAACACCTTTGGGATGTTTTGGAACGCCGACTTCGTGCCAGGCCTCACCAACCTACATCGATACCTCTCCTCAGTTCCGCACTCTGTGAAGAATGGGCTGCCATTCCCCAAGAAACCTTCCAGTACCTGATTGAAAGTATGCCTGCGAGAGTGAACGCTGTCATCGAGGATAAGGGTGGGCCAACACCATATTGACTTCCAGCTTTACCGATGGAGGGCGCCACGAACTTGTACGTCATTTTCAGCCAGGTGCCCGGATACTTTTGATCACGTAGTGTATATACATTAAAACCGCCCAAAGTGTATGGTATTAAAAGTAATTATACAGAAATGTTGCACATTTACCTATAATTTTGCATTTCTCTGCTTCATTCATAAAAGAGAATTCACGTTTAGTTTTGTAATATATATTTTTTTTAATGCCACACACAAGTGTTATTCTAGTACCACCACAACCACCGCCACACTACTATATCGAGCGAGGCATCTCAGACTCGCGTTCGGAGATGTCCCGGATTCGATTGGACCGGTCACTTTGACGTTTGGTTTTTTTCGAGGTTTTCCGAGGTCAGTAGGTGAATGCTGGGGTGAATTATGTATTACCAAGAATGTATTCTCCCGTGCTTCATTTCCTCTCATTTTATTTCCTTTCATGTTGGGGTTACCATACCTGGCACCACGTTCAGTGGTTGTGCGTTAAGGAAAGAACTGTTTATACTCCGGAGCTGTCCATCATTTACCCGGAAAGGGCTTTGGAGGGATGTCAGGGGATGCTAAGACTGGTAACGATAGGGACCTCGCTGCGCTGCGTCTGCCGTCATCAGATCAGATCGCCTTTTGTTCTCCCTCGCCTCATCCCCTTCTGCACGGAGGGCGGCTCAGAAGCTGTTTCTCACCATGTTATGCAGAGTATGAGTTTTCAAAGCCAGCATATAGTGACCTACTTTTTAAAGATTTGACTATGGCTTCAGCCTCCTGTTTACACCATGTACCTAATAAAATATGTAATAAAACCATTTCGCAAACGTTCATCTCAGCTACTCTAAGGCAGATAGAAGAATAAGCTTTTGCAGCAATAGTTTGTAGAAGCTAGAGAAAGTCATCTGAAAGTAAAATGTCAGATTTTTAAACACATCCAACAGTGTCACCAATTTGCAAACGGGCAGGAGAAAGAATCGGTGAAATCGTAACACCATAGGTATGGTCGAAATCCTTCCCCATTTCTTAACCCTAATAAATCATCATCATAATCATCATCTTCTTCTTAATTATATGCATAACACTACAGTAAAGACGCGGTAGTACCTTATACTTGTTTCCGCATGGGCTACATTAAATAAATATTTTGGCTTCCTTAAATATCTGTGAACATTCTTTGCGCTTGTACTATCACTCTTTGTACTACTCACTTTCATTTCGTGCGAAACATTACTTATATATGGCATACCTGCGTCACCATAGTTTTAATATTATCAACACTATTACAATAATAATCATTATCTTCCCCATATTCTTTGGTTTAATGAATATGAAACAAATCTTTTTTTTTAAGTTCCCTTGTTTTATCCAGTTTATACTGTGTTTTTAATATTTTCGTTACTGCTTATTACCGCAATGATACAACACATAGATACACACAAACACCCATGCCCATGGCGGGACTCGAACCCGCGACCCTCAGCTTGACGGAGCGCTGGAGCTGCACACTCCAGCGTCCACGGCTACGAGGGCCGGCAATTTTCCTATCATGTTCCTCTTTGGCCTTATTGGCCATCAGTTTCAGTGCCAGTTTCATTATTATCCTCCAACAGTCCTTGTAATTACTGTGATGATATTTCATTTTTACTTTCTCTACTACGTACAGTAAGTAGGGAAGTATTGTATTTCACCCAAAAATTCGATACCGAGATTTCACCGGAAATACATGTTTGAGACCCCCTGAATCCAAAAAAAGCATTTTTGGAAACATGTCCGTGTGTGTGTCTGTGTGTCTGTGAACAGCATAACTCAGAAACGAACAGTCGGATAAACACCAAACTTGGTATTTAGGTTCAGTATCTTCCAGAGATGCGACACGAAGGTTTTCAAGAAAATCCCCCCACCCCAGATTAGCCTTTACATGGAAGGTTTTTCGAAAATTTTAATTTTCTCAAAAATGGCTCAAACGATTTTGATTAAAATATCATATGTTTAAGATATTTTTATGGCAAATAAAATGTATATCTTGAATTTTCTGGGAATGTCTCCAAAGTATTCTCCATTGTGGACGACTTTTGCATAACTGGTAAACCATAAGAGATAGACTACACAAAAAATGTAGATCGCGTTAAAATACACAACTTATGTCATATACATTTGTTTTGTTGAGTTAACCATTTTCGAGATATTGCTTGTTATTCCCTTAAATTTTTCAATACTTATTTTCTCAAATGGGAATTCGTTATTCAATGTTTTATCTTGGATATGCAGAGTATTAATCTGTGGCAAAGGTAATGGCTCTGCTCCTAGCAACCAGCTATTAAGAGATATGTATGTGCTTAAAGGCTAATGTATTTCTATATTGCCCTTGTAAATGTATATTCCCCTTACATCTACAAGAAAATTAGCAGTAAGATAGAGTTTGCAAACGTTTATCTCGATTAACATGAAGTAGATGGAGAATAAGCGTTTGTAAAAATAGCTTGTACAAGAGTAGAGAAAGTGATGTGAGTGTAACACATCAGATTTTTTCATATCATTCTAAACATTGTTTTTTGAGTTATGGATGGATATATTATCACTGAGTAAAACGTTCATGATATGGGTCCAGATATTGCATATGTGAGACAAATTCAGCTATTTATTTTGAAGTTATGAATAACTGCTTGATGTACATGCGAAGCTATGTTACTCAAAGAAAAATGCTTGCAACTAAATTAATAAAAAGTTTAAACATACTAATTAGAGCCACTAAGTAATATTTAACTATACTGCTAATTTTGATTATTCAATCGCTTTGTTGCGATATAAAGAACTAAGCGCAAATGAAAACTTAGCCGGCAAATAGTATCCATTTAGATCGTACAGGAAGGCGGCAGGTCATTTAAGTATCACACATTTAGATTCACATCACAAACTATTCATCAGATAAAATACTCTTTCATTACTATGCGAAAGACATTTCTTAACATTAAAAATGATTGGTTGGTATCTAATGCTGCGGAGTTGTCAATGAAGCCATTCGCCCTCTTGCACTCCAGTATTTTGATGATATTAACATTAAAATAACATTTTTTTATGTTATTTTCCATTTTACCTTATGCTTATTGTGGCGTATTAGTAGGTATTAGTACTAGTACGTCACATATGCTTGTGTTTGAATTTCCGTCTGGCTTGTCACTCTTCATCTCTGGCCGGCGAGCCTAGCCAGAGTTGGGGAGAGAGGGGGGATAGATGTTAGCGTTACTTTCTTTTTTGTGTGAGCGTTCAGTCTGAGAGCTGGTGTGTAAGGTGTAGGTTGCGCGTGTGTGAGGCATCTCCCCTCAATCCTTTGTTCCCTTGTGTACGTACTGTAGGGCCACAAATTACTTTATTAGTAAACCACGGGTAATGTGAATGATGTGAAATTTGTATATAATTTGTTAAAAATCCCCACGCCTTCAGCTGAATGTTGACACCAAGGTCCTGGTGCTCTCGCTGTTTGTAGCTACGCTCACCCATATGCATGTTGGGTGATTCAAATTTAGCAATTTTGCTGGGAACCTTTAGGCCCTCATCCCAGCATGTAACATTATTATCATATATAAAGCTACTATTGCAGGTGACGGAAATGCAACGAAACATTTGAGTAATGGACCCAGATAATCTATTGCATTTAGAGTCCAAGTATGATTTTTCAAAGCTCGCTCTGGAGTACCTCATACAAGTTCTACTGAACTAAGCTCAGTGAATCTAGTTGCAAGTTGTTTACTAGGTGATTAACTCATTGATGAAGGGGGTTAACTACGTAGTTTGGTGCTATTATTTTAGAAACATGAAGTTTGTTCCGTAAAATTGGTCACAGAGCATCACAATAGCATCACAAAGTTAGAGCTATGTATGGATTTTTTATCACTGCTAGCCCTACTGCATGTGAAGGGTGCGTTTTCCTGAATATGACCGTAATTTCTGGAAGTTACTTGAAGAGTATACACATACAAAGCACGACTATCGGAAGCTGAATCCGGACTCATAGGTGAAGAGCGGGTTAGTCATTCTCAGGTCTGATAATGGTGATTTGCCAATTGAAGTCTCTTCAATTGCAGCATCAGGAATTTCAATGGAAGTGGGAGGAGAATCTCATTTCTAACGGATGTATCCTAGCAGTACGAGTATCATGACCATTTACTAAGCTCAAAGCGTTTGCACGTTATGGGTATCATACCATTGTTTTATACTTTTTCTTTATAATGGTTTTATTTTCCTACTTCTCCCATAGCCCTATTATATATGTATGTCACAAGAAGTGCTAAAGCATGCTAAGAATAAGGAATTATCCCTACTTGTATAGGTAAGAACTTTCTGGAACAAAAGCAAGTGTCTGTTTTCCTATTCTATTTTCTAATAACTTTTAGCGCTTTAAAACCTTTTGGAAAATCATAGTTTTTTTCTCGTGACACGGTATTTCACGTTTTTTAACATTGTTTTCTGCATTCATTTAACAGGATATAACCCACGTTTAACAAGGAAAGTATTTCGGCTTCGCCGTAATCATCACATAATTTCAATTTCAAAAACACATCTGAATACAGCAATTAAAATTCTAAGCTCTAATGCAAGTTACTATATAATGCAGTTAATATATATGTATGTATATTAAATTTGTAATACTTTAGAAATTATATATTGTAGAGCTTCAATGTGAAAATATTTTTTTTCTATCTTGCTCTCCTCCTCTCATGCAACAAAAACCATTTTACAAAATATATTTTACACCCATCTCTCTCTTTCTTAGGTTTTCCCAGTAAATTGGCACTATAGACATAGTTAAATTTAGAAGTTTATTCACCGAAAAATGTTCATAATGAATTTTGATAAGTCCAAAATTAATTAGTACACCTTGACCCACATTTTTGAAATCGCGTGCTACCGGTAGCAGTCCTTCTTAGCATCTCAACGTGTTGTTCCTCGTGCCAAGTCGCCTAAAAGACCAAGGCGGATAGCTCCCAATTACGCCGTTGCAGGGCTGCCGCCTCACTATTGGCGATTTTGTGCGCCAATAGCATACTCTGACACCTAAGTTGCGCCGTCTTAAAGTATACCATTCTGTTGCTACGTAAGAAGTCCAAACTTGCGGGGGGGGGGGGAGGAGAAAAATGGCACACATTTGAAATCCTCCAAGACAGTCACTGAGTTAAGTACATGCGGATGCAGTTGCTGTTAAGACAATGTATCTGTAAAGTCTCTCTTCAATTGCAGCATCAGGAACTTCAATGGAAGTCGGAGCAGAATCTCCCTTCTAACGGATGTATCCTAGCAATACGAGTATCATGACCATTTACAACGCTCAAAGCATTTGAAAGCCTCTAAGGCAGTTGCTGTTAAGGCAAACTTGTAAAAAAGAAGTCTTCAGTTTTCTTCTAATTGTTTTGGTTTTTTTATCATATACTCAGAACATAAAACATGCTCTAACGAGCTATATTAAACCGTTATTAAGATATTAATTTTTAATTCATAATTAATCACTATTTGATATGGCAATTCGAATTTCTCCTTAGACCATACCGTTTATCGTATCGCTGCCAAAGTTTTATTGAACCTTAGTATACAGAAAAAGTAATGGCGTGTAGGCGTTTCTTAATTTTAACTAGTTTAAGAGAAAAATATTGCATATACGTTATTGAGTTTTTCAACTTTTTCAATCTGGGTTATGGAAAATAATTATTTTCATCTGAACTATTTAATTTTTCAAATAGTGTACAACAATATTTAAACTTGTAATTCCCGAAGCTCTCCTGGAATTTCAGGTTAATAAGTTATTAACTGTGGTCCAAGGAGTATTTTGAATAATGTAAAGAGAATTGAGGAAAATGGAATTTAAAAGTTCAACGCGGTTCTCTACCTAAATGGTACAGAACGGATTAATAGCCATTTGTAGCGTTAAAATTGTTGATATCAAAAAGAAATTGTGTATTATGAAAGTAAAAGTTATAAGCATAATAAAAATGTAAAAATATAAACAAAGAAATCGAAAATTTTCACATTTTTATCTAATTTCACACATACATTGCCTTAAGCTGTCAGGCATTCTGTCCTCTGAAGAGCGTCACCAAAGAGTTGCACGAAACATCAGACGTTCTCACTTTGATTCATGAACCATAGCCTTCTAAACCGGAAGGTTTTATTATTGCACGAGTATTTGTGATTGAGTTGTTAATGTTAGACGTTGGGGCTATAATTAAAACTGCGTTTGCCAGCGATTATTTTCTCGGCTGCTCCCCTCAGAATCGTACTCGTGATTTCAGTATGAAAATTATTATTTTAAGGACATTAATTGCATATTATGTAACCTAAAAACACGAAATATAAGTTGTGGTTATTAACTTCAGAATACTCGCATGTATAAATCTCTTTACATAAACTTGGGATAACTCCTTTGGCATATCAATTAGAGGTGTTTTAGTCGCCAGATCAGCATTGTACCGATACCGAAGTTACTTTCCGTGTTATTAGCAGAGCCACAACGAGTTGGGCAGTACGTGTACACAAAACAATACTGTAATACCAACCGATGTTCCACATTGTACCTTAACAGATAAAAAAACAAATAATGATAATGATTCTTACGTGTTTGCCCCCGATTTGAACAACCTGCTATGCGTTCTGCCCCATAGCGTCAGTCTTTATGGATTTTTCTAACCGCTCACTCCCCTTCTCTCAGATCCTATACGTAAATTTGGCACCTGTGATTTAAAAAAAAAACAACAAAAAACAATCCAAATGTTTTTCCATTAAGGTACTACGCTGAACCATGTAGTAATTTGTTTTGCCTAAAGGGAATTCGCTCGCTCATGTCCGCTTCTATACATATGTGCTGCAACCCCCTCCCTTCCTGCACTTTACCAAACCCACACAAATACGTGCGAGAGAAATTCAGTTTTATGACGCTTTGTATTGATATCGATAACCAAACATTTAACTTTTGTTATTAGATTCCCATTAAAACTATTTTTATAAGGCTCAGTTCCCTGTATTTTCATTCCTTTTTCATTCGCAAAATGGAAATTCAAGTACATTCCGAACACAACGAAAGAGTGAGGTAGTATTTTTAACATTTAAATGATTTCAGTCTAATTATATAATATATAAATTCAATAACAGCCCACCTTAAAGCAATATGTGTATGTAACAATATATAAAAAGTGTATATTACAGTCATTGTATAAGTTTATATTATTGTATACATGTGTAATAATGCTATGTAAATGTATTACGTAATTTAATAATGTAGGAGCTTTGAGAATAATACAAAAAGTTGCTAACAATGAGATAACAATGAGGTAACAATGGGGTAACCTTGAGGTAATAATGAATTTGAAAGTTTAATAATGCTACTTGTGATTCTTTGAAGCAATAATGTAATTTTTGTGACAGTTTATAAAATAGCCAATCAACAACCAGAAAAAGCTTTAGTTAAATGAAGGTATTCTATTGGACTAGGATTAGCCAATCAGAAACTAAAATGGAGCAATATTTACAAATTCAGAATTTAGTTGCTTGTAGACAGTGTTTGTAACCGGACGCGAGATGCGTCCTCGAGAAATTTAATACGTATTTTGTGTGAGACAAGTGCAAGTGTTAAAAAGTGCAAGTAATCAATAAAAAAATCTCACAGCTCTCTCTACATCAATGAAGTGTTATTTAAATCGTGTCAAGCATTAATAAAAGGAGTGAAGTAAAATTATAATCTGTGTAAGCCTACATTCTTCAGTCGCACCACTCCCTGCTAAGTTATTCATCTCTCTAAAAAATATAAATACTGACGCAGCCGAGGTAAACATAAATATATAATATTTAAAGAAACAGTCAAAAATTACAAAGTTAATATTTTTTAAAACATTTTTATGGGGCAAAGGCCACCGGAAAGTACATTTGGGGATAAGGCTACCGGAAACTTTTTACCATACGTGCGGTTGCAACTAATTCAAGTTCGGCTTCCCAACAGTCAAAAAATAATACACCTTCAAACTGGCTTTCCATACGTAGCAGCAACGAACCTTCTTCAAATTGGCTCCCAAAGCGTGGGGCAAATAACAATACAACAAACAACATCTTCAAGAGGAGAACGTATAAAGTTCAACAGAGATGTGTTACCCCAAGACAAGGATTCACAAATTATTGTTATTAACCAGTCAAACCATGCATTCTCTTCTTTGACTGAGACAAAGCTTTTGGCGGGACCAACAGAGATGGCTATGTATCAAAACAAGAGAAACACGTCTGAAGATAGTCTCTTCACCTGTAAGACAAGAATAGAACCTATCCTTGAACTTTATTTAATCCTCATATCTTTACTGTGTGTTACTACGCCTTGCCTGGATGTTTAAATATAAACCATCTACAAATTTGCGCACTAATTGTTTAGTAAATTTTATCTGAAATTATAATACATCTTACATTTACCTAGAGAGATTAAAATCGGATATAATTCAAGCGATTATTTTATTTTAAAGACTTTTAACATTTTAAAAAGAACAACTGCCGTAGAAAATATTCGTAAATAGAATAGCAGTGCCTACCTCTTTATTGCAACTTTCGCAGAATACGACATCCCCATTGATCTAATAAAATCCTTCGCTTTAATCCACTGTGCAAAGAGTACACTTTTGGAAGCTTTTATGTGAAGCATGTTAGAACCACATTAACACATGCAAACAGAATAAATAAACACATTAACCACTTACGAGGTTCGCACACTGTAAAGACAGTTTAACGACTGATTCCAAATCTAGAAGAAGCTAAATTGCTATTTACTAGTACTGGAAAAGAGAGAGGGAGAATATTTACAACCTCCCCGAAAATTGGATTCAAAGGAGGGTCCGAAATAGTATAAGTATCAGTTTTGCTATTTAGACTTGCAATTAAACAACTTTCTATACGACAACAGCCCACCTCCTTGAAATAGTGTACCTTTGACCTAAATTTGTTGGCAGTTCCTTGATCGCTCTATACTTCCTATCTACTATTCTCAAAATATTCGACGTATAAATCAATCTATGACACACAGTCTGTAGAGGGTCGTCGGTAAAGTGTTGTTAAAATGAACTTCCGTTCAGGTAACTTTTTATCTTTTCCAATCTTGATTTCTAACTAAAATAAGATACATCAAAATCGAGAAACTTAGGTGTCCACTAAAACCATAAAACACGCATTTGTATGCGTGATTTGTCTAAACATGCCTAAAATATGCATTATGCATGTTTTGTCCCCCAAATAGCCAAAACATGCAAGTAAGTAATGAAATGGATAATTATTAAGTAAGAGCTATGTCTTATGTTCCTATAAAAACATGCTTTTGCATGGAACTCCCATCTCTAGTTATTATCTGACGTGTCGAAGCGACACACGAAGACAGACAGTAGGCAGGTGATACGGACTGTGATGTATGCTACTATCAGCACGGCATAAGTAATTATAAATTCAGATCATAATTATTCTACATTTAATAATGTTCAGAGGTTTCTTCATCTTGTTGCTCACAGAAAAGCATACCACAAAATGTTTCATCTTTCTCTACAAACCACGGCAACTTAGAATAGCGGTATTACGTCATTGTTATAAGGAATGCATAGTGTTTATTACTGGCACGCGTGGCACATTGCGCAGTTATGCACGGTATCATATACAGTAACAACCTGTTTATAATGATAGGATTACATAAGGAAATTTTAATTAATGAAGTTGGGGAAATTTATAAATGCTCTAGCCAAAGGTGTGATTAGTTGATTATCTTGCAATTTCAGAAGAGGATAGCAAAGGTCACCCAAACATTCTTGATGTACAAAAATGTAGCAATACAGGGATTTGGAAAAGAATAATGGAGAAAGTATTTGGCTGATAGAAAATTCTCACAAGACTCTATAAACATGAACAAACATAAATTTGATGCGAATAAAAGTCCTCAGTAAAAACGGGCAGTATTTCACTGAGAGGGATTTTAAATGACAGAATTTTTCAATGTGTACTACATAAGGATTTAAAAATTGGGAGTTAATTACCAGTAGCAGATAAAGTTTATTTTTAACAACGTGTTGGTTTTATTTTTCGCAATCTTGTACCGTCAGATGAGAATATGCATATTTAAGGACAAGCGTGTTTTCAAGAATAATTTGCCAAACATCTTATATTAATGCTTTAATTAATTTTTTCCGCATAAATTATTCCTAATATGAAATTCAATTTACTTTTTCCTATCATGGCACGTTTTTGTGCAGACATTTCTCTTTATTTATTCATTATTAAACTTCAATGTAGATAAGTTTAAAATTTAGCTCCTTTAATTACACTGCTCCTTCTGTTTGAGTGAGAACGGTGGCTAATGTAGTGGTATTATTACTTCATTCAGTGTTGCACTTGATTTGATACGTCACCCATTATTACTAAATAATGCATTGAAAATAATTTATTTTTAATGAGGTGCACTTAGTAATGTTACTTTGATGACATATGTTTGTAGTTTAAAGGAATCGTTCTACCTGTATTCTAAGCGAAATAGATTTCAAGTTAAAAATATAAAAGCAATCTGAAAGCACAAATACTATTGCACTTTCGTACCAAGCACATTTTTAGACTACGGCCTAGAGTTTACACCCAGTTCCGCAAACTGGCTTGAGGTCAACTTGCATAACAAACTCAGAAGAAGTGTATTCTCGGTGTGTATACCTTTCATACAGTTAGATTATGGGTAGGTAGAGGAGGAGATTCCTATTGTTCAGTAGGAGAACAAATAAAAAATAAATACAATAGTTTCATTATTTGAAGTCGAAGCAGATCGGTTATGGCATAAAACTTGGGAAAGGATGATGACGAAGACAGGCATTTTGGGGGGGGGGTTAAAGGCATGTACTTTTGTCAACTCACCACCAATAGCAATCGGATCGTTCAGTGGTAAAGGTAAAGGTACGTATCACGGAGGGGCCCCCGTAATCGGGGCAGAGCATCGCACGCAGGCCAGTCGGCCCATTGTGCTTCCAATGTGACCCCTGGGAGGGAAGGATGAGAGTAGAGATCCAAAGGGCGACCAGACCAGGATGCCGACGGGCGCAAGCATGGACGGTGTCCATGCCGACGGGCGCAAGCATGGACGGTGTCCCTAACGTTTCCAGATAGAACACATCCGACACCGCACGGTCTTTGCCCACAAGCCACCAACCTCCCCATCTCTCCTCCGCTGAGGAGAGATGTGACTGAGCGGTATCACAGCGACGCCAGGGAAGCCGTTCAGTGATAATATAACGCAGCAGTAAGTTTCTGGTGGCGGCGCCGTGGCCGAGTTGTTAGACCGCTCGACTCTCACCGAGGTGGCCCGGGTTCAATCCCAGGGACCCGCATGTGGGATTTGTGGCGGACAAAGCGGCGTCTGGGCGGGTTTTCTCCGGTTTCCCCCGCCATTCATTCCACCAACTGCTCCATCATCACCTTTCCTTTCATCCATTTCACCATCATTTCGTTTCATCTACTTCCTTCCTCCCCGTACCAGGCATCGGGCTGATCCCCCATCCATGAGTGTCTGCTCCTCGACGGGCCTCTGACCCCGTAAGTCCTACATGTGAGGAGGTTAAACAGATAATGAATGAAGTAAGTTTCTGCTAACATGCATAAAATATGGAGGGATGCCAGAACGCAAATAAAGGTATTGTATAAGAGGATAAAGGCTATGAAGCTGATGAAAAACAACAAGGGCAAGATAATCCAGTTTGGACACAGTGATCTAACTCTTTGAGCATCTTAAAGAAAATGATGAGAATAATGTGGTAATCGCTACCTCTGATGTCGAGTGGTAGGCGCTCTGGCTCGTAGTTAACAAACGATAAAACCGACAGTAAGAAATCCTACAGTTCAGCAGGCCATAACGCCATCGGTTGTTTCTCAAGTAAGAGCATGCTTAAGACTATATTTAATGGGACTTTACAAATGAAACAATAATAAGAGAACAAGATATTCAATCAACGTGCGTCCTGCATTCTACACTACGTAAAATTATATTTTAGGTGTAAGAAAGTATTTAACTTAGAATTTACAAAGGAATTGATCCACCGGGCAATATATTAATGTTACGTATGCAATATTCATTTCCTTAGGCTACACCGCTAATGAAAATCATATCATAACTTAAGCAAAAAAACAAGGAACATGTTCAACAGCGACAGTATTAGTTATGGTACGATACCACTATTTCTCGATACTCTATACCGATACTGGGTTTTGAGCACCGATATTCGATACTCGATACTCCTTTATAAAAACTGTAAAGGCGATAGCTTTTTCACTGAATTATATTCTTATTAGTATTTTCCGTGTATAACGCAGGTAACCAATGTTGTATGCTGATTCCGAAATTGTTCCTGTCTGACATTCTCTAATTGACAGAATTTTTTTTATCTTGATAATGCCAAAGGTTACATATCCCTATGATGATTATGATGGTGACAATGTTGATGATAAAATAATAACCCTTTACGCACTATATTTTGGGTTAAAAACTTCCTTTTAGAGGATTTTCTACCCATAGAATAACAAATACTAGCAATTCCTTTTTATTCTACAATCTTAAAAATATAAACTAACATACGTATATTTTACATGAAACTCAAACAGCTAAGAATAATGTGTGTGTTACACCATTCTACAATTATTCACAACTACCACATAATACATGTATTTTTTATCCTGTAATAAATAATTGTAACAGTTGGAAGCATAGTAAGTTTGTGGATTAAGCCTCTCTACTACCCACCCTCATAGATTAGCATATGCATGTTTAATACAAAGATTTGACCAGCGTAAACACAAAATAACAGATGGAAGAAAAGAACAAATGTTTCCTGTGGGCTGTATTATATCACGTCTTAAGTTCTGATTTGTTTCTGCTGGATTTACAGATTTTTGTCATCGGAGTAGGTAAATGTAATGGCTTAGAGCGAGTCACCAAGCCAGACATGTGATTTAGTTAACTCAGTTAACGCTGTATGTTAATGATTGATTCATCCACAGGAAACGCTGTCAAGGTCTATCAAGAACTGTAATCCAGTGACTCTCTGGGTACGCGTGCGAGGCAATAACGTGAAGTCTCAACTCCGTTCATTCTTTATCTAGCATAGAGTTAAACGAAACCACTTTCAATAATATAAAACTTAAGCATTTAAAGGTATCGAAAAAGAATCGAGAGTTTATCTCAAAGTATTAGATATACTTCGATACCATGAGTAACGAGAGTATCGATGTATCGAGGTTCACATCCCTAGATAGATTTAATAAAATCTATATAGTGAACACCCTACTTAGCAGAAGCTCGTTATTTTAGAGAAAACAAAGTAAACCATCATCAGCTCTTTAAGGATTAGGATCTCTCTTAGCATTTCTTTCCATCTCGGCTTGGGTATTAGGACATTTCTGCCGATCGGTCGGTACTTTCTAGGTTAACTTTGGAAAACATCTTTTATTCATCATTGATAGCTATAATTAAGCTCTATTCAGCTATTTGTATACGGATTCATATGTTTTAACAATAGGAAATATTTAATTCTATTCTTATAGCTTTGTTTCTTATTTTAGCAGTATTCCTATTTCCTTTAATGCTCCCCATTTCGGAAGCTTTCTTCTTTTTCAAATTTTTTTTCTTTTAGTTAATACTTCGCACTTGTTCGTGATAGAGGAACAGCCACTCATTTTGTAAAAATTTAAATTCATTTCTTTCTCGCTTTTCTTCTCAATGTTCTTGCTTGAATTCTACCTGTGTTTAAACTGATTCACTTTATTATTGACTCTTCGTTGCAATTACATGTAATACTGCATGACTATGTTTGGTTTTACTGGATACTTTTCATGGAGCCTCATTATTTCTTTTTATTTATAAATATCTGAAATCCACATTCTCCTAATATTTTCCCAGTTTATACATTATTTTTTAAAATCATTTTTGGGTAATCATTTTATCACAGCAAAGAATAAGATGTGTGACTTAATTTGATATTATTGGTATATTATCTTTTAGTCTCTAAGGAATGTCCATATATCGCGTTAAAAAGGTGCGGGGCAAACAACACTCTGTTGATACAAACCTCTTTTAATAATATAATCCATTCCCTAATTATATATTTATTGTTATTTGTTACTAATATCCTATAAGACTTTTATTACATGACTGGGATATCCTGTTTATTTAATATTTCAAAGGGAGTTCTATCCACTGTAACAAAAGGTTTATCAAATCTACGCGTGTCTCTAGGTTCTCCTCTGCTATTTGGTTTATAGAGGTCATACGTATGAGCCTTTCTAAAATTGATTTGATTCACTAATAATAATGTTTGCGCTGTTTTCTTTTCGAATGAACTGCATTCTTCGCGTTTGGAATATTCTTATTTTTCCAACACCGATTTAGGAATTTTAACAATCCATTTCGTACCTCTTTTCTTTCATATTTTAACAGTTCCGAATCAATAGGACGATTTTTTAACAATACATTTCAATTCCATTTCTTTAATTTGATCTGTCGAATCATAAACGTTTTCCCTTTTCTGGATTTTAATTCTTTTCTCAAATTTTTATTCTGAAGAGCAAGTAGAGGAAGTATTGTATTCTATTCAACAAGTCGATACCGAGATTTCACCAGAAAGGCAGCTTGAGACATCCTGAGTAAAACAAAAAGCATTTTTAAAAGAAACTTGGTATTTAAGTTCAGTATCTTCCGGGGATGCAGCACAAAAATTTTCAAGAAAATCCTTCCACCGCAAACCACCCTTTCCATGAGAAACTTTCTATTAGTTTTACAAAAATGGCTCCAACGATTTTGGTTAAAATGTTTACATGAGAAATAAAATGTATATATTAAATTTTCTGCGAAGCTTGTGAGGTCCTCTTCATTCTGAATGCATTTTGTATAGCTTGCTAAACCACAAGAGATAGGCAGAAACTTACTGCACAAAATTTGTAGATCTGATTAAAACAATTTATGCCAAATAAAGTTTTTGTGACATAAACCATTTTAGAAATAGTTTTTATTATTGGTTTGAGTTGTATTTGCACTTTTCTCTGGAGTTTTTAAGCTTTATGGACCTCCCGCATGTCAGCCTAAAAGGCTTATTGTGCAACCACATTGGAAAGGATGCCTTCATTGTTTCCAAAAATCTGTTTCCTGAATAAGTTGCAGTTTTTTGGTTCCAATATTAGCATCCTTTCCCTCGTTATAGAAAGAAAAAAATCTCTTCCTTGCCAGGAAAGGACAATCAAATAGGATATGCGAGGCAATTTCCTTATTGTACATTCTACAGATAGGCTTATCTTTGTGGAGCCCTACTTTACTTAGATGTTTCCTGAAGTCACCATGTTGAGAAATTAATGCAACTGCTTTCCTTTTTCCTCTTCTGTCAAATCTCAGAAAAGATGAGGAAAGACCTAAGACCTAACATAGACATAAGACCTAATATATAGACATAGACCTAGGACCAGTTTCCTGGCTTATCGTTGTTTCAAGTGCTAAATTATGATACTATTTCCTTTTTTTCTCGTGGTCATGAAAGAGAACAGAATCTCAAAGCCATCACATGTCAACTCCCTTTTTAAAGTTTTGACTATCGCTTAAGCCTGCTGTATTCCCCCTTAAACCTTAAATGTGTCGCAGTAATCTGTTCGTGTTATCTTATTTGCTGAGCGACTGTTATTGTTTTACTATTTTGAATTTTAGGTTCTTTGTCCTCCGGCTAGCTATTATTACTCAGTCGAGCAAATATCTCTAAGCAGGGCGTGTAAACGGAAAGGAGTTGTTACTAGAAGATAACACTGATAAAAGAATTTATTTTCACACTTTTATTGCCGTCACACTTAATTAATTTCACATCTTTAATCTTGATACACGCCTGACTGAAACTGTTATATTTTCCGAATGTAATTACTGTCGTAATAGTTGTCGCGTACCTACTTCACATTTTGTAACTAACTTTACGACGCGAGAGATTCTGTAAAATTGCGTAATATGTACCTCGCGAGAGATTCTGTAGAACTGCGCAGTACTTTTTTTTTTTTTTTTAAATTGGTGTGGCCCCTCCTCCGCCACACCAGGTGACGATCATCCGAAAGGGATCTACATCGCCTCCCCTACCATGCACTAACTACAGCTAATGGATGGGAGAGGGAGTGGTGCTAGTGGTGCCAGGTACCGCTTGCGCAACCTGGGGTTAGTGGGTAACTCTACGAAAGACGCCGGCCTACCAGGGGGTAGACAGGCAGAGGTGGATCCAGGGCCACCACTTGGCTCGTGGCCCAGTGCTGGTGCCTGGTGTATGTTAGTGAGGTATTCATGCTCATGCAGGTGGAATTTTGTGTTAGGTGTCGTGCTTAGTGATAGAGTAGAAGTGACCATGCTTACTTACGTGTCGGGTCGGTGCCGTCGTCTCTGTTGGTGTGGGTTCGTCCTGAAAGGAAACATAGAATGTGAGTTTCAGTTACCTATTCGTGTTCCATGTTAGCGCGGTGGTCGTCATAGGGGCGTTCAGTCCTCATGACGGGATAAGATGCATTAGGTACTGTGTGACAGGGTCGGGGCCAGTTTGCTTGGTAATGGGAAGAGATCTGTCAAAAAGAGACAGGGGTCGTTTGTGCTTGTCTGCTTCTGTAGTGTACTGGCCTAGGCCTTGTATCAGAGGGTTATGGTGGGTTTTGGATCGTCTGTATAGATCGTGCTTTTGGCTCAAGAATTTATACTCCCTCACCCCGATATGCCTAAACATTATAATAGAGCTACTATTGGTTACTAAATCGCGCCAACATTAGCGTCTGTTTTATAAGCCAATCATAATTACTAAAACATATGCTCTAGGGAAGATATTCCCTCCATTTCTAAAGAAAGACACGCTACCCTGACGTCATTTGTTTGTCTCTTCCAAGTGATAAACAACTCACTCCATCGCTTCATTGTTACCCCTCCTATTGTCAGTTTCAGTGAGGCCGTATAAACTTATTTCCTGACAATGCTTATAGCTAACAATCATCTAAAATCATTGTCATACAATAATGTTAATTTACACTACAATCACTCTGGCATTCACAGTGTTGTGATATAAAATACTGCCTCAAATGAAATGTGTGTAATAAAATAATTTCTTCAAATGTTTGTTTCTATTAGCATGAAACAGCGTTTACAAAAAAAATATATAGTCATGTAAATGTCACACATCAGAATTTTTTTCATGATCGTGCAAGCAACATGGAATTTCAAAACCATCACATATCGACCGCTTTTAAAAATTTGATGGTCGCCTTAATCTATTGTATCCCTTCTTATATCTGTGTAAATGTGTAGTGAAAGCGTAACTCGATTAACAAGAAGTAGATTGACAGAAGAATATGCAGGAATAGTTTATAGAAGAGTGAAGGGATAAATCCATGTGAATGCAACATATATAATTTAGTGAAAGCAAAGTAAAGTCTATTACTTGTGGAAAGGTTTTATTACATAATATTCACAGGATATAATATCATTTGCCAATTACGCAAACAACAATTACACAATTGTGGTTTACCGGAAAAAATACGAATCAGCTGGAGAATTTAGTGTCTTGCCTGCATTTTGCCATGGTAGCTCAGTGGTTAGAGCAACCGGACGGAGACCGGGAGATCCGTGGTTCAAATCCCGGCTATGACATTGAATTTTTCAGTCATCTGATTCTACCTTTCCAACCCTGTCCAACACACGGCTTGTGTGGAAGAACAATTAATTCCATTAATTTAAATTGATCAATTTATATACCTAAGTATTTACTCTATTTCTCTGTATTTAAGCAATTATCACAACAAAATACTATCATAAAATATCTGTTTATTTATTGTAAATGAAATAAGCCAATAATTCATTTATATTAAGTCTATCAAAAACTCATTTAAGTCCACCGAACTTCTAGATTCTACTAGAAATATAAACAGAGATCAAATCACAGCAAAAATTGGTGTCAGTTTCTTTTAGTTAAGATTGATGCCTGAGGACTATGGTGAATGGTAAAGGACCTTGCACAACAATTTATATTTGATATGCTGATAAGCAGTATTGCCAACTTTTAACATGACAATTGATCACTTTAGCCACGCGTTTCGCATTACCTCCAAGGAAAGTATGGCACACTATTAAAAATCTGATGTGTTAAATTCACATGACTTCCTCTATCCTCTATAACTTATTAGTGGGTATAAATATTATTGTTAGCCAATCTATTTTCTTAACTACTTCATTTTAATCGAGATAAACCTTTCCGGAAATAGTCAAACGTTTTAGAATTGGACGCTGGCCTTATCATTTCACACTCTGTTTATGCAATCACGAGAAACAACTGAAAATCGATAGGACCTGAAAAGAATGGCTAAGCGTTGAAGATTTCCATTAATAACGTGCCAAAAAAAGATATTTCAAATAAATTGTGTTTTAAAGTGATCTACATTTCTTGTGTAGTGCGTTTTCGTCTGTCGCTTAACGTTTGCCAGTTATACAAGATTATACAAAATTCCTTCCGAATGAAGAGGACTTCAAAGGCTATTCCCAGAAAACTCAAGATATAAAATGTATTTATTATATTTATATATCATTATTTTATGGCATTAATCAAAATACTTAGAGCCTTTTTAGAAAATAAAGAATTCGAAAAATCCTTCATCTAAAGGATAATTCGGGGTGGGAAAATCTTCTTGGAAATATTCGTGTCGCATCGTTGGAGAGTACTGAACCTAAACACCCGTTTGTTGTTTATCCGACTTTTCCATTTTTGAATTATGCTGTTCACAGACACAAAGCACGCACACAACACACACAATGTAACATACGGACCTTTTTCTGAAAAGGCTGTTTTTGGATTCAGAGGGCCTCAAAACATGTATTTCCGGTGAAATCTCGGTATCGAATTTTTGGGTGAAATTCAATATCTTATCTAACTACTAGGTACGTGGTAGAGAACGTAAAAAAACCGTATTCTGGCAATGGTAAAAAAAAATGCATAAATGAATCTGGCTACTCACAAAATATAGCGCTTTTATGTAAGATGCCCAGAACTTGCGAAAATGTTCTAAATGTTTCATGTGATTTCGGTTCCTAGCTGCAAGTTTAATGTTCAACGGTTACAGAATGCTGATTACAACAGTTTATTTTTCTATCTGCTTCTTGAGAATCGAAATAAACTTAGAATACACACTTACACATTTCGTTATAGGTATAAGAAGAAAAGTTTAGGTAGTATTTTTAACACTTAAATAATTTCAGTCAAATTATATAATATATATAAACTCAATAACAGCCCGCCTTAAAGCAATATATGTATGTAACAAATTATAAAAAGTGTGTATTACAGTCATTGTATATGTTTATATTATTGTATACATGTGTAATAATGTTATGTGAATGTATTGCGTAATTTAATAATGTAGGAGCTGTGAGAATAATAGGTTAAAAGTTGCTAACAATGAGGCAACCTTGAGGCAATAATTAATTTGAAAGTTTAATAATGCTACTCGTGATTCTTGGAAGCACTAATGTAATTTTTGTGACAGTTTATAAAATAGCCAATCAACAACCAGAAAAAGCTTTAGTTAAATGAAGGTATTCTATTGGACTAGGGCTAGCCAATCAGAAACTAAAATGGAGCAAAATTTACAAATTCAGAAGTCAGTTGCTTGTAGACAGCGTTTCTAACCGGACGCGAGATGCGCCCTCGAGAAATTTAATACGTATTTTGTGTGAGACAAAAATAGTTTACGTGTTAAAAAGTGCAGGTATTTAAGGAAAAAAACAAATTTCACAGCTCTCTCTCTATAATAGTGAAGTGTTATTTAAATCTTGTCAAGCATTAATAAAAGGAGTGAAGTAAAATTATAATCTGTGTAAGCCTACATTCTTCAGCCGCACCACTCCCTGATAAGACATTCATTTCTGTAAAAGAATAAATACTGACGCAGCCGGGGCAAACATAAATATATAATATTTAAAGAAACAGTCGAAAATTACAAAGTTAATATTTTTTTTAACATTTCTGGCGAAGGCTGCCGGAAACATTTTACCATACGTGCGGTTGCAACTACTTCAAGTTCGGCTACCCAACAGTCCAAATATAATACACCTTCAAACTTGCTTTCCATACATAGCAGCAAAAAGCTTCTTCAAAATCCATGCCCATTGCATGACCGTGAGGAAAAAACGAATAGCGAATATATACTTTAAAAAAAATATAGGTATCTGAAAATTCAAACTAATAACAAAGAACTGTGTGGTTTAACGAGAGCTGCAGTAAGATTTCCTTTATTTCCTACGGTTTAGCAATTATACAAACATCATTCAGAATAAAAATTTCACAGGCTATTTACAGAAGATTCTAAATGTACTTTTATTTATCATAAAAATATCTTAAACATAGGTAATTTTAATCAAAATCATTAGAAAAGTTTTTCAGAAATCAAACATAAACATTTTTATTGTGCGGGATAGTTCGGGGTGGGAGGATTTTCTTGAAAATCTTCAGATCGCATTCTTGGAAGATTCTGAACTTAAATACCAATTTCGTATTTATCCGAATTTGTGTTTTTCAGTCTGTTCACAGGTACACGTACACAATGTTTTTCTAAATATCTTATGTTACATTCACATTACTTTCATTACCCACTATTGTTATTTTATCTCTTAGTAATCTTTTTGTTACAAATCTTTTATTTTTATATCTTCTTTAGGTTTACCGTGATAATCGTCTGTAGAACTACTTTCATTATAGTATTCATTGTAGGCACAAGGAGACAGGGCAGTCAAATGTTTTAAAACCGGTCACTATATGCTGGCTTTGAAATTCCGTAATTTTTCAATTACATTGCGAGAAACAACTGATATAGTTGTGTTTGAAAAAAGCAATGATAAAGTATTGAAAAATTCAAATGAATAAAAATGTATATCTCGGTAATGGTTATTCCAGAAAAATGATTTGATATAAATTGTGTGCCTTAAAAAGGAGATACACCTTTTGTGTACTAAACTTTGTCTATCTCTTATGGTTTTCTCGTTTTACAATATTGTACAGCATTTCTTCCTGATAAAGAGGCCTTCACGCTAGAAAATTCAAGATATACATTTTTTTGCCACGTAAATATCTTCAATATATGGTATTTTAATAAAAATTGTATCAGAAAATAAAAACGTTTCGAAACATTTTCCCTGTAAAGAGTAGTTTACGATGGGGCGGATTTTGTTGAAAAATCCTTGGTAGGTAGGTATGGTAGGTACTGATCTTGTATACCAAGTTTGGTATTCATCCAATTTTTTGTTTAGGACTTATACTGTTTATACAGACACATGCATTCACATACACACATCTTTTTCTAATGATATTCTTTTGTATTCAGGGGGCTTCAAAACATGTACTTCCCGTGAAATTTCGATGTCAAATTTTTGGATGGAATGCAATACCTTCACTATCTTGTAGGTACGAATCAGAGAAAGTAAAATGATTTTGATTCAGGGGACTTCAAAGTATTTATTTCCGAAGAAATCTCAGTATCGAATTTTTGAGTGGAATGCAATACTTCCTCTACTTACTATATGTAAGCAGTAGAAAAAGTATGATAATAAAGGTGATTATACGTTACGTGCATTGATATCTTACCTGCAGTGTTACAAATGTAATCCTTACACCCAATTCTGATTGTCTGTTGTTGAATGACACTATCAGAACTAATAATTTGAAATATCTTTTGCTGCATCTCTGATCCAGATTAGTTGGCCGCGATGAAGTTAGTCGCAAGCAAAATCAAAGCTAGCCACTTGTATTCATATGCTTGATTACGAATGGTGATAATTTTTGCTCCAGCACATGTCGCATGAAACTCGGAGAAAGTCGGCCAAATAACACAGCATTTACCGCCTTATTTAATTGCCAACGCCACTGCTCAGTTTGCAAGACGCGAGTGGTGTTACCCAATTAACGTCAGCTGTGCGCGAAATGAACACGTTATAATTGTTATGTACAGTTCACTTTCCTGTCGACTGTAGGAAAGGCTTTCTGAGCAGAGCACAAAAACAATATGCAATTCGCCCGAGGCTGGATTGATAATGCAATTTGCGATCGCAGGAGACGGTAAAATAGAAAGTTTTTTTCCTCTCCATGTTACTTCACGTGTTATAAACCTTTTATAAATGGTATTACATTCCGACTCTGCAAACGCGGAGCGAAGGAATGAGCAGAGAGGCGCAAAAAGAGACAAAATGGTTTTTGAGCTATGCTTGTAAGCACAAATTACATTGTACTTATGAAAAATTAGCTTTCGCTTTCTTCTAAACTCCGCGCAGGAAATTATTTCCAGATAACCTCGCTGCAGAACTGCCATAAATTCTGAATGATTATTGAATTAGTTACATTTACGTTGATGAAACTGTAATTAACTGTAAAGTAAATTCGTGTTGCTATAGTGCTCAAGTCATGCAGGACCGTGCTATAATTGTTGCAATGGATAAAGAGACGTTTAGGGTCAGCGACAATCTTTGTAATTGAAACGTTGATACATTTTGTCCAAAAGCTACTTTGTTTAGGATAGAATTCATGATTCTGAGGATGGTTTAATCTTTTGTAAAAGAAAATACAAGTTTTGTCAGCTAAATAAACAGGCCATTGCCTGAGGTTTAATTATGGGCAAGTGATCACATCTAGAAAAACGGATTTGTATAGAGTAAAGCTCAAGTTTGGAGATTTGAAGCCAAACTTTCTACAGGATGATTTATTATTAGTATTATATCCTCTATTTTACGCGGTAGCAAATCCATTCATATATTTTAATATTCCTAGAATATATTTGGAATATTTACATTACGAAGTCCTGCGTCGTAACCCAAACTTCAAACTTTTCTACTAATTGTCTTAATTTCGATGCCAACCTATACAGCCTTTTGATACACTCGAACTCGCAGCAATCTGGCGAGACATTTATAATATCCCGCAGACGCCTCAAGTTCTCATACTTATAGTTAAAATTATAATGATAATAAGCACATAAATTATCATAAGAACTAATGAAAATGTTCTTATGATAATTTATGGCATCTTTATCCGCAAATTTCTGGCATCTTTTCAGGAAGTTTTGATTCACACTGTAGAGTTCAATATCCAAAATCGAGTGAACTTCTCGCCTGATATTTTCTTTTAGTTCTTCCAAAGTATGGGTTTTGTTGCATACACCTTATTTTTTATGTGATCATCAAAGTCTGGTAAATTCCTGTAAATGGTTTTTGCAAAATATTAGAGTAATTGACACAGGCTTAATGTTCTCTCTGCCGAAGAGTGGTTCTATTTATATGGCTATGTTTTGTTGCAAAATAACATGTATTGGAGTACTGAGAGACCCAAGTTTACACACGAGATTCTCTTGCATTACGCGAAAATTAATGTGCAGTAAGTGCATACATAATAATAGGACAGATATATTTTTTTAGCAAACAATAAATGCAGAGAGATACAGAAATGGCACAATTTTTTGAATACTAGATTGAATTTGAACGTCAGTCTGAATTTTTCAAACAAGACTTTGCTACCGTGCATACAGCTGATAGTCATTAAATACAATTCGGAAACATTTTGAAGAGAGTAATTAGTTGAGGCAGTATTTTATATCACAGCACTGTAAATGTCAGAGTGATTGTAGTGTAAATTAGCATTATTGTATGAAAATGATTTGAGATGTTTGTTAATTATAAACATTGTTAGGAAATAAGTCTACACGGCCTCACTGAAACTGACAATAGGAACGATTAACAATGAGCGAGGGGGTGAGTTGTTTACCAATTATAAGAGACAAACAAATGACGTCAGAGTAGCGCGCTTTTCTTTAGAAATGGAGGGAATATCTTCCCTAGAGCATATGTGTTCGTAATTTTGATTGGATATAAAAATAGACGCTAATGTTGGCGCGTTTTATTAACCAATAGCAGCTCGATTATAATCTTTAGGCATATCGGAGTGAGGGTGTATAAATTATTAAGCCAGAGACGGGTAACGCCCAGTTCAATAGAATCATCCACGGGTTACACGTCGCGTAGTTCTACAGAATCTCTCGCGTCGTAAAGTTAGTTACAAAATATGAAATACTAGAATTAATAATGAGCGGCAAATAAGTGATTATAGTTACATTCGAAAATATAACAGTTTCAGTCGGGCGTGTATCAAGAGTAATTATGTGAAATTAATTAATTGTGACGGCAATAAAAGTGTAAAAACAAGTTCTTTTATCAGTGCTATCTTTTAGTAGCAACTCCTTTCCGTTTACACATCCTGTTTAAGAGATTTGCTCGACTTGTAATAATAGCTAGCCGGAGGACAAAGAACCCAAAATTCAAAATAGTAAAACAATAACAGGCGCACAGCAAATAAGTTAACATGAAAGTTACCGCGACATAGTAAAGAACTATGGTCTTCACGATAACCTTATTTACACCAGGCGAGAAGTTCACTCAATTTCAGATAATCAACTCTCCAGCGTGTATGAAAATATCCTGAAAAGATGCCGATGTATGTGGACAGGGGGCATTTCTACATCTCTTATGATAAGGTATGAGTTTATATCTTTGTAATTGTAACTATAAATATGAGAGTGTGAGGCGGTTGAGGAGATATTATAACTGTTTCGACGGCAGTCCGAGTTGCGGCGGTCGCGCGCGAGCACCGTCGGCGGCCCCAGTGTGAAGGAAAAACACTGTAGTTTGGAGCATGCATACCATGTGACTAACCCCCTGTCAATCAGCAAACAGCATTAGCAGTATTCACAAGTTCACTCCGTTGATGTGCTTTTTATACAAGTTAGTTTAAAAGTCCTGCACCACCTACATAACTTTGTAGTACGTAGTTGAGTAACAGGAAACTCGGTGTGTGGAGATGACTATGGCTATGACCATGACCAGGGAACGAGGCTATACCTCGCACCTCGACCAAACGCGAATCTTTTGTGCTTACCACTCCGGATGAGTTGAAGGAACTGAAGGAGGCTATAGGCCACAGGCAGGCAGAGACATGCAGATGTCCTTTTACGTTTCCAATATTGATGATCCTCTTACATCGGCGGAATGCAGAGAAGGCCTCCTGTGGCGGAACCGGGGAGAACTCGACCCACCCGAGGCGGCTCAGAGAAGGCTGCCATCTGATAGAGCCGAGAACTTTACAACGAGCAAGTATCTGCGCCATGTAACCAACACCTACCGACACTGCACAGTCCCTAAGGCACCTAAACATGAAAAGGGAGGCGAAATGATAGGAAACGTGGAAAAATAGGAAAAGAAATTCATGGTAGAAGAGAAACCGCTCACCATTGGCCCTGCCAAACACGAAAAAAACAAAACAGAGCGCCCGGCTCCCAGATATCCAAACCAGGACCTCCCGAGCCACGCATCTTACTGCGGAGATGTCTCGCTCGGTTGTATGTGGAGACAGTGTTTATTGAGAACTGAAAAATGTATTACCGACATTTTTGAACTCCGATTGAACAGAAAGTAACTCCAACTTTAATTTTATATGAAAAATCCTATATTTATTTATATTTTGGAATGTTTATTAAGAGCTTTTCATAAAGTACCTACATTAGATGCTTTATTACTAAATCAATAAAGCGGGAAAGTGTACACCTAACTAACGAATAATACAGTAAAACATTTCTTTTGTTTATGTGATTTGATTGTCGTTTGTTTAATCGTGAAAACATGTTTATTGATATACAGACATCTTATTTATGGCATCTAGGGGTTAATAATTCTATCTGATGTTGAGTAAAAGGGAAAGAATGCTAACTTTAATTATGGTTGGCTATGGAGACAGGCCACGATCTCATCGAGATGCGGCGAATTTATTTCATGGTATGCATCCAGATCGCAGTCCAAATTCATATACAAAAGTGACAAGGATCGCAAATAAGTTTAATGACACTGCAGGCATAATAGTTACTTATGCAACTAGTGGGATAGGAGCGTCATTGCCTCTCGAATGTGTTTTGCAAGAAAGAGGCGAAAGCCGAGTTCTGTGATTACAAGAGAGTGGTAATTATACTCATGCCACTAATTGCATACAATATTTTATCCATGGCCAGTTAATAATGGCTACTTACCTTATCTATGTTCATGATGCGAACGTTAATTTATAAATAACAGCGTCATCTTTCAATAAACATTGTGATACTCTGTGACTCAAAGCCTAGTTAATATTATTCTGTTGATCATTGTAACGTTAGTCTAGAAAAAAAAGAAATAATGTAACGATATTAGTTCGTTTAATAATAATAATAATATAGATTATCTATGCTAATTCCTATTTCAGAAGAATGAGTAGTTATGAAAATAACTTGTTTGAATTTATTTGTTGGAAGGTTAGCGTAATACTTCAGAATTATTAGGGAATGTGCTTAACAATAATCCACTTAATAATCTCATATTCAATTATTCAATGTGATATTAATGTGTAATTAGTATTAATAAACATTGATATATTGATAGAATTCATATGTGTTATAACTGTATATGTTAATAGCAATAAACAGTTTTTTAGGAGTATTTTGAATATTAAGTATCACATATAAGTATATTAGTTCCTTACCATAGTGATATGACGATGGATAAGTAGTTGTTATTAAATGGTCGCTGATAAAGCATTTTCCAAGATCATGTCCCCAAATACTGCAACTACGAGGATATTCCACCAAGCGAGGTGGCTCCATGGTAACGCCTGAGGCTCGCATTCAGGACGTCCGCCCTAACTTAAATACGATATTATTTTCTCTATTACTCGTACGTTTAGTAAGCAGGGGAAGTATTGTACTCCACCAAAACGATGTCTAGATTTCACTGGAATTATATGTTTTGAGGCCCCCTGAAACAAAAACAGAAGCATTTTTAGAAAAAGGTCCCTGTGCGTCTGTCTATCTTTGTGGCAGTGTGTCTGTATCTGTCTATGAACAGCATAGCTCAAAAACGTGAAAGTCGGATAAGTACCAAACTTGGTATTTAGATTCAGTGCTTTCCAAAGATACGACACAAAGATTTTCAAGAAAATCCCCTCATTCCCAACTACCCTTTACATGGAACAGTTTTCGAAAATTTTTATTTCTAAAAGTAGCTCTAACATTTTGATTAAAATACAATATATTAAACGTTTTACATGACAAATAAAATGTATATCTCTAATGTTCTGAGATAGCCAGTGAAGTCGTTTTCATTCGGAAGGAATTTTGTATGATTTTGTATAACTGATAAACGTTAAGCGATAGAAAAAAACTTACTACACAAAAAATGTATATCTCTTTAAAACACACGACTTATTTCAAATAAGTTTTTTATGGCATAAGCCACTTCTGAGACATCCGTTATTAATGGTTCGAATTGTTCATTTTTTGGTCATTCTTGAAGTCCTTTCAACATTCAGTTGTTCTCGCGAATCATTGAAACAGTATGTAATTTTAAGCCCAGCATATAGCGTCCAGTTCTTAAACGTTTGACTTTCGCTGTTCTCTATGTATGCTAACGAAATGTAATGTAGCTATTTCCTGCAAAGGTTTATTTAAATAAAAATAAAGATAGAGGACAGCATTTTTTTTTCGCGTGGAGGAGAAAACGCTGCTATGCACTTCAGCCCCGATAGAAGTTGGGACTGAGAGTATGCATCCGCGTTAGTCGAAGGAAAGGTTCTGAGCTGCCCCCCCCCAATGCACTGGAGCGACATAAAGTGTGGTCCTGGGCTATAGCCATGCCAAATTGCCCTGACTGCAATCAAGAGATTTGAAGTTGGCAATAGGTTAAGGATAGTTAGAAGGAGATAGTGAGGAGGAGGTTTTTTGGTCCGAATACGTCGTTACTACATCATCCTGGCTTTGTATGTCTCCGCGTAAGAAGGGACCTTTCGTCGAGAGCTGGTTGCGACCTTCAGCCGGAATTGGGTTCTGAACTCAGCGAAGTTGCTGTCCAGAACTCGGAGTGTTAGGTCAATGGATTCTAGCTGCTGTTGTGTGGTCTGGTTGATATTGTTGATGTCTGAAGCTCTCTGATGAGGTCTTCCAGGGCTGTCAGATTAGCCATTAGATCCAGGAACTCCGCGTGGAGGTCCTGGATGGCGTCGCTTAGGACCTGAACTTCCCGTCTGGTGCTGTCTGTGGCGATGGTGTGATGTACTGACTGCGTCAGTTGTGGCGGCGGTGTCTTTTGAGGCTGTGGTGGTTGTGCCCTCCTGCATCGAGGATGCAGGGGACAGCTAGACTGCCCTGTGAAGTACGGAGAACCCCCACACTTAGCACAGAAACCAGCGCCGGCGGCGGGGGCGGCGAAGGTCGTGCTGTTAGCACGTTGCTGTGGTGGAGGTGGCGCCACGGTAGTGGCACCTCGGGGACGCAGTACAGGTTGACTTTGTGTGCCTGTAGGCGCAGCATCGTAGGTACGGAGATACCCTTTCCTATCAGCGCAACTGCCTAATAAGGGAAGGCTGGGCGCCTAGGCAGTCTCCAGGTCGGCGAGGCTGGTCAGCTCCACGCGCACCACCTGCATGGACCACTGGCAGAGTAGATCCTAGTAGCCTTCAAAGCCGAGGGCCACTACTGCTGCTCCGCACCGAGCACGAAGCGTGCTGGCAGGTCCCAGGGCACTCCAGCGATCATGACACTAAAACGGCCATGTTGAATTTGCGGCAGATGCGTAGCCACTAGTGGTGCGCCATCTGCCGATTGGAGTGGCGACGACTGCCGCCGCAGTCGCGGCGAAAAGGGGTGGCTGGTGGAGAAGCAGTGAGCGAGGCGAAAGTGGCTTCGGGTAGCGACGCTGAGTCCCGTTTCCTCGGCGGATGCCGTGGGAGAAGTGAAGTTGCGGCGAACCTGGGATCCTTAGCACAACAGACAGGCGCTCTATCGACTGAGCTACGGGGTCAGCCGTTAAACCTGTTATTTATGTTTTAATGTTACAAATGGCTGTTCCTGAAACAGGCTTTCTTTTCGGTTTTGCACGTACCATATATAGGTATATATACTCTACAGTGAGGGAGAGAGAGGGAGAAAGAGAGAGAGACAAGGACGTCGTGGAGTGTTCTTCTATATTCCCCAATACTTTATTTTAATAAAGTTTGAAAGTAAATGGCTGGTGGAATCCTGAAAGGAAAAAGCTTCAATATTTTTCTCCTTAAACAATTGGAACAAAAGCATATAACTGCTGCTTTTCTGCCAGATTTTATCTTTAAAGGAAACAGAAACATAGGCATTGATAACTTCAATATTTTAAATATTAATGCTGAAGTAAATGAACAAGTGTGTGAAATGTAAAATAAGAATGTACCAAAATCAACAGGAAACCCCCTAATGAGCGCTTATATAGCAGGGACAGCAAATAAATAGCAATATTAATAAGAGTTTAAAAGGTTTATTTGATCCTCAGGTGCTAATATCGTGCAATATGCAAATACTAGTGTAAAATACAGAACTATAAATGAACTTAAATGAACCAACTAAACTCCTCAGCACTATTGTAACATTTGGTCCGTAGGTAGACGGCTCATGATCCGGATTTAGCGGACTTCTGCCAAGAGAAGACAGCGTTTGGGATATTTTATAGGCTGTTCCCTTCATTCTATGAGGGAATAAACTATTTAACTGTGTTTATGGCAGTTTCTTTTACTAATTATTTCAGAAAAACCATACTGATATGCTTAAAGGTTTATATTGGAATTAATGTTTTATTTCATCAGAAGCAGTCCACCCCCAGCAAGACATCACAGAATAGCAGCGGTCGAAGGAACGTCTAGTGAATGTTATTCTAATATTCGCATGGAACTAATTCAGAAGAGCATTTGATTCCGAATTTAATACACTTGAAGTAGATTAATGGAAAACTTTTGAGGAATCTCTGTGAGTGTTAAGCCAAACTAAAACTCTAATCTAAGCTCATAGCGAATCTCTAGTATTGTCTTCGCGGATATTTTATTTTTAAACTGGGATTTTAAAAGTAGACTAGGATAAAACTGTGGACTTGGGCTTACATGCGTGCCTGCGAACAAGATTTGGACGTAATTGATTTTGGCTCATTCATCAAACTGCACTACATCCGATTTTACATTGCGGCAAAGGAAATACAAATCGTGTCATAAATTTATATGCCAATCAAACGTCGATCATATTTGACAAGTCTCATCAGAGTTATGATTGTTCCATTTGTACTCAGTAGCCTTCGGGTTTGTTCTTAAATATACTTTCCGCTTCTGAAATAGAGATTATGACTTTTATTATAAGTCATTTATATCTGTGAACTTAATATTGAGCTTCTAATCTCCTATATCATTAGCGGTAATGCAGGAAATGCAGAAAGCTAGAAGAAACATTTTAGATTAACACGCAGAGGAGGACTTTAAAGGTAATGCGTTTGATTTGTTTGGAAGTTCACCAAATAAGCATTTCTCAGCTAAAAATTTCAAAGTGCTTGAGATATGAGAAATAAAAACTTTGTTGTTATAATGAGAAACGATTTCTTGCAACGTTTTTATTCAGTAAAATATATTGTTTCAATATGGTAAAGTGTTTTCTTTCTTCCGCTAAATCATTGAACCTGCAAGGAAGAGGCAAAATTCTTATTAGTTTCTAATATATGGTACTAATAGCTCTCATATTCCTTGATATTTATCTTCCAAACGGAGGATAACCTGTGTGATCTCTTCAAGTGACGTAATAATTTTGAAACACACATATGAACACGCGCATGCGCTCACACGCACACACACACATAAACACACTCACATATGAGAGTGTATATATACAGGGTGGACCATTTAGGTTGAGACTGTACAACATCTCCAAAACCAAGTGTTGTAGAAAGAAATGTCTTGAATAAAGTTGCTTGATATTATGGGGGAAAGTAAATGCCATTAGTTGTGTTTTGCTTGGAGCCTGTTATGGTGATCATTCAAGGTCAATTTAATTTTTTTAAATGGGAACCTACTGTTAGGGTCAACTTAACTTGAGCAATAATATCACACATATTGAAAGAGAATTGTGTAAAAGTAAGCCTATTATATTAAACGTGGTGTGATGCAAGGTTCGCCTCTATCTCCAGGTCTGTACAATATTTCAACAGATATCATATCATCAGCGAACTCTCTTCTCAGAGTATTCAAGAACAATATGGATTTTCAATTACACCTGGACTGCCAAACTCAACAGTTTTGGCCTTCGCCAACGACACCATGATTATTACAAAAGATGAGGATTCGGCCCGAATACTATCTGAAGTTGTGAAGCATAAACATGCGCCTGACAATTATTTATATATACATATAATAAATATAATAAAAATGGAATAAATACACATAAAATTAGTCATACTTGTAGCATAAGGAATGAAATTTCAAAGGAACTAAAGTTTGCGGAAGGGTAGACCGGAACATGTAGCTGTTAAAAGAGCTGGAAGCTATAACGGGACACACCGGAAAGGTCCTCTGCCTTTTAAGAATTCTGCTGAACATGTGGCGTTCTGAACAAAGACAGAACAGTCCAGCGCGACTTAGTGGCACCAAGACGTACGTGTTTAATCGGTCTCCAAATTCACTGAAGCGGACAAACCAACGCTACAAATGAGCGACATGCCATAAAATATTCCCAGATTGAAAATAGTAATTCGCACTAGTCGGAGTAGGAGAACCGCCAATAAGAATTAGGCGTAGAAAAGAAAGCAGCAAATAACCGATGTGATAGATCACGTGGTTAGGGACCAAACCAAGTCGCCTAGAAAATGGGCGTGAAATAGGAAAATATCCTACACAGAACGAGGTAGGAACTGCGAAGACGAAGGAACACTCGTTCCGACCGGCATCATGTTAAAACGCTAAATGTTGCATTTCCGACGTAGTGGTCGGCAAAAATAACTAAGTCTACATTAACAAAGTTCACGTATAGCGTCGTGCAAGAGAATAAGTAATAATCATAGAAATTAGCGTGTTATAGCGAGGAACAACTCATCATCGGGACGTAGCATAGGTGACAGTGACTTAATAAATTATCATAACTGTAGCGATTGGCTTGTGTCTTGTGTGCGGGACAGAGGGAGTGTGTTTTTGGCAAGAATAAAGGACCAGCAACCGAAGGTCGTCTACAGGCTAGCTGCGCCTTCTTTGCTTGTATATCAGAGATAAGAATCCTTCCCCGGTCCAACATCACATTATCACTAAAAGGGGGACGAACTCATGAGGGGCTAAGAACTTACGACCAAAACACACGCCCCCGCACCCACAATTATCCCAGCAACCCAACAATACCACACCAACACTACCCGACTTGTTTTAACCGTACCAACGAGTCCAATCCAATAATCCCACACCAAAATGACGCCCAACGTATCAATACTTTCGTCATTTATTTAAAGTGCCGTCGCTATTCAGTTGTTTCTTGTGGTAAAGGAGAAACACTATCACACCACTTGCCATCAAGAGGTTTAAAGAGATTGTCTACGAATTAATGCCAACAAATCTAAATGTATTTCAATTAAAAATGGAAACATTAACTATAAATCACTATCATTAAACTATGATGAAACAATAGAGACTACAAGCCCCCAATGAAACTATCAAATATCTTGGAGTCACCTATCATAATACAGCTGTATTTGACACCTTTATAAACATGGCTAAACTAAAGAAAAACTGGACTTCCTGGCATCCTCACCTTTACTATAGTCTTACCAAAAATTAAACGTGCTTTGCAATTTCATCTGCCCTTTCCTGGTTTATCAATTTCAGACAACAACCATTAACAAAATACCATATAAATTTCTTTTTGATGCTGACAAACTTATTAAATCAACATTAAAAGAAATATTACAATTGTCGACTGATATACCTGATTCTATGTTGCACACAGATAGAAAGTATAAAGGACTAGGTCTTTTTAAGTCCGGCTGGGAAGCCTATTTACAACATATTAAAGCCTGTATCAATTTACAGAGATCACACAACATCATTATCAATACCTGTCGTGACTTATCGGACGAGATAAAAACATGCCAGCAGAAACTCGAACTTGAGAATATTCTTAATGAACCAATGAGAGTTAAAGTACTTAGAAAACAATTGAGGGAGCGTGAATTTCAATCCTGATGTACCCTCTCTCAAAAAGGTAAAGGAGTTGTACTATACAAGCAGTACACTCCAGTTAATAAATGGATTCGACAACCTGACCAGCTTACCATTAGTGAATGGAAAACAGCATTAAAAATGACTGCCAATGTTTATCAGCTGCGTGCTACACCAGGAAGGTCGTAACCACTGTCGCCACTGCGATAGTGATATGGAAACCCTTGGCCACGTTTTGGGCGCCTGTCCTTTCGGAGAGACACTGCGGAATTTCGGCATCATAAAAGAAGATCTACTATTGCTGAAGCCTTAAAACTAAAAGGTCATACAGTATTTCAGGAAGTGCATGGACTCTCTCAAGACGGCTCCTCTCGTCGGATTGGCATACTAACCATCCAACAGGCTCATCATCCGGATATATCATCGATCCAACAGTGAGAATGGAGCAGAATGAACAACAACCAGCTGAAGTACACACTGAAAAATGTCGAATCTACGAGCCTACCACCCCCTACTACCTTGAGAAGTACAATTTATCACCCATTGAAGTTATTGGACTGATGGTTGGGGCAAGAGGAACCATACCTAGGCACTTTGCTGAGTTTTGCAAAAAGTTCAGTCTTAAGGCCAATTTCATGTACAACATTGCAGTTTTGCTCTTAAAGTTTCAATCAAAATTGTCCAAAATCGTCTATATTCAATTAATTTCATTCTGTAGCGTATGACTAACAGCAGAACAGCCACACTTTTAGTAATTTCCCCTTTAAAATAGAATTTTACACTGTTTGCTTTTAGTCATAATTGGAATTTGTTTCAATGATAATCATGTTTTGTCTTCTTGTGCTATTCTTGTTTTTATATAATAATTTGTAAGAGTATTAAGTTTTATCTGTTTGGTAGCCGCTACTTTTGGGAAAGCTGAAAGTTTTCTTTCTGAATAAAAATAGGTATTATTCAGCTGATTTCAGGTACTATCTCGGTAGTGAATATTTGGATCAGTACTTCCTACACTTTAGATGTATAAGCACTAGACGATAGGAATATTGAACACCAAGTTATGCGATGTATACCATTGAACATTACTAATACTTAATAATAAATAAATTGATATTAAAACAATGTTTTATGAACAAATATCAACATAATTGTTTAGAAGGAAACTCATTTGAAGTTTGGATTTCGTTCGGACTGCAAGAAATTAAAACGTTTATGGCTCCAAGTGTACCATTTGTCCCATTCATATACCGCCTTTTAATAGCTTACGTCATATCGACGGCTTTACCGTTGGCACAATTGTTCATGGCAGCAATGGTGTTCACTCGTTGAAAGTTTGGGTTTACTTTAAATTCACACACACACGCACATGTACGCGCACACATACACACACACACATACTCTGCTTCATATTTCCGAGCTCTAAGAAGGGTAGGAAATAATCCTGGCCAATAAAAAGATTCCCAACCATTAGCCGAAATGGAACCCTGGGCCTCTGGATACAGAGGTTAAGATGCTATCCACCAGAACACAGAGGCAGTCTGCCAAAAGTATTGTTTAGGGTTATTTTCAATCGTTGAAGTTTTGAGTGGCGAGCTTTGTGTTCGGCACATCGAGTCACTTACCAGGGCGCAGGCCTTTCGGTCTCATCGATGTCACTTGCTTCCCCTAATCTTATGTTTCTTCTAGGCACTAAATATAAGGCGATCGTTCAAACTTTAAACCTATAAAGGCGCCTAATTATAACTTTGGGTCAAAATCATTTTAATATCTGAGAAATAAACTATCTCAATTGGGTAACCTTACAATCCGAAAGTAATCTCAGCTTTGAACGAGTATAGTGCTTCTCGTTAGCGCTTTGCAAACTTCCTCTCCGATTAACATGTCTCAGCCATCTCGCCTTATGGAGACATTTGCTAACCCCTGTTGACAAAAGTAATATACTCGTAACATTTAACACTATTGTTTGTGGTGATCGGGATATTTTATCCTCCATTCTTCCATGTTCCTGCAGATCGTCAGAATGTATACGCACTTTTTACCCTCCTTCTCTTCTTCCTTCTCCTCCTGTTCTTCACAAACGTCTGAATTCCAAAGCGATTGTTTGTAATTATGGCACCTTATAAGAAAATAGGCTGAATTCCAGACTTCTTGATAATTATATGCAAGGTTCGCGGTAAGGAGGCGATTACCACATGAGCCTAGTAAAATTAACATGTTCACTGAAGTAAAAATTATTTCACCAGTAAACAATTTTGTTCATTTCCCTGGAACGCCTCACTCTTTTTCCTTCTAGAGATGCTGCAATTGTGAAGCTAACATCTGATCAGAAATTCGTGTTGTTCAACAGAGTAACCAGGTATAAATATCAGGGTATTAAAATGAAACTCCCCTACTGGCAAGGGTCTTATTCGTTACTGTAAAGTATAAATCACGATGACATAATCGAGGAATCTTTGAATTAAAGATCTGTTTTAACTTATTAGTGTGATAACCGCCTTCTAAAAATCAGAGAGCAGGGAAATCAAATATTTAACAAGACTAATGGTTATGTACTAGACCAGCTAAGAAGTGAAAGTGTAAGGAAGCATAACATTTCTCCAACTTTGTACTCAACACATCTACAAACTGGAGAATACTGACTCCCAAAATGATTACTCCATTGCCATCCAGGAGGCAGAGTTACTGTAAGGAGCCAGAAAACTTGCTGAAAAAATGCTATGCCCTGGAACGGTAGGCTAATTCACGACGAAAGAACAAAATTACTGAAATTGTTGTGAATATATAGGGTGAATCACCTAAAACTTGTACCGCAAATATTTCGAAAATGGAAAGTGCTATTGATGTGCAGCTTTCACAGCATTGATTAGTAGTCAGGGGCTTGTAAATTTAGCCTATAAACAGATTTTAATAATACTGAGAAAGTGTATTTTTTGAGCAAACATACAATTTTTTAAATGGAAAAATGCCTGGTCACATCAACAGAATAAAGGTAGGGTAAATTAGAATGTCTGTGGTCTTCGTTACAAGATTCTAGTGCAAGTGGTTTACGATAAATCGTATTTCGAAAAGTTTCCACCCCGACAATTGTTTATCCCATTCAACCTGCTTAGTTGCTAGGTACGATGTTGTTATGTTTGTTTGCATTGTGTTTTCTGTTTATTGATTGCATTGCGACTTTCTGGTCAGGTAGTTTGTGACAGTTCAAGCAGTAAGTCGTGAGTGGAAAATGGAGTTTACTAATGCAGAAAAAACCGACATGCTCATGGTATATGAAAAGTTTAGGAAGATTGCAGTTCGTTCCTGTACGGTGTACATGAAGGCTGTCCAGCCCATAGTGCACGAAGTACTACAGTTTGTCTTAACGGATCGTTTCCAAATCGTTGGATTGGACGAAGAGGACCTGTACCTTGGCCGACCCGTTCACCGGATCTGCCCTTTTAGACATTTTTCTGTGGGGAAGGCTGAAAGAAACTGTCTGCAAGGATGTACAACTACACCAGACGATATGAAACGACGTATTACTGCTGCTTGCTCTGAAATTTCAGCTGAAATGCTAGAACGAGTGCAGCATTCTTTCCATAGCAGACTGGAAGTGTGTATTGAAGCTGCCGGTGGTCATTTTGAACACAAACTTTGAAGAGCTATGTTATCTTTACTTGAAAGAATCCACAGAAGTATTGTAATTCTCTTTTGTTTTTCTTTAGATTGTGCTACCACAGGTTGTACAAGTGTCGGTGCGTAAAAGTTTCAAAATGAGATTTCTCGTAAACCACTTGCACTAGAATCTTGCAGCAAACGCCACTGACATTATAATTTACCCTACCTTTATTCTATTGATTTAACTAGGCATTGTTCCATTTAAAAAATTCTATGTTTACTAAACAAATACAATTTCTCAGTATTATTAAAATCTGTTTATAGGCTAAATGTAGGAGCACCTGACTACCAATAAATGCTGTGAAAACTGCACATCGATAGAACTTTCCATTTCCGAAATATTTACAGTGCAAGTTTTGGGTGATTCGTCCTGTATATATATATACATATATATACATATATATATATATATATATAAACAAACATTACTTGGAGCATTGAGCCATTTTATTTAATACTTGTGAAAGAGTTGATAGAGGATGCTGACTAGCAACCTGGAATGTGAAAATATTTAAAATTAAGGGTAGCCATAAAATTATTACTCCAAAGAAAAATAGTCCCTTGCCTTACCCTTGCCAGTTTCAGAAGACAATTGCCGTAGAATTAATAAAGGCAAGCTTCTTGTTCTGAGTCTATAATAGCTTTAATATTACTTTAGCGATTTTTTTTCAACACTTCGAGAAAAAGAACTCGGTGAGGAGAAACACACGGAGAGGTTTATGACGATGAACAGTAAAAGCGTTCCTCTCTATTTTTAGCGCAGGCTTGAAGCTTCCTGGATAATCTGTACATGGTGTCAGTGACTGCCCAACCAAGAAGGGTCAGAGGCAGTTTGTTTTCACGGGCTGTTGATCCGTTGTACTGCCATGCCATACGAGCTATCTGAAGTTGAGAAAACTGTGGCAATTGTTTTCTTTTCGTTTAGCTCCATGTGGCAGCAAACAGCACCCCAAAAAGAGCAGATTTGGCATTATTGAAAGCGCTATTGAAGTATTTCAAATGATTCACTTACACATTCTTGGCGCCTCTACAATCTCTAGCTCATGACAAAACCGCGTTGCGGGCACAAAATGGATTAGGAGTTGTACATACATAACAAGCATGCATAAACATCCTTTAATAAGGATGCGGAATGAGATATACATGCTGTTGCACATATTATGCCTAAAATATGTGTTTAATTTAAACCAAAGTGTGACCTTAAACATAATACCATAGTCGCATTGAAATAGGCATACCTGAACCGTTCTTCCAGAAAATTAATTTAACACTGATAAGTTGCAAAGAAGCCTCAGGCGCATGCCTTGTCGTTCCCTCGAAGTTAGAATTTCATAAATATTCTGGAGACTATATACACATATTAGAGATTTTGACTTATTTTATTCAACTTAGTCTAGAGCCAAATAATATTTATTCTTTTGTGCGTTTCACCTCCTCCGTTTCCTGCCACATCGGATAATTAATTAATTAATGCTAGTGCAAGTGAACCCGGAGAGCTATGGTACTGAAGCTGCAAATAACAGGAACTAAGAAAGACAAGAAAGCATAAGTGACATTTATGGTTTCTTAAGCAGCAATGATATAGTTAAATGAGAAAGGACAATTTGCTTATGAATTTAGAATTAACCTTTTATGTTATTCTCTTTTATTAGGAGTAAATTATTGCAATTGAATACATAACAGCATTTTCCGTTGATTGAAGTTTTCATTAAATTATAGTAAAATTAAATAAAATGTTCAAAATTTCAAACTCCTTTCTCTTAAAAAAGAAGAAATGTTTGCAACAGCGAAGTCCAATTTTGTCTCGTATGAGCTAATGACGTCACATTGCGCCTTACCCACTCTTTCGTTTTGTGTTATGAAGCACAAAAGCACCCTTCACTCATTCACTCACGGTAGGTCACAATGGCATGTTACAAGGCAACCAAACATTGGAGTTTGGACAACCTACGACCACGTGAATACGTCATAGCTCCGCGAACAATGCGTGGGGGTAAATGCAGCTTGATTTTCAGCTACAGTTTCTTCTTGTGCTGTTACCACAGTGTGGTTCTCTAATGGTTTCAAGAAACTCAAAAGAAAGAAGTCTGATGGCATAAGATTTGAAGATTGAGTTGGCTAGAGGATACATATATATGGGACGATCATATTGAAATACTCCAAGAATAACTTGTTATTCGTTGTTCTTGCTTTGAATATTCCAAAACGTTACATTTTTTGAAGTACCTTCATTGTTTTTTGCTTTCTTATGATGTCATACAAAAATGTGGATTTTAAAACTGAGACAATAGCAACCACGTTTTAAAGGTTTCGCTATCACTTTAGCCTCATTTATTCCTCTTCTTATAAACAAAGAAATGCGCACTGAAATCATTTCAGTAAACGTTTATCTGATTAAGATGAAGTAGATAGGAAAGTAAGGTTTTGGAATACTGATTTGTAGAAGAGAGATAAAAATAACCAAAAATGGGTGAGTTAAAGCATGTGAATGCAACACATCGGATTTTATGAAGGGCTAGGGCATAATTATTTTATTTCTCGCGATGATATGTAAAACTATGGAATTTCAAAGGCAGCTTTTTAAAGATTTGACTATCGCTTCAGCCTCCACTATCCTCTTTGTGCCTATGACGAAATTTATAATGAAACCAATTTCGCAAACGTTTACCTTGATTAACAAAAACGAGATAAAAAAAATAAGCTTTCATAAGACTGTCGTACTTGCGTCCTGTATCCTTCTGTATAGCTACAACAAAATGTGAATAGAAACCATTTCGAAAAACTTTTATCATGATTAGTAAGGAGTGGAAAAACTAGTATTTTAAACAAATAATTTGAAGAATATACAGGCTGGACCATTTAAGTTGAGACTGTACAATATCTCCAAAACTAAGCGCTAAAAGAAATATGTTTATAAACGTTCTTTGATATTATGGGAGAAAGTAAATGTCATTAGTCGTGTTTTGTTTGGAGGACGTTATGATGGTCATTTTAGGGTCAATTTAATTTTTACTTTCTCTACTACGTATAGTAAGTTGGGGAAGTATTGTATTCCACCCAAAAATTGATACCGAGATTTCACCGGAAATACATGTTTTGAGACCCCTAAATCCAAAAAAAGGATTTTTGGAAACCTGTCCTTGTGTCTGTGTGTCTGTGAACAGCATAACTCAGAAACGAACAGTCGGATAAACACCAAACTTGGTATTTAGGTTCAGTATCTTCCAAGGATGCGACACGAAGGTTTTCAAGAAACGCCCCACCCCCGATTACCCTTTACATGGAAGATTTTTCGAAAAGTTTAATTTTCTCAAAAATGGCTCTAACGATTTTGATTAAAATATCATATGTTTAAGATATTTTTATGACAAATAAAATCTATATCTTGAATTTCCTGGGAATGTCTCCAAAAGTATTCTTCATTGTGAACGACTTTTGCATAACTGGTAAACCATAAGAGATAGACAAAATTTTACTGCACAAAAAATGTAGATCGCGTTAAAATACACAATTTATGTCATATACATTTTTTTTGTTGAGTGAACCATTTTCGAGATACTACTTGTTATTCCCTTAAATTTTTCAATACTTATTTTATCAAATGCGAATTCGTTATTCATTTTTTTGTCTTGGATATGCAAAGAGTATTAATCTGTGCTTCACCTAGCAACCAGCTATTAGGAGATATGTATGTGCTTAAAGGCTACTGTATTTCCAAATTGCCCTTGTAAATATATATTCCCCTTACATCTACAAGAAAATTAACAATAAGATAGACTCTGCAAATGTTTATCTCGATTAACATGAAGTAGATGGAGAATAAGCGTTTGTATAAATAGTTTGTACAAGAGTAGAGAAAGTCATGTGAGTGTAACACATCAGATTTTTTTAATGAGAACCTACATTTTGTATGTTGTTTTCTCATTAGAAAATGGTTTATAAAAGCTGTTTATTTTGTGTTGAGGAATAAGGAAACGAATAAAAAAATGTTGGTTCCCAATTACGAAACGTAACTACTTGACTCTCACATGACCATCCATGGATGGTCTAACCATTCATTGCGCTCTTCGTACACAGCCATTCAGAATTTTCTTGTTATTTACGTTGGTGTAAGAGAAATTGAAAATAGCTTTATACAAATGTTGTTTAGTTTTTTATGAGGAGTGAGAAAGCGAAAGGGTAATCGTTTACTCCGACCGCCCGGCACGACCTCCCAATAACCTTGGGCTATAGCCACTGCGTCACAATATTTTCATACGAATAAGCTAAAAAAGAAAAGAAAATAATAAATTTGAACGTGTGAAGTTCAGTCTTAGGTGATAAGATAAGACAATATGTGTTTGTGTGATTTTTAAAAACAAGCGGCCTGTGATATCTTAACATTTGTTAGATTTCATACATGGTCCCATTGCAGATTATAATTATAACTTCCATTAAGGCTTCAAGGTTTAAAGCAGTGCTATGCTCATTCGTTCATTGCTGTTTTCCTACTTTTAGGATTTCAAGTAATGAAGATTAATGATAGAGCCATAACTCCACAGCTCTATATACATCAAACTAGAACTGATTAGAGGAGTATCAACCAAGGAACTTCTAACACTTTACCAGGGATATAATCAAATTTTGTTTATCTTTAACAAAATCCTAATACAATATGCTGAATAATGCATGTAATTGTAACTGAGAGTTCTTCCACATGAGTTGTATTTCGACAACTCTACATTTATCTGAATGTGGAACAGAATAGGAAGAGGTATGCCTCCCACAAAATGTTCCAGGAGTTAATTTAATCGAGGAAAGATAAACCTTACGTATAGTTTTATTATTTATCACCTCTCCATTCGGCGTTCATTTTCTGCCGTGTAAATTCATGGTGGGCAATATGCCACGGTGTGTTTCCACCGCCCCATTAAGACCAACGCCATTTCTCAAACGCCAATATTCATAGCGCAATGAAAATTTAGGACAGTCCTATATCGGAAAAGAATAATTCGTCTAAAGGGACAAATAGCTCCCTAGTTTTGCTTTCGATTGGTTAAAAATATCTGCTGCAGCAAACGCTTTGACAGGAAAAACATTTTGTGCTTATCCACCAACTCTTTTACGTTGCAGCCGGGGACTGATAAATTGGTACTAGGGCCATCTCTGTCATCATAACTCTTGGTAAGTTGATTTCAAAAGTATGTGGTATTAATATTTGGCATTTAACTATTAAATAGTTATTTTAAATGATGTTATTTATGGAGAGGTACAATCAGACTGATTCTGATTCTGCCTTTACAACTTTAGCCTAGATACGGCATGTGTGGAAGTTACTAACGTTATTTATTCCTAGCGGGCTCTAACGAGAAGCTCTATAGTTAAAAGAAAAATAGTAAAGCTGTAATTAAATGTGAAAGCGCGTGCTGTCAGACAGGTTGACTTATTTTATTTAATGCCATATAATTATATATATAATTTTATTACTAAAACGAAAAAAGGTTCTTGTACGCGTGAAAAAAAAATATTCAGACAAAATATCATGAAGCGCTATGATTTGAATTGCGCAACATTTAAGAAAAATGAAAAACAGTTTCACCTGAAGAAAGGAAGAAAGATAAGGTAGATTTCTCATAGAATTAAGGGACTCTATTGTCGGACTAAATATGTTGTTCTAGCACATGCAATGCTACGTTTCGTAGTGGTTGTGAAATTTCAAGAAATAATAAATATTGTCAATAGATATTTGCTCTTTCAAATCTTATTCTCAATCCCAGAGAAGGAATTCAGCATCAAACATATAATTGGTATCTACACGTAGAACGAATGACAGATAACAGCTTACTTAAACAAACAATTATTTATGTACCAATGGGGTAAAGAAATATTAGTCGCCCAAGATCAACATTTAACATTTAAAGACGCAATGGGCTACTAAGTCTAACTCTGTAGCTGAATAAGAAGCAGAAGAAGAAGGTTTTATTTTAGGTCATACGTAAATAACTGAAAATATTATCATATCCCCTTGAATAAAAGAATCACACAAATTAATTAAAATTTGGATCTGTTATGAGGTTTAGAAATTTGAATGTCTTTTTAAAATAAAATGTTTGGTAATCACCTGAAAAGAAACCACAGGGTCAATACTAAATAGCATCTTCGAAGATCAAGGCACGAGGAGAGTATTTTAAGGATCCAATTCCATGTAGTGTTACGATTATTTATGAAGATAGAGGCACTCACACCAGAAGTCAAATGGGATAATGTAAATGTCACGAAAGAAAGAAAAGAAATCCAAGAAAGAAAGAAAAGAAAAAACGATCTGACGTGTGCGGCATATTCTTGTGTCTGAAAAGTCGGAATTTTTGGTGCAGTCGTTCTAAACCATGTAGTTCAGAATAGTGATACCATGGATAACCTTCCATGTACAGGTAATGTCAGCAATGGTGGTTCGACGCAAACAAACGCAAGATCGTGGCCTGCTGCAGTAAGCATGGCAACTAAGAACAGTGTTTTCGCTTCCTCGCTGTGTTGAACAAGTCTGACTCAGTTCCTTGAAGTCTGAACGAAGTGTGGACAGCATGGGTAGAGGCAATCCTTTTTTCGCGTTACTGGTTTTTTTTCAAATTTTGCAAAATGAGTTTCAATTTTCGTGTTTTTTGCTCTATATGGTTTGTATTATCGCTTTAATTTCGCTATACTTAATTATTTTATTAAGTTATTTTTATTAAAATCATTAAATACAACTTTAAACGTAATGAGTTGAGAATGGAAGATAATTGTGTTCCACAATTAATATAATAACTACAAAATAGTAAGGTGTTATTTTATTTCTTATTGATACCATGGTACTGTGATACATTGGCATTACAGACTCACTTCATACTTGTTTACTTTGTGAAATACAACATAGCAAATGTTACAATATTGCTTTCTTTCATTATTCGCCTTCGATTGTTAACAATTAAATTATACCTTGAGAAAAACTTCTGTGCATCAACTGATGAACAGGAAACCCAAATAGATTTTAATAGTGCATTCGAAAAATCTAAATGCATTAAGAAGTTGTTGATTAGGATTCTCATTAGTGTGATTTGCAATTAAATCTTTCAAATTAAATACCCTGTAATAATCTTGAAGCAGTTTGAAGCTAATTGTCGAAACATTTCAAGTGCTTATTTGCACAACATTACTTGGACAACATAAATCAATTCATCAGTAAAAATAAATTGTAAGCATCATTTGGGGAAGTGTGTTTTACAATTTTCTGCACAACCATACTGCCTACATTTTTCAGCCGCTGTCTGCATGTTTTTGTAGTGGTTCGTCAAACTCTTCAATAATCTTATCAACTAATACTCCAATGTGAACAGAAGCTATAACTTCCATCCTACTTTTCAATTCATCCATCTTTGAAATCAGTACATGTGAGTAAGGATATTTACTCACTTCTAACTGAAATGCTACGTCAGCATTATACTCACAATTTTCAAAAACGAACGCTGCCTGGGATTTACTGCGATTGTACAAGATTAGACTGTAACTGTTCACAATAAAAGTCCTACTACTACTACTACTACTACTACTACTACTACTACTACTACTACTACTACTACTACTACTACTACTACTACTACTACTACTACTACTACTACTACTACTACTACTACTACCACTACCACTACCATTACCACTACTACTACTACTACTACTACTCCTACTACTACTCCTACTGCTACTGCTACTTCTACTTCTACTTCTACTGCTACTTCTACTTCTACTTCTACTTCTACTGCTACTGCTACTGCTACTACTGCTACTGCTACTACTACTACTACTACTACTACTACCACTACCACTACCACTACCACTACCACTACTACCACTACTACTACCACTACTACTACTACTACTACTCCTACTCCTACTACTACTGCTACTACTCCTACTCCTACTCCTACTGCTACTGCTACTGCTACTTCTACTTCTACTTCTACTGCTACTGCTACTGCTACTGCTGCTACTGCTACTGCTGCTACTACTACTACTACTACTACTACTACTCCTATTCCTACTCCTACTGCTATTGCTACTGCTACTGCTACTGCTACTACTAAGCTAAAAAATGTTAAATAAATTTTCCATTTCTTTCACCTAATTTGCTACCGGAACCGACTTTTTTGGTAAGTTAATAAACAAATTACGGAGAATTTGTAAGCCAACTTTCCCATCTAGATAACATAGACTAAGGATACAAAGGAATTGCCTTATGTGAATGATTTTCATCTAAATATGAACGGTGCTGGTGTCTGATTTTCCTAGCCATGTGGAAACAGTTTTTCGTCATTGAGACAATAGTATTCTTCTCTCAAATTCTTTTCTAAGACTTCGCCAAACAAATTAAATTTATGGGCTCGCATGTGATGTGAAGCAAATTTTCTCCCATAATTCTCTGCAACAATTCACAATATTTTATAATATTGCGGTGAATCAGTGACAACATATTTCACATTTTCGTGATCAATTTTAAGTTCATGCAGAGTACACAGGATTACTTGGAAACAGTCTTGTGTTTCTAAAAACACACAATCTAACAAGAAACGGCAAATAATGCATCTTGAGTTTTCAACAATATTGCAAACACACAGTGGCTTACTGATTCGGTTTCATCGCAGATTGATGCCAAATCTCGTTTTCCTTCCAAAGATTGTTTAATTCTTGCTCGGATTTCATTTGCGCAACGAGGAATGTATTCTCTCCTTAGTTGGTTGGCTCTAAGAAGGTTACCGTATCCTAATTATACAACAACAAGAAAAAATCCTAAAATGGAGTCTTAACAATCCAAAGCAAACGCCTACACATTAGCATGATAAATTACATTGGGGTCATATCTTTCTATCTACCTACATAGGTGTATAATATTTTGCTCTTACCTGGGACGTACTTTTGAAGCCACACGAGTTCTGCAGGATCATCTATCTTTTCTATTGGGATGTTGACTTATAGTAGCAATGCGTGGCGTCTTTTACAAATTAATTTTTTTCAATTTTAGCTTTCTTCTGTTTTTCTATTGAAAGGTGTATGTATGTCTGGCGTTTCTCAGCTGTTGAATTTAGTTTACATTTCAAATGTTCCTTATTGTTAAAACAATATTTTGATAAAGTGTGTTTTTTCTCCCACTCAATTCGAACATCACAAAACTTGCACATCAAAATATTGCTTTCCGACACATACAAATCTTCATTAGCAAACTCTTTAGCCATGTTGTGCACTGTAACATTCGCTTTCCGACCCATATTTTCAACTAAATACACGCTATTATGAATTCTTATTTAAAAGAAAATAGTGAAAGGCCTGAGACAGAAATAAATGTAAACTATTTGGTATTCGGAATTCCCTGTTCTTTTGTGCTGTCTTACCAACTCATTTCGGTGTGGTCAGATAATAAAAGGGTCGATTGTCCAGAATGTTAAACTATCCTTAACGGTCACTTCACTATTTGTATAACTGAGAATTTAAAATAAAGTGAAAACTAATTTTTTATATTTAACTTTACTGGGATTTCGCATTTTTCACCAAATAAAACTTCGCTTCAAGTAGTTCTTATCGCTAAAATTTACTAAAATAATAAGATTGATTTATTAATCATTATCTTATAATTCGGAAAGATATTGTGAAATAGCTTTAATATAAGTTTGTCGCTTTTATCGACAATGCGAAAAAAGAGTGCCGACATAGGACAGTTTTCTGGTGTATATGCAAAATTATGTGTACCTTTCCATTTGTGTTCAATGAGAATTTAATTTTAGTTGAGTAAATCAATATTTTTCATTCTATGAGAATGTACAGTAGTTATAGCAGTTCAGCTTTTCCTGGAAGTTTAACAAAGAAAGTGAAACTAAATAGTTTCTTGAGTGTTCAGTGGCTTTAGCCGTTGCACTGATGTACGAAAAAATGCTGGCCATAATAGCATTTCAAACTTTGAATATATTCCGATTTTGGAAACGGATGTGTTTCTAGATATACCTTTTATTTGTGATGTAAATATCTTTAATTTATGGTATTTTAATTAAAATCGTTAGAGTAATTTTTAAGACAATCGAACATTTTGAGAAGTCTTCCAAGCAAAGCCTGCAAAGGGTAGTTTGTGGTGGGGGATTTTCTTGAAAATCTTCGTGTCGCACTTGGAAGATTTTGAACTTCAATACAAAGATTTAGTAGGTTTTTAACTTTTTGTTTACGGCGTTCACAGACGCAGGCGTGCGCGTAGACCTTTTAAATTTTTTTTTAATTCAGAGACTCTCAAAACTTGTATTTCGGTGACATCTCGGTATAAAATTTTTAATTGGAATGCAATACTTCCTCTGCTTATTATAGGTAAGCAATAGAAAAAGTAAAAATGATCCAATCAAAGCCATTCAGATTTAGGTTGACTTTTTCTTGTACTTCATAACGTTCACAATCCATTCGCCGTTCGCAGTTCTTACACCATATAAGCATTCTCAAACTTCATAAGACCCAGTGATCGTTCATTGTTTGCAATTCTTACGCCTCCTAATATTCACAAGTCATTAATCATTTACTCCCGGTTATTATTTCTGGGCCGAATGTTGGCAGGTATGACAAAGAATAGTCACCCTATTCTTCCTCTTCTTGTTCCATTGCATGTACGAGGGCTGATCAACAAAGACTGAGACTGATTTTTTTTCACAGATGTTTGTTACTCCAATTCAATGTTCACATGATCTTTTTCAAAGTAGTCCCCTCCTACTTAAATGCACTTTTTATACGTCTCTGCCAGTCCTTGAACACGTGCTGCAGACCATTCTTTGTCAGGTCCTTGAGAATCGCCTCACTTTTCTTGAGCACTGCTTCAGAGTTCTCAAATCGAATACTCCTAAGCTTTGCCTTTAGTGATGGGAATAAAAAAAGTCACAGGGTGCAAGATCGGGGCTATAAGGTGGATGTGGTTTACAGGTAATGTTGAATGGAGCCAGAAACTGCATGACTTGATTTGCGACGTGAGGCCGTGCATTGTCATGATGAAGTCGCCACCCAGTCCGAGAAAGTTCTGGTGGTTTCTTTGCAATGAGCTTCCTCAGTGTAGCCAATACTGACATGTAGTATGCTGCTGTAACAGTAGTGTGAGGGGAAACTGCATGCTGGTAAATCCTTCCATTACAGTATAAAAATGTGATCACCATCACTTTCCCTGCAGATGGAACAACCTTTGCCTTTTTTAGTGTTGGAGAACCTGGCGATTTCCACACTGTGCTGGCTTGTTTCCCTTCAGGATCATCATGATGCAGTCCTGGCTCATCACCGGTGATAATGGATTTAAAAAATGCATCCCCTCCATCAGCAAAGAGACGCAGCACCTGATTGTCTGGTATGCGAAATGCACGTAGGGTCTACAAAATAGAGCATTACTACCAACCTACCAATACGAGAGTGCTGCCGCCTACCAACATTATACATAAAACCCGCTCTTTTCAAATATTTATGTTACAAATTCGAAACTATCACGGAAGCTACAAAAATATCAGTCTCAGTCTTTGTTGATCAGCCCTCGTATTATACTTATTAGTCTATTGCGTCTCCAAATTCGTCCGCCTATCTCTTGGTACGTCTTCCTGTGTTTCCCCAACCTCTCGATTTATATCTCAAAGCTTTTCGTGGGCGTCCGGTGGCTGAATGGTTAGACCGCTCGTCTCCCATCAAGGGTTCGATCCCAGGGGTCCACATGCGGAATTTGTGGTGGAGGAAGCGGCGTCTGGGCGAGGTTTCTACGGGTTCTCCGGCTTCTTCCGCCATTCATTCCACCAATTGTTCCATCGTCACTTTTCCTTTCATCCATTTCGCCTTCATTTCATAGCATCTTCTTCCTCATTCTAATACTTGGCTACGAGCCCATCCCCGTTCCGGGTTCTTTAATCTATGATTTAATACTCGTCTGCTCCTTGACAGGCCTCTGACCCTAGGCGCTGTTGTAAATCCTAGGGGTGTAAGTCCACATAGAGGAGGGTAAGCCAAGCAAGCCAACTCTTCTTGGGTATCTTCCTTCTGACATGAGATGTACGTGTTCCAGCCACTTATTTCTAAAACTGATAATTCTTTCATTTATATTGTATATGTGTTATTCCTGCCTTATTGTTTCATGTTTTATTCTACCTTCCTTTTTTGTCACTCCCATTACTGATTTCAGAAATCTCATTTCGGTTGCTTGAATTCTGCTTATATCTCCTTTCTTTAAAGTCTAGCTTTCACTGCCATATAAACATATGGGTGTAGCTTTTTTTACTTTCTCTACTACGTATAGTAAGTAGGGGAAGTATTGTATTCCACACAAAAATTCGATACCGAGATTTCACCGGAAATACATGTTTTGAGATCCCTGAATCCCAAAAAAGCATTTTTGGAAACATGTCCGTGTGTGTCTGTGTGTCTGTATGTCTGTGTGTCTGTCTGTGAACAGCATAACTCAGAAACGAACAGTCGGATAAACACCAAACTTGGTATTTAGGTTCAGTATCTTCCAGAGATGCGACACGAAGTTTTCAAGAAAATACCCCCACCCCAGATTACCCTTTACATGGAAGATTTTTCGAAAATTTTAAGATTCTCAAAAATGGCTCTAACGATTTTGATTAAAATCATATGTTTAAGATATTTTCATGACAAATAAAATTTATATCTTGAATTTTCTTAGAATGTCTCCAAAAGTATTCTTCATTGTGAACGACTTTTGCATAACTGGTAAACCATAAGAGATAGACAAAATTTTATATACAAATGTAGATCGCGTTAAAATACACAATTTATGTCATATACATTTTTGTTGTTGAGTGAACCATTTTCGAGATATTCCTTGTTATTCCCTTAAATTTTTCAATAATTTTCTCATGGGAATTCGTTATTCATTTTTTGTCTTGGATATGCAAAGATATTAACCTGTGGCAAAGGGAATGGTGCTGCACCAAGCAACCAGCTATTAAGAGATATGTATGTGCTTAAAGGCTACTGTATTTCTATATTGCCCTTGTAAATATATTTTCCCCTTACATCTACAAGAAAATTAGCAATAAGATAGAGTCTGCAAATGTTTATCTCGATTAACATGAAGTAGATGGAGAATAAGCGTTTGTAAAAATAGTTTGTACAAGAGTAGAGAAAGTCATATGAGTGTAACACATCAGATTTTTTTATAAAATTTAATAATTGTTTCTTTCCTTGTTTTGTTTTTAAGTGTTCTTTTTATTGTGCCACATATCTGGTTAAATCGTCCTAGTTTATTTTGGACATCTATCTCTCCTTTATTTGATATTCTGCAACCGACATAATTAAAACAGCTTACCTGTTCTATACTCGCCGTGAATACGAGCTTTCTGGAAACTAATTCCTTACCTGGCCACTTGGAGGGCTTTAATAAATGACGTCGCCACGGTCATTAACATAAGAGAGGCGCTTTTGCCTGTTTGTTATTCTACGAATAAATGTGCAAGAAAGATATAATGAAGTCGCCCGTGACTAAAAGTTTATTAGATATATCAGATTTCAATACCTTATGAGCTAACTTTTTCGTTTGAAAGGTTCGCAATAATGAGCGTGAATAAGGATAGCAGTTTTGTTAACACTACTTGTCTTCTCTGTTAACAATAAATCCTTTTGTGTCGCAGAGAAGTTTAGTTTCACATATTAGTCAACGATATGGTACGTTGAAAAGTAGCAACGCTGCTGGTTTTATGAAAATTGAATATAATTTGCTGTTTCTCAGAAAATACACTGCTGAGCAAAGAAAGCCTGACTTTTCCGGAAATAATGTTTAAATGTATTGTGCCTAATATATTTGGGCTTCTAGAATTAATTTTATGCGCTGTTTCCGAGCCAAATCTCATACATTTTACAGCTCCTGTATGAAAATTAAAATTTCTCTTAACCTGTAACTAAAGGAAAAAGAAGAAAGTATAATGTGTCTTAAACGTGAGTTCAAATTTTAAGGGGAAGTGATTTATTTTGTTTAATGAAGGTGGAGTGATATCTGGAATTGAATTTTGGCTATTGGCAGTCTCGTTACTTTGAAATGTGTTATTAGTCATTAGTCATTTTTAGTCATATTTGATACTAATTTTGCACAGAAGTTTTAATTAACGTTACACTACTTTTCAGCAAGTTATTGTTTCTTTGTAAATGTTGTGTTTCCACAATATTTTATTTTCCACGAATATTTTACATTATTACAATTAATTAGCTATTTTAAACGTTACGCTTTAATTGTGAATATTATTTAAAATCAATACAATTTGCGTTGTATTCCTATAGGATTTTATATTTATTTTTGAAAATTCTTCTTCTTATTCTGTTATTGTTATTATTATTATTATCATTATGATGTATGATTGTGAGACTCGTGATAGGATTTTTCGTAGTCAAAGTGACTAAAACTAAGTACCTATTGTAATTGTTATAAACGAAATATATTTCTCAGAAAGTTAAATCTGTTACACATTTTACTCTACTTATCCTTAGGTATCTAAGGTAGAGGGAGCACTGAATTTAACTAAGGAGTAATTATTGAAATTCACCGAATATACATACTCTGAGCTCTCTTGAATTATCATGGCGATGTTGATGATAATGATAGTAATAATAATAATAATAATAATATAATAATATTAGAAAATCTCCTGTCCCAACAAAAGTTGGATAAAAATCAATTTGATACTCCTGAGAGAGACAGTGTTTAAGGTTACTATGCTAGGTTTATAAGGAATTTCCTCACCCCACACATTTTTGATGGAAAATTTTTCATCATTATGTATTTTCTCAAAAATTGTTCTACGGTTATTTGAAATATTAAGAATATTTTGAATTATCAGTGAATAGCCATTGAACACTTCTTCATTCTAATTGAATTTTATATCATGTGGAAACATAAGAGGTAACAAAGTCTTTCCCGAGGAAAAGTGTAGGGGAACTTGCGTCAAATAACATTTTTCTTGGCACCAACTTTTTCGAAATATTAGCAGTTTTTCTTTTAATTTTTGCTATCTCTAGCACCTAATTATAGCAGGTAGAAAAACTATTGTATTCCAACAAAAAATTGACAGTTTAGAGATTTACATAAAATATATGTTTTGAGGTTCTAAATAAACAAGAAAAAGAATTTTTAGAAAACGTTCTATGGGCGCATGTGCGCCTGCGTATGTGTCTATGATCAGCGTAACTCGAAAACGAAAAGTCGGAAAAATACCAAAGTGGAACCAAATTGAACTACAAGATCCATGATTCAAATTTCGTCTATGGCGTTGAATTTTTCAGACTGTTTCTACGTTTCCAATCTTGTCCTACAACCGGCTTGTGTGAAAGAACAACTAATTACCACCAAAGTGGAGTTTCAAGGATGTGGCACTAAGATTTTAAAGAAAACAATAGACCGCAGTTACCCTTTAGATAAAAACATTTTCTCATTTTTGATTTACTCAAAAATGACTAGCAATTTTGATTAAAACAGCACATGTTTATGATAGGTATTGCATAAACTATGCATTTATTGAATGTTATGCAACTAGCCTGTAAAATCTCTTCATTTGGAATGAATTTTGTATAATTTTTATATAACTGGTAAACCATAAGAAGCACACAAAACTTACTACACAAAAATTATAGATCTCTTTAACACACACTTTACGCCAAATAAACATTTTGTGGCATTATCCATTTTCGAGATGCTGGTTGATCTTGGTTTGAATGTACCAACATTTTATCATATATTTTTTGAAGTGCAAATTAACCATTCATTTGCTTTTCGCGATGTCATAAAAGGAGTATGGAATATCAAAACCAGCATAATATAGTGACTCGCTTTTTAAAGATTTCCCTCGTGTATTTCCCTTGTTTCTAAAACGAAATGTGTAATGAAACTATTGCTGTAAAGTTTTATCTCGATTAACATGAAGCAGATAGAAAATCAGCGTATGTAGTTTGTAGAAAAGAAACAAAAATAAGCGATAGTGGATAGAAAAAGTGATGCGAATGTAATATATCAGACTTTTTAACTTTGTAAACAACACCACATTGACGTTCTTTTCTTCTCGTGAGAGCACGACAAGAGTGGGCAATATTATATCTGATACATGTAGTCCTGCTTTTTAAACATTTGGTTGTGTCCCAGCCTCCTTTAATTTCTAATAACATTTATAACTATTAATATGAAACAAACAGTAAAACAAGCTGTTGTATTAATAATTTGTAGAACAGGTATGAAAATAATTGAGAGTTACAGAAAGTAATACATCTGATTTCTTTCCGTGTCAGTATATCACGATGGTGTTTTTGTAAATTTTACTGAGAAAATATTTCTGTAATCTTTATTAGCATAACATAAGATGTGACAGCTAGCCACTAGAGCAACAAGTAGTAATGATTTCAATGCGAACCCATTTGAAAAGTAATAAAAATTAAAAGTAAAATTTCAGCTTCGATCCATTTGAAATACCTCGCCTAATTCTGTCCTTTTTTGTTTTAAATTTCTTTTCATTTGTAAGAAGTATTCGTTATATGTGTAAACTGTTTTAATGTAATGATTAACCTATTGAATGTAGCCCTAACATTAAAGAGATAAAATATATACGAATTAGAGCAAAAAAGACGTTTATATCCTAAAAATGCCTCCATGCCTACACAGTGGCGAAATAAAATGCACAAAGCACGTTTTGTTCAACGGTGTGGCAATTCTAAATGCAGATGAGGGAAAAGGACCAATCAGTATGACGTCAAGTCGCACACTTGCCATGTCAATACTCGTACTCCATGTTTTGATATTGAATTGAAGCGGCATATTCCTATCACACTCGCATCTGTTATTGTAATGCGCCAGCCGTCAAGCGCAGTGCTCAAAAATCTCACTAAAATTAGCCACCTTTGCTAAAAATTAATTAATGAACACAAAGGTGAGCAGAAAGCGTTTCCAATGTGGAAATATAACCGCTTCTCTTGTAAAATTTGTTGGTAACGAAAAAGCTAAAGAGAAATGCGCAGGACAATGCACAGGAATTACACAAGAAAAACTGAAATAGCGCTATTGAAAGGAAGAAAAGGTGATACAGAGTGGAAAGAAATAATCACTGTAGCTGTCTTTTACGGAAATGAATGAGTGTTAATCATAAGAGTAGTTCGGAACTGCATAAGCAAATAAATAGCACAGAGAAGAGAAAAGGGAAGATAAACAAATAGAATTTAAGATCTCAAAGAAACACAATACGTTCATTACATGCAGTAATAGAATAAAAATAGATAAAGGGGCTAAAGGGTGTAACAGAGAAAACCGGTAAAAGTGGCACCGCAGCAACATGTATGATTCATTCGGGAAGTCCCGAGCTCAATCCCCTCCGATTGTCCACTCTGACCCATGGGTTTTTCGTGATTTTTCCGGGGTCGGCAGGCAAATGCTGGGATGGTTTCTTGTGTACCACGATTTCCTTTCCATAATTTACCTTTCATTTCGTTTCCTTTTCATCTTTCAGGTCTGCTTCTAGGTTTCGTGGCTTGGTGCCGGACAAATGTCGCGGATGCATTCTCAATGTAAAGAGTTGGGACACTAGAGGGCTGTTTATTTGGTGGGTCGTTCTTCGCCTTCTCTCGGCGGCTCCAGCAGTGGGACGGGTCTGCGAGCTTGGTAATGAGATTTCCGCGCGTCTCTTTGGCCGTCTGTCTACGGCTATAGCGTACTGTGGTTCCTTCACCTCATCCCTCCCTCATGTGGGCGGTAGCTGCAATAGATCCGTGCAGATCGCAGTGCACGAGGTATCCCCCTCCGTTGAATCACCTCTACTTCTACCGGTAAAAGGACAATAATTAAGAATGAGGAGAAAGTAGTCAGAGAATATAACGTAACTAAAGAAACAGAAAAAGAGAAAAGGGATCTTTATGCAGAGAGCAGAAAGAAAGTATTATGGGAGAAAGAAGGATGAAGGAAAAAAGGAGAGAGAACACCTTGCTTTGTAGAGTCACAATAAAGTTACGGTTTGGAAGGGTAGAATCAGACTGAAATCAGACATATCCAGGATTTGAATCAAGGATGTTTGGTTTTCCGTGCCATTGCTCGACCAATTAAGCTACCTTGTCAATATGCCAGCACGCATTAAACTCTCCAGCTGACTCGTATTTTTCCGATAAACCACAAGGCATAGCTCAGTTAATCAGACCTGGGACCGAGGCACCACACTTCGTATTGGTCACCCCTAGCTAGTGTTTAGTGTTTACAAGACTCTTGAACTGAAACCGCGACTCATGCTTTTTGTGCTCCTTAGGCATAAGACCAGTTATCATAGAATTCAGAGGAAAGAAAAACAAGTCTGTGTTGTATTCACATGCCTTTCTCTACTCACTTCTACAACTATTTTTATAAAAGGCTTTTCTTCTATCTACCTGTTAATCGAGATAGACTTTCATTACACATTTATTACACATTGCGTTGTAGTTATAAGAAGCGATAGTAGGACTTTAAAGAGCGTATCGCTATGTGAGGGCTTTGAAAATCCACGCTCTTTGCATAGCCAAGAGAAAAAAAACGAATAGTAACTTAGCACTTGAAAAATGTAGAGGAGAGGCGAATAAAGTAGCCATTACGGTCAAAGCGGCCACAGGAGTTTCGGGGGCCTTGAGGTGCTGCCATCGCGCGGGAATGTATATATTATTTCCACTCAGTGCCATCAGTCACCTTAAGAACTTCAATTGTTTTGAAAGGGTTTTCTTGGCTACAGAAATTCCGCTTTGCTTCCATTGGGTTGTTGAAGTAGGAGGATATTGTGTAATCGCTTCAATGCGAATTTTGTTCCCGTCTCCCCCCCTGTTTTGGGTTATTGTCATATCCGATATAAATAAAACTTTGAATGGTTACTTTAGTAATATAAGTATATACATATATGCATATATACACATATTACATTTGTATTTATTTATAGGTAAAAGTCTCCTAAGTGTTTTTGTTTCAGGAACAACTACTGCTGTAGCCATGGTTCATAAATATAAGAGGAAATGGAATCAACAATCTTGGGACCCAGATGTAAGGTTGGGAGCTATCCAAGCAGTAACAGAAAATGAAATGATGGAACTGCTGCAACCACTTTTAGAGTGCCCAGGAATACCCTGAAGAGAAGAATCCTTAATAAAAAAAAGGATGCCACAGAAAATATCGATCAGCTTTTAGCCCGGAAAAAGAGCAGGGGATTGTGAACCTCTGGTGTTTTGAAGGTTCGTTTTATTGGTATTTCAATAGCAGATTTAAGAAGCGTCGCATATGAATTGGTTGAAAATAAAACCAAGCATAATTTCAGAGAGCAGGATAGGGGAAGGATTGCACTGCTGGATTCCTGAAGCATCATCATCCAAACTTAGGTTTGATGTCACCTAAGCCGACTTCAGTTGCAAAAGCTTCCACATTTGACAGAGTTGATGTCCAAAATGTCTTTGACATTCTCACGAAGGAAAGATATCACATAACTCTCCTGTATTCTAAATCTATTACGCAGATAGGATGGGATTGTTACTGTACAGATCAACAGCTCCAAAGGCATAGCTCTTAGGCAGACGACAAGTTGACTCACTTTCTTCAGCTGAGAGAGGGATGTTGGCGACTGTGGCTTTGTGCATGTTAGCAGGGGGAGGCTACACCCCTCTTTCCTAATATTCCCAGAACCAGAACTGATGGACCAGACTCCACCTGGGACACCGTTTGCCTACCACCCATCTGGATGGATGAGAATTGCATTATTTGTTGAGTGGTTTCATCACTTTTTGAAACCTTCTAAGCCATCAAAAGAGGAACCTGTGTTGTTGGTTTTAGATGGTCACTTTATCCACACCTAAATATTGAGTTTATTTACCTGGCTAGGGCAAATTTCACGACTGTAATCTGTCTCCTCTACATGTAGCCACGAAATGCAGCCTCTAGACGTAACATTCAGAAGCCATTGAATACCTTTTATGTCAAAGCAATTGAAAATTAGTTGAGGAACAATCCTGGAAGAGTAGTTATTGAATTTCAAATTGGTAAACCTTTTGGAGAAGCCTACTTGAAGGTTTCAGCACCAGAAAACACTATAAATGACTTTAAAAATCTGGCATCGAGTCGCTTAACGTAGACATATTCAAAGAAGATGATTTTGTTGCTGGTGAGGTGGCAGAAATTCTTCTCCATCTAGATGTTGTAATATTATCATAAGCTACACCTGCGTAGACAGTTAATCCTGTGCGACTTGTTACGCATGTGCAGTCAGCGCATCCAATGCGGCCAAATGGAAGTGACAGCTCTCCTCCCGAGACCATGCTTTTTCAGTGACCCAAAGGACATTGTTTCAGTGCCTCGGAGTACATAGATGAAATGGATAACACCAAGAAAATGGAAAAGCAATGACAGAAAGAAAGGCTCTGCGGAGGTGTTGTTCAGCTGCTAAAGCGATAAAAGAAGTAAATCAGTAAAAAAGGCTGAAAAACGAAAAGCAGAAGAAGAGAAGAAGAAAGGAACCAATCACAGAGAGAAAGCAACCAAGCGCAGGGAAAATTACCCAAGAAGAGGTTAGTATTTGATGATGATGACGAAGACACACAATGCATCTAGTGCAACGAAATATTTTCAGCCTCAAAATCCCAGGAACAATGAATCCAGTACCAAATGTGCCATTTTGGGCCCACAAAATGTGTGGAGGAATTGATGAAACAACTCTTCTTTTCTTTGCAAAAATTGCAATTAATTCTTATTTGATGATATCTTTTAAAACTTTCATGACATGTTTTTGTGCTTTCCAGGTTTTCTACAGTTTCTAATAACGACTTCGTTTTTACCACGTTATTTTGATCAGTGTTGGGAATTTGTTATTAATAGACAAGACGTAGGCATACTTGTTTTTTCAAGCAAACTCAATTTTTCTACCTTTTTATGTTTTTGTGGTTCTGCAAATTTTCTTTAAATAAAACACGTCCACTTTATTTTCTAAATTTAAACCGTTTTATTACAAATTCTTTTATTTAAGGTAAATTGACCACATGGCTGCGTTGTAAAAGCTAATTATTTTAGACAGTCAACTTAATCCCAAAGTGATTGAAAAATTCTATATTGTGCTAAAATAGTTGAAGTATGTAAGCACCAATTTTGATTCCTTTAACTCGATTACTAGTCTCCTTAAAAAATCAGCAGACCTTAGCTGGTCATTTTGCCTGTCTCTCCCGTAAAAGTATATTTTAAAAAATCAAACCAATATCAAGGAATATCTATAAAATAGTTAAAGCCATAGAAATTTTATTTGGGCATATATTGTGTGCTTTAACAAGGTCTATAATTTGGTGCAGTAAGATTTTGTCTATCTCTTACGGTTTATGAATTATATAAAAGCGTTCAGAATTAAGAGGACTTCACAGGCTATTCCCAGAAAATTCAAGATATACACTATATACATCATGCAAATATCTTAAAACTAGTTATATTAATCAAAAGCGTTAGAGTCATTTCGAGAAAAAAAAATAACGAAACTTTTTCCATGTAATGAGTAGTTTGGGGTAGGAGATTTTCTTGAAAATCTTCGTGCCACATCTACGGAGAACGCTGAACTTAAATACCAAATTTGGTGTTTAACAGACTTTTCGGTTTTTATTACTTTCTCTACCACGCACCTAGTAAATAGAGAAGATGTTGCATTCCACCCAAAAAATTCGATATCAAAATTTCGCCAGAAATGCATATTTTGAGGCCCCCTGGATAAAAAAGGCACTTTTAGAGAAAGGTGTATGTGTGTGTGAACAGCATAACTAAAAAACGAATAGTAAGATAAATGCTAAACTAGGTATTTAGGTTCAGTACCTTCCAAAGATGCGTCACGAAGATTTTCAAGAAAATTTCCCCACCCCAAACTAACCTTTAAATTGAGCATTTTTTGGAAATTTTTAATTTTCTAAAATAAGGCTCTAAATATTTGACTAAAATATATGTTAAAATATTTTTATGAAAAAATTGCATATCCTGAATTTTCTGGCAATAGGCTGTGAAGTTTACTTCATTCGGGAGACATTTTGTATAATCTTGTATAATTGTTAAACGTTAAGCGATAGACGAAAACGTACCGCACAAACATGTTAACCTCTTTTAAAAAACACAATTTATTTCAAAAAAATGAAATAAACAAATAAATTGTGGCATCACAATTTCCAAGATATCCATTATTAATGGTTTAGTTGTTCAATACTGTGGCAGTAAATTCTTTTGAAGTCCTTTCAGTTGTTTCATGTGATTGCACGGATAGAGCATGGAATTTTAAGGCCAGTACATAGCGTCCAGTTCTTAAAACATTTGACTACCGGTATTCCCTTTATATGAGGGGCGTCCAATAAATAAGTTTCTCTATTTTATAAAAAAAGGTTACACACAATTGATCATGTTGAATTAATTTTATTTATATTGTACAATGCTTCTGTTACATTTCTACATAGCCAACATATTTTTCCAAGCATTTTTGGGGACGAGAAACAAGTTTTTCGAAGCCAGTGTTATACCAGGTCGGGTTTTGTGCTCGCAACCAGCTGTTCACTGATTTGACTTTATCATCGGTGTTAAAAGCGCTTGCCTTTGAGTTGGAGGAACATGTGAAAATCACTTGGGGCAAGCTCCGCTGAATACGGAGGATACGAAAAAACTTCCAACTGCTGGCTACGAGCACAGGACCCGACTTCTGGTTCACTTCTGATTGATCTTAGTCACGGTGTTAAAGTGCTTACTTCCATGATGACCTTTGAGTCAGGGGAACATGTGAAAATCGCTTGGGAAAAGATCTGGTGAATATGGAGGATGCGAGAAATCTTCCAGTTGAATCTTCTGAGTTCCGCCTGGGCCAAGATTCAACTTGGAAGTTTTCTCGTATTCTCCGTATTCACCGCAGCTTGCCCCTAGTGATTTTCACATGTTCCTCCAACTCAAAGGTAAGCACTTTTAACACCGATGATGAAGTCAAATCAGTGAACAGCTGGTTGCGAACACAGGACCCGACCTGGTACAACACTGGTTTGGAAAAACTTGTGTCACGTTGAAGAAGGTGTTTTGTTTTGTTATTTACGCCACGCTTTGGGAGGCAATTTGAAGTAGGAGTTGTATTGTAGTTCAACTGTTGGGGAGCCGAACTTGAAGCAGTTGCAACCGCACGTATGGTAAAAAGTATTTCCGGTAGCCTTCGCCCCAAGTTTAAAAATATTCTTAACTTTGTAATTTGACTGTTTCTTTAAATATTATATATTTATGTTTGCCTCGGCTGCGTCCGTATTCATTTTAGAGACATGAATTTCTTAACAGGGCGTGATGCGGCTGAAGAATGTAGGCTTACACAGATTATAATTTTTAATTCACTCCTTTTTTATTAATTCTTGACACGATTTAAATAACACTTCACTGATATAGAGAGCTGCGAGATTCTCTAATTAATTACCTGCACTTTTTAACACGTAAAACTATTTTCGTCTCTAACGAATACGTATTAAATTTCTCGAGGACACATCTCGCATCAGGAACACTGTCTACAACCAACACGTCCAGTTATGAGCACTGTCTACAAGCAACTGACTTGGTTTCTACCGCCTAAATTTGTAAATTTCTGTATTTCAAGTCTCTGATTGGCTAATCCTAGTGGTGTAATAACTCAATTGTTATAGTTTCGAGAGCTACGATCCATAATCAGTTTCACTTTTATCTTCAAACGGTCGACAACTCGCTTCAATAGCTCAAGTATTAGACCACATTGAATTTCTCAGTCAATTTAAACTGGTGTTATCCTTCACATTACACTCACGCATACCCTGAGAAAGAAGTGTTATTATATTTTTTATTATATAATTTGACTAAAATCATTTAAGTGTTAAAAATACTGCATGAACGTCCCCAAAAATGCTTGGAAAAACATGTTGACTATATAGAAAAGTAACAGAAGGATTGTACAATGTAAATACAAAATTTTCAACATGATCAATTGTGTGTAACTTTTATTATAAAATAGGGAAACTTACTTATTGGAGAACCGGCGTATCTACTCTAACGAAATGTGTAATGCAGCCATTTCCAGAAGGTTTTATCTCAATTAAAATGAAGAGTATAGGCAAATAAACTTTCATAAGAATAATTTGTATACCCACTAATAAGCGATAGGGAGTATAGAAAGTCATGTGAATGTAATAAATCAGATTTCTTATGCTGTTCACGAAGGCAGACATACATATGGACCATTTTTCTAAAAGTGCTTTTATTATTGTTATTAATTCAGGGACCACAAAACGTTTATTTACGATGAAATATCGGTATGGAATTTTTGGGTAGAATCCAATACTTTCCCTACTTACTATATTTGACATTTATTTATTGTGTTTAGCTGGATACAAGATACAAGTGGGATTGGCGTTCAGCCTAGGTTCTACTTACTATAAGGAAATTGTAGCTAAAGTAAACAGCTCTGGTGTGTTGCACTCACGTGTCCTTACTCACTCTTGTACAACCTATTCTTACAAACATATGTTTGTAAAAATAGTGCATGTTAATCGAGATAAGCATTTGCAGAAATTGTCTTATTGCATATTTCCTTGCAGGTACAATGGGATTTAGGGTAGTAAAGTATGCTTTAAGGATAGTCAAATCTTCGAAGCAGTATATACGATGTCGCGATGGTGCGACAGTTCCTAAGCCGTTTCCAGCCCCGCGATGGTCGCTAATTTTGATAACGTACCGCGTTATCTGAATCTTTAAAGCCGCTCGATGGTAGGACAGTTTTACTTCTGAGGTTGTCGTTATCTCGTAGCTCGTTCTGTTGTCTCGTGCGCCAGTGGTGGAGCTATAAGTTCTTTCTCAGGGTATGCGTGAGTGTAATGTGAAGGATAACACCAGTTTAAATTGACTGATGAATTTAATGTGATCTAATACTTGAGCTATTGAAGCGAGTTGTCGACCGTTTGAAGATAAAAGTGAAACTGATGGATCGTAGCTCTCGAAACTATAACAATTGAATTATTACACCTGCTAACTTCTGCAGTACCAGTTTCACGTTTGAAATAACTGTTTACGCAATAAAGAAACTATAAGCATATCTTGCGTGAGTCGCTAAAGTGCTTATCGGCAAAACCCCTCGCGATAGCCGCTAGTTCTTTCTAACACAAGCGCGCTACCGAGCGCTTAAAGTAATACACGAGTCATCACAAGTATCCAGAGAGACAAATGTGTCCGCGAATGTGAGTACGGGAAAGAGTGTGCACGAACGAATGTGTCTCTGATTAGATTGCATGCCCTTATGTTACCTAAGCTCAGAACTATCCCACCAAAGTTACTTCATACGAGGGCCAATCTATAAACTATTACATATGCGCTTCTGAACTGTTGCTAGGGGCCTGGTTAAACTCACGAAATAACTTTAACTTCTCTTTTTCAGAATTTCTGCCTGCGTGACTTTTCAAACGTACTGAACTTAACTCTAAACTGTCTTCCAAGAATCTTTAAGCTGATGCTTTCGCTCCTCACGCTATTACTAATGACTTTGCTGGACATGACTCGCTAATTGCCTATTTCTTCGGAGAAATCGTTCAACTCTAGCTTATTATATTATACATTGGTTTAATATAGAGAAATTATTAATTGCAATTATTTCTTTATCTTACTATAATTTCTTTATTTACTTACTTATATCTTCCTGTCAATAATTACGGTATCATATTTTAAGAATGGATCGCTTATGTAATGGCTTTGAAATTGTGTTCTCTTTGCATGACCAAGAGAGGGAGAGAGATGAAAATCCGAAATAACGACTTCCCAGTTTAGAAAAGCATATTTTAAAATGCAAACCAATAAGAAGGGCAATCTCGAAAATGGCTAACGACACAAAAATGTATTTGACACAAATTGTTTGCTTTAACGAGATCTACATTGTTTCTTTGCAGTCAGATTTTGTCTTTCTCTTACGGCTTACCAGTTGTGCAAATGTTATTCAGAATGAAGAGGGCTACAGAAGCTTTTCCCAGAAAATCCAAGATAGAGATTTCATTTGTCATGAAAATATCTTAAAAATATAGTAGTCGTTAGAGTCACATTTGAGAAAAACAAAATTTTCGAAACATTTTCCATGTAAAGGGATGCGGATTTTCTTTAAAATCTTCGTGTCCCATCCTTGGAAGATGTTGAAATTAAATACTAAGACGTTTGTTTTGTAGTTGGCTTTTAGATTTTGCGTTATTCTGTACACAAACACACGCACCTTTTCCTAAAAATACTTTTTGGGGGGGTTCAGGGGGCCTCAAAACAAGTTTCTGAAAAAATCAATGCAATTTATTGGGTTGAACAGAATATGTTCCCTACGTACTTTACTTAGTACCTGGCTTAGGCGGTAACATCTGTGGCCCGCATTCGAGAGGTCGTGGGTTAGATTCCCACCAGCCTTCTTGACCCATGAAATTTTTCGGGGGTTTCCCCTGGCGAATGCTGGGAAGGTTCATTACATTCCCTGAATTTTCTATCCCTTCATTTTACCTCCATTTTCATTGCACTTCACCGTTCATCTGCTTGGTCCATTTTAGGGTTGAAAGTGTGGGCGAGAGTCTCGGCGTTGCATGACAGGGGAAAGGGATGCTCTATATAACCCTTCGTCCCCGGAATGGGGGTCTCCGAGTTCCGGGTCCCCCAAGGGATGCATAAGCCCGCGAAAAGGAGGGGAACCGGTTGCACCACCCGGGGAGTTTCAATCTGTAAAAGGGGATCCTGCCCTCTGCCCTGTCGTGCTTCCTGGTCCGACCGCCTTCTGTCTCCTCTCACTTCACCCCTCACTCCCGGGGGCACTCCTTCAGCGGCTTAGGCACAAAATACCCTGTAAGTCGCGGTGCTAAGTCCCTCTCCATACCTAGTCCTGCTCCTACTCCTACTTTACTTAGCAGAAATAGAAAATTCGGAAGTTATTGCAACACTAAGGTCATGCATTTTGCTGCTTGTTTGAGCGACAGTTCTGATAAAAACAACAGATTGAAGGGCTGAAGGAAATACTTAGACTTCAGATAGTTTGCTCAAGGTTATCAGTGCGTAACTTTCTCATGTCGAAATGCTTTGCAGGATATTTTGACTAGTTGATAATGTTAGTAGGTTACCCAAGGATTGCAAGTCGGACGTGCAGGGGTGGCGACTTAAACCTGCGTTGGGCAGAGTGCCGAGCATAACGCTCGATTGAAGTTTGTCGAGTTTCCTTCGCAAAGGTGAGGCGAAGGACGTTGGCTAAACTCCTGCCCCCTTGTTTGCTAAATTCTCTCACTTGTTCATACTTTCTCAGTCATCACAGGTATATTCTCCTCTTTATCCTCTGCCATCCTTATTCCATTAGCATAAGGATCAAGTGCACTACATAATGATTCCGGAATATTCCAGCAGACAAATTAATGGAGAGAAAATTCTGATTTTTGGTTTTAGAAAGAATAAGCTATTACACAGTTTACTTGTTCTGGCACTTTTCAAGCCTTTTAATAAATTAATTAATTTAATAGTTTTGTAATGTTACTTTGTGAACGTTTTATTGCACGCTATTTCCAAAATTAACTTAAAGCATTTCATAGAGCATTTGTAATGGTTTTGTATAATACCTGAAAAGGTTGTCAACTTTAATGTTGATATGATGGAGGAAGACACAGCTAGTCAGAATAATGGATTTTGCAGAATTTCTTCCTTAATGCCTCGATTTGTATGATTTCATAACTTATTCCCCCGCCAGTTTAAATCACATTTGAATGACATTTTCAGCATTATACAAAAACACTTGCTGTATCAGATGCCTGTAGGTTAATTTTGTAAATACCGCAGATAAAAACGTTAAACAGCAAATACAAATACATAAAATTATAAAAATAACAAAATAAACATTCTTGAAAATCCTCAAAACAAGTTCTAACATGTTGTATTCACATGGATTTCTCTACCCACTATCGTTTATCTTTATGTAGGCTCTATAAAATATCCTTGCAAAAGCTTATTCTTATACCTAAACGTTTGCATAAATAGTTTGAATAGACATTTAGTTGTAGTTACAAAGGGAGTAGCGAATGTCAAATGTTTAAAAACTGTTCGCTACATAGTTGATATGCCATGCTATTTGCAAAACAGTGCGAAGAACAAGTGAATAGTCACAACACTATAAGCATGACAAAGTATTGAACAATTCTAACCAATAATAACGTGTATCTTAGAAATGGCTGAAGCCACAAAACGGTTACTTGAAATAAATTGTGTTTTTTAATGAATCTACATTTCTTGTGTAGTGAGTATTTTCTATCGCTTATGATTTACCCGCTATACAATTATTATATAAACATGTCGACTTCACAGGCTATACTCAGAAAATTCAAGATACCTATACATTTTATTTGTCCCGAGATATTGTAAATATCTTCCACTTCTTTCATGTTTACCATCCCCATTTGGAGGGCTTACACCCCCAGGACACGCAAGCGGTTCTCTGGGGTCAGATACCTGTCGGGGAGCAGACAAACTAATTGGATCGGATAGAACAGCCAGGATGGGTGATCAGCCCGGAGCGAGGAAGGAGATGATATGAAATGACGGTGAAATATATGAAAGGAAAGGCGATGGTAGAGCAGTTGGTGGAATGAATGGCAGGGAAACCGGAGAACCGAGAGAAAACTCACTCAGATGCCACTTTGTCCACCACAAATCCCTCATACGGTTCCCTGGGATGGAACCCGGGTCATCTTGATGAGGGGCGAGCTGTCTAACCTCGGCCACGGCGCCGGCCTATTGTTAATGTATGGTATTTTAATAAAAATCTTAAGCTTTTTTTGAGGAAATCTTTGGAAGATACTGAAGATATTCAACCAACTCTTAGCTTTTGAGTTGTTGTTTTCACACACGCCCACACACACACACACACATACATACACACACGGACCCTTTTCTGAAAATGCTTCCTTTTTGGAACCAGGAGACTTGAAAGCGTGTATTTCCGGTGAAATATTGCTATCGAGTTTTTTTATGAAATGCAACATTCCTCTAATTTAAGGTACGTGACAGGGCAAGTAAAAATTGTATCTAAAATAAATAATTTCTCTAAAAGTACAAAAAGGTGACATATAGTAAACATAGAGGAATGTCCGATAGTGATAAAAGTGCTCTGTTTACATCCACGAGTCCATAATCAGTATTAATGTTTATATGGGTATCGCCTACGACAGTTAAGAAAGAAGAGGGCATAATTATCAATATTTTGGACTTAGTCAGGAGTGATAATAAAACTCCAAGAATATTAACTCAGGAAATAAACCAATTACGAGTATTTTCTGCCATAAAATTTCATAGAATTAAGATTATTATCACTAATCCAAAGTAAATGAACAGCCAACAACAATTGCGTATTGTCTCTCCACAGCAAACTTTATAACTGTATGCAATTCATGTAAGCGCTTATCTTAAGCATTGTTGCCCGGCCGGACTTACGTCGCTATCGAATCGGAACGCAGCAGTCCAAGTCTCATATCGCATTGATTTCACATTAGTAACAGGGTAGCGGGATGTGGGGGACTCAAGATAAAGCATAGAACAGGATGCATTGAAGTGGCCTTTCCTCTTCACTGATCTCCGCTCACAACGGAATTCCAAACGCTGGATTCTATCTGCAACAGAAAACGCTCTTATTCCATTTTATAACATATCGTTTCTCTAATGCTGTAACACAAGTGGAAATACATTATACTGAGTAATTTATTTCGTTGAAAGAACAATTTAAAACTTAAAACTTACAGATTATAATAATAATAATAATAATAATAATAATAATAATAATAATTGTTTATTATTATGTTGTTTCCGCCAACTACGGACCACGTTATTTCAACCATTTGCATTCTTGAACTTTAATTCTTCTCCAGTACTCCAGCATTCGCCCTCTGTGAGCCCCCTTTCTTTCATCAGCCCAGTCCTTTCTTGTTTACACATCGACCAAGTTACTGCCAAGGTTGTAGGTCTAGGGGAGAGCCTGATGTTCGGCTTAAGGTGAGTCCACACTGTTCAACATTTCAACAGTTAACATTCAACAATTAACAAAAAGTTTCATTCAACATGTTAAATGCCTTCAACATGTTATAACTGTGAACCTTTAACATTCTATCCACACCAGTTAACTTGTTGGGACAACAAAGTCTCTTAACTAAAAGAAAAATGGACTCCAGTGATGAGGATTTCACTATTGCTATTTGTATCTGTGCTTGGTATGTAATAAAAAGAAAAGTAGAAGGTGATGAGGCTCTATCTTGTTAATCGGCACAGGAGTGAAAATATTTTGAATGAGTTTAAAATTCGGAGCAGGTTTGGCTTCAATTTCTTGAGAACAGTCAAAGTGGCTTCAACTTAGCTTTGAACAAGGTTTCTAATCTATAATTCATAAAAAGGACACATATTTGAGAGCAGCCATTCCAGCTCTCAGAAATGAGCCTTTTTTTTTGTTGCAGTTCTCTAACAAAGTGAGGGGCTATTTTGCTTTCTGATATTGCCTCTGGAACAACAATAAATTGCACACATCAAGGTAATAATTATCCATTCTTTTTATTACAATGTTCCATAATGACAGCCTCAACAAAGATTTTATTCATGAAAGTGTCTTTTCTTTCTTCCATTCCATACCTTCATATGAAGCAAACCAAATCAAGGATACGACCACAGAAGAGTCAACACGGAACTACCGAACACAATAGCTTGAAGGAACCAGAAGTACTCCGTTGCCATGGTTACAGTCTGGAAACTTCTGAAGTTCGCCCAATCATATACACAGAGAGCAAATTGACTTAACAAGTTTTCTATTAAAAGCGGAAAACATCCAACATGTTAAACGTGTCAAGCACAACTCTTTCGGTTAACATGTTAAGTCAATTCTGTGATCGAAATTTGGCCATGCAAACTGATAACATGTTGCACTTGACAAGTTTTTTTAAATGTTAACCAGTGTGGACAGGGCTTTAGATTGGCATTTTCTCCATACCTTATGCTTCGGTTTTCCCGCCGGTACTCGGTACTGATTGCAGTGGCTCCCCACTGGGCGATGGTGCGCCACGTCCCTTACCCATTCTTCTCCTCCTCCGCCTCCTCCTCCTCCTCCTCCTTCTTATTTGTGATAATCAAGGCATCTTTAAGCTTCGTAGACGCCGTTAAGAACATATTTGTTTCACGAAGGATACGGAAAAGTTTGTTAAGTGCATTTTCACTGAGAGTCCACAACTAACAATTTCACAGAAGCATACATCTAAAGCTGAAATATTACTGTCCATTCATTACTCGTTAGGATTAGGTTTAGTCAGACGGTGGGGACCCCAGCCACTAGAGCTCAGCACGACACGTAGGCCACTATAGGCCGTTTGTAACTTATGTGGCCCCTGGGAGGAAAGGATGAATGGGAGACCCGAAAAGCGATAGATCGAGCGACGATGCGTGCGAGCAAAGACGGGGGTATCTAACGATTCCAAAATGACACCAATCCTGACGCCGGCGCGAGCCTGCCTGCGCCATCTTCAACCTAGGGGTCCCAGCACAAACGAGTTTCACAGAAAGGGGCACTAGCCGTCCATCGAAACTCCAGGGACGAATCTTTACGCAACACTCAATCGCCGATTCTACAACCCTGAAACAAATGAAGATAAAACAGGTGAAAAGATATGATGGGAACAGGAAATTCGTGGTAGAAGAGGAATCATTATAGAATTCGTCTACCGACCTGGGAAAACCACGAAGAAACCTAGGGTCAGAGTGGTCGGCCCTACGGGACCTTCGGAATGCGTTCCACACACGTTACCGCAGAGGCATCTTCCTCCGTCGTGGCGACAGGAATAACATTCAACAAGACAGCACGCGAAAATAATTTTTCTAACAAAGGTGTGTGTTAATTAATGGATTTCCCAATAAAAGACCCGTGAAAATGTGTTTAAACAGTGTACTGTGCTAATAACAGCAGCAAAGCAGAAATACCATAGACAAATTTTTGAATCATAGTGTTTATATCATTATACACGATGCTGAGTTTTAATTGTTCCTCCATGGAACCTGGTTTCAAATGTAGGAAGTCCCATATGTACATTTTTAGTTTCCAAATACTCGCAACAGGAGCCGCCATCTGGCAAATTGTGTTTAAGCTCATTCTACAAGCCGCAATAGAATGCTTTCTGAAACGTGAAAATAAACATTGTAACTTGACATCTGCCATAAGCATGTGCTAATTAGGACCTTGTTTTCATGAGCCGAAGTGGAATGATATCTTCCAGTTTTCGGGAGGAGGTTTACACAAGTGAGAAAGTGAAGTATATTGTGATTTTTCAGAGTTACATTTATGCGCGTTGTTCTAACCAAGTAGATTTACCATTTCATTTCAAAAAGCGTATTCCTTGACGTACAATAAACCTCATTAAACTGATGCTCTCTAGGTATATATTTCAAAAAGTGTTTCACTGCAGCTAATAGATTAAAAATTACGAAACTGCTTACAATCAATGTATTATTGCTGTTATGAGCCGAAGATTCAAGGTAATGCACAATTTTACTTACTCGAGTCCTTGGTCTAGATGCCTATATTCTCAACCTCATTTTAAAATCACAGTATTACTTAGTTCACTTTATTTTTTAATAAATAGTTTGAGTTTACTGTATGCCAGGCTAATAATAATAATAATAATAATAATAATAATAATAATAATAATAATAATAATAATAATAATAATAGATAAATATTAATAAATGAGCTACTTGTTTCAAAAGGGACATAAAATTAAAAAATTAGAGAAAGTTCGAACTCAATGCATGGTTATTTTATGGAAGGTTTCTGCTTTTGAGTTATTTTAAATTATCTTTAATTGTAGTTTGACATTTTCGAGAGTGATTTCTTTAGCCGTTGTTGAGAGGAAACTTTCCCTCGTTAATATATGGTAGATAGCTAGATTCAATGAACGTTTCCAGAATATTTAAAGAGTTTAATTTTATACACATGTGAGTGCATGCACATGCACACAAACACGCACGCACACACAGGATATTCATATTTAAACAATTTATAAAAAAATAATAAAATGTGGTATAACCAAATGGTTTTTTTCTACTCAAAACCAGGAATTTCCTATGTAAAAGTTAGGTTCGTAATGTTAAGAGTATTTGTTTGCATTATATTTGTGATATATTCGTAAAGCAGTTCATTAAAGAAACAGAAGTGTCCCAGTGATTATTATTTTCCAAATTGTACTTTCGAAGCAGAAGAATATGTTTTTCTGCATCAGGTTGGCTGGTTCTCTCTCTGTCTCTAGTGTACCGACTTACATCTTATAATCGAGTGAGATGGCTTCACGGTAACGCGTTAGGTCCCGGGTTCGATTCCCGTCTACCGCCATTCTGAGCTTGGCTTTTTCGTGATTTTCCTGGTCGGTAGGCGAATGCTAGTATGATTTCTCATCTACCATGATTTCCTTTCAATCATTTCCCTTTCATTCCGTTTCATTCTTATCTTTCGTATGCTTCTAGGTTTCGTGACGTATTGTGGTGCTAGGTAGATGGCGCAGATGCTTACTCAAAGGAAAGAGTACTCCCTGTGAACAATATAGAGCTGCTAGGTCGACGGGTCGTTCATCGCCCTCTCTAGGCAGCTCCACCAGCGGAACGGGTCTGAAAGCCTGGAGCCATAAAGGAGTTCCGTGTGTCTCTGCAACCTGTCTATCTGCTGCTTGTAGCCTCCTGTGGTTCCATCACTTCATCCCTTCCTCCTGGAGGCTGTTAGTCACACACACTGTGTACGTCGCAGTGCGCGAGATGTCCTTCTCCGTTGTATAACCTATACCTGTATGTACACGTATCATGTTTAAGGGAACACTATGTTATCGTATAACGACAAATTCTGCCAATATTAAGACAGTTTTTAGTTGCTATCGATATGCGAAATGCTTCAGAATTGGCATTTCTACACGGATCTTTTAATTTCATTTCGGTGCTTAGTACTACTCTATATTTTATTATGTGCTGGATACCCAAATCTAAGCAGTGTGATGCAGGTCAGGGTTCGATGGTGAATGAAGTTTCATCTTTTTGTGTTTTTAGACGTAGTACACCATTAAATTTCCAATTTGTCAAACTTATTTGGTGAATGGTAAGTAATGTATTCATTTTGAAAGTAAAAGGTGTAGAGGAAACATCGATTCAGTTTCACTTCAACTGTCAATTGTCTTTAAGAACGCATTTATACTAAAATAAAACTAGTGCCTATCACAGTCTTAGCTCCAAATTAAGGGCTGTAATTGTTGAAAGCGTAAACGTATTTATCAAGAATGTTCATACACTTAATTGCACAATACTTAAAAATACAACATTGTGAGTAAATACCTAATTATAAATTGATTTATTGCTTTATTATCAATATACACAGTAGTATAGTTAAAAAGGACGTTAGTAAATTTTTCGCTCTCTTACTTTTTTTCTTAATAATAGCTGGTACACATTGCTTTATGCAGTACAGCTTAATTTTAGGATTTCACCATCAACTATACTTCTTTGAAATTTCCTGCAATCCCTAGAAAATAACCTAGATGCGAGGTAGGGATATGACTACGGTTAATAGAAAAGGAAGCAAATGCCGTTGCACTATTACACTATATGTTTCATGAAGTTAGCATCATTTAATATTAAATCCTTAAGATTACTGTTTATTTGTGGTTGCGGAAAATGCCCCAAGACATTATGACAACATGAACTGAAATTAATTATTCATTAATTTTAAATCGGAAGACATAGTGAAAAGATTAAGTTGCAATTGATCGTTGCAATCAGCTGACGATGAGGAAGTGATTCCTAAACTAGGCATTGAACCTATTTTAGTGAAATTATATATTTGCAACCATTTCTATATATGAACTGAAATGTCCATTCACAATTTAACCCTTAAAATGTCTTGCATCACAATGGTCGCATATTTGATTTAGCAGACCTGCACTGAACTCTGCAATAGAGCTTTAATTTTGAATAGTGTTCCGGCCTAACAGACTTGCAGCTCTTTCAGAATATTTGTATCGTAATGCGTATTCTGGTTCTAGCTGTTGAAGAATTTCTAAGCAGTATATCACACCGCCGTGGGCATCCTCTTAAACGATGACTCGCTATTAAACACAGAACATCATATACACAACATAAAGCACGTAAACCAATATAACACATCGAACAGTACAAAATAATATAACACTTTTAAGCTTGTGCCACCATCTTATTTTTAGCGGATAAACTCTGTGATCAACGTACCAACACGTCCTTCTGTTTTACTACAACAGATAGAGGTGGAATTAACTTAAACCTAACTTACGACAGCCTATGCTGTAAAATCGACGCATATTTTCCAAATATTTTAGTGATTAACAAGTAATTCTAGAATTTAATATTTTTGCGACATTGTAGAGACTGGACAGCTTGGATGGTATGCTACCCGTAGTCCAGTCTTTCAAGATTAATGTGTAAACTCATTTAAAACGTCAAATTATATATAAATATATAATTATATATACCTATAATAGAATAGATATATTGCAGAAAAATAACATCGCACGTATTACAAATAAGCACATTATTTTTATGGCGAATCTGGAGCTCAAAGGAAAAAAATAATACAGGGTTATTCAAAAAAAAAAAAAAAAGGAACAGATTTTAAATATTCATTTTTAATGACGACAATAGATAGTGACGCATACGACACATCATTGAATAGAGGAAAGTTCAAAGTTTTAAGCCCCCATCTATTAGTTCCATTCGTGCCTACAGCGGCTCTGTGTTTGTTTACGAGAAAATGGCGACGCTACAGGAGAAGTTTTGTGTGCTGCATTATGCAAAGAGTGTTTCCATTGTTTCATTTCAGCGTGCATTTCGTTGTAAGTTCAACAACGACTCGTCATAAAACATTTACAATTGATACAATAAATTCGTAGAAGATGGTTGCGTATACAAACGGAAAATCACTGGTCATCCTCACATAAAATGGTGCTCATTTTGTACACATGAAATACAATTTTGAACTTTTCTCTATTCAGTGATGTATCGCATGTGTCGCCATCTACTCCCCATCATCTTTTTGAATAATTCCATTATTGGAATATATTCCATTCAGTGTACCATGAAGAATCTACAGTTAAGCTATCGACATTTCCGTGTACTATTCCTGTAATTTCCATAGTCTATATCATTTTACTACCTACTTCATCTTTTCCAGTGTTATTTTTCAGTATACTATTAGCGGTTTAACACATCCGTTTCTTTAATTTATACTTTATTCTCGTGACGATTTTCTATGTTTAAAATAATAAGCAGAATGCAGATTTAGAATTATATCAATTAGGAATTGTTCGGTTGTTTTATCGTGTATTTCAAATTAGCGTATTAAACTGTGATTTCCCTGGAAAGTAAGAATCTCGCAGTTATGTGCAGACGTATCACATTTTTGTAACTTTTTGAAGTTGTGAATTTTCGGTGGTTTAGCCATACACATATGTGCATGAAATGCTCTGCAATGTCACTGTGAAGAGTACACAAGAGTTTCTAATTCTACTAAGGAACTTCTTCTACCTGGTTGTTATCTAGCATTAAAAGATTCAGTTGCTTCAGTAATGTGTTTTAGCAAAAAATAAAAATCGTGTGGATGTTCTGCAGATAGAGTATTAAAGTTACAATAAACTACATGCTTTTTAACTTCTAAGTTACAGAGCAAAAGCACAAATAATGAACTCATCTTTGATTTTGGTATCATCTCTCGATTTTATGTGAGGCGTGCAAGGTAAGGTAGTATTCTGCAGTATCAGGAGGTAGAACGCATAAATCTTCTTTTTGTAATATTTAAATACCACTAGTACGGTATTCTTCCTGTAGGCAAGTTCTCCTTCCTTTGTTTCAAAGAGGTGCAACTCTCTTACTGGAAGGCACGCTATTTCGCCATTATACTTGCGTGATAATGAATTCTCTGTGAGAAATAGCATTTGACAACTCATTTTACGGAAGAAAAAGCTCACATTTTCTTCATGGAAGAAGGATTAAGTAATTCATAAAATGAAAAAGAGATACCTAGATTGTTATTATTATTATTATTTCTCTTTTCCGAAGATGCGTAAATAATAACGAAACCAAGGAATGAATTTGGAAACTGTGCGTTAAATACCTTCCTTATTAACCGAAGGCATCACAAAGTCAAACACGCATTTACCAGCATGTTTCGATTAAAGAATTTGACTGCTTTGAAGAAGTACATGCACTAGGTGATGATGGATTGAAAAGTTTTATTGATATTCCTTTAAAAAAGGGATCACATAAAAGGAATATAACAATTAGGTGTGAAAGTAATGATTGAGAGAAAGTTAAAAAGGTGAACAAAGAAAAGAAGGCCATTTATGAAAGTTGTATTCCTTTCTTGGAAGAGAAATATAAATTTCAATTCGGTCAGCGTAATTTCCATGTTCAAGGTCTTCTATTTGGTGCCCGTGGGACCATCTAAAAGGATGTATTGAACTTTCTCTGTAAATTAGGTCCAAATAAACAACAGATGTTACTTATAACGGCCAATAATTAATTAGTGATTCAGATCCCATTATTCATCACATATAACATATAGGCACTACTACTAAGAGTACTTAATCGCCTATGAGGGTGTCTTTTTATTTATTTCTCTACTATGTAGACAGTAGATACACTCAAAAATTCCATACCGACGTTTCACTGGAAATGCATATTTTGAGACTCTCTGAATCCAAATAAAACATTTATGGAAATATGTTCGTGTCTGTGTGTGACTGTGGCTGTATAGTTGTGTACAGTATAACTTCGGATAAATATCAAACTTGGCATTTGGGTCCAGTATCTTTCAAAAATACGGCACGAAGATTTTCAAGAAAACCCTCCACCCCAACTATCATTTACATGAAACACTTTTCGAAAATTTTGATTTTACAAAAGATGCCTGTAACAATTTGATTAAAATTAGATATATGAAAGATATTTACATGACAAACAAAGTGTATATCTTTAATTTTTTGCGAATAGCCTAGGAAGTCCTGTTTATTCGGAAGGAATTCTGTATAAACTAGTATAACTGGTAAACGTTAAGCGATATACGAAAATGTACCACTCAAAAAATGTGGATATCTTTAAAGCACACAGTTTACTTAATCTAAGCTTTTTTGTGGCATAAGCCGTTCTGAGATATCCGTTATTAAAGGTTCGAATTGTTCAATACTTGTTCTTTTTAAGTCCTATTGATTTTCAGTTGTTTCCTGCGATTGCACGGAAAAAGTATCAATTTTAAGGCTAGCATATAGCGTCCAGTTCTTAAACATCACTGTTCTCTGTGTATCTGTAACGAAATACGTAATGTAGCTATTTTTGCAAAGGTTTATTCGGATTAAGATGTAGTAGATAGAAAAATAAGCTTTAGTAAGAATAGTTTGTATAGTCACTAATAAAATAGAGGGCAGAGAAAGTCATGTGAGCGTAACACATAAGATGTTTACTTTTTCTGCTACGTAAACTAAGTAGGGGAAGTGCTTCATTCCACCCAAAATTCGAATTTGAGATTTCACCGGAAATACATGTTTTGAGGTGCCCTGAATCCAAATAAAGCATTATTCGAAACATGTCCGCGTGTGTGTGTGTCTGTGTGTCTGTCTGTGGACAGTATAACTCAAAAACGAAAAGTTGGATAAATGCCAAACTTGGTATTTGAGTTTTAGTATCTTCCGAGGATGCGACACGAAGATTGCCAGGAAAATCCTAACACTCCAGACTACCCTTTGCATAGAACATTTTTCGAAAATTTTTATTTTCTCAAAAATGGATCTAACGATTTTGATTAAAATACTATATGTTTAAGATATTTTATAGCAAATGAAATGTATATCTTGAACTCTTTGGGAATATCCCCAAAAGTCCTCTTCATTCTGCATGAACTTCGCATAACTGGTAAACCGTAAGGGATAAGACAAAATTTTACGGTACAAAAATGTAGATCTCGTTAAAATACACAACTTTTTTGTGATTGAACCATTTCCGAGATATTTCTTGTTATTTGTTTGAATCTTCCAAAACTTATACCTTTTCTCAAATGGGAATTCGTTATTCGCTTGTTTTGACTATCGCCTAAAACCTACCATATTACCCTTGCACCTATAAGAAAATTACCAATAATAAGCAATACATTTCTACAAATGTTTACCTCGATTAACACTAAGTAGATAGAGAATAAACGTTTGTAAAAATAGATTGTGCTAGAGTAGAGAAAGTCATCAGAGCAACAGATCATATTTTTTATATAAATCTATAGGAAATTCATGAAACGTAGTTTATAAAATGAAGTTGTGTAATAATTAGTTGTTATTTCACAAACGCCGTGTAGGACAACGTTGGAAAGGTAGAATTAAACTGAAAATATATTGATATGGTAAGCTGTGTCATGTGGCAACTTCCTAAAGCAAGCCGCTCCACTTTTTGTTCTTTAAGTCAATAAATGGTTTCTTCTATAACTTCATTTAGTATATTCATCTTTGGTTATTTATTTACTAATCAGCTTTTTACCTCATGTGAAAGCGCGCTTCATTTGTCATAGCTCGCTCTAGTTGTTTCTTGGAAGTTAGTAGAAGCTTAATGAGTCAAAGAAATACTTAAATTCAAAACCAATTTAACTGAGCACACAAACGCATTGAACTGAAGAACTATCGTTCTCTCTGTTTCACCGTGCTTTTCTCTGAAGTTCTCAAATGTTTCCTTTGTTTTCAGTTTCTCTAAGATCTCTGCCTCCTGCTTGGGAAAATCCTAGTCAGCGTTTAAAGTGAAAAGGATTTAAATTGTTTTAGGCGATTAAATTAAAGATTTTTTTAAATTCTCGTTTATAAAACATGACATTTAAGGGTGTAATACTGGCAGATAAATTAAATTATAAGCTAATTTATTATTTGGACTTCCTTGAGTACAGTTTAGAATGCAACAATGCCATTTCTAGGAAACGAGTCTCATAAACTCGACGTTACATAAATGTTACTATCTATGTCGTTATATATAAAATTATGAATGATGTGTAGTATTCCTTTCGAATTATCACTTACGCAATCTTTCAACTTCATAAATGATGACTTGGGATTCAGGACTTTGAGACAGTAACTATAGTTATATATATGCCATATGTATAATAATGTGAATTATAATGTGAAACGGTATTAATAAGAAAAATACTTGTTGTATAAATAGAAGTTAAGGCATAAGTTTTATGTATGTGCAAGTGTACCTGCAGCTGTGGAATTCTTGTTAAAAGCTGACAAACATATCTTTGTGTTAGAATTAGGGCCCAGGCAAAAAGGACTTGTACGGGAAAGTCATAAAAGCCAGACCTTGAGTCTTTGTGAAATAGAACAGGCGACAAGCGAAAACAACATATGTTTGTAGAGAGACCACATGCTTGCAAACGTAGAACAATAGCCGGGTAAGTCTTCTGGAAGGTTCCAAGCTGAACGAAGACAGACAATGAAATTTTAAGGAAGAATATGTTTAAAATCTTCAAGGGGAGAAATGTTAGTTCTAGCGTCTCCATCAGGCAGGGCAGCTGAGTATAAAGTGCTGCGATGTGAATAAGATACATGTAAGCTCTCAGAAGCAGGCGATATTATTTACTTCTTATAATGTAGTAGGAACGGTGAAACGTTATCGATTTAAAGGTCTATAGGAACGTGTGATAAATATTACAATTATTTCTAGAGCACTATAAAATACTTGATTGCTCAGCGACCGCAAGTTTGGCTTACGAACACGGTAGGGCTCGACCGTTCTACAGCTCCAACTAACTTAAGAACTGTGTAGATTATTACTAAGACAGTCAATGCGTGTGCCATTAAAGCATAGTGTTCTTCAATAACTTAATAAATTGTTAGTTGTTACTTATTACCTTCCTTCCCGTATCACACCCTGCAAAGTTATACAAGCTCTACCAGAAACCCAAATAACAGCAGCCGTGGCAAGAAATAAAAATAAACAATACGAGTAACAACTAAAACATCAGATATTTAACAACATTACAATAGTTCATATATTAATTCATATATTAATATAGTGGACATACTGCGAGTTATGCTCCCTCTCCAAGAGTATACTGCAACTTGCAGGGACACATTCGCGATGAAAACTAATCGCAGACGTAACATAAACGCAAGACTTTGCACCCATGATACTTAATGGAAGCATTCATATAGCACTTAGTGCAAGGGATTGCAAACTCTAGACTTTATGTTTGCGTTGCGTGCATACGGGAATAATTATGTCGTTATCCGTGTTTTGGGGGTACCATGCTAGCCTCTAGTTCCCGAGGTAGCGGGTTCAAATCCGGCGTAGGGCGATGGCTTTTTTTCGGGCGTAAAAATCCTTAGCATGACTTCCTTCGAAAGAGAAGTAAAGCCGTTGGTCAATTGTTATAGATTTACGGCACATAAAAGAATCTCAAGCCTGATAAAAAGCCTCTGAGCAAAATTTCCGGTCTTTCACGTCCAATATAGAATCGGACGCTAAGAACCATAGTAATGAAATAGCGTCTATAAATAAAGCTAAATTCAATTTTTAAGGAAGAATTATGCATTTCTTTCTGTATGCATTGCCAGTTTCTGAACAGCAACGATCGCGATAAGAGAGTTTACGCCATCTATAATGTCTATCATGGTGATATTCCATTTGGCCGTATACACCATTTTAAAATATGCTGACGCCTAGCGCTGCTCTGTTGTTTGCATGTATTATAACAGCTTTTTATGTTCTATTTATTTATAAAGACCAGATGAATTTTCATAACACTATTGGTTGTTATCCAATTTGAAACCTGCAGTACGCTTGGAAAATTTCCGCGCGTTAGAAACCCGTGCCAAGTTCTTGAGTTACGTCTACGCTGTGTTGTGGATGGTATTACCTCACGCCTATCCTTATGCTCCGTTATGTTAACGTTACGACTTTTACCGTAATGGAATGGGAAGCAATTGGCGGGGAACGGGAATGTTTTCTGTGCCTTTGTTAAAGTGTTTCTGGACATTAGGAGCATGTTTCAAGGAACGTTCGAACTGAAAATACCTGAAATTAGCATGAAGCATACATAAACGTTTAAGAAGAAAATCTCCAATTGAAACACAGCAAGAAAGAACACCGATTTGCTGAAAAAAATGTCGACTTTACAACAATAACATAATAAACAACTACTATATATTATAACTGTTAAATTTTGTTTTTAAGACGTCCTATTCTCGTGGCGCAGGGCCGAATGGTAGGATAGATTTTCGGATTATGCATTACATTACTTTAAAGCAGTTACAGATATCATTATTTGGGACGCATTTTGTAACTTCAATTTTTTCTTTCTTTACTATTACTTACAGTAAGTAGAGGAAGTATTGTACTCCATCCAAACATTCGATGTCGAGATTTCACCGTAAATATACGTTTTGAAGCCCCCGAGCCCCCAAAAAAGTATTTTTAGAAAAAGGTCCGTGTGATGTCTCTGTCTCTCTGTATCTCTCTCTCTCTCTCTCTCTCTCTCTCTCTCTATATATATATATATATATATATATATATATATATATATATCTGTGCCTGTGAACAGCATAGGCAATTCAAAAACGGAAAGTCGGTTAAATACCAAACTTGATATTCAAGTACAAATCTTCCAAAGCTGCGACACGAAGGTTTTCAAGAAAATCCCCACACCGTGAAAGGGGATATATTATACATATATAGGAATTGTACATATGAAAGGGGATATACCATACATATAAGAATTGTACAGTGTCGCGGTTACTTTCGTGTTAACTTATTTGCTGAGCGCCTGTTATTGTTTCTCTATTTTGAATTTTGAGTTCTTTGTCCTCCAGCTAGCTATTATTACCCAGTCGAGCAAATCTCTTGAACAGGGTGTGTAATCGGAAAGGAGTTGTTACTAAAAGATAACACTGATAAAAGAATTTGTTTTTACACTTTTATTGGCGTCACACTTAGTTAATTTCACAGATTTACTTTTGATACACGCCTGACTGAAACTTTTATATTTTAGAATGTAACTATAATCACTTATTTGCCGCGCATTATTAATTGGAGTATTTCACATTCTGTAACTAACTTTACGATGCGAGAGATTCTGTAGAATTGCGTAACGCGTACTTCGTGAATGCTTCTGTTGAACTGTGCGACGTGTAACTCTTGAATGATTCTGTTAAACTGCGCGACGTGTAACCCGTGAATGATTCTCTTAAACTGCACGACGTTTGCCTTGTGAATTATTCTGCAGAACTGCGCGTTACCCGTCTCTGGCTCGGAATTTATACTCCCTCACCCCGATATGCCTAAAGATTATAATCGAGCTGCTATTGGTTAATAAAACGCGCCAACATTAGCGTCTATTTTTATATCCAATCAAAATTACGAACACATATGCTCTAGGGAAGATATTCCCTCCATTTCTAAAGATAAGCGCGCTACTCTGACGTCATTAGTTTGTCTCTTCTAATTGATAAACAACTACCCCCTGCTCATTGTTACCCGCTCCTATTGTTCAGTTTCAGTGAGGTCGTGTAAACTTATTTCCTAACAATGCTTATAATTAACAAACATCTCAAATCATTGTCATACAATGTTAATTTACACTACAATCATTCTGGCATTCACAGTGTTGTGATATAAAATACTGCCTCAACAGTAATAATATAATTCACTAACATGTTAAAATATTCAACATCCAACATTTGTACAGAGCTAATTGTAAGAAACGGGCGAGCTAGCAAAATTCCAAGAAAAGCATAATCCTAAGTAGAGCGTACCTTTCACCAAGCCAACAGGCAGGGAACCGGTAACGGTACGGAGAAATAGAATGAGACAGCTAGAGAAAAGAAAGAGACGGAGATATTGAATCGGCTTCACAACGCACCAGGGTGACGCTTAAGCACACGGACTTGAAGCCACACATTCTCATACATGTTAAGGTAACGCGGCCTGAGGACCAATAGGAAACGTCGTTACATTTTTAAACGCAGAGGTGAGCGTCACTAGGTTCCCGTATATAAGGGCAGACAAGGCCTCAGAGCCCACTCTCACTCTCTCTCACTGATCTTCAAGAATTCACGTCGACACGAGGTGCTACAGATGCACGCGTGTGCACAAGGGTGGGAATGCGTGTGCAGATAGCTAGGCTCCTGATTTAGTTAAAGTGGTGGGATTATAATAATGGGAAAAAGCTAGCCGCCCATAAGCATTTCGATTGTGAATAAACTTCATTGATTAAGGGAAAATTGCAGTGTATTTTTTAACTTGTCTCACCCACTAGAACCTGAGAATTAAGAATTAGATATAGGTAGGAAAAGTTAGGAATGGAATAAGCAACAACCGACGAGCATCAATAGCCGAGGAAGAACCTGCCGAAGACTACAACAACCCAAGGATCGGCGTATTCCCGCTACAACCGCAAACTACCTTTTCATAGAACGTTTTTTGAATTTTTAAATTATAATGCCATGTATTAAAGATATTTGCATAACAAATAAAATGGTTTTGAATTTTCTGGAAATAGTTGTGAAGTGCTCTTTATTCGGACGGAATTTTAGATAATCTTGTATGACTGGTAAACTTTAAGCGATACTCGAAAATGTACTTCACCAAAAATGTAGATCTCATTAAAGGACGCAATTTATTCCAAAGGGCTTTTTCTGTGGCATGAGGCATTTCCGAGATATCCGTTATTAATGGTTCGAGTTGTTCAATACTTTGTCATTCTTTTAGTCCTGTCGATATTCAGTTGTGTGTGGAATTTTAAGGACAGCTTATAGCGTCCAGTTTTTAAAAATTTGACTATCGCTATTCTCTTTGTATCTATAACGAAATGTGTAATGTAGCTATTTCTGCAAAGTTTTATCTCAATTAAAATGAACTTTCTAAGAATAGTTTGTATACCCACTAGTAAACCATTGAGAGTAGAGAAAGTCATATAAATGTAACATAGGAGATATTTTAGGTTTTAGGAGAACGCAAAACAGACATGCTGGCAACAGCCATGCGTTGCTGATCCATGGTAGCGTGAGTGTTACTTTCAGTTTCAAGACCAGTTGGAGGACCACGTAAACAGGTTTCACTTTTGCTTTCAGTGTGTCTCATGAGCGTAAAAAGCAAACTTTTCAAGTGTGATACCACCTAATAATTCCAACTGAATCTTCTAATGACGCATTTTGTAGCTAAGCCCACAAGCTACGGATATTTTTATCAGCTTGTTGAACATTAACCTTAAATACTTTTGCAGTTGATACTGCTGCAATGTATCACTCAAACCATGTTACTAATAAATGTAAACGCATAACACTACATCATTAGGTGCATACAAAGTCTACTAAATGGCAATTTTAACATGCACAGCAAAATAATAAACAATAAACCAAATAATTGACCCGCTTCACAGGTATTGTTCAAAATGTTCCAATATTTGCACAGCTACACGTTTCACACCTTCTTAATCATTCATTCATTATCTGTTTAACCTCCTCATATGTAGGACTTACACCCCCCCAGGACCTTCAGGCGGGTGCCTGGGGTCAGAGGCCCGTCGAGGAGCAGACACTCATGGATCAGACAGAACATACAGGATGGGGGACCAGCCCGATGCCTGGTATGGGTAGGAAGGAAGTAGATGAAACGAAATGATGGTGAAATGGATGAAAGGAAAGGTGATGGTGGAGTAGTTGGTGGAATGAATGGCGGGGGAAACCGGAAAACCCGGAGAAAACCCGCCCAGACGCCGCTTTGTCCACCACAAATCCCACATGCGGCCCCCTGGGATTGAACCCGGGCCGCCTCGGTCTAAACTCGAGCGGTCTAACCACTCGGCCACGGCACCGCCACCTTCATAATCAATTAGTAGTACTCCAGCAAAGACATCTCGGGTTCTGTGTGTAGTGCGATGTTACTCTAACATGGAACCAAACGTCTAGTGGAGCTGGCATTAACTAGTGTGCTTTGCAATCAGCGGTCGCGAAACTCTTATTGGACTCTGAAGGCATTCCTTTATTTTAGACTGTTTTAGTGCAGGCCAATAGCTTGTCATTTGGATTAAGGGACGTGTGAAAAACAAAACTGCGTCACTCTTCAGGTAAAGGAGTGGGGTACGTTATGTTTCATTTATATCCAGAAGCTAGTTAAGATTGTACGACCTACCTCGACCTGTTTACAACGTTGCTAATTTCTGCAGTCACATTATGTCTGCAAAAAAGGTGTTCGGAATGTCCTTAAGGAATTAATTATTTCAAAATATTGTGTGATGTCATATAGTTACTATCGAAACTAGGTCAGATATAGGTTACTCTACTCATGTTACAAGTAACGAATTATCTTCATACATTATCGTTAAATAGAACATCTAATTTGGAACAAGAACAATTTGTTTTGTGCCAATAGTTACAATCTGCTTATGTTTTAAATAACTTTGTATACTTTGACGTCGTATAGTTATAGGTATATGCCACTAAAGTATTAACTACAGATCAATTAAATAGACAGATTGCCCTAGAGGACGCAGATCGGACCCTACCTTGGCATATGTAAAGGAAAAGGAATGTTTTCCTTTATTTTCAAAAGTTAAGTTTACAATTAAGACTTGAGTATGCGAGTATATTTTGCTCACTATCAAAAGTCGGAATATTGCAGTGTCGATTTCTCTCACACAAAGTTCCTCTTTCTTTCCATTTAACTTTGTACGATATACCAGTTAAGCAAACAAAAAAAAAAGTTACAAATTCAATCAAAGACCTTTTACAATTTTAACTATGTATGTATAAATTCAACAAAAATTCGTAACATTCTGTTACTTTAACATTATATATAAATTTGATTCATCCCAAAAACGTTTAAGAAATTCAAATATTTTTTTATTGTAAACTGTATACCTTCAATGTTTTGCTTGGAACTAGCTCGCGAATGGTTCTCTTCATATGTCTTATTCTATTTCTTTACTTTTACATGTGAATATCTTTCGTCCAGCCACTACGCTCCGTGGCCTTCCGTCACAAATGTTTAGCAATAATTTTGAAACTTTAACGAAACGTGTATATTACGAAAATTTTGACAAGTCCAAAACAAAGTAATATGTCCGATGCCTCTCGATTACCACCGCGAATGTCGCCCAGACGCGTACGTAACACGTTCTCTCTTACGGTGACTAACTGCCCTCCTTTCTCGACCTGCTAGGAAAATCCTCTTCTCTGGTGTTTCCTCCATCCTCCGCTAGGACTGCCGGCGTGTGATTGGCTCTTAACTCGACCAACCAGTATTCATTATAGCGGGATGTTGCTAGGTTCACATAGCGTCACCTCTGCCTGTAGCAAAGCTACTGTCGAACTGGCGAAAAGGGGAGGAGGAACATCCATACGTCTGGCTTTTTTTTTTTTTTTTTCGAAAACGGCTGATCAAAGAACGACATGCTATTATACCTTTTTGTTTGTAATACTTTATGAAGTACCTGTTGGAAGGAATGAAATAAATTCACTTCCACTCTGAATACACACACACACACAAACGCACGCACACACACACACACATGCGCGCGTGCGCACAATGAATTAGACAAGAGAAGGAAAAGGAAAGAAAAAGGGGAATGTTTGGTTTGCTGTCAATTTTAGCTTTCATCATTAATAATTTCATCTAAATAATCTCTCATATTATTCTACATGTTTCACGTAAGATTGACACTAAAATATTATTTTTCCTTCGTTTCCTTATTATTATTATTATTATTATTATTATTATTATTATTATTATTATGCCACAGAGTGATTAATTTCTTTATGTTAAGAAGTAATTCAAACCCCTATATTTGTCAAATCCATTTTAACAAGAATAAAAGCGTAAAGTTATCAATATGATTGTTCCAACTTCAAACTGAAAAATAATTTCACACATTGTTTTCCTTAAAATAACAACAAACTTGCATAGATTAGGATGCCGATTTAGGCAGTCATACAGCAACATGCTAATGCTATTCGCATTTCATTTCCCTTCCCTTCTGTCCGTAGCTGTCTCAAGTACTGGCCGTATTAGCGAGTACCTTCAATGTACACCGCAAAGCTTTGATTGCAAAAATGATCTCCGATATTCTCCTCTAGGCAATTCTCTATCTAGCAATGCAATACATTCAAATCTATGTCCGCGAAAGCCCGAAAATATCTAAATGAATGCCTGATATATCTGAATGAATATCTGATACCACATATTATTTGCTGCAAACTTATTTAATTCATCAGTCTTTAGGACATTAAGAGTTAGCCTTACGTCAGCTTTAAGATAGCCATTCAATCTCTTTAGGGTAATCAGTTATAAAGTTAGGATTATTCGATACTCCCACTGCTGAATCAGTCCAAAAGAGAACTATGTGAGTTTTCGTCGCTACTTAATTGTCTTATTATTACATTAAAGCAAAACCTGCCATACTCTCCATCCATGTTAATCGGTTCTTGGCTACTTTTGCCTAGATGAGGACCTGTAATCATCGCCGGTATGGAAGTGCTCTGTTCTTAGTATCTTTTCTTGCGTAAGGTCATCTATCCTTCACATTTTCAGTTCAAGCCCCTGCTTCTTTCCGAAGTGTCCACATTGACAGTTCTTCTAACTTCTTTCCTTTACCTATCACCCACCGAGCGAGATGGCTCCGCGGTGTGAGGTTCACATTCGATTTCCATTGGGCCGGCTTCTCTGAGTTTTTTTCTTGCGGTTTTCTCTGGTTGAAAGGCGAATGCTGGAATCGATTATATAATACCGTGAATTTTTCCTGTTCCCAATTTGCTGTTCCGTTCCTTATCATGTTTCAGGTTGGAAGGAGTGGCGTATGCTGTGGAAATGTCTGCCCTGGCGTTTGGTGTGTGCCGGAAACTCAGAGAGGCCTATGTGTGGGAAGGGTGGGCTTGTGGAGGATCACGCCGGCGTGGCGTTAGGATGTAATATCAGACGTTTGGAGCCCACCTGTGTTCGGGCCTGCCACTCCGGATCTTTTTTGTTTTGTTTTGTTAGTTCCATTTATACCCCGCCTTTAACAGCAATGGTCTTATCGGCGGTGTATAGGCAATGGTGTTAACTCGTATTCGCTTGTCGTTGGATTTCTGGTAAACTTTGGGTTTTATTCATTAGATCATACACACACACACACATTCACACTCTCATTCATACTTCCAGACTATGGGAAGGAAAGGGAATCTTAGTAGCCCGTCGTCCTCTGTGTCTTTCACTTCACCGCATCCTCCTGGAGGTTTCCAGAAGCACAATAGATGACTATGCACTTTAGTGCCGAAATCCTCCTCCTTCCTGACAACCAACAATCTATAACTCAATTGCATATTGAGTACTTTGCTCTGTGTTTTCTTTTGACACACTTAAAGTAACCTTTACATGACACAACTTTCTTCAATAATTTGCTTCTGAGGAGTCTGTCGAATTACGCGGTTTTATACATCAGAAAGTGACTGGAATTTATATCAGATGCTCCCAAAACAGCATGTTTTAGTGTACAGATATCCCTTCTTGCGTTAAGAGAGTTACAGAACTCAACGGGGCAATTCCAAGTAAACATAAGTCAGTGGGGAGCTTGCGCATTAGCGTGAGCAACCTTCGTTCGCGCTAATTGAGAGTCAGTTCCCAGGTTTGCACTCAAGTTTGCAGTTCGTGGTGATAGATAAGAACAGTGTAAACAGACCGAATAGGTCTTCAAATATTTTGCATTTCAGTTACGGATTCTTTATTTTCGGGAATAAACTCACTTTTTAGATGAGGTAGGGGCAAAACGTGTGTCACATTCGGAGAGAGGACTGTGGAGGAATATTGTGATGTAACGTAACTGCTCTGTCGGAGCAGTGGCATAATGCTGACTCTTAGTTTTTAAAAGCTGGAAATATCTCAGTGGCAACTTTACTATTAATGCGATTGATATATCGCATCCCTTATTATAAATATTATTCATTCTGTATTTGTCGTCATTAGTTTTGCTTTTATTTAAATAGAATTAGCTTTGATGGTCATAAATACATAAAATTCAAATCTGGGGCATTTTTATTATTTTCTTATTACTGGTTTCTCCTAATTTCCAAACAATACTTAAAATGACAATGGCAGCACGTTTTAGTTATAGCCACCGCCTTCTTTTGCTTAAGGAAATGTGTTTATTGTTAAATATTTTCGTGTGTTAGAAATATGGAACGGTGTGTCGCAACCGTTAAAGTAGCAGTGAATGGCTTGAATACTGTTAGCCATTGCATGTGTGTGGTTTTCAATAATTACTAACGAAATACTGAAGTATGTGCTTATAAATGAATATATGTGTTTAATGTGATTGTATAAAGTATAGAGTTTCATGTTTGTGAAGAGTAAATAGGCCAACAGTAAGATATGAAAATGATGCGATTTCAAAATTACATCACAGTCTAATTCTAGCATGTAGACGCATTTCAGCCGCGAATTCGAAAGTAAATCTTCACCATTGTGCTATTGTCTTAAAACGGCCATTTAAACTTTAATGCATCGAAAAAAGTAAGATTATTAGCGTTGGATAACCATGGCAGTCTTTGAAAGTAACAACACAAATATATTTGGATTTTGAGATGTGAGAGATTAAATAAACTTTTATACTCATCTTGTTTACTGTTTTCTGATGATAAAAGTGTGGGATATAGATCCAGTAGGTGGCATAATCACAAGGCATAGAGTCTTCCCTCAGTGAATAGTTTAGAATTTAGAATTAAAACATAAACGTATATAAGCTATAACATTTGTATTTATTAATTAGTTTTTTTTAAATTAACCAAAGGAGTTTTGATGTTATTTGGCTAGTCTGCGTTGATTTTTTCCATAGTTTTCAATCAGTTATATCTTTTTACCTACAAACCAGGAGTCGCAACAAAATGCAAGAAAATATAATGTGCTTTATTCATTATTATTATTATTATTATTATTATTATTATTATTATTACAATAAGTGTTTGAAACTATATACATTTCATGCTTCCTATCAAATTGCGAAAATAAAATATACAATCGCTCATAAACCTGCAGGAAAAATGAACAAACAACCCAGTGCTTACATTGTTACTGTACTTCCAGTACATTGTACATCCTTGTTATGCTACACGATATGAAAGAGTCCTTTCTTACCTACATGTCCGAACCAACTTCTGTGGAATGCATCTCGTAGCTGCATGCAGCAGTGTTCACCACTGGGTCAGAACATCAAAAGTTACACACATCAAAAGAGTAGGAGAGGTGTGAAGGTCGTCTGACACGCGGGGTCAAGAATACCCATACTTTAGATTGACAAATAATTAGAATGTCTTTATATGACCTATCAGTACCCGATCATAGTTATTTCTTTAAATTGTGTTTACACTGTTCTTGTCTAACATCTGCCTCTCAAGGAGCGCGATCCGCTCATCTTCTTCGCTGATAAGCAAAAGGAGTGGAACGAAGACAGTTCATGCTAATGTACCATTGTGTTTAAAGACCAGTGTTTACTTGGAATTGCCCCGTTGAGTTCTACAACCCTTTTTAAACACAAAGGGATATCTGCACACTTGAAATACGGCGCAATTAAGTCACCTGGTATAAAGATAGATAGTGCAGGTCTAAACTAAGTAGATAAATGCCCTTACTTAGGGTAGGAGATTTTAACAAAGAATTAAGAAAAGCAGAACCATTATTGTGAACATGCATTGCCCATCCAAAGAAGTAAAAGGGAGGGACTTAAAACCTTTAAAACTGGAGGGAGGGTTTAGTATCGTGCCCATACCCGACTTTCCCTATGTTTTGCTAAGCTTTGTTATCAGGGAGAACTTTTCGATTAATTATGACAAAACTTTGTACACTTTGGGTTTAGAATTTGGCAAAAATGATAAGCTATCCTACAACTTTCAATCATCGCTACTTTTATTGTCGGTACCTTACATACAATTTACCACTCTGACTATCGATACCGGTGGTCGAAGTCGATAAATATGGTCCGCGGTTTAAATCCCTCCAGGACAGTCCTCCATGACTGAGGTTTTCCTCAGTCTCGTAACTGGCAAATGCCGGGGAGGTACCCTAAACTTAGGCTTTGAACGTTTTCTTCCCAAAATTCTTCTCCAAAATATAATTTCATTGCATGTATTATCAGTACCCACCGCCTGTGATGACGTAAGTAGTAAGAATGGACGTTACACACACTAAAAATTATTCTAACCAACTAGAAAAACCTTTGTACACTTCTACTATAGGACACAAGGAAACTTTCCCCATCACATATTTTAAACCTCTAGTACAATGAAAATGTTAAAAGCATTCATATAATTATTTTCAATCTCTTTTACATAAAATTAGACTTTTTGACAAATTCTGACACCAATTTATGCATTTACGCTATATAATTCAGCGAAAACAGCTATAAGGTAATTTATAAGTTTGAAACACCTACTCGTATGTGTAATGTTTGGGCAAAAATGTGTACCGTGAAATCAATCTGGACAAAACTTTGCGCAATGTAAGTCTCAGAAAGCATTATTGGTACTCATGACTTTAAAAAAAACTCAGTGTTTCTTCTTTTAAATCCCTTACCAGACTAATCAATTGATCTAAGTGAATAGAATTTTGTACAACGCAGTAAGATCTGGTAAAAGTTACAGGCTGTCTTACAAATTTCAGAATTATATTTACTTATTTTCAATTACTATGTACAAACTTACATCATTCAACCGACTTGACTACATTTCAGCTACTAACACTTTAGAACATAGAACAAATAATAGGGGGTCTAAAGTTGTAGAAAACCGCTCTACCTTATTTTCAGTCCTCTGTGTAGAGATTAATGCATAGAATAAAACCCGAAGACAATTTTCCCTATTTTTATTTCCAACACTGCATATAAATATTAACTGTATGACCTATTTGGGGGAAATTTTGGATCCTTATGCCTTAGAACACGCCAAATAATATAGACCGCCAATGACTTCCACAATCCCCTTCTAATCTAATTCTTCCATTCCCTATTTAAACATCTCCAATCCCATCTGGACAAAACTTTGTAAATCCAAGTATAGAACCTAACATTATGACTACGTCGCAGCTTTAAAAAATTAGCCCATCTTTTTTCAACACCTTACATATAAATATCATATTTTACTGATAATGAAAACTTTTTAAACTTATGCTTTAGGATCTAGCAAAATTAAAGTTATGAGTAGACTTTGGATCTTTAGGTCCTAAAAATGTGATTTTAGACGCCTAAAAGGGTCCTAAAAGTAGAGAAATAGGTCTTTAATAGCCACAATAAATAAACAAATTTTATACATCACGCCATGCAAAATACTTTGATTAATGTTTTATTTCAAAACACACTTAAATACAGTAGGATAGATAAGATTATATAGTAATTGAACAATCATTCTGTAAAAAAATCTGTCACTGTCAGATAATTAAAGTATAAAGTATAGAATTATGTCTTACGTGAATTTTAAAAATTAATGCAACATTGTTATTTTTTTAAATGTCAGATTCTTCAATTTCACATTTGGCGTAATTTTGTCCACAATAAATAACAAGAGGCATTTCCAGGTGATGTGGGGTAAGTTTATGCCTTTTGTTGGCCAGAATTAGCTTAAATGCTGAAAAAATATCTCTCAACGTCTGCGGTGGTGACTGGAACATATTTGTAAAGAGAAACCGTATGCGGATTAAATCCTGTAGGGAGATCTGCCTCACGTCCGCTTTAAATATCTGATACTCCTTTCAGAACCGTATATCTAGGATTTTTGGCGAGCACCCTTTGCAGTTTTTTTGGAAACAATTTTCCCGACCTCACCAACATCTTTCTTTAACTCACTTTCTGCTCTTGTAAATAATGAGATTGATTCAGTAATACTGAGCTTCGATGATTCTAATTGCTTTATAGTATCTGCTAAAACGTGACATTAGAGCGAATATATGACAGATCCTGTCTCAAACCTTTCTCTCGTAGGACATTCTGCGCAACCTTAATACACTGCGATTCTTCTTCCGAAAAACTATTTACAACCGCTTCAAAACTGTCAATATTCTCACTGTAATACTTCACAGCCTTGTTAAAATAGGCGCTGGTGGCAAAGGTGCATGAGCCAAACAAGTAACGTGCGCTAAATGCTGAAAAAAATACCTTCAAAAGTTTCCCAGCTACTATCATATATGGTGCTGCATCAGTGTACAGTAAAACCACCCTTTCACCCTTTACACCATTCGGATACAGTACTTTTAGCCCGGAGTTTACGAAGTAGGCAACCGATTCGGCATTAGTTTTCTCTAACACCTTCGAACAAGTCAAATGCGAATTTCCATAATTTTCCTCATCTAATTTCCCTACAATTAAATTTGATATACTTAGCCCCAGGGCGTCTGTGGTTTCATCTACGGAAATCCAGATGTAGGAATCTCCTATTTCTGACCATATGTCATTCAACTGAGATTCATACACCATCTCAAGATAATTTTTTTCTAAGTGTCGATTCGGAGGGTATTCTTTCTCTGCAATACTTTTCTAAAAATGACTTCATTGTTGTATTTCCAGCTACTCCAAGGAATTTTGGCTGCAGCGAATGATTTACACATATCAAAATAGAACTGGGATTTTATTTTTGAGGACATGGGCTGTGTAAGTAAAGTTTGCTTCTGACAATCTTTCTTTTTAGAATTTTCTTGATGCACGAAGTTTTCTCGTGTTGTACCAAGTGACTACTTTTTCGACAGAAACCTTAAATAGAAGAATATATGTATAAATATAATGTCGGTAAATCAAATTTGTTAAAATAATTAAAATTTTGAAATGAATAACCAATATAATTTACATAAAAATTAGTATCAACTTAAAAAGTCTTTTACAAAATTAGTACTGTCTTGATCTGTTGTACTGTAAGACCCCAGTATTGGACTTAATAAAATGCATCAAAAAGTTTAGATTATTTTCAGATAGACGAAAAAGTCATACGGTACAATTAATCGCGGTAGTTAACATACATGGTCTTACGTGAATAATAAAAATGATAGGAAATACTAAAAAGCTTACCTCTTTATTGCAGACCTGACAGAACATTATTTTCCCATCTGTTGTATAAGGCTGGAACTCCGAAATCCATGTTCTTATTAATGCACTTTTGGTAGATTTGTTCTTAGACATTTTGCAGCACTAGCAGAAAAATTATCACAGCAACCAAAGAATTTAATAATAGGTTTGTTCCCACACGATTCAGAATCGATTCCGAATTATCTGAGTGTGCGCAGTAGCTAAGTGGCGTTCCAACACGACAGAGAATCAGTTCAGAATCAATTCTGAATTTCCAGTTTGCTGTTCCAACGTATTTGGGAACTAGTTCGGAACGAGTGAAATCGGTTCGTGATTAAGAATAGGAACTGAAAATTCCAGACATGCGCAAATTGTATGGTCTACAGCGCATACTCAGTTAATTCAGAATCGATTCTAATCGCTTGGAACAAACCCGACAGAGAGTATTGAAAAAGAGACATACTCTCTGTATTCAGTAGAAAATAAATTTGAATATGTAATTTATTCCTCCATTCGTGTTTATTTCTCAATACGGAATAGCAAAGGTGTTTGGTAAGCAGTTGCTTGCTGTTGAGTGTATGGCGACATATTTGAGGAAAAGAACAAACGTCTAACAAAACCAGGGAGCAAAACAGCGCTCAAAGATAACAATAATGAGTGATTTAGAAGGTGACAGTGATCTTTTTATTGATGCATCGACTTCCGAAGAAGAGGATTATTTCCATTTAAACATTATTCCGTTATTTTGGGACCTTTACCCCTTTTTGGTACCTTTATGCCATTTTCCCCCAACCATGCCAATAATCCCCTTTTTTCTTTTAAGTTTCATTCCAATTTATTCTTTAACTTTCAATTAACGTCTCCTCAGCTTGCTGTGTACGTGCGAATAGTAAGTCTACCTCTTTCAGTAAACGCCACGCGGGAATTGAAAGCACACCCGCAACAATGGAAAATAGTTGTGTGTTCGACGAAAACCTCTTTCTCTCACTTTACTGCTATAAAGTAGCCCGCACTAATGCAATTGACAATGAGTGATTCTATCCCACCAGAATCAGTAGCCTGCTGTTCGTGAATGTGAGTTTGTTGCTGTGAGAGACGTCATATGTTTGCGTGGAGACGAAGCCTGGGCAGGCAGAGATGACAATAACCTCAACCGCGCAGTTCTGAGAATTATTAAGACTGGGTTATAATTCACAAAACAATTATGTATAAAGAAATAAAAATTTCAGCCCAATTGAATGGATAGTTTAGAAAATAGCAATTTCAGTTGTGCATCCCCTTAAATAAACCAGCACCTTATTGTGCCTTTTTTCACCTTATTTGAGCACCTTTTCCCTTCCTTTTTTCATCTGAAATTTGCAAATAAAAATCCTAACCCTGATCATAAGCAAACATTGGTACCATTTAGTTTTGTATTATTTGCATTACGTTCGGAATAGAATTTATGTGGGGTGTCATTGTCTCAGAGTATTGGAGTTTTAAATTAAACATTGTGTTTAGAAGTTTCTGTACCAGGAAACCTAATGTTAAATTGGAATTGTGTTAAATTACTTTTTCCGGGTTTTGGTTTAAATATAATATCTATATATTACAATTGTTATTCCCAATAACTCAGTATCAATGGCTTTAAGCCGATAAACGAACGCGATTTATTTTTGCTCGAATATTAGGACTGGAATCAGTATGAAAGAAACGCTTACGAAGAACACACACACACACACACACACACACATATATATATATATATATATATATATCGCTATACGTACATCGGCGGAGTTTGATTTCATTCATCAACGCTGTAAACGTAGATATTTGATCGTCTTCTGATTGACCGTGCAACGAAGAAGGCCGTGACAGAACGCGAACGGTTCAAGTAGTGTTCCAACCACACAGAATTCAGAATTAGTTCTGTGAGCGTACCGGACTGGTGCATGTGCATTAGCATGTGTTGGAATTAGTTCGGAACCCGTTCAGAACCGTATGTTGGAACAAACCTATTATGAACACAAACCGACACTTTGCCTTATTTTCAAATAACTGTTTCTGAGAACCAGACGTGGGCCAATTGTTGTTATTTTATTCCATTGCCGAAGTTCCGATTTCACATGCGGCACCTTAAGATTTCACTAATTGTTGCTTTATTTATTGTTGCGCTAAGTCTTTTAAAAACGACACTACGCCGCGCTTTATCAAACAGAAATCAAATAAGTATCCAGTCAATGAAAGTTTTGTTGTTGATTAAATAATTATTTACTGAATACAACATTGTAGTGAATAAATTCGTTGGAATTTATAAAAAAAGCAATTTATAGGCACCAAAAGGCAGAAATAGGCATTTATGTTAAAATAGGTGCCCATAGGCACTATAAAAGTTGGTTAATATACTTTTAGGTCAATTATATGTGTAATTACCTACGTTAGGCTCAATAGGCTGTAAAGGAAAACAATAGCTAAAAACCTAAATATCCGATGTATGGTTATGAGCGAGCCAAGATTCCGTCATTTGTTTAAAGTCTAATGTTATGTATAGGTTACAGTTGTACTAATAGTACAAGCAGCATAATAAATATAATAAATATTCAAGCTGAAAACACTTTTGAAATATGTTATTAAAATCTTATGTTTTGTTTTAAGTTAACATTCATAGTACTCCGCATTTTACTTCTGTCATTGTTTTCATTGATTATAATTTCCTTATGTATATTAATAAAAACAATTGGTTTATTTATCTTTGATAGGAGACATTTTAAATAACTGTGAACCTCGTATTACCAGGAGTAGAGCTTACTGTTCAGATTCCTACAAACATATTGATGAACCAATTAATCTGCATTGGAACGTTTTTTTAACTATCAAATAACATTTTTCATAAGTATTAAGCTTGTGCTTAGTAATTAAGTATTAATGAAGTTATTCACATTATAAAGAGAAACTGCTGCAAACAATTTAACCCAAAACTTTATCCTTATTTTGAGGCCACTTGGGAGTACGTTAAAACTCTCACGAAACAAATGCGGCATCCCAACTGCAGCGTTTTGATTCCCCTGCCGGTTTAGAAAGTGGGTGGATGGAAAAGGAAATGAGAAAGGGAGAGAGAAGTGAAAAGAGAGGAGATGATAAGCCTTTTAATGGAGGGAGTATGGTACGGGGGAAATGGGCATTCATTACGCTTCATTAATATCCGAATAACAGTCCATATAGGGATGTTAATATGGCGTAGCAGGAGGCTGTAATAGAGATATAAAACTAATGCTCTGTGGGTCGTAATTTGGCGTCAGTGAACAAGAACAGAAACGAAGGCAGCAGAGAAAGGGAGGGATCCTGAAAAGAGAAGGATGTTAAACCTTGTAAACACGTAATTGGCATGGCATGTCAATTATAAATCGACAAAACTACACTGCCCACTACAAGACTAAGAGATTTTGAAAACGACAAGCTACATGTCGTCTTTATATAGTTATATCTAAAACGCAAAATATTGATGCCATGATTTTCATACTGCTTTTCAATAAGAGGCCGATAGGAAATATGAAAAGCACCATAAAACAACTAAACATAAAAATAGAGAAATAGAATATGGTGAGAGAGTGTTTAATAATATAATTAACATCAAGGACCACATAATAACCATTAAATAAAGACAAGTGCACGCGAAGTAATGGCAATAATATTAAATGTAAATTATTGAACGAGAATAAATATTAAATACTATGTGTATTGAAAGAATCTGTGTTTAGTAGGGAAAAAGAGTCCATGAACGGAAGATTTTGCCAGATGTAGGCGATCTCAGGCGATGTATAAAACGACGAAGTCAGAACAAACAGAACATGAAGGGACGGAAACTTAGAAATATCGGGAAATCCTAGTCACCCGAAATTAGTCAAGCGAACAGAAAATGGAATCAAACGATGTTGATAATTGCTGATGGTATAGCTTGTAACTTCTATAGAACGAAGAATTTGATAGAAATAAGTTAAGATCTGTCACAGAACCAAGAGAAGTAATCAAAAGCTACAGAGGAAATAGAAACTGGGCTGAACTAGAGAACTTTACTAGCGGAGGAGCTTAGATTCTGACGGAGCGTACATGACATTCTGTGTTTTATCTGGGTGTCACGAAAACGACCTTTACCTTTAGAATCCCTGCATCAGACAGAACCTAGTACTACATCAGACGGTAGAAGGTGTTAAATTTGTAGCTATTTAGTCTCTTTTCTCCTCCCTCCCTCTATTTCTATCTCTCTCTCTCTCTCTTTCACATACATATACAGAATATTAAAGAAAGAGTATTCCATATTTTGAGAGCTGGTAGTATAGACCAAAACAAGAAAAAACAGCCCGGTAAACATGGACTCTAAAATTCATACCTTAAGTGCTGTGAACACTTGTTCATCTTTGCCACTGTGAAACATCTCTTCTACTGCAAACAGTATATGCTATTGCAAATGACCTACAGATGCAGTATACAAATGAGGACACATTACTTTGTTACTGTGAAAATCTGCTTGCGATTACACACGACCTGCACTTGTGAACCATCGCTAAACGAGGTGCTCAATATGGCGCCCATTCATAGTAAGGCAGGCTTCTGTCCGACGTCTTAGGGAATCACGCACTCTCACCACTCCAGGTTGGTCATGGATGCTCTGGCAGGCATTTATGACGCCCTCCTGTAGTAGTAATCAATGAGGGTTGCATACACCAAAGGTTTAAATATAAAATTGCAATGTTAAAGCATTTCACAAACTTATCAAAACACCAACTGATTCCATTAGAACTAATAAGAATAAGTCTTATCTCTCGGTTTAAGTAACAACACTAACAGATGTTAACTGGACACTGTATACATGGACAATAAGAGTGTGTCCACTCTCCTGTTTACTGCCTGCTATAGGTCGTAGATAGGTAATAGCAAAGAGCCTGCAGTAGAAGATATGTTTTACAGTAGCGCAGATGAACAAGTGCTCATAGATCTTAATGTATGCATTTTAGAGCCCATGTTTAATGAACATTTTTTCTTCTTTTGGTACATACTACCACCTCTCAAAATATGGAATACCTTATTTTAACACCTGGTATATATGAGCGCTTGTGGTTAATGTTTTAGCCCCAGGCTAAAGAAACTCATGCATGATGCATCACGATAATTGTAGTCGACAATTAAAGCGGTCCCCGCGGTCACGTTCAGGTAAATCAGATACAAACCATATACGTCTTTCATTAGAATAAAGTATAACTGCGGCCAAGTACTGGTGAAGTCTCACTGCCAAAACTTATATAACAGATTAGTTATCTCACTGAATGCTATAGGTCTTTGGACTTTTAGAGAAATGCAAACAATTACTTTGGCTCGTTTAAATATAGTACGTGAGATTGCAGTAATAATGATGACGACGACTATGATCAGAGCTGGGTTTGAAGAATGACCCTCAAAATGACTAACATTTCTAAAAATATGACAGGAGATTAATTTAGTTTATTAAAATTACTGTACAGAAATTCATAAATTAATTTATGCATGGGCATAACTGCTTTACAAGTAGAAAAATAAGAGATAATTTAGGAAATTAATTTAAAATATATTTGTTCCACATTCTTATTTGAAGAAACTGAAAAAATAAAATAAATACAATTGCTTTTGAAGCAGATCTTTCAAAACTGTGGCATTTACGTTATCAAGTTATACAACATTCATTGCGAATGAAGAGGAATTCACAATAGCAAGCTGACTGTACCGTTCATTAACGGAAAAAGAGAAAACTGACCTGTCTCATACTTAATCTGGGATATGAATTCATCACTGCTCACCTAACAATAGCCACCCCTCCACCCACAGAATATAGCGAATGAAGAGGAATTCACAATAGCAAGCTGACTGTGCCGTTCATTAACGGAAAAAGAGAAAACTGACCTGTCTCATACTTAATCTGGGATATGAATTCATCACTGCTCACCTAACAATAGCCACCCCTCCACCCACAGAATCTCTTTCCAGGCAAAACATGAAATAGGAATGCAATTTTATCCAAGAGTGCGAGTAATGATATACAAAGTTACTCTTATTTCTCAGTTGAATAGTGAAATTTCATAATCTGGGACCCATGATAAGGATTTATTTGCATGTTAGCAATGCCTATGGTACAAAAATCAAAGCATCATATTTGTTCAAGGACAAATCTGTGGAAACACACGACCATACTTACCATACACTTCATCTTTCTTATAGTTTGAAACATCAACAGGTAAAATATTGTTACTTTTGCACAATTCAGGAACTTATTCGGTTGTATTGATATACAATAACGGTGTTCAAAATCATGAATTTTTCTAATGGGGTGTTTAAACGGCAATTTGAAGCAATAATACAAATGTTACATTTTCAGTTAATACCCACTCCCCTAAGTGATCGCTGCATTAGGGATCCTGGCAGTTTATTCAATGTGGACGTGTGAAATCCTACCGCCTCTTTAACGGGATATTTCAAATTACATTTATATTTAGTTTACAAATATATGTGATACAGCTCTACAAAAACTTTATTTACACGGCAGAATGACGTGATATCCGTACCGATAATTCTATAACAGTTGAGCACTTTCTTTACCTACTTTAAGTATATCGTAGAGAAAGTAAAGCAAATGGTATTTAACATTTATGTGACTGTCTTCACTCATAGAATTTAGTTTATTACCTTTCCTGCAAAATATTCATACAACAGCCTATTATCGTTTTATCAAATTCCTGTTAATCCTGATAAATAGTTACCGGAAGTTGTTTAAATTAGGTAGTACTGGGATAATATAAATTTTGTAGGCTTAGACAACGTTCCAAAAGCAGTTTTTTCTATTTGATAACTAAATTATGGTTATGATATTACATGCTGTTTGAATGCGCGTATGAAAACAAAAGAATGAAGTTTTGGTGGGGGTAGCGTGTCTGCCTCACATTCAAGAGGTCCCGACTTCGAATCAAGGTTAGGGAGTCACCAGGATAAGGCTTTTTCTAAGCTCTAAGGTCACCGAGCATGTATGAGCATCATTTTACCAATTTCATTCATTGTTCGATATGACCTATTGAGATACAGGACATTAACAAATAAAAGGAATGGACACTTAACATCGCAAAGAGCGTGGAAAAAACTATAATGAACAACAGACAATATTGCGGAAATGAATGCCTTAAAAATGTTTGATATTAGCTGTAGACCTAACTCTTCCCTCAAATAATTTTTGCCTGTGCATTAGGATTTCGCAGATCTCAAAGTATACATAATAATACGAAGACTTCAGAGACTAATTATAGAAAGTTAAGGATGTGCAGTTTATTCATAATTTCAATATCTCAAACAATATTCAGTGTATTTTAAGCAAAATCTTTGGATCAATGTTTGAAAACATAAAAAAACCACGGTAAGAGCTGCAAAATTACACATCTAAGAATCATATCTACCAAAGTTTAGTAGATTATATTTTAATTCACATTTAACTGCTGCAGCATAATAGACACACGCACATACACACACTTTTTGCAAAATTGATTTTTATTTTTCATCAGTGTACCTAGAAACACGAATTTCCAGTGAAATCTTGATACAGAATTTTTGGGTGGAAGACAAGTTTGTTTACTATATGTAGGTAGTAGAGGAAGTAAGTATGTGATATTATAAGCAATGCTATTTTAGCGACTAATATATCAGGATGCGATCCTTTTAAGTGAACCAATCATTTTGCTAAGGTATTTTGACTGTTCGAAGTAATCATACGCTACAAAAAGTCTTGATACACTTGTGAACAAAACGACATGCACAAAAAGGTTAAAATGAAAGTACGAGTATTCAAAGTAGAAATATAAGAATTAGTTGCTGAGTCGTGCCAAACATTTTCTTTTGCTGAGAAACCTCACAGATAATTTTAAGATATATGGAACATTGAAAGGTGTTGAAGGAAAACGAATGGTGGGGAGTGAAAACTCAGGTTGTGTTCAGCATTCATCGGAAATGTAGGTATTATAGCACCCACAATATGCAGTGTACATTTTTCCAACTGATTACGTGTATAATACTAGAGTGTAAGATCGTTAACTTAAAATTTGTTTAACATTACTAAGGCTGAGAAGTGCAAAGAAAGTTGTAATAATGCTATTTCGCTTTCCGTTCTATCACCAATAAACGTTTAATGTCATTAATCGACAGAGCATATTATCGCCTATTATGTAGTTTGGAAATTTTGCAATGAAGCAGTCTGGTTCAAAGAAAATAAAGAGTCAGAAAAACAAATTGGTAGACACTTCAATCCTCTTATGAAACTGACCAATTTAATGGCATAAACCCCTCTTGTACCGAAATGAAGCGTCACCACCCATGGATATCAACAAAAAGTGTTTCAAAGATGGTTATCTATCTGATCCCAGAGTTTGATGCTCTAATTTAGAAACGTACTGCATAAAATTATTCCAACAAATGTGTATAGAATTATTTATTAAAGACCACACATGAAAATGGTGACAAATAAGACGCAATTTTCAATATTTGTAAAACAAACACGGAACAATTAAACTGTAATATCGTTTCTTCTTTCTGTATTAAAATGAGAAATGTCTGTTGTTAAATTGTTAGAATGTTTTAAAGTGGAGAGGAATATTTTCTGGTGTCTCTGTCTCTCTCTCTATCTCAGGGTTAAATGCTTAAATCCACTACATCAAACATCTATGCTCCTACCGATATTGATGAACTGTTTTTACTAGAATGAAGGGTAAGAGTCATTCACCTTGAAGTATCTTAAACTTCACGCGACCCATAAATTAAATTAGTACAATTTAATCACTGATGAAAACTAAATACTGTATGCAATGTTATTAAGCATGAAACAAATGAAATTACTCTGACCACAGCAAACATTTACTCACCGAACTGATGGAATGTTTGGATCTGCCGTTTCTGCATAAGCTGATGTATTTTAGTTCTAAGAGCAATTGAATTGGGTGTAAACCTGAGTGTGCATTAAATCTATGTATAATTTGAAAGCTCAAGATTTTCACTCTTTAATAAAATTCAAAGGGCTGTTACATATGAATGTAAAAATTTAGTTTTAATGTCAGAATCACAGTTAATATTACACAACTGTTGCTTACTTCCATTAAGAAGTTTGAAATTTTGGAATATATGAATGGGTCTCACCACAATTATTTGGAAAGTAACCTTCAGTCTCATTACTGACAAGGTATGTCTCTCGGCTCGAGCAGGAATTTTGTGTTCCAATTTTATTTAGAGGCTTTACGTACCACTGTGATTAGGATGGTGAAAGCATTCGATTGTGTTACTCTTAGTTTGCCTATTATCGGACTTTAAAAATGTACATGAGATTCCTCAACAAGATGCATGAAACCATATGGAGATTCCAATAGGCGCATTTGGCAAAAGCAATATCTGGACAATCCTCAGAATCATTTTCTTTAGCTGAAAAATCATATGCCTCTTGAATCACATTCTTGAATTCAGCAACGTGTGCGGGAGTATTGTACCAAGCCGCTTGCCAGGAATACTGAAGCATAGGGCTGATGAACTGGAGCAGACAACTGGTTATAAATAATAGAATGCATTCTCATTATGAAAATTTTATTTCCTAATTTTGTATCGAAGTCACTGCAGAGAGTTTTTATATAGTCCATTATCCTTCTTGCACACATTTTATATTGCCGGAAGAAATATACATCCAAATTCTGTACACATTTTGTTGTATTTTATGAAATAATCATGCATTCAATGTCTTTACCCGAAAATGATTCATTTACTACTATTGTGTGCTTGTGAGCACTCCAAGAATCACATAGTAACATGATTATTTGCTACGTAGCAAAGGACATTTAATAAAAATAATTTTAAATGGTCTTTTGACATTTTTCCACTTGTGCTAGCCTCTAACTGCATTTTTGGTGGAAGATTGTCTTCAATATCCTTTTTAACTTTCGGGTCGAAAGTGTTTTCCTGAAGACAAATATACATTTTTTGATAGGTGTCCACTGATTGAAAGTCCAAAATCCATTGTATAACTATGAGTTGTATTGTGTGCAGACTGAACCAAGGCAACTGCTGATTTCCCCCTTTTTAGATAATGTCGCACCAGAAGTTAGTTCACAATTAAAACCACTTTGATCAGTGTTCCAAATGCAATATGACTTTATTTGAAAACTTGCCGTTTTGTGGTTTACTTCTTCGATAAAACGGGTCCCATACTGGCGAAAATATTGGTCTTCTTGTATATCTCTCATTGTCACGAAAGCAGTGATATGTCTACGGCACATTATGTATTTTTTCTTGAGACGTGCTATAAAAACTGCAGAAAATTTAAAATTTGTCTGCTCAATTTCTCTTGCTTTTTGCATTACCCAAAATTTCAGGTGCCAGTAATGGATACATTTTTCTTCATTCCTTACCATGTCAAATTGGGATAGAATGTTTTGTTGCCAGTCATTTCATTGCATTGTTTCCTCAAAATTGATGTTCATTGCGTCCTTTTTGTTTGTATAATCAAATACTGCATTGATGTTCGATGTGTTTTTTATAGATGAATGCTTCTTCAGTAACAAGTTACAGGCCGAAACTTTACGTGGAGGTGTATGGTAATCGTCATAAATACGTTCAAGGCATTCTTCCGAAAGTTTAGCTAACATACTAACTGTATTGGATTTCTTTTCTGGCGAAGATTCACAATCACTAGAACTGTTAGCTTCTCTTTGAGGAGTACTGTTTTCGCCACTGAAACTAGCATTACAATCATTAACACTACAAGTACTAATTGCGATATCACCTACAAAGTCTTTTTCTTCGTCCACTATCCTATCCGATGTAATTTCAGTTGAGGAGTCAAGTGAATTTTCATGTTTCTGAATAATCAAATCCACCAAAAACACTGCGAAAGTGTAATCATCTTGTCCTACACGGTCTTCGGTTGGATAACGCTTTCTTAACTTGTATGTCACAATACTTAAAACGTTCCAAATATTAATGGTTTCGTTCATTTTTTGCTATATTTGTGTGGAAATACTGACATACGTATAGTAAGCACGTCCTGTACTTGCTGAGGTAACTGATTGACTGGGGTTTTGATTCCCCTCCTCCAAAACTGCAAGCGCTGCCGTGTACAGACCAAGCGAAACACGATCAAATCCTTCGCAGGCTGGTTAGAATTGTGAGATGAGGCCTGTGTACAAAATTTTAAAAATAAATTCCTGTTCGAGCCGAGAGACATCCCTTGTGAGAGCAGAGAGATTGTAGTAGTTTTATTGCTTACGTAATATGTTTTTGTATTTGTTAGCCCCACGTTGTGGTAACCAATTTGTAGTAGTAACTTAATGCTTACGTAATATGTTTTTACGTAAATTATTAGAACTTGAAGATCTTATATTGTGCTGCTTTTGTTTTGTTTGGTTTCATAACTTTAACTGCCCCACGTATAGGAGCCAATTTATAATAACATTATTGTATAACGTTATGGTAGCCAATTTGCGACGGTATTACTTATAATGTTTGTTTATATCACGTGTGTTGAAGCCATCTTGCGACGTCATTCATTTGTTCGGTTTGTAGCTCCATCTTGTGTTAGCAATTTGCATCAGTGTTAGCTTTTATTTGATTTCATTTCAAATGTCCTCCGGCTAGCTATTATCTTATCTTGGGTCGAACATGTGTCTTGATCAGGGTTGTGTAAACGGAAAGGAATCTTTTATCCAAAAAGAACACTGATGAAGAAATTTGTTTTATAATTTTTATTGTCGAACACGTTCATTATCACTTTTACATATTGATCTAGATACTCGCCAAACTGAAACTGTTATAATAACTTCTTACTGATCACTTTTAATCAACGTACTTCAACCTTTTGTATAATTAACTTTACCATATTTTAGATCTTTCATAATTCTGCTGCGCGTAACTTGTGAATCTATATCCGATGTATGACGAACTGACTGACTGAAGACGACGTGTAGTGTACACAGATTTTTGATGAACTGCAGGACTGAAAACGACGTGTAGTGTATGAATGCTTTCGACGAACTGAAGGACTGACTGACTTTACCTCCAACCTACCTTATTTATACGCCTTCATCCAGATACGCCTAAAGATTATAACTGAACTGCTATTGGCTAATAAAACGCGCCAACATTAGCGTCCATTTTAATATCCAATTAAAATTATGAATACATATGCTCTAGGAAATATTCCAGAAGGTTCTCAACGGAAAAACGCGCCAATGTTACGCAACTTCCTCGTTTCCAATAATGATAAACAGCTCACCCCCCTCTCTGCATTATTGCGCTATTATTGACAGTTTCAGTAAGGCCGTATAAACTTATTTCCCAATAATAATTACAATTAATAAACATCTGAAATCAATGTCACATAAAAATGCATATTCATATTACAATCATTATTTACATTTAAGTAATTTGTGATACAAATTACTGCATCAAGATGCGATATTATAGAATCACAAAAGTTAGATTGTAATGCAACTTTGTAATATTTCCTACGTCACTAGTCATGTCATTGATACGAAAATGCACTGTATCATTAAGAAATGGAATGAAATCGATTGCTTTGCTTCTTTTCGCCGACCATAAACTTAGTCACAGAAAGGACTAATTCCTCACTTATTGTATGAGGTTTTTGAGTTTTAGCAATACGCAAACTAGTCAAATGTGATGATTTCAAAGCATTTGAACTCAGTGATCCTTACTTTAGATATCTACAGAAGATTTTTTTCGTGTTTAAAAGGCATTAATAGGTGAAAGAAATATTTTTCACTTTTATATTTAGCATTGAATTTTGTTTTCTATGTGACTTTGTAATTTATTTTGTTTCATTGCAGCATTTGAGAGAACTTCATAACATAATACACTCTGTGGCTTGTTTCGTCTTTATCGCCACACCACGTAAATGCCAACGTCAAATAATTCGCATCATATTTATGCTGATATTCCTTCGTTCTTTTCGCGTCAATCACCGAACTATATCTTTTTCACTATAAGTTGAAAGGAGAAGTAAACAAAACCTAATTGTGTCACTCCGCCGAGCACATGGCAGCACCACGTGGAGGATGACGGGAATTAAGTAGCCGTGAGAGGAAATTGCTTCAAACAGAATGCGAGTACAGTATATTGGGCAGCTTGGGGATCATTAGCTTTTAAACGTTGTATGTCTTATTCCTATATGTTGCCTTACATCCTAAACTTCTAACACATAATAGTAAGAGTAGACAAATAAAAGTTGTACCTGAACAGTTCTGCATCTGTGGTTAAAGGTACTGGATTAAACTGCTCTTAACTTCAGTTTTTAGAAATCATTCCTTTAACTAATATCAGTTTTTGCTTTTGCTTTATGAGTCAGCAAGTTGAGAAAATGTTAAGCACTACAGGTTAGAAAACACAACAGAAAACAAACGTGACCCGAGCAATCCGAGTAACAATTCTGCATCGTTAATAAAGAAGTTCAATTATTGCTAAATAATGGCCAATCATATTCATTGTCGATTAAAGGTGGGTACTTTTCACAGAATTTGTTAAAAGCATTTAATGCGATTGTCTTCTTTCTATTTCCCGCGCTTATGTTTTCCATAGTGGTAGGGGATTCTCAGCCATCACACGCTCTAAAGCAATATTTTCTGAACACGTTGCAAAAGTACACTGACGGCTTATCTGTAAACCGGAAATGAACTGCAGCGTCTGCGCATAGCCTCTTAAACCCTCTGCTATAACGATTCATTTAGCTATAGGTGAATCTGAACAAACACACTTTGTTTCATAAATTGAACTGTTACAATAATGTTTTTTTTATATTTTTAATTTCTCTGCACAGGAATGTTACGATCTGAACCGAACTGTTTTATGTAGAGGAAGAGACAACATACTAAGCGATAAAAGTTGCAGTTTGCCCACCGGCCAATGAGGTGCTCTCTTGTCACGTGGTTTTGTTTACAACTCCTTTAAACTTAAAGTGAAACCACTATTGTCGCACATTAGAGCTCGAGCATGAACTAGGTGCATTTGATTCACTATCACTCCCAGGATTGTTAGTTCACTCACGTTTACTTTTCTTTTTAATGTTCGCGATTTAAACCGCACATCCTTCATTAAGTTTGTAACGGGGTATTACTTTATGCAAAGAGTGGATAATCTTGATGATTATGGCACGAGTTCATTTAAGATTTTCCACGAGTTGAATACAACATTTTGTGCAATCTTAGCATTATAAGTTGTAGGAAATAATCATGAAATAACTTGGTATTCATAGCTGACATAAGTGAGAGCATCCTTAAATGTCCCTAAATGAGACGCCTGCATTTCATTTGTTACTACCTGGCGTGTTGAAGCGATAAAGAAGTCAGCCACTTACATGCACTTTCTGGGAGAGAAGTGAGTGGTTGTTACGGACTAAGGTGTAGCTTATTATCAGCAAGCATAGTAAGTAACGATAAATTCAGATCTTAATAATTTTACACTTTAATAATGCACAGATCTTTTTGCACCTTCGTTATACAGAGAAGAGAATGCCAAACTGGTTTTATCTCTCTGTATAAGCCACGGAAACTTGGAATACTGGCATTAAGTCATTACTACTCGAAACACTTTGATACGCGTGTCATAACGAGTCAGTTATACACAATATTTAATACAATAATAACTGTTTATAATGAAAGGGATTGCACAAATCCTTGATTTTGGTCGAAGACTGACTGAAGATTGAGTATGAATAACGGCGAAATATATGTGTAGTAGACATGTTAGTTATCGCGCCGCTATCATTGACGGTCGGAAACAAAAAAAGACTGGCCCTAGAAATTATTTTGATAATCCGATTGTCTGCAGAACCTAAATGACCTCAACACACAGTGTCAACTCTTTTGCAGTAGCTTCAGGCATATTTCCGTTCTAGACAGTATTATTGCGTGCCGCCGGGCAAAGACAAAGCGCGTCGAGTATGCTCGTGAGGATTACATGACACGAGGGGAGGAGGCATCATCTATGCTGTATTCATTATTGAATCAAGGCAATTATTAAAAGTTATATTAGAAGCATAAGGAAATAAAATTGAAAAGAAAGTAGCAAAGCGGAAATAGATTTATTAAAATTTACCTTACAGCGTAAAACTTTTGTGGGCTTAATTGTTCTTTCACAATCAGCTGGAGAATTTAATGTCGTGTCGGCATGTTGCCATGGTAGCTCAGTGGTTAGAGCAACCGGACGGAGACCGGGAGATCCGTGGTTCAAATCCCGGCTATGGCATTGAATTTTTCAGTCATCTGATTCTACCTTCCAACCCTTTTGTGGGCTGTTTATGACATCGGGGGACTTCGCAACCCACCGAACACCGTCAAGACCCAGCGTGCCGGGATTTATGGTTATCAGGAAGCGGAGGATTTCGGCACTTAAGCGCACAGTCGCCTGTTGTGCTTCTGGAAACCTCCAGAGGAAGAAGTGAAACGAATGACGCAGAGAGCGACCATCCGGGACGGCAGGCTCGGACACAGGCGCCGTATCCAGACGCCGGCGGGACCTCTCCCCACTGCGAGGTCTCTTGAGGATCCGTTACATACCAAATGCCAGGGTAGTCAGTTCCACAAAGCAAACACCACAGCCACGCGCCTCGCTAGCCGTCTACTCGCCTGATCCTTTGACCATGAAACATGATAAGGAAATAAAATGATAATAAATGGAGGCAGAAAAATTCGCGATACTATATAATTCAGCTCAGCATTCACCTACCAAGCAGGAAAAACCGCGAAATAAACTCAAGGTCAGAGTGGCTGGCCCAACGGGAATCGAATCCCGGACCTCCCAAATGCGAGCGTCACACGTTTCCGCGTAGCCATCTCGTTCGTTTGACCGCAATACATAGGTCGAGAAACACTGCTCTAACCTATAAATAATTATTGTTATTCAGAAAACAGACAGCATTTTGAGCACAAACGCCATTAGCGTAGCACAAGCTGAATTAAATAACATTGAAATAATGTAGCATATCATACGTAAATTATAAATTATTTTATAGCAGCTACTGGGTAGATAAAACGGACCTTAATCATCTAGTTTTGTGCAGTAAGTGAATGTTGTCTATTGTGTTGTTTTTCCGCAGGAATTGAAACCGTTGTTACATTGCAATGATTCCATTATCTGAGTTGACCGCTTCGTTAGTGCTGCGGTTTCATCATCAGGGCCTGTCTGACACTGGCTTTAAGCAACGCGAATAATTGAAATTTTCAACCAGAAGTAAATAGAAATGTTTGCAATGCCTTTCGACGTGTTTGCATTCATCTATTAGTATACGCCAAGAAGAATGACCGAGATCTACGCTTTCTGGGGAACAACCGCAGTCACAAAAGGGCAGGTATCTCTTTTTGCATTCAACTTTAAAGTCTCAGATGATTAAGAAAGCCTCTAATGTATGATATTTGCACATATAATTTACACAATATTTGTCCATGCTGTATATTTTCATACCTATTCTATAAATGATTAATTCATAAGCTTATTTTTATATCCAGATCTTATTAATTATGATAAATATTAACAGACGATTGTTTAAATTATGTGGGTTGGTGAAAATCGCTTTTTTCTATTTGAGGGAATATCATATCTGTCCCCACGTTCAAATCTATAAGATGGAAAAATAATGTAACTCGAAACGCTTATCGTATTTTAGCCGCATAGATAGAGGCATTTGTCTGAGTGTGAAGGGAGATAGTTGTTTTGCTAGTGGAATAGTGGTGCAGCCAGACTTACCCCACATCCTACTTTTACGCACTGAGATGGGCGGTAATGTGTGAGGCTTGCTACTTGGTTGAACGGTCGTTTAACGCTCTCTCTAGTAGCTCCAATGGTGGGACGGATATTCGAGGCAGGAAATGTTAGGTCTTTCGCGCGTCTCTGTGGCCAGTCTGCCTGTGGCTTGTAGTCTTCTATGGTTCCTTCACTTCTCCCTTCCTCGGAGGGTAGCTGCAATAGATCTCAGTGCGCGAGGTGTCCCCCTGTGTTAAACTCCGAGCCTCACTCGTAAGGGTGTCGTTTGGATTGGGTTGAACTCGGCGGGGCAGTGTTCCCGATACCCACGGGAGATTGGGCTCGTCTGTGCGGTTTTTCCGTCCAGGTGGGGTTGCGAGACGCCTCAAGGTCCTCCGATACCGCTCTGAAGAGCCGGTAGACAGTCTGCTAGGTTGTCTTCCACACCGAGGTCTCGGTAGTGTTCTCCTTTTTTGGGGTTGACACACGTAAGCGGCGTAACTATTTCCACCCTGTAAGGGGGGGCCGGATTTAATTTTCAGGTGCCGATCTACTGGTAAAGTTCTCGGGGTAGGGAGAGTCACTCGGATGACGCCCTTCTCCCAGAGTCGCGTGGGGGACCACTCCCCTGGCGGTTGTAGGTGGACAACCACAGGGGGTGTTGTGTACGATATACTCTACTTTTGCACCAGTTGTTATACGGTAGTCAAGGAGTAGGCAGTGTAACTATCACCGTGGATGAATATGATGCCATTAGCGTTTTAAGGGAGTATCTTAGTAAGATTTTGGTTAACTCAGTGTCTGGTGAATGGATACCACTTAGCTCAGATCACACAGCAAGTGCTGACAAGTTGAAAGCAAGTGTTAATTCTTGCGGAAAATTAGTATTAAATGCAATAATTTTAGTGCTGTTTTGTTAGAGCATATGTTTAAACAAATACCTTTAACCATTGTTGTACAGTAGGCTATGTAAGTTGATACGCTTCAAGAAGCAAATTAGTTATGTAGGACTTGGAACTCAAATAGGCCTAGACAAGTGCTACAGAAAGTTTAGTTGGGATAAATTATTCTCACTTGGTTTCTAATATAAATTTGATTATTTTTTAAGAAGTGAAGTTGAGGACGAATTAAAATACGCACCAGTAAAGGAAGAAAATGCGTCAGAAAACGAAAAATAAACTCCAAAACGAACTCAAAAAGACAAAAAATATGCATATAAAAACGAAAACCCAAAAAATACCTCGAAATTCTGGCTGTGAATACAAAATGAAACTATTTCCAGGTAAGACATTTATTAACATTGACTGTTCATATATACCAAAATATTTCCGAAAGAAACGCAGGATCAAATAAAATATACCTTTGAATCATTTTCAAATTTATATTACTTTACTGCACAAAATACTTTCCTTTGTGGTTTTAGTAAAAATTTACTTACCTCAACAAAAACGTGCCATAAATAGTCATAATTTAACTAATAATTTGTTCATATAAAGACATAGATAAACAGTTGCTGTATTTCAGACGTGAAAGACAACAGATGTCTGCATGACTAGACATGGGGGGGGGGGTAATGTAAAACTGTAGAGCAACTGATAACCGAAGTCGTATTGGTTCAGCCAATAAAATCTCATGATTGAATGAATGTTCGAGAACTCATAAAATGTTTCCCGTCCTATCAGTCGCAGTACACTAAGGCTGAAACCCCCAACCGTAAAGACTTATCTTCTGACTTTAATGCACCATGTACAAGTTGAAGAAGGTTGTATTGTTACGTTATTTGCACCGCTTTGTGCCAATTTGAAGAAGTTGTTATTTTTTTACGTATTTTTATTTGCAACACGCTTTGGGCGTAAATTTGAAGTAGGTTGTATTGAAGGAGTTGTATTATATTTCAAATGTTGGGGAACCGAACTTGTAGTAGTTGGAACCACACGTATAGTAAACAGTTTCCGATAGCCTTCGCCCCAAATGTACTTTAAGGTAGTCTTTGCCCCAAGTTTAAAAAAATATTAACTTTGTAATTTTACTGCTTGTTTAAATATTATATACTTATGTTTGCCTCGGCTGCATCAGTATTATTGTTAGAGACACGTTTCTCTTAGCAGGGTTGTGGTGCAACAAGAATGTCGCCTTACACAGATTATAATTTTACTTCACTACTGTTATTAATGCTTGACTCGATTTAAATAACACTTCACTGATATATATATATATATATATATATATATATATAGAGAGAGAGAGAGAGAGAGCTGTGAGATTGTTTTATTAATTGCTTGCACTATTTAACACGTATAACTATTTTTCGTCTCACACGAATACGTATTGTATTTCTTGAGGGCACTCTTTGCGTCTGGTTAGTAACGCTGTCTGCAGGCAACTGAATTGATTTCAACCGTCTAAACTTGTAAATTTCTGTATTTCAAGTCTCTGATTGGCTAATCCTACTCCAATAGAATACCTTCATTTAACTAAAGCTGTTTCTGGTTGTTGATTGGCTATTTTTAAACTATTTCAAAATTGACATTATTGTTGCTCCAATAATGACTAGTAGCATTTAAACTTTCAAATTCATTAATGCCTCAAGGTTACCTCATTGTTAGCAACTTTTAACTTACTATTCTCATAGCTCCTACATTATTGAATTACTAATACATTCACATAACATTATTATACACGGATACAATAATACAAACGTATACTATGACTGTAATATACACTTTTTATATGTTGTTAAATACACATATTGCTTTAAGGCGGGCTGTTATTGAATTTATATTTTATATAACTAGACTAAAATCATTTAAGTGTTAAAAATACTGCCTCAAAGTTGTAGAGAGTTGTGAACAGAAATATGTAATTATTTCGATGTTAATTCTATGACCCTCAAAAACGAATTTAATTTGCATTTCCATGCACCACATTCAGATGTCTGCAAGAGGTGAAATTATCGAAAAATAAAAAAGGCTATCTGACAGATAAAACAGAAATAAATAGCTTGGAAGCTGAGCATGAATTGCATCTTAGGAAAGCTAAGCTTGTTCGAAAATTATTCAAAATTACACAGAAAGGCTAAGCATATTCCTTCACTTAATTGGTTTAAATTTGACCCGGAAAGCCCTTACTTTCCCCAAAAGCACTACGCATATATGAACGTAACACTACATTTATAATTTCGGGTGCCACGAGCCAACAAGTTGTATGGGATTTATGTATGCCTGGGCTGAAAAGATTCCCATCCGAGGTTCACAGGAAATAAGTTGCTGTGTAATTAAGCGCATTAAAACACGTGCGTTTGATACTAAGTATATTGCTCATACAGCGATACTTGTTTAGGCCAAAACCATAACTATAAATTTGCGTTATCAATGTTAGTTGGAAGTAACACCAACCAGATTGAAACTGACCGCAAGTTTATGGTCAGCGAGCACTCATACCTATCCAATGACGACCGATCGAGGTGGCGCCGCGGTAACGTATGTCTTTCGAATTTAGAAGCTTCCGGGTTCGATCCTCGGCGACCGCCCACCCTGACTCATGCGTTTTTCGTGGTTTTTCCGGGTCGGCAGACGAATGCTGTGATGGTTCATCTTCTACCACGACTTTCCTGCCCCTCATTTCCTGTACCCATCATCTTCCTTGTCATCTGTTTCAGGGTTGTAGGCGACGGTGTTCCGCAGGTTGCGGCTGGGCGATGGCTATCGCTCTGTAGAGGTTTCTTGCTAACGTCATTCCAGGGACAGCTCAGTTAGGACCAGCTTCCACTTTTGGGCAGGCGCTCCTTCGGGGTACCCCCGGAGGTTAGGGGATTGTAGGTGGGCCCAAGCAGCGTCGGATGGTTCAATATGGAAACATTAGGAACCCCGTCCATACTTGTGCAGGTCATCATCCGGATCTGGTCGCCGTTCGGGTCTTTCTTCTCAACCCTCCCTCTCAGGGGTAACGATAGAAGCACAAGGGGCCAGATGGTCCGCGGCTATGCTCCGCTAAGGTTTCTGGGGACCCCTCCGTTCGTCAGTAGCTTTACCTTTTTACCCTGACCCTGACTTTGGTTCGATACAGACCTACTCCAAAGAAAAGTACAGAGCGGTCGTTTTATGGCCCCGCCTGGATCGCGCGTATGCATGCTCCGCGCGCTGTCTGCTACACCGGCGGGTTTTCCGTTCTAAAACTCCCGCGTTATATACTCATAAGTAATAGTAACATGCGCTATAATGAGTGCTGACCTTGTTATAAGTGATGCTGAAAGTGGTGTCCTTCTACATTAATACATTCCTGGCATTCATCTTGGTCACGAGGTTGTATTTCATGAATAATGTCATTCTGTATGGTTTCAGCTTTAAAATTTTAGGAACTGTATGAATAGAGGTTTTGAAACACCCGCTTGCTGTGCAACACGTCTTAGAGACTTCCTTGAAGAGCGTTCGAATGATGCACCAATTACAGCAAGCTTTTCCTCCGATAGAACATGTATTTTTCACTTCGTAGGTTTAGCTTTTACCAATCCCGTTGTCATAAACTATTAATCAAACATCTGACAATATTTCTATTTGGAAATGGAATACCAGAAAATGTCTCCTGAAATTGTCTACACACTGTCTGCATGATTTGGAATTTACGTAAAGTATCCTACATAAAAAATCTTTGTTCAAGCGTGAATTTCTTGGTAGACATTTCAGTGGACTAATATCAAGAACAGCAAAAATAATAAGAATACTCTAAAGTAATTTACACACCATACAGATGCTTGAATCAGCTTTCGCTTTTCAATTGCACAATGAACAATCCCTAGTCTTTACAGCCCGAATAAAAGGCAAATAATAGTTGACATTTAGAGCCAAAACGTGTAGCATTGAGCGGGTCATTAACTGCTAGTGAGCTAGCGGAATATACCGAGGTCACAGCAGTGTAAGTGAATCACGCATATACACGATCGTTTCCGAGCCACAAAACGACCGCTCGGTATAATACGTATGTACCAAATGATTGCTACTCAGTGACTATAAAATCACGAAAAAAACCTTTCAATTCACAAAATTGGCTAGGAAAGTTTTTAAGTTTGTGACCAACCTCGAGAAAGCCATTGGAAAACGAAAAAAAAGTACTGATAATGATGATGCAACTGGTTAAGAAGCCAATAGATTCGATGGCAGCGAAATGAGTCCTTCAGTTTGTTTTACAAAGTAACAATGGGGAAATGCCCTTCTCAGCTAAAAACATCTTCCAAGCAAACAGAAAGGCAGACCCAAACTGGTGAAAAGCACCCATCACCTTTACCGAGACATAAATCAGCAACGACAAAAAAGAAAATGAGACTGTGATTTGTTACCTTCCATTCTATCAATTCACTATGGCTACTTCAGAAATGTTGCTGTATCTGCTGCAGTAATTGATGATGCAAGACCACTGACAGACGAGGAAAATGACAGTGATCAATGAACACAACACTTGAAAAAACGTTTCAATAGCCTTAATTAAATCCGTTTTCAATGTCCTTTTTCATATGTGCGCTTCCAATGAGGAAGCATATTTATGAGGTATGTCTATATATGTACTTAACATAAACATATACAAAATATGGAAAAATAAACTTTCACACAAGAAATTTGTTTTTACCTATGGTAAACACTGGGCGGCCATTTCGCGGGATTATTCACGCATCTTCAGCATGTGCTGCTCGACTTGAGGTCTTAGATTTTAGGGTGGTTAGTTTGAGGTAGGGGAATAGAAGGGGAAATGTTTGGGCATTATGGTATAAAATGAATCTAAGACCTTAGTCGACCAGCAATTCCTGAAGATGTGTGGGTAACCTCGCGGAAAGGTCCTCAAAAAAAAAAAAAGAAAAAAAAAAAAAGAAAGAGAGAGGAAGAAAAGGTAACCAGCATGCATGTCTGAAAGTTTAATTTCCTATAGTGAATCATTGAATCATTACCATGCAAAGAGGACAAAATATTAACAAAACTGTACTAAATAGAGTAAACATGATTAGTGTAATTAAATATACTCAAATATTGATATACATACAATTTTTAAATTTTGAGAACCAACAGCATAGTTTTTCATGCTTTCTGTATCCCCCAAATATATACAGGTAAAGTAGTGTAGGTCATTTCAACGCCTCAAAACCTAACCTTATGAATGAATGTATGTATGTATGTATGTATGTATGTATGTATGTATGTATGTATGTATGTATGTATGTATGTATGTATGTATGTATGTACGTATGTATGTATGCATGTATGAATGTATGGGTTTTTTAGTAGTGTTTAACGCTCGATCTTAGTACCACAGGCACTGGCTACTGGTGATGTACGTAATGAAATGACGTTTGGGAAAGAACGTTTCAGAAGCAAGTATTCCAGGCTTAAGTCGGTGTACCTCTCCGGCATTTGACAGTTATAAGGACTGAGAAAAACCTGGAAAAAAACCTTAGTTAGGGAGAACGGCCCTGGCGGCATTTGAACCGCAGACCTCCATTTCAGGGTTCTGTGACTTAACGACCTCATTCAACATTGTATGTAGGTACGTAGTATACATTTAGTGGATCCAGCACACTTAATATGCAGGAATGTGCAATTAATATGCTAATTAGACCCTCCGCCACCAACCACATCCACCTGGTAACTTTTGTGGCAACTGAGGTCATAAATGTAGTGATGTATAATGGAAAGGATGACAGGTGTGCTATTAAGGTCATCCATCCCTTCTCAAAATGAAGAATGTGTATAATAAATTATGCTTTCTAATCGCGGTAACAAAAGAACAGACGCTATTCTCCCCATCCTATTCCCCGCACAAGTATTCGTTAGGAAGGCCACACAATCCCCTCCCCCACTGCATTCCATTCTCTCCAAACACGCGCACCTGCGCTATATAATAAAAGACCAAACTGGGGCCATAGCTTCCGCACCCGGCGGGACAACCTACATTAACCGTGCATACCTGGGCGCAATAAATTTTCCTGCTCTACAGAAAGGATAACCATACAGCAGCCCTGGACAATGGGTAATAAATCACGCTTTGTTATAGCCTCCGACATCCCGGCGCCATCTCAGTTCCCATGGGACAAGCTTCATTACCTGAGAGAAGCCTGCAGCATTGCTATTATACCTGGCGTGTCTTTTGTTTTGACGGTAAAATCACAGCCGCGGTTCTATTCCCCCTCCCCTTACATTCATCAGTAGCAGATTCTCGCACAAAGAAAGATCTCTCTTTGCACCCCGCACGAAGACCCACGGACGTCGCCGAACATAGATATACATGCTCAATGCATTCTAAAAACTTGGTCTAAGCAGCCGAACCTTCCGAAGACCTACGGACATCTCCGAACATAGAGATACACGATCGTAATATCCCTAATACTTCCTCCAAGCACACGAACCTGCACGAAGACCTATGGACATCACCAAACATAGTTATACATGTTCAACTCTCTGTTTTTGCATCTAACACCTCTTTCAAACAGAGATATTAAATGTGTTTAACATATGTCATTACATATATTAAACACTATAAGTGGTACTATAGCGTTGAAGGCTCCATTTGCTGCATTTACAATGTCCATGTCTTCTCCTGGTTAACACTATGCAGCATTCGGCAGACGATCAGATTCCATTGGATTGAGAGCAGCATAGTTGCGTAAAGTTGATGCGATCCAGTGGTTTCTGGTTCGATCAATAGTTGACCCGTTCATATCCAATCGAATCTGCTCAAACATGCATGCAATAGATTTATTGGCAAGCTTTGCAGTAGTAGCTGCTCCATTAGGTTTAGTAATACTTCCATTGATGTAGAGGAGGTTGGCATTTCTGCAGAGCATCGAGCCCCAGAAGGCAGTATGGTTACACCTCTACCGGAAGGGACAGCAGGTAGCAGGGACCAAGACGGCCAGACGACAAAAACAATGTCAACGTCAGCAGGGGGGAGGGTGTCAGTGCAACCAGCCCGCAGGTCACAAAGGATAGGGAGAACCAGCACACTAGGAGTAGGAGGTAAGAAAACAACAAACAGATAGGATGAAGATGCCCAGCTGTCAGTGGGGTTTTGGAATGTGGAAGGTTTGAGGGGAAAACTGGCTAGTGGTCAATTTTTGAACTTTGTAAATAACTTGGACATAATTGGGTTAGCAGAGACTTGGCTAAAAAACAATGAAACTGTGGACATAAGTGAATTCCAAGGTGTTTATAGTGGTTCAGAATTGAGAGGTAGAAGGGGGAGATATCCTGGGGGCGTTGCTACTTTCTTTAAGAGTAATTATGTACAGTCTATTAAGGAAATACAGAGTCATCTCAGGGGAGCAACCTGTATATATTGTAATATAGCTAATATTAATATTGTTTTTATAACTGTATATCGCCAGCCGGTTACGTCCCAGTATGCTGAGCCAGAATTCTTTTCAGATTTAGGGGAAACAATTGTAGAAATCAGGGACGAATATCAGGATATAAAGCTAATAATAATGGGTGATCTGAATGCTAGGATAGGGCAAGAAAATATTACAATTAAAAAAGGGGACTTAGATAACAGAAAACCCGGCAGAAACAGCAAGGACTCAATCCTGAATGCAAGAGGAAAAGAGTTATTGTTCTTTTGTGACGCCTACGAGTTAGAAATAATGAACGGAAAATACGGTTCGGACCTGTCAGGGGAAGTAACATTTGTGCATACAAATGGGAGTAGTGTCATTGACTACATTCTATGTTCACAGGACGTATTGCCGTTAGTTCAAAATTTTAAAGTTGAAAACAGCATTGACTCTCATCATTTTCCACTGATAATGACTTTAAAAGTATCTCGGCTAGTATCTTATACAAGGGATGAAAGCGCATGCGAAACATTGACGCCTTTGTTTAAATATAGATGGAGGGAGGCAGGAAAGGAGATTTTTATTAACACTTTAGAAAACGAAATTATATCTTTTGACGTAGATCAACACAAAGGAACTGAAATTATACAGAACATAACTAATATTATACAGAAAGCAAGTGCGCACATGCTAACAGGAAGGGGTAATGCATCAAACAGCTTAACATCAAATAGTTGGTATAATGATCAGTGTAAAACAGCGAAGAAAGCAGCGGAATTTGCACTTGTCAAATACAGAAGAGAGGGGGGTGAAGAACGTAGAATTTCTTTTGCAAATCTAAGAAAGTCATATAGGGAAGTCCTAAAGCAGAGCAAAACAGCTTGGCAGGACGCAAAGGCAGAAGAGGTACGTCAAGTAGTCGAAAATGGGGAAATTGGTGACATGTGGAAAGTTATTAGACAGATTCGAAGGCGAAGGTCCATTCAGGTAACTATCCCGGCTGGAGAATGGATAAAGCACTTTAAAACAGTCTATGAAGGAGGGGAGTTTAGAATACAATTAAATACTTTGGCCGCTGAAGGGATGACTGGGGCTCCAATTGTGCAAATGCTTGATTATGAAATTAGCACAGCAGAGGTTGTTCGTGCAATAAAATGTTTAAAAAACGGGAAGGCAGCTGGTATAGAGGGCTTGTCAGCTGAGTTTTTCAAGATCTCGCTAGAAGTTAATAAAATGGTAGATTTCTATAGAAAAAGCTTCAATAAAATATTTGAAGGCGGAGAATATCCGGAAGCATGGAAAACCGCCATTATCCAACCTCTTTACAAGGGCAAAGGGAGTTACAGCATTCCAGGAAATTACAGGGGTATCTCGCTGCTCTCTATATTTGGAAAAATTTACAGTAGAATCTTATATGAAAGAATCAAGTGTTGGGCCAAGACACATCATAGGATTTCTAAATTTCAGGCAGGATTTAGGGAAGGTTTCTCGACTATTGACAATGTCTTTGTTCTGAAAACAATAATTGATGACAATTTGAGAAATAAAGGTGGTAAGGTATATACTGTATTTGTAGATTTTAAAATGGCATTTGATACTGTAGAACGCAGTGCTCTCTGGGAGAAATTAACACGTAAAGGACTTTCGGGGAAAATGATTAGAGCACTTAGGGCAATGTATAAAGAAGTTAAGTTTGTTATCAAGACCGATCAGCACAATACATCAGAATGTAACATAGCGCAGAGGGGGGTTAAACAGGGTTGTATACTATCTCCGTTACTTTTTAATTTGTTTATTGATGATGTTGTTAGCGTGATGACGGAGGAAGACATAGATGCACCGACAATCGCAGACCAAAAAATACCAATTCTTTTGTACGCGGATGACATTGTAGTTCTTTCTAAAACGATAAAAGGTTTGCAGTCTGGTTTAAACGCTCTTCGACAATACTGTAGGCAATGGGGTATGGAGGTAAATATTCTTAAAACTAAAACAGTCACCTTTAAAAATGGATATGTGTACGGCCAACATGAAAAGTGGACCTATGGGGAGGAAGAAATTCAAAATGTTAAACACTTCGATTACTTAGGAGTAAGGTTTGATATGGGCGGAAAATGGAACAAGAACATGGAGTTTATAAAACACAAAGGGATTGGACAACTTTCTGAAGTATTAAGGATATTGACACGGGTACCAGATATGCCAGTAAAAACATTACAGACCATGTATGAAGCAATGGTTAGGTCCTCATTACTATACGGCAGTGAAGTGTGGGGATGGGAGAGGGTGGATAATGTAAATAAAATACAATGCAATTTCTGGAAGCGCATTCTAGGGTTGGGGAGGGGTACTTCAAACTACGGAGTTCTTCGGGAGGTAGGATGCTGGGAAGATGCTGTATTTGCTAAACTAAACGTAGTTAGGTACTGGCTGCGAATAATTAAAGGCGATCAAACAACTCTGAGAGCAATATGTTATCGTCATCAAATAAACAACATAGGGCATCCAAAATGGTGGGCGGCGGGGTTGCAACGCGAATTATCAAAAATTGGCTTAAATGATATCTGGCAAAGGGGTAATGAAAATACACACAGTGCTGTAAGAAAGGTCAAAAGACGACTATGCGATATAAACAGGCAGAAAATCGAATCTGAATGTAGACAAAGATCAACATTGGAGCTACAAAATGAAATAAAAACTAGGTGGGGTAAGGAAACATATATTTTGGAATTGAGTATAAAACAGAGGACTGGAATAGCATGGCTTAGGTTGGGAGGGTGGAAAGCTCGCAAGATTGTTGATGACGATGGCAGAAGGATTTGCCCATTATGCGGGGAACAAGAAGACTGGACGCATATTTTGGCAGCATGCGTGCAGACGGAGGGTATTAGGAAAAAACTATTACCGGAAGTATTTTTGGCTTCCAACAGACGGAGGACAGCATGCTGGGACATGATTCTAAACAGCCAAAACTGGCCAAGCTTGGGCACATACTTAATGGAAGTACGTGTACTAAGAGATAAGCTGTTTATGTAATCTATCTTTAAACATACGTGGTGCTTGAGTACTTGTGCGCGACTGTGTGTGTGTGTGTGTGTGTGTGTGTGTGTTTGAGTGTGTGATTCAGTGTGGTTTTTTTCAATTTTATATGTATGTATGTATATAGTGCGGTGATTGTAAAAAAATAGTTGTTTTCTGTTGATACTGCAAGTCACGTATACAGACCAGGTATTTATCTAGAGAGCATGTACGGTCTTATGACCCATGCGACTGTGTTATGCAATTAATGTAATACTAAATACTTAATAAATACCACCACCACCACTAGTAGATAACTTCAATTAGCTAAATTATACAATTCCTCTGCTTGAAAACCGATTCTAGTCTCGTCATTAGCCTCCAGACTGATGTATTATAAGACAAAAACACATGTTCCTCTTCTTTTCTGATCTCGTCGTCGAATCTCGGCGTTTCAGTAACACTGGTGATATCCATGATTTTAAGATTCTGAAGCCCAATACTTGGAAGAACATTCGACTAAATGACCTTAACACACTGGTTGTCAATGGCAGAGCATGGAGTGAGCATCGAATCAACCCGTTATTATATCCTCGAAGCCGCTGATTTCTTCTTCTAAAATCTATGGGAACTATGCTTCTAAAGTCAATGATATTACTGTTATGGTCTCCTATATGAAGGGGTGAGTTGCTCTATGAAGTGGGTGTTTGTGAATGACAGGTAAATTGGATTTAATGGTTCTTATGAAATATGGCATCCAACTGCAACAGATGGGAAAAAGTCATAGATCGAGTGTCCACTTTTACCGTCGGTGAAAGAGTCTTTTGCAATACTGCGCTCGATTCGTATGTTGCTGAACTTAAATATATTCACCAGGAAATCCGATTCAGTCAGCTGATTAGCTGGAATAACTTTATTGTCACTGAAGCCCCAGAGTGTTGCTATAGAACAATCAATGGAAAAAATCAATGGTGAAAGGACATTTAATTTCATGGTATTATTAATTGATCTAATAAATAAGACGTTCTCATTCACACCTAGCTTATCTTTAATCCATGTGATGGTAAAACAATGAGAGGGTAGAGAAAATCTTGTGAATGTGAATTGAAGAACAGCGGGTGTAGAAATCCTGTGATGGTAAAACAAAGAGAAGCTATAGAAAACCGTGTGAACTTTCACGGAAAAAGAATGTGTAGAGAAACAAAGAATGAGTAGAGAATATTGTATGAGTGTTAAAAGAGGATGATTGTGTAGAGAAACACAGAATGAGTAGAGAATATCGTGTGAATGTGAATGGAAGAAGAGTGCGCCGAGAAATTCATTCCAGTGTAAAGTTCAAATAAAAATATGATACTCTCCCCCGATTCATCTTTCACGCACTGTATCGTTTAAACAAATTTAAATGTATTGTAAAAAAAGTCAACACTGATTTGTATAGTAATGTAAAAACTCGCTCACCTTTCATTGTATTGGTGATGAATACTGTGTGTGTGTGTAGAAATCGATGACTCACACATCTTAAATTAATAAAAAACACCTCGCGTTGCTATTTTTGAAGTTCTTTACATTTCAAATGTAGTTACTAAGCACGCAATGGTTCTAGCAAGCGTCGTTAGCTGTTTATATAGAGATCTAAATCCTCCCTGGCTATGACAGCACATCGTCATGGCAGGGGTATTTACACGTCACGTGGTTATTGCACCCAATGGAATTATCTCCTGTTGCACATGCGCAGAGCGTCTCTGCACTTCTATTCCTACTTCGTTCAATTCTCCTCTCTCTCCATCTCAGAGAGTACCTCCATACTGTCTTAACACGAGCTATAAAACGCGTGGGGATAAAAGTTATGTGAATGTGGTAGCCTGAAAGGATTTACATTGTGCTAAGTTACAGGTAAATGAAACAAATATTTTTGAAATCAGTAAACACAACAATTTCCAATGCTAACTGCGCGCGCGTGTATGCGCGTGCACTAGGGCATGCGTGTATGCTTGTAGGCGTATGTGTGTATGTTAGTGTGCACTGGTGTATGTGTGTATGTGTGTATGTTTGTAGGCATATATGTGTGTGTGTAAGTGTACTGGTGTATATATATACGTATGCATGTGTATGTTTTGTGTGTGTGCGTGTAAGTGTAGTGGTATATGTATACGTATGTATGTGTATGCGTGTATATGTATATGTAATTGGTCTGTGTATGCGCATGGGTATTTATGAATGGTCGGATGTATGCAAGTCAAGAAGAAAGAAAGAGATAGATAGAAAGAAAAAAGGGAAAATAAAGAAAAAGAGAAGAAAGAAAATAAAGAATCGCTTCTAGGCATCGGGGTACCTAAGTATACAGCAGGGTTTAATATGAATAATTATATATGTTAAATACATTTTAATCTGACCGTGCATTCTCCCATAGTTTAATATTTATTAAGCATTAGAGTTTCGCAGGGTAAGATTCGAACTAGGACCTCTGGGTACCTAAGAATATCCTACATTAAACATTGTAATGATATATAAAAATTAACATGATTTACCCTACTCGCCTATGTTTCTAAATTTTAATGGTTATTAAGCATTAATGTTTCACTACACTAAGACTCGAACTCGGACCTCTGGATACGCTAGAAGGCCTTTCATTAATCAGGGTAATGTTATAACAATGTTTTACCCTATCCAAGTATCATTTTTATTAGCAATTAAACATTAAACTTTTGCCTGGAGCAAGATTCGATAACAGACCTAAGGATATCTAGGCATACACTGTGGTTTAATATAGGTAATGACATATGTTAAACACACTTTTGATATCTCTGTTTGAAAGAGGTGTTAGATGGAAAAACAGAGTTGAACATGTATAACTATGAGATCTTTCTTTGTGCAAGAATCTGCTTCTGATGAATGTAAGGGGAGGGGGAATAGAACCGCGGCTGTCTTTTTTAGCGTCAAAACAAAAGACACGCCAGGTATAATAGCAATGTTCGCAGGCTTCTCTCAGGTAATGAAGCTTGCCCTGTGGGAACTGAGATGGCGCCGGGATGTCGGAGGGTATAACAGAGCGTGATTTATTAGCCATTGTCCAGCGCTGCTGTATGGTCACCCTCTCTGTCGAGCAGGAAAATGTATTGCGGCTAGGTATTCACGGTGGGTGGTCCCGGCGGGTGGGGGAGCTATTGCACCAGTCTGGTCTTTTGTTATATATCGCAGGTTCGCGTGTTTGGAGAGAATGGAATGCAGTGGTGGAGGGGATTGTGTGGCCTTCCTAACGAACATGTGTGCGGGGAATGGGATGGGGAGAACAGCGTCTGTTCTTTTGTTACCGCGATTACAAAGCTTAATTTATTACACACATTGTTCATTTTGACAAGGGATGGATGACCTTAATAGCACACCTGTCAAACCTTCCATTATACATCACAAAATGTACCAGGTGGACGTGGTCGGTGGAGAGGGTCTAATTAGCATATTAATTGTACATTCCTGCATATTCAGTGTGATGGATCCGTTAAATTTATACTACTTAGGTATATACATGTATGTATATATGTGTATTTTTAATTAGTAGAGATAGCCATACGAGTGCATTAATGTCTGAGTTATGTTAGAGATAAATGTTAAAAGTGTAGCGCGGATTTAATTATAGCGTTGCCAGTAAAACCTCTAATCTACAAAAATAATATTAAATTGACTTGTCACAACTGTTTCTGATAAACGGGGGAGTCTCGACACTGCTCTAGTGAATATATTGTACATCTGCCCCCACAAGGGACCCCGGGAGGGAGTGAGGAGGTGAGAGGAGACACCGAGCTGCCGGGACCAGGAGGAATGACACAGCAATGACAGGGTCCCAAAAGTTTCCATATTGAGATGTCCCGAACAGCCGGAAAGGCGGACCGGAATCCCCCGCGCCATGTAGATGGTCCAACACCCCGCTCCGAAGTGTCAGTCCGCTTACCCCGGCAACCAGCCGAGGGACGGAGAAAGTTCCACAGAGAGCATCATTTTGCCCTGCCACGCCAAAGCGAAACACCATCGCCGACACTTATAACCATAAAACAAACGGTACGGGGTGAAGGGTGAATGAAATGACGAATGGAACAAACTGGAAGGACAGGACATTTGGGGTCTGAAAGGAAACACTCCAACATTGGCCTGCTGACTCGGAAAACTCCCGAAAAAATTCTTGGGTCAGAGTAGGCTATCGCCGGGAATAGAACCCGGGACCTCCCGAATGCGAGTTGCTCGCGTTACCACGGCGTCACTTCACTCGGTTATGTTGCTATTACTTTCATGCCGCAGTAAACTGAAGCAAAACTCAAATGCCTAAAGTCAGGCAATAATGATATATGAGTCATAAGCTCGTGAATACCAATAATAAATTTTTACAAGTCACAAACTTTAAACTCTATAAATACTTGGGAATTAAGAGTACTTCTAAATAAAATTTGATTTTGAGTATACTTATCGGGTAATGGAAATGGGTTACTTATTTCAGTTTCGAATATTTAAATCTTAACTATTATGTACCATTGAAACTATTAATATAGGTTCACTGCATAGCCATGTGTCAATTCAACATGTACTTAATGTTTCAGCTTGCTAATTAAAACCTCCAAAATCCGGGTCAACTGTGACCTTTCTACTTCTCATCTTATTAACTTCAGTGTTATATTGACGACTCTCTAAATAGCTTCTTAAAACACCAACATTCTTAAAAGAAACTATTCATGGATAAAATTTTATGAAACATAACTGAACATCTACAAAAACAAGAGCACGCACCTTTGTACATTAATTATTAAAATACAAATCCATTAACAAAGAAGTGAGAGGCCAGAGATTTTAACATTGAAATTTATTTTACACTCATTCAAGAAATATATTATAGCAATTTTTCACTCATACCTTGTGTGCAACATTTTCTTATGGAATGTCTTCTCAAATATTAAATGGCGGGTCTTTTGTTTTTCATAATATGTGTATGACTAGCACATGCTCTGAATGTTTATTATAATGAATATTATTCTAGCGTGTAATTATTATCTGCTGTATGACTGCTGTCGCAAGCTTATTCTCACTTCAGGAGTGTTCTCACTGCAATAGCTAATTCAAATCATTTATGCATAATCATTTTACAATTGGTAGGAAGTAGGAGTTAGGATTAATCAGGCGGAGGGGCCTCCAGTAACTGGAGCAAAACACTGCAAGTAGGCCATAGTGGCTCCTTTGTACTTCCAATGAGGAAGGGATGAAGCTGGGATTGGAAGAGCGACCAGATCTGGACGACGATGTGCGCTAACAAGTACGGGGTCCCTAAGATTTCAACTTTACACTAATCTTCACACCAGCTAGCCTTGCCTTAGCCACTCTCAAACTGGTGGTTCCCGGGAACGATTCCAACCTGACAACAAGCTTGACGCCGGCTAGACTTGCCTTAGCCACCCGTAAACTGGGGGTTACCGGGAAGGATTCCAATTTGACACCAATCCTGACGCTGACTAGACCTGTCTTAGCCACCCTTAAACTGGGGGTTACCCGGAAGGATTCCAATTTGACACCAATCCTGACGCTGACTAGACCTGTCTTAGCCACCCGTAAACTGGGGGTTACCGGGAAGGATTCCAATTTGACACCAATCCTGACGCTGACTAGACCTGCCTTAGCCACCCGCAAACTGGGGGTTACTGGGAAGGATTCCAATTTGACATCAATCCTTACGCTGGTTAGCGCTGCCTTAGTCACCTTCAACCAGGGGTTTCCGGGAAGGATTTCAACCTGACAGCAATCTTCACGCCGGCTAGCTCTGCCTTAGCCACCCTCAACGCAGGGGTTTCCGGAAACGATTCCAACGTGACATTAATCTTCACTCCGACTAGTTCTGCATTAGCCACCCTCAACGCAGGGGTTTCCGGAAACGATTCCAACGTGACATTAATCTTCACGCCGGCTAGCTCTGCCTTAGTCACCCTCAACGCAGGGGTTTCCGGAAACGATTCCAACCTGACAGCAATCTTCACGCCGGCTAGCTCTGCCTTAGCCACCCGCAAGGTGGGGGTTCCCGGGAAAGAGTTCCAATTTGACACCAATCCTGACGCCGGCTAGCTTTGTCTTAGCCACGTACAACCTGGAGTTTCGCGGGAATAGAGACGTTTCCAGGGAGGAAGGGGACCCCAGCAGTCCGCAAAACGCCAGGGAGAAATTTTTCCATAACGCAAATTCCACTGTGCTGCCGCAGCACATAAGCCACCGCCGCCTGGTCCTACAACCCTGAAACAGTTGAGATAAAATGGACGAAAGGAAATGAGGGGGCAGGGAATGATGGACAGGAAATTCGCGGTAGGAGGCCAACTATCCCAGCATTCGCCTACCGACCAGGGGAAACCACGAAAAAACCTCTGATCATATTGACTACTCTGACGGGAATGGAAACCGGGATTTTCCGAATGCGAGGTGAATAGAAAGCTAAGATGTATGAGTAATGCGTAAATTAAGTACGGAAATGAGTGAATTCCTTCTGATGTGTGGAAAGTCAGTCATTCCTCAACACAAAATTAAGGGTACACAGAACCATTTCCATAAAGGTTTTAAAATTGGTATGCTGAGAATCTGTGACATTATATGGAACTAAGGGATTAAAATAAACAATGTTTTCTTGATTTGGTTGACAGATTTTTTTGTCCTTTACTTTAGAAAAACAATAATTAATTTCTGTATCAATAAATACAATCAAATGTCGCATTTTATAGGTAGGAGAAGTCTGATATACTAAAATCAAAACCGGAAAAACAGTAGCCAAGCAATTCGTAGAAATAACATGGAAAGAAGTCGCTATGTATTAATTACATTAACATTTGTAGTATAAATATGTAAAACTTAATTGTCTTAAAATGCAATTTACATAACCAAAAAAAATCTGATGTGATACATTCACATGCCTTTCTCTACCCTCTATATTTATTAGCGGATATACAAACGGTTTTTACTAAAGATTATTTTTATATGCACTATATTTTAATCCAAATAAACATTTACATAAATAGCTACATTAAAAATCAAAGGGAATAGCGACAGTCAAATATTAATTAAGAACTGGGCGTATATGCTGACCTTAAAGGTCTATACTGTTTCCATGTAATCGCGAGAAACAACTGAAATCTGGAAGGACTTTAAAGAATTACCAAGTAAGAGCAATTTGAATTTTTAACAATGGGTACCTCGAAATGGCTTATGCCACAAAAAAACTTATTTGAAGTAAATTGTGCGTTTTCGTCTATCACTTACCGTTTCGCAAGGTTCTACAAGATTTAGTTGTACAAGATTATCAAAATTTCTTCCAAATGAAGTGTACTTCACAGGCTATTCCCAGGAAATTCAAAATATGCACTTTATTTGTCGTGTAAATATATTTAATGCATTGTATTTCAATCTAAATCCTTACAGAAATTTTTTAGAAAATAAAAAGAATTCGAAAAATGTTCCATGTAAAGGATAATTTGGGGTGGGGGCATTTTCTTGAAAATCTTCGTGTCGCATCTTTGGAAGGTAGCGAATCTAAATGCTAAGTTTGGTATTTATCCGACTTTTCGTTTTTGAGTTACGCTGTTCACAGACACATACACACACACACACACACACACACAAACACGCGGACTGACAGACACAGACACACACGCACACGCACGCACACATGAACGATTTTCTAAACATGCTTTTTTTGGATGCAGGAGGCTCAATACATGTATTTCCGGTGAAATCTCGGTACCGAATTTTTGGGTGGAATATAATACATCCCATACTTACTATACGCAATAGAGAAGTAAAAGTAGGTGAAGTATGGAAAATTTGTCTTACAGTTTTGGTCGATCAGGTATTCAAATTACATCGCAGTTTAGAATTTTGAGTCACCAAAAAGCAGAATTTAATTCTAGATTATTAAAAAACTACTACAGCAATAATTTGAGATATTAGATTTGGGCTGGAAGAGTTTTAGAGCTGAAATATTCCAATTAGATGCAATACATTTTCAATGCCTTTTAAATGAATCTCACACGCACGGAATAAATAATTCAAAAGTGATAACTCAGTAGCTGGCTTTAATTCCGCAGCATGAATAGGGAAACTGCAGCATGCATAGGTCAGCGTTGAAATCTGACGTTTGTATGGCAGACAAACGAGAACGTGTTTTATTAGGACTTCAGGCTACTATTATATATTTTATCATGCATTTCTCCCGGAAACTGCATATCTCCGGCAGCAACGATTTGCAGTTTCAACAACCGCTGTACGTGTTCGTGAAGCTAAAAGCCCCAAGGGTGCCAATTTTAGATTACTGCGTCATTTGCTGTGAGGCGCACAATGGAATCCAACGGGGACGCACTTCGCGGCATTTGCCAAGCACATCCACGTCCCGCATTCCAAGATGCTACTGCTTGGAGCGCTGCCTAACTCTTGTTGCTGTTTTTTCTACTCAGCAGGGATGCAGAATGTCCCCGCTTTGAGTCTACTTAGAAGACCACGCAAAGAATGTCTACTGCATTTTATCACGGACGACAAGAAACTCCTTATTTTATATAAGGCATTTGCACGAAATCATAACTTTATTTAGTTATCATATTAGAAGTTGGCATTCTGTGAAATATAGTAGAGTGGAGTGGAGCATTTATTGGTCTTAAATATTTTACATATTAGAACTCATACATCGTACGAGTTAGATATATCATACTCATACACTGTAGTCCGCAAGTTTCAGGCCATACTCGTCACACAAAACTTTAAAGTTAATGATATGTGATATGAATTAGAAAAAACAACAGTGAAACTAACAACAAAAAACATATAAACAAAATATAAAGAAAAAGCACGTGCACATGTGCGAGCTATTGCTTATGAATCAAACTCCATACCCCGTAACTCTCCCACTGCCAACCTCCTCTCTCTTCATTAGACTCCGATTTGAGCTACATTACCTTTTACAAAAATCTGATGTAATACATGGCTTTCTGTAGCCTCTATTGTTTATTAGTGGATATACAAACTAGTCTTAGTAAATCTTATTTTTATGTTTTCTTCATCTTAATCCAAATAAACTTTTGCAGAAAGAACTACACTACACATATCGTTATAGATAGAAAGGGAACAGCATAGTCAAATGCTTAAGAACTGGACGCTATACGCTGGATTTTAAAATTCTATACTGTTACAATGGAATTGGTAGAAACAACTGAGTTATGGCAGGACTTTAAAAACATGCCTAAGTGTTGAACAATTTGAACCATTAATAACGCATATCTGGAAAATGGTTGATGCCATTAAAAAGTTATTTGAAATACATTACGTGTTTTAAAGAGATCTATATTTTTGTTTAGAAATTTTGGTCTATTGCTTAAGGTTTACCAGTTATACAAGATTATATACAATTCCTTCAGAATAAAAAGGACTTCAAAGCCTATTCCCAGAAAATTCAAGATATACATTTTATTTGTCACGCAAATATCTTTAAGGTGGTATTTTAATCAAAACTGTTAGAGCTATTTTTTAGGAAAGAAAAATTTTTGGAAAATGTTTCACGTAAAGGGTAGTATGATGTGGGGGTATTTTCTTAAAAAACTTCACGTCGCAGCTTTGGAAGGTACTGAACTTAAATACCAAGTTTGGTGTTGATTCGGTGCTTCCTTTTTTAATTAGATGTTCACACACACAAACACACTGACCTATTTTGGAAAATGCCTTTTTTCTTTTTTTGATTCAGAGGGCCTGAAAACATGTGCTTCTGGCGAAATCTCGGTATGGAGTTTCTGGGTGGATAGCAATACCTTCTCTATCTACTTTGTACGCGGTAAAGAAAATAAAAATGTACTGATCGCTTCCTCGTCTTAACCAGCAAAGTCCAACTAGCATGTAACCTCTCCTTGGGTTAATAAGAAATCTGAAAGATAATTTCTGCTCAGACGTTCTTAGTACAACGCGCCAAAATCTGAACCAAAGTTTCTTCCTCTCTACACCGGGTACAGATTTTTATGCCTTTTTTCGTTAACAAATTTGATCACTTGCCATGATCCCAGTCTAACCAAACTTGCTTTATTTATTCCAAAATGTATTGTTCCATCCCATTCTGTTTTTAGTTGCGATTGTAAACTTAAAGATACTTTCTCATTACATTGCGACAGGGTCTGCTATGGATCTATATCTTTGAGTCCATTCTGTAACTTCCGCCACACATTCATTCTATTTTGTCCTTTCAATCAAATATTACTGATCCCTAATCTTTCCAGCTCTCTTTTGATTTTTGATGTCCATTCTTGTTTCCTCCCATCCATTCACGGATTATTTTGCGCAGGATATGCAAAATGTAAACAAAGCTGAGTTATTTTAGACGCCTGGGAGAATTTATTCTAGTTGTAAAACAAACATATTCGTTACACTTACATCAGCATATATACACTATGTGATCAAAAGTATCCGGACACCCCACAAACATACGTTTTTTCATCTTGCGTGCATTGTGCTGCCACCTTCTGCCTGGTACTCATTATCCGCGACCTCAGTAGTCATTAGACATCGTGAAACAGCAGAATGGGACGCTCCGTGGAACTCACGGACTTCGAACGTGGTCAGGTGATTGGGTGTCACATATGTCAGAAGTCTGTACGCGAGATTTCCACACTCCTAAACATCCCTAGGTCCACTGTTTCTGATGTGATAGTGAAGTGGAAACGTGAAGGGACATGTACAGCACAAAAGCGTACAGGCCGACCTCGTCTGTTGACTTACACAGACCGCCGACATTTGAAGAGGGTCGTAAAGAGTAATAGGCAGACATCTATCCAGACCATCACACAGGAATTTCAAACTGCATCAGGATCCAGTTAGGCCTGAGGTGAGAAACCTTGGATTCCAAGTTCGAGCAGCTGCTCATAAGCCACACATCACGCAGGAAAATGCCAAACGACGCCTCGCTTGGTGTAAGGAGCGTCAACATTACACGATTGAACATTGGCAAAACGTTGTGTGGAGTGACGAATCACGGTACACAATGTGGTGATCCGTTGGCAGTGTGTGGGTATGGCGAATGCCCGGTGAACCTCATCTGCCAGTGTGTATAGTGCCAACAGTGAAATTCGGAGGTGGTGGTGTTATGGTGTTTTTCCTGGAGAGGGCTTGCACCCCTTGTTGTTTTGCGTGGCACAATCACAGCGCAGACCCTTTGATGTTTTAAGCACCTTCTTGCTTCCCACAGTTGAAGACCAATTCGGGTATGGCGATTGCATCTTTCAACACGATCGAGCACCTGTTCATACTGCACAGGATGTGGCGGAGTGGTTACACGACAATACCATCCCTGTAATGGACTGGCCTGCACAGAGTCCTGACTTGAATCCTATTGAATACTTTTCGGATGTTTTGGAACGCCAACTTCGTGCCAGGCCTCACTGACCTACATCGATACCTCTCCTTAGTTCCGCACTCCGTGAAGAATGGGCTGCCCTTCCCCAAGAAGCCTTCCAGCACCTGATTGAAAGTATGCCTGCGAGAGTGAACGCTGTCATCAAGACGAAGGGTGGACCAACACCATATTGACTTCCAGCATTACCAATGGAGGGCGCCACGAACTTGAACGTCATTTTCAGCCAGGTGCCCGGATACTTTTGATCACGTAGTCTAGAAGCTGAAGCATAAAACTTGGTGTGTGGTATAACACGTCATAACAAGATGACATCTGTGCCATATCTAATGGCGACTGAAGGCTTCTATATCCTGATAGAAGAAAAATTTGGATTTACTTAGCGCGTATAGCTATGCTGTTTGTAGGCGTTTTTAGGCATTTGCATCTGCAAACAGCATGCTTTAAAATCCAACCAAGAGCTGCGTTTTTCAAATAACTCCTGGTATCAAACCATTAATCAATTCGAAGATTCCAACACAACGCAATCGATTTGTTTTTCCGTCAGTTGGCAGGGATTGGCTGTAGTTGATGATCAAGCGTGATTATTGGAAAAATTATTGGACAGAAATTAAGAATTCCTAAAATCTATTTCGCAAGATGGCGCTTCAGTAATTTATGCATATTTTAATAATTATTATTTTTAACCTTGTGGTAACCTCATTGTTAAGATATTTAATAGTTGTCTTAAAATCGTATACATTTACAGTTATGTATTATGACGTGATTAGTTATACGAATTTTGTAGTAGCCGTGTCTGTCTTTTAGAGGTCTCAAACATATTAATGGTTATGTTATGGAATTGCAGTGCCTCAATAGTGATTAAGAATAGAACAGCGCAACATGAACGGGCCGTATTCATTAAGCAATTCTGAAACAAATGCAAGTAATTATTTGCCACATAATTCGATTAGGCTTACCTCTTCACGCACCTTTGAAAAGAAGGAATAATATTTATATAACATCTGATAAACATATGCGACAATATCATTGTGAAAGAAGTATAGATGTTATCTGCTATGTACAGATATGAATGAAAAATCATAATACCGTTTTTGACCTCGTACCTATTTTAGCAGAAGAAAGAAGAAGAAAAGAAAAGAGGTTTCACGGGTCGTTCATGACATTCTACTTCAAATACGGAAGGGTTAAGTCAGATGTTATCCAAGCATATTGTGACGCAGCGGCTATGACCCAAGATTATCTGGAGATTGGCGCCAGGTAGTGCCGGAGATAAACAAAGACAAGTCGCACTTTCGCCCGGCGAAAACACCAGAAGTACTATCGGCAGAAAATCAGAATCTTCTGTAAGTTTCTTTCCTTCACCTGCAGAACATGTTTCCAGATAGTTCCAGAATGTTCTGTGGAAGATTATATTGGTGAGAGTTCTCGTGAGAGAAGTCAGTCAGTGAGTGAGTAAGCGAGTTGGTGAGTGTGTTTCTGCTGCGATATCAAGTGCGGTTCTCCGAGCGAGTTGGTGACGACTGCTGAGACGTGCAGCGAGTGCTACTATGGAGCGAGAGATTGTAGAAGTCTTGTGTTTGACTTCCCAGCGAATGACTCCCAACTGTCATTTCTCTCAATTCTCACTGACAGTGATTCAACTTTCACTAGAACTTTACTTAGTTCACGCTAACACTTCACTAATCTGAACTAAGTGTCCTAGCAGACGTTGAAGCAGGTAAAGACAGTGACAGTGAGAAATGAAGTTAAAAACTGGATAAAATCATAATATGATAGAAGAGCTGTAAACACTTTTACTTTCTCTACTACGTATAGTAAGTAGGGGAAGTATTGTATTCCACCCAAAATTCGATACCGAGATTTTACCGGAAATACATGTTTTGAGACCCCCTGAATCCAAAAAAAGCATTTTTGGAAACATGTCCGTGTGTGTGTCTGTGTGTGTGTGTCTGTGTGTCTCTGTGTGTCTGTCTGTGTGTGTCTTAACTCAGAAACGAACAGTCGGATAAATACCAAACTTGGTATTTAGGTTCAGTATCTTCCAAGGATGCGACACGAAGGTTTTCAAGAAAATCCCCCCACCCCAGATTACCCTTTACATGGAAGATTTTTCGAAAATTTTAATTTCCCCAAAAATGGCTCTAACGATTTTGATTAAAATATCATATGTTTAAGATATTTTTATGACAAATAAAATGTATATCTTGAATTTCTTGGGAATGTCTCCAAAAGTATTCTTTATTGTGAACGACTTTTGCATAACTGGTAAACCATAAGAGATAGACAAAATGTTACTATACAAAAATGTAGATCGCGTTAAAATACACAATTTAGTTCATATACATTTTTTGTTGAGTGAACCATTTTCGAGATATTACTTGTTATTCCCTTAAATTTTTCAATACTTATTTTCTCAAATGGGAATTCGTTATTCATTTTTTTGTCATGGATATGCATAGAGTATTAATATATGGGAAAGGGAATGGTGCTGCACCTAGCAACCAGCTATTAAGAGATATGTATGTGCTTAAAGGCTACTGTATTTCTATATTGTCCTTGTAAATATACATTCCCCTTACATCTACAAGAAAATTAGCAATAAGATTAGCCTGCAAATGTTTATCTTGATTAACATGAAGTGGATGGAGAATAAGCGTTTGTAAAAATAGTTTGTACGAGAGTAGAGAAAGTCATGTGAGTGTAACACATCAGATTTTTTCACTTATTTCATAGGTGGCTAGTTTCGCTACAATTTAGCATTTTAACTGCTTTCATGAAACATTAAAATCTTCTGTACAGCAGCACGTAAGAATTAAATACCATCATAATTCCTGTAGTGCAATAAGACATTTATGGTTGCCTTCTAAAAATCACCGTACATTCTACTGAGATACAGCCGTTGCCTGCCATTCAAGCCGAGCTCTCTTCAGCCATCTGTAAGGAAAAGTGCACGTTTGCCAAATGCTTCTTCTTTTAAAGCGTTTTTCTGAAATTCTATTGAAGAAAAAATAAAAATGCTCATAAAGATTTTCAACGCATGGCTGATATGGGATTTAAAGGTTGACATTCACAAGCATACGACTACCACAAGTAAATATGAATGCCTTTACGATGAGATACTGCTTTAATCCCTCTATTAGCAATAACAATATGCACTTCACCTTCTCAGAAAACAAGGCCATGATAGAAAACGCTGATTCCAAAGCGTATAGTAGTATTAACTTAATTGCTATGCATTTAATTTCTTACATCTACTTTCATTTACAGCATTAGGAATAATCCCTTGGGGTTTACTATTTCTCAACTTTCCATTAGGTGTTGGATGTATTCACTTCTGGAATTTAATTTTACAGTTTTTCCTAACACAGCTGTCTTCAGCTATTTAACGTTTTAAAACGTTTTGTCTGTTTAGACAGCTCAAGCTCATAATCAAACGGACTTGTGTTCATTTTAGGTGGTGCAATGGAGCGTTTCCCAAGTGTGATCGGCTAATGTACACCTCCGGCATTACGGTGAAGAAGCAGCGACCTTTCTCTTTCGAAATGTGATATACCGAAGACGTTCATTTGTTATTTTTTCATTAGCTATCCGTCCTGCTCCTAAAACATCTACAATAAACTCCGTAGACTATCTTATTCTTCCGGAGCGTCGATTGCCTGCTTTATTAATGGATTCTTCGAGAAAATGTTTAGATTATTTAAATTGTTCACCTTAGGTTACCACAAACTTTTCAAGGCAATTTATAAATTTTTGTTGCTGCACATTTAAATTGGTTCTCATTTTTACTTTCTCTACTACGTATAGTAAGTAGGGGAAGTATTGTATTCCATCCAAAAATTCGATACCAAGATTTCACCGGAAATACATGTTTTGAGACCCCCTGAATCCAAAAAAAGCATTTTCGAAACATGTCCGTGTGTGTCTGTGTGTCTGTGTGTGTCCGTCTGTGTCTGTGTCTGTCTGTGTGTGTCTGTCGGGGTGTGTGTCTGTCTGTGTATGTGTCTGTCTGTGAACAGCATAACTCAGAAACGAACAGTCGGATAAACACCAAACTTGGTATTTAGGTTCAGTATCTTCCAGAGATGCGACACGAAGGTTTTCAAGAAACTCTCCCCACCCCAGATTACTCTTTACATGGAAGATTTTTCGAAAATCTTAATTTTCTCAAAAATGGCTCTAACGATTTTGATTAAAATATCATATGCTTAAGATATTTCTATGACAAATAAAATGTATATCTTGAATTTCCTGGGAATGTTTCCAAAAGTATTATTCATTGTGAACGACTTTTGCATAACTGGTAAACCATAAGAGATAGACAAAATTTTACTACACAAAAATGTAGATCTCGTTAAAATACACAATTTATGTCATATACATATTTTTTGTTGAGTGAACCATTTTCGAGATATTACTTGTTATTCCCTTAAATTTTTCAATACTTATTACTTTCTCTACTACGTATAGTTAAGTAGGGGAAGTATTGTATTCCACCCAAAATTTCGATACCGAGATTTCACCGGAAATACATGTTTTGAGACTCACTGAATCCAAAAAAAGCATTTTTGGAAACATGTCCGTGTGTGTGTCTGTCTGTGTGTCTGTGTGTGTGTCTGTGTGTCTGTGTGCCTGTGAACAGCATAACTCAAAAACGAAGAGTCGGATAAACACCAAACTTGGTATTTAGGTTCAGTATCTTTCAGAGATGCGACACGAAGGTTTTCAAGAAAATCCCCCCACCCCAGACTACCCTTTACATGGAACATTTTTCGAAAATTTTAATTTTCTCAAAAACGGCTCTAACGATTTTGATTAAAATATCACATGTTTAAGATATTGTCATGCCAAATAAAATGTATATCTCGAATTTTCTGGGAATGTCTCCAAAAGTATTCTTCATTGTGAACGACTTTTTCATAACTGGTAAACCATAAGAGATAGACAAAATGTTACTACACAAAAAATGTAGATCGCGTTAAAATACACAATTTATGTCATATACATTTCTTTTGTTGAGTGAACCGTTTGCGAGATATTGCTTGTTATTCCCTTAAATTTTCCAATACTTATACTTTTTCTCAAATTCGTTATTCATTTTTTTTATGTCCTGGACATGCAAAGAGAATGGAATGCGCCACATAGCAACCAGCGTTAAAATATTTGACTATCGCTTAAAACCTACCATATTCCCCTTGCATCTACAAGAAAATTATCAATAAGATTGACATCTCGATATCTCCATTATCATGAAGCATATGGAGAATAAGGTTTCTAAAAATAGTTTGTACAAGAGTAGAGAAAGTCATGTGAGTGTAACACATCAGATTTTTTTCTCAAATGGGAATTCGTTATTCATTTTTTTGTCTTGGATATGCAAAGAGTATTAATCTGTGGGAAAGGGAATGGTGCTGCACCTAGCAACCAGCTATTAAGAGATATGTATGTGCTTAAAGGCTACTGTATTTCCAAATTGCCCTTGTAAATATATATTCCCCTTACATCTACAAGAAAATTAGCAATAAGATAGACTCTGCAAATGTTTATCTGGATTAATATGAAGTGGATGGAGAATAAGCGTTTGTATAAATAGTTTGTACAAGAGTAGAGAAAGCCATGTGAGTGTAACACATCAGATTTTTACTTTCTCTACTACGTACAGTAAGTAGGGAAAGTATTGTATTCCACCCAAAAATTCGATACAGAGATTTCACCGGAAATACATGTTTTGAGACCCCCTGAATCCAAAAAAAGCATTTTTGGAAACATGTCCGTGTGTATGCCTGTGTGTCTGTGTGTGTGTCTGTGTCTGTTTGTGAACAGCATAACTCAGAAACGAACAGTCGGATAAACACCAAACTTGGTATTTAGGTTCAGTATCTTCCAGAGATGCGACAAGAAGGTTTTCAAGAAAATTCCCCCACCTCAGACTACCCTTTACATGGAACATTTTTCGAAAATTTTAATTTTCTCAAAAATGGCTCTAACGATTTTGATTAAAATATCATATGTTTAAGATATTTTCAGGACAAATGAAATGTATTTCTCGAATTTTCTGGGAATGTCTCCAAAAGTGTTCTTCATTGTGAACGAGTTTTGCATAACTGGTAAACCATAAGAGATAGACAAAATTTTACTGCACAAAAAATCTAGATCTCGTTAAAATACACAATTTATGTCGTATACATTTTTTTTGTAGAGTGAACCATTTTCGAGATATTGCTTGTTATTCCCTTAAATTTTCCAATACTTATACTTTTTCTCAAATTCGTTATTCATTTTTATGTTCTGGACATGCAAAGAGATTGGAATGCGCCACATAGCAACCAACGCTTAAAAGATTTGACTATCGCTTATAACCTACCATATTCCCCTTGCATCTACAAGAAAATTAGCAATAAGATTGACATCTCGATATCTGGATTAAGATGAAGCATATGGATAATAAACGTTTGTAAAAATAGTTTGTACAAGAGTAGAGAAAGTCATATGAGTGTAGCACATCAGATTTTTCATTTTTTATGTCCTGGACATGCAAAGAGAATGGAATGCGCTACATAGCAACCAGCGCTTAAAATATTTGACTATCGCTTAAAACCTACCTATTCCCCAATGCATCTACAAGAAAATTAGCAATAAGATTGACATCTCGATATTTCGATTAACATGAAGCATATGGAGAATAAGCGTTTGTAAAAATAGTTTGTACAAGATTAGAGAAAGCCATGTGAGTGTAACACATCAGATTTTTTGTCTTGGATATGCAAAGAGTATTAATCTGTGGCAAAGGGAATGGTGCTGCACCTAGCAACCAGGTATTAAGAGATATGTATGTGCTTAAGGGCTACTGTATTTCTATATTGCCCTTGTAAATATATTTTTCCCTTACATCTACCAGACAATTAGGAATAAGATAGAGTCTGCAAATGTTTATCTCGATTAACACAAAGTAGATGGAGAATAAGCGCTTGTAAAATTAGTTTGTACAAGAGTAGAGAAAGTCATATGAGTGTAACACATCAGATTTTTTTGAAACATCTGCGGTATTGATCTTAGACACTAAGACGATCTGACTCATTTTTGTCGTCCACTTATGCAGCTTGTACACAGTGACTCACTAATAACACAATAGATATGAGTATGCATCTCAAAGGAGAGGGAAATACATAACCGTCATGTAATGTATACGAAATGACCCACATAACTATTAAAATTCTTAAATTACTTCTCATTAATAATTACAACCTGGAGGTTAGGCAAAATTCCTGATTAACTAGGTTGTAATAAATAAAAGTTTTTGTAGATATAATTGTGTTTCATTATTTGGAATGCCTGTTTGTCTATTTAAGGTCTAGCTGTCTACTGGAATTATAAATGCCAATTTTTGTTCTGTTTTTAAATAACTTAAACATTTTCAATGTATTTTAAAATTTTCCACTACATTTTTATACTACATCATCTAGATGTTCAAGTTGTGTATCGTCATGATGTTCATCTAGATGATGAACACCTCTTTAAAGTTGGAATGGCCTATATTTGGTATTGTAATGTTTGCTATCTGCTAAGGGTTAAGCTTTACGCTTTTAAAATGAGTTCCCAGTATCAGAAAGTATTGTTAGGAAAGATTTTATGAATGATGATGATCAGGTACTGTCACTTGAAAGCAGATATAACATCATTTAGCTACGATGCCTAAATTCGGTCAACTGTTGAAAAATAATTCGCAGTGTTTTCAAGTGATGGAACCGTTTTATCGTGTAAGATCTGTGAAAAGTATTTTGACAATATACACATGTTAACAACAAAGCACAAATATGATCTCACTTCATAGAGTGGTGATAAGAAAATAACGCTACTTCCAGCAGCTGTTGCTACATCTAGCAAATAGTCACAGTTTTTATTAGACTTGTTTAAATCATTATGCCAGCAGAGTCTGACACAAGAACATTTACAGCTGGCTTATGGTAATATGCAACAATTAAATGCAAGATTTGTATGAATTTTAAAGCAAATGTTGGTTATTAAACATATTAGGATTATGGCTTTTAAAACGCATAATGCCTTTTTTTAAGTTTACCATGCCTTTTCTTTCCTTTTATTGCCTGCCAGTTTTATTATTATAAATGCCTAAATAGCCGGATTCTACTGATAGTAATCATGCTATTCATATAGAAATAAAGTATAATGTCATACGGCGTTCTATACGAATAACAACTTCACATACTACATACATACACACAGTGTGTTATAGAATTCACATAAAAAGTGATTCTACTAACCACGTTACGTTATTCACGATATATCTTTACATAGGAATGATCTGAAGCTAAGCAAGGTTTCAACGATTTGAACTTCTGGAAACAACATTAAAATGTTCCTTCTTGGTAACAAGCTTTGTCAATGAAAAGAAAAGGAGGGACGGGGATGAATCACATTTCAAATGTCTCAGTTTAGTGACGCTTAGGAATTATTTGAACTTGTATCATGGGATACTTAAAAAACAAGGCTAAAGCTATAAAACATGTACATGGTACAAATGATGTACTTTAATAAGCTCTACATATTTCCTGTAGTAGATTTTTGCCTTTCAAGATTTTTAGTTATACCTACATTGTTACATAAATAGCAGTCAAATAAAGGGAACTTCAACGGATATTTACAGAATTCAAAATATACATTTTGTTTCTCATGTCAATATATTAAACACAAGAAATTTTAATCAGAATCATCAGAGCAGTTTTTAACAAAATAAAAAATAACAAAACATTTACCATGTAAAGTGTAGTTTAGAGCAGGGGAATTTCTTGAAAATGTTCGTGTTTATCCTTGGAAGACTCTGAACTTAAACACCAAGTTTAGTGTTTAAACGATGTTTGCTTTTTATTTACGCCACGCGCGCGCGCGCACAAACACACACGGACGATTTTCTAAAAAGTGCTTTTTGTATTCGTGGGATCTCAAAACTGTCCTTCTGATGTGTGTTTTGGGTGGAAAACAATACTTTCTCTTAGCTGGTAGAGAAAGTAAAAATTAAAATTCTGAGAACGCTAATGCAATGAAAAATTATAAGAAATATTTATCTTACTGTTTCAACTAAAGAATCTGACGAGGTAGTTTTGGAGTTTGATAGTTCTAGGAAGTGATCTACCTGGATTCAGTATATAACACGTGGCATAAAGGCACAATCTTGAGGCCATCCTCTTTCCCTTTAGCAAGTTTATGTTCTATGACCGAGACGGATGAGTCGGAGCTACTTGGCTTTATGGGCCACGCGAATTGAGGACGAAGGGAAACACATCTTTATTGGGGAGCTTGGCGTGTGTTATATAGTCTCGGGGGAACTGCTGTAGGAATTGGGTGCTTACTTGTCCTGGTTATTGCTGAAGACCGGACGTTGCAGGCTCGAACGTCCCCTAGGGATGAGTATACTGAGAAACTGACTTTTCATTTTGCGAGTTTTGCTACATTGTAAACATGTTATGTACTACTTACAGAATAATACGATTTTTGTTACTTAAGGCAAGTTATAATGTTTGTCCTTTAATAAATCGTTGGTTACTACATTTATCCTAAGTATGGATATCTTGAAGGGACCATCAGTATTTTCAGATTTGGTTATTATATACCGGGTGTTAAAATGTTAAAAACAACTGTGTATTACCGAATGTTAAAAACCAACTATTCAGTATTTCAGGGGATGATAGTATGCATCAAAACAAGAAACAAATATTTAATAAACATGGATCCTATAAAATATCACATGTTCTGAGATATGAACACTTGTTCACAGGAGGTGCTCTATGTAATGCCATTCATGGCAAAGCATTCCTCTGCCCTACAATACAGCAAACTACCAGATAATTACGTTAGCTACCACCCCTGGCATGAAATACTACAAGGTCGGAAGGCATAACGAACATTTGGTTGCGGATATGAGCGCGTTGTTGATTGACGCTCCGTCCTAGTATATCATACGAAGGTCAACCGCGTATTGGCTTATCTTGCAGTATCAACGTAAACATCAGTTGGGGCAGTAGTCTGCAGTCAGTTGTTCGGGTTAAGTTGGGTAATTGTAGTCGTATTACTTTTCGTTTGTGTGCATAACTCCTCCGTGATGTCTGGCCTACTTACAGTTCATGTTCACAGTATGTTATTGTGATGCTTGTATGGTACAATACAGCACGTTTTCTCCCTTGCAGACTTACTGGTAGCAATGGACGCCTATTATTCCATAAGGGAAATGGCGGATATGATTTTAAGCTATGGTTAAATATATGGAAGTAATCTACGAGCCCGTCCCTCTACATTGAAATATATCCAACACGCAGGGTATAATCTGTTTGTTAATGAATGAATAAATAAATGAATGAGTGTATTTATGTACATAACGGTATACGTACATAGATACCTATCAATCGCACGGGTTCGCAGACAGTATGTGCTGTTATAATACACAGAATAGTAAGAAATATTAATAATAATAATAACGACAAAAATAGAAGGAAACGAGAATAAATACCACTACAAGAAAACACCATTGCACGAAAAAAGCAGAAAAAGCATCTCAAATATAAGCAACCCACAGATCAACGGTAAACCGTATTCCGATGCATTATGATGCCCTATTATAGTAAACAAAGAACCGTTAAGAGAATAAATATACACATCATGTTAACAATAAGTGAAAAAAGATGACAAAAGTATAGTAGTAACAAAAACGTTTAACTCTTCTTTCACCCCCACTTCCCTAATAACAGCCAACTCAGATCCCAGCGGTCTCGCCTTACGTAGAAATTTACCTATCCCCTCCATGTCTTTCTTGCCTGCCAGTAGCATCCAGCATGCCTTAACTCTATTCGAAGTCGTAAAGAATCGCGGTAAATATTTTTCCCTCCATTCCTCGTTATCCCTACAGCTATGCACCCATGACTCTTCCTTGCAAATGGGGCAGATTGTCCTACCACTTTCATCAGTAATTTTTATCATCCGCCATGCTTCCAGTCTAAGCCACGCGAACCCCTGTCTAATGAGTTTGGGGACCCATTTTGATACCCACTCAGAATGCTGTTCAGCCGACGTTTCCAGCGTTTTGTGGAAACTGGTTCTGTAGCACCTAGAAAGGTAGACAGTGAGAGGCCTTGCTAGTTCGTACACTGAAATGGAGGAGCGTGTGTTAGGTTGGATCAGTGTGAGACGAGTAGCAGCAGCTGAAGGCATCAGTCACCCTCTGGTCTGGGCGGCACTTCATAAACAATCGCTGTATCCATTTATGTTCAGCGCGTCCAGACCCTTTGGCCACAAGACCCCCTGCCAGATTGCAGTTATGTCAATGGTGCGTGCGGATGTGTGGTGCAGATCCAGTTTGCACCGAAAATTTTGGTCACTGATGAGGCAGGGTTTACTAGAGATGGCGTTGTGAATTTTTATAATCAGTATATGTGGACTGATGGAAATCGCCGTGTGGTTCAAGAAACAAGGCATCAGGACCATTGACATGAATGCACGTCACATTGAGCACCTCCTACGAACAAGTGTTCATTTCTCAGAAGGTATGATTTATGGGATTCATGTTTATTAGATATTTGTTTCTTGTTTTGATGCGTACTATCACCCACTGAAACATTGGGTACTATTTTTAACACTCTATAATTATCGTATTATAATGAATGCCATTAACAGGCTACAAATAAAAGAAAATGTATATTAAGGAATATTTTTAGTTTTTGAAATTCCGGAAACAAATTTTAAACAGATAGCGCGGTTTGAAACTTATCTTATGCCCACAGTCTAAAGTGCTTCATAATGGAGCTACTATTAATACTGTCTTAAAATACGACGACGAACTTCGTGTACAGTACACGATTTATTTTAAGATAACTTGCTGAGGTCATGAAGTAAAAAGCTCTGATGTGTTACATTCACACGAATTTTCTGCCCATTACGATTGTATGAATATAAAAACTGATTCTTTTACTTTACTAACAGTGTATTTTTCGCAGGAAACAATCTTAAATTAAGCAATGTAGACTTAATTGCATGCATTCTAAACAAATAAAGAAAATAAAGACGTAACTCTTCAATTATCTCGGCAGTTTTTGTTACTGAGAAATCTAGAGATCTATGGAAAGAGAAGAAATACATAAGGCAATTTATGTTAGACCATAACGAAATATAGTAATTATGCGTTTGGTAGCTGCACTTTATTGCACCTGACTAAGTTTAGGTGCTCCACCAATTAGAAGACTTCTATGTTACAACATAAAAACGCAAGTATGGACAAGGTTTTACCTAATATCGATTATTCTCGTACGTGCAAATCAATGGAAAGACGACAAGCGCACAAATTGTACAAAAAGCAAACTGTATTTGAAATAAAGTTGGTTCTATTTCTATAACAGTTAGCGGTAACTGCAAGTAATTGTCTTCTATTTTGTGAATGTTTACTTTTTAAGGTTATAGCGTATATGCAACGTGTTTATCAAGTCATCGTATTTGAAAAAAAAAACAGTGGTATCACATCTGGGAAAGTCTCGCAGCCTACCAGTTGCTGCCATCATACAGGATTACACAAAGTAAGTAGAGTTAATTATGGCCAATATGACCATCATACCTGCACGACTCAATCAGGTAAGTGATAGACATATGGTTGAACATTAACAGTTGCATGCAATTTGGCTATAATGGTAATTAAGACGCTCGTATGAAAATTATGATACTCGTTATAGGGCGTATCGTAAGCAGCATATCCATTATAGGCTCGTAGCATAATATACCATTTTACGTGTCGCTTGACAGCTCAATTTCGGAAATCGCCTCCTGCAACAAAAACATTATTTGACATAAACTGCTTGTTTCACAGAGTTCTACGGTGTACGTTTCTGTCTATCTGTTATGGTTAGCAGTTATAAAAAATTATAAAAAAATAATTGCGAGCGAAGAGGGGTTCCCAAGCTATTCACAGATTCAAGATATTCATTTTATTAGTCATAAACATTTCTTAAACGTATGGTATTTTAATTCACATTGCTTGAGGAATTTTTGAGAAGTTGAAAAACAAGGAAAAAGTTTCCATTCAAAGATCTTTTGTGGTGGGGAATTTTCTAGAAAATCTTCACTTTCAGGTGTATTTCACCAGAATATGAAATTTGGTATTCATCCGACTTTTCGTTTTAGAGTTAAGCTGTTCAGATACGTATATACAAACCTCAAAATTTTTATTTCCGGTGAAATCAGGTTACTGAATATTTGGATGAAACACAGTGCATTGGCATGGGTAACTGAGGTCGTTAATGTATGGACACGTGAACTGGGAATATATGGTTCAAATCCCGCCAGGACCATCCTTCCTATGAACTTTTCTACAGGAAAATACGGAGGAGGTAGCCTAAACTTAGGTCTGGAAGTTTCCTTCCAAAATTTCCTTTCCCAATTATAATTTCATTTCATGTATCACCAGCGTCACGCCTGTGGTACTGTATTAAGTAAGAGCGGGCGTTAAACAATATTGAATAGAAATAAAATTATTCCTCTAATTATTATAGATGTAATATATATATATATATATATCTGTGTATAAAATCATATAACCGCTTGGAAAATTTCTATTCACGCTTCCAAATAAACGGTATTAACAGTCACTCTTCTGAGAGATAGAGCTAGAGAGAGAGAGAGAGGGTGAGAGAGAGAGTGAGAGTGAGAGTGAGAGAGAGAGAGAACACCAATAAAATTCCATCGACCAACAATGCCATTACTAAGCTGGAAAGTATAATTGTAATATCAGCTTACTGCATAGGTTATCTCCAGTGCTAGTTAACAGGCAGAGGGATACAATGACACTATTGATTGTGCTACTTTGTATCTATACTAGGTTTATTAATCGTAAAACATTAACAACCAAACAATTTGGTTGTCTGAAGCTTAGAATGTAGAGTTGCGTAGAGCATTTTCCATGGTACGAATTTTCGAACAGTTAATCGTGAAATTATTATTTTGCCCTGTACATAAATATAGAAGGAAGAATCGGTTGATATACTATTAAATAAAAAATTGAAATTAAATCACCTAATGGTTTCAACCTTATTAACAGATATACTGAAAACGTTAACATGATTAAATTTATTGGTACATGTTAAGGTTTCTCAAAATCTTTGAGCTGCAGAACACTTTTATGACTGCCTCTGTAGTCGAGTGGTCAGCGTTCTCGCTGCTCTAGCCTGAGGTCGCGGGTGAGATTCCCAGCTGGGGTAGGTGAAGTTTTCGTTAACTACGATCATTCTCTATCCTCCATAGAATTTGGAAGTATGAATTGATGCAGTAATTTGTATCACAAATTACTTAAATGTAAATAATGATTGTAATATGAATATGCATTTTTATGTGACATTGATTTAAGATGTTTATTGATTGTAATTATTGTTGGTAAGTAAGTTTATACTGCCTTACTGAAACTGTCAATAATAGCGCGCAATAATGCAGCGAGGGGGTGAGCTGTTTATCATTATTGGAAACGAGGAAGTTACGTAATGTTGGCGCGTTTTTCCGTTGAGAACCTTCTGGAATGTTTCCCTAGAGCATATGTATTCATAATTTTCATTGGATATAAAAATAGACGCTAATGTTGGCGCGTTTTATTAGCCAATTGCAGTTCAGTTATAATCTTTAGGCATATCGGGGAGTGGGAGTATAGATAGAAGCTAGGTTAGAGGTAAAGTCAGTCAGTCGTTCAGTTCATCAAAAATCTCAATACATTACACGTCGCCTTCAGTCGTCCAGTTCATCAAAAATCTGTGTACACTACACGTCGTCTTCAGTCAGTCAGTTCTTCGAAAGTATTTGTACGGCAAACGTCGGGTATCGATTCACAATTTACGCGCAGCAGAATTATGAAAGATCTAAAGTATGGTAAAGTTAATTATACAAAATATTGAAGTACGTGGATTAAAAGAATTATCAGTAAGAAGTTGTTATAACAGTTTCAGTTTGGCGAGTGTTAAGATCAATGTATAAATGTGATAGTTAACGTGTTCGACAATAAATGTGTAAAACAAATTTCTTCATCAGTGTTCTTTTTGGATAAAAGATTCCTTTCCGTTTACACAACCCTGATCAAGAGACATGTTCGACCCAAAAGATCAGAGCTAGCCGAGGACAGTAAACCAAAATTAATTAAGATAACAATATCGTTCTTTCAAACGAACACGAACACTGCTGCAAATTGCTAACACCAGATGGAGCTACAAACCGAACAAATGAATGACGTCACAAGATGGCTTCAACACATAATGTAAACAAACATTATAAGTAATACCGCATCAAATTGGCGCCCAACGTGAGGCAGAGTAACCAGGAAAGGAACACGATGACCAGGAAAGGATCAGAATAACCAAGAAGGGGCAGAATTAACCAGGAAGAAGTGAGATGACCAGGAAGGGGCGAATGGAGAAGTGAACTGAACTACAAGACGCAGATTCCAGAAACAGCAGGGACGACAGACTACGCGGATGATTGGACATCGTAATTCCGAGATTACAAGGCAACAGGGGAATTAAACTACAAAATCATCGAGAAGATGCAGATTCCAGAAACAACTATAGGAACGACAGACTACGCGGATGAGTGGACACAAAAACATCAAAACGACGTAGATTCATCGTAATACAACGCAGAAGCGACATACAAATCTAGGAGAGAGGGGCAGGAAGCTGGACATCAAAGTAACAGCAACAGACAGCATTACAAAGGTCAGAGTATAGTAATTTTTTTTGAAAACAAAGTTATAACATTCAAATGTACTTAAGGAGTGGTAGGATAAAGAAAATAATGGCTACTAATAATATTGAAGAAATAATTATGGAGGGAGATAATGTAACAGTTAGCTGTAATTCAATACAGGTTACAGATAATAGCCCAAACAATGTAGGATTTGAGGGTGAAAATGTTAGTGCAGAAAGTGAGAACAGAATAGCAGGAAATGTTAATTTTGATGCTAGTATGATGATGGAAATGCTGAAAGATATTGTTAAGAGTATGAGGGAAGATATTGTTAAGAGTATGAGGGAAGATAATGGTAAGACTAATGAGAAATTAGAAAAACTAGATCAGAATAATAGAGAATTAAGGGAAGATATGCAAAAGAATAATGAGAAATTAGAAAAATTAACTCAGAGTAATGAGAAATTAAGGGAAGATATGCAAAAGAATAATAGGGAATTAAAAGAAGATATTGATAGGAGTTTAGAACAAAAACTAGATCAGAATAAGAGAGAATTAAGGGAAGATATTGGTAAGAGCTTAGAACAAAACAGGGAAGAAATTGAAAAGAAATTCATGGAGCTAGATAGTAGTATGATGAGAATGAGAAATGAAAATCAGGAAATGATAGCAAATGAAATAGGTGAAGTTTCAAAGAAAATGTCAGAAATGAGCAGGGAAATATCAAACCAAAAAGGTGAGGTTAATAATAAAATAGAACATGTTGATGTAAAATGTACAGAATTAGGTAGCCGAATGAGTAGCATTTCAGATGAGTTAAGAGAGATGATGGAGGCTACAAATGCAGATTTAATTCAGGTGCAAGTTAATTTCAGAGGGGAAATATCTGAAATTCAGAATGAGTCAGTAATGCAAAGAAATAAACTGTACCAAGATGTTCAAAATGAAAACTCCAGTCCAGTACAGTTTGGTACAGATTTGTCAGAGTATTCTCAAGTTAAAAAGATAGCAGATGAATTGAAAATGAAAGTTGTTAAAAGATGTGTTGTTCAGGAAACTTTAGATTGTTTTCAAATGTTATCATGTGATGAAATTTCATATGAATACAAGAGATTATTCATGAACAAAAATTTGAAGGTTAGGATGCAGCTACGAGTAATGTTTAGCCACACACAATTTGATCCAGGAGGGTAAAAAAAAAAAATACTCACGTGCTATATTTACAGACTTTCTTTATCCACTGTCGTTTATTTTTATATTTCTATAAAATTATTCTTGTAAAATCCTACTTTTCTATCTCTACCAGGTGGCCCAAACGCGCAGTATTTCAAGTGTGTAGATATCCCTTGGTGCGTTGAAAGAGTTGCAGAACTCACGGGGCAATTCCAAGTAAACACAGTTCAATGGGGAACTGGCGAATTAGTGAGAGCAAGCTTGTTTTATTTTAGTTCCATTTATACCCCGTCTTTAACTGCAATGGTCTTATCGGCAGCCTTTCCTTTGGAACATTTTATTGCCCATAGGCAATGGTGTTAACTCGTATTCCCTTGTCTCTGGTTTCTAGTAAGTTTTGGGCTTTAATCATTAGATCACACACATATTCACACTGTTATTCATATTTCCAGACTCTGGGGAGGATAGGGAATAATCTTGGCTGGAGAAAAATTTACATCCCCAGCCGGGAATCAAACCCGGAACCCCTGGTACAGCAAAGGTGCTCTACCGATACTGAGCACGGGGCCAGCCGAGCTCGTTCTACTCTTCTTGCTTATCAGTAAAGACGATGAGCGGTAGGTGCTCATTGAGAGGCACTTCCTAGGCTTACGATAGAGTGTACAGTTCATGATGATAGACAAAAACAGACCCTTGCACTAAGTATGCTGTCGTGATGATACGCAATTATAGACTGAAAAGGTCTTAGAATATTTTTCATTTCAGTTACACAGGACTTATTTTTGAGGGAATAACCTTAGTTTTTAGATTGAGCAATAATTAAAATGTTTTTAATTGACCTACTCTTATCCGCCCATTGCTATTTTTTAAATTGTGTTTACACTGTTCTTGTCTAACATTACGGACTATAAGAGCACGCAATGTTTCACTGTCATTTTTTCGTTTGCTATTATAAATGTTATTGTTACTGTTTTTATAATCATGTTATGCCAACTTCCCTTATTGAATAGGTGTTCGAAACTGTTGATTGATACGATGCTCCAACCGTTTCTGTGCATCCATATGGGCATTTCTGAGAACTGCTGCTGTAGTAGTAGTAGTAGTAGTAGTAGTAGTAGTAGTAGTAGTAGTAGTAGTAGTAGTAGTAATTACTAGTAATAGTATAATAGCAGTAGTATTAGTAGTAGTAGTAGTAGTAGTAGTAGTAGTAGTAGTAGTAGTAGTAGTAGTAGTAGTAGTAGTAGTAGTAGTAGTAGTAGTAGTAGTAGTAGTAGTAGTAGTGGGTTTTGAGGATGTTAATGCGCCAGTTCCTCACTTACCTGTGTTTACTTGGAATTGTCCTGTTGAGTTCTGGGAACCCTTTTAACGCACGGAGGGCTATCTGCACCCGTCAAATACGGTGTGGTTGGGCCACCTGGTATTATGCAATAGAGGTAAATGTTTGCAGAAATGGTTTCATTACACATTTCGTTGAAGGTACAAGGGGATACAGGAAACAGCAGAGATAGTGAAATGTTTAAAGAGAGGGTCGCTATATGCTGGCTTAGAAAGTCTGTTCTTTGCTTAGCATTACCAGAAATGAAGGAATACTGGGTTCAACATTTAAAAATGTGAATTATTGGAAATTCAAGCCAGTAACAACGAATATCTTGGGAATGGTTGACGCCACCATAAAACACACTTAGTTAAGTTCACATGTTTTTCATGCTCACTATAGATTACTTTTATATAATGTGTTCACACTATTCTAACACAGATTATTTTTCTGTCTGCTTCATGTTAATCAAGATAAATCTTTACAACATTACACATTTAGTTGTAGGTAAAAGGGGAATACAGGAAACCGAATCGATAGTCACATGTTTAAAATCGAGCCTTAAAATTGTATACTCCTTCCATGATATTACGAGCAACAACTGAATGGCAATATCACTTAAAAACATCACAACATTATTAACAAATTCAAATCAACAATAACAGACCTCTCGAAGATGAATTATGCCATAAAAGGTTATTTGAAATAAATGGTGTGCTTTAAGGATTTCTGCAATTCTTGTATAGTATGTTTTGTCTCTCTTTTAAGATTTACCTGTTAAATACAAGTATATAAAATTCCTTCCTAATGAGGAGGACTTCATAGACTATTTCCGAAAATTCAAGATGAACATTTTGTTTGTGATGTAAATATCTTAAAGGTATGCAGTTTTAATCAAAATGATTAGAGTCATTTCTGATAAATCAAAAGATTTAGAAAAAGAAATGTTACATGTAAAGGGTATTTTGGGTTGGGGGTTTCTTCAAACTCTTTACATCGTATTTTCGGAAGTTACTGAACTTAAATTCCAAGTTTAAGCTTGGTATTTATCCAAAATTTTGTTTTTTGAGTTATGCTGTTCACTTACACAAATGCAAACAAATACATAGGACACCTTTCTAAGACTTCCTATTAGATGTATTTACAATGAAATATTGACATCAAACTTTTGGGTGGAATACCTACTAGGTGAATGGTAGAGGATGTACATAAAATAAATAAAAATATATGTTTTAACCAAATTTAATTTTTTTAATTAGTAAGTGTCAGTCCATTTATTATTGTTTATCAGTATCACAAAATTATACAAAATGTATTCAGCATGAAGAGGACTTTACAGACTATTCGCAGAAAATTCAAGAAATAATTTTTATTAGTCATATAAATGTCTTAAAAATCATGATATTTAATCAGATTCTTTATAACCGTTTATGAGAAAATTAAAAGTAACAAAACATTTTTCATGCAAAGGTTAGTTTGCGATGAGGGGATATTTTTGAAAATTTTCGTGTCGATATCTACTTGGAAGATATTGAACCTAAATACTAACATTTCGTTTTTGAGTTATGCTGTACACACGCAAGCACGCACACACATACAATCGCGCGCGCACGCACTCACACTCACGCACTGCACCATTGGGCTTTCCCATACCCAGAGGTGTTAAATATTGTGGAAAGGACTATTTCGTAGGAGCTAGGAATTGGAAAGAATAACTGCCACAAGTGTCAACAATTTATTATAAGGTTTTGCATTTGTTAACAATTCCATCATCAGCTTGTTTGAACATTTTAAAACGTTTGTGGTTTACAAATGCTCGGAGACGACAATGTAATATACTCTTTCACCCTTTTACAATTTAAGTTGCCCTAGAAATCGAGAATATTTCTGAAACAGCGAATAATACAATGAAATGTTACACGAAGTGAAAAATATAAATGCTTCTCCCGTAAATGTGAATTTAGAAACACCAAGAATAAAAAGGTTAAATTTTGCAGCTTACCAAACAGTTGGAAATAATTTAGAAAAGCCAAACCAGCCCTTTGGTGGTTTATGCCAAATCCCGCCGCCACAAAATCAGAATACGAGTCTGGGTGCTATCCACTCGCTAGGTAACTCGAGTATAGGGAAGGTAGACCACTCCAGCCATTTCGCTCTCATTGGCTGCGCGCCTGTGACGTCATGTGGAAGGTTGAGCATGCGCGCTCTTTGGATAGTAATTGAAAGTGAATGCTTTGAACCCGTTATAACATGTACAATTTAAGGCACGGATTGGTATACCCATTGTGTAAACAGTTAAGCAGTAATTAAGGAAGTGTAACATAATGCAATGACATGTTATAAAAATAATTTAATTGAAAATGGTAGGAAACCTTCGCCAACATATTCTACTAGTTTCAAACCAATTTTATCAACACCATCCCCAAAACTATTACCAAAATAAATGGTAACAAATTATTCTTTGTTTAATCTTAAAGGTAGCTTTACATTTAGAAGTGGCTGGTCATGCTGCTGTTATAGAAGTAGTAGATGACACCCACTGCTGACATTTCCTCGTATTTCTTTTTTCCATGGTTGCAGGGTTTATTTTTTTTATTAAAATGCCGTATCCTAATAAATGTGCCCTGAGGTATATGAAACAATTATTTCGTCTAATTCATGAAATTTAGGGCAAATTATGTCACTATGTGTTTTCGTCACTCTAACACATTTTGAAATGTGAAATCCACGGCACTGCATCACCACGTAAAATTTTCCGTAGAGCTAAGCCAAGTAATTGAAGCGGTATTAGTTACCTTGTTTGTTTACCTCAGTGTTGGTGGAAGCCATTCTTGTGACGTCATACGTTGGTTGGTTCATTTGTTCTGTTTGTAGTTCCCTCTGGCGTAGCAATTTGTATCAGTTTTAAATGTCCACCGGCTAGCTATCATCTGATCTGGGTAGGCATGTTTTTCTTACAGGTTGTGAAGCGGAAAGGAATCTTTTATCCAAAAATTACTAGTGAAGAAATGTGTTTTATAATGTTTTATTGTCGAACACGTGCACTAACACTTTCACAGATTTATCTAGATAATCGCCATACTGAAACTGTTTATAATAACTTCTTATCACTTTTAACTCACGTACTTCAACTTTGTATATTTAACTGTAGAATATTTTATAAGATTTCTCGTACTTCTGCTGCGCGTAACTTGATGAATTTAGAGACCGACATGAGAATCTTGTTGAACTGGGAGCTGACGTGTTATGTGTTGAGAATCTTGTTGCACACTGGGGGATCGACGTGGAGTGTACGGAGAATTTTGTATAACTGCGGGGCGACCGACTTCGAGCCTGGCTATTTATAGGCTTGCCTTAAGATACACCTAAAGATTATAAATGAACTGCTATTGGCTAATAAAACGCGCCAACATTAGCGTCTATTTTACTATCCAATGAAAACCACTAATACATATTGATTTAGAAAATGTTCTAGAAGCTTTTTTTTACCGAAAAGGCGCGAAACATTACGTAACTTCCTGGTTCCCGGTAACGATAAACAACTCATCCCCTTGCTGCAGTATTGTGTTATTGTTAACAGTTTCAATAGAGCCGTATATTATTATTTACCAATAATAATTACAATTATTAAACCTCTGAAATCAATGTTACACAAAAATACATATTCATATTAAAATAATTATTTACATTTGAGTAATTTATGATACAAATTACCGTATCATATGCCCCACTAGAAACATAATTATAAATATTTATAACTTGTTTAGAATTTTATAATTTGTGTTTTTAGTCTCCTAAATCTTGGAACACACGCTATCACTTTCACTTTACACTTCACACGTATTTAACACACGACATGTGTTTTATCTCGCCACTACTTACTGGCTCTGGTTTAATTAATTTAGATATTAGTCTGATATCACAAAATTTTTTTTATAGCAAATACTATACCCTAAACTATTTAATCACTGCTACCAAATTGTTTACTTTAAACTGTTGACAAAAATTTATACATTTAAGATTTTTGTAATTATTATACATATGTACCAAAATATTCACCCTCAACACAAATATTTACATCTCTTAAATCTAGGCACTGTTTCACATGTTCTATTTACTACATAAATATTTGTTTTAATTATGTTTACCATTTTTTTTTTTACTTTATCTTAACAATACTCTTGGAATAGTATTTATGTACTTTACTTTAATATAACATCATGCTTTATTTCACATGTTCTGTTACTAGTAAAATGTTATTTTCCTCTCAAACATTTAATCATGTCCAAAATTTATTTCTCCTTTCCTATGACGTACATATTTATTTAACCCTCTTACGTTCCAATACATTGCTCTGCATTTCGTCTTTAACTATTCAGCATTTATTATTTATCATCTTTGTCTTTTGTTTCACCATGATCTTCATGGTTGTATGGTTTCAGCATCTCAATATGGAACTTTCCTATGCTTTTTCGATTTGTTGGATTACATAACTCATATGTATTAGTTCCATATACTTTAACAACTTCATATGGTCCATGGTATTTGAGAAACATTCGCCAATAAAGTTTATTTTCTTTATCCGATAATTTCTTGGTTTTAACCAAAACTAAATCTCCTATTTTGATCCTCCATTCCTTTCTCGTCTTTTCTTCATGTTTAATTTTTCTTTTTATGGCTTTTTTCTTCATCCTCTCGAATGCTTTTCGGAACATCTCTTCTTCTGTTGGTGGTATTGAATGCGCATCTGGAATGGCTTCTGGAATTTTTTTACACATTGTATTGATCTTCTTTCCCAACTTAAGTTCACATGGTTTGTATCCTGTTACATTGTTTATGGTTTCATTTAGTAGGTTCTGAACAAAGTTCACGTATCCATACCATTGGGTGTGTTTTCGATGACATAATACCCTTAAATAATTTGAAATTTCCTTAATTTCCCTCTCCACTGGGTTGGAGTTCGGTCTGTATCTTGACGAAAAATATTGTTTAATGCCATTTTCTTTCAGTCCATCCATAAATTTTTTTCCTGTGAAGTACGAAGCATTATCGCTCAATACAGATTGAATAGGTCCTTCTTCTATCACATATGACTTGAGTAGTCTATTCAAACATGCTAAACCTGTAGGTTTTCTCAAAGGGTAAATTCTTACATATTTGCTGAATATATCATAACAGACAAATATATATTTATTTCCAAATTGACTTGGAGGCATCGGACCATGAATATCAATACTAATTACACATCTCGGCTTATCCCTTATAACCGAATTAGTTTCAAATGCATATGCTGCATTTATTTGCTTTGCCTTCTGACACAGGTTGCAGCACGATATAAATTTCCGAACTTTTTGACGCAATTTGGATATGTATAAATTCTCTAAAATCATAGAAGTTGTTCGGTCCGTCCCTGAGTGTGCTAACCCTTCATGAAAATTCTTAATTAGTTCCTTTTCCATGCTTTTCGGAACCATTAGCTTCCAACTAGGCATTTCTTTTCCATACTTTTTGTATAATGTCCCATCTCGAATTGCTATAATTTCTTTCTTTGCCTCCTCAATCAATGGTGCATTTTTTTTAAGTTCAAATAATTTTGCATCCTCATTTTGAATTTCCCCCATATTTTTCAATTTTCTAATCATTTCTTTGCTTAAAGGAATTTCAATTGTCAATATTTTGACTTCATTTCTAGGCCTTTCAATATTTTCGGGAATTTGTGGGTTGTAGTTCAATCTTGACAGCAAATCACTGAAGGTATTATTTTTGCCAGGAATGTGGATAATCTCAATATCGAATGCAGATATTGCATGAATATATCTAGCAAGTTTTCCACTACATAATCTACACCGTTGTATGAAAGTTAAGCTTATGTGGTCTGAATATACTTTCACCTTTTTCTGATAAATATAGGTTTTAAAACGAATTAATGAGAAATATAGTGCTCCAATTTCTAACTGAGTCACTGAAGAATTTCGCTCAATATTTGTAAGTCCTCTAGAAGCTGTACTAATGACGTGAAAGTCATTGTTGATGTCTCGCTGTCCTAAAATTCCGGCGTATCCTTGCATTGATGCGTCGACATAAATCTCATATTCCAAATCTTCTCTGGGCCTCTCAAGTAATATGGACTTAACAAAGAGTTCCTTTACTCTCTCAAAACATTTTTGATGATCCTCTGTCCATTTCCACTTATTGTTCTTTCGGAGTAGCTGCCGCAGTGGTTCTATTTCAGCCGAATATCTTGGTACGAACTTACTCTGAAAGTTCAATACCCCTAAGAGACGTCTAATTTGTTTTACGTTCCTGGGTGGCGGAATTTTCATTATTGCTTCTATTCTTTTCTGATCAGGTCTTATACCTCGTTCATCCACTACATAACCCAGAAAATTTATTTCCTTGACACAAAATTTTGATTTTAGTATGTTCACAGTCATACCATGTTGTTGTAGTTTATTTAACACATAATGGACATTATTCATGTGTTCTTCAAATGTTTGACTAATGATTAAGAAGTCGTCAATATACTTTATTAAAAAGTCATCTGCAGAATTTCCAAAGATACTGTGAATGGCTCTCAAAAATCCACTTCCCGAGTTTTTTAAACCAAAAGGATTTACACAAAAGCGATACTGGATCCCTGAGTACTGAAATGAAGTGTAATCACGCACTTGCGGATCTAATTCCACTTGCCAATAGGATGCAGTGAGGTCAATGGATGTCAAAAATCTTCCTCTTGAAAGTTTTGTAATTAGTTGTTCAATTCCCTCACTTTGAAAATGATCTGGTTTCATATACTTGTTGACATATCTACCGTCTAAAGTTAATCTCAAACTACCATCTCGTTTAATACTCCAGCAGATTGAATTTATGTATTGAGAATTACTTTGCTCAATAATCCCATTTTCTAACATGCTATTTATTAATTGTCTAGCTTTGTCTCGAAGACTTATAGGTAAATTGTCATACTTGTGCCTATATGGTGGTACGTCTTCTACTTGAAATGTATGCTGATATACATTACATCTGCCTGGGATATTACTAAATACTGAACTATTGTTCATCAAAACATCATGAAGGATTTGTTTTTGCATTATCGTAAGATTATAAGCTTCTTCACACTTGTGTATTATTTCCTCATTTCTCTTCTCTTTCCTGCTGTTGTTTGTCTCGCTCACATGGTCGTCTTTTATTTGGATTGTAAATTCCTCTACTTTCTCTGGCATTTCTGCTAGCTGTTGAAAATATGGCGTGGTATTCCCTTCATATTCTGTGACTACCTGCTTTATCTGACTATTTCTATCAGTTTCTGTTATTTGCACAAAAAACTCTTGGTCACAAATATTTTTCTCATCCTTTGTCATATCGATTACAGAAACTTTTTCTTTTATAAATGGTACCCTTATTTCTCTATCTTCTTTTGTTATTTTTAACTCTTCATGTTTAAAATCTATACATGCTTCATATTCATGTAGGAAGTCACATCCTATAATTATGTCACAAATCAGATGGTTTACAATTAGAAACATAACCTCAAAATTCTCTCCTCCAATAAGTATGCTAAGTAGAGCTTGTGTTTTTATGACCTGTGCAGTTCTTCCAATTGCAACACGACAAACTAAATTACTAGTGGGAAGAGCCATAATCTTGTTACCTTCATTAATAAAATTTATGTAAAATTTCTGTGAGCAAATTGAAGCTGATGAACCAGAATCTATGGTTGCAATTATTTCTTTCTTCGCAATTTCCATTCTAACATGAGGTGACTCAAAATTTTCTCCCTTATCTTTTGTTGCTGTAATCTTATTACAGGGTGTATGTGTAGGTGTATGATTTGTATTGGTAATGGATACTGAATTATTAAAGACGTCCTGAGAACCTACTACACAGGAGTCTGTTAACAGTTTTCCTGGTTATTTCCATGTTCACGTACGGGACTGCCATTCCTAACAGGCGCTAAATCTATCTCAGTGTCACCACCATTGTTTTGAGTTCCCCTTCCTCGAGTTCGAAATCCTCGATTTCTGACATTATGTCCCCTTGGCACGTAATTTTCTTGCCGTTCCTCAGATCTTTCACGGTTATTATTTTCCCTCCAGTGAGTGAAATTTCCCCTCTGTCTAATATACCTCCTTCTATAGTTTTGCCCTCTTTCAGGCAATCTTTCTGTCCTGACATAATTTATTTGTTCCTGCCGCCCTGGTCTCCTATCTATCCTTGATCTTTCAAATTGTGGAACATATGATTGATACCGTTGTCTGGTATTAATTTCATGATGTCTGTCTTGTCCTCTTATTTGTTGATAACTACCTTGGTAATTTCTTCTATCTCGTACATCTAAAAATCTATGTTCCCACTCCCGAGACATATCTTCTTCCTGTTGTTCCAAAGCTGTTATTAATTCTGTCATCTCATAGATGTTCCGTGGTTTTGCAATTAATAAGTAATTTTGTATCCTTATAGGATAATGCCTTGCGAGCAAACTCACAAAATCTTCCTCACTGATTGGAGGTGACAAGTTTCTAACCTGACTTGCATGTTTTAGTAAGTAATCAGTCATCGATATTCCCTCTCGTGGATTAAATTGACCATGACTAAGCATTGCTCGTATTCTTTGCTGTACCGTAACATTCCAAAATCTGTTCATAAATAATCTCTGAAAGGATTCATATGATATTTCACCCCCGGATACCATTTGTAACCAATCTAAAGTTTTCTGGTCCAAACATCTTTTGACAACTATCATTTTCAATGCTTCAGGTATCTTTTTAATTTGAAAATACTCTGATAATTCTGCAATGAACTGTACTGGACTGGAGTTTTCATTAAATTTTGGAAGTGGAAAATCACTTAAGATATGATTGTAATTTTGCAAATTCCCTGCTCCCATATTTAAATTCTCTAGTGTAACTTGTGTACTCTGAGTTTCAGCATTAGCTATGGATGAAGCTGCCGCATCACTCACATTATTTGTTATACCTGAGGAACTACCTCTATCATTATGTTGTACATCGGACACATGCACATCACATATATTTGCCCTTGAATTCAATTCTAACCTGTTTACAGTACCTTGCAGATTTTCTATTGTCTGTTCCAATTTCTTATTATTCTCATTTTGAACATTTTGGTGTTTGTTAATTTCAGAAGTTAGCTTTTGATTCAAATCTTTAGACAAATCTTTAACTTCACCTGACAATTTATTTCTCTGTTTTTCTGACTCCTTCTGAATTTCAGATATTTCCCCTCTGAAATTAACTTGCACCTGTATTAAATCTGCATTTGTAGCCTCCATCATCCCTTTTAACTCACTTGAAATGCTACTCATTCGGCTACCTAGCTCTGTACATTTTACATTAACCTCATTTTTTTGGTTGGATATTTCCCTGCTCATGTCTAACATTTTCTTTGAAACCTCGCCTATCTCACTTGCTATCATTTCCTGATTTTCATTTCTCATTCTCATCATACTACTATCTAGCTCCATGAATTTCTTTTCAATTTCTTCCCTGTTTTGTTCTAAGCTTTTACCAATATCTTCTCTTAACTCCCTATGACTCTTTTGCATATCTTCCCTGTTTTGATCTATTTTCTTTTCTAATTTCTCATTATTCTTACAAATTTCTTCCCTTAATTGATCTGTAATACTCTTACTAATATCTTCCCTCAATTCTTTATTATTCATTTCCATTTTCTGAGTTAGTTTTTGTTCTAATTTCTCATTACTCTTACTACTATCTTCCCTTAATTCTTCCCTCAATTCCCTCTGCATATTTCTCAGCATTTCCATCATCACAATAGTATCAAGATTAACATTTCCTGCTATTCTACTCTCACTTTCTGCACTAACATTTTCATCTTCAAACCCCAAAAAATCTGGGCTATTTCCTGTACTTTGTATTGGATCACAGCTAACTGTTACACTATCTCCCTCCATAATTATTTCTTCTGTATTATTGGTAGCCATTGTTTTTATTATCCTACCGCTCCTCATTAACATTGAAAGTTATTTACACTTAAAAAATTAGGATACTCTAACCTTACTAATGCTGTCCGCTGATGTATCTTTGATGTCCAACGTTCTGCCCCTTTCTCCTAGATTTGTATGTCGCTTCTGCGTTGTTTTATGATGAATCTACGTTGTCTCGATGTTTTTTGTGTCCACTTATCCGCGTCGTTTGTCGCTCCTCTAGTTGTTTCTTGAATCTGCGTCTTGTAGATCATTTCACTGCTGCATTCCTGGTTATGTTGATCCTTTCCTGGTCATCTTTCCTTTCCTGGTTACTTGAGTTCCTTTCCTGGTCACTTTGCCTTCCTTTCCTGGTCACTTCGCCTTCCTTTCCTGGTCACTTCGCCCCACGTTGGGCGCCAATTTGAAGCGGTATTAGTTACCTTGTTTGTTTACCTCAGTGTTGGTGGAAGCCATTCTTGTGACGTCATACGTTGGTTGGTTCATTTGTTCTGTTTGTAGTTCCCTCTGGCGTAGCAATTTGTATCAGTTTTAAATGTCCACCGGCTAGCTATCATCTGATCTGGGTAGGCATGTTTTTCTTACAGGTTGTGAAGCGGAAAGGAATCTTTTATACAAAAATTACTAGTGAAGAAATGTGTTTTATAATGTTTTATTGTCGAACACGTGCACTAACACTTTCACAGATTTATCTAGATAATCGCCATACTGAAACTGTTTATAATAACTTCTTATCACTTTTAACTCACGCACTTCAACTTTGTATATTTAACTGTAGAATATTTTATAAGATTTCTCGTACTTCTGCTGCGCGTAACTTGATGAATTTAGAGACCGACATGAGAATCTTGTTGAACTGGGAGCTGACGTGTTATGTGTTGAGAATCTTGTTGCACACAGGGGGATCGACGTGGAGTGTACGGAGAATTTTGTATAACTGCGGGGCGACCGACTTCGAGCCTGGCTATTTATAGGCTTGCCTTAAGATACACCTAAAGATTATAAATGAACTGCTATTGGCTAATAAAACGCGCCAACATTAGCATCTATTTTACTATCCAATGAAAACCACTAATACATATTGATTTAGAAAATGTTCTAGAAGCTTTTTTTTACCGAAAAGGCGCGAAACATTACGTAACTTCCTGGTTCCCGGTAACGATAAACAACTCATCCCCTTGCTGCAGTATTGTGTTATTGTTAACAGTTTCAATAGAGCCGTATATTATTATTTACCAATAATAATTACAATTATTAAACCTCTGAAATCAATGTTACACAAAAATACATATTCATATTAAAATAATTATTTACATTTGAGTAATTTATGATACAAATTACCGTATCATAATTCATTTTTAAAAGTCCCATTCATAGTCCTCAGGCCGAAAATGTACTGAGCAAGCTCGAGCATTATCAGTTGAATTTATCACTCCGTTTACAGCGAGACACCCTCATGCGCCTTAGTTTATCATTTTTAGGAAATCTATGATAATTAATTCAAGCGGTTTTTGTTCCCATATTGGAACAATGCGCAACATCACAATTAACTTTGTTTTTTTGAAACGTTCATTTTGAAAACGAATGCACATCACACTTGTATTTCTAAATCGCATCCACAACTAGAACTAACTTCTACGTAATCAGAAAGAAAATTCTTATTTAGTGAGCAACAATGCTCACCAAACAACATTTGCACCTGTTGGTGGGGTAAAAAACTGTTGCTCATGATTGGTCAGTACAACGCATTACAGAAAAATATTATTTCAAGAGTTGTGCTGCGATTTCTCGAAATAATTATATAGGCGTTATTTAAGAACTTTTTTCCCAAAAAATAGGAAATATACTGTTTTGGAAATTAGTGCGCGAACACGTGAATTCAAATGCACGTAATAGGACAATTCGGCACGCTTTATGACACCTGTTCGTGCGTTTCAAATGTACAGGGACTCAGACACAACGCCGCCAAAACGTTTTAGAAGTTCAACAGAAAGATAAAAGAAGGCGAAATGCAATAACCTTCGCTTTGCCTTAGGGAAATATACCGCCTTAAATCCAAATTGTGTGGAAATTCAGGTACAACATGGACAAAAGGCTGATGACCCTTTTGCATGCGTATGCAAGTACTCTTTTAAAATCTGGAAATAAGAAAAACATTTTCTTTTCCATTTCAAGGGAAACAAACATCGGTGCATGCTAAGGAATATCATTGTAATGATATAACATTGTGACGGTATTCAGCTAGGAAGTATAATCCGCAATAAAATTACATTATTTTACAACCTCAAATAAGGAATTTTTATAGTTTGATATAATCACTGTGGTCATCTCTGAAAACGAGTAACATATATAACTAAAATTATTTATAGCCGTTTAAAGTGTAAAAATGTGCACAATATATATTGCAATTATAAAACTCGGATTTGCTAAATTCACATGATCTTTGCTCACTCTTCTACAAACTATTCATACACAAGTTTATTCTTCTATCTAATGTTAAGAGAAATGAACTTTAATTACACATTAAGTTGTATGTATAAGAAGGATTCAATAAGCTAGACCAATAGTCAAATTATAAAGCGTGTCGCTATGTGATGACTTTAAAATTCCACGCTCTTTGCATGACCACGAGGGAAAAAAGCCGAATAGCGACTTACCACTTAAAAAGTTAAAGTATTTGAACATTCAGAAAAATAAAACAGAATATCTTGGACATGGTTAACCCCTCAAAAATATTTATTTGGCATACATTGTGTGCTTTAACGAGATCTACTTCGTTTTAAAGTATTTTTTTTATTTTTTAACCTTTGCCAAATTATACAAGCCATTCAAATGAAGTTTTCACAGGCTACTTACAGCAAATTCAAAATATACATTTTATTTGTCATGCAAATGTTTTAAACATATGCATTTTAATCAAAATGGTATTAGTCATTTATGGAAACAAAAGTAATGGATAATTTCCCATGTAAAGAATAATTAGTGATCCGGAATCTTGTTAAAAAATCATGTCGCACCCTTGGAATATGCTGGAGTTAAATTCCAAGTTTGGTATTTAACTGACTTTTCGTTTTGAGTTATGCTGTTCCACGCACACACAGACCTTTTTCTAAAAATGTGGTATTTCCGGTGAAATCTCGGTATCGAAATTTTGGGTGGAATACAATACTTCCTCTACTTGCTATAAATAAGTAGGAGAGAAAGTAAATTTGCAGAAATAATGCACTATTTTATTTTAATATAATATAGTTTTTTCTTCTCCGCTTGTTTCTCTCTCTCTCTCTCTCTTGGTTTATTACGTGTTTAAAAGGCAATAATACTTGCTATTTTTAGTAAGAAACGCAAAAATGCATTGCAATTATAAGTTAAATGTTTTTTTCTAAAAATGTGGTTTTTAGATTCAAGAGTCTCAAAACACGTATTTCCGGTGAAATTTCGGTATCGAAATTTTGGGTGGAATACAATACTTCCTCTACTTGATATAAGTAAATAGGAGAGAAAGTAAAATTGCAGAAATAATGCACTATTTTATTTTAATATAATATAGTTTCTTCTTCTCCCTTTGTCTCCCTCTTCGTTTATTATGTGTTTAAAATGCAATAATACTTACTATCTTTAGTAAGAAATGCAAAAATACATTGCAATTATAACTTAAATGTTTACAAATTTAAAGCCAAAAAAAATATATTGCAACTGGTTAACAAGAAAAGCTGTAAGATAAGAGTACATGGTATAGTTTTGTTTCTTCCTCCGTATTATTTTTCTTTTTCTATTTTATATGTTACAGAATGAGAGTTTTATTTCAAATAAATTTGCACGAGGTGACCATATCATGTCAGATAGCATAAAGGATTTGAATTATATCGTAAAACCTCAGCTTCCACATGTGAATAGTGGTGCCAGATACCTTCCACATGACGTCATCAGCAGACAGCTCGACAAGCAGTGAATGCTAGGGAAGCGGGAAGACCCCCCTGTATATCCACTCGGGTCCTGGCCGAAGAGTGTCTCTGCCGCCTGCCCAGGAGTTACTGAAGTTGACCACGAGCGTGATGGCGCTGGCGTCAGTGGCGTGAAGCAAACCAGTCAATGGTAACTCTGCACGACGCTTTGAGTTGTGGAATGATGAATTACGTCATGCATGGCGACATTTTTCTCGAAGCTTCAGATGTTAACTGTTTCTCTCGATGACCCACGTCATTTCCGAAGCATTGGGCAATTCTTGAGCTGGTTGCATAAGCCATGGCCAAGGAGGAGGGGGAAAATTTAAATTGAGTTTTATTTATGAACGCTCTTTAACTACTATGGTTCTTAGCGTCCCATTCCATATTGGGCGTGAAAGACTGGTAATTTTGCTCAGAGGCCTCTTTATCAGGCTTGAGGTTCTTTTACGTGCCGTAAATCTACGACACGGGACCACCGGCTTTACTTCCCTTCCGAAGGAAGCCATTCTAAGGATTTTTACGCCCGAAAAAATCCATCGCCCTCCGCGATCTTGGGAACTAGAGGCTAGCACGGTAACGACACATCACTCACACACACACCTCACACATCCCCACTTACATTTTTTTCTAAGAATTCATTTTGTTATTCCGGAGAAATCAAAACGTGTATTTCCGATTTTCCGTTCGGTACCCTATTTTTGGGTGAATACCTTATTTGCTCTATCTACTATTCGTAGATGGCAGATAAATTAAAAACAAGCAACAGTCACAAAGCTAGTCTGGCTTGG